>CM048750.1:90590796-91980296 GCA_026315105.1 Locusta migratoria | reverse complement strand
ACTGAAGATGCCTTACAAATGAAGGCGAAATGCATTTGGCAAAATAAAACTGTTTTATGCAGTTGCATAGGCGGATTGCATAAATATCTACATTATAAAGTAGCGATAGTATCGTTTATATTAATTTATAACATAGATATTAGGATAGGGAATGTATGTAATGGCGTAAAAGTCTTTCATAAATAAAAAATAACTTCACATTTGTCTTTCTTACAAGGGGAGGCCACGACGTTCGCATCACGGATTTTCTTCGAACTTTGTGCCGTTTTATCAGACCATTAGGACTAAGGCGCGATACGTAAACGATTTTGAGAAAATCGCGGTAGTAGTTACACGCATCGAATATGTAACAGTTTGTTGCAGCTACAGGTAAGCCATAAGCAAGAGAAAGCCGTAATCCAGGGCGCTCGATCAAAGGGTTCTTGAGCCAAATACTCAACGAACAACCCAGAACGAACATGAACAAACGACCTCAAAGCACCCATCTACCTGACGAAAAATAGAAAAAAAGTGCGATTAGCGTTCTGGCTGTTTCAGTCGGCGGATCGCCAGTTCGATCCTAGCTCATGTCGTCGGTTTTTTTTTTTTTCTCTGCACTGGTCATTTTAGTTCATATATGTTACATTTCAAAGGTAGTCTAACGAAAAATATACGTGCATTTGCAAAGACATTCATTCAATGGTTCAATGTTATTTGTCTGTTTACATAGTTTATTATTACAACGAGTTGTGTTGTGGTCTTCAGTCCCGAGACTGGTTTGATGCAGCTCTCCACAATACCCTATCCTGAGCAAGCCTCTTCATCTCCATATAAGAACGGCAACCTACATCTGTCTGAATCTGAATACAACGAGTATCATAGTTGTAATGTTCGATAAATAAATGGTCAAACGCATAAGGTTTTCCGGAAAATGTATGCTTTTTGTGATTTCCGAAATCCCTTGCACGTGCATTCAGAGATCGAGGGTTCGAATCCCCCCTCGGGCATGGATATTTGTGCCGTCCTTAGTGTTAGCTAGTTCATAAGTAGTTTGTAAGCTTAGGGACTGATGACCCCGTAGTTAAGTCCCATATGTTCTACAAACATTTAAACATTTTGTGCATTCAGACGCTTCGACCTGCAGACACAAGTTGCACTTGTCAACAACAAGGGGAGGGGTAGGCTCCATTCGGCAGTAAAACTGCATAGAGCTGAGATACTGCTAGTGTAGCAAGAACAAACAGTTCACTACGATATCTTAACAGTCACAAGATTTGCGTTTTCCTGCAAAAATGGAGCCCCGTTTCTCCGACTATTGTAGATGGTGACTGCCATGTGCATAATGCGGTTTCGAAAGTCAGTTATAAGATGCGTTTGTGTACTGTGAGAGTCTTGCACATGCACGCGTTGCTTATTTATTTGTTTTTAACGTGATATCGTTTCAGTAATATGGCCCGTGTTGAAGAAAAACAGCCGGCCGCGGTGACCTAGGGGACTGAGGCGCGCCAGTCACGATCTGCACGGCCAATACGGTCGAGGGTTCGAATCCCCCCTCGGACATGGATATTTGTGCCGTCCTTAGTATTAGCTAGTTCGTAAGTAGTTTGTAACTTTAGGGACTGATGACCCCGTAGTTAAGTCCCATTAAGCTCTACAAACATTTGAAGAAAAACAAACAAACGACTGTATGAGGTACCATTGAATCGTACTAACCACTGGACTATCGCTTATTGCTTTCTCTTGCTTATGGCTTGCTTGTAGCTGCAAAACACGGTTACATGTTCCACGCTTGAATCTACTACTGCTATATTCTCGAAATTGTTTAACTATCGCGCCTTAGTCCTTGCATATTATGTTGCCCTAATGGTCTGCTAAAACGGTACAAAAGGTGAATAAAATCCGTTATCCAAACGTCGTAGTCTTCCCTTTTTTGTTAAGAATCCTGCAAAGGTATAGAACGGTACATTAGATGTTTATTTACGATCCTCTTTTAACCTAAAGGTATTAACTGAATAATTTCACTTTCTATTAAGCCAAAAATGGCTAGTAAACACCAAAAGATATGAACATTTGCAAAAAGACGTCCCTTTTCTATTTAGGAACATTAAGATTTCTTCATTAGCATTCCAATGAAATAGGCTACCTACATTATTTAATGTGCCAAATCAGCCACAACAGCTTTAGCTGAACGTAAAACGTCACAGATGTATCAAAAAAGTTCAAAGCAATAAAACTGTTTCACAACAAAGAAGAAATCAGTTCCACAATTGTTGCTGTATACGTATCGTTACTCGTTAAGGTAAAGGAGAGTATGATGGAAAGAAAGGTCAAAATGAAAAAGTGCCACTAATTTGCACTACACCAGCTTTGACATTCAAAGGTACAAGCAAAGAGTAGATAAAAAAAAGCATACATAGATGTTCATTTGCTTACACTGTTACCGACAAAGGGCGTAATTGTGAAGAGCTGCTCCTGAATGTGACATCAAGGAAAGATACATTTTGCAAATAAAGGGTAATATTTGTCATGATTTGGTAACCTATGGCTGGAATTTACTAAATTAACTAATTGGTTGCGCTTATAGGTTAGAAGGGCAAAATATAAATACACAAATGGCATGTTCCCAATTGCTTGAATGCAGATACTTATATATATTTACTGTTATTATCTTATTTTTACTAAGCGATCAAGTGGAAATAACAGTGGCTAGATACTTACCTTAATCCAATAGAGATCTAATATGTTATCTAATGTGGCCCTTTTTCAGATGATGCATAACTACAAACGAAAAACCAGTCGTTGCAGGTCGTCAGAGTATGATATGGAATGTGCTCTGCGAGAAGTGAAGACAACCAGTTTAGCAGACCCTTCACAGCTATGTGGCATTCCAGAGGGAGCTTTGCACAGACATTTCAAAACAGGATCTGCAAAGAAAGTATTGGGTAGATTTAAAACGTTTTTTTCCCTGAAATTGAAACGCAGATTGTCGGCTGTGCAGAATAACTGAATGAAAGTAGAAATCAGTACAAATTTGAACGCTGTCCCAGACAGTACCAGTACCTATACCGACGCAAGTCGTATTAATATATTGACGACCTAAGGTATAGGGACATCATACAAGATATCTGGAGATGCCCTAACCGGGCGAAACGCTTCATTGAAAAAAAAAAAATTGCAAAAAGGTGTTCTTTTATTCTAGAATATAACTGAATGACATGTACTATAGTCTCTTAAAGAATTGGTATTTTGTTCAGTAGAACTAAACATGAGACCTAATAATTTTAGGAATGGAAGAGCAGGTAGTGCTTGGCTGGAGGATTTTATAAAAAAGACATCCACACTTGTCTCTCAGAACACCAGAAGTTACAAGCATAGACAGATGTGCAGGTTTCCATAAACCTCAAGACAGTGACTTTTTGATAACTTTTTGCAAACGTATAATAAATACAACTTTTTTGAAAGACCACACGATATTTATAACGTGGATGCGACAGGTGTACATACGTCAGTAAGAGGATCGCCTAAAGTAATTTCTGTACAAGGGAAAAGTAGGAATGATCAGCTCAGCTCAGGGAGCCCAACTGACCACAGTTATTGCTTGCTGTGTCTGCATCCTCAATCTAGTAGACAGTATGGTGGGTTGCCACGCAGGGCGCCCGGGTTCGATTCCCGGAGTCGGAGATTTTCTCCGCTCTGGGCCTGCGTGTTGTGTCGTCCTCATCGTCATTTCATCATCATTGACATACAAGTCGCTGAAGAGGCGTCAGATAAATGACTTGCACCAGGCAGGCTGCACACGACCCCAGTTGGGGTCTAACGGCCATAAATGACACACGATGTCATCATCATCATTGCTTGCTGTAATGCTGCTGCGAATCATCTTCCACTAAGCTTTATATTTGGACACAGGAAAAGATTAGGAGAGAGAATGTTAGACAAAGCTCCTGCCGTTAGTCGTGGTTGGTGCTCAAATTTAGATATTTTTATCCAGGATTTGAAATTTTTCGTGGAATCAGTCCGGCCTCTAAAGATCACCCTATTATTCACCCTAGCTGATTTAGACAATCGTACAGCTAATGTTAACTTACCTAACGTTGAGTACTCTCGGGAAAACTGAATTAGAATGCTTTTTGTTCCTCCACATACAACCCATAAGCTGCAGCCATTAGATGACAGCTTTCTAAGCCCTTTAATGGCTGTTTTGAAATTTCTGTGGACATATACCAAAAAAGACATCCTGGACTCCGTATGCCAGTATGATATTGCTGAATTAGTAAAAATTGCCTTGCAACAACTTCAAATGCATCATAAGGCATCGGTAAAGCAGGTATCTGACCTTGAGCAGACATGTCTTTTCAGAAGAAGATTTTCCTGCTTCATACGTTCATAAAGATAATGTTTTGGGAAGAAAGGAAGCATTCAATATCATCACAGAGTCCTCAACTGTGAATGGTATTCCTGAGGTCTGGCAATTTCGTCAACTGCAGCAAATGATGTTCCTCAAACACCAGACCATGATGCTGATAGTGAATCGTCAACAAATAATTTTGATGCTCAGCCTGAAAGTTTATCTATTGACGCCGCTGATCTTGCTGGTCCATCTGGAATTAATTCTATGAATTCAAGAAATTGATATCCTGGAATAATTATTGGCGAAGGCATGGAAACATCGTGTAGAATATATCCAATCCATCCCAAATTATCTTTTTCACCTAGTGACATATGGCCTCTTCCAAGAGCAAAACTGTCTGCAAGAAAACAACTGCGTTGCCATAAATCAGCAATTTTAACATGCCTGCCATTCAAAACCGAATTTGTTCATAAAGAAAGTACAAAGAAAACAACTTGTGCTCCAGGAACTAAGAAGAATAAAAAGGAATATAATTTGAAACCGAGGTGGCCAGAGCAGCCTGTTGATAATCCCCTACCAGAGGAAAACGTTCTACGCTTTATTTGTAGTGATTAATACTCAAACAGTAGAAATGAGGAAAATGGGATCCAGGGTATCGATTATAATCTGAAACAATCATTTTATACTTGTGACTAGTGTAGATAAACGATGAATACTTGACAATAAACTTGCATTTGTACTTAGTAATAAAATATAATTTTAGACAGAGTCCACTTTAAAATATGATTTTTGATTTGAACGTCATTGACAATAAAATATAACATTTCCATTATGCACTCATGATCTATCCATCATGCGCCTTACATGCAAGCAAAATGGAAATTGTACACATTTGTTAAGACATATGCACACTTGTAAATGTTGGTACATACACATTCAAAAAGGTGTTCGTTGTACAGGCATACGCAGACTAATAGATGTAGTGACAATGATATTCAGAAAGGTGTTCAATGTAGAGACTAGTAGATGTAAGTACAAAGGTCTATACAAAAAGGTGTTCATTTTACAGACACAAGCAGATTATTAGGTGTAGGTACACAGATATTCAAAAAGGCATTTATTGTAAAGACATATGTAGACTAGTAGATGTAAGAATAAATATATTCAAAAAGGTGTTCATTGCATAGATTTATGCAGACTAGAAGATGCAGGTACAAATATATTCAAAAATATGTTTACTGTACAGACGTATGCTGACTAGTTGATTTAGTGACATAGTTGTTCAGAAATGTGTTTACTTTACAGACATATGCTGACTAGTTGATGTAAGTACAAATATGTTCAAAACGATGTTATTGTACAGAAATATGCACACTAGTAGATGTAGGCACGTAGATATTTAAAAAGGTGTTCATTGTACCATTATAAAGACGTAAGCGGACTGGTATGTACATAGTATGTATGCATACTAGTAGATGTAGATGTAGGTACGTAGATATTCAAAAAGATGTTCATTTTACAAACGTATGCAGACTAATACATGTAGGCATATAGCTATTCAAAAAGTGATGCAGAGTAATAGTCTGCATATCTACACAATGAACACGTTTTTAATATCTATGTACTTGCATGTGTCTACGTGTAGCTGTCGCTCACAAAGCAGATGAATATCTGATTATGGAAATTTGCGAAACACGTCATATTAAAGTCATTCTGTGCCTGGAGTGTGACGTTTAATTATTGTGAGCCATCCACTTTCTCTGCCGCACTACCGATCAATTTAATCATGGTCGTCTGCCTCCTACGCGATGTTATGCCGCATTTAGCATCTGTTATGATATTGGGGTGGAGTCCCATCTTGTTGGATGAAAAAAAAGGCAAAGGGTAAAACTGAAGACTCAAGCATCTCGAAGTAACTCTTTCCAGTGATTTTTACTTTTGAAAAATAAACCAGTCCCTTTGACAATAACACACACCAAACCTGAAGTCACGGAGCATTGAATGTTATTTGGAGGCGGGTGGATTACAGTTTGAACATTTATTGTAACACTTATTGTAAGTTTGTCATTTTTATTCACTACAATACTTACGATAATGTAAACGTTTTACTTCATTATAGTGTGTACACATTTTTTGATCGCCCTATAGCAGCTTGTAACGCAACAATACAGTGACCAACGCCACTAATTGCGTGTGTAAATAATATGGAAGATGTGTATGATCTGTTTATTATTTGTGTATGGTATGTAAATCGATTTGTTATTTTATGCAAATATCTTATGTGATGTACAATTGTCAAAATGATTACATATTGCATAGAAGGAAATGATGTAATGTATTGTAGTAGACTCGTTGGCTTAGCGAGGGCAAAGGTAGCAATATCTTTGTGTAGAGCCGTATTATCGCTGAGCGTAGAGTTGTGTAGCGCGAGGCGCAAGAAAAGTAGTCGTTGTTGAGCTCTCGAAGTGAATGAAACAAAGTCAGACAGCAGCAGCACGCCGTAGCAGCGTGGCACCTTATTAAGTGTTGGTACGAGCAGCAATCAGAGCAAGTGGTCATTGGCAAATAATTGGCATGGGCACAGTGTCAATGCATCAAGAGGAATATATCAAGAGGAACGCTGTATGCCCAATATAAATAATGTTCCGTCACCAAGAAGATACCATTTTGCCAGCAGTTATTAAGTACCAGCAACAATCACCAGCTACGCCGCACCGTCGCTGCAAAAGTAAGATCTGCACAACTTACCGTCTTTAGAACTGTATAGCTAAGCCAACGTTTAGTTTTGCTTAATGTCACTAGCGAACCAGAGTGCAAGTATTCAGCGTTAAAGAAATTATTAACTCAAGTCGCTACCAACCATGTTCCTTATCCTCTACCTTTAATTGTCCGAGGGTCAACATGAACCATAAAGATTGGTTGAAATAAACTTTAAAGTAATTAAATCAGTATAAAATATTTTGCAATAGTATAAAGTTGACATAAACAAATTAATAACAGTGTGCAGTGAATAGTAATGAGTGCATTGAATAATAATTGAATGATAAAGAACAGTAAATAGCAATTGTGATCTGAATATTCAGTTTATGAGGGTTAAAAAATTACGTTGCAAAGTTCAACCAAAGGACCAAAAAGTGCGGTTTTAACAGAGTAATTATTAGATACCATTTGATGTGCTACTATGTTGTTAGTTTAATGTACAATAGTCAAGGTTAGGAGATTAGTTATTAGGAACAGGAATTACGTTAATCTATTACAGAAAGAGTAAATTGCTTAATGTTGCAGTCAATAATTTTGCATAAACATTCAACCAGTCAAAATAGATAGAAACACAATTACGACAGTTTGCATTAGTATTGATAGTCATAGTACAGTCAAACCTCATTGCAAGCATTATGGTGATTGCTAATTTCTTTGTGTAAAGGTTGTGCATGCTAACTTTTATTACTACAAATTTCCAGTTCCCTACAGTAATTTTATTGGTTGATGCTATTGCAAGAGAAAGTTGGATTTGCTGGTTCTACATTGTTTTATGTTTCCTGGTGTCGTTGATGCGCTCACGTAACCTGCAGTCTGTGTCTGTGTTGTTTCCAAATTAATCAGTCAGTAATTAATTTGCTACTGAACCAAAATTTCATTAATTTCCATAATTTTTTGCTCGTACAACGAGCTGGCGACTGTATTACCCCACCTAGTCAAAATTGTTTATTCAATTACAGTTTTGTGCCAGATGTCACATTTACCACTTTTTATAAAATTCCCGAACCAAACGATCGTCATTGGGAAGTGACTAGTTAAGTATCTTTTGTGTTTGTAACCTCCACTACGTTATCGGTTTCACCCCCGATAGCTTAATCCGGGTAATTGTTTCATGAGGCACACGGATCATTTTAAAGTTTAATCACTCGCGATTATCGGTAGCGTAGGTCGTTAGGTTACAAGCTGAAATAAATGTAGGACATGACAGGGCTGGTATAGTGAGTCATACAACAAATTTCACTTACGCAACACATGTTCACATCCCTTAGCGTACAATACGGCGCTAAACGTCGTAGAACAGCGTCGCCGGCAAGGTAGGCACACAGCATGCCAGCCAAGTCGTCATGGTAGCAGGTCTGCAGGGCAACGTTTCCCATGTACGAGGCGCATCCAGAAAGTAAGTTCCCATTTTTCGTTTTTTAACAAACACAACAAATTTACATGAATAACTTTATTGGCAACAGGTACAGAAACGTTTGTATTATTTTTCGACATAGTCTCCATAAGAATTGATACACTTGTCATATCATGGGATCAACTTTTGTTTTTCTGTATCGTAGAAATGTGTCGTCTGTGACGGAACCAGCTATTACTGCGAAAAAAATGCGGAAACTGGGACTTGCAGTTCAGAACAAGAGGCGGTGACTGCTTACTGAAGCTGTTGCGTTGCTCCGTGGCAATGCTCGTCCCAGCATCACAGGGCACATAGCAACTGTTTTACGTAAGTTTGGCAGAGAGCTGTTTGATCATCCAGCATACAGTCCTGATCTTGCTCGCGGCGATTTTTTTTATCTCTTCTTGCACCTCAAGAATTCTTGTCCTCCTGCCAGCGTTTTGGCAACGACGGAGAGCTGAAGACGATTCCACACTGTGGATAGGAAAATTTAATTTCTGGGAGTACCTCGTACTACACAATTGATCTCACAATTTTTTTTTTTTTTTTTTTTTTTTTTTTTTTCTGTATGTGTGTGTGTGTGTGTGTGTTAAAAAGTGGAACTTACTTTCTGCATGTACCTCGCACAAAAAGAGATGTCGGATTGAAATTTTATGACCTTGTACAGAGGTACGAGGGTGGGGCAGTAAATGAGTCGCAAACTGCGGTAAACACGCCAGTACTGTGTTTACAAGCCTGAAAATTGCTTTTTGTCAGCTGACTCCACCTGTAAGTTTAAACACTCATCCCATCGTTCGAGAAGGCTTTAAAAGCCTGGAACTTGGAATTTTTGTGGCAACGTTTGCAGTCTATAAGGGACGCTCTTGAGTTGTAACTTTATTTGGTTCCTTAAACTGCTGCAACCCGCAAGACGGATGTGTCGCAGTGGTAGAGAAAGACCGCTATACAGCGCGCAGTACTGGCGTGTCAACTTCAGTTTGCGACTTGTTTAGTGACCCACCCTAGTACAAAAGGTGCTAGGAACTCCATCCTCCTGCTTGAATGTACGCCCTACGAGACAGCTAAGTGGTGGCTGGCTGCACTCAGTGATTGCATCAGAGCCTGCTACAGTTTGCGCTATCCGCTATTGATCCGTCTGGGCAGAATTTTAATAAACAACAGATTTCAGGTACCCAGAAGAAAAAAACCAGTGGACGTCAATTCTGGGGAACGTACAGGCCATTCCACGGGTCCGCCACGCCCTATCCAGCTCTCACAAAATGTTTCATCCAAATAATTTTATACTGCATGAGCGACCTGTGCAGATGCACGATCATGTTGGCGCAACATTTCCTGTCACACGTTGAGGGGGAGATGTTCCAATATCTTTGGCAGAGTTCCACGTAAAAACTTTAAGTATCCGTTTTCGTTCATTCGGCGGGGGCAGCATGACTGGCCCAATCAATTATCGCCTACCCAGCCAGCCCAAATGTTGACAACGAAGCGCTCTTGCTAACCACGAAACAAGGCGGCGTGCAGATTATCCCGTCGGCACACGTGTTCATTTTAGCTGTTGAACAGAATCGTATTAACAATGAAACAGGTTGAAATTTGAATATGCCGCTTTGGTATAAAGCAGCGCGATATCTTGGGACGCGAAGCATGCGTCGTCACCTCCCCCCTATAAAATTCAAGGCTATGTCCTCAAAAGGTGATGCTCACCGTCTTTTTCGACGTTGGAGATCCGAGGTCCGACACTCATCGAATTCCTCGAGTACGAAAAACCACTAACAGTATCGTGTACTGTGAGACACTCAGTAGCCTACGCAAGACCATCAAGAGCAAACGACGTGTAATGCTCACGGAGGGAATGATTCCGCTCCTTGATAGGGCGCAAAGTGTACTGGCCAAGTTCAAGTGAGAGCAGCTTGAACGTCCGCCTATATATATAAAATTTTAAAAAATCTCTAAGTGAAGCGCTTCAATTCGGACGACGAACTGAAACAGTGGGGTAGTTGTGCTTAGGCCTTTGGTGATTACTTTTGAGTAAAGACTTCAATGATACCCATAGTGTCGATTCGTAACTTTACTTTCGAAAATCCCTTGTACATCTACATTCACACACGTACTCCGCCGTACAAGATAAGGTGTGTGGCGGAGGGTACCTCGTACCACTCGCGACTTTTCGCGTATCCTTCACATCATTTATCACAACTAATATTAAAGCAAGTAAGAACCTGCATACTGGGCTATGTACGATTCTGATTTACAAGTTTGGCTCGATGTTATGTTGGGGTCGAACCGCAAATGTCTGCTATCATGCCCCAGAAACTACCTTCATTGCAGATATAATCTTTTACCAATGATCCTGTAGTTAAAAACACTCTATCAATAGGCTATATTTTGCGAAACAATTATTACATAAACAATTGGTTCATTATAAAAAGGGTTTTATTCTAACGTTTACAAATGATGTACACAGAGATTTAGATGAATAAGGTTTATTCAATCAAATTGGTTGCTTATTGGAAGTGGACAGATGAAATATTAATCATAAATTGAGTAATGCTCTGCGATAAGAAATTGGTAGCACTTTTCCCCAACTAGTTGTTTCCATAACACCATTTCTACAATCGTAAGTTCTTCTAAAAAAAAAAAAAAAAAAAAAAAAAAAAAAAAAGAAACATAGACACATATCAGCCGCAATGGCGTATATTTGTTCTCGGCAAATGTAGTCGCGAGAATCGACCGTTCTCTGTGCAGATCTTAAGACTCTCACTGATCGGATCACTCCTACCATCTAGGAGGGTCCTTGTTCTGCCGAAACTAGAGACATGGAGTTCTCTTATCCATGCGCCCCTTCACTCACCGCCCTCTCAAACACACTCCCACCAGTTCTGTTCCTACGCCACTTCCTTATTGACCGATCGCGAAACTTCTTTCCTTGCATAAGTTTAAGACAACCCTAGAGATTTAGATAAAAGAAAATGAATTTTACTCCATTGAAGAGTTTATTGAAATTAATGATACACAAGATCTGAACTTTACATAATGACAGTACTAACTATTGCATTGTATTAATAACATCCAAAAATTGTTATAACCCCTATTTACAATTTATGTATTAATTATGAATGTTTTACAGTGTAAAAGAGGAAATATGGTGAAGGAAACGATGTAAACATTAGAATTCAACGATAATAATTAAGTTTTTTTTTTTTTAACTTGACATATGGTATTATAAAGTATTATAATGTATTGACAAGACCAATTGTATGTTTTGTTCAAGTGTGACTGCGAGCAGTTGTTATACTTACGTTTGCAGTGCATGTTTATGTGTGTTTTGTTGTGTTTATTAAAGATGACGAAACATAAAGGCGTTTTCAAGAAACGCCTATTTAGAGGAAACAAGTTTAGAAAGCTTTCTGTACAAGAGGGTATGTCGCCTGGCACCGATGTTTCTAATTGTACAATAGGGCTCAGGCAACTGGAGAATCTTATTCTCACCAGCATTGTCTTCCTGCTGCTGTTATCGCAGCAATTAAACCTGTTTCCAGAGAATTGGCTCATCCTGACCTTCTAAGGAAATGTTTGTATTGGCAGATATAGAACCCAAACGAATGTTTCAACAGTACAATTTGGAACCGCCTTCCTATAACTGTTCTGCAGGCATGCATACAGTGAAACTAGGCTTTCATGATGCTGTTATTACATTCAGTTGTGGTAATATTGGAAAGTGTTGGGTACTGAAAAATCTGGGAATTAGTCCTGGTAAAAATATGGTCACTGGGTTGCAACATTGAGATAAAATGAGGATAGTTAATGCAGACAGGTTGTAAGAATACTCTAAAAAATGTTTGAAAAAAAGAAAAATATTTTTTTGAAAAGTCGCCAGTTGTAAGAATATTATAAAATATTGTCTTTGTATTTTATATTATTTATTTTGCCAGCTAACTCAGTAAACGTATGAAACATGAACCTTCTCAGGAACGTGATTATTCAGATTAATTCTTACAAAATAGTCCCACATTAAATGCTATAGAAACGCAAATCTTGTTAATGTTTCCTATTGAAGTAAATATGGAACCTAACCTTTATATTAAAATTCTGAATATTAATCTCAGTTACGTATATCATTGAAACTTTAATTGAATGTCCAACTTGTAGTACAGTCACAAAGTCTGAATTCACTGAAGCTAAATGAAAACTGTCTTTTAACTTTTTAAGATATGGCTATCAGGAAATTATTTAATGAAATATTATTCACTTCTCACTGAGAATAATAGTCACTTTGAATAATTATGCACTTAGTAATTTATAGATCTTTGTAAGATACCACATTTTACCATACATTACCACAGAATTTGGCGTAATTTTTATATAAGTCCCGTTTGGGTTTGCAGGCTTGAAATGGAAAATTATTAATTTTTATTAAGTCTTATTTTCCACCCGTCCTTGCTCTATCATTTAGGAATTCTATATATACAAATAATGGCGGCGGTTGATGCAATCTGGGTCGTTAGTTTCTTGCTGAAACAGATGCTAATGGCGTCCTTTAGCATTTCAAATAAATGATCAGGGTATTTCTAACTAATTAAAGTTCGTACACTTATTTCATTTAATACATATATTTTAAGACTTTAAAAAATGTTCAAACACATTTACAAACCTCATTACCATATTTCTTTAATTTTCATCAAGAGTAATCTCGTCACGGTTACGAATCGACCAGCGCAGATAAGAGACAAGACACAACCAGATACAACAAGATTACTTTTTAACATTACATACACTTATATATTTTAATTGTACAAAGATAATAACGCACATTAAAATAATTATTCTTTGTTACGAGTGTATACACAGACACCTTTTGTTACATGATGCGTCATATTAGTGGTATCACTAAACTTTACAATCGTCAATTTCGGTAAAAATTGGAAGGGCAATACAAGGTCTGCATCTAATATGACCAAGAAAGCAAGACAAACATCCAGGAAGGTGAAAAAGAAGCTGGAAGACCTGCTAGAGGCCAAAGAAGGGCCATCATATGCAGCAGGACAGTTTTGATTAACTGTAAGTACATAACAAATTTCAAAAGTTTTTTCTTTAAAATCAATTTCCAGTAAACTAACATTTTCAGTACATACACCCCATTATGTCAGAAACTATCATAGATAAATGAATGGAATTTTCAGAGCCTCTGCTTAACATAAAAAGCCACCTCTGATACTACATTCACTAACATTCCCCCATTAGGAAGTTTTCAAAAAATATTTTCTGCAGAAAAAACTTAATATTTTTTGTTAATAAATTAAAAAAAAAGTTTTTTAAAAAGTATAAAATGGATAAAGTAGATTTTAGTACAGTTGACTCTATTAGCATCATGTAACATACAGTAAAAATATTAAGTTCCTGCATCAAATAGTTTTTTTTTTTCAGAAATTGGTGAAATACTGGCCTAAATTAACATGGGTAGATAGACAGGGTGTGGCCCTCTTAAGATGAAATTCCACTTGCGTGTGCTGCGAAAATCCGGGAATGATGTGCTGGCGTTGTACCGTGTTCCAGGGAGTTGATGTTGACTGCCGTGTGAGCTCAGGGTCCAGGCCTGACCGAGCTAAATATTGTGCCAGATGGAGCCAGGCGTTTGTTCAGCCGCGTTCCCTGGAACCATTTGTTTTGAAAACACTGCCGGCTGCTCCATAACACGTCTTGGTAAAATATACTCCGCTTACGTTCACTAATGATGTGGCGATCCTTGTGAGGTTACACCAATTATTATCTGTCAACAATGCAGTGCTGGGACTACGGTAGAGCGACATTCAGACCTCTCATTCATATTCGCCTCGTTCACTGTTTAACACTGTACGCAAACAGTTACGGCACACGTTTCCTCCCGGTGGGGTAATGGAGTGGTGATATAAGGGGCGTCTGGTTGTAACACTTAAGCATGTAGGGCGGCATGAATGTCATACGTCCTCTCCTCTGTTTTGGAAAGATCTCTCTCTGCGGTTATTATTATTAAATTACTGACAACCCACTCCAAGAGACCCTGCTCCTGAAAAATACACGTGATATACAATTTTCTTGTAATGAAATTTAATATTCACAAAATATATGACATCAACTGCGATTGGGCAAAGCTGAAGATATGTACCCAGCCGGGATTCGAACCCGGGTCTCCTGCTTACTAGGCAGTTGCGCTGACATCCTACACCACTGGGGACACAGTGATCACCCCACCTGCAAGGACTACCTAAGCACGCCTCCCGTCAGATACAAATTCCCAGCTTCGCCCTGCCCACAGTACTCAAACTCGTAGTTATGAAACTAATTCCCGTAAGAGTAAGGGCTTCAAACTTGCCCACCCCTCCCCACTAACGATAGGATCATTGCCCGTCACCGGCATATTATATATATAATGTGGCGTCTGTTCCGAAAGAACAGACGTCATTTCTGATCCTGCAGTTGTTATTATTTAATATTCACAGAATATATGACATCAACTGCGATTGGGCAAAGCTGAAAATGTGTACTTGTAATGAACATGTCACAATTTGTAAACAAAACATTGACTCTCGGTTTCGAGTTAACTGCGACGTAGAGCTCCTAAATACCCAGGCTGAATCATCCGCCATTATACCCCAACATGGTTGGAATCACGCTGCGCTCACAACACAGAGGCGCATGCCCTGCCGAACTCATTTCCGATGGTGACAAGGACAGAGTGAAATATCGCGTATCTCATACACGGTTAGAGGTATCAATATGATATTTTGGCAAATGATAATATGCAGAGAGGTGCGTATTTTGCCACATGGTTACTATGAAAAACTTCATTAACTATCTCGTTATTCAAGGAAGGATTTTATGCGAGAATACTAGAAAATGATATATACTAACGCCGACATCTCTAGCTAATGAAGTGCCTTGTTCTCATTTCCTCACATAATGAAGTACTCTTATTGAGATATTTAAAATGTCCTTTTCATATAACCGAAAAATTAAAACTGAATCTTACATACACATGTAGACGCAGCACTTTTGTAGTCTGCAACTATTAAATTTGATTGGTTAAGCAGTTATGCCCTAACATCCTGTGCCTATTTGTTTGCAGCTCTAATACTGAAGACGAGCTATTCCTAGACAGACGAGCGGATCCCAGTGCGTCGTATTTAACTGACATTATCTCAAATTATGAACTTCTCACAGATCCTGTTTGGAGTGCACGAAAATTTGAGGTATTTTGAACATTTCGTTCGCTTAACATGTGCACCTAACTTCAATAGAAAAAAAAGTCCTCGCATATCGTAAATTCCGTAACGTTGTCAGAAAGTACATGGTTATAAACTTTCAGTATATACTGTTAATAAATTACTACCTCAAATAAAACTGATATGAAAAGTAGTGTGATTCTTAACGAACACATCGATCAAAGTTCCACGTGCATACTATCAGTAATTTGCGAGTGTGAGCGAGTTGAACGAAACGCAAGATAACGCGTGAGCTTCGTCCGGAACATGGCAACTCCTACAGCTTGGGGAAAAAATGGCGGACAGTTCAGTTCGGGTTTTTAGGAGCCTTACTGCGACGCTTGTCACTAGCATTAGTTTTCTCTGCCAGTATATCTCTGATTATTTTGTTTTATAAGAAACTTTCAATTTTTTTTCTTTTTCTTTTTTCTTTTTTTTTTTTTTCGGCCGGGATACAGGGAAAACCGAATCGTTTGTCGCCTTTCGTCTTCTTACTCTTGAATAGATCGGACATCTCTTTTTTGGTCTCTCCACATTGACTATGCAAGTGTGAGTTTCTAAGTCATTAGTTGCAATAAATACCTCAGTTCATTTGAAATAATTATTTATTTCAAAATATACTTCCCCATTTTCATTAATTTTGCAATTTTTGTTTGCTGCGTAATTCGTAAAATGGTGCTTGGCCATTGTTGCGAATCGCTTCGCGATTGCTTTAGAACATTCCAGACGCGACCTTCACTTACGCACAATTTGTATTGATTTTTATTCCAAAGCCTGCAGTAATTCTTCTTTTCGTTAAACGAAGTCCGGTGGTTATGAAACTTTAGCATGCGAAGCTTACGTAACCAATCATCAGTTCACAGTTAAAAAAAAATTATTCCATACAGGTTCGACTACAGTGATATGTCTGCAATACAATCTGATTTCTTCCGGCAGGTAAAGAACGGATTCCGCCACTTTCTTTTGTAATGATGCTTTTTGGTGTATCTTTATGCTGATCACTATTACCGTTAAATCCTGATGCCGGAATCTTTCTTATTTCTTTCAGCGTAGCTTTCTTAAAAATTATTATTCATTGCAATATTTGACAGATTGCTAAATTTCAGTAGCAGTACTTTAACCTCGACAACACCAACGAATGAGAGTCATTACAAGTTCTATAATTGATTTGGAATCCTACAAGGTATAACTCGTCCACTAAACTGTTATTTTTTAAATTTAATTCCGGCTAGCTCGTAATGGGTGTTTACATTCACTACCAGAGACTTTACATATTTCAAAAATTTAAGCATGGGTAGACAATTGAATCTTTACTCGTCCGTATATCAAAACTGAATTCCGTTAGTTCACTATTCGCACAATTCGTGTCAACCTCTCTGATAAACTATCAGTATCACTGATTAGATATTCATTTAGATTAACAACTGACATTAATTCACATATAGGGGAGAGCGGGGCAAGACGGGGTGGAGGGCATTACGGGGTTTTTCTAATTTCTAGCGCGACAGGTATCGCAACCTAGTGGCGAATAGTTGAAGTAGTAGCCACTTGCTATGCGAGTGTCTGGCAGTGCTCGCAGCCGTTTTGAGCAAACCATTCGGAGTGAATACCTCCAAACGTGTTTTCGTCAATGCTGTTATAATTTTTCGTCATTTTCAGACGTGAAAAGGTAAGAGAAGTAATTTTTTTCATACTCTTAAGTATTATCAATCGAAAAACAGTTTGTTTAGCAATAAATTAATGCATGCTATAACTAATTGAATTTAACCTTGGTGCTATAATATAAACCTAACGTAAAAATGGTCCCTGGGAGCAAGACGGGGTACCTAGTGGGAGGGCAAGATGGGGTACCCCATAACATACCCCACACGACATAACATGAGCTGCAACCATGTTGACTGCCATAAACGGTTTTTTAAAAAAAAATTGCCCCTTCGAACCAAAAATCTTCACAGATTCAGTGTTTGAAGCTTCTGTCACTACAGACACTCCTTCAACTACAAGTGAGGCCGCTAACGTTTCTGTCAATAATGACCAAGAAGAGGCTTCAGTTGGCTCACATAACCAGTTTATGTCAGAGACAAAAGATGGTCCTGTCAACTAAGGCGGTACTAAAGAGCAAGATGCGCTTGCTGTAGGCCTAAGCCGAGGGTACTCATTTTGGAATGATAATAACCCCAATTACCACACTACAAACAAGCAGGCTTCTGGGGACAGATTGTCCCGATCCCTCATGTCGGAATGAAAAACATCCGAGAAACAGGCCGCAAAAAAGGAAAAACTGTTGTTACTATTTCCCCTTACAGAAGAGAATTCCTAGAGACGACGATAATAACTGAATAACAAGAAACTGAACTTTAACATCACACAATGTTTACTTCATGCATTTTCATTAGATATTAGAATAATTCTTTTATAAATTTGGAAACCTGTCTACATTGAATAATTTAATTACCTTTGCCTTATACAGTATTGAGGTAATCCATCTTGCCCCACCCGTGTACCCTATCTTGCCCTCAATGTAGGGCAAGATGGGGTACTTGGTAAACCCTGGAAAAATATATTTTTTAAATAGTAAATACTAACAATTTTGGTCCTATTTTTTATATAAACTCTAGAAATACTGAAGTTTAAGGTGGAATATCTGGTAATTTACTAGAGCATTTTGTAAGCCTACAAAAGTGCTTAAGTACCCCGTCTTGCCCCGCTCTCCCCTAAGAGTTATTTCAAGTGTATATCGATCATAATTTTTCGTTTCGTTGTCAGATAAGTTGCATATGAGAAGCAGGCTAGAATATCGACTATCACTGGTTAGACAAATATCGTAAAGCACTTTATTTCATGAAACTGTTCTTTTATAGTCTCTTTAAATAAATTAAATCACAAAATAGAAAACACATCGAGTAATCGTGAGAGCTGAGCATGTGAGAACTGCATGTGAGCGAATTGTAGCGTATCTTCGTCAGTTGGAAATTTTATCCTTTTATCTTTTTGCTATGAACAGGCGAAACAGCTTGAAGTCAGATACGTAACATTAACATTCATTATTATATTTATAAGGCAGATTAGTAGAGAGCATAAGATTTTGCTGCTTCTTGGGTTTAAATGTCATCTCAGTCACATGGGAAGACATCGACTACGAAGCATTAATAGCTTGCTTTCAACTTGAACACAAAGTCTCGTATAACTGGTGATTTGTTACGGCGGTTGCTGTAATAAGGATTCCAAAGATATTCACGTACTGAGCGCCGTGGGTGACAATTGATGTAGCATTGGCGCTTAGTAGGCTATCGTAAATGCAAAACTGAACTGTGAATATCTTTAAATAATTCCACCAAACATCACTGTACGTAAAACTGTTTAAATATTTGCCTGAAATATAGTTTCAACTGTAGTCTTTTGTAGTAATTGCTGTTATTAATGATCTGATTTTCAAGTATACACACTTTTTCAAACTGATCAAGCTCAGTGGAAAAATCAGTATCTATGAATCGTAAGTCAAATGTTCAAATGTTTGTTAAGCTTATGGGACTTAACTACTTATGGGACTTATGGGACTTACAAACTACTTATGAACTACTTACGAACTAGGACGGCACAAATATCCATGCCCGAGGGGGGATTCGAACCCCCGACCGTAGTGGCCGTGCAGACCGTGACTGGAACGCCTCAGTCTCCTCGGCCACCGCGGCCGGCAATCGCAAGTCACAATTCGGTATTGGCTAATGTTTGATCCTAATCATTTTAGTCTTGTTTGGTTTTAATCTGAAGCACTAAAAATCATAGATAATTATTTCTTCCTCATAAGAAATGTTGCTCAAATAACTGCAAAAATAATTCCTCACTTCGTTACGCCTACGCATTCATTTTGTAATATTTCCATTACTTTGCATAAACACTTTATTACATAAGGTATTTTCTAACTTCGAAATGATAACACTCGAAAACGTTCAACTCAAGTATTATAAACAGATTCATAGTTAACACCGATGTGACATAACAATTAACAGCAGACAATAAGAGAGAGAGATCACAATAATGAAATTCCAGTTATATATATATATATATATATATATATATATATAGTCTTTATGACGTCATATTTTCATTATTCCCTGTAATGGCGATGAGTTTGGGAAATTTAGATTCCATTGAAACGTTATTCTTTCAACATTCTTAGTACAACAATTTACATAAACATTTTTTTTATTTTGATTTTTAAAATAAAGCAAATAATAATATAAAAAAATAATATTTCGGAATTTCTTTTTATCCGAACTTGTTGAAATAAGCGACGGGTATACGTTACTAAATGAAAGAGATTGCAGTCTGTACGCTTTTTCAAAGAGTTTAGAATAAGGGTAGATGCCCTGAACACCACAGAAGTGAAGCCATTGTCGCCATACTGCGGAGGCAATAACATTTGTGAAGATGAATGTGAATTCATTGCATTTTGAGTTGAAACTGGTACTTTATATAAAACGAAAATAAACGTTTCATGCATTACCTATGGATGTGCGAGTAGAACAAAAACGTCAACCACTATTTTACACAGAAACATGTTGTTGCTAAATTAATACTTAATATTTTTTCAGTGTGTTTTCCTCTATGACTTCTAATTTTCATTTTTACGAGATATAGGGTCCCTTGAAATTTCAAAGACCTGGTGGTACAGAATTTTAGGATAAATATTTAATGACATAGAACCTGTATTCAACATAGAAATCATCTCTTTACAATTACAATAATGATGTAATGGAATGTGAAGACTATATTAAACAAAGCGAAGCGCGCCCTTTTAATCGCGGCCGACGGTGTTGAAAGAAAATACTGTGAATCAATGTCAACTTTAAGCGCGAGTTACGCGATCGTTCCGGCCAATTCAGTTACTACGACAGTCAAATTACCGTCCATTAAATTAGAGCCCTTCTCAGGAGACGTGGAAAGTTGGCCTAGATTTTGGGAACAATTTGAAAGTTCAGTGGATAGCTCCCCCTCCTTGTCCACTGTTAATAAGCACGTCTTTCTGTGAGGCTATCTCGAAGGTGAACCGAAAATGCTCGTCGACGGTATCGCCGTAACCGCTTCCACTTAACGAGGATACAAAGAAAATTTTGCGTGAACGGTACGGAGATCGTAACAGAATCGTTCAGGCGCACTTAGATTATTTAGATGCGATTACGCCTATTCAGTTCGCTTCTCCAGAAAATCTAAACATTCACAGAATGTAACCGAAGAATACGGACATTAAAATCATTGGGAGAAGACGTCAATACCTATGGCAGAGTGTTAGTTCCGAAGATATTGCGCACCTTCCCAGAAGAAATCTGTCGCCGCTGGATAATATACGTAAAAAGACACAACCAGTGCTGTATTGCTAACAAAAATAGTGGGCGGATTCAACCAGAGAAGATCCCAAATTTTGGAGTACCGGTCAGACTGCTGCTCGAGTAGATTAGCCTTCTTGCTTTGGTTGTCCTCGGCGTGCCTGTGAGTTCCGATCCATACTTTGATGTAATCCTCGGGTTTCCAGAGATGTAACGGAGGCCCCACAATTGAAATAAACATTAACGATGAGAGATGGCAAACGGAAAGCGAATTTCGCAGTGTTGTCATAACTAAGTTCATTGTGCTGAAGCCTCTTTCACAGTCCGATGTCCTCACAGGGAGTGTATCAACACAAACAAAAACTGTATCAGATTTTCAAATGTTCTCTCCACAGCTGTCTATATAATCTCTGGAACCTTCTCTTACATTTGGAAAAGGAAGAAGAAAACGGTCACACGATTTTCTTAGATTTTCTTCTCCTCCTAGCCATGGTCTCACAATGCCATAGGGCCAAGGTACAGGTCCTCTGTGTCCAGTCCATCAATCTGGGAACAATTCATGAAGACATGCTGCAGTAATTCATGCGCTATGGGCTGGGCAGCCATCATGTTCGTACCATAGATTCCTCCTAGTCTGCAGAGGAACGTCTTCTAGCATTCGTGGAAGATGGTCTGTTAGAAGGCTGCCATACTTGTGTGCGGTCAGTGTCCCGTCTATGAAATACGGGCCTATGAGCTGCTGGTTCACCATCCCACAACACACGTTTACACTCCATGGATGCTGACGGTCCACCTGTCGAAGCCAAGAGGTATTGTCAGCAGACCAATAGTGCATTTTCTGCGGTTTACCTGGCCATGATTGGTAAATGATACATCTGAAGTATCCTATCGTGAAGCCCATCTACAGAACCTAACATGATTCTCAAAATCGTTTCCATGTAGCTCTTGATGGAGAGAGATGTGATAGGGATGGAACCTATGTTGATGGAGAATGCTTAGGACACTTGCCTGGCTCATGCCACTTTCTCGTGTGATTGCGTGGGAGCTGACATGTGTATCAACTGCAACAGTAGCAAGATGATCAATTTCCCCCTCGTCTGTCTTCACTTGTTTCCTTCTGTTACGTTGTCTTGGTGTTACACTACCACTTTCACGTAACTGGTTGAAGAGGTTGATGTATAATTGCCCAGATGGGCGACATCTCTTGGGATATCTTGCCGCATACACCGTACAAGAATGAACGGTATTCTTCCTACACTCTCAACATACCATAAGCATGTCGGCTTTTTCTGCATTGGTAAAATGCATCATACACTCACAACCTACCACTTGGACTGTTACACACTAACTGACTAGGGAGCCACAGTGCACTCAAGGAACACACAAGCATTCTGTAAGCAAACATAACATAATTGTTCCTAGCAACTATGCAGGTTGACTGGCACTCGCAAATGTCCATGTGGGAACGTTTCAAAAGACGATATCTCATAAACGACTACTACTGATATTCTAGTGCATCCTACTTTTAGTTTTTTAATGTCTACAGGCATTAAAAAACTGTATGTTTGCATAAAAAAATACACTTTCTAAGTAATATTACTATCTGTTTGTTGGCTAAACATACGAGCCCCTGAATACCAATCCATTCCGTGAATACCGCGCATCAGTTGCACTTTCTGCCATGATTTGAACCCGGGACCTCCTGATTACTAGGCACACGCTATAACCACTAAGCCACAGTGACTTAATCGATACAGCTCTTCATGGACTGTCTCAAGGTTCGTCTCCCTCCACAACACAAACTTCAATTCTGCTATACGTCTCTGGACAATGATTTATTATTTGATATTTATGTATATCACCTGTGCCCAAGGAACAAGACAGGGTCATTCCAATCAACATTCATTGCTGGGGTGCTATTCTGCTATTGGAGACCCCTGGCAACATTGATACATATTTACATAGGGGAACATGAGGCAGAATTGTTTTTGTGTTGTGAAGGGAGATGTGCCTTAATATAACCTGAGCAGTTGCTGTATCCATTAAGTCATAGTGGCTTAGTGGTTGTAGCACCTGCCTAGTAAGCAGAAGGTCCCAGGTTAAAACCCCAGCCAAGGCAGAAATTTTAATTCAGTGCCTCTCCTTCAGTTTAATATCTTTGTTGACAACCTGTTACTAGTAGTGCAACTACAGACACATGCCCCTTTATGCCGTCTTCCACTTACACGACAGTATTGACAAGCATAACTTGGCAGTTGCCCCGGGCGGCAGAATTTAGAGGGCGTTTGACGGACCTTTTGTTTCCAGAATGTATCTTTCCGGTATAATTTAACGAAATTAACTGACACAGAATTATTAAAAGTAAAATGACTGCAAGAAATACCGAAATCATTTAATAAAACTAAAATTCCTGGTAGCTGACTTCAGTGTTGCCCTGTCAAACTTTAAAAATCTACCAGATATTAGCCAGAATGAGGGAGATGTTTGTGTTATTGCATAAGTAAATGCACAATGTTTATTAATTTGCATAGATTTCCTTTTTCAGATAAATGAATATTCATATTTTATATCAAGGTAATATTTGTAGAACAGGTGAATTTGTACTCAGTAAATCACATTTAACTGCCTGACAGAGGGTTCATCGGACCACTTTTATACTATTTATCTCCCATTCCATTCTCGAATAGCGTGCGGGAAGAAAGAACATCTGAATCTCTCTGTTCGAGCTCTGATTTCACTTATTTATTCAGATGATCTTTTCTACTTATGTAAGTGGGAGGCGACAATATATTTTCGCATTCGGAGGAGAATGTTGACGATTGTAGTTTCGTAAGTAGCCCACATCGCAGCGATAAACGCCTTAGTTCTAATGATTCCCATCCCAGATCCTGTATCATTTCCGTGACGCTGTCTCCCCTGTATCACGACAATACAAAACAAGCTGCCCTTCTTTCGACTCTTTCGATGGCCTCCGACAAACCCCCCTGATACGTATCGCACACTGGGCAGCAGGTTAGACCAAGACTGTTTTGGCTTCCCTGAAAAACTCAAATCAAATCAATCATCAAGTGAACAGGTCAAGCAGGTGTGGAATAGTATATAGGAGAGTGAGGGGATGAGTGAAGTTAATAGCTTCACGGAGCAAAAGAGAGTGGTTATGGGCCAGAGACTAGCAGAGATTAAGATCAAGAGTGTTAAGGGATCAAGGACAACTCCAATATATATGTAATACAGAAGGGTGGGTGTGATGGGAAAGAATCTAGATAGCACACATTGTGAAGCAACTAGTATTCAAATCGAGCACATATTTTTCTGCAGCACATTCTGACTACTCGTACCATTGCACATTATTGCCACAAACAACTGATTGGTGGTACTGCTCACAATAAATGTAATGCATAAATTACAACAAACAAGGTATACAACATGAATGCCTCTGAGAGAATATTTATTAAATTGAAGTAGGACTGGAGTGGGATTTGCTGGGTGGAGTATAGAACAGGCCATGCACGTGAAACTATTGCAGAGTAATGACTCACAAGGGAATACTCGAGAATGTGGGTAAGTGGATTGAAAGGAAGGAATAGGATGTTGAATAGACTGGACGGGCAGCTGCATCCCACTTTGTGTATGGTGTAGTGTAACCACCGATTTGTGGTTGCACTATGAATCGCTTCTCCTACCATGAGATGTTTATAATCAATAAAATAGTATTTAAGGATAATCAAAGTATGTATAATGTGTGACTGTCACATGTTTGTGCAGGGCCGCATTTGCAGAGAGTTGGGAGTGGGCTGCAAAGCTGCTACTTGCTACAGCAATTGGCACAGTGCGGGTGGCCATGGAGTTATCTATTCTACCCTTCTACAGATGCTCCAAGGAATGGCAATGTGCGTTTAAATATCTTCTTATTTTATAATAATTGATCTTATTTTGTTATAAACATCATTCATTATCTGTTTTCTAAAATGTACTACATAGAAAACAGGGTATGTTATCAAGTGATGATGTACATTAGACATTGTAGTGTAACAAGTTGCACTCCTGAACGATCAAATAATTTATTTTTGAGATATTTAAAAGCTGGAGTACTGCCCCAGAAAATTTTGTTTGTCTAGGTGGACATCCAGGCAGTTAAACTTCAAGTCCAAGGAATATTCAAGAAGAAAATTGAAACTCAAGAAGAAGAAAATATATGAATTAATTATATAAGATCCATGTACTGGAGATATGGGTTCCCTTTTGTCATTATTATTATGATTTATGAGATGGTTAGAGAAGGACTAACTACTAAGAGGGGTTCTTCAAGTCTTATTTGAGAGATGTTAACTCAGTTAATGACATTGTAATCTATTATTGGGGTTCCAATAAACCCTTTTGTTGATTCAGCTCTAAAATCTTTGAAGTGTGTTTATTTATCAGTGAAATAATCAGTACGTTATAATGAGTTTCCTTTTTCTTACAACTGATTACTTCGGAGACGATTGCCCGAGCCTGAGAAGAAAGAAGTTAAGTTTATGAGGAACAGTATTACTGTGCCTCTATTGGTAATTATAGGGAAAATCCTAAACTGAAGAATAAAAGCAACTTTGTGGTGGTTTTAACTAAAATTATACACTGTCACACCACAACGTTTATAATATACCCGTTAACTAAAGAAATTTTTATTATTTGGTATAATTTCCTTATCTATAACTGTAATTGACCTGCAAATGGAAAAGAAGATGATTGATCCAAAATTGAGAAGCCTTAAGCAGTGGGGTTTTCTAATCTTCCAAATCAACAACAGTTACAATTACAAGCAGATGAGAAGGATTGTGGGTAGGATGATAAATAGTCTCAACCCCAATAAGAATATGGTTTGGTTGTTCTTGTTCCTCTAATGAGGTGAGGAGGAGAGGACTGACAAGGGAACAGTCCAATAAGACATGTCGAAACATACCCTGAAATTTTTTCACAGGCAGAAGACAACGAAAGAAATGCACTCCCAAAATTTTAGCTGCTAGGAGGCACTGCAAGTATTTTTAAAACAATTTTGAAGCTACGAATTTTTTCCGTGCGAAGAACAGCTTATAACAGCAGTTTTTACAAACCTTGCCCACTTAGCGCGCAACTCAGCGAATCTCTCACACAGCGCCACATAGCGTAATTATGGAGAGTTCATAGTCACCAATATTAAGCACCTAAAGTCTGGTTTACAATGTAGTGAATGGAAGCGATCACGAACGAATGAACATTTGCAGAAAATTCATTACCATTCCCTTGTATATGGGTTGAATAATTTATACCAGAGGGAACGGAAGAGAAAACGAGATAGCAAACATTGCTTGCGATCGGTGTATTATTGGTTTTTAGTTTTTGGAGGTTATATTTGGCATACAGCATACAACTATACCCTTTTACAGCCACAGCGCGAAACTTTGCTATTCAGTGAGGATTATTGTGCATGGTGAGCGCACTATTTTTGACGGAGTATGCAAAATGGCAAAGGGAAGGAATAATTTATGTGTCTCAATTTGTATGGAAGCGAGACACGCATTGAGATTGTGCACTTTAGCAGAATTCATCTCCATCTTCCCTTATCACTGGTCCAAAATTTTCCTTGTATGTCGGCTGCAATTTTTCTCTGGCTTCTCATTAGCATTGAGCAGATTTATACAAAGAGAACACTAATTGCCAATAACGAGTATCATCTAAGGAGGTGACACGGCTGGCCCTAACACTATGCGTATCAGGTCTAGTGGCAAAGTGCGTGCTTCATGAACCAGAGAGCACGGGATCAAATCCTGTTCAGACCACAAATTTTTTTCACTATGATTTTTAACCGATCATTCACAGCTCAAAGATTGTGGAGTGGCTACGAAAGAAATGTAGTTCGGATTACACGTTAAACTGCAGGTCTCTATTTTCCGATCAGGTAACTGGGAAAGGTTAGGGACACCTAAGCAGCTGCAGTGGCGTCCAGTTGAAAGACCTGCAAGAGGCCTACTGGGTACACCAGATAGAATTTTCTTTTGCTTGTTAGTTTGTTTGCTCTGGTGACAACCCGGCTTTAATGATACAAACATTTTTTGAATAACTTGATACCAACAGTTCAACTCTTGCACATGAAATTCTGATAAAAGTGGTTAGCAGAGAAAATAAATTCATGACAGTGTTTGATGTCATAGACGACTTCCGTCATTGTGGACTTGTAATTTGTTGAAATGAAATGTGTCTAGCAGTACTACATTTTATAACGGTTCCTGTTGGCCATTTCTTAAAACAATTTTTGTATTTTGTGCATTTGACTATCAGTGAAATAGTTCTTTGATTTTTTTCATGACTACATGGAATAAACAAATTGTCTATTGAATGACAAAAACAAATATTTTTCTTGCACCAGGTACACCGGACAAAGGAAAAATTGATGCATTCAGGCACTTCGCAGTAACCAATAGTTTTATTTAGACAGAACTGGTACGGAGTCAGAAACGGTCCCGGCCGTTGTTCTGTATATTGTGCTGCATACCAGGCATACTTGATCAAATTCGTAAACCGTGGCGAAGAAAACTGGTAATGCACAAATGACTGGAGCTTAAGTATACTGTTTCACTGATAGGGTTTGAAATGTGAGAGAGGTATCAGAAATTATGTTTTCTGATAATTTCCTAAAAAATGCATTCCACTGTCAAAAAAATTCTTCATCGAGAGGTTGAATCGCACTAGTAGTTCCGGGCGAAATCCACATTATATCCACAGATTTTTTGCCGTCCTCCACACAAACAGAGGCGTCATTATGTCCAGATGAATCCAACAAAAGTAATGAATTAGTTTCTGAAACTGGTAGGAATATGTTTCGAACGAAATGTTGAAAATTATTCATTCCCATTTTTCCAGATTTTGATACAAGATTTTTGCAATCAAACAGTCCATTTTTTAATTTTTCGTCCTAATTTGCCTTAAGGTTCTTGAAGACAGATATACAGCTGGGGAAACAGTAAACCACTCATACTTATCACTGGCATTATCGTATACGAATGTGTCATTGCATTCATTGATTGGGCAATCGACTCCATCTTTTTTTCACCCCAAAATGATAAGGTCGGTGTGCACACAGTTCTTTCACAAAACCTGACTGATCAGTGTTATAAACAGCTGTTGCAGGGATAACAGCAACTTTCATCTTTATGTCACTTATGAACTTCTCTATGGCATTGTCTATCACTGGTAGCTGCTCTACACGTTTATGTGACGTAAACTTGGTAATTTTGCGGCTTCCTATTCTGTACAATTTCTTGAGCCTTTGTAGCTGAGTCGATGAAGCCTGGAAATTAGCAATGTTTGTGTCAGATGTATTTCGGAGGGCCCAGTCTCATAGATCTCCATTGGTAACGGTGCGTTGCCTCTCAGGAGCAGTTCTAAATCTTTCGAAGAGTTTTTCTTTCAGATGCTTTTGAGTTTCCGTTTAGCGCATATTCCTTACTTCATATAATTCTTTCTTCCATTTATAAAGTTCACGCTCAGATTTTACGAAATGAAAACGCCTTTGCACACTGCTTAACTTCAAGTGTTTTTTCCCTCCTTTGTTTAACCAATATTTCACTGCCTTTTCTTTGTTGCTGAAAGCTGATGTAGTACATGTTTAGGCATGGAAGATATTCTTCTTCAGAACTGTTACTGGCACAACTGACGTCGTCCGAGTCACAGTTCGTGGAATCATCACAGTTATTTCCTATTTCTTCTAACGTTTCCAGAATTCCAAACGAAATGTCAATATCAGTCGAATGAATGTCAAAGAAATCAATCAACAAATGACACATTATGTACGTTCTCAGGAGAAGTAGGTGGAAACCACGTTCTTTGTATTTCATCTTTGCTAAATTGAGAATGTTAATTGGATTCATTACTGGAAGAAGAAAATAAAACTACTATAAGCAGGCATGCCTTGCAAAAGCACAATAAATATTAATTCAGCTTTATCTTTATTGTCAATACTTACCAATATTGCAAAACTCAACTGATAATAGTTAATAGATGAACGATAACCTGAAATGTCCTTTACAAATTACGATTGGGTTGTGTTGTGTTTTGTGTTTACAATATACCGCTGACCTCGAGTGTGTGTGTCTGTGTGCGCGCCTAGTTGCACATGCGCTGTTGCTACAGCACCAGTAGGGGTGTACATTTCTACTGCCACCTGGCGCACTATGAATTTGGCAATTTTCAGCTATTTTAAAAAAATACTTGCAGTGCCTGTTAGCATCTGTGTATTTCTTTTGTCGTCTTCTGCCTGTGTAAAAAATTTCAGAGTAGGTTTTGAAATGTCTTATTGGACCATTCCCTTGTGAGTGGAGGTAATGGTGCATGCTCCTTCACAGCTGGGTTCTTGGCAGGAAGAATGTCTGTCTGTGAAGGCCTTCAACAAAGAAGCAAAGAATTTAGATAACTTCTTCGGTGTAAAGTCCTATTTAACTGTTACCTGGGTTGAACCTACACTCTGTCACCATCTTAGTGCAACTCTCCCATGCTACTTTTGTATTCATCTGTTCTAAACTTGATTGTTTTATGCTGGATTGTAATTCCACTATCAATGTTAGGAAATTCAAAACAATTTTTTATGCGTAATATTCCCAAAAGTTGTTAATGGGTTTGCCTACATCTTTGATGACAATAGTCAGATGCAGACTGATGATGATCCAGTAAACTGAAAACTCATAAACAAGATAAGGACCTAGAAAATCCATGGGAGGTATTTTTATTTTTAATTATGTATCTGTTTTACCAATCAGTGGCAGAATAATCCACATATATTTTAAAAAATAAATTTGCTATTTCAATTCACTATCACAAAATTTAAAAACTTATTATATGATATAGGGGGCATCACTGAGTTCTTGAATTCCAAGATTATGCACAAATCTGTAACCATGTTTATCCTATCATCAGGCCCAGAAAACAAACTGCTGCTTTGGTTTTCACACAGATGCCAGAGGTTCCTCTGGTATAATTACTGACAAACACGGCATGCCATAATTAGTAGCAAAACAATGCAATTCCCACACTCTTACAGATATCTGAAGCATCTCACCAAAATCAGTGAAGGAAAAACGGTGACACAAAATGTAGGAGGCAAGGTACTGGCAGAAGTAAAGTTGTGGGGATGGACTGTGAAGAGGGGATAGCTCAGATGGCAGAGTGCTTGCCTGCGAAATGCAAAGGTCCCCGGTTCGAATCCCGGTTCCGGCACATAGTTTTAATCTGCCAGAAACTTTAATCCAGTATGATGTTAATTTCAAGTATAAGTATCTATTCTTGCTGTTGCAATTTTCACAAATCTTACTGCAGGCTATTACAATCAAAACTGCTTATAATGAACTGCATTAGAGGAATATTTGTCGTAAAACGAATTTTTGTAAAGGCAAGCTGATTTCAGCAGGAAGGAGTTAAGAAAAATTACTAAATAACATTAAAAGTAAGAGAATTTCTTGAACATATTATATGCCCATTATTTATTGGTGCCAAATTTTTGACGAATAAATATTTCAAAATAGTATTTGGATATATAAACTTTGTACATAGTTATCTGGTAACAACAATTTGTTCGAGTACAATCATCTTTCAAAAGTAATTATAAAATGTCATGTTGACTAGGAAATTACTATTAATTGACAAGAATTTTAACACAAATAGCAAATTGCAAACGGGTAAATTATTTCCCTCACTTCAAATTAGTACATACAGTTTTAGAAACTGAGGCAGAAAGCTTCACAATACAGCAGGTGATGTAACACACAATTTTCGTATATGTTATCAGGTAACTAAAAAACAAACAACCCCATATTCTCAACAATGCTCATTACAGGGTTTTCATTTTAACAATTTGGTGAGACTAAGAAATCACACAGCAGAAATCATGTATCTGTTGCACATAATACATCAAAATGTTGATTGAATTAAATTTGTACATGAAGAAAAAAATTATTTTCAACAATCCTTATTGTGAATTACGATTTTTATTCTGTTGACAGAAACTTGATGTTGGAATATCAACAATATTATGAGGAAAGGAACTAACCATAAAGATGAGTACTAAGCTGCAGACAGGTGCACAGAAAAGACAATCACACCCTCAAAATTAAAAGAAGTTGTGTGCTCAAACAATATGGTATGTGTGTTTTCTTAACAAGGCTGTAGTCGAAAGCTTTAGTTTTGTGTCTTTTTTTTTTAAATTTTATTTATTTATTTATTTATTTTATTTTTTTTTTTATGCATCTGTCTACCACTCAGTGATCTTTCTGATGAGTTGCAGTATATCCTCATAATATTTTTAATTTTTTCTCTGTGAAACAAACATATATATCTTGATATTTTAATAATTTTATATGTGCTGAGTATACACAATATTTCTGTGGATACATAAGATCTTTTCAGCATAATTTTTTACAAGATCAAGATGCCACTTGGCTCTACTAACAACAATTGTCTGCAATTTGTTAACATGAAAATATATTAACCAATCATAGAAAAGAGATAGAAGCACCAAAACAAATGAAAGAACATATAGAATTTATCTGTGACCTGTTTTAACCACTTAGTGATAAAGTTTAAAAGCAGATGAGAAGCAGCTGTGCAAACAAGAGAGAACAAAAATTCATAAAAGATTGAAGGCAGTATCAGCAGCGAAAATTGATTAAATATGTGAATTTACTTTTGGTCTATTTTCCTTTTACCGCAAGAAACTGGATTTCCTTCCAAGACTAGAACAGATACATATTAGTGGGCATAGCAACTCACAGAAGCAAATGAAGAGAAAAGCCATTTTTCATTCTAGCAACTGCATTGTGTTGTCTTTTTCATTAACTGAATCTGAGATATCAAATCAAAAAATACCCATGACAGATTCTGTCTAGTTGTCCAACATGCTTCAGTTGCTAACAAGAAAATTAGAAGAAACTTCATACAACATAGTAATATTCAGGTGGCCCATCACAACCTGGATCTTTTGCATAGGGTTACATGCATCTAGACCTAACATTTCTGTGATTGACAAGAGTGTCACTTATGAGATGCCACCAATAAGTTTTAACTAAGGGGGTGAACCTACAAAATGGCTCATCAGATGGCACAAGATATAAATGCATCATTGCCACATATATAAGTAATTCAACTATTTGTAGTGTTATTTGAAAGTGGCACGTTGTGTACAGATATCTTGCACTTTTAAGCTTTTACCAAAACTGGGATAAAACATCATCTCTAATAAAATGAAGATGTAGATAACAAAATTGTACAAGCAGAAAATATATTTAAAAATAAGACAGAAAAATGGTGAGGAGGATTTAAATACAATGCTCATATGCTAACAGAAATGAAACCACTCATTAACAAGTTGACTGCTATGTGGCCAGCAGTGATCACAGCAGAAACTCAGGCCTAAAATCTTGTGCACAGACTTACAAGGCTGCAAATCATCCATCACTATTTATGAATTTCATATCCAGAAGCCAACATGTTAAAAGATGTGTCTGACAGATAATAGCTTTAAAAGTAAAAATCACTATAATGTAATAAACAGCAAGAATAGCTTTGAGAATTTATCATCTTATTTAACTAAACAACAATCTTATTTAACTAAATAAAATATCTGAGAGATTCATAACAACAAAGTCCAATGTCATCAAAGTTTCACATACATAACAAACATTTACTTGCACTGATATTTTGTGCACTTCAGATAGTGTGCCAAAATAGTGTTAAAATATTGCAACTCTGTCAGCAAAGACTGCAATAGAAATGAACCTGATATGCCAAAAGAAATCACGAGTTGTAACTGTGAGCACACTTATTTTTACGACTGAGCAAACAGTTAACACAAATTGAGATAAGAACATGAGACATTTGTGTTTCTGTTGCTTTTAAATTAGTATGAAGGAAACAAGGCAAAGAAGTTCCCAATACATTTTGGACCACTATTTATGAAGTGTGCTCCCTTGTTACTAATTTCACCTGGAAAATAAACAGCACTAAAAGTACTGTATTTGGTAGAATATTAGCCCAGTTCAGTCTTTCACAGTTTACTGCTATTTGTTGAAAACAGCAGAATTAATCAGTCTAATTATAAGCATTTCAGGTGATACTGGCCTTAGATAAGATTCATGAGGTGCATAAAAGATCATTTTAAGACTTGCAACTACACATACTGTGCTTACTTAAAATGATAATATACAGACAGAACAGATAATAAATTAAAAAATCTACACTAAGAGTAACATTGGTAAAACAAATATTTGTCATGTAAGAAAGAGAGATTCCCATGGAAAAAAGGCAACAACAACTGTGTACATTGCCCTTAATATAAAGATCAAAAACACTCTCCACATTATATTTTCACTGTTTACCAGATTGAGATAATAAAACAAAAATCCACTTTTGCAGGTGGCACAAATAAAGGTAAGATATCAGTATGATAGAGCTGACAACTAGTTATTTTGGCATAAATGAACATAACTTAAAGAGAGCTGAATAACTGAAAAAAGTCTGACGATGTCCTACAGTAACACTAGTAACAATGTATAAAGTTACAATTTGTTTACAGTGCTCATATGTTTACACATTATTTATATCCAATAAGGAAAAGAATTTGGAAAAAAATATCACAGTTACAACATCACAGAGAAAATAGCATATAACAGTTACAAATAAGCATCAAACACACACAGTACCTATTATTAAAATTACTGAGAGACAGAAAGGCTCGGCAATAACTCCTCTCAGGATAAACAACTGCCCCCTGATCTATTTCACAATCAGATCTCCCAGTCAGTCTCCTTTCCCATCACTCTGAGCAGCGCAGCTCTGACTCCTGTTCTTGCCCTTAATTAATCAGTACCAACAAAGGCTTTAATCCTTCAGTACATTACTTTCCAAATTCAGGCACTGAAATAAAATCACCTCTCATTGTCATTCACCCTCATTCCGTTGTAACATTTAAGATTGCTAGGTCGAGAGTTCCACATTTAGGCTCCTACCTGTGCTACCAATTGTATCATTATGCCAATTACGCGCCCATTCCTCACCATCTTCTCCAGACTCATTTCTGGGAAATTGTTCAATTTTTAAGGCTGTGAAACATGTTCAATTAATAATTTCCTTCCACAACCTTCTACATTGGGATGACACACAAGAAATATACACCTTGCATTTGAGCAATACCTAATAATTGTGACTTAAAAAGACCTATTAATGCATCACAATCCATTTCAATCCTACTATCATTTGTCAGTCAATCCTTCCTTGTCTGTGGGCATTGGTTACTTTCACAATTGTATCTCACTTATTATTTGCTTAAAATTATAAGACGGAATGGCTTCTCAGTACTTACTAGTACTGCTAACATACCGATAATAATGAGGATAGGTTGCAGCTCAACATTCATCTTTATGGCAAGTTGCAACCTGGCCTCATTATTTTAGATACTCCACCTTGACTTTTCATTGCTAGTACTGCTGACTGACACACCATAAACTACCCTAGCTTGCTTTATCCATTATTTCTTCACTGAAGAATAACAAACATGTTCTCTGTAATCATAGTTCAAGGACAGACAGAGAAACTCACCAAGATACCATCTGGGCAGTCTATAATATGAGGATAGGAGCAACTCACCATAAAAATTACAGCTGAGCCACAGACAGCCACATAAAAATGACAATCACATTCACACAATTTTAAATTTTCAGCCACAGTTTCATCAGAGAGAGAAAACATGCAACAATCATGTTATTACTCAGGCACTACTCATGCACACATGAGTGTCATCTCTGCCCTCTATGGTGCAACTTGCCTGAGTCATTGTATGATTTTTGTGTGTTTCCTTCTCTGAGGAAGGTTGTGGGGAAAATTTAAAATTGTGAATGTAATTGTCTTCTTCTTCTTCTTCTTCTTTTTTAGGTGGCTGTCTGTGGCTTAGTGATCGTCTTTATGATGAGTTGCTTATATCCTCAAATTAAAGACATTCCAACCTGGACTTATGACTTTTAGATATCTATGTCTTTGAGTCTGTGATTTTACTTATTTTCTGTATTAAAATTTTCAATTTTTATACAATTTTCCTACTTATAATTTGGATGTTACAAAAATATGTTACATGGCAGGAAAAAACATACATGAGTATATCACATTTAAATAAAAATTAATGTCAGTTTCCTCATAAGCCTTTTTTTACATTTACAGATGATTTAAGTGTTCTGGAAGCAATAAGATATTTAGGATATATTACTATATCTATCACAGCAAATACAACATTTTCCAAAAGCAGGTAAAATTACAAATAAAATGCATCTTCCAAAGTTAATAAATCAAAATAGGAATACTCTCCCAGTTAAGCACCAAACAGGGAAACTTTAGTACTACAATATACTTAATTGGCATACATATGGAAATTACTAACGCAATTTACTCTTATATAATAGCTTCATGACCAGTGTCACAACAACACAGAATGAAAGGCAAGGAAGATGAAATATTGAAATTATTTTAAACAATTATATCTTTAACCAAGATTATCACAAGGTAAAGGTTCACAAATCAAGTGAATCATTTCACTTTTTAGTGTTTCCAATTATAAATCTGGAAACATTTATGATATACTGTTCCCATTGTGGGCAACAAAGCACTTTTAGCAAAATAATATTCTTATTATTGTGACAAAGAAATTTCAACACAAGACAGGCTTATTAAAAGTGAAAATTTTTTCTTCTAATAAAAACAAATAACAAATGTGACCAACTAAGAATTCTCTTATACACTGTGTCACAGATTGCTGAAGTACAACACTAAAGTTGGATACTCTGTACTGTATAAATACTGTCCAAAATTGCTGTTAAGGTAATACATTCATATTATGACTTACTATTTTGTCAGTATTATGAGGTCACAAACTGTAAGGAATTACATTAATTTTATAGCACATGAATTCAAAGAAAATACAAACCTCTTTCACTAGTTAGTTGATTAACATTTCTGCTCTAGGAACAAGTAATATCTAACACCCTTCAAATTGCACTTGACCAAGTTCACACTATTTTCATTAGCTCTCTGAAATTACTATTTCCAAATCTTTGTCTTTTTGGAATATAGTTGAAGAAAAAGAACAAGTTAAAACTGAATTCTGCAAGTTTTGTTAACAGTTCAATTTACATATCGGCTTTTGTATTATTACAAAACTATGTTGAACAGATCACCTTTAAAAGTATTTCAACTAATATAACTAAAAGATTAAGAATGACAGAAAGTAAATATTTATCAATCTATGGTCAAGTTCGCAACAACATACCATCATTTCATGTCCTAAGTTGTTGTTTCAAAGCTTATTGTTATCTTCACATTTACATAAAAAACTAATAGACCTTCTGGTGAAATGATTTTATACACATCTTGACATTAGTGGTTAGTACTGACTTTCAAAAATAATTTTTTAAATTTCTTATTTAACAAAATAATGAACATTTCAAGAAGGACTTTGAAAATATGAAGAGTACAGGAAATATCCATCTCTCACTGTTCTTTTAATTTGTGTTGTTTCATCATAGAACATGGTTCAATTTTTGTTTTGTTTTCCATAATAATTACATATTGTGTGTCAAGTTAAACTACAGCAATCATTGATACAAATTGTGAGTACATAGATACAGCTTTCTAAACTTTCTAAACATTTTTAAAACAGTTAATAATAATCAATAGTAAAATTAATGTAGATATCACAGGCTATAATTGTGACTTAAATCCAGAAATCAACGGCCAGTTATAAACACAGAACTCATTAGTCCAAGTTGCCAGTATGAAGATACAGCACTTACATTCATGTATTTACAAATTAGGCAGAAGAAACATCTAACAGCTCTTCTTTTTCGTCTTCATTTGTTGGCTTGATATCTTTCTGTGTTTGATTTACAACTGGATTCTGAGAATAGAGTATAACAGCATATGACACAATGGAGATGGCAATAACAGTGTTCACATATATAGGTATTCCAAATATTATCCAACAAAGTACTGCTGTAAACATTAATTCAAGGGCACTTGCAAATGTTTTCAAAATAGAATTTAAATTTTTCAAAAAGAAGCTAGTAATAATACCAATTGCTGCATTATTGAACATTATAATCATTACTTTAAATGTAAACACCGATGAAAGTGCTTCCCACGTGAAAGCACTATAAAGTTCACCTTGTACTAGAAGTATGCCTCCATTACATATAATTGAATCCACATACATGAACACATTCTGTACAAACACATTGACTTCGGCACCATCTGTCTTCAGGAGATATTCGTTGTAAACACCAGCAAATGAAGAACACACGGTCTGAAACCAAAGAGCAATAATGAGCCTGCAAAATTAAAAGGCACTGTTATTTACGCTATTTTTCAGAAAGGTCTATCTTGAGCAAAGTACAGGTTGTTCTTTTTTAACCAGACATGCTTCACTGCAGTTACATCATCATCTTTTAGTCCTTAATTTTACACATTGTGATATTTCAATTTTCCTATGTTGCTTGAGTAGGTACTCCTCCACAGATTGTCATTTGCAAATGTGATGGTGTCTTGATCTACATACATCTATGTAAATACTCTGCTTCAATGTGCTATGATTAAATGCAATGTATACCATACTTATACAATCCACAGCATATTTAATTCATATGCATATAGCTACTAATATCACACTGTAACATATATTTTTAAGTTTACAGGCCAATTTTATAAGCATTGCTGACTGAAGATCAAATATGACATTAATTTAGAAATTAAACTTGTGCTCAGGGTTTCCCTCTATTGTATACCTCTAAATCTAGGCCTGCCAAAGTTGGTTCAATGTTGATCTGAGTAAGCATGGAAGATGCTTGGCAACTACACTAAAATCAGCTATCAACATGATTACTGTGCCTCAGCCACAGATATTAATCGATACACAATATGTTTTATTATCTTGTAAAGATGGAAGAAAAAAAGAAGAAGCTATCTTAAAACTTCTTCCAACATAAAAAAGATTTTCTTTTAGAAATCGTTTTGGGGCCATATCAGGACACAATAGAATGAAAAAACAGATGTTACTACAGCGTAGAATGTACAGGTATGGAAAGAAGTTTCCTTTTGATTTTCATTTGCAGATTGTGATTATAACAGTCTGAAACAATAAAATATTAAGAAAAGAACCATAAAAGCACTTGCACTTATATATGCAATATATTATTTTAGAGTATTTTCAATTAATGCAGTACATTTCATTTTGCAGTAAGCCCTGCATATATACTGGGTGAATCACCTAACTTTACCACTGGGAATCTCTCGTAAACTACACCAATTATTTAAAAACTAATTCAGCAGACTGAAAGTGAGGAGAGGGGCCGGTGTAATACAAACCATTAAAAATGCACCGAAGTATGTTTGTGTTAAAAACATGTTTTTTGAGATGGAAACCTATTATTATTTTCAGCACAACTGAAAATAGGAAAACATACTGAAATAATGCTGTTTGTTTCATTGTGAAATGTTGATTACATCCAGAGTTATTGTGACCTAAAGTTAACGCTTGAGTAACTCCTCAGCATTTCAGTCGTGTGTATTGGACAGAACTGAATTAATTAGGGATACAAAAAGAATAGGGATGTAAACATATGTACAGAAGACACTTGAACAGCATATTAAGTCCATATGCTAATATTTTTATTAGTCTTTTTCCCTGAAGAATTCTGTACTGCACTGACCTTTTACAAGAAAATGCACATCAACATGAGAAATTTAGTTAAACTTACAAATTAGTTTTTTTGCTTCCAATTACAGAATGTGATAGTGTGTGCTCTGAAATTTCAGTTCAATATATGTTGTAAGTGATGCCCATCATTTACTGCACATGTCTGCAGTCTACTGCATAGTGCATGTCTTGCATGACACAGTTCATCTGCTGTAATGTTTCCACAGGCTGCCTCAATACGAGGTCAATACCTTCTGGGGTTGTAGGCACCTCACTGTAAACGTTCTTCTTTATTGTACCCCACAGAAAGAAGTCTGAAGGTGTAAGATCAGGTAAACGAGCTGGCCAATTTATGCGTCTGCCACATCATATGAAATGCCCATCGAACAAATGTTCTAATGTTTGTAAAGCTTATGGGACTTAACTGTGGGGTCTTCAGTCCCTAAACTTACAAACTACTTATGAACTAAATTACACTAAAGACAACACAAACATCCATGCCCAAGGGAGGATTTGAACTTCCAATGCGGGAGGCCACGTAATCCGCAACATGGCGTAACAGACCACTCGGCTAGTCCCGCGCAGCCCCGTCAAACATTCTGCAAAGGGTCAGCCAAGTGCTCATTGCAGAATGTGCAGGAGCACCATCATGTTGATACCACATATGCCTACGCGATTCCAGTGGGAAATTTTCTAGCAAAGTTAGCAGCTCATTTTGTAGAAACTATAAGTATTTTGCAGCTGTTTGGGTGCCTTCAATGAAATGAGGACCAGTGAAGTGATCGGCAAGTACTCCGCACCATACATTTACAGTCCACAGTCACTGTTGCTGTACTGGTTGAAGCCAGCGAGGATTGTTCACGATCCAGTAATACAAGTTTCATAAATTCACTCTCCCGTGGTTTGTAAAACCTGCTTCATCGGTAAACAGGTAGAACTGCAATGCAGTCTCTCTTAATACCCATTGACAGAAATTCAATAGATTAATAATGTCTTCTCCATGTAATGACTAATGCCGCGACACATGATACGGGTGAAATTTATGACGATGAAGCATGCGCATTACACTACTTTAACTCATTGCACTGCCTCTAGAAATGTCACGTGAACTCGTGTGTGGGTTCACGGCAACAGCAGCTAACACACCAACTGCACATGCTTCTCTTGTCATGGGTCTGTTGCACATGTTTGCGTGCTACGACCATACCTGTTTCACACAATTGTTGTAGATGTTTTCAAATGTGCTGCGGGTCGCATGGATTCTGTTCAAAATGTTCAAACGTTTGTAATTATTATGGGACCAAACTAAGTTTTTAAGTCCCTAGACTTACAAACTACTTAAACTAAGTTTTACTAATCTAAGGACAACACATACATCCACGCCCGAGGGAGGATTCGAACCTCCGACGTGGGAGGCCATGCGATGGTTTCTGTCTGGGTATGAATATCATTTCTGCCTTTTAAGAGTTAGAATAAATCACTTTCACAGTTCTTACAACACTGAACACACTGTTGTACTTCTGACATGCTTAAAATAATTTAGCTTCCCACTTTGCTACTGTGCATACTTCTGTTCTTACTTATACTGTGCAGTACACTATCACAGACATCTGTTAACACAGTGTACAACACTTAATGTAAGTACAACAATTAATTCATAATAACTGTAACAGAAAGCACTGCATACATACACTGAGGCAGCTAAGACAAACCAAAACATTGCATTACAGCCAAACTAGTAAACACTGCAGTCTTCATAAACATACCCCTACAGAAACTGATCGCTGATCCTGGATCTTTTTTGTTACACAACACTAATGAACTGCTAAGGAGTTAATCATGCATAAACTTTCAGTTACAATAACACTGGATGTAATCAACATTTCACAATGAAACAAACAGCATTATTTAAGTATGTTTTCCTATTTTCAGTTTTGCTAAAAATAATAATAGGTTTCTATGTAAAAACATATGTTTGTGTTAAAAAACAAACTTTCATGCATTTTTCAATGGTTTGTATTAACCAATTACACCAACCCCTCTCCTCATTTTCGATCTGTGGAATTAGTTTTTAAATATTTGTTGTGGTTTATGAGATATTCCCAGTGGTAAAGTTAGGTGACTCATGCGCGACCCGACACCATTCATGGGTCCCACTACTCTCCTCTACAGTTTCTAAACATACCTAAAAGTAGCTAAAACATCATGGTTTTCATATTGGGAATGTATCTTTTCATTCATTTCTTGGAACTATAACAGTTTGTGTCACAACATCCATTAATGTCAAGACAGATTAAAAATTAGGTAAAAATACTCATTGCTTTGTTTTGAAATTTATTTTCTTATAGGTAATGTAACATACCTGAATTACAATAAACAAAGCATTGAAACTGAAATGGAAACCAGCTTCAAAGGCAGCTGGTGTATTATCAGAAGCAGATGAACTTTTCTTATCATTGCTCATATCAGTCTCTTTCATCATACAACCAACTGTAAGCAGAACCAGTGACAACCACTGTTTACAACTTAACTTCTTCTTAAAAAGCACCTAGAAACAACAGAAATTTTGAGTAGCAGCAACGATCAAGTCATTTTCAAGTCTTAGGAAATCATCAAAGGTGAACTATAATTGCAAAAGAAATTATAATCCATTCATGCCAGAATTAAAACTGTTATTTTTACTATGTCTCAAGGTTTATTAAATAAATGAAAGGTAGTGTAAAAGTAATTATAATATTTTAATACTCAAAATTGGTAATTGTGGGAGCTAATATTCTGCATTTATATGAGCATAACCAAATTTAAATATAAGTTAATTCTTTGAAGTGCAACATTAATAAAAATACATATGACAAAAGTAACCACATATGTACACAGTAAGCGAATTATTAGATGATTAGTATACCATACATTTAGTGGGAACTAAACAGAATGATGCAATCAGTCGTTAATCATATTTTGAACTTAGAACACATTGTTCTTATAACCCACTTACAGTTACTTCCAGCACAGCTACACCCCCCCCCCCCTCCTTTTTTCTAGGTGTTGATCATTCTGGTCAAACATTATGGAATCTGATATCTGACTATCTGTTGAAGCATGGTCTTCCAGCTCCTTTGGGAGGAACCTGGGACTTACAAACAGCACATTTGTCTGCTTAATTTATTATGAAGACTCATACTGTTCTGTATAGCCACATCAAGCACCCATGTCAGGAGAGAACAATACCATTTTTGCTACAATTTCAATTTCTGGTAGCATTGCAGATTTTTGTTCATTTGGTCTGTACCTCTCATGAACATGTCATGATTTCCATTACTTAAGGCCCTAGGATTACCACATCCTTTGTTTTCTGCGAAAACCTCTTTAACAGGACAAACGTGTTGGTTGTCACATGACGAGGAGATTTTGTGACAATGGCATTTTCCATACAGTGGACATACAGCAGCCTCTCATTTATCTTAATTAATAATAATAATAATAATAATAAGTATTAAGCACATTCACACAAATTAATTTTTTGGCCACAGACTATATTAGAAAAGAGAGCAAGCGCGCGCGCGCACGCACGCACACACGCACATGCACACATTAACACAGGCTCATCTCATGTACATATGACTGCTATCTCTAGCAGCTGAGTCTAACTTGAGGCAACTTTGAGGTAAGATGCAGCAGATGGAGATGGCGATCATTTGAACAAGTTGTGCTTGTGTGATTGTGCAAATATTTGTGTGCGCTCTTATCTGACAAAGACTGCAAATGAAAATTTAAATTGCACGACTGACTGTCTTTTCCACATGTCTGTCTGTGGCTCAACAATTGTATTTATGGCGAGTTGCAGGCTACTCTCATTATTATTGATATTCCAACCTGGCATTCTTGTTATTTCTCTCAAATACTGTTTCATAATATCCACAATCTTTCTTGGAAAACTAGCATTTACTTTGAAGTGGGCAGTTTTTAGAAACATTTTCTCTACATCTACATCCATACTCCGCAAGCCACCCGATGGTATATGGCGGAGGATACCTTAAGTACCACTATTGATTCTCCCTCCTATTTCAGTCACATATTGTTCGTGGAAAGAAAGACTGTCGGTATGCCTCTGTGTGGGCTCTAATCTCTCTGATTTTATCTTCATGATCTCTTCGCGAGATACTGCTAGACTCCTCGGTAATGGTATGTTCTCGAAACTTCGACAAAAGCCAGTACCAAGCGACAGAGCGTCTCTCCTTCGGAGTCTTCCACTGGAGTTTATTGATCATCTCCGTAACGCTTTCTCGATTACCAAATGATCCTGTACTGAAGCGCGCTGCTCTCCGTTGGATCTTTTCCACTTCCTCTATCAACCCCACCTGGCACGGATCCCACACCGATGAGCAGTATTCAAGCTGCGGGGGAACAAGTGTACTGTAACCTTGTTTTCAGACTGCATTTCCTTAGGATTCTTCCAATGAATCCGAGTCTGGCATCTGCTTTACCGACGAGCGATTTAAAATGGAACGACCATATAAAAGATTTTATATGGTCGTTCCATTTTAAATCACTCCTAATGCCTACTCCCAGATAATTTATGGAATTAACTGCTCCAGTTGCTGACCTGCTATAGTGTAACTAAGTGATACAGGATCTTTCGTTCTATGTATTCGCAGCACATTACACTTGTCTACATTGAGATTCCATTGCCACTCCCTGCACCATGCGTCAATTAGATGCAGATCCTCCTGCATTTCAATACAATTTTCCATTGTTACAACCTCTCTTATATAATAAAACATCATCTGCAAAAAGCCTCAGTGAACTTCCGATGTTATCCACTAGGTCATATATATAACAGACCCACAACTCTCCCCTGTGACACACCCAACATCTCACTTACTTCGGAAGTTCCGATGGCTGATTATCTGAAAAACCGCGAATTACATGGAAATAATCTCTTTATTCACCCTCATTTTCATTTCCCAAATCAGCAGCACAATAAGAAACTTACTTGAAGCACACACACACACTTGTTTCTTGGAGAAGATGTCAACAATCTTGTTATTTCAATAACAGCACAACAGATTAATGGAAAGTAACAAGGACTCTATTGTTGAGCTCTGAATAACTCTCTGCATTCCAGAAAAACCATCCCACTACTCTAGCTTGAAATTTGAACACATAGCAAAATATTTAGTAGATTCATGCATACTACTGACATATGGCAAAATGTGGCATTAATGAACACTGATAACCTACACCTTTAGGCTGAGAAAGGTACTGTGATACACAAACAATAATTATAGGGAACATTCTTGTGACAGAAAAAAGTGAAAACAGTGTTTATATCAAACATTAAAAATTGAATAAAACAGTCTGAATTGCAACATTGATTGGAAACCAGTTTCAGTCTATAAATCTGACCATCTTCAGGCTGTTATCACTGCAATACAACAATAATGCAATATCAGACATTTCTATACAATCAGATGGCTAAAAATGTCTAAAACAAAAGCTACAACATAATATAAAATGTTATACCTATGATAATAGCTGATAATGGAGGTGGAGTACGACCCCTAAGAAAATATGAGGGCAACTGATGAATAAAACAGCATTACTCAAGAATACATACTGTAATCTCCACCCACTACATGTGGCATTACATAATTGACAACGAAATGTATTCATTGTGTGAAGGATGTTATGTTATGGTTGGAATTTACAAGAAAAATTTGTGCCTTTCAGCAAAAATGTTATTTAGTGCAGGACTTAATTTCGGCCAGGACACAGTTTTTTTCTTCTTTCTTTCTTTCAAACAGGTTGGCACCAGAGACATGTATTAAATCTCAATGTAACTTTAATTTACTCAGCACCAACACAAGTGAATGCGACAATGGGTCACCATTGTGATGGACTGAGATGTGGGACAAAACAGGTTTAATGCTGCCGCAACAAAGTTTTCCCATGACTACAATATCGTCCTGGTCGTTTATATAACAAGGAACAGATGCAGCTAGCTGCTCGGGAAAGTGTTGAAAGATGTCAGGTGCACTACCAACACTGAACTGGAGGTGCTGATACTCATAGACCGAAAGGTGTGTTGACTACCAGTAATTTTTTGATTTGTCGTCTTTGGTGATAGGCTGCTGATCAGTCAATCTTAGTGAAATACTGAACTCCAGCATGTTTTGCAAGTAGCTCATCCTGGTGAGGTATCAATAGGCACTTCCCCCTCCTCACGGAAACCAGTCAGTTTCTTATACACAGTGTCAGGAGCAACTGCAGCTACATCACACAAAGCCTTGATCCGATTGCCCACTGTACACAAAACTTCACAGGCATGGGCGATATTCAAAACTTCATATTGAAGGGCAAATGAAGTGCATCCTTGTTGGGGCCAATCTAATAACATCGCAAACCGTGGAATCCATGTAGGTCTTGTGATGAGTGTCAGTAACAAAATTATATCTGTGGCTGAGGCTGTATAGTTCAGCTGCCCAGGCTCTGTAGGACTAATGTGGTTGCTTACAAGACTTGTAGAATTTGAGAAGTGCTGCAATGACATGTGCATTTATTATAATAAGCATACAAGAACTCATATTTCTGCGAAAGAAAGTGACATGGGTTCTTGCAGAGGGGCTACCTGACACAGCAATCAGTGCAGACTTGAAGAAATCCAAGTAAAAAAATAGAGACTAACACAGATGTTTATTGACAACACCAAAGGCAACGAAATGTTGACGAAGATATTTTTCACAGGCATCCCAGTTCTCAGCTGCTTCATCATAAAGTGGGAAAGGGGGTGGAGAGTGCTGTGAACTGCTATTAGACAATGTTGCAGACAAACTGTTGATGGCAGCCATAAAGACTTTTTGCTGTTAGAGAAGAGCCTGAGTTATGACTTCTCATTGCTCACAAAGAGCCTGAACCAGTTCCTCCATGTCCAAATATTTGAAAAGGTACTGTAGAGGTACGAGGTATGTACACTTTGCTGGTTTTGTGGACTGTGGGATTCGGCTGCTGGGAGGTGGTGGCTTGGAGTTAAACAGTGGTTCCTGTACAACAAAGAAATTGTATTTATTCAACATTAAAACATGTCAAGTTGGCTTTTAACTGCGTCTTCGGAGCCCGTAATATTCCGAGCGAGGCCAGCTGTACGCCGGCACCAGTAGTCGCCTGCCAGTGGCATCTGCGCTGACTCAGCTATCAGGTGGAACGTGGCACTGCAGTGAGTGGCACGTCCGGTGTCAGAGAAGTGCAGCGCGTGCCCTGCGGCCCAGCTGTGTGCGACGATGGCGTGAAGTCAAGCGTCAGTGTGCCTCCTGCAAAGCTCCGTATCTTACCAAAGGGGCACCGTGCTGTTTCGCAAGGGGGGTTGGGTGTCAGCCGTTGTTGAGATGTCGCAGCGAGGCAGCACAGACAGTGTGCGCTACCACTAACCACCGCAGTCCTTCCGATGATGATGATGATGATGATGATTACAAACTGTGGCACAGCCTGGGTGGCTGATGACCACCCAGCTGTGACTGACCAATGACAAGCTGGCTGGTGCTCTATAAACACATCACTCCCATGCTGAATTCTGCACTAGAACCTTCCAGATCGTGTCAGTGTCTCAGGGTTGATGCCTGCATGCTACTTCATCACGTTTCTGAACCTTCTGGCTCAGGTCGATGCCTTCTTGGTTGGTGACAGCACACAGTTTCGTCATGCGGCTGGAGCTTCTGTTATGTAGGCCGGTGACACTACTAGGTGACTGACTGTCTTCTGTCAGCTGCTTTGGTTGTGGCAATGTGCCGGATACTGGAACAGCTAAACACCCATTCTTTTACGCTAAATTATCTACACTCTAATTTACACTTTTCATTGCTAATTACTCCAAAATCCTCATACCACTACACTCTTCCCTCCTACGAAAAAGAATTCGTCTTCGAATTCTATTAAAATCAAAACACTGGGCACACCACTACAAACAATTCTCCAAAACATCTGGTAAACGTACAGTGGCTTTCAACTCACTGGTCAATGTGCTGCTCTGTCCACTACCATCATTTATATGCATCTCTTTGTGTTGCCAACTCTTGTAGCAGCTATATTACACTGTGGGGGGAATGATTGGGCATAGGAAGGTATCAGTTTACAATTTGGACTCTACATTTGCTTCTCTGTTCAGTCTTATACTTTTTATAAACAATGGGAGAAAAACGTCGGCTAGCATGTTAACCTCATCACTGTAAATCATGTCGTTTCCTACTATTTTCTTAATTAGACTCCCTTTGGCCTAACAAGAAATTATATCTGTTTACAGTCTTAAACAATATCTTATTCTCTACCATTTATTCTCAATCCTAACCGAAATTGTATGGAACATAAATGACCTCTGCTGTGTGCAACAGTTCATGTACTAACCTACAAGAACTTTTTAATTTGCTTACTGCCCTTGTGCTCCAAATTTCTTAACGAAAGGAAATATAGAAATTATCTACGACAGAAGAAAACTTAAATTACATCCATGGCAGTGTATTATATGTCACACTTCAAAACTTGTGACCTGGGAATAAACCTCAGTTACTGCAACTTTTATTAGTCTAACTTATTGAATTCTCCCTTTCACACAAAATTCTCGATCTAGTGGCCTCGCTTCATGAGCTCACTATAACCACTGATCCCAGAAACAGGTGCTATCCTCAGCACACCTGTACTGTACAAAATTATCCCCAGCCACAGGCGCAATCCTTGCCCACCTGTGCTGTAACAACAATATTCCCTTGGCAACAGGTGCTATCCCAACCTACTTGTGCTCTAAAAAATAACCTCATAACCCCACCCACAGGCGCATTCCCAGCCTACCTGCTCTGTATAACAACAATATTCTTGAGTACAGGAGCTACGCAAGCTCTGCCCGAGTCACAAGAAATCTTTTACTACCTCCTCTCTCCTCTCATAAATGTTAGGTTTTCCTGTTTCGTCACTTTATGCTTCTACAGCAGTTGTTGGTTGTTATTCTGCTATCATGAACATTGTTTCTCGAGGGACCTGGGGCGAATTAATTGGTATCATGACGTCTCTCAACCACCTCACGGCCGTAATGTATCCCAACATTTCCACTGCTTTGAGTACAATGCCATATAACGAAAAGACAATATAACATACACAAACAACACTGTTGTGACTCTCAGATCTTACTGGCACTGTCTCTATTTCTATGTAAAATACTTCTTCTATCAAGATAACTTATCTGTACACAATTTAGAACTATTATCTAGCACCCTGAATCCTAGGCCTCTTCTGCCTTTTTCCAACAATACTTTCCAGTTTTCTACTGTTTCCTCATGCCTCAGCCAGGCCTGCTCCATGCACTGGTTTGCATTGTGTCCACTTTTGCAACAAACGGAACCAACTACTGCGTGAAAATCGAGAAATGCTGCTGAATAGCCACATATGTTGCACTGGATACAAAGTACTGTAGTTAATGCCTCCTCTCTTGGACACCTACTGAAAACTACTACATTCTCTATACCTACATGGGTAAACCACAGGTGAGGAAAGGACAAATGATGGGATAACAGGATTCCCACAAATGTAACAAAATCTTGGGCTGCTACTTACGTTTGACAGTTTTTCCTTCAATCTTCACCACCACCATCTTCCACCGAACATCGAACTCGCTGACATTGTCTTCAGGTTAGACATCTTCACCTCCACCAGCAGTTTTTCTGTCACCAATGTAGAGGTATGAGATATGTATACTTGGCTGGTTTTGTGGACTGTGGGATTCGGCTGCTGGGAGATGGTGGCTTGGAGTTAAACAGTGGTTCCTGTACAACAAAAAAATTGTCTTTATTCAACATTAAAACATGTCAGGTTGTCTTTTAACTGCATCTTCCAGTGCCCGTAATATTCCAAGTGAGGCCACTCATACGCCAGCACCAGTGGTCGCCTACCAGCAGCATCTACGCTGACTGAGGCATCGGATGGAAGTGCCACTGCAGTGAGTGGCAGGTCTGGTGTCAGAGAACAGCAGCACATGTGCCTCCTGCAAAGCAGTGTATCTTATCCAAGGGGCACCGTGCTGTCTCACGAGGTCCGGGACGCCTCGCATCTTATGGCGGCAGAGTGGACAATTGGCCAGCGGTGACGAAGGAGTCCAGGCCGTGGGACTGGGCGTCAGCCATTGTTGAGATGTCAAGGCTAGGCGGCACAGACAATGCAATCTACTGCTGACCACCGCAGTTCTTCCGATGATGACAATTACGACGTGTGGCACAGCCTGGGCGGCCGATGACTGCCCAACTGTGACTGACTGATGAGAAGCTGGCTGGTGCTCTTTAAATACATCACTCCCATGCTGAATTCGGCGCTGGAACCTTCCAGATCACGGCAGAGTCTCAGAGTTGATGCCTGCGTGCTGCTTCGTCATGTTTCCGTACCTTCTGGCTTGGGCCGATGCCTTCTTGGTTGGTGACAGCGCACAGTTTCGTCATGCGGCCGGAGCTTCTGTTATGTAGGCCGTTGACACTGCTAAGCGACTGACCGTCTTGTGTCAGCTACTTTGGTTGTGGCAATGTGTCGGATATTGGAACAGCTACACACCCATTCTTTTACGCTAAATTATCTACACTCTAATTTACACTTTGTTTTGCTAATTACTCCAAAACACGAGTAGATAAAGTCACAAACTCATTGCCAAAAAGAGTTGAAACTTTCACTTGTCACAATGAAGCTTGAGCACCTAATTCCTCGGTAGTTTACTAGTCTCTGACTGCCATGATGTGGCAGGCCTCTTAATTGTTGAGGTACTGTTGTGGAGCAGGAATATCTTCATCATTTACCACCAAGTACCTTGATGATTAATACCGAACACTTGTTCACACAGCAACAGCAAAGCAACTGCTTGAATGTTGTGGTTGGCAGCAGTTGAAGACATAATGTCATAGTCACAAAGACTACTGACTTCGGTCAATAAGTATTAGTGACAATGGTAAGGCAGTAGGTGGTAGCAGCTGTTGTTTATATTGAAACTTATGGTCTTACATATTTGTTAATAAGATTATATTATTTAAAAACCAGAATTTCAGAACAGTATTTTCTAAAAAGAAAGAATATTTAGCATTGTAAATTTTTATCAAATCATCTTCTGTTCTCGGAAGAGGGGGATAGTTGAAGGACACCTGAAATTTTAGAGATTAAACACTTCCCAATAGCGGACTCCTCTCAATAGCGGACACTTTAAAATTCCCCTGCAAAACAACATTAGCCTTTATGCTAAAATTATTCCTAATAGTGGACATTCTCAACAACAGACACAGACACTGCAATATATCCCCTAACAACAACTGAAACTTCCAAATAACGGACAGCCACAGCCGCACGTACTGCTGCTCCCTTGAGGCCAGCCTAATCCTAGTACCCGGGTTAGCCTGCCACTCGGGAAAACCCAAATGCCGTGGCAAACAATGTCCACAACACCTGGGGAAAGGTAGAACGCGGGGGAGTTAATATTGAGTGAAAAGGTCGAGATCATCAATGTCTATAAAAAGAAGAATCTTAGTGTTAGCGATATGGCCATGAAGTTTGCTGTCACAAAAACACAGGTCAGTGACATTAAGGAAAAAAAAAAAAGGATGTTCTAAAGTTGTGGACTGCAAATGATAACCTTACCAGTGAACACGGGTTTCCCAACACACCAGGCTTAAAAGTGGACAGTTTGACTTTTGAATGGTTCTGCTGTGCTCACAGCAACAAGTTGCCAGTTAGCGGACCTCTGATCCACGAGAAAGCACTCATCTTCGCCAAGGAGTTAGGGCTAAACGACTTTAAAACATCTGTAGGTTGGCTCGAGAAATTTAGGAGTAGACACAACATACATTTTCAAACCATGTGTGGTGAATCAAGTTCAGTGGAAAAAAACAATGTGTCAGATTGGCAAAAACAGATAACTGTTTTTTGTGAGGGTTATGAAGAAAGAAACATTTTTAACTGTGATGAGATTGGTCTTTTCTTCACAGCTCTGCCCAGTGAAAACCGTTCAGGAGGCAAAATTTCAAAAGAACATCTCACTGTTCTACTGTGTGTTAATATAATAGGTGAATTTGATAAGCTGTTTATTATTGGTAAGGCTGCAAAGCCTAGATGTTTTAAGGGTATTGATTTGAGTAAATTGAGCATTGAGTGGTATGCTAATAAACGATCTTGGATGACGAGAGCAATAATGGCTGAATGGTTGTTCACATTTGACAGAAGAATGGGAAAACAAAGGAGGAAAGTGGTATTGTTTATGGATAAAGCCACTTCCTATTGCAATGTTGCACTAAAAAATGTTAAAATAATCTTTGTGTTACCAAATTCAACTTCACAGTGCCAACCACTGGATCAGGACATTATTAAAAATTTCAAAGTATTTTACAGGCAAAAAGTGTTGAGGCACATTTTGTCTCAAATGGACAAAGTTGAATCAGGATATGAACTCGGAAAATCTATCAATGTATTGGATGCAATTCTGTGGATTTCTTCAGCTTTAAAACAAGTAGCATTCACTACAGTCAGCAACTGTTTTAAGAAGGCAGGGTTCATTTTTAATGACTGTGATCCAGCTATTGCCGACATTGTAGAAGAAAAGACCTCAAGGAACATGAGCAAGAACTTCAGACTTTAGCAGAAGAATTCACTGCCTCTGAGGGATATGCTAATATTGATGATCAACTGTTTAATGACAGTACATCAACTAGTGTAAGTGAACTCATCCAAGAGCTTCATCCTGTTGTCCACTGTCAACATTGTCACAACATCCTTCTTGATGAAGATGACATAACTGAATTGGACTTCATTCCACATTCAAGTAAGCAGGCTGTGGAAGAGGTAAGAAAACTGAAACACCATTTTTTAGTGAAAAGTGGTGATGTGGAACTCAATTTAACGTTAGCCCTTGAAACACATATTGAGAAGACAATCATAAGTGACTCTCTGGTTCAGAAAAAAAAAAAAAAAAAAAAAAAAAAATTATTTCAACCCATGCACCTGAAAGCACGACGGGAATTTTAGTAATGTACAGTACCCATTATGCTAGTGTATGGAGGTTTGTCAATACAGTACTGTACTTAAATAAAAACAATTTTTCAGTAATTTAATTCAATGTTTATCAATAGAAGAGTACTTTTCTACCCACAGTGCATTGTATGTACAGTAAACTCCCGTTTATCCGAAATCCGCTTTATCCCAACAATTTTTTTCTGATTTTCGCGGCTCACATTGGTGCTGTCTGACACATCGTGAAGCTACGCTTTTGCCTAGCTAGATTGACACTTGACTAGTTTAAACTTCTCTGCACCTGGAGCCACGTATTCGCTGGTGTTTTTCGGCAGCTTACTTCTAATCAGTGGGCTGACAAGTGTAAAAAGTCCGAGTGTCACAATGTGTGCCTGTGTTGGTTGATTTTTAGTGTTTCTTGTTCATATTGTGTGGTTTCATGCCATTGCCATCTATTGAAACTCCTTGGAAGTACAGCAGGTACTTTATTTCACTATGCAGCACGACATGCCCTGTCGAAACTGACAAATAGTGTGTGGCGCCAAACACTTTCCACCTGTTGTTGGTACATCAGATAACGCTGAGCTTTAAACAATGATCATACAACGCACTGTTGAGTAGTTGTGTAAGCTTGGGTAGTACAGGGGATAGATGTATCAAATGTTTTGCCATAAACACCATTTTTTCAGTAAAAAACATGCAGGTTTATTTAGTCTATATCAACAAAATTTTATGTATGCACATTTCACAATCATATTTTGCTGTACTGATGCAATTTGGAGTGTTTAATGGGTAAAACAGGGTACTTCAGTATATTCGAAATGTTCATTATATAGAACTGGCCGCCGCCCTGATCATTTCCAATAAACGAGTGTTTACTGTACTGTACTACACATCATATTTTTATCCTCTTCTTAATAACAGACACTTCGTAAAAGTGGACAATTTTATTTTCCCCATTGGTGTCCGTTGTTCAGAAGTTTTACTGTACTACCAAAGAAGCACTCTCTGTATGTCTGCCATAGATATTTGCAAGTTCAAAACAAGAAGAAGAATTTTTAGAGCAACAGGGTTATGAGAATGAGAGAAACTGCATCAGCCAAACACAAATGTAGTGGCACATCTGACAGAAGGAATTCCAAAGAAGTACATATCATAATTGAAACAAAGCGAATTCCATGTTAATAGATTTCTGAACTTTTTCATAATGAATAGTGTGTCTCAGAAATATGAAATATAGTCTTACAAGAGAGTTACCACAAGATGCAATCACAATTCAGTTGTGATCTGTATAAATATGTGTGGGGTTCTGATTAAAGTAATGTAATTTAAAGTGCCATTTCCATGTTATATTCAATTCACAGTGAACAATACCTAACAGAATATCAAGACTTTAGGACCTTTAGTCATTATAAACAGATTTTCTAATGTAGCTATTTGCAGTTGACTGTAAAGTGGTACAGGGGAATAAATCCACTTACTGCAAATAAACCAACAACAGATTAATCAAGCAAGTGGTTGTGTGTTTCTAAAGATGCTGGTATGCAATTTTTATGCCTTGTAGGGCAATAATAATGCCATTTAGAGTATGATAGTTTATTTAGGTACTGACACAAGAGATACAAACAACAAAACTACTGGTTTTTAGGGAAGAACATCATGGCCCTGATCTGAGGCAAAGAACATCATTCTGGACAGATAATACATTCAACTTGTGATAACTTTATACACGTTATCACAGAGACCTGTCCCCCCCCCCTCTGCAGTATGGAGTACTCCTCTGATGGCGGGGGTGAGGGAGGGGGTGACTGAGTGCCTGTGTCATCTGCCGGTGCGGTTCGAGGTAAGTACAGTATTGTCATTTCGCAGGTGTTATCTATCAGAGGTGTTGGGTGGCGACATAGAAATGGCAGCAAACACTGCACCTGTAGTCTGCCAGATGGCATGGCAGTGAGTGGCATGTGTGTGTCGAGTGGGAGTCTGCCAGGTTGCTGAGCTGGGTGGTGGCTGTTGCAGCAGCGCAGAGACTAGTATTTCTCCCATATGCTCGAGTTGTTGACCGTGGGGGTGTGTGTTGATGCAGGAGATTGCCGCATAGCATGAGGACAGATGTGGCAATAGCTTGGGAGGTGTAGGTACAGTAAATTCAATCACCGGTGTGGATGGTGGGTGGGCAGTAGAGAAATCTCAGAAAGGAGAGGTGGAAGTGAGAGAGGATACCTTTGACGTAGAAAGGGGGGGGGGGGGCACTGAAAGGAGTAGCAGGTGAGATCGAGCACTCAACATAGTAGCATTAGAGGGTGTTTCGTGAGTGAAAAGTGGAACTGACAGTCCTTGTGATTCGCTGACATGAGGGGATATGGCGGGTTTGACATGAGCAGGCTTGACTCTGTTGTCAGTGTTTTGTTTATTTTGATGTCAACTGTGTTGTCTGATGACACTGTGATGGCCTGAATATGGAGGTTGAAATAATGTGCGGACCATGTCATCCCTTAGAATAACATGTAAGTTTTTAAATTTTGTTGTATGTAGATTTGAGGTGGCATATGGCTCGATGGTACGGGTGGAGCTACTGTTGTGCAATGTGTTCGGACGCGGTCCAACAGTGTGGGCAGTTCAGATAGTTCTGGGCGAGGTTGTGGGCAGATGAGGTCACTTGTTAGGACCAACTGTTGGCCGTACACAAATTTGGTGACAGTGCCCTGGAGGTCCTCCTTGTAAGTGATTTGTAGGTCTAGTGGAACCCATTGGAAGGCCTCTATCCACAAGGTTGTGTGGCACCTGAGAGCAGTTTTAAATATCCTGTGCCTCTGTTCAACTAGCCCATTGGCTGGTGGGTGGTAGGCAATGGTACGATTTTTTTTAATGCCACACATTTGGCAAATATTTGTAAACAAAGATGGTGGCCACGAGGGACATGAAAAATGTTCAATGTTCGACTGAGCACACGTTTAGTTATGTACAAAATTGTTCACATAAAAACTACTGTTGTCACTCAATGTGCAACACAGTGCAGTACACAGAGAGATGAGAAGTGGTCTGTTAACTACGTGCTTTTCAGGGTGGATAGATTAATTGGAACCCTAGGTGGTGCAGTCGATGGTCTCTTGTTTGAAAGTTGCAAGTTGCAAGTTCCTGTGCACATAAATGGATGTTACTGATAGAATGTCACTGGCAAATAGGTTTCTAACATTGTTCTGAGGCTGCATCATGTAAAACATGGCTGGGCTGAGGACCCAGTCACGCGTCTAATGTCCACTGAGTTGACTGAAGCATGTGGCAATTGTAAATCAACTGTTGAAATTCATTGCAATGTGTAAATCCGTGGAGCAAAGGTAAGTCTGCCATCCAAGTTGAACCCAGGGAGCAGCAGAATGTTATCCATTGGCTCCGAGTGTTGAGACCATTATCGTATTTAAGTGGGGGTTAACGCAACATGGGCATATGCAGGCACTATTTGTGATCATATCAATTTAAAGAAATGACTGGGGGTCACTTAATGTGGGATTTTAATGGCTTGTAGGCCAATAACAACACCATTTAGAGAATGATACTTTATATAGGTCATCACACATGTGATACAAAGAACAAAACTCTTTGTGTATAGGGAAGAACATCATGGCCCAATAAGAGGCAAAGAACAATGTTCTGTACAGATATAATACATTTGATGGATGATAGTTTATACTTGTCACCACACTGGTAATCTACTACGAACCCAGAGGTTAGTTTGGATTGCAAGCAGTGCAACACAGACTTCAACCAATTGAAGTTGCATTGAAGCCTTAGATAACATTGCAGTGCACGAGTCTCTTCTTTCTAGTTAATTCACTTGATACATACAGTAACAGAACTTATAATTGGTGATAATTTTTGACAGGAGTCTGCAATTCAAGGAGGAATGTGACAGTGTCAGAATGAATGTCGCAACAAAAAAAAAACAACTCCCCCCCACACACCTCGACCTTAGCCATGTGGTGCTTGGCAGGAGAATATGCTTCCCTTGTGAGGTATCAATTGTACCACTCCAAACAGGTTGACATTGCTCTTTACCAAACTTGCTATCAGGTGACAGGATGCTCTGATTACAATTCCAGTACAGAAGACCCAAGTTTTTACTGCAATAGCACCACCTGACATCAGACAGATAATAACAGCATATTTGAAAGGAGCAAAGTGAGAATTGATGGCAGACATCCCCTATGTGGGTGTGAATATGTTTCTTAATTTCTTAGCAGTAGGTACAGCTTGATATCAAGCACTAGCCCCTTACTGAAGTCAAGGTGACAGGTGACAGGATGCTCCGATTACAATTCCAGTACAGAAGATCCAAGTTTTTACTGCAATAGCACCACCTGACATCAGACCGATAACAACAGCATATTTGAAAGGAGCAAAGTGAGAATTGATGGCAGACATCCCCTATGTGGGTGTGAATATGTTTCTTAATTTCTTAGCAATAGGTACAGTTTGATATCAAGCACTAGCCACTTACTGAAGTCAAATACAGAAGAGAGACTCTGATGATGGTGGGGAAGAGGTAAACAATATTGGATACCACCGAAAGAGGAGCTGCCCCCAGGAAGCAACCTGTCAAAATGGAGATCATTAATCATCTTTGCATGGGAATTACTTGAAGTAAAACTACCATGTTAAAACGGGGCCTCTTTGATACAGTAGATGTAACCTGTGTCTGTGGTGCTGAGCAGATGATGTACCATTCCCTTTACTGCCCCATTTTACACCATCCTCCTCAGATATCATGGCGCAAGAGCATCTGCCATCAGAAAGACCCAGGAGCAAAGCACTTTGCTGAGGCACTAAATTTCATTTGAATGGTTGTTGTTAATGTGCTACAAAGAATAATAATAAGCTGATCATTAAGTAATATATTTGCCACAACTGTAACAAATTATATGAATCCATATCGATATGTGTGCAACAACTCTTGAAATTCACAATGAAAAGAAACAGTGATCAGTAACAGGCAACCCAAATTTATATCAGCTATAAAATAGCCATCATCAGTGTCTAACTCAGCAAGTGGAGTCACATAGGAATTATGCTTCCATACAATTTCACTTGAGTTTACATATAGCAGTAAACATAACAGTCTTATAATGTTCATAACTAAAAATAAATAAATAAATAAAATAAAATACTCAGATTTTGTCAGTTATGAGCATTTAAAAGGCAATATCAGCACTGTAATTCGTCACCATACAGTTATTCACAATATGTATGCTGAAATGAAACTGTGCATAATCCCATTATGACTGTACTTGGTAACGTATGCAATGATGATGTATATTCTATACCTGAAATCAATTTGTAATAAATTGAGGTTGCTTGCAACTGATTTCTCTTTGATTTCATCTGGAGTGTTGACTAGCTAATTTCAACAAAATCTAATCATTCTACCTTGGAGGTATCTTTAAATAGTTTGATGTTAGTGAACATCACTCAAATAACTGTTTCTGATTAGACTAGTTTGTTATTTGTTTATTACAGAATTTCTATAGATTAATAACATGGATGATAAGGGAGGCTGCAGTTTTCTTCACCGTGCATTACAGTGGACACTAGATTGTATTGAGTTTGGTAGCAACAGCAAAACCACCAACAGCAACATCACCAAGACTTGATAACATGCTAATTCATTCACAGGAACAACAGTATGTAGTCTGGCACTGCATTTTTAGGAAGGTGAGAATAATATTGGAATTCAGTTCAGAGGTATTATCTTCAGATTCATAAAAGAACTAGGACTGGTTGTTTTTGGTGTCAATCTTTTTTACTTTTATTTCTTTTCTTTTTCAAATCATAGGAAAACTTAATAAATTATCATCGATCATAAGACAAGCATGTCAACTTTTGTTTCCAGAGATAAATTATTGGACACTAAAGAGCATCACTTTCGTTGATAGGCTCCATTATTTGGTGAATTTCTATTATTCCATTTATTACTGCACTTCTTCTCAGATATTATGAATCCAAATCCTGAATTGGTTACCAGAATACAGTCTGTTTCTGAATAGATAGCGAACTGGAACAATTAATCAGTGAGTTTCCTATACATTCCCAGGATATTGCTACAGTGCCTCAATGCAAACCACTTTTTCAATGTGTCATGCAACATGTTTGAATGGATTGGACTCCCGGGCTCTCCAGTGTCAATAAGCTTAGCTTTGGTGGTTCTTTTCCATCAGTTGCACCAACCTCAGGTTCTGCAAGGTGTGGTGTTCCTGATAAAATATGATAAATGGTGGCAGGTTGTGGAACTGCCCTTTCTACAACGTAGGATGCTTCAAAACTCATCCAGTAGTACTGGGGATTTCTAGGATGAAGCAACTGGCATATCACTCCTTACACTGGCCATGCACGGATGGCGATGATGTGCAGAGGGAGAAAATGTTTCTTTTGCCATGCACACCAGTTGTTCTTGCAATGGTCAGTGCTGATGCAGCTGTGGGACCAATTTTGTGCTGACTTTGCAAGCCCATACTTGAGGTGTAAAGGGTTAACCATCAAAGACTCCTCACATAAGGCACTGTGGGAGCCTTCAAGAAGATATTCTGAATAGATGGCACACCTCACACGCATTACCAATGGCTGTCTCAAATTCAGAGCAGTCCACTTCAAAAGATTTTGCTCTCAGAATGGTATTACTCATCTTACCAAACCCCTTTTCCATTCAGCCTCGAATGGTCTGACAGAGCAGTTAGTTTGTATCTTTAAGGTACAAATGCTGAAAGCTGTATGACCTGTTAAGATTGGCTTCAACGCTGAACACCTTCATAGATTCTTAATAAATCCAGACCACAATTGCAAAGCTCCCTTACAGAATACTGCTGTATCTCCTGTGTCTACCCCAGCAAGAAGGCACAATCATCATATGTGGGTTGCTCTGGTGTGGTCAGGAACATCGGGGAATTTTGGGGTCGATCTGAGGGTCAGTTGTGCTGGGTGGTGTAGTAACTGCAATATGTGGGATACTGCAGCAACACTGCTGTCAGCTCTGGGGGTCCACACCCATAGCTGCCACACAGTCTACTTCACTCCCAGGTCACAGAAGATGATTACCTAGTTCTTCCTTTTTGTGAGCTGTAGGACATGCAGACAAATGTAAATCTGGCTCCAATAAAGATTGAATCACTGGACCTAAGATGTCACAGAGGAATGCCTATGCTCACAAATGTCTTGAAGCCAATAAAAAATGTATCCAGCACCAGTGTCAGCAGCAGGTGCCTCCCAGGAACTTCATGTCATGACATTACTAAACTTGGGGACAATAAGTCACTTCCACTGTGACCTAAGTTGCACCAGTCAGGCTGGTAGTTACATTACATGCTGCTTAAATGAGGAAGAGATTAGTAATCCTACTGTGTTTTTAAAGGAAATGTAGTTCAGAAGCATGTTTCTTAGAACAGAGACAATAATTCACAGTTCATTGGGGAGACTGGATTCATCTGTATGCAAGGCTGAAAAATCTGCACCTTAATAATCAGAACTGTCATACCTATAATCAATACTTTAAATGAACTTCTTTTTTAAATTACAATGCCTGTATTTATTTTATCAACCAAACCTTCAATTTCCTGTGCAACTTTCAAAAGAACGCACAATTTAGCCTAGTGATCAGGAATTTAGTAGTGTCACACAACAGATGTCAATCAATATAAATGTAGATACGTAAGGAATGATAAAACTACACACAGTTCTCATGGAACTAATCAGATGAATTTTATTCAAAATAAAAAATGGAAAAACATAAATAAATAAAAATTGAAACATTTATAGTGTGCAATATTCTAAATCATGGTGTACTCTTTATTGTCACCCTAAGTTAAGAATATCATCTAGCTGTTTCATATAATTATGATGTTAATTGTGGAGACCCATTTTTAGTAAGGAAATAATTCATCAGACATTGCAACATACTCTAATTTCATGAAAAGATTTGGAGCACATACTTATGATAAACTGTTAGTCTGTTCTGTTGATGCTTGCAATTTCACTTCAACAGCCTCATCTGTAACCCTACAACAGGCATGGCTATAAACATTCTTCTGGACTAGTAATCAAAAAGGATAAATTAAAACATACTAACCTGAAAGGCAATACCTGTCACCACAACTCTGAACTGTAGTAGGAGGTAATATGTTGTAGGGTCAAATGCTGACAGGTTTATAAAGGCCAAGTTGTTATACAAGCAGTATAAAAAGGCCGGTACAAAATATAACAGCATCACTGTAAAAATTAAATAAACAAATGTTAACTCTTAGAAAGCAGTTCTTTCCAAGGAGAAATCTAGATACTAGTTTTTGTTGCCTCTTACATTTACAAACACACACAGTGTTTTGTCAATCACACAATCAAAGATGTCAGTATACAGCCAAGTGGCCACACACTGCCAACTGCCACAAGGGACACCACATGAAGAATCAATTGAGTGTAATTTAGAATTTTGTGATATTTTCCTGGCGTGCATATGTCCACCTGCAATCCTCCATGTGAAATTAGAGACTGTTACAAACAGATGCAATGCCACAACCTGACAGAAATACCACACAAAAATTTTCAGATAAAGTCTGACAAAACATTATGTTTTTTATTTCCCACAATGAAGGTCAACTTTCAGATATGTGGCAGTGTTATGCTATGCATTAACAGCCTCAGACAATCACAACTGGCAACTTCTATAAAGTATATAAACAATAAATTATGACTAGCACTAATTTACTCAAACAGATAATACAGGTAATTCCTTCTGGGTTACTTTACATGTTATGAGAAAAATGGAAATAAATAAATAAAAATTAATAAACAAATTATGATGACCACTAATTTATTCAAACACATAATTGTGGCAATTACTTCTGGCTTACTATACATGTGTTATGAGAAAAAATGAATAAATAAGTAAAGCATTGCTTCTCCTGTACCACTCAGCTGATATTATTGTCTAATATATAAAATACAGCATTTTCATTTCATACAGAGCACTATTACACATATACATAACAGCAAAAATTGGGATGTATCTTATACAAGTATTAAAGTTTGCCAAAATTTACACTCCCTGAGAATGGATATTCTGATATATTGTAGAAGATGTGACTAATGAAGTAGTCTTTTCCACTGTGTTTAAATATTTGGGGATATTAAATTTTTTGCCTGTTGTTCACTGGCAACCTATTACAGTCTTTTTCACCACACTATGGAACTCCATCCGGAGCCACTAAGAGAGATTCATATAAACTGAGTACATCCTAAGTTCATAAATTAAAATTAATTTCACTCTTGCCATTAACCACACATAATGACATGCAAGTGTAAGAATCCCTAGATCCATGAAGAAGTTTCTGCAAGAGGTTCAGTTATCAACTTAGTACAATATTCGCATTCCACATGAAACATTTTAACACGCCAGTCTCACCACAAGTCCATATAACAAAGATGTTATCAATACACATGAACCTTGCTTGCACCAGCACTTTGTTGCTTTCCACGTGTGTGATGACAGTAAGAAGAAAGCTTATTTTCATTCGTTGCTTTCATCTCGTCTTTTTCATTTGTTGGGTGATTTGGAGCTACATTAGTCACAAGCATCCCTTTCCTTTTCGGATATCTGTTCCCTCTTTGCGGCCTATTTTCACAGCCACTCTCATTTGGTATCGGCTCGCATTTCCTTCTACTGTTCATGTAAACAACCAGGCCAGTCGTAGTGCACTTGGGCCATGGAACTGCAGGAACTCGCCCGCTGTTGTCCGTTTCCATCCAAGCCACACGGAGATTCGTATTCAGACTCTATGGGCTGAAGTGTTTTGACCTGTTTTGCTCCTGACCTGGATATCCAAAAGCAGGCTCTTCAATCTGACGATCTATCTTTATCTGAGGTTTTGCATATTGCACACGCATTTGAAGTTTCTGAGTCAGTGGGAAGTCAGCTTTCTGCATGGAGGGAGGTATTCTCTGTTGACGATTCAGCCCAGTTATTCACAACGTATGTTTCTTCAGTGGCTGTAGTTGCATTGCCCCCCCTTCCTTCCCTTGTAGCACCTCTATGTCCACCTGTGTCTTATGGGTGGAGGGAACAGCAATGTGTGTTGCCCACTTCAGAGAGCAAGCGGATTTCTTGTCTTTTGTGTTTGGGGCCCATTCTTGGGAATCATGCTCCCGTACAGATGGGCCACATGTAATCACTGTGGAAAATTCAGACACGCAGCCCACATGTGTCACTCCTCTGATTGAGGCTGCAACAAGACATAACACCTTCGCAATTTCGGCGATTCGCCCATGAATATTAATGAGGTAATTCCTGTAGGTATACAGATGCCAAAATTGTTTATTGACCTCAGAATTCTGCAGAAAACTGTCATGTTTGAAATGGACACAGGCACCATGACATTGCTTTTAAGCTCAGCTACTTATGAAGCACTAGGCTTCCCAAGTTAGTCCTCCACCTCGTGTTTTGGTCGGCTATGGCGGCCGCCCTATTCCACTCTTGGGATCATTTGTAGCCGAGGCCACATATCAGAATGTTAGCCACGCGGTGCTGTTTGTGGTCATTAACAGTGTGGAAGCTACAAATATCTTTGGCCTCAACACATTCCAAGTCTTTTGCTTTACTGATTCTCTCTGCTTAGTTTTTGATTAAATTCCGTATTAAGAGTCTCTCTCAGTTATGCACAGAATTTGCATCTTTGTTTGCTCCAGGTCGTGGGTGTGCTAATAATTTTTGGGCTTCCATTACACTTAAACCTATGGCTCGCCCTGTATTTTCTTGGGCTCAGCTCCTGATCAACCTCCATCTCCATGGGGCTGTTAAACCAAATTAGATCATCTGACTGCTGAGGCTATTTTGCACCCTGTCACAGCTAGCGAGTGGGCCACACCTGTAGTTGTCATACGCAAGCTCTCAGGGGCCCTGTGCCTATGTGGTGACTTTCAGAAAATTGAATTTCCACTCCATCATTGATTCTTTCCTGGTGCCATCTTTGACGTTGACCTGTTCCTCAAAGATGGTCTTATCAGTACCTCTGTCCACATCAAACCCACCAACCATCAACAATATCTGCCAGCTGCCACCCATTTCACACCAAAAAGTCCCTTCCGCACAGCCTAGCCCCATGGTCGTTGTATCTGCAGTGACAACCAGTCCCTCTCCAAATTTTCCCAATGGCTCACTGAGGCCTTCATTGACTACAATTACCCTCCAAACCTTGTCCAGAAACAGATCTCATGGGCCCTGTCTATCCAGTCACCCTCCATCTCCCCCACACCCACCATCCGGTCACAAAGGAGCACCCCTCTTGTGACACAGTATTGGAGCACTTAAACCGAGTTCTCCACCAGGGTTTCGACTACCTTTCATCCCACCCTGAAATGAGAAATATCCTCCCCACCCCCCAAAGTGGTATTCCGCCGCCCATCAATCCTACATAATATCCTTGTCCATCACTGCTCCTAATCCCTTACCCCATAGCTCATACCCCTGCAATAGACCTAGATGCAAAACCTGTCCTATCCACCATCCCACCACCACCATCCACTCCATTTCTGTCACTGGAACTTCCTATCCTATAAAAGGCAGGGCAACCTGTGAAATCAGTCATGTTATCTACAAATTGAGCTGCAACCACCATGCAGCTTTCTATGTGGGCATGACTCGCACCCAGCTATCTATCTGAGTGAATGGCCATCATCATACTGTGGCCAGGAGACAGCTAGACCATCCTGTTGCAGAGCACGCAGCTTTTCTGAATTGCACAGATGGGAACTCTCCCTACAACATATACTACACTCCCGCCATCCCCCAGGCCTAAGCCTTAGCTAATTCTTGCCTATCTATCACCCTTCCCTTCCTCTCCCTGTAACTCTCTATCCTTACATTCATCTCCCATCCCGCCACACATTTCATTCTCTTCCCTTCCTTCCGCACTATCCATCAGACAGCACTGGTGTATTCCCCAACCCGTACCACACATCCCCCCTTCTCTCCTGCTTCCCTCTTCTTGCCACCTTCTCACCCCCACCACTGGTTGCTTCTGCATAGGATGCTGGATAGTGCAGATCGGCCACAGCGGTCGGAGATGGCGGTTGCATTTGTGTGAGTGTGAGTGTGTGTGTGTGTGTGTGTGTGTGTGTCTAACTGACGAAGGCCTAAAAAGGCTGAAAGCTGTAATGTTGTCTATTATTTGCAGCTCTTGGGGTATCTCTGTGCTGAGTAAGCAACCTATCCTTCTCATAAATATTAGTAAATACCAGTGAGTCTTACTTGATTCCTGTAACAAGGTTTAGGGACTAGAGCACAGGTACTAATAATACTCCCATACACAAAGCTCACAAACTAAACATCAGAAACCCTTAATGATCACAACTATTGATGTTCTTATGTCTTAAGTGTACTGAAAACTAAAATTATCATTCACTAATACAAGTTACATTTTTGGAGCGTGAGGTTTCAATCTTTACTGCTAACACCATTCACAACACATTTTGCAGACATTAGGCACATATACCACTGAGTGTAGCTTCGAATTTACATCGTAGTATGACACATATTTCAGGAGATATGATGTCATAAACAATGAAATTTCAAAATAACTGCTACATCATGTGCTCCTCCTAAAATAATGGACCGATTTCAACTAAATTTGGTATACATCTTGCTTACTATCAGATAACAATCGCTATGGGGCTAAAAACTACCTACAACACAGAGTTCAGGAGATATGACATTGTGAACATTGAGTCAGTAAAACATTCCCATGAATATCCCATATTCTGACAAATCTACCTTTTAACTTCAAGAGACCAGTGAGACTTGCATTTTCTATTACAATTAACAAAATTACAGGGACAATATGTTAAATACTGCAGAGTGGATTTGACATCTCCATTTTTATCGCATGGGCAACTCTATGTTGACTGCTCATGGGTGGACTCACCAAAGAATTTATTGATACTAGCTCCTGGACACGTAACATGAAATATGGTTTACAGTCAAGTTTTGAATTCAATTAATGTTATAAATCATTTGTATTATATTTATTCTTCTTTTTTTTGATACTGCACATATAATTTTGTACATTATGCATATTTCTTTGTTTTACTGTTGCACAATTTCTGTTTTCATGAATGCATGAAGATGAAATCTTTTCCGGATTTTTATTTTCGTTTCTATATACCTGCGGAATACCAGGTTTAGCAACTAGTATTTTTTATAAATCTGGTGACCAAAACACAGCGTATGACACATAATTATATATTCTGGCACTAGCTCTTACTGGGAGTTCATGCTACACCACAAAAGCTCTGAGAAAGAGCTAAGATACATATTTAAAATCTTACACCACAGTCAAGACTTCTTTCCTCTAATTTAATGAGAAGAGACTACTGATTGTAAAAACTTGGAATTTCAACATATTTTGGTTGAACAGGTTCATTACCTATCAGTGCTTATGGTACAAACTATATGTTTTGGTTATTTTTATATGATGATTGATTAAGCTATTGCTTTATTATCCTCATTAGGTAATTTTTACTTACCTCTAATATGCAACTTTGTCTCATGGAACAGGGAAGACACTGAATTGCTAAAAAATAAAATATTTTCATTAAAACCAATCGATAATATGTGGAGATTATTCATAAATGTAAATGTCAGAAAAAGTTCTAATAATACTAATTGTTTCTCATAATGGTGTGGTATTTTAACATGAAAACCTCAATTATATTAGTTTTCTGAAATCGTAAAGAAAATGCCAAAGACCTATGTTCCTCTTACACACTGTCAGCAATCAGATTACATTGTGCCGATTGGGAGGAAGAGCAAGTAGGTGCCTGAAAAAGAGATGTGGATGGGAGCAGTGGTATAGAAACTTAATGCAACAGCTACCAGTTAATTCTTCCTGGAATGATCCCACACTCATCCTGCAATTAATCATTCCTAGTCCCCTGTCCCACATTCACATCTAACCCTTTAACTTCACTCGTCCTGAACACACACCCTCTTCTTCAGTCCCCACTTCCTCTGTTCTGCCTGCACCTCCAAATCAACTTCTCCAGCCCATGCAGGAGCTCACCCAGTGCTCCTACTGTTAGTGATCACATCATGTTCCAATCTTTCTGGAAAAGTGGCCCTGGTAGACCAAGTTGAAAAGATACTACATGGGACTGAAAAATGTCATCAACATAATGCTGTCCCACTAAGGTTCCAAATAACAATGAGAAAGGATATGTTATTGTAGAGTATGGCCCTCAGACATTTACACCTGTTGTGCAGATGGTATGGCCTGTGACAGAAGGTGTTGGAACTGCTCTGTTCACCACACTGCATCCATATCCATCTACAGTTTCCACCAGTGCCAAAACAAATCAAAATTAATCACTAAATACTATGCTTTGATAATATGTGGCAATCCATATTGAACCAGCCTGGCAACACTGTAGATGGAATCACTGATTTCTAAGGGTTAACAGCAATACATGACAGAAGTACCTAGATTGCAAATTTGCATCTCTGTGGAATTTGTAAATGGTTTGTGGCACAACTGGGGCCCCAACATATGCTGATATCAATTAACGAGTCACTGTAAGTCTTCTGATCGCTTGCTGCACGATCCTTTGAGTTCCTCACCTTGTCTCCCCAGTCACTTCAGGTCTGGTATCTTGCACATAGGAGCCATCTTATGTCCACTGCTCCCAACATCATCTGACAGAACACCATAATGACAAATACAGCAAGCCGTATGGTGTGTGACAGTCTGTAGTTTTCATGTCAATGATTAGGCCCCTCAGAACTGGCTTAACTATATGAAATGTCTAACATATCTACCTGACATGTTGAGCATACAAACATCCTTCTAGAGATATGATGAGACTGTCATGTGTATCCACTAAGTGCGCCTCAGAAAGGGTCCCCTGCCTGATTGCAGGAGCACTACAAGGTCTATGGACAAGTACAACGGCCCCAGATGTGGATCATGACTGACCGGCAACTCTATCATCCTATGCACGAAAGCATCAAATGGATGTGGTATGGAGGAGGATGTTATCAGTCTCAACACTCTTGCCCATTGTGTCAGTTTTTGTTAACGGAGTCGCTACTTCTCCATCAAATTGCTCTCACAAGCGCTGAGTTCACACTGCTTGCCAACAGCGCTTGGCAGGCCCAGGCAGTGACCCATCCAAGTACTAGCCAAACCTAACAGTGCTTAACTATGGTGCTCTAGTGGGAATCGGTGTACCCACTTTGGCACGGCCCTTCTGAGTGCACTACTTTCAATGTTCCTGAGTGTTATCTGAGACAAGTACCAAAACAACTAAAAATGGAGGACTATCATTTTCTTCTATAGTATAGTCAAGGGATGATTCAATGATCAGGGGATAAATAATTTCTGCTGCATCACACTAAATGTTACACAGTTGATATGACATTGCAACAAAAAGTATATTCAAACTTGAAGTTCCAAGCAAAAAGCTAATGAGAGAGGGTAAGCAAGAGGGCATCTACATGGTACTGTGTCCTTCAAATGATTTCATCAGAGCATGGAGGCACAAATGGAAGCTAAATAAACTAACCCAATTGTGACTTACTCTTTGCAATAAATGGAGACAGACACCAACAACTTTACCACTTCCGTAAGCAGCACAACAGTCACAGTGTTGTAGCTGTATGTACTGGTTGAACTCTGCGAGGCTGTGACGAGTATCCCTACAAGAAAGATAACAATGCTATCAATAAAAGTCATAGAGAGTTCTCTCTCACTCGCACTCACATACATTATAACTTTCAGCCCCAGCCTTAATCAGAATAGAACACACACACATTCATAAAATCTCAAGCTCAACTCACTAACACACAACTGACACCTAATACCAAGTGTTATCTGGCATGTAGCATCAGTTAGGTGTTTGAGAGTTGTGCTTGTGACTTTGTAAATAAGTGTGTGCTCTGGCAGAGTCTGAGCAGAAAGCTGTGTGTGTGTGTGTGTGTGTGTATGCACGCCCACATATACATGAAGAGTAACAAAATACTTCATTAATCTCATTATTCCAGGATAATTTTCATATATTAAGTATAGTAATATATAACTATAATAAAAACTGCAGGAATTGCACTTACACAATTTTCCTGCAATGCTTAAATTTCTGCAGAGAGGCATTGTGGGGAAAAACAGTAATATAATTGGATTTATATTTTAGATGTTAACCAACTAAAGTGCAAAAACAGTTTATTTATATTTGTCAAAATCTGAAATTTAGGAATTTGTGAATGAGAGTACTATGATCATTTTTCCTTGTCAGAGATACTTTAATCACTCTTCAAAGATTTCTGTAATGTAAGAGACAAACAGGATACTGTAAATATTTTAAATAGGAAAGAGTTTATGGATGCTGAACTCTAGAATGGAAAAAGAAAAATTGGCTCTCATACTGATAATGATGTCATCATTACAAATGAAGCACAAGTTAAGGTTCAGGTAGAACATTGGTCAAGTCATTTCTAGAAGAATCAAAGATAAGGACTTTACACACTATTCGATTAATCTGATGAAAATTCTAAAATGAGATGGGAAAAATATTGTTTCCACCCGAGAGGGTATCCAGCCGGATGCGATCATTGAAGTCCCACGATATTTCGGCGAATAACCTTTCCACCATCCTCAGGTGGTTCTGATGGAATGGTCTGTCTGCTCTTGGTCAGTGTTATTTCTGTCCGTCAGTCAGGCTTCGATTCCCCGCGCCGCCAGACTGATTGTTGGTGCCGCACTTCCGGTTGCGAGCGCCAACGTTTCGTTTCTGACCGCCGACAACTGATTGCAAGCGCCTACGCCACGATTCCGGCCGCCGATGTCCGATTGTGGGCGCCGACGCCGGTCCGCACCCGCAGTGTCGAGCTGTTTGGTGGAGGTGCAGCCTCCCGTGGAGTGTCCTCAGTGGCTCTTGTACCTTGTGTCGGTTTGAGGCGTGACTTCTTGATGGAGCTCAGTAGTGGTTTCCATGCCTTACTGAGTTGAATACCTGTGTCCCGGTTTATGAGATTGTCCGTCATGCAAATTTCTATGGCTTCCTTGAAGATACTGTCCCAGTAGAGGCTGGTGGGAGCCATAATTTTGGTCTCTTCGTATTTCACATTGTGTCCAGTTTCTAAGCAATGTTTTGCTAGTGCCAATTTGTTGGGCTGGCGTAGGTGTGTGTGGTGTTGATGTTCTTTGCAGCGGTCTTCGACTGTTCGAATTGTTTGACCGATGTAGGATTTGCCATAACCACATGGAATTTTATACACACCTGCTTTCTTGAGGCCAAGACTGTCTTTCACTGTCCCTAGTAAGGCCTGTGTCTTGGACGGTGGTCGGTAGACTGTGTCGATCTTGTGTTGTTTTAGCAGTCTTCCTATTTTTGAGGTCACGTTGCCTGCATACGGCAGAAAGGCAAGGCCTTGTTTCTAATCTTTGTTCCCTTCTTCATCTGCGTTTTGGTTGTGTTCACGTCGTCTGAAGGCTGTCTGGATCTGGCTATTGCTGTAGCGTTCTTGCGGAACACATTTTCCAGGTGTTTGAGTTCCTTGTGCAGATTTTGTTGGTCTGATATTGAGTATGCCCTGTGAACCAGGGTGTTGAGCATTCCGTTGAGTTGTGCAGGATGGTGGCAACTTGAGGCATGTAAATATAGGTCCGTGTGTGTCGGCTTCTGGTACACACAATGGCCCAGTGTGCCATCTGCTCTTCGTTCTACAAGCACATCAAGAAAGGGTAATCTCTCTTCTTTTTCGACTTCCATTGTAAATCGTATGTTGTCGTGGATGGAATTAAGATGTTCCAAAAAACTCTGTAGATGGTCAGGTCCATGTGGCCAGATGACAAACGTGTCATCCACATACCGGTAGAAACACACCAGTTTCAGTTGGGCTGCTTCTAGTGCTTCCTCCTCGAAACACTCCGTAAATAAGTTGGCCACCACTGGCGAGAGAGGGCTCCCCATGGCCACCCCGTCGGTCTGTTTATAGTATTGACCATTGAAGACAAAGTAGGTATATGTAAGTACCTGCCTGAAAAGTTGTGTCAACTCAGGAGTAAATTTCTCGTTGATAAGCTGGGACTCGTGTGAAGAGAGACATCATGGTCAGCTTTGATGTCGTGTCAGTTTCCCGTAGGGTAAGCTCTTTGAGACGACGAATGAAGTCCGTTAAGTTCCAGATGTGGTGCCCGCACTTGCCCACATAAGGTCTGAGCTTGCTTGCCAGGTGTTGTGCGAGTGGGTACGTAGGTGCCCCTATGTTACTAACGATTGGGCGCATCCCTTCCTTATGTGTCCTGGAAAGCAAGCTCAGACCTTATGTGGGCCGGAATCAAGGCATTGGCGCTCGCAATCAGTTGTCGGTGGCCAGAAACGAAACGTCGGTGCTCGCAACCGGAAGCATGGCACCCACAATTGGGCCGTTGGCGCAGCGAATCGAAGCCCGACTGATGGACATAAATAACACCGACCGAGAGCAGACAGACCATTCCATCAAAACCACCTGAGGACAGCGGAAAGGTTATTTGCCAAAATATCATGGGACTTCAATGATCACATCCGGCTGGACACTCGAGAGCCCTGGAAACAACACATACGCCAGGAAAGCCTCTGGTCACATGTGAAAATATTGTTCAAAAGACAGTGGCCAGCCAGTACTTATGTCAGTTCTGTACTGCCGATAGTCAAACAAAAACAAAGATGCAAATGGAGACTAAAATAAACAAGGACATTAGCTTTTGGAAATATTTTCCTTCGTCAGATAGGAGAGGAGGAAAGAAAAAGGGGACAGAAGGGATGTTTCAACCAGCCTCTCCTCATGGCCTTTCCAATCTGTTCCTGTTTTTGTCCCTCCTCTTCTAAATGATGAAGGAAAATATTTCCAAAGCTAGTATCCTTGTTTATTTTGGCCTCAATTTCTGTGATTATTGGTGGAACAAAACTAAGGTAAGTACTAGTACTGGCCAGTCACTCTATCTCTTTTGAATAATACTTTACAAATCATGAATGACAAAATCATAAAGACAAAGTACATTTTCGAGTGGAACAAAAATGAGGAAGGAATTCAACAGTGTCTTCTTCAAATAAATTATCCCAGTATTCATTAAATACATTCGAGAAGCCACTGAGAATCTAAAATTGGATAACCAGATGAGAACTTGAACAATAACCCTCCAGACAGCAAATCTACATTTTGGAGATAGTTTCAATCACATTCTAAACTGCTGAAATTACATGGAGAGAACAGTAACAATCTGCATTGTTTTTCCTTTTGTTTATCACCATCAATTTAGTTAGTGTGAAAGTGGTAGAAAGTAGGTTGTCAATTTCCATCATCATTGAAAAAAAGTTTGTAGATCCCCAGCAGGTAATAAGGGTATACACACAACACTAGTGAGAGCTTCAGATCAGAGACTGCCATGGCACACGAGCAGCACAATTTTTTAGTACAATGCCACCATTCTACTAGGCCATTACTCTGCAGTTAGTATGTGGTGGTGTGGAAACAGAGCGAGCAACATACATTGCATAATTTCTGGAATAGGTCATATTCGAACTACCTCCTGATCTGATCTGTGGCAATGGTGACAGGGCATCAAAAATGCAAAATCCACATATTGATGAAGACCTTAGTTGTTGTGTCAGCAGTGATGTCTTTAATGGTTACAGCCCCGACTCACCATGTCACCTGTTCAACAGATATCTGAATCTGTCAGTGGTTGGGAGAGGGATGAATAAGTCAATGTGGATGTTCTAGAAGCAACCAGTCAGCACCTGAAACAGACTGAGTGGAAGTTGAATGTGTGTTGACATCTTGGCTCTTTGGTGTAGGATGTTGGAGCATGTCAAGCACTTACAGTTTACAGCATGTTTAACTCTACAAAATGGTCTCCCACTAAGCATGTTGTTGGTTGAATATCTTTACGAGCTACATTATGTATCAGGTCAAAGACAGTACGCCAGATTGTTGCTGTTGTGGGTGTGCTGTTGGAAAGACAGAGTAGGTAAATTTTAACACAAAGATCCCACAACTTTAATAAAGCATGAAATGTTAATACAAACAAACACATACTCAAGTTTGGGTATTAACAAAGTACAAGCAGACTGAAAGTTAAAGTCAGAGTAAAAATTTCCAAAGTTCCTTTCACTGCCCACAAAAATTTCTAAGTCTCAATATAAACACAAGTCTTGTGGCACTGGAAGAACTGTTTCAAGCAGTGAACTTGCATCAGTGAAGTATAGCACTTCGCTCTGAATTTACTACACTGACCTGACTAGATACATTGTATACTGACTTGATGCTCACACTGTTGAATAGAAGCACACTGATGACTCAGTGCACACTGTCTTACATGCCATATGCACTAACTATTTAACTACACTTCAGTCAATCAGATTTGGCCCACAGGCCAGTGTTTATGTGTGTGTGTAGTCTCTCACAGGTATGTATGAACAGGTAATACTGACTGTCTTTGTTCCTGTGGTCGTGCTTGTCCATATCAATAGTGGCCGCCTTTAGTGTCCTCACAATAGTGGACACTATGGATGCAAACTTGGGATACATCACAGAGTACCTGTTAGGTTGTGCTTCGGACAGAATGGAGATCAATATGAATGTTTGTAGAAAGATTTTGTATAAGGCCTGAAGCTGCGGGTCAGTCTGCTAAACGGTCGAAAGTCAATCTGCATGGAGAAGGCACTGATGCACGAGATATCGTTAGTCATCACGTTTTCTGCACCTCTGATATAGTGAACAACAATGTGTATTGTACAACATAGTCAAGGTGACGGAAATGGTGAGGACAGACATGTCTGTCAGGATTTCAAAAAGAGTTAGCTAGTGGCTTGTGATCAGTAGAGATGGTGAGAAGCTGTCTTTCAAGGAAGAAGTACCAGCACTTTGCAGACGCACATGAGCTTGTGATCACAAATGAACCATTTTTGTTGCTGGGGAATTAGTTTACAGGAGGTGCAGCACAGTGATCACTGTACATCAGTGAGGTGTCTGTGGTGCCTGAGGTTAAGATAAGTTGTGCATCCAAAAGTGGGTGAGCCAGTATAGTGGCCTGGACCAAGCTGACTTTAATGTTTTTGAATGTGCATTGCATTTCAGGAGTCCACTTCAGTTTAGATATAGGGAGGTAGAATGTGGAAGGTGTCATCAATAAAAGTTTACAGTGCCAAGAACATGGTTATTCTCTTTGTAATCTTGAGAAGGAGGAGTAGGAGGATAATATGCTCAGTTCATTCTGGCAAAGGGGAGTACCCCGAGATTTTGATAATCCCAAGGTGACCTTGTGTTCTCATTACGACCACATTGTTACTGGATAGAGGACTAAGAACTTGAATAGCACACCATCTATGAAACACTGTCAAGTCTGTACTGCATTCTTAGTTATGTACAGCAACAACAGAAATTCTAGTAGTTCAATTTGATTTTTTTTTTTTTTTTTGTTTTTTTTTTTTTTTTTTTGTATATGCTACATCTGCAAGAATACTCTGCAAATCACATTTAAGTGTATGGTAGTGGGTTCACTGAAACACTTTTATGATAATTCTCTACAGTTCCATTTTCTAATAGCATGTGGGAAAAAGGAACACCTAAATCTTTCTGTTTTCGATTTGATTTCTCTTATTTCATTATGATGCTCATGTCTCCCTATGTAGGTGGGTGGGTTCTAACAAAATATGAAAGAGAAAGTTGCTGAATGAAATTTCACAAATAAATCTAGCTGCAATAAATAACACCTATCTTTTAATGATTTCTACCAACCTCTGCATCAGTTCCATGTCTCTCTCTCTCTCTCTCTCTCTCTCTCTCTCTCTCTCTCTCTCTCTCTCTCTCCCGTCCATATCATTATACAAAATGAGCTGCCCTTCTCTGGACTTCCTCTAAATCATCCATCAGTCCCACTTAGTGGATATACCACAATGCACAGCAATATAGCAAAATAAAATGCACAAGTGAAGCTTAGGCAGTTTTTTAGTAGAACTGTTGCATCTTCTAAGTGTTCTGGCAATGAAACATAGCCCTCAGAGTTCACCTTCCCTACAATATTTTCTGTGCGTTCTCCCCAATTTAAGTTGTTCATAATTGTTATTCCTAAGTATTTACTTGAATCAACAGCCTGTAGAGTTGACCTATTTATCATGTAAATGAAGCTTAACGGATTTCTTTCATTGTTCATATGGATGACATCACACTTATCACTATTTAGGGTCAATTGCTGATTTTTGCACCATGTGGTTGGTTATCTTATATAAATGATTTTGCAGTTGCTTTTGATCATCTGATGACTTTACTAACTGATAAATGACAGCATCATCCACGAACGGTCTAAGAGAGCAGCTCACATTATCTCCCAAATAGTTTATAAAGAAGATAAGGAACAGTAGGGGAAAGGAATCTCAAGGTTTAACACCTCGGTCATTAAAGGTGGGGCTTGTGCTCGAACTGTTTGGGTAAGGATGGGGATGGAAATCGGCCGTGCTCTTTCAAAGGAACCATTCCAGCATTTGCCTGGAGTGATTTAGGGAAAACAAGAAAAACTTAAATCTGGATGCCTGGAGGTAGATTTGAACCACCATCCTCCCGAATGTGAGTCCAGTGTGTTCCCCTGTGCCACCTTGCTCTGTCGAACAGCAGGGGCCCTATAACTCTTCCCTAGGGAATGACAGATGATTTTTGTTTTGCTTGAAGACCTATCAGTTACAGTGTGTAGTTGGCCTGGCCACAAAGCAGAGACTTGTGAACGACGAGCGGCAGGCAGCTAGCACAAGGCGTTGTTGTCAGATATCTGCCGACGCTCACTGTTTCTGCAATCGGCAAAAATCCTAGCAGTGTTGTGGCGTGCACGGAAAGCGAGAGTAAGTAGAGTGTGAGCTGTAGGACAGGAATGTATGGACGTTATCTGGCACCCTCCATTCCAATTATATGCCGTGGACCATGTGGGTTGAGCTATATGCGAACTCCCCACACGCACGTGACTGTTAATACCATGCCAATGTCTGATCACCAAGACACGTGGTATTTTTCGTGCCTGCGCATACGTGTTTGTTGTGCGCCATCTGCGCTAACGCAACCTGACAGGTTCAGTGATTGAGCACAAGAACATTTGCCAGAGATTATTGGTGTATCATGCAATGTCAACAATAAATTTCTAATCCGATAAATGTTATTTGTTCATCTTTCTCATCACCACCACCTACAGTGAACAATAGTTGGAAGCAGCAACTATACACGCTAGCTTCAAGTGTACTGTGTCCTTTCTGATGGGAAATTATGAATCCAATCACACAACTGTGACAATATTCCATATACACAAAATTTGATTGGAACTGTCAAAAGCCTTCCAGAAATCTAGAAATACTTAATCAATTTGAGATCCCTTGTCAATAGCACTCATGTGAGCAAAGAGCTAGCTGTGCTTCGCAAGACTGATACTTTCCGAATCAATGTTGACTATGGGTCAAAAGATTGTTCTCTTTGAGATAGTTCAAAATGTTTGAGGAAAGCATGTGTTCTAAAATCCTGCTGCAAACCAATGTCAATGAAATAGGCCTGTAATTTTGTGATCACTCCTATTGGCTTTTTTTTTTAATATTGGAGTGACCTGTGTAACTTTTCCATCTTTGGTACTCAGTGAGCAATTATATATGATAGCTAGGTATGGTGCTATTTCATCAGCATACTCTGAAAGGAACTAATTGGTACACAATCAAGACTGGACAACTTACTTTTATTAAGCGATTTAAGTTGCTTTAATACTCCAGGGATATCTACTTCTAAATTACACCCACTGGCAGGCTTTTCTTTTATTCTTTTACTTATTTGTGTCTGTTTAAGGGTGCAAAACTACTTAGGTCATAAGTGCTAATCAGAAAATATATTGACTGCAAGGATTATGCACAGACAGGGTTTAAATTTCCTTCACCATATTAGTGTGCTGAATAAAAAGTAAAACGCGATCAACCGAGTGTGAGTCATCAGCTAAAACATCAGACAACTTAGACCGAAAAAACAGATTTTACAGAAATGTTTAAAAAGGCTCTCGAGAGCACTCAGAGAATCCAAGCAGATGATGCTATGAGAGGGTGAGCATTGCCTGATGTACTGAGTGGCCTAATATAGAGATATAGAACAAAGAGCTCCACAGTGAAAATCTGGTCAGACAGACGATATTAAAAGGAATTGTCACCAAGTACAAAGACACACCCGAAACCATAGTCAGTCCTTGGTACTGTTGATGTAGATGACGATAATGTTGTCAAGCTGCATGAAGTGTGTGAGAAACTCATTGTAGCAGACTGGGCCTGGAGTAACGTCCTTGGAAAATGTCTGGGGGATCAAAGTTGATGCAAACCTCAGGACAAACCCAAGGTGGGGAAGAGCTCACACCTGTCAGGAATGTGGCAGGGAGTGTAAGGTCTAGCTGCTGAAGAAGCAAATAAAAGTGACTCTGGGAGGTAATAGAGAAATGGATGCACCGCAAACAGATGATCAAAGAAATCACCAAAAAAAAAAAGACAGCATAGATTGGATGACCACACATAAATGCCAATCAGCTTACGTATGAACTAAGAAGGCCTTCCCTCTGGTAGGATAGCAGTAATTTGGCAGATTCTCCATAAAGACACTATAGGACTGGTATTGAAGGCTCCTGTTGCGAAACAGACTCCTTGATGATGGATCGTATTGAGACCAGTGTAGAAGGGATGATCATGCAGAGGAGTAGACACTACATTCAAAGTCAAGTTTTGAGTGGCAAATGGATCGGTACAAATGGAGAGTGGTCCAATCGGCACCCCATGAACTACTGCACAGTACTGAGGGATCATTCAGTGAATGGGTATATTGAGCTGCCAAGGAGGAGACGTGAAAGGTTTCCTGTCAAATGTGAGTCCCAAGAATTTCATTGTGTCAATGACTGGAAGAACATCTGGACCAAAATGAAGAGTCGGTGGAAAAACTGTATGCTATCAGAAGTTCCTAGAGGTTGTCTTGTCTGCAGAAAAGTGGAAGGCACAGTTGGTGATGCATGAGTAGAGATGATTAGGACTCCACTGAAGGTGCCGCTCGAGTAAACATGTTTGTTGGAAGCTGCAATAAATGGTAAAGTTACCTTTGAAAAGATAGCTGAAATGTCTGGTGGGAAACAATCCATAATAGCGTTAATTGTGATGGCAAAGAGAGCAATGCTTTACACTGTACCTTGTGGTCCGTTCTCCTGAATAAAAGTGTTTGACAGGGTCAAACCTACAATAACCTTAAAAATGCGGCCCATTAAAAATTCTTGAATAAAAATAGTCATACAACCCCGGACTCTCCAACTGTGCAAAGTATGGAGATGTACATCCTCCAACAGGTGTCATATGCCTTTTCCATGTCCAAAAACAAGGCCACTGTTTGACATTTACATAAAAAATTGTTCAAAATCTGAAGTTATGGGGTGAAAAGACGATCGACAGCGGAATGATGCTTACAAAAGCCATATTGTACATTTCTGAGCAGATTCTGAGATTCGAGCCACCATACCAACAGACCACTAATCACAAATTTATCGCCTTGCAGACGCTACTGGATGGTAGCTGGAAGGGAGATGTTTGTCCTTGCCCGGCTTAGGTATGCGAATGACTATGGCTTCATGCCAGCATCTAGGGAATACACCACCCATCCAGGTGTGGTTATACATTTGGAGAAAAAAATTCAAGCCCTCTGGAGACAGGTGCTATAACATCTATATATGAATGCCATCTGGTTCTGGAGAGGAAAACTGAGATGAAGAAAGTGTATGTTGAAGTTCCCTCGTAGTAAATTTGGCATCATAGTATTCACTGTTTTTGGAGGAGAAGAGAGTATTGTTTATTGTTTTCTCTGCTGCCCTTTTTTAAGGGAGGAAATTGGGAGGGTAGTTCATGGAGCAGAAATCTTGGCAAAGTAGCAGCCCAAAGTATCGGAGATGGCAATGGAGTCCACTATATCTCTCACAACAATGAGACTGAGGTTTGAGGAATGAGCCGAGGTCCCGGACAGGCAACAGAGGTTACCCCAAATGATGGAAGAGGGTGTTGAAACACCTGATTTAAAAAAAGCCAGCTAGCTCATTTACTATCAATAATGTGGCAACATTGCACTCACGATTGTTTGAACTGAATGAAATTCTGCAATGTGGGATATCATTTACAGTTGTTGAGAGTATGTCTCCAGACACTGATTGCCCTGCAGTACACTTCATTCCACGAGGGGCTACAGCGTGGTGAGGAAGAGTTGTGAGGGATGGAACATTTGACACCAGAGAGAATAGTACTAGAAAGGTAGTCAACCGGTTCTGTACTGGAAGGTTGCTAATGAGGAATAGATCTACCAGTCAGCTTCGGAAAGCTGCAGTTGTGTGGACATGCTGATGGGATGGGTGTCAGCAGATGAATGACACCTTGGAAATGGTCACTGGAGTGTGTATCTGTAAGGACAGAACACCTGAGCGAACGGGGAAGTTGAACAGTACAGATCAAGAGGTCTAAAGGGGAAAGTATACGCGTGGAGTCTGATAGGAATGTAGTTTCACCAGTGTTGAGATAGATGAGATGAAGATGACTGAAGATATCTGCCAAGACGCCAAGAAGAGCCCATTTCGCAGGCACTTAGAGAGCCCCAAAGGAGGTGGTGAGTGTTGAAGTCACCGACCAGCAGAAAATGAGTAAGAAGCTGCTCTACAAGGTGCAAAAGATTTGCTCTGGTGCTGGCAGAAGATGAGAGTATGTAGATATTGCACTGTGATTAGGTAAAACCAGGAAGGGAAAGTCTGACAGCTACAGCTTGAAGTGGATATCCAACGAAATGACATGGCTATGGATGTTATGCCGTATGAGCAGCATGATGCCACAAGAGCTGGATCCCTGCTGCAGGAGGGAGGTCAAAATGAACTGAGGTAAAGTACAGAAGATGAAAGGAATCGTGAAGCTTTAATTTTGTTTCCTTGAGGCAGATAATCATTGGAGGAGAAGTTCACGGAAGCACCTGCAGTTCTGCCCTAACCATATATGTTCCACTGAAGGATAGCCATAGAGGATGAAAAGGGAAGAGCCTAACTAAATTACATCTCCAGAACTGTGGTCATTGCCCCTGGAGATGGACTGATGTACCCAAAGTTCCAAAAGTTGGCTCTGATTGGGCAAGTTTGAGCAAAACCCTCCTGGGATGGCATGGAGGCTTCATCCTGAGAATTACACCACTTCTTCATTTTCTTCTCCCACGAAGGATCGGAAGAGTTGTCGGGAAGAGAGCATGTTGAGGTGACGTCAAGGTCAGAGAGGGAATCAGGCCTTTAGGCCCCGAGGGTGTGGTTTCCGATTATGACTCTGCATATCAGAATTCTTGTGTTTAGGGTGCTGGGGAGAGGGGTTCCTTGAGGGAGTACCATCATCAGCAAGTGCCAGAGAAGATTCTATCTTCTCTGGCTAAGGAGGAGGAGGTGGGGGTGCAGAGACAGGGGAGCAGAGATGGGGTGGGGAGGGCGGTACCTTGAGTGGGAGGAGTGGTAACTGCCAGGGATGAGGGATACCACAGAGGCAAATATTTATGTGAATGACACTGGGTAGAGACGATCTAATTTCTTATGAGCCTCAGAATAGGACAGATGACAGAGTCTTGAAACGCTGGATTTTCTTTTCATTTTTGTATACTGACCAATCGGCGAACAAGGAGCATGAGGGGCATTCCAATTTACACAAATAGGCAGTGGGGTGCAAGGGATCCCTGTAGGGAGTGGGCGACTACAATCAACGCCCCCCCCCCCCCTCAAGTTCCTCATCAGATTACAGCAAAAGATTCTTATGCAAGTTAACTCCCTGGGTCACATTTAGGGACTGGTGAGGTTTGATGCTTACCCAGATGTTACTGTTGATAAGCTCGAGTGCAGCCGAATGACTGGCAGAAGATGTTCAGATGAGGACAGAACTGGATTGCATCTTTCTTAGTGCCTCAACTTCACCAAGCTTATCTTCTGTATGTTTCACAAAGAAGAGGGGTTCAGTAGGGTGAATGTCTCCCCGTCCACCCTGGAACAAACTAAATACCTGGGAAACAGTTTTGCACCCAGTCGAAAGGCCTGGCCCTCTTCCCAGGGTGTAGTCAGAGAGGGGAAGGCTATGGAAGGGAATTGAAGATGAACCATTCATTTCCAAAGAAAGTTTGGTCATAGGAGAGTGGCCAGAAACAAGTGTTCAACCTGGTACCACCCACTCTCGTCAGTGACTCACCTCATGGGTGCTACCCAGCGAAATCAAGGACCGCTTCAACTGACAGTTATTGCTGGGAGTTCTGATGCCCCAAAAGAATGGGTAATCATGCATAAGCATACATGGGGCATTAACAGCTCTGGTACCAACAGTGTGGCGTCTGTGTTGTCATGGGCCTCAGCCAGAAGAATACATAAGAGCACCCCCTCCCCCCCTGGACTGGCGAGACATGGTGGGGCCTAGTGGGGATAGGGGGCTACAGTGAGGAGGGAGGGGGGGGGGGCAGGGATGGGGATCCACTTCATAGCAGCTAGGTAGGGAGTTCTTCCCCAAATGACTCTGAATTAAATAGTGGGGATCAAACCCTGAAGGACACCAAACTGGTCCAAAATGACGAGAAAACAGCAAGAAGAGCAGAAGCATGAAGACCATCACAACAGTGGGAATAGCCAGGGAAATGCCTAGTGAGGGGCACAAGTGAAGAATGGGGAGCAGTTAGGATGGGAAAGAACGGGAAGTGGGAGACGTTACAGCCTGGGAAATAGGAAAAAAGTTGCATTGGCTTGGGGACTTGTGCATGCCACATACATACCCACAAAAGAACTGTGGGCCCCTTTGTTAGGAGTATTTGCATAATATTGGAGCACATCAGCATTTTCAAGTATGCCTTTTCACAGTCAATAACCCATAAGTTATGGAAGAGATTTGGCTATAGAGTTCTGGCTAACTGTCTGGAATAATGGGTTAGTTGAGAGCACCAAAGTGGAGCTGTCCTCCTTTGGAACCGATGAGATGGATACACTTGTTGAGATATCTGTGCAGAGGAGGATGCCAGTCTGGAGTAGTTCATTAACGGTGTCCTTGGCAATGAGGAATGTGTGTGTGTGTGTGTGTGTGTGTGTGCGCACAGGAGGGGGGGGGGGACGGCAGTCAGTAGTGTCTCAGACAAGCGGAAGGCCATGACTTTGTGTTTATTGTGTGAATAGTGGCATATCGAATAAACAGTTTGTATGGTGGTAAGCACAGCGGAAGGGCAGAGTGTGCTATACTGATCTAGGAGTCACTCAAAGCAAGTCTGCAGTCAGCAGATGATGCAGTGACTTGAACGCAGGGCTGGCATGAGCAGAGGGTGCAAGACAAGCTTGCCGATCATCGGCAGGCATTATTTCAGAAGAATGGAAACATTCCTGTATGATCTGAAGTTTGTTGGTAGTATCTTGAATTTTTGTCAAATTTCATCGTTCTCCTGATGTAGTCAGAGTTTGTACTCTTGAGTGGCAGGAAAAATGTCCTGAGATGGTCAATCATTTCAAAAGCAAGTTACAGTAAGCAGGCATATGTTCATCAGGTAATGGTTGTGGTGCTCAAATGACAGTTGTATCCAGATGAGGGAGCACAGATGGAGCAGTCTGAGCTGAGATGAGTGAGAACACCAGTGTACAGTTGTGAAACCAAATGATGGAGGGTGAGACAGTCAGCACCTAGAATTGGGTTGCCAACTTCAGAAATTCCACAAGAACTGGTGGTCAAGCCTGAAGTCAACTGTTTCCTTTCATGTGCTATAAACAGCAATAGATAAACCATTTGCAGCATGAATTAGAGGCCTGTGTGAGTGCCATTCATAGTAGCAGTGGACAATGGTGGGTAGGTCTGAAATCAATGAGGGAGTAGCATTTGCTATTTTAGTTATACACATAGACCACACTGCCATTATGTAAAGGCAATGATAATAGTGTAAAGATTAGGTGCATTACTTTTCCCACATGACCCATTCAGCTTCCCTTCAATCATGCTGTAGGTTTGGGAACTCACAGAGTATTTGGCAGTCACAGGTGGTAGTGCCAGATTGCTCATGCTGCCAACATAAGTATGTCACCGAGGCCGAGGAGCAGGCACCAGGGGAGGGGGGGGGGATGGAGGAATGGAGGGAACTCCTCCATATGGTGGTCTGTGGGCCAAATGGTGACATTAGTGTTGTGGAGTGTCAGGTATGGCAGTAGGGATGTTGCGTCATAGCTGTTGATAGCCAGAGTGTTAATGAATTGTCATTGTTGTAAAATTCCATAAATTTGGGCAACTAGTTTCAAATAGGCCTTGAGAGGTTTTTGCAAGGAAGGCTTTATTTTCACTGGTAGTTTAACCACCCACAAGGTCCACAGTGTGTGATCTAGTATCATGTTCATGTCTATCCATATGGCAACACAATTCATCAAGAAAAGGGGTAATTTATAAATAATTGTTCAACTGATTTGCTAGTCAGTGTGTGAACCTGGTCACATTGGATTAATAGGGTTACTATGAAGGCAAATAGAAGAGGGGTTTACTTTTTTTCGTAATGATTATGAAGTAAATAATTAATGCTGCTCTTGCTCTATGGTTGTCAGGTTCTTGTGTGTAGGCCTACCCTTGGCTGCTCAATAAATGAACTCTAATTGTATATTATCACCTGATAGGTTAACATTACATGCAGTGGCCTTTGCCAACATTGCTACACGCCATGACACGACAAGTAAACTTCGGCCAGAATGGTGTTTTGTGCCGTGAGCATTTAGTAAGTACAAGAGCATAACAGATATTCTAAACAAATTCCACTGTGCACCAAGGAAAAGTTTATAGTTGCTATTCCAAGAGTGAATATAATAATAACATTAAAAGTCTAAAAAGGGCTGTCTATGCCATTATTATGACACTTACGTTAGTAACATCTACCACGACCGGTGTTGGGAGGCTAAAAAGGCAAAACAGATTGTAAGCAGCTACTGTTCTGAAATTCCTGGGAATTTAAAATCAAGGAAATATTCCCAGAGAATTTTGCCAGCAATATTCCCAAAATTCATAAATTCCCAGGAATTTATGGTTAATTAACTCAATAAAACTTAGTAATTAGGTTTAAGGCAGTAATTATGTAGTTAAATCAAACACAAAAACCAAAATATATTTTAAGAAAAATTATAATTAAATAAATTTCTTGGGAATTTACTACTTTAAAAATGACATCGCTCAAATTAATAGGTCAATGTGGTAATTGTGTTATTAAAGCAAACACCAACAATCTTATATGTTGAAAAAAATTATAATTGAACAAAAAGTACAGAAAAATAGCCAGAATGGAAAAGTTATAAAACTCAAAACTATTAAAAGCCAAAAGATTTAATACAACAATTTTTCATATTCAGTCTCTTTAAGTCCACTATTACTCTCAATGTCCATTAAATCATCATCTACATTTCCAGCTTCAAAAATGTCATCATCATCATCATTACAGTCGAACTCATCATCATCTTCAGTATCAAAGACTTTTTTATCTGCTTCCTCTTGGTTGGCTTCTGCCTGCTTTCTTGTTTCTCTCATGTTCTATTTTGGAGATGGAGCATTCATAAGTTTCCGGTTGTACGAGAGAAATGTCAGTTTTGCTGATCGCTCAGAAGAAAGACTGTTTCTTTTCTTGAAACTCAACCAAGAAAACATACTGAATGTACGCTCTGTGGCAGCTGAAGTTACTGGTGGCCCCAATATTCTTATGGCTGCACCAGCCAAGTCGCAAATACCTCTCAACCCCCTCAACCATGACAGAGGTCTGATAATTTTTTCTTTATAGTCCATCCCTTCCCAAAGATTGTTGTTGTTGTTTAGAGGGGACTAAACTACTTGGTCATCAGTCCCCTTCCCCAAAGAAACTTCTATGGATATAAACCTTCCTTGTCTCTGTAGTCAGCTAAGCTTTCTCTTACTTTTAAGACGTCCAAACTCATCTGCTGAGCACAATCACAAACAAAACCTATGGCGTCTAGTAGTTCCATAGGGTCGAGCATCCTTCCCTGCATTTTAGGGGCCAGCATAAATGCTGCGAGATGGATTGGTCTGGTGCCAAAGTTATTATTATTTAATGAATTTCCCACTACTGACCACTACGTATTTGCAGGTTATTTGATTGAATGGATGTGATAAAAAATGTTTTTTAAGCTTAAGAAACTTAATTGCAGGGTCATCAGTCCCTAAACTTACAAACTACTTATGAGGTAGCTTATGGTAAAGATGACACAAACATCCATGCCTAAGGGGGGGATTCAAACCCCCGATGGGGAGCGGTCTTTCGCATCGTAGCATAGTGCCTCAAAGTGCTTGGCCAGTCCACCGTGGTGGATGTGATAAGATCAACAATTGGTATAAGTAGGTTTATCATTTTATTCTATTCTAACCCAAAACACATCATAGTCTAGTAGATTTCTTTTAATGGATGAGTCTAGATCGGCCTTTTCATTGATGGCGAATGTTTGTTGGACCACTTTGTTCAACCTTTCGACTCAAAAACATCTTTACTATAGTTATCACAACAGTCTGGTATCCTAAGATGTGAGCACACAGTAAATGAAGAAGATGAGAAATGCAAACTAATGGTACTATATGAGGATACTTTTCTTTCAAGAGTGTTAAAGCAGATCCAGTTCCACATATTCGGCACTATGTCTCTCGGTTTTGGTCATTTTGAAATCTCAAAAAAATGGATCTGGCTTTGAAATTACAAAATTAATATTACTCCAGCCATCACATTTAAGATGTAAATGTTTTTATTCGTACTTTTTTTTATTTCTTTCATTTCTGTATATTGATTATTTACAATTCTTACATTTCCTAGAACTGCCAACCTTGAAATATGCAACCTTTAGTATAACCAAATTTATAATATTGATATGCCATCTACACAAACGCAAGCTTTCGCAGTCTAGCTGCTTCGTCAGGCAGAAGGGAAGGAGAGGGAAAAGGAAATGATGAGGGTTTTAAGAGAGTGGATAAGGAGTCATTCCAATCCCGGGACAGGAAAGACTTACCTTGGAGGAAAAAAGGAGGGTAAACAAATACACACACACACACACACATTTACACAGACGCAAGTACACTTAGGCAGACATACTGTAGAATTGTAGGGACTATTCATTTGTGGTACTGGAATTTAATACAATGTAAAATATTTCACATTTTCAGTGGTCATTATGAGTTCCATAATCATGATGTTTTTTTGCCAGTGATAATGGTACTGCACAATTGGAATAATCTGGATCATGTCGAAGAAGTTCGTTGCCTCCTGTTAGAGGAAACAGATGGCTGTGATCTAGTTTTGAGTGATGAAAATAGAGAAGTTGTTGAGGAGCGAGAAGGAGTTTCAGAAACAGACCACTTTGAGGATTCAGATGAGCAAGATCATCCCATGCTTAATCACCCTTGTGATGGAGACAGAAATTTGTCACTTTCTAATAAAAAAAGGGGGGGGGGATAAAATTATCAACAGCTGGTTGTCACAGGTTATTCTAATGCTAATGAAGCAAGAACCCCTTTACAAGAGTGGGAGCAAGTTTTTGATGTTTAATGTCACAGGTTATTGTGAAGTACAGTTAACTGTACATCAGCATTCAATATACCAGCGATAAAGAGATGCCCATTTTACAGATCTATCAAAGATCAAGACTCTAATTTGGTTGTACTGGGCAGATGACTGAACACACTGGCGCAACACCCTAAATTTATGGGATACCAAAGGCCATGGTGTTGAAATTTTTGGGATGATGATGAGCAGGAGGTGCTTCCTGTTTCTATTGATATGTTTGAAGTTGGTTGAGTGATCTTTGCCACAATCATGATCTCTTGCAAAATTTCATCAGAAATGGCCAGAAACGTTATTCTTCAGGAGCTGATGGAAAACCATAAAGTTTCCATGGAAGATGTCAATTTGTACAAAGTATATCATCAAAATCTCAGAAGTATAGAATAAAAATTTATACATTGGTTGACAGTGACATATTCTATGCATATAATTTGGAAATATAAGCTGGTAAACAACCAGAAGGATCACCATTTGACATTAGCAAATCACTTGTTGATGTGGTTAGAAGACTTTCTGCACCTTTACATAACACAAGTCACAACGTAAAAGTGGATAGGCCTATTTGGTTTTCAAATGTGGTACTGGCAGAAGAAATAGTGGACAAAAAGCTCAGTGTTGTTGCAACACCGAAAAACGTACAAATTCCTATAGCTTTCAAGACTGCCGCAGATGTGATGTAAAATCAAGCATATTTAGTTTTCGCACAAAAGACACTTTGGTTTCATACATCCCGAAAACAAAACAAAGTGATTTTCATTTCTACCATGCATAGTGATGATGGGATTGATATTGATACAGGTGAAAAAAATTCAGATGATTACATATTATGAGATTTAAGACAAAGGTGTAGTTGACACTAGTTATCTGATGTGTAAAACTTGCAGTGTTAACTGGAATATCAGAAGATGGCCAATGGATGCTTTTTATTCCACACTAAATATGGCTGGAATCAATGCACAGATCTTTCTCACTGACGATAACATAGAACTTGGGTGAATGGGATGTTTTTTGATGAAACAGGGTGAGGAGTTTGTGGAAGTCTAGCTAGGCCTATATAGGCATGAAGTAAATTTAAAGGGGTATTTTCCCCTTCAACAAAAAATGTCTTTCCACAAGAATGTCAAATGAAAAAATAACTAAGTCAAGGTGTGGAGACATATCACCAATGAACTTGGAGACATAACCAATGAACTTCCAACAATTACAGGTGAATCTGCTCAAAGTAGTTCAAAAACCAGTATAAAAAGCACTAGAAATTTGCAGAAACATTTGAGAGAAATCAAGCCACAGATTATGAGGCTATAACAGGAGAAAATGTAGACAAACTGGAAATAAAACAAAACCATGAAGAAGCTTCAACAGGATCTAATCAGCAAGAACAATGTGTGCCCAACAACTGGAAATAGAGATGACACCTCAAATTTTGTAATTTCCAATACAAAACAGAAGAAATACATGCCATGTAAGCTTACAAAGAAGACAAAAGGAGAAGTCAACAAGAATTACTACTCAAAAATTCTGACACCTATTTATTCCTTGAACATACTATTGACATCTGTGAAAAATCTGCTAAAACATACGTATAAGTCTGATTTGCTGCAAAATTTTGTAGTTTCTCTAACAAAACTTTTGATTTGTGTGTTCAATGAGTTATCTGTCCTTCCAAACTTTAAAAGTGTATTTTAATTCAAATGTTTGTTAAGCTTATGGGACTTAACTACAGGGTCATCAGTCCCTAAACTTACAAACTACTTACGAACTAGGACGGCACAAATATCCATGCCCGAGGGGGGATTCGAACCCCCAACCATAGTGGCCGTGCTGACCGTGACTGGAGCGCCTCAGTCACCTCGGCCGGCAGGTGTATTTTATTAAAAAGTACAACAACAGGAAATAATTACATTTTGTCCAACAGATACATTTAACTTTTTGGAAGACTTTTTAATAAGGACAAAATTTGCTATCAGCCCATTTATGAAATATGCAGGTTTTTACAATTTTGAATAATAAAGATTGTACGTATTTAATTTATTGTACAGTAATAGGTATCCCATTCACTAAACCCCAAATATACACTGACCCAGCAAACTGCATGAAAGAACCACCATGTCTTTGCGTATTCCCTGGGTAATATTCAGACTGCATGTTCTGGAGGGTTAAAGGTGACGAAAACTTGAATGTGATGAAGGACTACAATTCGGTAGTAGGAAAAGGAAAGTAAGGAAAAATGTATTTGAATACTGACTGAGAAAAAGGAATAAAAGAGAAGCCAAATGGTATAATTTTGCACAGAACATAATTTAATTATAACAGACACTTGGTTTAAGAATCATGAAAGGCGATTGTATATGTGGTTGAAACAAGGAATCACCAGAAGACACCAGACTGAATTTTCAACAGTAAGACATACATTTCAGAACCATTTTTAAAGAAATCTGAGGTTCCTTTGAGTTTCAGGCAACAGTTGACAGAAATGGGGGGAAATAGTGCAGTAGACCTACAAAAAACCCTTGGCTATCACACGAAATACTAAACCGAATTGCTGAAAGGAGAAAATATAAAATACAGTAGCCTAAATGACACTGATGACATAGACCTAGTAACTCAGTCAGAGAAAGCAAAGGACTTGGAACAGCAATTGAAATGAATACACAGTGTCTTGGAAGAAGTGTATGACATTAACATGTGCAAATCAAGAGTAATGGAATGTAGTCTAAGAAAATCAGGTGAACTGAGGGCATTACAAATTACGTAGGCCTAACAAAATAATAAAGGTGGCAGATGAGTTTTGTTATTTGGACAGTACCGGTAAAATAACATATAATGGGAACAGTAGAGATGATGTAAAATGCAGAATGGCAATGGTATGAAAAGTGTTTTTGAAAAAGAGAAATTTGTTAACACTGAATATTAATTTAAAATGTTATGAAGTCTTCACTGAAAACATTTGTTGGAGTGTTGCTTTCTGCAGTAGGTAGTGAAGCTTGGATGATTTACGATTTGTTCAGAAGGAAAGAGGATAGAGGCTTTGAAATATGATGCTACAGAAGAATGCTGAAGATTGGCAGGCAGATCACGATACTAAATGGTAGTTACTGAGCATCAATGCGGGGAGAAAAGGAATTCCTGTCATATTTGACTAAAAGAAGGGATTGACTCATAGAATATTCTTAGACATCAAGGAATTGCGAATTTAGTGTGGGTAGCGTGTGGGGTGAAAATTGCATTGGGAGACAAAGAAATGAACACAGTACTCACAGATGTGGATTGACATTTTAATGAGGAGATGAAGTGGCTTGCTCAGGAAAGAGTAGGATGGACAGCTGCATGGAAACAGTCTCTGCACTAAACGCCACAACAAGAAGCCATTCTTCTAAAATAGGAGACCTACTGTGTGCACAGTTTAATTCTACTTTTATTCGAGGCAATAGAATGAATAGAGGTACAGTGATTTATTATGCACAGCACAATACATTATACTGTCTACTGAGGTGCTAAGATTTCGAATGTCAAAATGCAAAAACTATATTTTTTTATCTGTTATACATGTAGGATGAGGTATTGAACACAGTGCAGTACATTTATGCTAGGCTATAACATGAAAAATGCTGGCAGAGCTATTTTCTTTAATAATTTCAGTAGATGACAAATAATAATTTATATCGGATAATAATTTACTAGTACATTACAATCTGAGATGCGTTACTTTACACGTTAATACCAGACATACAAATGAGAGTCAGCGGACTACAGCTATAGAATTCTGACTAGCTACCCCTAAAAATAAGTAATTATATTCTAACAGAAGCTAAAGACTGTTCCTTTTAACAGTCGGATATAAACAATGCTTAATGTGTTTTGGTCACGATGTATTACATATGTACTGACGAACAGATTCTGTACACAAAATAGAGGCTATTTTATACTGATGTTTACCACCAACCTTGATTTATAAACAACACCATGTACGAGATGAATATTACTACGCTCCATTTCGTAGGAAAAAGTTCATTCCAGCTAATTCGAAGCGTCATTTTTTTAGTTCCTCATCCGTCACACAAACGTCAGTCTAAAGAACAAGGTTGGCATCGGTAAGAGCATTTCCCGAGCGTTGACGTGTGTCACAAACTTCGCGTTAGTATGAAAAGACCTATAACAGGCATTATTACCACAGCGTCGTAAAGCCAGCGTGTTTCTTACAGTTCGTACGTCACCAGTCCGCAACGGTCCAGCGTTCTGTCAGCATTTTAACTGTTTCCTAGAAACCGCAGCAACCTTTTAAACAATACGCTTTTCTCTCACGAATGGCCACATTTATTGGACTTTATTTCCTCAATAAAAGCAATAACGCTTAGGAGGGAGGATAAACGTAGGAGTAGATCAAGGAAAAATCGCTTTTCTTAATTGACGTACTTCGCACACATTTTGGCCAATACTTTTTAATGTTTATGAAAACATTTTTCAATAAAGCTTATTTATATCTTATAGCGATATCTTTGGCTCAATCTTGATTAGGAGTCGTCAAAGGTACTATGCCAAGCGCTCCAAAGATAAGGTATGTCAAAAGGAAATCGCAGTCATAACCTAGGGCGTTTACACGTTTAAGGCCAATTCACACTGTCCGTCACGTCAACGTCACGTCACGGAACCGTCACGTCAAGTTGTATTCACACTGTCCGTCCGTGTCCGTCACGTCAATTCGTCCATCTCAATACGCGATGTTGAAAGTGAGGTTATGAGTGGCGATTTGTTATGTAGAAAGTCATAGTTTAATACTAGAAAGGGGGAACAACAACGCTAAATGTTATTAACGGCCAAATAAAACTTTACAGTGTATGTTTTTGGCCAACTTACTGGGAACTGAAACAACATTTCAAAACATCGACATCTATTTTCAAACGAAAAAATAAACATATGAAGACATCAAACCATACTTGTAAGAGCATAAATAGCGCCTGTATACTTTAACTATTACGATTTGCATGCTGACATTGTTAATACGTCGTAAACAACTGAATTTTCGTCTTTCATTATAACTGACATTTTCATTTAAAGTATTATTTAATGCAAAATGCGTATTCAAATTACAATCTTATTCAAATAAACAGTTTGCTTCAGTCGTTTCTGTTAGATTGTTACGTAACATAAACCATTGTTTGGTTTCAGAAATCCGACCTCGATTATAGGGGGACACTCAATTGACAAAAATATTTAAGTCGTCATGAAACATTTTTGATTTACCCCTAAAACGAGGTACAACAACAACACAAAGATGAATAAGACACATTTGCATATAAACAGTGCAATCGTCGACTGCAACATGTAATTCGCGTGACGAAATTAGGTTAACTTCCGATGTTAGCAGACGACCGTTCCGTCAAAACATTCTTCTCGAGAAAGCTTGACGGACGTTGACGTGACGTGACGGTCCGGTGACGGACAGTGTGAATGCCGCCATTAGAAATACATTGCGGAATGTTCTGACGGACGGTGACGTGACGTGACGTGACGGACAGTGTGAATTGGCCTTTACGAGTAGATGATGGGACTATTGAATTCCTGAGAGAAAGACGAGTATATATCTACTGATGGTCTATGGTATACCAATCCTTTACACCAGGGGCGCTACCTCTTTGAAAACAAACACGTGGATAAGCAGATAATGATTTGTGATATGGAAGAATATTAAAGGCCAATTCACACTGTCCGTCACGTCACGTCACCGTCCGTCAGAACATTCCGCAATGTATTTCTAATGGCGGCGTTCACACTCTCCGTCACGTCACGTCAACGTCACGACAAGCTTTCTCGCGAAGAATGTTTTGACGGAACGGTCGTCTGCTAACACGGAAGTTAATCTATTTTCGTCACGCGAATTAAATGTTGCAGTCGACGATTGCATTGTTTATAGGCAAATAAGTCTTATTCGCCTTTATTTTGTTGTTATACTTCGTTTTAGAGGTAAAACTCAAATGCTTCATGACGACTTAAATGTTTTTGTCAATTGAGTGTCCCCCTAAAATCGAGGTCGGATATCTGAAACCAAAAAATGGTTAATGTTACTTAACATTGTAACAAAAAAGACCGAAGCAAACTGTTTATTAGAATAAGATTGTAATCTGATTACGCATTTATCATTAAATAACATTTTAAATGAAAAAGTCAGTTCTAACGAAAGACAAAAATTCAGTTGTTTACGACCATATTAACAATGTCAACGGGCAAATTGTAATGGATAAAGTAAACAGGCGCTATTTATGCTCTTATAAGTGTTGTTTGTTGTATTCATATGTTTATTTTTTCGCTTGAAAATAGATGTCGATGTTTTGAAATGTTGTTTCAGTTCCCAGTAAGTTGGCCAAAAACATACACTGTAAAGTTTTATTTGGTTATCAATAACATTTAGCGTTGTTGTACCTTCAATTCTAGTATTAAACTATGACTTTCTACATAACAGATCGCTACTCATAACCACACTTTCAACATCGCGTATTGAGATCGGCGAATTTACGTGACGGGCACTGACGGACAGTGTGAATACAACTTGACGTGACGGCTTTAATTTCATTGAAGCTATTTTCATTTGCAGTTGCACTCTTTGGATTTCTTGCCTAAAAAAGCCAGCAAATCGCACCATATTCGGAAATAAAAACAACTATTCTTGATCAGGCATTACATAAATGTCACTAGCAACCTACTAGTTTCAGCTGCATTAATTTAAACTGTTTTCTTAGGTTCCTATTGAAGTAGACTCTCGGTAATCGCGCCATATTCTCATACAGATAGCAAAGTACGTCTTTGTGAGCAGGAGGAATGAAAAAAAACACACATTCATGATTCAGTCACACATTTCAAGCTGTCCCATTGAGGTTGCTGCATACCTACACCATAGGATATCGTGACATATTTGGAAAAAAAACTGCAGAATACCGTGTAACAGAGTTGTAATACATTAATATTATAGTCACAGAAATTGTTGAAAATATAATAATGTGGACAAATTTTAGCTTTAGTGGGACTCATACCTCTAAATTTTAATTAGGGAGTCTCCAAACCTGAGCTCTCTTAACACATGACAATAACTATTTAACGTACTGTTGGATTCTATTCTCAATTGATATATGTCCAGCTTGGGGTTTCATTTTTATTGTACCAATAGATATTCGCTCTTAACCCTTTCAAGACTAAAATTTGATGTACTCCCCTGCTTCATTGGGCTGGATTATTTTAGGATTTTTAAGCTTATTCATTTTTAAGATAAAAGAAAATATTGTCTTACTATATTATTATCAATTCATTGTATTATAATTAATTACTTGATAGGTATTACATGGATGTACAACATAAATTAAAAATATAATTGTGTAGGCTTCCACTGCCAGAGTCAGATGACATAAAAGTTTTCTGCGTTTTGAACTGTGTCAAGATGTGAGAAGGCTATTACTTTAATAACTGATGTTTCGGCCAACATTCTAGTGGCGTTCGTCTGGATATACTGATCAGGCGACTATAAGGTTGGCTGAAATAGCCTTCTTACATGCAACATGCAGAGAACTTTTATGTCATCAATTAAAAATGTCTTCAGGTAGTAGTACGCCTGAAAACATGGTGTTAAGGCCAATTCACATGGGCCTTCATGTCACGTCACGTCATGATCCGTGAAAACATTTCATAATGCAGCCACTGGACCATCATGTCACATCAAGCTTTATTGCGAAGGAAATTTTGATGGAATGGTCGTCTTCTAACATCGTAAGTTAATCTATTTTAGTCACATAGACTATTAGGTGCAGTGTAATTTCTTAATCTTTATTTTGTTATCATACTTTGTTTTAGTGGTAAATTGCAAATGTTTCATGACAACTTATATATGAGTCGCCTATTTCCAAACTCCATAAATTGCAAGAAAAAAAAATTCAGGAACGATAGAAAACTGTCACTCTCTTCTTATTGGCTTTTTAATGCTATTCTTGATTTATTATACTTGATCTATATTGTAGTTCCCACAAATCACAACACAACAGCTTTTTCTAAAATAAATATTTATATTTGCACATAAAGACATTTGAAACAGTGATGTGGACATAACGGTTTCTGGAAAAGTTTTGGTTATAAATAATGGAAACAAATTAAGTATGCCACAGACATTACATCATATTTTTTATTACAAAATAATTACTGCCAGTAGGAAGAAAAACACGTTCTTTAACAGCTATATTCAATTCTGTATTAGAATAGCACATTGTTGTAGGTTCACTCCTATTTTACATCAAATACAATCTGCTCTTTATTCTCATCGGGTATCTGTACGTCATCAGATTCTTCATCAAGTTCAGGTCCCGATTGCTGTTGATGACATTCTTATAGAATGTAAGTTCATTAATGTCCATCCAATGACGTCCATAGTGATTCTCTAAAAGGATTGTCACGTCTTCAATTTTTTTTTGGTTTTACCATAATGCCTTTAGATATCTCTGTTGGTTCTACTTCCATCCAGTATTTACTCTTCTTGCATATACTTTTTTGGGATTCCTCTTTCACTGTTATAACTTTGTTCACCTTGAACAGCAATAGCCTTTCTTTTCAATTAATATTTGTTTTGAAGGCTTGAACAGAAAGTGCCATGCAAAGGGAGGTTTCATGACATCTTTAAGAGAGGTCTTCCAGTTGGCAACATGTACATCTGAGCCAAGTTTGTAGATAGTTCCACAGTCTTTATGCTTAAGAATGAAATTCTTTGTCTGCCTGTTATTTGTATCATAGGATTTTTGATTCATTCTTCTCAGATCTTGCATCGAATGTTGACCACATTCTCCTTTGCGCTTACATGTAGGCACTGTTGGAAATCCCTTGCTAGAATACCTGGAAAGATAAATGTATCGAACATTAGATACTTCACACATTTCGTTGCCTACAAGAATGTTATTTTTAAAAAACCGAGAAGAATTTTTTTACAAACGAAAACAAGCGGTAGCTTACCTTATTTTCTTTCCCACATGTTTTGCCCAGTGTTCCTTCTTCTGCCGCTTTGTCCGCGATTTCCCTACCTGGGCTGGTATAATAGTGTCGCTGGGCATCGCTGGACCTTGACTATCCATATTTTATGCAGATACTGCTCAAAAGTGAATACACAAGAAGTTACATTGAACTCAACATACAAATATTACTCAATTATGGCTCTTCACGCCCAAATCCAACGTAACAGGTATACCAGTATGAAAAAATACAACACAGGACACTAAACACAGTAAAGACACATTTCCCTCACAAGACGTTAAAGTTCAAAATGCATTCTGAATACTACTTGACAAGTGTACAGAAATAACGGATTTTGGAAATGTATGTTTTTCAAAGCATTGAATATAACAGTTTTAGATCCTGTATTGCTGTCACGATTTAACGACTTCCGGAACTATAGCCTCCATGGATATGGAATTATAGGCAAACTTTGAGGCTACTTTTATAACAGAAATAACAGCTCCAGGAACTTGTTTTCTTTTCTAGGTGTGCAGCTCAAGGCGCACTTTTCAGAGACACAAAAAAGTTTATATATATATATATATATATATATATATATATATATATATATATATATATATATATATATATATATATTTGTGTGTGTGTGTTTAGTAATTTTTTTCTACTTGTTGGGATCCCTGTATGTTTAACTGTAATGGTGGACAGTTTGGTTGATTATTTTTGTTTCTGTGCGTTATTATTGGTTTTCAGTGGTCAGAAGTTACAGGTAACATCTCTTTGTAAGTTTAATATTTTCGATATAACATAAAACTAAAAGAAATATTATGTTTTGTTATAAGATACACATCTTTAGCTATATATTGACCAGTTGTAGATTCGGAAGATACGTCGGTCAAGAGTTGTGACTAACTTTTTAGTTTATGGTGACTTTGGTACGCAGTGAAACACTTGCATGTGGTACACAATGAAACAGACCCATTGGCCTCAGATGGATGTACAACTCCTCCTAATACCACAACGAGCAGCTATTGAAAAAAAAAGAAACTTGGAAAAAAGAAGTATGAAGAGAGTCAACAATCAAAAAAATAAATGATGTGTAAGTAAGACAGCTTCAAGTGAAAGTGATGAAGAAAGAGACAAAGGTGAAGGCTATCCAGTGAAACAGAGATAAGTGTATCACTAGATCTTTTTAATTTGAAGTGGGACATTATGATTGGTGACCTAATTTTGGTGAAATTTCAAAACAATGAATGTTTTGTAGCTAAAGTCTTGAAATCAGTTGTTTGTGATACTGAGTAAGAAGTCTCATACCTCCGGAAAAGCAAAAAATTACTGGTTTTGTATTCCCAGTTGCAGAAATCATAGCCTGTGTTTCACATAATGAAATTGCAATGATTTTGTTACCTGCGTTCCCTATGCCTATTAAGAAGCTCTCTGACCACCAGTATATTCGTTTTCCAATCACTTTTGGTGGACTTAATATTCACTGAACAAAATTTAGTATTTGTTAATGTTTGTACTTGCATTTAACAAAGATATTGACGTTTTATATGTCACTCAGCAAGTAATAAATATAAAAAATGGCAGCTGTTTCACTGTACTATACACGGTACACAGTGAAACATTTACGGAGGTTGTTCAAAATTGTTGTTTCACTTACTAATTAGTAGCAAAATTATTATTTTTTGTTCCAGAATAATGAAAAAGTATTCTTCTTTCAAGTAAATAAAGAAAATTTGAAAATTTGTTTTTTTAGAAGTATTTTATACGAAACAATCAAAAGGGTAATTTTTGTTTCACTGTGTACTACTCTCCCCTATATATATTCAGTTGAGTGTCATTCTAAACTCGAGATCGGATATCTGAAAGGTTTATGTTTTACAGCTGCATAACAGAAAAGACTGAAGCAAACCATAGAGATGAATAAGTTCATAAGCTGATGATGCAATTTTCGTTAAATAACATTTTAAATGAAAAAGTTTGCACTAATGTTCATGACATTATTAACAATCTAAGGGGGTAAATGGTAATGGATAAAGTAAACATGCTCTATCAATTCTCTTATAAATTGGTTTGTATGTTCTTATTTTCGCTTAAAAACCGATGTAAATGTTTTGAAATGTTGCTTCACTTCCCAGCACTTACCACATTAAGTTGCTCAAAAACATATATTATGAAGTTTTCTTTGGTCATCAATAAAATTTAACGTTGTTGTTTCTTCAGTTCCAGTATTAAAGTATGACTTTTTACACAACGGAATACCACCCATAATCTCACTTTCAGCAGTAGGTATTTGGCTAAGTGAATTGTCATGATGGACAGTATGAATATACCTTTACATGACAGTGCCATGACATAATGTTGATGAGATGAACAGTGTTAATTGGCTTTTACACATAAAGGAATATAACATTCTAGACATGTAAACATAGAGTCCTTTATTTCTGTATCATCATATCACATGGTTAGATTGTGATATGACTGCACACATAATATGTTCTTTGAGCCCTGGACCCTTGAGCTGCAATCTGTGATAATGGGCAAGGAAAGTGCTTGTATGATCAAATGTTTTGAAGGCGTCCTAAAAATCCAAGTAGATACATATGGCAACATCATTCCATCACTGTATGACGATACTGGCCTTCCCAGCATTAACTCGACAACACGGTACCATCTGGCAGTCAATTGAAGAACCTGGTTCCACTTATGTTATGTCCATTTCCAGCCTACAAAGACATATTATGTACCGAGTGATGTGATGTAGGGCAATGTTCAGGTTAATTACAGTGATAAGACTAACGAACTGTATGACATATGGTGCAGTTAATTGTATTCCAGATGTGAATGAAGTCCCTGATGAGGTATGCGCCCATTTTTCAGTTTTTGTTATTAGACAGGGCTATTAGGGACGCTGTCAGAATATAAAGGCCACAGGTGATGATGCGGCTGTTCATTTATTGATAATCATCATCAGACTCTGCAATATTATAACCATCAGTTAGCACACTGTTACAAAAAGAGAATTATTGAAAGGAATTGACATGATACACTGTAAATGCAAGGAGACAAGGAGATACCTAAACCTGGGGAAAAGATTCATAATAATCATATCTCATCATGAACTATACTGAAACAAAATAGCAGACAGCATGATCCAAGAAAAAGAAAGATGTCGCCAGGTGGTACTAGTATACATGATAAAGAATGTAAAAATAGGAACCATATAAAAAGATATAAAAGCAATGAAACTAAGTTGCCATGAGCAATTAACAAGAAAAAAATTAAAGGCAAGGTGGAGAAAATTTGGCTACCTATGACTGTGACCAGTTGCACACCTACTAATGTAGCGTAGGCATTTTAAATCCAACTTTTAATTCACTTTATTACAGTTTTACATTATTTTATTCCTCATACTTCAGTTTTTAATATCAGTTCGTTTTGACATGTATCATTTGGAGTGAACATCACTCTTTTGTAAGCCTACTAATGCAACATAGGCGTTTTTTATCATCACAACGTTAGGGGCATTGAATTTTATATTAACTTGCATAGTGCACTAATTTGTGCCTGTTTGAATACCGTTCTATCTTCCACCCTCACACCTTGCTGTGCTATTGGTAGCCACCATAGATACTTCCCTCTAACAGTGGAAGCTGCAATGCAATAACATTTTGTAGCCATATTTTCTCCATCGTGCCTTTATTTTTTTAAATTGTTTTTGGAATCTTTGTTGCATTACTTTTATACCTTTTTATACAGTATCTACTTTTACATCCCTTATCGTGTATACTTGGACAGTGCTGTCTGCTACTTTGTTTTAGTATAGTTCATGATGACATACAATACTGTACCCCAGGCTTAGGTATGTACTTGTATTCTTGTATTTACAGTGTATTTCTTTTAATAATTCGAGGTCGCACAGTGGTAACGCACTGGACTCGCATTCGGGAGGATGGTGGTTCAAATCCACCTCCAGCCATCCATATTTAGGTATTCCATGGTTTCCCTAAATCACTCCAGGCAAATGCCAAGATAGTCCTTTCAAAAGGGCATAGCCGATTTCCTTCCCCATCCTCACCCAAAACTCCATGCATTAGCTCCATTTCTAATGACCAAGCTATCAATGGGACGTTAAACCCTAAGCTTCCTTCCTTGCTTCCTTCTTTTAATAATTCTCTTTTTCTAATGTCATGCTAACTGATGGTTATAATATTGCAGATTCTGATGATGATTATTGCTAAATTCATCAATAAATGAGCAGCTGCATCAGCACCTGTGGCCTTTATATTCCTACAATGTTCCTAACAGCACTGTTTAACAACGAAAAAGTAATCAATATGCCTCAAACTGTTGTTTCATTTTGTGTAAATTTTACTTACGTTAGATAATACTGTTAGGACAGTGAAAAGGACGATGAAATATGTTATTAGTAAGATCACTGTGTAAGACTTGTCAATTTTATCAGACTAAGATGCACAATTATTGATTTAACAAAAGCAGTTCCAGAACATTCTATGAACTTCCATAACACAACTACAAATAAATCGTGATAAGGTGTAAATAACTACATTTCATGGTCAAAGGATACAGTATCATAGCTTACCAAATGATTTTGTAGCTCACAGAACTCTACTAGTGGAGAAATCAATTAATTAGTAACTAACAACAATTAAGTACTTTCTGTAACTATGTGAATGCAGATCGCTGGTAAACATCAGTGATTATAATCTTTTAGATCTTTGTAAATATTTCCTGAATAGATGTTAGCAACAGTTTTCATGACTTTTGTAATTTTCTAGACAAAGAAAAGTGATTCGTATTGCAAACAAGTTTTCGTATTTCTCAAAGATAATGTAAATATATAAATAATTTTATCTTCTTTAGAATATAGATTAGGAACAAGACATTTTTCGACTTTTATAACATTTGTTAATTTGACAATTTTTAATTGTGAGTAATATTTTCTATGTTCTGTTATATATATGGGTGCACTTTGTCAGTGAGTGAATTCGAGTGAGTTCTTGTTGACTTCACGTTTAGAACGTCTTTAGTTCATGTTTAGCTTCTGTATAGTTAGTGTTTGTATGCTGTTTTCTTCACATATTGTCAATTTGTCAATGTGTTGACTAAGCTGAAGTTGTTATTTCTGTGGACAGAGTTCTGTCAAAAACAAAATAAATGTCGAAACTGGATTCTATATTGTGGTTTATTTGAGAAACATCCAATTCTGCAATATCGCCCAGAGTATTATACTACAAGCTAGTAGATAATCCCCAAGGCAGATAGAAAACAATAAGATTAGTATTGATTCCTTCAGATGTGATATGTATTTAGGTTTAGAGATACATTTTCATTCTCATGTAACATTATATTAACGACTGTTTCCAGCTATGGTGTTATAATATGGTGGATGAAGAGATGGGATTGATATTGTAAGGAGTGAATATCTCAAAGCATTTATGTTTTAGATATGCAAACAAGTTGAAGGAAAAATTAATGTAACCTATAAATACACGTGTGGACTGGAAAATTAACTGAGAAGTCAAATGTAAGCTATGACAAGTGAATAGTCTGAACAACAGTAAAATTGGACAAACGCCTGTGGAATGCGCCAATAAGATAAGTACTGTTTCTCTTCAATTTTGTTGTAAAACCATGGTCCACAACGAAAATCTCGACACTGACATGGAAATGTAATTTGATCATCAGGACAGTCAAGAGGATGTGGGGGTCAATGATTAAGTGGGGATATTTCAGGAGAAATGTAAGTGCAAGTATTCCAATTATGTAAGGAAGTGATACATCAGGTGGTGAAGAAGTAGTGATTACCTCTCCAGCTCTGCAAAACTTGTTCAACGAGTTAACAAAGGTAGTAGTAACTTGGGGCAGCAAGTGTCAGCTGTGAGTGAAAAAATGTTGTCAGTTCAATAGGACCTCAGTGAAAAAGTGTCGGTTGTAAAGCAAGAACTCGGGCAGAAGTTAGAAGATAACCTTTCAGAACTCAGAAATCAGCTAGCAGATATGAATAAGGCAGTGGAGGAAATAAGGAAAGACCTAAACACCCTAGAAAATACAGTCAAATTAGAGCAGAGCCAAATAAATTCTTGTGTAGATTCTGTAGAGACCAGAACTGTTAATGTAGAGTTAAACATGTTTGCTAAAATCAGTAAAAATTCCGAAAATATGGCTTCTCTCGAGTTGTTATGTTCAGCAGGAGAGCAAGGTTATAAAGTCTGAGATCAGGGAGATGAGTGGAAGTTTAGAACAGAAAATTAGTACTTGTAAAGCCAGCACTAATCAGGAAAATATGCAATTAACATTTTTTGAGTGTATGCGAAAGTTATGTTAATAATTTAGATCAGAAAGTAAATTGGTTGCAAGTAGACATTGTAACAAAAAGAGTAGGTGGTAGATGAAGTGCGAATTGGGCCAATATTGATGTTAAACCTATCCAGAAAACTGCACCCTAAAGATTTCTTGTACCATTGTAGTGACAATTTCACTGATGACATGAGTGATGCTCTTAAAATTAAGTTTGTAAAGAAGCTTTTTGATTTTGAGGCTTTATCTTGGGCAACCCAGTGTTTTAGCGAAGGCATGATTTACAGTGGGTTTGAAAGGTTTTTAAATGAATTTTGGTCTACTACTACTCAGGCCAGAGTGAAAAGTGATTTTATGAATGGACGTTAAGTACAGGGAGAGTGATGGATCAATGAAAGACATCTGTAAGGCACAACTTAGAATGTTGCTACAGTTAGATGAACCTTTCGAAGAAATGACGCTGAAGTTTATTGGCAAGTTGGATAGAGTCTATGCCAGGAATCACAATAGTTATAGGAATGACTATCATGGAGACAGAGACAGAAGAGGCCATAATAGAGATAACAGACACTGACACAACAACAAAACCCACCATAAGAAGAATTTGCGGAGGACTGACTGAGACCTTGATGACAGAAGACCTTACAGAAGGGACAACAGACAGGAAAACAGAAGACCGCCACAGAAGAGGCCTATCAAGTGGGATTGAGGAAATGGACACAAAATCAAGCAAACAATAACCGGACAAGACAAGGAAGAAAAGATAGATCAGAGCCAACTAGACAGAACTATAGCTCCCTGTGTCCATAGGGTAAATAATTTAAGGTTTGACAAGAAATTTTAGGAAGCTGTCAGTTAAGACACAGGCAGAAAAAATGAAGACCAGTGAACAACAAGAAGTAGTAGTGTTAGACCATGAGACTGTATCTGGACTGTACAATGCTTGCAGGTCTGTGAAATAGTTTGTGACAAAGTGGATGACACCTCTGATGTATTTGTATTGCGTAATTTATTGGAAGGTGATGTTGAAGAGGACAAAGACAGTGAAGATGTTGCTGCCCAGACAGCTGAGGAATCGGACAATGCAGGACAATGAAGAGTATTTAGAAGATGTGGAGCTTGTGATCATGAATGACAGCGAGGGCAATTGTAAAGACTTTTGTGAAGTTGATTATAAGAAAGAATTAGATCTAATGAAATTGTGTGCTTATGGAATATCGCCCCAATTGTGGGATTGGATTCACGATTTCATATCAGAAAGGACGCAATTCGTAGTAACTGACAATAGGTCACCGAGTAAAACTAAACTGATATCTGGCGTTCCCCAGGGAAGCGTTATAGGTCTCCTACTGTTCCTTGTGTTTATAAACGATTTAGAGACGATATGAATAGCTCTCTTAGACTGTTTGCATATGATGCTGTCGCTTATCGGTTAGTGAAGTAAACAGAGAATCAAAAGCAACTGCAAAGTGATTTAGTCAAAATTTCTACATGTTGCGAAAATTGGCAATTAACACTAAACAATGAAAAGCATGAAGTAATACACATGTCCACTAAAAGAAATCCGCTGAAATTCAATTACACGATAAATAAGTCAAACATTAAGGTCGTAAATTCTACCAAATACCTAAGAGTTACAATTACAAACAACTTAGACTGGAGAGAACACATAGAAAATATTGTGGGGAAGGCGAACCAAAGGTTAAGTTTCATTGGCAGATTGCTTGGAAGATGCAACAGCTTCACCGGGCAGCTTGGTTTGCTTGATCATGTTACAGGGGAAAAGCGTCACGGAAATGTTGCACATTAAAAGAACGACGTTATTCGTTGATGCGAGATCTATTTGCGAAATTCAATCACCGACTTTTACTACTGAATGTGAAAATATTTTTCTGGCACCCACCTACATAGGAAGACATGGCCATACCAATAAAACAAGAGAAATCAGATCGAAAATGGAACGATTTAGGTGTTCTTTCTTCCCTCGCGCTATTAGAGAATGGAATGGTAGAGGAAGGTTATGAAAGTGGTTAATGAACCCTCTGTCAGGCACTTAAGTGTGATTTGCAGAGTATCTATGTAGATGTAGATGAATTGTGTATGTGTAAGTGAAAGAAGAGGATCCTTGTGAGGCAAGAAGTGAAGACAAGGAAACGGAGCAACTTGCTTTCTTGTACAATGGTAGATGTTACCAATACTGTGTGGTACCATTTGGACCTATTTTTTCTGTGGCAGAATGTATCAAGCTCTTGATACTGTGTTAGGCAAAGAACTGTCAAACAAGTTAACACGTAAATGGTACCTTTATCACTGGCAGGACATGGAAGAACATCTAAGTACCCTGAAAGAAGTGTGTAGGAAATTAAGATTGGGAGGTATGTCTCTGAAGTTAGAAATGTACATTTACTGTAGAATAGTTGAACTTCTTAGGACATCATCATAGAATATGGGATCCTAGCTAATGTAGAGAGACTTGAAGCAATAGACAAATTCCCCATACCAAAGACTAAAAAGCAATTAAAATCAATTTTCGGGGTTTGCGGTTATTAGCGAAATTTTTTAGTACACAGGCTTTAACTGCACATTGTTTGAACAACTTATTGAAGAAGAATACTGTTTGGGCATAGACCAAAGAATGTGTAGAACCTTTTTAGAACATCAGAACTAAGGTATGTAATAGTAAAACTTTGTACAGGCCAGTTGCTTAACAACTGACAGTAGCGGTTATGTTCTTGGAGCTCATCTTTTCCAAGTAAAACTGAATGGTGACAAGACTGAACAGAGATATTTTGTTTTTGCAAACAGAACCTTCAGAAATATGAAAAATGTTACACTGTAACCAAGAAAGATCTTTTAGCAATCGTTTGAGCATTCACTAAATTTAAAAAGTATCTATTAGGCAACAAAGAATTGTCTGTGTTGACGATAAAGCTCTGACCCACATTCAGGAATGTAAAATGCTTCACAACAGAATCAGTAGATGAGCACTGTTTCACCAACAATTTGAATACTCGGCGCATTATACCCAGGGGAGGTACAATCTTGTTGCAGATGCACTCTCACGTCTCTCTCCCAGTGGTGGTAATTGCGGGGGGGGGGGGGGGGGGAGTGAGAACTGTGAAGACACCAGTGGTGAATAACGGCAAGGGTTTTGGGTGATGTATTTGAAAAGTTTGAAGGAAGAAACAGATGTGAGGAAGATATGTAATGATATCAGGAAATACCAGAATCATGATTCTAACTGGAGACTGGTAATAAGCCTGATAGGAAAGAGAGAAGAAGAGAAAGTAGGACAGTATTACAAGGTCTACAAAGGGATTCTGTTCAGAAGGATGAGTACAGATAGTGAGCATTGGAAATTGTGTTGTCCTGAAGATTGTGTTGATATCTTAATAAATTATGTACATGAAAGTTTCGGCCACTGTGGAACACAAAAAATCATTCGAAAATCCAAGAAAACATCTATTTATACACATCACTAGAAGAGCAAAGAAATTGTTAGAAACATGTGATAGGTGTCAAAGAGTTAAGGTCACAAACCACACAAGCAAAGGTGTTATACAAAAATTCTTGCCCAAAAAACTTTCAGAATTAACTGCTATTAATTTATATTGATGGCTACCAAATTCTAGAGGAGGATACTCCTACATTTTCATGATGCTTGAATTGTTTTCAAACTGTGTCAGATTATATACTTGAAAGAAGGCTACTGGCAAAAGCATTATCAATAAAATTTGGAAAGATTACTTCCAGACGGTTGGAACAACAAAAGGCATTCTTACAGATAATGGTACCCAATTCATTTCAAAATCTTGGAAAAGATTTATAAAAGTTGAAAACATAAAGCAAATTCTAATTTCAGTCACCACCTTTCAAGCAATCCAGCAGATTGCCTTAAGTAAATAGTATTTGCTATGGGATATTGTGTATGTACAGAATTTTGTATTGTATTTATGCCAATGTTTATTGTGTTATTAATGTATTGTATGTCAAGTTTGTGGCAGGCACCAGGTCTCTAAACTATGTAGCATCATAATTCTACTTTGGGTTTCTCGTGCTGCATTTTATTCTTTGTGTGATAATAAAAAGTTATCTTTTTCTATATATATAGTTGACATATACTCAGTGCAAAGTGTGGAAGCAATAGAAACATCCAGAATTGTTTCACTTGTTAAATGTCTGTGTTCGTTGCAACACATATTTAACTTATTTCTGCATGGGAATGCTTTTGTAGCAGCTGACCAAGGCAAAATTTTTATTGCATTATTTTGTTGTCTCTTCGGTCTTTGTATTCAAATTACGTCCACCTAACTTTATTTATTTCAGTGTGGCAACAACGAAATTAGATAAAAATACATTATTTCAGTATGAATTGCTTTTGCGGCAGCTGACACAAGTGCATGTTTAATTGCGGGTATTTTGATGACAGTTTCGTATTTATATACAAATTTCGCCCACAAAACTCTACAACGAAGCCCTTTGACAACATATTTGCAAGTATGTGGACTTTATATTTTTAATAAACAGCAGATAAATGAGTACTAGACTTTATGATTGCAGTTATCACAACACATTAACAACAGATGCAAATACATGATCATGATTGTTTGTTATAAGATTACTGTTCATAAGTTTCGTAGTACATTTAGATCACAAACCTATATTACTAGACTGCCATATACAGTATCATTGGTATCAGTGAAGTCTCGACGCCATATTTCTATAGTAAAACGTGTCAGCCGTCATTTGTGTTATTACAGGAAACAGTCGTAAAAATACCAATGAACTGACAAAACTACGATGTCCTTAGAATTTTGACATTTGGAAAATTCGTGTGTTGTATATGGTTGTAATTTTTACAGCTGGAGTAAGCATTGACATGTACAGTAAAGAGTAGCATTGATTTGCTGTTGTTATTAATCTGTACCAATTTCATATTTTTTTCTGTCATGTGGGTCATCATAAGTGTTGTTTATCGTGGATAACACGTATTCTTCTTCATTTGACAGTTATTACAACATCTACAGTCTGGTTTGACACAATAATCAGTAATGTTTCCTGTTATTATTAATCCGTTACCACTTTCGATCAATTTGGGTTTTTCTTTTAATAGTATGACCGTTATAAATGTGCTGTTTCTCGTGGATAAGACATATCTTTATTCTTCTGAGTGTTTTTAAGGTAACTACATTCTTTTTTAACTGTATGTGACGATAAAAGTTTACTTATCATCTTGGCGACCTTGCATGATAATGTTGGCAACATCAACAAAACGGTAGAACGCCCTCGCCAGGATAATAATATTCTTAGAAATCCACACCCGATTCACTTGATTAGTGTTTCGTACAGACATTGAAGTAAATAAATAATGCTGTTTCTGCTCTATGGTTGACAGATTATTGTATGTACCCCTCGTTCACTCAGTAACAGTAATTACCCTCGCAAACGAAACTTCATATTAAAACATTTGCATTGTCACGTGACTGGCAACATCACATGATTGACAACATAATCATGGGAGGCCACCTGGACGCTAAGTAAAACTTAACCGTACATAACACGTTCTTATAACACAATTCGACAATTCAAATTGAATTAGTGCAAAAGTATTAGCTCAAATGCAAATCACGTTCAAACCAACCACTAAAGCTTACAACGTCATATTGTATCAGAAGATCATAGCAGTACTGTACGGAAACTTTTTCATGTGAGGTAAGGCAGGATGGCGGCGTCAGGCTTCAGTCATAGATGGACGTTTGCCAGTCTAGTAATGTATGTCTGTGATTTAGATCATGTACTTGCATTATAATCAACATAAATGTTTTCAATGTGCCACTTTAATTGTTGTTTCAAACCAGCTAACTTCTCACTGTATTACTGACAGCTTCGTAAATGTTCATTACCTCATTTTTATGAAATACACTATCAAGGCACGTCAATTCGCAGTTTTGATAGTCTGGAGACATCAACATGTTCTGATGCGCATCCCTATTCAATAGTTAATCTTTTCTTTTAAACGTGGAACTGTGTAAATAGTAAACTACAGTGGGCGTGGCATATCAGCTGTCAGCTGATAACTCAAATGACATGCTGGACGCCAGTTCATTCTGCCTCAAACAGGTAGAACAGTTTTCACACAACTTTTCGCGGGAACTGACGTAATCGTCGCGTAGTGGCGCTGTGAAGGCGACCTGAAACGAGACAATCGATTTGTCGATCGCTATAGCGCTGACCTGTTAATAAATCTGCGGGTGACAGGTCAATCTACGTGGGCCATCCGGAAAGTTGTAATCGTTAGCGCCGCGTTAAGTGCTGACGACTCGGGTAGCCGCTGGGCAGGGTCAGACCGCGTCAGTGGCACATGTGCCGGTTCTGTGCGAGGTTGCGTGAAGCTGTGTGTTGCTTGTGTTGTGTCTGTGATCGCTTATAATGTTTAAACCCGTTGAGAACCCCACCAGTTGCGAAGTGAGGGCCGTCATTAAATTTCTTAATGCACGAAACGTTCGACCTTGTGAAATTCATCGCCAATTAAAGGAGGTGTATGGAGACAATGTGATGGACGAGTCATATGTTCGGCGCTGGTGTCGCCACTTCAACCTGGGAAGGGGTAATACGCACGACGAGGAGCGTTCAGGGAGACCATCTGCCATTCCAGACCAACTGCTGCGCTCCGTAGACCTTCGACCATCCACCATATAACCTTTGCCCCTTCGATTTTCATCTCTTTTCTAAGCTTAAAGACTTTATGGCAGGAAAAAGATTTGACGGCGAGGAGAACTTAAACGATGTGTGACTACATATCTCAATATGTAGGAGGAGGACTATGACGCTGGGATACAAAAACTCGTCACACATTATGACAAATGCTTAAATTTGCTTGGAGATTATGTGGAGAAGTAGTGTAATGTATTTTCCAATAAAAATGTTTATGTTTGTTAATAATTACTCCTGTATCTTTATTGCACAAACGGGCGCTACTTTCCGGATGACCCTCATAACAATACACCGCAAAATCGTCACATGTTCCTAGAGGACAGCATAATATTTTTGAGAATTAACAATGAAAAAGTGATTGTCGCTAGCTTCAGCAATTACAGCTGTGCTGTTAGGTTAGTGACCACATTGTCCCTGTGGCGTCGCACTGTGCTGCTGCAGTGGGCGGGGGCACCATCATGCATGTAGCACAGGTTCATGTGAGAGACCAATAATTCCGGTAATGTAGCATGCAGGAAACACAGATATAACTCTCCTGTAAGCCTTTGTGGTAGCACATGTGGCCCTATGAAATGGTGATCAATCATGCTACACCAGATATTGACACCGTATCGTTGTTGGTACCCTCGTATCACTGTGCTGTGGGGGTTTTCTTCCACCCTCTCTTCACTATACCGTCCTTTGTTAAATAGGCTTCGTTGGTGAACAGTATTGTTCATCGTGGGTCTGACGCTATAAGATAAAGTTGCAGAAGTCCAGCCTCCTCTGGTTGTCTTTCGGCAATAATGCCTGTACCTTCTCCATGCAAAATGGATGGCAATGGTTTCTATGGAGTAATCACATAGCAGTAGATTGTGACTTTCCATCTGCAGTAGTGCGAGCCTGGTGCTTACTGTTCGGTCCTCCACAACAGTTTGTAACACATTTTCTTCGGCATCCACACTGTACATCGACAGTCGGCCATGACCACTAAATACTCGAGGTGCTATACATGCCCCATAGTCCCTCAATCGCCTGTCCACAGAGTAAAACGTTTTTGCAGATGGAAGCCGCTGGATAGAAAACCTCTCGTGATACAGTTGCCTTACACTGTCAGCTCTTCCATCTGCATGGTGGATGTCGACGTATTACTTGTTTGTGAAACTTGCCATGGTACTGTAGTAACACTGGGACGCGGACGTTAGCAGCTGTCGTCACGGCGAATATTGGGCATAGTGAGCAGTGCAGAGTTATTGTAAACACGTCATGCACGCCGCGGTTTTACTTACGCCATTGACCACTCTTTCCGCTTACAGGATAAACATTCCCTAGAGCTGTGTGCAGCTACGAAGGCGGGTGGTGGGGCGATGCGCAGTAGCAAGAGCCAGTAAACCACGTGACGTCCCAGCCAATAGCGTAATTTCGCCGTTTCGCGCCGTGCCGAGTGTGCTTTGAACGTATAGTCGTGTTTTTTCTTCCAGTTCTCGTATACTGAAGGTTATTTACTTTGCGAAGTGTTCGTTGTGACTGACGGATGAAAAAAGCGGCAACTGTTACATAACAAAGCACGATCTGTTGTGTTCCGAGTGTTTAACTGCTTAAGAAGGGAGGCGGCAGCAGACGACTGGCCGCCACGTGGTGCTGCCACAACGTTGCCACAGCCAGGCGAGGGCGGCTGAAGCCCTTTTTAAACGATGAACGAAGGTGAACAAGATAGATAGTAGTCTACTGAAGCGCTCCTTGCGTACTAGCCCTGAACTACAAACTCATGCAAGATCTTGTGGCAGCGTGTTTAGACGATAAACGTAAACGAACAGTAATATTCGATGTTGAAAGTGAGGTTGTAACAGGCGATTTGTTATGTAGGAAGTCATAGTTTAATACTGGAATTGAGGAAACAACGCTAAATGTTATTGACGGCCAAAGAAAACCTTGCAATCTATGTTTTTTGTCAACTTAGTGTGGTAAAGTTCTGGGAAGTGAAACATTTCAAAATATTCACATATATTTTCAAGCGAAAAAAATAAACTTAGGAACACATCGAGCAATATTTATAAGAGCATAAATAGACCTTCTTTACTTTATTTACTAAGATTTGTCCACTGACATTGTTAATAACGTCATGCACAACTGAATTTTTGTCTTTCATTTGGACTGACTTTTTCATTTAAAATGCTATTTAATGAAAATTGCATCATCAAATTACAATCTTATTCAAATAAACAATTGGCTTCAGTCTTTTCTGATACGATATTGCAAAACATAAACCATTTTTCGGTTTCAGATGTACGACCTCGCTTTTCGGAAGACAATAATCAAGATAAATATTTAAGTCGTCATGAAACATTTGCAATTTACCGCTAAACCAAAGTATAATAATAAACTAAAGATTAATAAGACAAATTTACGTGCAAACCGTGTAATTGTCGATTACAATATGAAAATCGCGTGATGAAAATAGGTTAACTTCCGATGTCAGCAGACGACTGTTCAATCAAAACAATCTTCTAGAGAAAGCTTAACGTGACGTTGACGGTAGGTGACGGTTTGGTGACGAACACTGTGAATGCCATCGTTAGAAATGCATTTTGTAATACATTCTGAACATAAATTTCGACATAACACAAAATATACGTAAATACGAAGGAAAATGGCGGACTAACTGGAGCGGTGACTGCAGCAGACAGCTGCTAGCTCGCGCATGCGCAGTGAACCCACTAGTACCGAATTTAGAACTGGCCCTATTTCTTTATCGCTATAATTATCGCGCTTCGATACTAGCGCGATCATACTAGTGCAGCCGTTCAAACGACTGACGGCCGCCATTAACGCAACTTGTTATCAATCTATTACAAGTTCGTTGATCGTTTAAAACGGGCTTGAGGCGCGCGGCGTGCGACATCCAGGGAGGCGAACGCGGCCGTCACAAGCAGTGGGCCGGCGTCTTTTAAATCGCCAGGGAAGTAGTGAGCACTAGGCCGAGGATTATTAGGTCGGAAAAAGAGCATTTTAGACGTCTAAAATAAACCATTCATTACCTCATCTAGGGCAAATAAAATCTACAGTAGGCCGGAAAAGAATTCACCAGACGAAATAAACATAAAGTAAAATACATAGTGTTGACTTATGAGCAAATTTTTACTCACATATAATAAGAAGAAAAACGCATATTAATGATCAAACCGACACCAAACCTTTACACTTTTCGAAAATAAAAATACAATGCAATTCAGAAGCCAGTGCTGAAATACATGTAACAGGTCTACACAATTTAACAAACACCGAATAAACCAGTGGTTTCAAACATTCATAACCTAATTGGTTTCACAGTGAATTACTGAAAACTTTTAAACGTTTACCAGAGAAAAGCCACGGTTCTCGTATAATTAATTTATACGCCGTGAATGAACGTTGTATATCAACGTATGCAACATGGGCGCACTTCACTTTCGGTATACATTTTGAACAAGAATGCAGCATTCAGTAGACCTGGATTTTTCGCAAAGGCGTTTCAGGCCGGTGTTGTTCTGGGGAACCTGCTGAAATTTTTCCCGTTCTTTTTCTACCACGTTACCTACGCTTCAGTAATTTTCTTTTATACTTCCACCAGAAAAGCTGTATTGTCATAGATAGGTTAACATCAGCCGAATACTTCATAAATAATTGTCGCCATAAATCTGTAGTTGGCTGTAATAAAATCGAAGTCCCACTGAACTGAGGGATCATCGAGTAATTGTGTTACACCTGTCAAAGCCAGAATCACTTTGTTTTCATCTACACCGTTTTAATATAGCACCTTCAATCTAGTACTCACAAAATGTGCGACTATTTGCTCTTTAGTCTTTGAGCTTTGCTTTGAACAGATCGAATAAGCCCTGGATGGCGCATCTGGATCTAAATTGCCAACAATCAGTTTTGGAATGTTCGGTAGTTTGATCTACAGAAATCCATATGGAAGACTTCACAATACAGACTCTTTGCAGTGCGTCCGTGTAATTTAAGCCGACAAAATTTTTATGCAACGTTAACTCTGCCTGCACAGACAAATGACAGTACTTTCTTTCAGATATCGACCTTAGTTTTTCTACCTTTCGAAGCAAGTCGTTTGAAAATAGAAGAAATAGATTCCTTTGGGATTTTTCAGCTGAAATATGCAAAAATATGAGTTAACTTCGAAATAGGCTATTTTAAGTAATATAAAATTAGCACTTTCGGTTTTAAGTAGCCACGAAACGCGCAAGTACAATTTTATTTGCAACTAGGAACTCTGGAGAATATAAGGTCTAGTGGTCACTAGAGATTACTGCAGGGAAGCGACGCAGTCGTAAGAAAGAAGTGGGCTATAATTGCGATTTTTGAAAGTAGCGTTTTGCGTGGAACAGTATTTGAAATGTATTCGAGGGCCCAATATCCGACTGCACACAAGTTGGTTCGCAAATGAAAGAAGTTGGAATGGGCAGCGAAGATGAGATTGTCAATTTATTGGCCTGAGAATTGATAAGTGCTGAATGCAGAATTACCTTGTTTGTGTAGCTGTGGCCTTACATACTGTTAGTAACTATTAATCTGTCTTTAAAATATTTGAGTAAGAAATTTTTATTTTATTTGTGTAGCGGCAAACAGTAATCGCCATTAACTATACCGCGCAGGCGCTTGCTTGCGAGTTTGTGTGTGTGTGTGTGTGTGTGTGTGTGTGTGTGTGTGTGTGGGTGTGTGTCACAGATGTCATGTTTCACAAAATCGTTCATATTTTATATTGTTATTACAGAACTCGACAATGCTTAGCAATTACTAAATATGAGTGGAAATGTCATTCTTGACTACTACAGCGTGAGTACACTTATATTTTCACTTAGACATATTTCAGTATTGTTTTTATACATTGATCAGTGGGAGTTTTGTTGCTTAATCCCTCATATTTTCTTGAGAGCGTGGCTTGGATAGCCCACTTATACATCGATAAAATGTCACTAGTAATTTTTATAATGTTGTCACTGAATTTTATTCTCATTGCTGTTATGTTCGCTTGAAACCAATATTTTCACTTTTGGAATCAAAATTATTTAATTATGCCTCTCTCTTGTAGCCGTCTGTGATCGTAGCGAAGTGGCACAGACAACTGAACTCAGTACAAATGAGTATACAGGCTTCATTTATGTGGATACGACTTTATTTTTGCTGTCTATGCACGTTAATCTATGCAGCAACTACATGTACATAGCAGTATAAATGAATCATTGTAAAAATTTTCAGTTGCCCTCTATCGCAAGCAAAAAAACAGCATTTCTTACCATTAAAATTGTTTCGCCCACAAGAAACAAATTGCACGAAAAATGCATTAATTTTGAAGGAGTATAGACTATATCTAAATCAAGATATCAGAAAGTGTAGCTGAAGTGTGTAGAAGGTTGTTGACTGGGTGCGCAGTGCGTACATTCGGATGGTGGAACTCGATCGAATAACACTACTGCCAGGAGCGCGCGGCCGCAGCGACCCACTCAGCTGACAGCGGTCAACTGACAGCCGGGGGAGGAAGAGGGAGCGGCGAGCTGGCGGCGTCGCGGTGTGTTCTCCCTCTCTGTCTGCGCAGAACCTTTCGCTCAGCCGCCTTCCTACCTGCACACAGCTCTAATATGAGACTGTACACTCCATTACCGTCGGCAACGTGTGGTTTACGAGTTCTGATACAATTTCACATACATTACGATGGGATTTGCTCTTTGTCTTATCTTTCAAATGCTGGCAGATACAAATCAGCTCATTGGTGTGTCATGTGTTGTATCTATGGGACGTGAACGTGAGGCTCGTCGGTATCTCGTTAAATGGTTAACAGGTGTTTTTCTTTTATGTTCACAGTACACTGAGGAGAACAAAATGGTGTGTCACGTTCTAATCATAGCAGCATGCGGTCCTTGACATATTTTTCCTCATTTATGACTCACCCTATATATATATATATAGGGTGAGTCATAAATGAGGAAAAATATGTCATATATATATATATATATATATATATATATATATATATATACATATATACATATATATATATATATATGTATGTATGTGTATGTATATATATATATATATATATATATATATATATATATATATATATATATATATGCTCGATCATGTATTGTCAAGATTCTTTGTTGCAACTGATTATGACCAGCCACGCCATCACTGCCTGCTGAGCAGTATGCAGGTGGACTTTTTCTCTGGCGTACATCGATTGAGTGCTGCACTAACTTGCCTTCAAAATTGAGCTGAGGTGGTAATTAAGTAGGTAATGCGATGTCATCTCTACCGTGAATAATTAATTTTGATTATTCATGGTGACTAATTGGTGAGGGGCTGTCCTGGGTTGACAGGTGTCCTGACAATTGAGTTGGTGTGGAGATGGGATGTCATATTAGTTTTAGTATTGAAATTATAAGAAAGCCATTGGAGGATAGCTATGACATAATTCCAACTGCAACATCATCTGGGAGCTTGAGGCTCTGAGAGAACTGATGCATGATACAATCATTTTCGAATCAGTGTTCCACATTTGTACAACACTATGAAGTTTTTGTCGAGTTTAACTTAGAAGGCTTGTGGTAAAGAAAATAAATCATATGTCCGAGATAAGTATCAGCAGTACTCTGGTGAAACTGTGCCTTCAGCCACAGTTTGGCTGTCCTCATTGTGGGCACTGTCCCAAACATCAGGAGTATTTTAGGCAGTTAACATTCACCATGATGAGTTTCCCATAGAGTGATGTATTGAAGGTATTTGTTCCACATCTAATGAACCTGTCAGGGCGGGAGTAAGATGAGTGTAATTTGGGTAAGATACAGTGCCCATACAAATGACATATACTCAGATAAATACTGATTTATTGAAGTATATTTTTGGTGTGTTGTCAGGGTGGAGTGGTGCAAACCACAGATGTGCAATTTACTGCTTAAGAAGTAGCTTTGCACCATCGTAAATATAGAATGACAAAACATTAATATATATATCAAGAACACCAAAGGACCCAAGACCAAACCTTGTGGGATGACATTCTTGATAGTTCCACAGTTTGAGGAATCAGCTGATTTCTGCAGTTTACCTGAACCACATATTTCTACTTTCTGAACTCTTCCAGTTAAGTATGAATTAGACCATTTGAGCACTGCCCCGATAATGCCACAATGTTTAAGCTTATCTTGAAGAATTCCATAATTTACCCAATCTAAAGCCTTTGAGAAATCACAAAAAAAACCAACTGGTGATGTTTGGTTATTCAGATCATTTAACATTTGATCAGTGAAAGCATATACAGCATTTCTCACCAATAGCCTTGCTGATTTGTCATGCAGAATGGCGAGTTGTTGTTCCATGAAATGCAGAACCATCTTCATCCAGCGCTCAGGTGAAAGTGACGGCTTGTAGAACAGCACCCCATTATTCTGCATGGTGGCACACCATTGATTCTGTACAGGGACCTCTTATACCACTGGCAATGAGAGTTCCTGGAACATTCACTGTACTCAACTTACCTGAGTCCCTATGATTACCATGTCTTAGCGAAATTAAAAGAACCGCTGCAAGTAATTTGCAACACCAGAGATGACGTGATTCGTGTCATAGGGCAGACAATATGGGACATCAACAGAAATACATGTGCAGATGCTATACCACACCTTCCAGACATTTCGGAAAAGATCATAAATAATGGGGAGTGATTATATTGAAGGTGTGTAACTAAAGTACTTCTGTCAATATAGCCATTATAGAAAACAATAATAGTTCTCACAACAGTTGTCATTACTTTTTATCCATCTCCTGTAGCAACCTCACTCCTTATTCTATCACTCCTTTTTCTCAAACACTGTCTTGTATATGTCTATCACACTTACATGGACTACCGTCCCCTTGGATATTTTATTGCGCATCACTTCTGCTCCTTATTGTATCACAAATACAATGTTTGTTCTATTCATGAAGAAAGGAAAAGGTAGCCAATGAGTTGAGTAGTAAAAGATTTATGAAACCATTTGACCTAGGTTTCAATGGCTGTAGAAACATTTCTAAACAAGGTTAGATAGCCACATAAAAGGTTTACATTACGCATTTATCAATAATGGTAAGTTGACTTGTTACATTGATCGCGGAATGGGTTTAATTATCTTTTTCAGATTAATGCCATTTCATATTGTTGTAATCTTATTACTGACAACTGCCATTCTTGGCCAAATGCTTGTTGTGCTTCTCCAACATCATGTAACCAGCAAGAGTAACTCCCAAAGGCAATTTCTTATTTCGCTTCTCTTTTGGATATTTACATACCATTATTAATATGTATGTAATGTAAACCTCTTAGATTTTTAATATAAGTCAAGGTCTTTAACAAACCGCTAAGTGACTGATTGGCTATGTTTAACTTTCTTCACGAAGATTACATATCCACAGTTGATGGTTCCAGCCATGTTGAAGATTTAAAAAAAATTTTTTGCTCGTATTGTACTACTTGGGGAATCATACAAGGGCTGGAACTTAAATAGTGGCAAGTATTTATTCACAATTGATACAAAATCATTACATGTTTGCACCTGTTACCGTCCTTCAAAGTAGTCACCAGCGTCGTCTAGAACCCGTTGCCAGCGATGTGGAAGGCATAGATACAGTTAGCAGAACCTGTTCTGTTGATTGTGCGAATGGAGCAGTCTACTGCCTGTCGGATCTCTGGAACAGTTCTGAAGCGAATGCCACGAAGAGGTTCCTTCATCTCCAGAATCAAATCATAGTCACAAGGACTTAAGTCCGGGGAGTATGGTGGATGGGGCCGCGGTGGATTAGCCGAGTGGTCTAAAGGGTCTCGCTGCGGAGCGCGCGGTTGCTCGCCGTGGAGGTTCGAGTCCTCCCTGGGGCATGGGTGTGTCTGTCCTTAGGTTAGTTTACCTAGGTTTAAGTAGTTTGTAAGCTACAGACTGATGTTCAAAATGTTCAAATGTTTGTATAGTCTATGGGACTTAACTACGGGGTCATCAGTCCCTAAACTTACAAACTACTTATGAACTACTTACGAACTAGGACGGCACAAATATCCATGCCCGAGGGGGGATTCGAACCCCCGACCGTAGTGGCCGTGCAGACCGTGACTGGAGCGCCTCAGTCTCCTCGGCCACCGCGGCCGGTACGGACTGATGACCACGCAGTTTGGTCCGATAGATTTACAGACATTTGAACATTATGGTGGATGGTATAGTACCTCTCAGTCCCATCGACCGAACAGAGCAGCCACAGCTTGCACTGTGTGTTCCCGCGCATTGACATGCGTGGGTTGCGCACGTCTCTCTAAAACCTTGATGACACTGTCGTGCAGTACGACATCTGGCACATTCAGTCTTGATCTAAGTCCGTTCCTGTTTTGAAGACATAATGACACCGTTACGTTAGACCACTCGCTCACAAGTGACTGTGTTTCCCTCGATTGTGCACACGCCGGTGACGTGGGACGGGGGGAGTCCATGTCCTCGGAGGTAAGGTAGGTATGTTAACAGTTTTAGATTCCACTGCATAGTGTCCACAGCAGTGTTGCCACTATTTAAGTTCCAACCCTCGTAATTAGTACGTGTGGTTGCACTACAACTGTGACCTCTGGAGGAACTGGGCTACAAAAGAAGAACACGATTAAAGTATTAAGAGATGCATTTATTACTACTTTATAGACAGCTGTAGCATAAGAGTTAAATTTTGCTTTACAGTACTCTAAAAGAAATTTGTTGGAGGAACTTGCACACTACATTGTATGCATAAAAACTACGATATTTACTAGGTATGAGTCACTATGTACATTTGTTCAGTCTCCTACTTCTTCTTTTTTTTCTTCTTCTTGTCCTTGGCCGATGCCTCCTTCGTGGTGCAGAAGAACCACAGTTCCTGCAAGCGCACAATCCCCCCAACCATCACAGCCATCCTGGCGGCATATTTCATGCGCGGCTCCGCCTATAGCAACCAAAACTACCTTAACATTGTACGAAACATCATCATCACAAGACATTCTATCACATTACTGACGCCGTACTTCTAATGTTAACCCTTTCTCTCCCAGTGTTGCCATATGGCAATGTCAGTTTTATCTGTTCTTCTAGGCACAACCATTTGTCCAAAATTACAAACAACACTGCAAGACTTTACAAAATTCATTGCGACTAGGTTTTCCAGCATTACTTCGAGGAAATGAGAACACTAGGCTACAGTGCATCAACAAAATATGCATTGTTGTTTCATGTCTAACAAGCAGACCACATGGGTATCAGATTTTAGAATTTCTTTATAATTACGCTACGAGAAGTTCGGAACTTAAATAACAATCAGCCAAAGCCATTCGAAACAACTCTAAAAATTCTCGAGAAAATCGACTTTGAAGTTTTGCAAAGCCGCATTTGTTAGTGTAGCTCAGGTTATAGCGTTATGGCCTCATACCACAAGAGCCTGTGGTTCGAATCCCACTGTGAGAGTTTTTTTTGTTTTTTGTTTTTTGTTTTGTTTTCAGTTATATAAAAGATTTTGGGATCTCTAATTCCACGTGTTATGTCAGTTTTTGTTTATGTGTTTGTAGACGAGCTGAAAACCTTGTCACGTAAAACGATGATTGATTAGGTTAGCTGCTTGGCAAGCCATTGGTAGCTATGGAGATGACTTTCCAAAAACAGTGTCGTTGCTCGTGACAAACTGAACAATCAAAGACTACGGTCGTCAACTAATAGTGAAGCCAATACTGTAAAAAAAATGTAACTTATGGTTTTTTTGATTGAAACCATCATTATTAACAACCTTCTATAAAGTATAGAAAACTACCAATGAACAAGTACACGTGCACTTTTCGTAAAAATTACCATTAGGTATTAAAATTTTGTAACTATTCAAACACAACGGAAAAAAAACAAAAAAATCTGTCACCACAGGATTCCAACCACATTATCCTAGAATTGTAATGCTAGTACGCTAGCACATTTTTTTATCTTTTTTTTATTAAAAACAGCATTCAGCTCTCTGACCGGGCGTGCTGAGCCATTGCTCCCAGCATCACCGGGTTCTGCACCGACATATTCTACAATTCACTTAATGATTGGTACTTACACTTAATTGAAAAACTTCTAAGTCATTTATCTTGAGAATTGTTGAGAGTAGGGTCGAATGGCTTTGACTGATTGTTATTTGAGTTCCGAACTTCACGTACCATAAAAATAAAAAAAATTAAAAAATCCGATACTCATGTGGTCTCCTTGTAAGTTTGAGTGCATGCAACCAGACTTTCAAATTATTATATCAAGGTAAGGGAAACAAAGCAATTTGACAATTTAATTAATAAATTATTGACAAATGTTTAAATTAGCAGTAAACAATTCGAAAATGATGTTAGTTATGATAAAGGAAACATATTGTGATGTTCGTAGACCGTGTATTTCCATTAAAACACAACATAATATTCAGGTATTATATTCTTCTTGTACTTGATAATGTTGATGACTGTTTTTTCTTTCTTTTGGAACAGGATAGTCAGTTTGCAACCAAGGATAGTTGCTTGTTGAATGTTAAGACTCCAAAATGTCTGGATGATTGCAGTTCAAATAACTTAGAGAACTATTTCAACGATCACTACTGAATGATTTCATAAGTCATCATATACGATTTATTGCAGAAGCTTACCATCTACTACATTTAACATGAGAGTTTGACATGTTATGCCTTTAAGAACATGTCCATTTTATAACGAACAAATGAACAATGTTCATAATCAATGGAGATTTGAAGCACAGTATATTTATCACTTACAGAATATTTATCACTTAGCTCTCAGCCCTTCTTTGCTTCATGGCAGTCCCATGATTTCTATGGATTCTTACCACTGTACGTCTGCCTGGAACCAGCATAGACCGACTTCCCTGGGCAGTTTCTGTCCTGAACTTATTTAATATCTATACATAGTTAAGGGACTTTCACACAGTTAAAATAAAATTGGAGTTGTCTGATTGAAAGGCCGTTGGCTTAAGCTTAAGTGGACCAATGGCCTTTCACTCAGACAACTCCAATTTTAACACCCATGTATGATTGTTCCTTGACTATGTATAAATATTTTAGCGGTGGTTACATTTCATATATAAAATTCTCTGTTTTTTAATATCCACACAAATAAACCATTTGAATCTTGGGTCAAGTGGAAGGAAAGTAGTAAAGCACGTTACACTACAATATCCCAGTATCCCAATGATCCCATATGGAGTCAAAACATATTTCTGGTTCACTGACGGGTCAAAATCGGACCAAGGCATTAGGGTATACGGGGTGCAGCCAAGACTGGAGGGCGTCATCTCTCCAGGGAAACTGGCCTCAGTATTCCAGGCCGAAATCACTGCCATCAGGGCGTGTGTGGAGGAGAATTTGCGTAGGTGCTACAAAGACTATAGCACCTATATCTATTCAGACAGCCAGACAGCCCTGAGATCACTGGCAGCTCCTGCAACAAGGTCTAAAATTGTTGCAGAATGTCACAGGATTCTGGTGGAGCTAGGGGAAAGCAATAGAGTAAACCTATTGTGGGTCCCTGGCCACTCGGGGATCAGTGGCAACGAACATGCCGACAGATTAGCCAGGATGGGAGCAGAGAATCCATTTATTGAACCGGAACCTGTCCTGACAATCACCAAGGCAATGATCAAATTGGAGCTATGTAACTGGCTCAGAAGACAGCACGTAGAATATTGGACCAAAGTCTGTCAACAAAAACATGGCAAGGTAATAATGCCAAAGCCATGTTTTAAAAGAAGCTCTGCAATCCTGGGCCTGAACAGGAGAGAGATTAGACTCATGGATGGATTGCTGACAGGCCATGGGAATTTCAAAAAACACCTACATACAATGGGAATAACAGAAGAGGACCCTAAATGTAGGATCTGTGATGACTGTGATGAAACTGCATCACATCTAATCTTCGAATGCATTGCATTGGAGAGTAAAAGGCACAGAACATTTGGGACAACCAGACCCGAAGAAATTGTGTCTAATAAAGGACGGGTAAAGGGACTCTTTGCACTGTTCAAGGGCTTGGTTGGCTTTACTAGATATACAAGGAGCGATACCGCACAATAAACTTAGTTTCGGTGCGGGCAGTGGCGGGTTGGACCAAGACTGTTTTGGCTTCCCTGAGAAAATCAAATCAAATCAAATCAAAATCCCATATGGAGTCAGAACATATTTCCCTAAAAAAAATAACGGTGTCTCACCTACGAGTCGTCAGGCGCATTTTCTCTGGTGTTTGAGCAGATATTTGCAATTTCCTTTTTACAATTTGTCTGGACTCAGACCAAATTCTGCTCTTCACGCCATTCCTACGATGCCCGGTATAGATGTAAAGCGTCGGTTTGTTTCCCATCACGAACAAAAAGATTTTTTGTGCTCAATCGATAGAGCAGTCCCCAACTAATCTAGTGTGATATTCGGTTTACGGAAATGTATTAACAGAGTCAGTTAAACACGACAATTAACCAGTACTCCGGAAGCAGCTATGTAGCGCTTTCGTAAGGCAATAGCAGACGGCGCGAGGCGTGGGCGAAGACGAAGTGGCGATAACTTGTGTACCGATACGTCGGTGTCTGTCGTGGGTATCCATTTGTTGTGCTCTAAGCATTTGAAGGCTACTTTGAACCAGTTTTATGATTTTATTTATTCTACGTGGACTATCAATGGATTACTCGTCCACAGTGAAGAATCAATAGGCTATATGTTAATTATGGAATACAAATCAGTTACAGGAAATTGCTTTGATAGCGACTAAGTAATGTATTAACTGTTCAGTTGCTTAGGATGTGCTTTGTAAATGTATAGTATCGTCTTGTTAATAATAAGTGCAGCAACTAAGCCAAATTAAAACAAATTTGACTACTTTGTTCTGTATTTTATTAATATCAGACTTGGTAATATTCGATAGATATTATGGTTTTAGGTATACAGAAGCTGACACGCGGGGCCATCTTGAAAATGATACTGTATTGTGCTGCATCACTGTTGTGGCTACCAGCATTGCTCTCAGCTGGTGTCCAATGTATTTGATACCCACGACAGACACCGACGTTTTGGTACACATTTGCTCACCATTTCGTCCTCGTCCGAAGTGCTCCATCTCATGTGTGCCGCTATGCCTCGTACCGTCTGGTATTGCCTTATGGAAGCGTTACACAGCTGCTTCCGGAGTACTGGTTAACTGACGTGTGTAACTCACTCTGTTAATACATTTCTGTAAGCCGAATATCACACTAGATTAGTGTGGGACTGTTCTGTCGATTGAGTACAAAAAATTTCGCTTTAAAATCTTTTTGTTCGTGACGGGGAACAAACCGACGCTTTACATCTACACCGGGCGTCGCAGGAATGGCGTGATGATCAGAATTTGTTTGTTCTGAGTATATATAGGATGTTTCACTAAGTGTGTTTGCCTCTGTAATTATAAAATAATAAGTGATGGGAAATTTTAATGTGGTAGGTTAACACAAGGAATGTTACACTTTCTGCGGAGCTATGAACATAGCATCATTTTCCAAAGAGTAACAGAACAAAGATATAATTTTTTAAAAGGAACAATAGTTTTTTCTATCGTGCATTGGAATCGTTGAAACCAGCTGCGTCCAAATCATTTTAAACTGCATTCCTATCACTGTTAGTTTGGGAGCTACAACCCTTCAAAGTTTCAGGGGCAGATACCACACGCTGTACATAATACATGGCTGTGTGATGGGTGATGGATGTTATGGCGGTGGGAAGTTGATTTACATGAGATGTTCTAATGTGTGTCAATGTTCCTCAATGCATAATGCAATGCGGCGTCGAAAGGATCTGCGGACGAGATGTAACATCGCCGGTGTGACGGAGCGACATGAGTCCTCGATGAGCCGATTTAGATCATCTGGGGATGTGGGCTGACATAAACACGACCCGCAAGGTCGCCAGATTTAACACCAGAAGATTTATTTTTGTGGGTATATCTAAAGGATCGTGTTTATGTCACTGAGCCCACATCCCCAGATGGGGACATTTAATATGTTCCCGTTGGGAACAAATAATAATAATAAAAAATAAAAAAAAGAACCGGCTAATTTGCTTTCTGCTTTTCTTCATTGGACGTGCATATCGAATGAGCTATGTAAATTGCTCACGAAATGATATTAACACAGAACACCACAGAACATTACTAGGCAACGTTCTGTTCGTCTTTATCGACGGGAAACGAAAACTGTAATCACTGTGGCGGATGGGCGATTGTGTGAGATGAAGCGCAGTATCACCGCGCAGCTGGCAAGGAAGGGGACGTGCCGATTACAGGGCATTAAGTCTTTGTAAGTTTCATTTACTAAGTTTGACAGTAACTATGCCTCGCAGATATGTAGCTGAAGAATGTAGAAAAATATGAGCATTTGACAGGGGACGTGTAGATGGACTCAAAGAAGCCGGCTGGAGTAATCGCCGAATGACTCGACATATCAGTAGGAGCGGTGATAGTGTCAGACGATGCTGGCAGGAGTGGGTGAACCACAGCGTCAAGAAGGAAGCGGTCGACCTAGAGAGACGAAGGAGCGTGAGGAACGAGCAGTCGTCACATATGGGCTCAGACACATGATGTCACCTTTCAACCGTTCTTGGCCAACGATAAGCACAGCCCCGTAGCTGTACTGTCTACGAAGCACTTACTTTTGGCCCACTTTAGGTTACGGTAGTAACACTAAAAGTGGGCCTTTGCGATCGTCTTTTGACAGCTCGAAATTTAAATGAAAATAACGACTCAACTATTCATCTTACACGAAAATTGAATAACCGACTTTGTAGAGGAGAAAATTCTCTACAACTTTGCTCTCTTATGTTTTTCTCATATCTCGTAGCGTTTCAAAGATATTTGCAAAAATAACGACGATTTTGGGATGTATGTCTGTCTGTCCGTAACGTGTTTCCTGTTTTTATGACGAACCGTTCAACCCACCAGCACCAAATTTTACAGACATGATTATAGGACGCCAGAGACCAGAATCTCCCATTTTCAAATTTTTCGGACAAAAAATACGGCAGAAAAACAAAATATATCCGTTTGTAATATAATTGTAATTGCAAACGAACCGCTCATCTGACACGAAAATTGGATAACCTAATTGGTAGAGGAGAAAATTCTCTACAACTTATCTCCCTTATGTTTTTTTTTCATATCTCGTATCGTTTGAGACATATTTGAAAAAATAACCGAGATTTGATACCCTCCAGCCGTTCGGAGATTTCACGTGACATTCCTCGCGTATTTGATGATTTTCTTATTGTAACTTACACGCTGTCATTTCAAAGCAACGACACACTGAGGAATTTAACAAAAACACATCGTTCTTCGTACGATAAATGATAATCTAATGTCTAAGGTAAAAAAAGGTAAAGCAATCACCAATCCGAAGATTGGTTTGAACACCATAGTGCTTTACTAGGCATGGTCCTGTTTGGAGGTGATATTCTGTTGCCTTCCTCCGACCTTCGAACTGACTTACCCAGCCAGCTATAGGTGGACCTACGAGATTAAAGAACACCTGTATCGATTTGTAGCCATAGCGTACTGGGCAAGGTGCTGAAGTATGACGCGAAAGGTCGGTGGTTCGAAACCCGCCACTACCGATTTTTTTTCCCTAAAAGGGTTTCAGACACTCTTATTAATTAATTTATTATTAATTAGATTATTATTTTGGCCCAAAATGTTTGCAAAAACTTATCAAACTACAAATCTAAAGTGGGCCATAAAACACATCAGTGCGATTTTTTTTACTGTCATGGTTCAAACATTAACCCATGTATGCAAGTCTACTGTTTCTATAAAGGTGACTGTCACATACAAAATATTCTGCCTCTATCGTCAGTCCAATACCATAAGACCTCCTGGTTTTTGTACCATAAGTGCTCAAATTGGTCCTAGTATTCGTTTTTGGGGGCGACTGATAAACTGACTGGTGACCTAACGTTTTAAACATAGATTGTTTACAAGGCAAGGACAAACACATTCATGAAGTTATTTCATTCAGTTTTAGCTTGATAACACCACAGCTTGTAGTGTAACAAGTTACACTAATTCCTCCTGAACGTTCCAAGATGACCAAATAATTTATTTTTGGGGATAATTTAATAATTGTAAGAATGTGTACTGCCCCGGATTTTCTGTTTGTCCAGGTGGACGTCCGGGCAGTTAAACTACAAGTTCCAGTGATATTGAACAAGTGGATTTATAGCAGGAATAATTTTGGTAACAAAGAAGAATTATGTTGAAGTTATTTGTGTGATCCATGAACTTGAGATATATGTTCTCTCTTGTTATTGATTGTTGCATATTGAGGTATGGACTCGGAACTAATGTACTATTCAGAGCTTCAAGAGACCTGTTAAAAGTAGGCCACTGTACGTAATAAGAGCTTAATTCTGGTAGGAGTACTCAGGTAACAGTTTTCTGTTATAAAAAAAAACTTAATTTTAGCAGTAAAATCAGCAAAAGGTCCGTGTGAGCTATCGGCTACTCCCTGTCGCAAAATCCTTGTTCCCTGGCCCAAATTGAGAACTCACTTGGTTCAAATTACTCTAGTAACAGGAAGTTGACGATACAGTGACCAATATACGTAGCAGCTCACACAAAATTACACACAGGCATTAGTAAACAAGCCACCACAATTAAATTTATTTCATAAAGGTGGCTAAAGAAAAACAGAACTTAACGCTAATGGGGAGGAGGATTTACAAAAAACACTCACTCGCTCATACAGACGCAATGCAAAAGCAAAATTCACCAAAATCAGCGTGCTGAAACGAGGCAGAAGCAGGCGCCGCTATCGTGGGCGAAATTAAGCAAACCCGGGGGTACCACACAACACAATATACAATAAAACTGCGAAGATGGCTCTGGTCTGTCATGCCTGATTTGAGATGGTGCGTGAGTACAGCAAAGTTAAGTTGCATCTAGATTAGACCGCGAGCAAACATGCTAACAGCGACACTCGGCTACATTACATAATCGCACTCCACTGAAGATGAAGTGGTTAAAAATCGGATTCATTGCACAAAATCACGTCGGACTCTTAAGTTGCAATCTGAGAGTAAACTATCTAGGCACTGGTCTTATGAGAAGTTGCGAGAATTCAGGTGACTAGCTGCAAACCCCTGAAGACGGAGTTTGGACCCACGTGGTTCCGAAAACTGATAAAAATGTATAAATTCAATTTCCGAAAAATAAAGAAAATTAACTACGGTATGCAACCCCTAGAAATATATAGAATTTCATAAGCAAGCTATTGAAGGAGGTTGTACAAGGCTCGGAAAGAATTACTGACCAAGACTGAGTGCATACACTACAAGTTCGGAGAAGAAACAGGATACATGCATAGTCGCTCACCTGATGGGCATGGAACAAACAATAGTGGACGCTAAAGGTTTTGTTCTAAGAACCAACCACATGGAACACATATCACTCACAGAAGGAAATGATAAGAAAGATTTTTACATGCACTCTACAAAAATGAACATATCGTCTGTTAGAAATCGGGCCCCACAAAGCTAGAAAGAATATACACAGAGTTCGTACATCGCCACATAATCACAAAATGTTTGAATATACCAGGTTATCAAACTGCAACTAGTAACACATGCACCACGTTTATCTGTTGGACATCACTGGATTGAAAAACTAGAACACATTTATGCGGACGATCGGAAAAAATATTCCAAAAAATGAATCTAAGTTCAAGAAGAGTCTAAGTTAAACATGCTAGACAATGAATCACTACCATCTTCGCAGACACAAGAGCAGAACCAACCTTACCTCACCACGATCTCAGCACCAAGTGACCACCGAGTGGCCAGGAGGCGCGAAAGCTACCGGAAACTGGCAAAACCCAGTGGTGGCGGGGAGAGAAGATCGTGAGACTCGCCCTGGAGAAGGCTCGTTGACTGGCTTGTAACCAAAGGATGTAGAAACCTCTTTGGTCGCATCAGCAGCAGGGGTTGCTAACGACTAACTATTGACTCTGAGCCAGAGAGACCCATGCAAAGCGAGCTATCACCACCCACATTCAGACACTTAAAAGTAAAACAAATACATATTCTCACAGGGACAATGGCGTAGTGGAGAAGCCGTACTTATTGCCACATTCATAACCACAATAATAAATTATTAAAATAACAAAATCCTAGCAGTATTAAACTAACATTTCAGAAACTAATATTGTAAAATATGAAATAAAAATGCTATGCTCATGCCTCGAAAAGAGTGGGGTTCTAGTTTTAATAAAATGCTAATCTAGCGACATCAAATAAATTACAATTTAATAAAAAAATATGGAAGACGACAGACGTCTCACTGGTATAACAGTTTAGTCATTTTGAATTGTATTAGTTGGGTTCAAACAACCCTTTATGTTCTATTCAGCACTATAAGCTTTCAAGTATTTTGATTTATTGGTGTAAATAATTACTACATAGATACAAGTCTCCTTCCTGGCAGTTTAAAATTGTGTGCCGGAACTGGGATTCGAATCTGGGACCCTTGCCTTTCGCGGAAAAGCGCTCTACAGACTGAGCTATCCCGGCACGCTTCATAACCCATCGTCACAACTTGCTGCAGAGTGAAAGTTTCATTCTGGAAACATGCCTTAGGCTGTGACTAAGCGATATCTCGACTATATCCTTTCCTCCAGGAGTGCTAGTTCTCCATCGTTCACAGGAGAACTTCTGTGAAGTTTAGAAAGTAGAAGGCGAGGTACCGTCAGATGTAAAGTTGTGATACTTGTGAAGCGCGCCGGGATAGCTCAGTTAGTAGAGCGCTTGCCAGCGAAAGGTATATGTCCCAGTTTCGAATTCCGGTTCCGGCACACAATTTTAATCTGCCAGGAAGATTCATATCAGCACACACTTCGATGCAGAGTGAAAATTTCATTCAGGTAAATGTGGATTAAATACGCTAAGGGTTGTATAAGTATGGTAGCCATTGCATTTAATCATATTATGTAGAACATAGCAACCTACAAAATACATCAACACATCAATTTTTATAGATATAGGATATAATCTTCAGGAAAATGAAAAACGAACACCCTGAATTCGTTGTGCAAGCAGAGCGAAATTTTATTGACATATTCTTGAGGATATATACAACATACGATCACAAAGACAGAGCCATACGTATGTGAGTGCAGTCACCAGAACGTGTTAAATGTTGACGCTAGTACTGTGTTTGCCCTCTTTTTTGCAGCAATGCAAGAAGCAATTGTCCCATGGAGACGATTGTAGAGGTGTCAAATTTAGTTTTGCAGAATGGATTTCCATGAAATTTGCATCTGGTGTCTCAGATGGGCCACATTTCGTGGCGGTCGTGCAGACCGCGCCAGGATGACGCTTCATCTGGTCCCAAACATGCTCAATGGGGGAAAGATCAAGAGATCGTGCAGGCCAGGGTAAGTGACGCACTTTGGGTCGTTTTATATATATTTGAACGTACATTGTCCTGTTGGAAAAGCTTATCACCTTCTCGGTGCCTACACGGTAGCAAGACGGGTTAAATGAGGGTTTCAATGTACCATGCACTGTTCAATTTTCCCTCTACACTCACCAGAGAAGTACGGCCATTGTAGGATATGACTTCCCACACCATGACGGCGGGTGTCGACCCCGTGTACCTCTATTGTATACACTGCAGATTTTCCTGGTCCCCTGCACTACGCTACACATGCGTACGATCATCATTGGCACCGAGGAAGAAGCGACTCTCATCACTGAAGACGACACGAATCCATTCATCTATCCATAAGTGCCTGTTGTGACACCACTGGAAGCGGGCTGAAAGATATTTGGGGGGGGGGGGGGTGATCGTGCATCATCGAGAAAACATCGAACATTGCACGGTAACTGTATTGTTAGCACTCATGCACCAACAAGGTGATACGCTTTTCGAACAGGACAATACACGTCCACATGTATCCTGTACCACTCAATGTGCTCTTCACGTTGCACGATAACTACCCTGGACAGAAGGATCCAAAGATCTGTCCAAAATTGAGCATGTTTGGGACCGAATGAAACGTCATCTTGGCGCGGTCTGCACGACCGACACGAAATCTGGTCTAACTGAGGCACCACTTGGAAACTGAATTGCAGGCCATTCCACAAGACTACATTCGACACGTCTACTATCGTCTCCATGGGAGAATTTCAGCTTGCATTGCTACAGAAGGAGGGTATACACGGCATTATCGTCGACATTGTGCACGGTCTAGTGACTGTACTCACGTGTCTGTCTGCGTGATCGTGGTTCTATACATCCTCAAGAATGCACCATTAAAATTTTGCTCTACTGGGACGATGAATTCATGGTGTTCTTTCTTCATTTTCCAGGAGTGTATATTCCCCTTGGGCGAAGAAGGGGTTTATCGCTGTGTTTTTATAAAACGCATGTGACTGGTTGTAGTTCATGAAGTGGTCAGTCTGTAGCTTACCGGCTGCTCGACGTTAGTGGGCTGCGTGTCCTGCGTGGTGACGGTGCCCTCAGGGGACTTGTCCCTCTGCTTGCCCTTGCCCTTGTCCTTGTTCTTGCCTTTCCCCTTGTCCTTGCCCTTGCCCTTTTCTTTGTCCTTCTTCACAGACTCCTCGGTCTCTGGTCCCGGTGGCGGCGCTGGCGCTGTGAACTGCACCTGCACAGACGTCAGTCCACACCTGCTGCACTCTCAATAACAGTCACACAGCTCAACATACCTCAATACTGTGTTTTAGGGGTGAAATAAATCCATTTTCGATCAAAAACGAGTTAAAGAATGCATCACTGCCAAGGTGCGTCTGAAAAGTTCGGTGAATGGTGAATGGTCCCATATTTCACAAACTGCCCTGGCGAGGATGAGGTGTTCACGCATACACTTTGAGGGGCATTGCAACAAGCGCCCCCTATCGTGCAAAGCACTGCAGTGAAGCGGTGGTACAGGCTGCAACCCAGCTAACAGAGTCATTGTGAGAACTCGTGTCATTGTAACAAAGAGCGCAAAATAATGGAGGAACGTGTTAACATCTAGTTTTGTCAAATAATTATTATCTCATCATCAGCCAAGGCTTGCGAGACTTTTTATTCTTTAAAAAAAATAATTAATGTGGTTCATGGTGTGGGTTCCTGTAGTCATGTCCGAGTTCATGAACCACGGGCAACGTATGAGTGGTCAAGTAAGTGGTCCTGTCAGTTGGGATACCAGTTACTTTGGAATAAGGATATGCATCTCGGACATATTCTGAGTCGTGGCCACCTTTGTGCTCGGACGGCAAAGACTACCAAATCCACTGGTTAGTCTCTCAACCGTTAGGGGTAAAACCTAGTGGGTCCCTGGGAAAGTAAGGCTAGCAACCTGCTTCCCAGGTACTTCAATATCATGCTGTCAACAACCAGAGAAAATGCCTCGGATCTTTGGAGGAGATGGAGTCCCACCTCTGATTGACAGACCAGGGACTCCTCCGATACGATTTGGCAAACGATCTGGAATGAGATGGGGAGCTATTAATATCAATGGGGATTACACTGGGATGAAGGTAGAGCTGGCGGAGGCTTCGAGTAAGATGGGGTTGGATGTTTCAGCTGTTAGTGACGTTAGGGTAAGGGGAGAGAAAGAGGACGAAGTCGGAGAATACAAGGTCAGTAGTCAAAGTAGGAAGAGCACAGTGGGGTGTAAGGAAAGCAATCGAACCCAGCATAATTGCAATAAGGTATGTAAATGAACGACTGATGTGGATAGATTTGGCCATCTCCAGCACGAAAATTAGGATTGTGGCAGTGTATTCAACCTGTGAAGGGACGGATCAAGATGAGATGGGCAGATTTTACAACGCACTTAGTGATGTAGTTGTTAGAGTGAAGGATAAGGATAGTGTTTTACTCATGGGTGATTTCAACGCCAGGATAGGAAATCGAACAGAAGGTTATGAAAAGATTATGGGTACGTTTGGTGAGGATATGGAGGCCAACAGGAACGGAAAACAGCTCTTGGATTTCTGTTCCAGTGTGGGCTTAGTTATCACAAACTCCTTCTTTAAGCATAGGGACATTCACCGCTATACGTGGGAAGGAAGGGGAACCAGATCTGTCATTTCCTATATAATAACAGACCAGGAATTCAGGAAGACAGTTAAGGACACACGTGTTTTCAGGGGGTTCTTTAACGATAATGATCATTATTTAATCTGCAGTGAAATTAGTTTTGTGAGGCCAAAAGAGCAGAAAGTCAGGTCCATGTGTAGAAGGATAAGAGTGGAAAAGCTTCAAGACAAGGAAATTAGACACAAATACATAACAATGATCTCGGAAAGTTACCAGTTAGTTGAATGTAATTATTTACAGTCACTGGAAGAGGAATGGTCAAGATACAGGGACACATTACTGGAAGCAGCTAGAGAATGTCTTGTAACTGTAGTGTGTAAAGGCAGGAAGAAGCAGATAGCTTGGTGGAATGACACAGTCAAGGTAACCTGTAAAAAGAGAAAGTAGGTATTTCAAAAATGGCTCCATACTAGACATCAAGCAGACAGAGAAAGTTATGTTGAAGAAAGAAACAAAGCCAAACGCATAATTGCAGACTCCAAGCAGGAATAATGAGAAGACTTTGGAAATAAGCTAAAAACTCTGGATCAAGCCGCGGGATAACCATTTTGGAGCGTAATTAGCAATCTCCGAAAGGGAGGGAAAAGGAATTAAGAAGTATTTTGGACAGTCAAGAAAGCTGCTAGTCAATCCTGTGGATGCCCTGGGCAGATGGAGGGAATATTTTGAAGAACTGCTCAATGTAAGTGAAACGTTCAATATGTGTCAGATTTTCAGGTAGAATGGGATAGGAACGACGATGGAAACTGTTGAAAGGCTAAAGATAATACCACTGATTCTCACAAAAGGATAATGACAAGTTTTATTAACAAGAAAAACTGGTACAGTTATCTTTAACTCAAGAGGCACACAACCATTAGGCAAGAGACAAAGAGCAGTAAATCTACTAAAAGTCTGTATATGCATTTACTCTTTGCAAAGAACTATTATGCCAAAGCATAGACAACTGCAAAGTGGACAAAACATAAGACAGTAGCACAGTACTTTAAAATAATAATAATAAACATTTTTAATTGATTATCACAACACTCCCACTTCAATTAACAAATGTTTAACACTTCTGTAGTCTTCTGTCAGCAAGAACTTTAGCATCACCAACATAAAGTAGCTGTCTTATTTTTTTGAAATTGCTTCTAGTGAGTGGTTTGGTAAGAATATCTGCTTGCTGATCTGTAGAGCTTACATGTTCAAGGTTGAAGATTCCCAACTTAAATTTTTCTCGTATGAAATGATACTTCACGTCTACGTGTTTTGTTCGTTTGTGATACTCAGGGTTCTTGATCAACCGGATGGCACTTTGACTGTCCATATACAAGGTGGTAGTAATTTCTTTCTGATTAATAATATTTTGTAAAATTGACTGTATCCATACAATTTCTTTTACAGCCTGACAAGAAGCTAAATATTCTGCTTCAGTTGTTGATAATGCCACCACTTTTTGCCTCTGAGAGCTCCAAGCTATAGTAGCTTCACCAAACTTAACAACAAAACCTGTGGTCGATCTTCGAGTAAGAACATCTCCTGCATAATCTGAATCACAAAAAACAGACAAACGAATATCCTCATTCCTTGGATAATACAAGCCATAAGAAATAGTTCCCTTTAGGTACTTTAAGATTCTCTTCACAGCATTCCAGTGCATCTTTTCTGGTTTTTCAAGATGCTGACTAGCATTATGTACTGAGAAAGTGATGTCAGGTCTGGTTGCCACAGACAAATATAGTAAACTTCCAACAGCCTGACGGTATGGAGCATTGATAATTTTTGAGTCATTCCCCATCTCAGAGTACATTTGTCCACGATCAGCAGGAATAGCTACAGCATTGGTATTTTCCATGTTGTACCGTTCCAGTACAGCTCTTGCATATGCCTCTTGGTTTAAGAAGATGGAGCCATCCTTGAACTGCTCTATCTGCAAACCGAGATAATGATTAACACTGCTGGTTGTTATCTCAAATTCTTGTTCCAAATCACTCATTAGTAAATTAATTACTTCCATAGATTCTGATATGATTAGTCCGTCATCAACGTGAATGGCTAGAATGGTCAAGAATTCACCCTTATTATTGACAAAAACACAGGGGTCTGCACTTGTTTCTGTCAGTCCAAATTTGTTCAACACACTGGTGAATCGTTTATTCCATAGTCTAGAAGCTTGTTTAAGCCCATAGATACTTTTCTTCAGCTTGCATACCTTTTTGGTACCATCCTCAAACCCTTCTGGCTGTTTCATATATATTTCAGTATCTATTTCACTGTATAAAAATGCAGTTTTCACATCAAACTGCCTCATATGCATTGCTTTGGATGCTGCAATAGACAAGATTATTCTTATGGAATCAAATCTAACCACTGGACTAAAGGTTTCAGTATAGTTCATGCCTAATTTCTGTCGAAATCCTCTAGCAACAAGTCGAGCTTTAAATCTATCCACAGTTCCATCAGTTCTCCTCTTCACTTTGAACACCCACCTATTGTCAAGTATTTCTTGGTTTTCTGGGGGCTCAGTCAAGATCCAAGTTTCATTAAGATTAAGAGAATACATTTCTTCTTGCATAGCCTGTTTCCAATTTTCTGCATTGTCACATTCCATTGCATCTTGATATGAGATGGGTTCATAGCACTTCGTTATGCAGGTAGAATTTACAGTAGTATAGTTGGCGTATCTGACAGGCTTTTTGATTTTTGACCTGTCTCGTAGGCTGCTTCTAATTTTATTCTCAGATTTGATGACCTCTTGATTGTCATTTTCCATAGAAGATCTACAGTTGGCTTCAGTATTTGATTCTTCTTCAAATATTCTAATGTCTTCTCCTGTTTGATTCAGGGTTTCCTCTTGAGTAGTCTGCTTATCATCAGTTGTCTCAGATATTAGGAAAGGTACACATTCAGTATTGAAAGTTTTCTCTGATTGACAGTCCTTATATAATTTGCCCATGAAAACAATGTCACGATATATTTTAACTTGATCTTTATGAGAAAACCAAACACGATACCCCTTTACTTCTGTATCGTAGCCAACTAGAAAACCTTTTTCACCTTTGGAATCCCATTTCTGCCGTCTCTCCTTTGGAATGTGTGTATAAACCATCTCTCCAAATATCCTGAGTTTGGTCACATCATAATCCAATCCATTCCACATTTTGTGAGGTGATTTGCCATTGACACTGCTTGTACCTGTTCTATTCAAAATATAAGTTGCTGTATTAATGGCTTCAGCCCACAGTCGTATTGGCAGCCCACTTGCATGAATCATTGTTCTTGCAGTCTCCACCAAAGTTCTGTTCTCACGTTCGGCTGCACCATTCTGTTGAGGACAATAAGTTACTGATTTTTGATGTGTTATCCCATAATTCTGCATTATTTTTCGCACTTCATGGTTAATGAATTCTAGTCCATTATCAGTTCTGATCACTTTAATGCCATTTTCAATTTGTTTTTCAGTAGTTTTTATGAAAGATTCCAAGTGTTCCGCAACTTCAGATTTATGTCTTAGAAAATACACAGTTCTCCAATGTGAATAATCATCTTTTAACAAAAGAAAGTACCTTGAACCACCAATAGAATCAACTTGCATAGGGCCACACAAATCACAGTGAATCAGTTCACCTGCCCTTTTTGACTTTGAATCACTTTTGTGGAAAGGTAATTTATGAATTTTCCCAACGACACAATCTTCACACAAACTTTTATCTTCTTCCTTAAATTGAATCTGCCTATCTTTCAGAAACTTTTTCACATGGGGAAAATTTTGATGAGCAAGTCTTTTGTGCCAAATTTTAAGATCTTCCTTGGTAGCCACATTTGCTTGAACACTGTCATTTTCACTAAGTGAAATCTTAAATTTCATCCTATACAACCTTTCTTCACGAACTCCCACTGCAACAACATTCTCTCCCTTGAAAAGTCTGCATGTTGCCTTGTCAGATTTAAATTGTATGCCCTTGTCTAATGCTGCTCCAAGTGAAAATAAATTAAACCGAATATCTGGCACATATAAAACATTTGACAAATACTTTTCATTCCACCTTTTACCATCAAAGGCTAGAATGTTTATGTCGCCTTTCCCATGTGAAGTAATATAACTACCATCACCAATACAGATTTGGACTTCACTCTCAAATGGACTGTAATTTACAAACCATTCAATTTCATTACACATGTGATCAGTAGCACCAGAATCTAAAAACCATGCATTTTTATTTACATGATTGGCTGCTAAAATTTTGCTTATCAAAGCATCCCCTCTTAGTTCACACTGATTCTGACCTTGATGCTTTGATACAGTACTTCTGCATTCTTTTGCACAATGACCGGGTTTATTACACTTGAAACAAATGGTTTTGCAATCTTTAGCCCAATGACCAGGTTTATTACATTTGAAGCACTTACCTTGTTTTCTTGAATTTTTATTTGTAGGACAGGGATTATTCTTAAAATGATTACTTCTTCCTTGTGTACCTGCTGCAAATGCTTCCCCCTTCACGTCTTCCTGAAGATTAAGGCGTTTTTCCTCCATCAATAATCTTGATGTCAAATTTGCTAATGTCTGTTGATCCGGATGTGTTGATTCCCATGCACTCAGAAAATGGTTATAACTTTTTGGTAGTGTCATTAACAGTTTTGTGATCACCATAGAATCTGAAATATTTTCACCTTGATTCCTTAACCGATGTACCAGGTCTTCTAATTGTGAAATATATGTAGCCATATCATTTGAAATATCCTTTTTTAGGTTATACCATTGCTGCTGGAGTAAATGTATGCTTACACTGTTTTTCTGTTCATAAACTGAAAGTAATTTGATCCACATAGCAGCTGAAGATTCACAGTTAATGATATGTAGCAATGGCTTGTCTTCAATTGATGTTCCAATAACTTTCTGAGCTGCATTGTCCAACTTATTCCATCTTACAAGATCTTTTTCATACTTCAGCCTTGCTTCAGTATTCATGTTGTCATTACACTCTGGTTTAATTACTTCACCTGTGACAATGTCCCAAGCTCCCATAGCACTTAAAGTAACACGAACTTGAAATTTCCAGGCAGACCAATTTTCAATGCCTTTGAGTTTTGTAATTCTAGAAATTTCGTTTTCCATCATTTTAACACAGCAGAAATAACCTTAAAACTTTTGCTCACACAAGTTTAATACTACAATAATGCACCCACTATTCAGTTTTACTTTTGTCAGTTCAAAACTTGTCACTCAGTGATTACTGGGCCCATAACCTGTTGAAAGGCTAAATATAATACCACTGATTCTCACAAAAGGATAATGACAAGTTTTATTAACAAGAAAAACTGGTACAGTTATCTTTAACTCAAGAGGCACACAACCATTAGGCAAGAGACAAAGAGCAGTAAATCTACTAAAAGTCTGTATATGCATTTACTCTTTGCAAAGAACTATTATGCCAAAGCATAGACAACTGCAAAGTGGACAAAACATAAGACAGTAGCACAGTACTTTAAAATAATAATAATAAACATTTTTAATTGATTATCACAACAGAAACAGGATCTCATTTGAGGAAGTGGAGAAAATCGTCAGTAGATTACAGTTCAAAAAAACGGCTGGGGTGGATGAAATTAAGCCGGAACTCGTCAAATACAGTGGAATATCAGGTCTCAAATGATTACACAGGATAATTGAGAAGGCGTGAGAATCGGGACAGGTTCCGTCTGACTGGACGAAAGCGGTAATCACGCCAATTTTCAAACATGGAAACAGAAAAGATTGTAACAACTATCGAGGAATCTCTTTAATTAGCATTGTAGGCAAAATATTCTCAGGTATTGTTGAAAGGAGAGTGCGAGTATTAATTGAGTATAAGTTAGATGAAAATCAGTGTGGGTATAGGCCTCTTAGAGCCAGTTAGGACCAGATCTTTAGCTTACGGCAGTGCTATGAGTGGAACAGGGAATTGTATCTATGTTTCATAGATCTAGAAAAGGCTTATGACCGTGTTAGTAAGAGGAAGCTACTGTCAGTTCTTCAAGATTATGGTATAGTAGGCAGTTAAAGGGCTTTACGTAGACTGTCAGGCAGCAGTTAGAGTAGATGTCAAATTAAGCTCATGGTTCAGGGTAGTTTCAGGGGTAAGACAAGGCTGTAACCTGTCACCACTGTTGTTCACACTATTCATGGGTCATATGTTGAAAACAGTAGACTGGCAGGGAGGGATTAAAATAGGTGAAAACAAAATAAGCAGTCTTGCATGTGCGGATGACTTAGTTGTAATGGAATCGAGGTGCAGGAAAGCTAATGCAGTGAGTGCTCAGCTAAGATCTACTCTTTTCTGCAAGAAGGAAGTAAGTACCAAGACTAAGTTAGCAGTGCACCGCTCTATCTTTCGACCAACTTTGTCGTATGGGAGTGAAAGTTGGGTGGATACAGGTTACCTTATTCATAAGATAGAGGTTACAGATATGAAAGTAGCAAGAATGACTGCATGTACTAATAGATGGGAACAATGGCAGGAGGATGTCCATAATGAAGAAATCAAAGAAAAACTGGGAATGAAAATCATAGATGAAGCAGTTAAAGCAAACAGACTGAGATGGTGGGGTCATTTTACACGCATGGGGAAAGCAAGGTTACCTAAGAGACTCATGAGATCGTCAGCGGAGGGTAAGAGAAGTCGAGGTAGACCAAGAAGAAAGTACTTAGATTCGGTGCAGAATGATTTTGAAGTAAAAGGCATAACATCAGACGAGGCATCAATGTTAGCATTGAATAGGGGATCATGGAGGAATTTTATTAGAGGTACTATGCTCCAGACTGAACGCTGAAAGGCTTAATCAGTCTCTAATGGTGATGATGATTATTTTTTAATTAACATGTTTCAACATGTTTTGTCATAACATAAACGAGACGGGTTCCAGTCGCAACTACAAGATTCTTAAGATGATCCAGAAGGATTGAAACCTGTTACTGTATAAAAAAAATTGCAACTGTTGGCTGATCATGAGATGATAAACTGTTTCAAATATTAGTGCATTACTGACTCTCGCAAGTCGATTATGTCGACTATAATATCAAGTTTTGTTTAAAATTAGGCAAAATGTGCGACGGAGACACATGGAATGTTAAAATAAGTATATGGTGTTGAAGCAGTGAGTAAAAAGTGTGTGTCTGAGTGATAGCGGAGATCAAACAACGAGGGACCTGTGCTTCGAACGATTCCACGAGAAGCATTTGCTGACAGTTTTCAACAGCTGTACAAATGTCACAAGCGTATTGCAGCCTATGGCGATTACTTTGAAAAGCAGTAAAGGTATTTTGTTTATAAACCTTGTTTCCTATATTTCCTGAGACCATTCACCAAGCTTTTAAGATGCACCTTGTATAACATGTGAGTTCAAATGTTTTAAATCTAAGGGACTTAACTACATTGGTCATCAGTCCCCATGCTTACAAACTACTTAAACTAACTTAAGCTGAGGACAACACAAACGCTCATGCCCGAGGGAAGACTCCAACCTCGCGCTCCGCAGCAAAGTGCCTTAGAACGCTCGGCCACTCCACCGCGGCTAAATGTGAGTGCGCATTTCTTCGTGTAAGGAGCACAGCTGTATCGACTTACTTGCGGCAAACATAAATAAATAAAAATAAATAAATAAACAGAGATGCTAACCAACCCTATGTTTGTAAGTGAACCATTCCGAGACACGTGAGACACCTAACAAACTTTTAATATGTTAATTAACCCCTCACCCACTTGTAAACTGTCGGGAAAACGTCAATGTCGGAGAGAAAGATTGTTCTCTTTATTTTTGTGTTATCATGTTTCATAAGAAATACTACACATCTAAAAACCTATAATTCTGTAACATATTTCAAAGTCGCTAAAAAAGTTACATATTCTGAGTAAGAGTAATAATTCGGAAGATCTCGTAGCATGCACCAAGAATTGCCTCGTTTCACACGAGCAGTGGTTGCCAACGTGAATAAGCTCTTTCTAATACTGTTCACGCGATGTGTAATACGTACTTCGGCATTTGGAAATATGTTACTTACAGAATACATTTGAAGGTATTTTGACTGTTTATATGTGTACATGTAAATGGAGCATTAGCATGCTTTATAGAACAAGTGGAGATATCACTATATGACTTAAAAGATTTCCGAAACAAGTTAGTAATGCAAACAAGGTTGTTAATATCTCAACGATGATGAAGAAATAAAGGGAATCCCCAACACTCCTCCATACATACATAAGATTTCCTACCGATTTTTGACGTTCGCCCTGATTCTCACTTTTCCACCGATTGAATTTTTTTTATTAACAATTTCTACATCTTCTGCAATGCAATAACTTCAGGTACTCAGGATAATTATGTTTTAAGTGATGTCGCATAGTCCACTAAACGTTTACTTAGTCTGTTTCCAGGTCTATGTGTCCATTAAACTCCATTAGTCCCTTTCTGATGTGAATTTTGATGTTTGATACTTTATTTATTGTCTCGCTGGTTTGCATTCCGTATGCATCTTGTGTCGGTCGTGGGCCCAGAATTTTCCTAATAATTTTTCTCTCTACATTATTTTTTTTTAATTTCCAGATTTTGATTCAGTTAGAGTAATTAGTTTTGATTTCTGTGAGGTAGAGTCTGAACCTTCTCATAGGCATTTTTTGTTATACAAATTTTGAACAAGTCTAAACAGTTTCTTGATTTTCTCTAATATGCTTTTGTGGAATTTCTCAAGTCCTGTTAGCTCAATACTTTAAGAAAGGTACTTGAATTGTTTGACTCTGGTTATTTCACCATAATTTGTTTTACGTCTCAGAATATGTAAGTTGGATTAGATGAATTCAGTTTCCTCAAAGGAGGAAGTCTTCTAAGTACATTCTTTGAGCGTCTAAATTGGTTTCACTGTTGCTGTAGCCATAACAAACAAAAACACGAGAGAAATTTTGAACGTCAGAACACGTAATGGATTTATTGAGTCTGACCATCACCTAGTACAAGTAAAGATCAGATATAGAACAAATGTATAACACCTGATGCTGAATACTTGAAGATAAATAAAGACAAAACTACTGAAGACATTAATTAAACTACGACAGGAAGTTGGACAGATCTCGCGAAAACAGTTCAGAAAGCAAATCGTTAGGACCAACCTCCCAGAAAACGCAAACATAGATGGTGGAACGTAACTTGTAATCAGGCCATTGACCAAAGAACTCAGAACAACAGAACAACAGAAACATGGCAGAATTTCCACAAAGTCCATCCAGAAGCAATCCTTAAAAGATATTCGATTAGTGAAAATGGTATATGGCAAAAGTAGACTCAATAAAATTGAAGAAGATTTCAAGAGAAATAAGATGAAAAGTTTCTAAGTAATATGCAGTGAAAAGATAAAAGGTTATCAGCCTTCTAAAATGTGCTCCCAAAGAACTGATGAATCTCTAGATCCAAATACCAGAGAAAACTGCGATATTCTTCAAAAAATATTTTGATAAACTCCTCGATTGTGATAAACATACAGACCAATTAAACTTCAGACAATACCAAATTCAGATTCGAAACCACCCACAGTCACAGAGGTAGAAGAAATTATTATTAAAAAAAAATTAAAAAATTAAAAACATCAGAGCTCCGCGAGAAGATGGCATTATTGCTGAGATCTGGAAACTCAAAGACGCAGAAATGACAAAGAAAATTTATAAAATTCTCATAGAAATATGGATTACAGAGGAAATCCCACAAGAGTTGAAATGTGCATTAATCTACTCACCGCATAAAACGGGCCACAAGACAGACCCAAATAATTGCAGGGAATCTCATTATTACCGTTCACCTACAAAATTCTTTCGAAGGCATTACTCAATAGATTATAACTACAAGGTAATCCAAAGATATGTGAATACCAAGCGGGCTTCAGAAAGGGAAGATCATGCACTGAACAGATTTGGAATCTGCGAACACTCTTGAAGGTTAGGAAGACGAACAATACTGTTGTCACATATTTGGACTTAAAAAAGCCGTACGATTCCATAGACAGGCAGACCCTTTTTGACATACTATAAAAATAAGGAATAGACAGAAAAACTAGGATCCTCAAAAAACAGATACAAAAACCATGTATAAAATAAAATTCATGGGCGAAGAAATTAATCATTTGAGATATACACAGGAGTTGGACAAGGAGAGGGGCTTTCACTGCTCATGTTCAATGTAGTATTAGACAAAATTATAAAACAATGGGAAGAAAACCTAAAAGGGATTCAGCTCACCGGTCGCGGTGGCCGAGGGGACTGCGGCGCGCCAGTCACGGTCTGCACGGCCACTAAGGTCGGGGGTTTGAATCCCCTCTCGGGCATGGATATTTGTGCCGTCCTTAGCATTAGCTAGTTCATAAGTAGTTTGTAAGCTTGGGACTGATTGCCCCGTAGTTAAGTCCCATAGACTTTACAAACTTTTGAACATTTTGGATTCAGTTAGGAAGTACACGTGAAAAAAATATCAAAAAATGTCTGGCCTTTGCAGATGATCTGCCAATAATCAGCAAAAATAAGCAAGAAACACTGGAATACATACATGAAATCTCTATAAAAACAGGTCTTCTGATATCATATGAGATAACTCAGTACCTGGAAAAAAAGGAAAACAACATACAAAATAATATTCATAGAATATATGACTTCAACTGCTATTGGGCAAAGCTGAAAATGTGTACCCAGCCGGGATTCGAACTCGGGTCTCCTGCTTTCTAGGCAGTTGCGCTGACCCCTACACCACTGGGGACACAGTGATCACCGCACCTGCAACTGCCTAGAAAGCAGGAGACCCGAGTTCGAATCCCGGCTGGGTACACATTTTCAGCTTTGCCCAATAGCAGTTGAAGTCATATATTCTATGAATATTAAATAATAACAGCTGCAGGATCAGAATGTGACGTCTGTTCTTTCCGAACAACGCCACATGTATATATATAACATACAAAATGTTCAAATGTCTGTAATTCTATCCGACCAAACTGCGTGGTCATCAATCCGTAGCTTACAAACTACTTAAACCTAGGTAAACTAACTTAAGGACAAACACACACAGCCATGCCCCAGGGAGGACTCGAACCCCCACGGCGGGCAGCCGCGTGCTCCGCAACGAGACGCTTTAGACCGCTCGGCTACTCCACCGCGGCAAACAACATACAAGCCATATACACGAAATACGGGAAGATTAAAAGAGTGGAAAAATTGAAGTACCTAGGTGAATATATAGAAACAGGAGCATCAAACAAGGCATCCAACGGAGAAAGAAGAGAAAAAAACATCAGAAAGCATACAAACGCACATGGACACACTACAATAACTGAACTGAAGCATATCAAAACATGCCCTATAATACAGTTGTATTACAGGAGGCATTCTACGCGTCAGAAACAACCACAATCGGAGCATCAGATACCACAGAAACTGGAAAAATAGAACTTAAAACCCCGAGAAAAAGTTTTCGAGCAGTAGCATGAGATGGTATATGGATGAAGAGACCAACTAAAGAATTATATGAACAGACAATCAAATTCACAGACTTGATCATAAAACGTCAAGTAACATTCTATAAACACATACATACGATGAACAGCAACCGACTGACAAAGAGAATATTTGATGTAGTAGAAAACTCAATTTAAAAAAAGCCAACTTGTTTCTAGAGATAGAAGACTTGAAACATGCAGAAATCAACAGGTAAATGATATATGAAAGAGACAAATTGAGAAACAAAATTATAAGCTTTAAATGTGACCTAAAAGAAAGGAACAAAACAGAGAAAAACGGACAGAGCAAAGGAAACAAGACCACGCTCAAAGAATGAAGAGGATTTGGAAAGGTAATAAGAAGAAAGAAGCAAGAAATAATCACACAAATTCAAATTTAAGCACTCGCTTAAGGGCAACGATTTACTATATATATATATATATACAGGGTGTTAAAAAAGGTACGGCCAAACTTACAGGAAACATTCCTCACACCCAAAGAAAGGAAATATGTTATCTGTACATGGTCCGGAAACGCTTAATTTTCATGTTAGAGCTCATTTTATTACTTCTCTTCAAATCACATTAATCATGGAATGGAAACACACAGCAACAGAACGTACCTGCATGACTTCAAACACTTTGTTACAGAAATGTTCAAAATGTCCTCCGATAGCGAGGATACATGCATCCACCCTCCCTCGCATGGAATCCCTGATGCGCTGATGCAGCCCTGGAGAATGGCGTATTGTATCACAGCCGTCCACAATACGAGCACGAAGAGTCTCTACATTTGGTACTGGGGTTGTGCAGACAAGAGTTTCTCAAATGTCCCCCATAAATGAAAGTCAAGAGGGTTGAGGTCAGGAGAGCGATGAGGCCATGGAATTGGTCCGCCTCTACCAATCCATCGGTCACCGAATCTGTTATTGAGAAGCGTACGAACACGTCGACTGAAATGTGCAGGAGCTCCATCGTGCATGAACCACATGTTGTGTCGTACTTGTAAAGGCACATGTTCTAGCAGCACAGGTAGAGTATCCCGTATGAAATCATGATAACGTGCTCCAGTGAGCGTAGGTGGAAAAACATGAGGCAATCAAGATTTCACCAACAATTCCTGCCCAAACGTTCACAGAAAATCTGTGTTGATGACGTGATTGCACAATTGCGTGCGGATTATCGTTAGCCCATACATGTTGATTGTGAAAATTTACAATTTGATCACGTTGGAATGAAGCCTCATCCGTAAATAGAACATTTGTACTGAAAAGAGGAGTGACACATTGTTAGATGAACCATTTGCAGAAACCCGTGGAGGCCAATCAGCTGCTGATAGCGCCTGCACACCCTGTACATGGTACAGAAACAACTGATTCTCCCGTAGCACTCTCCATACAGTGACGTGGTCAACGTTACCTTGTACAGCAGCAACTTCTCTGACGCTGACATTAGGGTTATCGTCAACTGCACGAAGAATAGCCTCGTCCATTGCAGGTGTCCTCGTCGTTCTAGGTCTTCCCCAGTCGCGAGTCATAGGCTGGAATGTTCCGTGCTCCCTAAGACGCCGATCAATTGCTTCCTGTCGGGACACCTTCATTCTGGAAATCCGTCTCGATACAAACGTACCGCGCCATGGCTGTTGCCTTGTGCTAATTCATACATCAAATAGGCATTTGCCAACTCCGCTTTTGTAAACATTGCAATGACTGAAAAACCACGTTCGTGATGAACACTAACCAGTTGATGCTACGTACTGATGTGCTTGATGCTAGTACTGTAGAGCAATGAGTCGCATGTCAACACAAGCACTGAAGTCAACATTACCTTCCTTCAATTGAGCCAACTGGCGGTGAATCGAGGAAGTACAGTACATACTAACGAAACAATTGAGTATTTTGACAATTTTCTGCACGAATTATTTCAATTTACATGTAAAGAGAAATACTAAAATGAGCTCTAACATGGAAATTAAGCGTTTCCGGACGCATGTCCACATAACATATTTTCTTTCTTTATGTATGAGGAATGTTTCCTGAAAGTTTGGGCGTACCTTTTTGTAACACCCTGTATAGGATCTGTTCTTTCAGACATGTTCGCTGGATGAAGTATTTGAATGGTTAAGGATGTAAGGCTAGGAATAGAAAACTCTGATATTCACATTTGAAATCGCCATTGCAATGCCGGTTTTATGTTAGCTTCGAGTCGAGTGGTTTTTCGAGTATAGAGCAATTACGAAGACACTCGACACCCACTTGAGAGGAAAAAGGTGTCCAATTCATTCGTATCCTTCACGAATTACGTTTCGAGTAGTTTTTGTACTCCTTCCTTGGACAGAGGAGCGTTTCTGGCCCTCCCTCAGTGCTCACCTTGAGGCTGGCCTTGCCGCCGGGCTTGAGCTGGAACTCGGTGGGCACGGGAACGGTGGCGAAGAGCAGGCCCCGCTGCTCCTCGGGCACCGGCTGGTAGGCGCCCTCCAGCTCCGCCTTCTCCTCCTCCGTCAACTGGGCAGACTGCTTCTGCACCTTCTTGGCCTGCGACTTGCCTTTGCTCTTCTTGCTACCTGCGCACACAGACAGTCGCACTACGTCAATCCCATTACTTTTGCGTACATCTATTTCTAACTAGTGAACCACGCAATGCTTCACAATTGCTAAATATGCACGTGAATTTCACATACGTACAGGTCACGCACTTTTACATGGCCCCACTGTGATCGGCGGAATTCGACTGAGTTCGTCTGTCTACGGTATGTTTATGATCTCTGGCATCCTTATAAAGTCTTCTTATTAATAATTCTTGAAAATAATTAACACCAATTATTTACAGGAGGATGGAAAAGCTGGTAGAAGCCGACCTCGGGGAAGATCACTTTCGGTTCAGGAGAAATGTAGGAACACGGGAGGGAATACTCACTTTACGGCTTATCCTAGAAGATAGATTAAGAAGAGGCAAACCTACATATCTAGCTTTTGTAGATTTGGAGAAGGCTTTTGACAATGTTGACTGGAATAAACTCTTTCAAGTTCTGAAGCAAGCAGGAGTAAAATACGGGGAGCGTAAGGTTATTTATAACTTGTACAAAAACCAGACAGCGGTTGTCAGAGTTGAAGGGCATAAAAGGGATGCAGTGGTTGGGAAGGGAGCAAGGCAGGGTTGTAGCCTTTCTCCAATGTTATTCAATTTGTACATTGAGCAAGCTATAAAGGAAAGCAAGGAGAAATTTGGAGAAGGAATTAAAGTTCAGGGTGAAGAATTAAAAACATTGCGTTTTGCTGACGACATAGTAATTCTGTCAGACACAGCAAAGGACCTGGAAGAGCTGTTGAACGAAATGAACAGTGTGCTAAAAGTTGCATATAACATGAAGATTAACAAGAGCAAAACTAAGGTAATGGGCCGGCCGCGGTGGCCGAGGGGACTGAGGCGCTCCAGTCACGGTCTGCACGGCCACTACGGTCGGGGGTTCGAATCCCCCCTCGGGCATGGATATTTGTGCCGTCGTTAGTCTTAGCTAGTTCATAAGTACTTTGTAAGCTTAGGGACTGATGACCCCGTAGTTAAGTCCCATAAGTTCTACAAACATTTGAACATTAAGGCAATGGAATGCAGTCTAAGGAAATCAGGTGAGGCTGAAGGAATTTCGGTAACGAAGCAATAAAGGAGGTAGATGAGTTTTGTTACTTGGGCAGTAAAATAGCAAATGATGGTCGCACTACAGAGGATATAAAATGCAGAATGGCAATGGGTAGAAAAGCATTATTGAAAAAGAGAAATTTGTTAACATCAAATATTGATTTAAGCCTAAGGAAGTCCTTTCTGAAGGCATTTGTGAGGAGTGTTGCCTTGTATGGGAGTGAAACGTGGACGATAAACAGTGCGGACAGGAAGAGGATAGAGACTTTTGAAATGTGGTGCTACAGAAGAATGCTGAAGATTAGGTGGGTGGATCGCGTAACTAATGAAGAGGTTCTGAAGAGAATTGGGGAGAAAAGGAATTTTTGGCATACCTTGACTAAAAGAAGGGATCGATTGGTATGACACATTCTTAGACATCGAGGAATTGTGAATTTAGCGTTGGTGGGAAGTGTGTGGGCTAAAACCCACAGAGGAAGACCAAGAGATGGATTCAGTAAGCAGATTCAAACAGATGTAGGTTGCCGTTCTTATGTGGATTTGAAGAGGCTTGCTCAGGATAGGGTATTGTGGAGAGCTGCATCAAACCAGTCTCCGGACTGAAGACCACAACAAAAACAACAACAAGCTTAAACCGTATGCAAAAGATATTGTAGGAGAGTACCAGGCAGGCGGGAATTCAACCATCGGTTTCTGGTGACATTTGTGGATTTCTCAAAGGCTGATGACAGGATTCACAGATTAAGTATGTACAACAACCTGAGAGTTTGGTGTACCAATGAAGCTAATAAATATGTTGAAGGTGTGCACAGAGGAGACAAAAACCAAAGTGAAATTCCAGGGGGAACTGTCCAAAGAATTTAATATTAGAACAGGGGTGCGACAAGGCGATGTTATTTCACCATCTGGACCTAGGGAAGGTAAGCCGAAAAATGAAAAGAGCAAAGGGGTGAACCTAAATGGAAGAACAGATGCAGATGACATTGTAGTGCTAGGAGAGTCTGAGGAAGAGATGGTTCAAACTTCGAGGGACCTAGCGCAAAATGCAAATATGATCGGGCTACGGATTAACGCTGAAAAAACGGAGGCACTGGAGATATCCAGAGAAGCCCCTAATGAAATCTCATTACCAATAGGCATTTGGAATTTCGCTAAAGTGGAAAATTTTAAGTACCTGGGTACATGGTGCAACAGACAAAATAATTTAAAGCAGAAAGTGAACCAACACATTGTGAATGGGTCTAAAACATATTTCAGTATGAGGCAGATAATATCATCAAATAATCTGTCAATAAAGACCAAACTTAAAGCATACAATGCAGTAATGGTACCAGTGTTGTTGTAAGCAACAAAAACCTTTAGCACAACAAGGAAAGGTGAAGAGAACTTGTTGGTGTTTGAAAGAAAAATCGTGAGAAAGATCTTTGGGCCAGTCCGCGAAGAGAATCCACGGCGACGGAGAAAGAACAAAGAACTGTATCACCTAATGAATCAATTCAACATTATACAAAAACTGAAAGCAAAGAGAATAAGTCTGGAAGGCCATATAGCTGGGAGACTACACACCTCATGGGCAAAAGCCGTTCTTATGGGAAGACCTGATAGTACACGTCCAACTGGAAGATGGGAGGATTAACTACGATGGGAAGATGAACTACGAAAAGACCTTTGTCAGCTAGGAACCTATGACAACTGGATGCAAAGTGCACAAGATCGTCATTTATGTAGGGCCATTATGAGATCGGCGCATGATCTACAGGGTCCTCGATCGCCGATTTGATGATGATGCCAACCTTACCTACGCACCTCCATTGTGCACCGTAGCCATCGTCAATGAATTGTTGTTTTGTGTATGATAATGATTGTTGTCTTCCACCTTGTTATTGCAAAAATAACTCCACACACTCGACTACCCCTTTGAGAAAAAGGAAGGCTGTCAGAGAAAGTGGTGTGAGAAATTTAATTCTGATTTAATGCGACAATGAAGAGGCAGAAATCCGCTTAATAAATTCCTTAAAATATTTATATTTCGTAGATATAAATTCCACTTTTCGATTGCTTAATTCGTGTTCCTTCTGCGGCACTTTAACCCAGTACATTTCGTTGTTTTTGAAAACTGTAAACTGTACGCCGTAAGCTGGGTGCACTGGGAGAAAGAGCGAGGCTTGATCTAACAGCCAGTGAGCTACGAGCTGTATGCTAGTTTCTGCTCGCAACATTCTCCGCTCAGGTGCCACGTAAAAGCGAGTGATATGTAAAACACTTCTTTTCTTAATCTCGCTGCCCATTACTTCCTGCTGTGGGAGCGCTATTGGTTAGGCAACTTTTTTCAGATGTATAGTTAAGTTGAAAATTCAAAGAATAAATAGTATTTTAAACAGAGTAATGATTGTTTCGTATTTCACGTTATACGATCGCTTAAAAGATGGCTTATGTCTTTTTTTCCAAAATAAATAAACATCACTTGCCCTATGTACCCTATGTGAGAGCACCACTTCAGAACGGATCGTCCTTTTTGGCCGACTTTTTTTTATTGTGTTTCAATTCTCAAGACAAAGTTTGTATTAAAGAAAATCTATCGGAAAATTTGAGTAAAACAGAAAGTGTCTTTGTCAATGTCTTTTTGAATGAACTCAACGCTGTAACTCACGATTCGGACGATAGGGAGCGATAATTATTTTTCTGTTTCGTTCTTAAGGTTTCAGAAAAAATCGGAATGTTACAAAGGAAAGTCGAAAAATTCGAACAAAGTGTACAAACCATGATATATATGCAATCTCTATCACAGCTGACGATATGAACGATATATATGGTTTATCCGATCACCATCAAATTCGGCAGACCTCAGTACGTTTTTTTTTTTTCTTTCATCGAGAAGGCTTTGTTGTTTTCTAATCCGCCGTACAGTGCAAGGCGGAGGACGCTTAGCAATAGACTTTGACGCCATTTCATCGACAGTAAATTTCATCGCCGTTCATCATGAAACTTGCCGCAGGTACACCACTGGTCATTAAACTTGCTACACCAAGAAGAGATGCAGATGATAAACGGGTATTCATTGGACTTATATATTATACTAGAAGTGACATGTGATTACACTTCCAAGCAATTTGGTTGAATAGATCCTGAGAAATCAGTACCCAGAGCAATAACCTCTGGCCGTAATAAAAGGCCTTGATACGCCTGTTCATTGAATCAAACAGAGCTTGGATGGCATGTACAGGTACAGATGCCCATGCAGCTTTAACACGATACCACAGTTCATCAAGAGTAGTGACTGGCGTATTGTGACGAGCCAGTTACTCGGCCACCATTGAGCAGACGTTTTCAATTAGTGAGAGATCTGGAGAATGTGCTGGCTAGGGCAGCAGTCGAACATTTTCCGTATCTAGAAAGGCCCGTACAGGACCTGCAACATTCGGTCGTGCATTATCCTGCTGAAATGTGCGGTTTTGCAGGGATCGAATGAACGGTAGAACCACGGTTAATAACACATCTGAAATGCAACCGCCACTGTTCCAAATGCCGTCGATTCGAACAAGACGTGACCGAGACGTATAATCAATGGCACCACATACCATCACACCGGGTGATATGCCAGTATGGCGATGACGAATACACGCTTCCAATGTGCGATCACCGCGATGTCGCCAAACACGGATTCATACGAAAAATTGACGTTTAGCCATTCGTGCACCAAGGTTCGTCATTGCGTACACCATCGCAGGCGCTCCTGTCTGTAATGCAGCGTTAAGGGTAACCGCAGCCATGGTCTTCGAGCTGATAGTCCATGCTGCTGCAAACGTCATCTAACTGATCGTATAGATAGTTGTTGTCTTGCAAGCGTCCACCTCTGTTGACTCAGGGATCGAGACGTGGCTGCACGATCCGTTACAGCCATGCGGATAAGATGCTTGTCATCTCGACTGCTAGCGATACAAGGCCGTTGGGATCCAAAAGGGCGTTCCGTATTGCCCTCCTGAACCCACCGATTCCATATTCTGCTACCAGTCATTGGAATGCGGCTAACGCGAGCAACAATGTCGCGATACGATAAACCGCAATCGCGTTAGGCTGCAGTCCGACTTTTACCAAAGTCGGAAACGTGATGGTATGCATTTCTCCTCCTTACACGAGGCATCACAACAACGTTTCACCAGGCAACACCGGTCAACTGCTGTTCGTGTATGAGAAAGCGGTTGGAAACTTTCCCCATGTCAGCACGTTTTAGGTGTCGCCACCGGCGTCAGCCTTGTGTGAATGCTCTGAAAAGCTAATCATTTGCATATCACAGCATTTTATTCCTGTCGGTTAAATTTTGCGTCTGTAGCACGTCATCTTCGTGGTTATAATGACACGTTTTCCTTTCCCCGATATTATCAGAGAAAGTTTTGTTGTTGTTTCTTTGACTTCGGTTTCAAACCATTCAGTCATTTCTTTCTTAGAATCAATGCCATATAATACTATTATTTCCTTCCTTTATTTTATATAGTCCTTTAATGCCCAAATTACTTTAGTAATGACCATTATATTTTAATCTTTCCGTTACATATAAACTCGATTATGGCTTTGTAGACTTTTGTGTTGGATTCGTATAGTAAGGATTTCATTGTCATTGGTTGTGGCACTTTAGTTTTGATGATAGATGATAAAAAACCTTTCCTCGCTTCTTGATATTTTGGGCATTGAAAAAATAAATGGTTCGTATCTCCTCGCGAGATGCCATCACAATCACAAGCCGGTGTTTGATTTATATTCAATCGGTATAAGTGTTCAGGGAATGAGCCATGGTTAAATCTTATTCTACTTAATGTATTCGTTGCTTGTCGGGATCCATTGACTATATCAAACCATGGTCTTTTAGGTATTCTAACTTGTATATGAGCATAGTTGCGTCCTTTGTAGCGTGAGCTATGTGTCCATTCTTCTTGCCAAGAGTCAAATGCCCTTTTGCGAATAATATGACCATATTCAGTGTAAGGAAGTTGTAGCTCTATTTTTGTCCCATTACTTGTTGCCTGCTTTGCCAGCTGGTCCACTTTCTCGTTGCCTGGTATGCCACAATGTGCCTTCACCCACATGAATATGATCTTTTTCTGTCTTCTCAAACTTTCATGATACCATAGGCGGATTTGTAGTAGGTATTCATTCGTGGATTTCGAAATTTTTATATTAGACATTGCTTGTAGTACACTCTTACAGTCCGATAATATTACAAAGTGTGAGTAATTCTGATTTATAGTGTACTGTATCGCCTTTAGAACTGCATATGTCTCAGCCAAATAAATCGAAGCATTTTTTGGTAATTAAAATTTTTGCTCCATTTGTAGTTGTGGACTATAAATGGCACATCCAGTGCCATTTCCGTCAGCTGACTTTGATCCATCTGTGTATATGTGAATTATCTTGTTTCCTGATACCTTCAGTTGTCTTTGCATGGCTGAGATCGTCTCCAAAAACTGAGTCTTTCCCTCTATTATTTGGAACGGGATGTGGTCCCTGAGCACGAAATAGTCATATTTATATATAGGCCACTGTGTGTTCGATAAAATATTTCTACTGATGTTTGCAATGTCATTGTAGGTTGTAACTATGTCATACAGCTTTTTGCCACAATTTCCAGTGGATGAATGAAACAGACGTATTATTTCATGTATTGGGTGTTGTGAACATGACAGCTTCTCTACAATGAATCTCTCCATGAGCATCTTCCTCCTTATATGTAGGGGCATCTCACGAGCTTCCACCAGTAGTGCATTTGTTGGAGTGGATTTCATTGCACCTAGGCAAGTGCGAATACATCGGTACTGGAATCTGTCTAGCTTCTCTAACTGCTTGTTTGTTGCATAGTTGTAGAACATGCTGCCATAGTCTAGTCTGGATCGGATGAGGGCACGATACAAGAGCAGCATCACTGAGGGATGTGCCCCCCACCATGTCCTGGTGAGGGATCTAATGATGTTCAGTATTTGTTCACTTTTTCCAATTACTGTATTAATATGTGCTATCCAAGAGAGTTTACTGTCCAAAGTCATTCCTAGAAATCGAACACTCGCCTTTATTGGTATTCTTTTGTTATACATATGTATTAACAATCCCTTGGTACTTTAGTCTTTCTAGTGAATATAACTATTGAAGATTTCTCTGGTGCAATCGGGAGTCAATTTCCACAAAGCCACTGATTTAAGTTTTTTATAGATGAAGTAAGATTATTTATTGCCTCTTGTAATATTTTGTGGGAGGTGAACACACATATGTCGTCAGCAAACTGAATAATATTAACTGCTTGAATTAATGTTTTTTCTATGTCGAATGTATAAATTGCATAAAGCAGTGGGCTGAGAATTGATCCTTGTGGTACTCCATTGTCCACTAACCGGGGACCCTCAAGTTCATGATTCACTCTAATATACACAATTCTTTCACTTATTAATGTCGATATTGCTTCCACAAATTGAGATGGTGCTCCTAATAGTATCAATTTATCCAATAATATGCTGATCTGTACACTATCATAGGCTTTTGTTATGTCAGAAAACAGGGCTGCTGTATATTTATTCTCACCAAAGCCAGATAGAACTGAGTAGATCAATATAGATAAGTTGTCCATGCAAATTCTACCTCTGCGAAATCCATATTGGGAACCAGATAGTAAGGATGAGGATTCTAACCACCACTCCAATCGCCTTTTTATCAGTTTTTCCATCGTTTTAGCAATACAAGATGACAGTACGATCGGTCTGTAAGATGTGGCTACCTATGGGTCTTTCCCTTTTTTGTGTATAGGAACTATGATCTGTGTCTTCCATTCTTGGACCAATTCGTAATGCATCCAGATTTCGTTATAAATTCGGAGGAGTAGGTCTAGAGCATTTCTAGGCATATTTTGTATCATAGGATATGTAATCTGGTCCATTCCTGGAGCTGTATTTGTGCTTTCTTTGATGACAGATATAAGCTCCTCGATATTGAACGAAGTATTGAGTATATGCTGTTCTCCTGAAGTCCAATTTCTCTTCCTATGTGGCTTGTTGCGTACACTTGGTGGAGCGATAAGGTCGCAGAATTCTTCTACCCAATCAAATGTCTGTATATGGTTGGGTGCAGGCGCTACATTCCTGAACCTGTTAATTTTGTGCCATATCTCTGACAAGTCGGTGTTCTTACTTAGGCTGTTACAATAATTTATCCAGCTGTTCTTTTTAGCTGATTTTAATAGTTTCTTTGTTTTGGCTGCTGCTTGTTTATATTTCAAAAAGCTGTCCATGTTAGGTTGTTTGATATAATCATTTAGGCCTTTTTTCTGTCTTGTACTGCTCTATCACATTCTTCATTCCACCATGGGTTGCCCAATCGTCTTGTTTTTGTTATTACCGTTTTTTTTGGGGATATCTTCATCTGCCGCATGATATATACTATTTCGAAGCTGTGTATAAACTCTGTGTGGATGATGGTTGATTTCTATTGAGTCTACCGCTGCTTCCAAAATTTGTCTATATTTAATCCAGTCCGCTTTGTTCATGTTCCAGCTTGAATTATTAGAGAAATACATTTGTTTATTTTTTCCATGTTGTATGTTCATAGTTATAGGGAAATGATTTGATCCCATGGTATCTTGTATAACAGACCAAGTCACAATTTGGGTCATACATGGGGAGGCTAATGTTAGATCCACTGCAGATGGCCTCATACAAGGTCCTTGGTTTAATGTTGGGGATCCATCATTGTAAATTATGATATTGTGGTCATCTATACATGACATTATGTACTCTCCTTCCTTATCGTTCACCTGACATCCCCATGCTGTGTGGTGTGCGTTGAAATCACCACAGATTAGGAATGGTTGCTAAGATGACCATATCTGAGACATCGAAAACACTGTCTCACAAGAGGTATGTATGGCCTAACACTACATCTCATACCATAAATTGTCACAAATTCTGCTGGTAAGTATTGTGATGCAAATGTGATTACACATGTTTGTCGCGGTATATTTCTCTCTACACCTTGGTTGAGTATTTTCTTTGTCATTCTTCGAACTTGGCTTACCGGTATTGTAGACTGAATAGCTTCTTTCAGTTCTAGCTCAGTCATTTCTAGATCAACATTTCTAATGACTCCCTGACGGTGTGTTCGGTGATTAGGTATGTATGCTACCATTTGCTTTGGTTTTAGTGGGTTGTCGTTCACAAACCTATTTGCAGCTTCCATAGTTGAAAAGTCAATTTTAATACTGTTTTTCCCAACCACTTTGAGATTCAGTATTTCATGTTTGTAGCCGCAGTCTGTAGTAAAAAGTGCCTTTCCCAATGCCATTGGATGATATTTGCCCACATTACCAGTCAGATCCTCAATGAATACATAGAATGGGCCGACAGCGTCACTTTGGTACCTATTTCCTTTGTTTTGTTCATATATTGACTTCACATTTGCTACTGAAGCACTGTCCCACTGTGTATTACAGGAATCTTGTAAATGTTGGTTGATATTTGAATTACCAGCAGTTGGTGTCTTTGGATTTTCCATGTGGTGAGTGAGTTTTGTCCTTTCAATTGTAACATACTTGTCACACCTACCTGAGTCATCTGCTGTCGAACTCATTACCTCGTTTACAATTCTTTGTTGATGTTGCTGGGAGTTAATTGCTCGTCGCTTTTCCTGGACTCCTTCAGTCTCTTCCAGTGCACGTTTTACTGTAGAATTCGTCGCTGGATCAGTCTCCATGCCCATGTTCAATAGAACTTCTGCACTTAGTAGTTCACGGGCATACAGATCCGAATCGGGTGAGAGGCCTCCTCCCTCCCCGAACGGTCCGCTATCCATATTTGTTGTGTCCCAGGCTCTTTCGGTTATATAAAGTTTTGGCCCTGCCTTAAATATTTGATTCCTACCACTTATATATTGATCTACGAGCTTTTTCCTTTATTTACTGACAAAAAAACTCGAGCTCTACTAATATTTTCACGATACACAAGTCAAAGATCACTCCCAGAAAGTTTTGTATTTTTATATTATTTCGGCATGTTAAAATAGTTATCTATGAAAGTCAGAGAAAGAAAATTTAGGAACAACATTTTCAATTTTTTTGTAAGAAAGAAGACACTCTTGCTTTGTACTTCGTAGCGATAGCATCTTGCAGACTGGAGCTGTACTTTATTATTTTTTATGTCGCCGCTATTATGTACATTCAGGTAAATATATGTGATGTGCGCGTATCTTAAATTTATAAATAAACCCCCACCTCTCACTTAAATTCGCACTTATGAATTTTTATTAATAATTTTGCCCTATTCTCCCTCCGCCCATAATGTCATTTTCAGCCTTGTTGAATCACCGCAACAATGGATGGCATAGTTTTTTTGTTAATATTGAATGGTGATATTTCGTGTAGCCTGCCACTCTTGTTTCAAAATTTACTCCATAATATTTTCATTTACTGGCAATAGACCCTGCAGTCGATTTTCTTATAAATTTTTAGAAGTTCGATGTGTTTGACTTACGTGATATTCCTATCCGATTTATATCATGTCACTTATCTTACTTTACTGTTTGCTACACGAGTCGTAGTTTAATATTGACGAACTGCCATCCACTGTTCGGCGAGTGGTTATCATATTATTAAAATTTCATTTACAGCCAAATTTCAACCACCGATGGATCTATTGTTAAAGGTAACTGCTCGTCGATTCTTTTGTAATGTTCTGCCTGCACAACACTCCACCGTTAATTAGCTTACCATTTCATTTAAATGCATGTAATAATCTTCCCGATTTACCGATTGGGATCTTTCATAGCTTCTAACTTCAAACCACTTCCTTCTGTAAATTTGTTAATCTCAAAAATTAATAGCCAGACTGGAACATTATAAAAGATTTGGCGAACGTGACAGGACTTTCATTGTGTTACAATACCGTAAGATTCCGAATTTGCTCTTAGTTTATTAAAAAAATATTTTAGTGCTATATCGTTGTGTTACTCCATTGTCAATGTATTAATAGTTGTCTTTCTGATTTCATGCATCTACATCCACGAAAGTGAGACTGATCATTTTGGAAATAATTGTTGGAGAAAAAGTGACTACTCATATGGACTGATATTTTAATGGAAATAATTGTGACGAAAAAAATTAAAAGGACGGACGGACCACAGCATCCGGACGAAAGACAAGGTAAGACCAGGCCTGCACCGTTTCTGTAGACGCTTTTGACCTTCTTTTACTATTATTTGCTTGCAGAATATCAATTTTAGCTTTTCCGTATTTTGCAAATTTTCCTAAGTTTTTCATTATTAGTTACCGCGTCAACAATAGAGCTTTCTAGAATTACACAAGATGGCTGCCGAACCCATCTTGTAGCCGCGATCCTCATCTTTTTCGCCTTGTCTGTGTTTTGCGAGCTGCAGTGCCGTGTTACTAGCATCTTTGGCTATAGGTAAACAAACAGTGTTAGCTCACGACATCCGTATTTACATTCACTGTACGCATGTTTTGACATGGTTAGGACGCGAAGACAAGCTACCGATATGGATAGTATGCAATCGAGTAACATTGTAGGACAATCTGAGCAGGAATTAGATAACGTTATGGAAGACAGGCGGATAGAAAATATTTCGCCTGCTACGGACGTAAGTGACACGTCCGTAGCAGAGGGAGGTACGTCTACTGTAGCTGTGCACTCAGATAGTGATCTACCTACGTCATGGTTTTCAAAATTCGAGTCAATATTTCAAAATTTAACGCAGCAAGTCTCCATGATTAGCCAGCAAATGACGACACAAAAGCAGGAATTTAACGACAAACTTGATGAACACTATCAATCCATAAAACAGGACTTACATAATAAATTCCAAGCTCAACAGAATGTCTTAACACGCCTAGAACAGCAACAAAAGGAAATCGCGGATCAAATGGTAACGAGGGAAGAAGTCGAGAACAGATTTAAGCAACTCGAGGAAGCACAGAAAAACCTACCAGCTCTTATTTCTGATGAGGTGAGTAGACAGTTAAATTCACAGATAGGCAATCTTGAACAACAGGTAGCAGATGTAGAAGGCAAAGTTAACTGTAATATTTTGAACGTAGTTGATGAAAAGGTCTCCAACATTTCGCAACGTTTCGCAACGTTTCGCAAGCAACCAAAGCCCTTCCGACAGCCATTGAAGATATTACACAGGACTTGTCAGCACTCAGAATTGAACATGAAAATTTAAAAACAACCGTAACGCATATAACTTCTCAGGCAGATGCCATAGTCAGGAGAATCAGGCAAGAGTTCAAACCTTTTTGGAGCAGACCGAGGTACAAATTAATGATAAACTAGTACGTGATTTAAACTCTGTCATTCAAAATGTTGCTGCAAAAATATATGAGGAGCACAGCACCGCTGTAAAGTCATTGCAGGAGGAATTGTCGAATGTAAAGGCTAGTGTACGAAGGGAATCCCGGACACAGAACGCAACTTCTGACACATGTAAAAGACACGCATCACTGGTGACGTCATCTCCAGATAGGTACCATAACCAAGACCGTGACGCAAAACTGACGTAGACGACGAGTGGTTTGACAGTGACAGACGCACAGTTATGCAACGCTCACAATCTCTCCGTCCTAGTGTTACCTCAATCCTATTGGAAGAAAGTCTCCTCAAACATCACCAGTTTCCCACTTTTATACCTGAAAATAAATCCGTGCATCCTGTCAGTTTTATACAATCCTTTCGAGAATTGCTTCCTGACACCTGGAATGAGCGTAGGAAGATAAGGTTTGTAATGGGATATATTCAAGGTGAAGGGAATATCTGGGCTTCAGGCGTATACCGCTACTGTGCCACTCTCAAAGAGTTCGAAAATGCATTTCTTAGCAAGTACTGGTCGGTGGGAATTCAGGAGCGTGTGAAAAATGAAATATACAACCCTCCACCCTTTAATGAGCGGAATGGCAGTTTAAGAAAATACTTTGAAAAATATCTAAACAAAGCACGCTTCTTCGACGAACCAATGTCGCATCGAGAAGTACTTAGAGTACTGATAGGACGACTGCCGACATACCTCAGATTGCAACTGGTACATATTCCTATATATAATCTGGAAGACTTCTTGTCGACAGTCGATTCGATTGACTTAATTTACGAAGATGACCGAGCTAGGAACGGACGTGGTAACCACAACAATACTTATGGCAACGCCAGTCGGTACGCCAACAGTAATGGAATAAATCAGCTGATGCCGCCACCGCCGACGCAGGCCAGCCAACAGTCGCGTACAAATACTCTGGCACCACACGTTAACCGCTATGACACAAACTCACAGGCTCAAAGACAAACATACAACGGGGGCGGTAGAAATTCTAACAGACAAACATACAGCGGGGGCAATGTAACAAGGCAAAGAACAGACAATAGGTACCATGCAGGGTATAGTAATAGAAGAAACAACTGGAACAATAATCGAAACGGGGGCAGGAATTTTAACATGGGGTATACACAATAAAACACGTACACAGGTAGACAATATCCGAACCATCCCCCACCCAGTGACAATCGACAGACAGACTACGTGCCGGTGGCACGGATAACGACTGACTGCGGACAACAAACGACTTGTGGACCACCACAATCTACCGTGACAATAACTGAAGTTACGGAACCTGCCCAAACCGCATCAGGTACCCAAACAAACTGAAATCGCTCTTCTCACGCCCTCCGAGTTTGAGCGGTGAATCCAGTGGGGGCACACGATACTCGAGAGTTCAAATGCTGAGGTTTAATGATGGTGTAGACATTAAAGATGAATTGATGCAAGAACACACAACTTGTAGAAGGAATCTATCTGAAGTCTTACAAGCAAACGTTGTCATTGTGGTTGGTGGTATTTGTTTTAATTCGCACACATCCTAAAGCATCAGTTATACATAAGCAGAATAAGAAGTGGCAGCATATGTATAGCGGACCGTACAGAATTGTACAGATTCCACACCGAGGCAGTTATCTTTTAGCACACATAAACACTGGAAAGATTAAAGGTCTATACCCACACAAAGATTTAAAACGATTTCACGCCTAATATGAACGTCTGTGTGCATTAAGCGGCATTATTTATATTTATTTGTGTAAGCATCAAGTATGTCATGCGTCAGAACTTCTCCGAGCGACGAGCAAGATCGCAGGTAAGTGCCTAATATTTATTGTCAGCTGGCACAATCATTCAATGGATAATAAGTAAACAGATGTAAGTTACCACACTTACACAGTTATGGGCAGTTAAAAACGTAATAGCCATATATTTTGACGTGGGTAATATTTTGTGTAGGAGTAATATTTTATATTTGCGTGTATATTTATATATGTGTTGCTTGGAAGAAGTAGGTGATTTATTCTGGTTTGTGATCGGGAATCTTTATTTATTCATTGCACGTGGAGTGTACAAGCACACGTACCACTTATATGCATTATTGCCCGACCAAATTTTGGATAGTCACTTACGGGGACAAGTAATGTAGTTTGTTGTGATAGGAGAGAGGAGAATATGAAATCTCGTTTGCCCACTAAAAATAATTTTTGCTATAACTATTTATGCTACCAGGGAAGGATACACCAAGCTAAAGAGATTTTGCTAACTTTTATGCGAATGATCAGCTGACAAATAAACAAAACACGTAGAATCATGTTGCATGGCAATACAAGCTCGCACGCATACCATCTGCATAAGTAAGAACGAACTTAAATTTTCTCCGCTTAATCGATGTCGTAAGCAACAACTGCAGACTATGCAAAGAATTTAAGATGCAGGGTACACACTATTTAATTGCTATATAAAGCGCTGTTTGACACTTAACAGAGATATTTCTTTATCACATTGTTAACTTAAAGATATTTTCTTTCCTTTATCACACTTCATTGATGTAAAATTCTTAAGATGTACTTGAGTATTGCAGCTGGTAGAAAAACTTATCATTTGCTTAGGTTATGCAATTGTTTTGTTTGACAAACCACACATTGCGAGAAACACATGAAATTTCACAACATAGCATGGTATGGAATATTTACTACTGAAACACCGTAGACTTAAACCTAGATATAAGAACTTTTATTTCAGCAAGAAGAAACGACGAGTATGTGTGGCAGCCACCGCTGGAATTATTTACTTTAACAACTAACTCAGGAGGTGCATTTTAAATGAAAGATTTACTAACTTTTGACATGAACACAGAACGACGCAGGGACACACATACAAGAATACACACGCATATCTGAGTGCCATAATTTTATTTATAATTACCTATCTTTGCACAGATTTAAATTACGCACGAAAGAGCAGGATTAGGTACGGTCGCGAATGTTCGAGAAATACGGATGGTGTGACAAGATGAGGACTTTCCGATGCTAGGATCGATGATTTATGCTTTATGTTGTTTGCTCGCGAATTGACGTTAGGAGTGATCTTTGCTGTAACGATTGTAGACTGATAAAATTGATATTCTGCAAGTAGAATTAGCGAGATTCCTCCAACTACTCTGTCCTCAGTCTTCCTTCTTTAACTGTACTTCTGTCGCACAAATGGTGCGAAATCTACCTTGTGTCAAACACGACGGCCGGGCCTGACCTTGACTTGCCTTGACTTGTATATATTTTTGTGTGTGTATGAATGTTTATTGCCAATATTTTATGTGTGTCTGGATTACTTATATTGATGAACACCAGGGTAACACAACACGGATTACGGACTTTAAAACGTTACGATAGGTGACACTTTAAAAAAGAAATCAAAACCAGTATTGCATAACGACAATTAAGTCTGAAATGAATCACATTTAGACATGTAATACTGCATAGAAGAGACGTGCAGAGTGTATCGGATAAACAAGGCTGAAAACAGCATTATCACAAAACAAACTGACATGAGCATAGGCAAACCACATATGGTCAATGTTATGCTCAATATCAAAGTATGCTTATGTATTTCGAAAATTGTAAAGATTTTTATATCTGTTAAATAGCTAATGAAATGAATTTTGTAAGAGAGATAAGATTTTATGTGATTTGGATGTTAATGAGAAACAGTCCTTAAGTAAATGTCTTATTAAATCGAAACTATTTGGGAAAGAACAGTGAAGCTAGTTATTTGAATAGGACATGTGGATTAGGAGACCGTGTGAAACAGCAATAAGCACAGATGTGTTAAGTGCAGTGAAAGACGCCAACAAGTGATTTTATTATTCTTAAGAGACGTTCAACGACCTTCGCGCTACTGAAAGTGCAAATTTCAAACGTTATCACCCCGCGAAAAGACGCTGTCCAGTGAATTCACAGTGTTTAGAACAATTTAAAAAAATTAAAAGACAGGCCTAAGAGGACCGATAAATAAATTAAAGTGGTAAATTAGTTTGAACAGTGCGTGATGGTGAATAAAGACGCATTCTAACGCCACCATAAACGCTCACGAGAATCAAACATAAAAATAAAAGATGACGTATAATGCGCACGCAGGACGTTTAATTGACGCACGTGCTTACATACTGTGAATCAATTAATAAACGTACGCATATGAACAAGAGAACAGTGCCGTGTGATAATTCAGAGACACTGCTAGGTGATGTGAATTCCACGACACGTACGAACCTCGCCTGCTGCAGTCAAACAGACAAAAAAACGTAATGCGGTATTCACCCACCGGTGTGAAGTGTGGACTCTCGACGAGTGCAAACTGGACACTCCTTCCTTAAAAAACACACCACACTGCAATCCCTAATGTGTTGCAGTTTGAAACAGTACGATTAAAATTACGGAAGTCATACCGCGCGATCCTGCCACGATGCAACGTAAGCACAGACTGAAGCTGAGCCAGTGGCGCGATGTGACGTCATTACTGATTGTTGACAGCGCTATGCAAACAAAGCTCTTACAACACCGCCTAACGGACAATATTAATCAAATAAAAAATATGAAAAAAAATGTATGGACTCGCAGCAAGCTGCGTTAGCATTAATGGGGACTGAATCTATTCAGCGATAACAAAAATATTAATATAGAATCAAATCAGATACTTTAAAATGTTAGCATACATTTAAATCAGATGCCATAGTATGTAAGATATTCAAGATAATTTCTCCATTTCTTGTGACCTCATGTATTTATATGTATGATAGATAGTAAATTATGATACATCTAACATTTTTGCCTTGAAAGATCGCATGTACGATCAACATAAATAATGATTCTGACCAATGAATAGTATTCATGATAGGCATTCTGTAAATAGTCATGTATATAGCACCAAAATGTATATTTAGATAGGAAAGTAAGATAAATACTAGGCAATTAACCTGCTAGTGTCAGAGTCATGGATATACGTCATTTGTATTGGATGCTAAAAAAATTTTTTTGTATAATATCTGGCGTATGTTCACGTCAGTTTGTTCATTCTATCCTTTACCCACAAGAGCGCACACACACATATATATACCTAGATATCGCCTCCAATAATCACAATTCAATCACGTAATAGCTTTTGCGACTGCACAAAAAACACTCATGCACCAAACAACGTGTGAATGAAGGAAACTAATCAAGTGTGCATTCTTTGCAGGAAAAAAATTAATAGTTATCCTAGTGCAGTAGACATTGCTAACTCCAATCTTTTTGTTCTTTTCATGAGAAAAAAAATTGCAATGAGACGGTGCGAGCGAGGGGCGCTGAACTGACGATACATCACGGACCGCTGTTGTCCACGCGCACACTCCGTGCGCAATAATGGAAGCTGCTCGCTGCCGCCGGCGCTGCCGCCGCTCCCGCCTCCAGTACCAACGCAACAACCTCGAGCCGTCGCCGCCGTTACTGAAATTCAACCTACAGACAGTACCCTAAAAAATCAACTTCATAATCATTAAAAAGAAATTTGATGCAACTTTCTGTACTATAGACATCCATCGATGTGAATAGACTGTAATACGACGAAACATGATCTGTTCTTGAGAAAACAATTCTGAAAAACGAATATTCCAAAAGACTGACCCATGTTGTACTTATGTTATGTGGATTATATGTAATTTACATTATTATCTTATGTAATATTCGATGTATTTGTGTTCTATGAAACTAGCCTTGACACAATGCTTGTTTGTCACGGCTATCGGATTCTGTATCATACCTCAGTCGTGCCAAAGGGGGCCGTATAATGACACGTTTTCCTTTCCCCGATATTATCAGAGAAAGTTTTGTATTTTTATATTATTTCGGCATGTTAAAATAGTTATCTATGAAAGTAAGAGAAAGAAAATTTTTTTTTGTAACAAAGAAGACACTCTTGCTTTGTACTTCGTAGCGATAGCGTCTTGCAGACTGGAGCTGTACTTTATTATTTTTTATGTGGCCGCTATTATGTACATTCAGGTAAATATATGTGATGTGCGCGTATCTTAAATTTATAAATAAACCCCCACCTCTCACTTAAATTCGCTCTTATGAATTTTTATTAATAATTTTGCCCTATCCTCCCTCCGCCCATAATGTCATTTTCAGCCTTGTTGAATCACCGCAACAATGGATGGCATAGTTTTTTGTTAATATTGAATGGTGATATTTCGTGTAGCCTGCCACTCTTGTTTCAAAATTTACTCCATAATATTTTCATTTACTGGCAATAGAACCTGCAGTCGATTTTCTTGTAAATTTTTAGAAGTCCGATGTGTTTGACTTACGTGATATTCCTATCCGATATATATCATATCACTTATCTTACTTTACTGTTTGCTACACGAGTCGTAGTTTAATATTGACGAACTGCCATCCACTATTCGGCGAGTGGTTATCACATTATTAAAATTTCATTTGATGTTCCTTGCAGGTAATGCTCAAGAAGTTCATCATCATTCCTCAACAATAGCTGTAGTCGAGTCCTTAGTTATGGTGAGGCATTGGCGTCGGATGTTGTCTTTCAACAACCCCAGAGGTTTCGGTCGATTACGATACACTTGCGACTTCAGGTAACCCCAAAGCCAATAATCGCACGGACTGAGGTCTGGGGACCTGGGAGGCCAAGCATGACGAAACTGGCGGCTGAGCACACGATCATCACCAAACGAAGCGCGCAAGAGATCTTTAACGCGTCTAGCAATAAGGGGTGGAGCGCCATCCTGCATAAATATCGTACGTTCCAGCAGGTGTTTATCAGACAGGCTGGGGATGATGCGATTCTGTAACACATCGGCGTACCTCTCACCCGTCACGGTAGCAGTTACAAAACCAGAATCACGCAGTTCCTCAAAAAAAAAAAAAAAAAAAAAAAAAAAAAAAAAAAAAAAAAAGGCAGGTGACGGTAGATGTGGTTCTAATAAAACCCCATGTAATTCCAAGCATGTGTGTCAATTTTTACCTTTCTATCTACATTATTGAGAGATTTATTAAGTTTTCAAATTTATACTGACTTTTTGATCACCTGCTGCCGCAGTGGCCGCAGTGGCCGAGCAGCATGCGGCGCGTCAGTCACGGTCTGTACGGCCACTACGGTCGGGGGTTCGAATCCCCCCTCGGGCATGGATATTTGTGCCGTCCTTAGTGTTAGCTAGTTCATAAGTTGTTTGCAAGTTTAGGGACTGATGACCCCGTAGTTAAGTCCTATAAGCTCTACAAACATTTGAACATTTGATTTGATCACCCGTTATGTATGAGATGTACACAGTTTTGATCGGTGACTCGCCGTTCATTGTGGCTCCTGTGGACACTTTGGCGGTGTTCTCCGTTCCACTCCTTCCGCGGCACCCGCGTGTAGCATCAGCGGCAGCCCATTATCAGCCCACTCACATTAATGGCCACTCAAGTGACGTCACGGCTGATAGTCCGCGACGCGCTTCCCGCGTGACACCCACTGTAGCTAACCTCCTCAGTCCCTGCGTCCCCCGTAGGGAACATAACACAAAATAAATCTGATGACAATATTCAAGTGTTGCTCACAGTGCTAGGCATCTCAACATATAAACGGAAGCGGGCAGCACATGTTGAAACTGAAAAAGTCACACGAGCTTTCCTTTTGTTCCTCTACAAAATGTTCAAAATCTGCGTAACTAATGAACCAAACTGCTAGGGTTTTCGGCACCTAGACATAAACACAATTTTAAACAACTATTTGTTAACTTATACTAAGAACGAGAGACACGTTCATGGCCGAGGGAGAACTCGAACGTCTGGAGGGAGCGAGCGCGCAATCCATAACACGACGCCCATCCCTGCACTCCAAAAATAAATAAATATCAATGTACCCTAAACTTACAAACTACTTATGAACTAGCTAACACTAAGGACGGCACAAATATTCATGCCCGAGGGGGGATTCGAACCCCCGACCGTAGTGGCCGTGCAGACCGTGACTGGCGCGCCGCAGTCCCCACGGCCACCGCGGCCGGCGTTCCTCTACAGCAGTGCTAAAATGGCTTACAGAATGGAAAGGCGGTTTTTTGGGTATGTGAGCACTAAAATTACCGTAAAACTATTTCTTTAATTTAAAATTAGCCTATACTATTATTAAAACAAATAAAAAACCATATTAACATAACCTGCATAGTTAATATCACAACCCATACTGGATGTTGTGGTACGTAGTGTCCTGATGATATTTTTGAAGTTTTATGGAATATTATTAACCATAAAATAAAACAAAACGCAAAAATATTGAAAAAATTGACGGGAAAGGAGGTTAAGCTCTCGTTACAAGATGGAAGGCAGAGGACGAAGTGCTCACATTCAAAAGAGCGCAACAAAGCGATGTAGAGTTACGCCCCCTCTGTTCGCCGTCGACATAATAGAAACAATGACGGACGATGCGTCTTGGCATGGAAGACATGAGACCTTGGTCATCGCAGGACGAAGTTATCACCACATCTGCCCACACAAATCACGTAATTACCGTCAAATCTGGGAAGAGGTGTGATAAACTCTGACGTCAAGTTCAATAGGGTTTGATCAGGTTCTGATCTGGTGAATTGGAAACTAGCACAATCCTGGCCTTGTGTCGTGGCGCATTCTCTTATTGAAAAATGCCAGTTATGTTGGCAAACATGATCGTCTTGAAGAGGAGGTACGCGGTATACAACCAGTGTACGGCATTTCTTAGCCGTCAGGACGTCTTGCACGAGTTCGCTGGACTGATGCATGGCCACGTGACTTTTCTCCTGAGCCGTAAAGCTTGCCCCCGCCCCGCAGTAGAGTTACAGCTCGTGCAAGAAGTCGTGCCCCTTGCCTTCTCAACTTGTGCAATGGACGAGTCCAATCCTTTGCTTTAGAGGGGCGTCCGCCTCAGTTGCGTGTTGCCTGCTGGTCGCGGTGTGCAGTTGACTGCCGGCTTAAAGCCGGGTTCACACAAACAACTAAATTGAGACAACAACGCGTGTTTTTCTGCAGTTGCACTGTGAGACATCGTTCACACAGGACTTTACAAATACTACTTAGTTGTGCAGTTTTCAACATGGCGTCCGCGGTCTCAGCTGATCGTGATTTGCACGGCTCATTTCATTCGCGGCCAAACGACCGTTACAGATTGTTCCACAAGCACACGAAGGATTTTCTTAATTGATTCGACATTTTAGTCGCAAACAAAGACGCCAAAACGTAAACCTCAAACGCAAACACACTGATACGAAGTAAAATGGTTCGAAATACCCCGCGAGGTGGCAGTAGAATGTTGATATTTGGTGTTGGAGGAAGAAAGTGGCGAAACAAAGTACAAACAATTTGAACTTTTGTTGCTAGGATAAAGTAGTGCATCTTAAGTTGGGCTACTAAACCCAGTAAGTTCACACTTGCTACTGAACTACAACTTCACTATGCAACTAGCTGTCGTACGCCATTAGTTGTTTGTCTGAATCCGGCTTAACAGTAGAGGTCTGCATTATGTCCGATTTTTACCGGCGAGTCCCGCTCGCCCCTCTGGCTCTCGGGAGTGCGCGGCCGAGCGTCCTCTTCTACCGGTCGCGGGCAACCGAGCGCCAGTAACCGGCGGACTCAGCGCTTCGTACAGTTCTTACATTAATACTTGTTCCATAGATCATGAATACGACACTTCGTAATAATGTGTAACTTGTCAGTGTAATAAAAGGTGTCTGTACAAGATATTACATTACACAAAATGTTATATGACACAAATATATTTTGTATTATTTTTCTTTTTATTATTTTTTTTTAATTTTTTTTTTTAAGTTTTACTAATTTATATCTAAAAACTCATCCATTGAGTAGAAGAAGTTGTCATTCAGTTATTCTTTCAATAAATTTTTAAATGCTAGTTAGCTATCTGTCAGGTTTTGATGCTGTTTGATAGGTGACCGAAGACTTTTGTGGCAGCATAATTCACCCCTTTCTGTGCCAAAGTGAGATTTAACCCTGCATAGTAATATCATCCTTTCTCCTGGTGTTATACCTATGCACACTGCTATTAGTTTTGAACTGGGTTTGCCGCGGCGGATTAACCATCCGTGATGCGCACGGCCGTTCGCCATCTGGGGTTCGGGTCCCCTCTCAGGCATGGGTGTCTGTGTTCTCGTTAGGTTAGTTTACCTTGGTTTAAACTGTTTCCAAGCTACGGACTAATAACCAAGCAGTTGAGTCCAACAGATTTACAAACCTGAACTGGATTGGATTATTAACAACAAATTTCATCAGTGAAATATATATATATATATATATATATATATATATATATATATATATATATATACTCTGAAGTAACTGTTAGGATATCTAAATCGTTAAATAGGTGTCTCCAGGATGATCTTGGGTCCGCTCCAGCAATTATTCTGATTACACGATTTTGTGCAATGAATACTTTTTTACTCAATGGTGAATTACCTCAGAATATGATACCATACGAAAGCAGTAAATGAAAATAGGTGGAGTAAAGTAATTTACTGAGATTCTTATCGCAAAACTTTGCAAAAACCCTAATAGGATACGTAGCTGAACCCAAACGTTTTAGCAGACGATCAATGTGTTGCTTCAAGTTTAATCTCTCATCAATTCACACATCTAAAATTTTTGAAAAACTCTGGTTTCCCTTCTAAACGAACGAAAATTCTACCTTAGCTACGGACTTCAGTTCAAAGTCTATATTTATCACTGGAGTTGTGCCATTTACTGTACGGAGCGGTATATGCTGTGTTTTATCAAAAGTTAATGAGAGTCCGTTTGGTTAGAACAACTTAATAATTTTGTGAAAGACGTTATTTACGATTACATCAGTTAGTTCTCGATATTTGAATGATACTTGTATCATCAGCAAAAAGAACTAACCACCGGCCGCGGTGGCCAAGGGGACTGAGGCGCTCCAGTCACGGTCTGCACGGCCACTACGGTTCGGGGTTCGAATCCCCACTCGGGCATGGATGTTTGTGCCATCCTTAGTGTTAGCTAGTTCATAAGTAATTTGTAAGTTTAGGGACTGATGACCCCGTAGTTAAGTCCCATAAGCTATACAAACATTTGAACTAACCTTCATCAACGTAGAATGGAAAGTCATTAATGTATATCAGTGATGAGAGACCACCGCTTCATATTAACAACTTACTTATTTCTTTTATAAATGTCTTTCGTTGTTTACTATCAGTTCTATAACCCAAATACTACAATTGTTTATGTTACATTTGATGTTTGATGTTGTAAGTTTAGGGAATCATGACCCCGCAAGTTAAGTCCTATGAGCTTTACAAACATTTAAACATTTTTAACTATTTTGCAAACTACTGGAGTTTCGACCATTGATATGATCATGTCTTCCAGTAATTGTAACGTTAAAAACTGTAATTTCTGTATATAGTATTTTGTTCCGTTCGGTAGACAAACGGTAATACAGTAGTCTAATCGTGCGTTATGTGCAGAGTATCTGCAAACTCGGCCACGTATACATTGTACTAATATTGATTGCGTTGCTCAAAGCCAGGTAGGTTTCTAATGTGATTCCGCAGTGATGAGCGCGCGGCGGTCGCGCTGTCACCGGCCGAGACTGCGAGAGCGCTCGAGCGCCCGGCAGTGCTCGACGGTTCCGCCGGTAACCGAGAGGCGGAGGGCGACCGGCCACAAATGCTGCATTAAGGTGCGAGTCCGAACACGGCGACAGCGACCCACTGCCGCTGCTGACAACGACCGAGACGCAGCCGCCTGCTGCCGACCCGTTTCGGAACACAGCGGCAGGCGAGCAGCGCGGTCGCCGGTGAGAGGCGGGCTGAGGTGTCCGCCGACTGCCGCCGTTGTTGCGCCGTCGTTACAGGAGGAAGACGGTGACGTTGCATTGTTCCATACTAAGAGAACACGAACGCTGGTAATGCCAATATGAAACACTAGAGCTTCCGATGGAAGTTACATGCCGTCACAAAAAAAAAAAAAAAAAAAAAAAAAAAAAAAAAAAAAAAGTTCAGTGATGAATTTATTCAGGAGCTATTGCCGTTTAAATAAAAGACAGTTCAACATCGTACTGAGTTCTATTTCGGATGACATAAAACCACAGTGCCTAAGAAATGCAATAACTGAAGAGAAGTACGCAAAAACTAGTGCATTATTTACTATCTGCTCAACAACTGGTACGGAACAGTCCCAGCGATGTGAATGTTGAAGGTGTTGTTATCTCTTGATTGCTGATTTGTGTTGCACTGTGGTCGCATCATTTCGTAATCAGAAGCAATGCGACTATTATTTTTCTTTCGGTTCTGCTTTATATATTGGAAATGAACTCCGTAAAACTGCTCTGATATGTCCAGAAAATTATTCAATATCATATTTGCGTCGCATAAAAGCCTTTAGTAACTTTTGCCTCTTTTCTTTCCTTTCCTTTCACACTTTTAATATTGAACCATCGTTAGTTTTATTCCGTTTTATTTTCTTTGTTGGTACATAACAATCTATTGTCACCTCTCGTGAAATGAAGTAAATAAACCTGTCCTGCCAGTATTTTACACAAAACGCTTTATTACTCTACATAATCATTTTTAAGAACACCATTTATGTAATTACCGATAGTTAATTTCTTAATTCTTTTAAACATAAACCACCGTTTGTATTTAGTTTTTACTTTAATAGTTAAGTATTGACGAAACTGCACTAAGCTGCTACAAAAATGAAGCAAAACGTGTTACAAAATATTAATGGGTGCAGCTTCCTCTGAGTCTTCATTGATATGCCACATCAAACATTTACAGGCATACATCCGTACTCATAATTAAATAGTTTATCAGAATTTACAAAAAAATTCCCGACTGATTAAACACAGTTTCAGGCCTATTATATATTTATTCGTGGAACTTTACAACTCTTCTTCCCTGTTACAAACAACAAATGCAAGTTTCAATCCGATCTGTAGAAGAGACAAGGCAATGATGTCTTCTGCTTTTAGTTACATCCAATGCAATGATGTCTCAATAAATTAAAACGAACGAAATCTCAATTTACAGTTTCTTGAGGACATATCCCCAAGTGCTTCAGTGGTTATAAACAATCTTGCTTGTGGTGGCCATTGGAGCAGCAGCTGAATACTATGTATTTTCACTGTAGTGTTTTTAAAGAAAACGCCCTTTGCTACTGCTAGAAGTAAAAGGCGTTTTCTTTAAAAACACTACAGTGAAAATACATAGTTACAAACAATGCACATATGAATCCATTCCTTGATAAATACGTTTCGTGCACTTACTCGTCCTGTTCAACTACTGTGCTGTAGCTTTCCAGATATCTTTTACTAAAACATTTCTGTACTCGTTATTTCCTGCGTCAAATATTACAGGATATGTTGCTACTCTGTTTACGGACTTCTTTTCGTCAGAGTTCAAACTTTCAAATGTTTGTAGAGCTTATGGGACTTAACTAAACGGTCATCAGTCCCTAGACTTACAAACTACTTATGAACTAGCTTATAATAAAGACGGCACAAACTGCCATGCCCGTCGGGGAACAGCCTCGCGTATCGTAGGATAGCGCCTCAATGCGCTCGGCCACTCCGCCGCGGCTCGTCAGTCTGAAGAGCTCATTTCCCTTGGGTGTTGTCATAAAACCGGTCTCCGGCGGGGGGTCGGGTCGGCGGCAGCGACACCACTGGTTCGGGACCGGACGGCCGCCGGTCGCCGGAGCAGGTATACGGCGACCAGTGCCGCCGCCGCCGCGTTCCGAATCGCTCGCATTGCAAACAACGGGAACCAGTGGTGCCGCCTGTCGCGGCTCAGCGACGACTGTCGCTTGCCGCCGCGTTCGGAATCGCACCTTTAGACGGCCGCAGCCGTGTCGCAGCGTGCGCCTACCCCAGCCGTCGAGCAGCGGCACGAAACGGGAAACGCTCGAGCGGTTGTTTTCATCGAAATGCAGAGCTCTACTTAACAGTCGAAGTGTACGGCCAAGCAGACAACGTGCAACTGAGTCGGCCGTCACTCAGAAACAAAGGAATGGACTCGCTCTGCGCATAACTCGAGAATGCTTTTCTGCCCACTGGCCACTTCTTGCACGAGCTATAATAAGGAGGTGTTGTTCTGGAAGAAGACTGATTTTCTCCCTCCCATCGGCATGATTAAGAAGGTATCGGGATTCATCAGACCATGCAACGCTTTACCACTTTACCAACGTCTAGTGGCGATGGTCATGTGCCCGTTTCAGTAATTATTGTCCATATTTCACTTTATATGAACTCATTGTTTGACACAGTATACAGCCTCTTAAAATATGTTGTTTCTTTTTCCCAGTTTTTGCAACAGTAACATTTAATTGATGCAACTGGCGTTATAATCGACGATCGAAATAACATAGTTGACAGATTCCTTCAATGCCGTTTATCCACATGGTGCAGGCTGCAGTTGCAGTTCAGAGCAAATCGGTATTCCGCTCCTTTTCACTTCCAGCATTATTGATACTGATGTTTGTGAAACGAGAGCCCCTGCGGAACTGGAAGGCAGGCAACTTGTCAACCATGCCTTTTACGCGGGTTGTCGAGCTCGTTGGAGGAGACCGTGGATACGGCAATAATAATCTTTTATCTTTATATTCTCTGTCACGATGTTTGCGCGCAATGAACTACGAAACTACTCAACTGATCTTACGAAATATTGCGCAGTGAATGAGATTTGGTCCAGCTTAAAAAACAGGATAGTTTTTATCTCGAACAGAATGATCTATTGACCCAAGGTCAACACGGATTTAGAAAATATCGTTCATGCGAAACACAACTAGCTCTTTACTCACACGAAGTGATGAGTGCATGAGTGCTGTCGACAAGGTTTCGCAAATCGATTCCGTATTTCACAAACGGCTTTTAATCAAACTGCGTAGTTATGGTATATCCCCCCAAATTTGCGACTCGATAGGGGATTTCCTGTCAGAGAGGGTACAGTTCGTAGTAATCGATGGTAAGACATCGAATAAAACAGAGGTGATAACTGGCGTTCCACAGTGTCATTGGTCCTCTGCTGTTCCTCGTTTACATAAACGATTTGGGAGGAAATCTAAGTAGCTCTCTTAGGTTGTTTGCAGATGACGTCGTCATTTACCGTGTAGTAAAATCATCTGAAGATCAAAACTAACTGCAGAACGATATAAATAAGATATCACTATGGTGTAAAAATTGGCAATTGACTCTAAATAATGCGAAGTGTAAGTCGTCCACATGAGTACGAAAAGAAATCCGTTAAACTTTGTTTACAAAATAAATCAATCAAACGTGAAGACCGTAAACTCCACAAAATATCTAGGAATTACTATTACTTCAGACTTAAACTGGAAAGAACACGTAGATAAGATGCAACAGAACTACTAAAGAGACTCATACACTACGCTTGTCCATCCTTTTTTGGGGTATTGCTGCCAAGTGTGAGATACTTAACAGGTGGGTTTGACGGAGGACATCGAAAGAGTCCAAAGAAGAGCAGCTCGTTTTGTATTGTTACGATACAGAGGAGACAGCGTTACGGAAATGATACAGGATCTGGGATGGGAATCATTACAACAACGGAGCTTATCTCTGCGGTGAGAGCTATTTACGAAACTCCAATCGCCAACATTCTCCTCCGAATGCGAAAATATATTGTTGACTCCCACTTAAATAGGTAGAAATGATCGTCAGAATAAAATACGAGAAATCAGAGATCGAACGGAGACATTCAGGTGTTCTTTCTTCCCGCGTGCAATTCGAGAATGGAATGGGAGATAAATAGTATAACGATGGTTCTATGAACATTCTGCTAGGCACTTAAATGTGATTTGCGGAGTATCCCATGTAGATGTAGAATAACTCACTATTATTTTTATTGGAAATTAAATGTTTTTCTCTAGGTGTGGTGAGTATCCATTAATTGGAACTATTCTTCAACTAGAAGTCTAGGCTAGCGGCAAAGTTCTCGGATGGCGAGCGAAACGTCACATGTTCGAAACTCGCTATGGTCACCGTATTTTATTAATTTTTTACAATTTGAGTTTTAACCTAGCTTTCATCTCCCCAAGATGTGAGGAGTCGTCAGAAACGACACGAGGGTCGAATTCAAGTTAAACTGTAGCTCCCCCTTTCTGAGTGGGATAACTGTCGTAGGTTAGGGACATGTTAGAGCCCGCAGTGAAGTCTAATGAAGGTTCGAGTACTCCCTCGGGCATGGTTGTGTATGTTGTTAATTTTAGTTAGTTTAATTATAAACTTCTCAAACTTAATAGTGCTTTTGACACTTTCGATACTGAATGCAATTTTTAAAATTAACATTTCGTAACATTGCCTGCCAAGGTTCACAAATTTCTTTGCAAACTTCGTGCACTACCAGTGATGTCAGTTACGTGGGTGTTTTAAAAAAGACATGTACGCTTTTGAATCTGTCTCCTGTAGCAAGAAATCGAAGAGACAGTGCCAAAAGAAATTTAGTAGATACGGCTTCCCTCCAAAAATATGTCCATCCTTTTTTTTTTTTTTTTTTTTTTTTTTTTTGAGTTCACTCAGTTGCAGGAGTAGCTCTAAATTTTAATATTGTGTATCGATTACTTGTAACACGACTTATTTCGAGATGTCCGGTATGAAGTGACACAACACATCTCCAATTTTTTTTCTTTTTTTTTTCTTTTTCTTTTTTTCTTTTCTTTTTTTTTTTTTTACATTATAATTGCGTACGATTCCGCGGCCAGAGTCAGTTAACGTAAAAGTATTTCTGGGTGTTGAACCGCGTTATAATGTAAGATGGCTCTTACTTTAATAACCGATATTTCGGGCAACGTTACAGTGGCCTTCTTATGGGTATGCTAATGTGAGCTGGTTGTTACACGGCACTATATTTTGTCACTACTGTTAAGTGTGACATGACGTCATAATTTTAAAATAATCGATGTTATTGGTGATTTTTTGGCGGAAAAGTGGAAACTTAATTATGATGGGATACTGAGGTGGAAGGAGTGGGGGATAGCCGTTGTCTATTGCTTCTTGCATAGCGAGACATGATTGGTGTTCATCGGCGAATGAGGTGATGGACGTGGACCGCGCGGCGGCAGTTGCTTACTAGTGACGCTCACGTGTTGTGTTGTCAGTGCGGCCTATTTCGCTGTGATGGCTATCAGCCACGAGGGCACAAGCCTGAGTCCATCTGCTCTGTTCATGTTATTAGGGTATTTTAAAATTTCGATGGCTTCCCTTATCTTGTGTTTAACCGTGCCGGCCACACCATGGGCCTCTGACGCCCAGATGCTCACTCAGACCTGTCTAATCCCGCTCCAACACAGCTGGAGGGGACGTGACTCGCATATAGGCCTCCTCTAGTGAGCTGTCTCTGAGCCAGTGTACAGTGCACAACACTTCCGCCCCTGTCGGCCCGTTCAGGTAAACAACTAGGTCTCAGAGACCTCCATAACTTTACCAAAACCAAGGGAAAGGGAGACACAACGATCAAACAAAACCATTGTCCCGATTTGGGTTTATTTTGACGCTTTCTGAACACCTTACAGCACCTTGGATGAAGGCTAAGCTTGACACACCAATTCCCTGTGACCTACGGGACAGTATTTACAAATGCCTAAACATGACTCCACTTGCAGAGGCAGCTCGTGAAGAGATTGAGCAAGGAGCTATTCCCAAAAGAACTTACTGTAAGTTTTGTGATCACAAAAAACAAAGGAAATCAAAAACACAGTGTGATTTCTGTAAGTTGCCAGTGTGTGGTCAGCACCACAAAAAATTTGTCCAAATTGTACCGTTAAAAAATGAGAAACTTCTGCTGAATTTTGTGATACCGATTTTAGTTTTAAACATTATTAATTGTACGTGGTTTTCGAATATGATGGATTCTTTGCGTTAGCCTACCATTGTTTAATTTATAAGAGCTTGGTTATTTTGTTTTGTGGTTTGTTGAAGAAATATACATTCCTTTTATGTTATTCAAGGTTATTTAATGTATTATACCCTCATCCTTATCATGACACTGAATTTCTTAAAGAGTTTTTCATTATTATATATCGTGTGGGCCTCTGAGGCCTATGGTGTGGCCCAGACGTAGGAGCCTGGTGGTGTGGCCCACAAGGTTAACCAACCCTGGTTGCTTAGCGAATATTCTCGCATGGTCAAATTTTATCTTTTTGCTGCAATCTTGCTGGCGTTCGGCTACTGAAAATTTATTATGTTGGCTTAATCGAATGTGCCGATCATGTTTGAGTATGCGCGTTGCCACTGCCCTCCCTATGTATACTTCCCCACCCTCGCATTTCACCTTGTACTTTACAGCAGCGTGTAGTGCCTCTATCTTGTCCTTTTCGGCGTCAAGCACACCTTTTACAATTTTTGCTTTCTTATTTTGCGTGGAAAAATGTAATTATTCACATTCAAAACCGCTAATATATCGTCCTCGACCTGTGCATCACATATGTTTAAGTTGGCTCTCGCCGAAATCAAGTGAATGTTGGCTCCAATGTGTGGGCACTGTCGCAAAACTATTGGCCAATGTTGCCGCCAGCGTTGGCAACAATGTGTAGACGCGGAGTAATAGTCGTATCTCAGTGGAGAAGTGTGGGGCACATTAAATCACGGGGCACAAAGAATCAGGTGGCATAATTTCAGTAGAAGGTGGCTAATTATTATTATTATTATTATTATTATTATTTTGTGCATCTGTTAGAAGTATTGCCCTACAGACTTCCATTTGTTTTCTGCAAGATATAGCTCCTGCCTTTAGTTTTCTGCTGATGTTATTTTCGTTACAGTGACGTAGATTGATTAAAATTTGGTGACAAAAGATTACATTAAGTTCACAAAAACTATGTCATTTTAAAAATATGAATATTGTGTTTAATTATGCATATCTACAAATATTAACAATTTTCATATATAACTTCACTTGAGATTTGTTTGAAATATGTAGTGTTGGACCACATGGAACCAAGTTCTCCCGAGGTATGATTAGGCATGGTTCATTGTGCCGCAACTGATACACCAGAGAAAAATTTGTTACGTGGTACAAATAATCCAAATAAAAAGGCAAATTGGAATATTCATGAGCAGAAATCTGGTGAAGGGAATAGTGAGGTTCATCATGAAAAGAACAATGACAACCTTGATGAGTCTGGTGAATCTGTATACAACTTCGAAAAACTGGATAAATTATCAGAACTAGGTGATTTCTTTTAGACTAAACTTGAACTAAAAACAAAATGTAAGTTTACTATGTGGTGAGAATTTTGAAACCAAAGGATGATTCTGGAGACTATCAGGTATCATTTTGGAGGAAAGGTAAAGGATAAAGCATTTATTCCAGCTAGCAACATAGTTTACGTGCTTACAAAATTAATTAATGATGGTGTAACAAAGAGACGAAGACGTTTCATATTTGGAATTAGCTTCCAGTCCATTCAAAAGAAGGTATACGACGACTCTGTGCCTACAGGTTAAAGATCTATAAATGGAATATATGTAAACATTAATTTAAAAATACACTTAAAATTTACTTTGTATGCTAAACATATTCTTCTAACAAACTATTTGCCGCGATGGAGTAGCCGAGCGGTCTAAGGCGCCTTGTTGCGGAGCGTGCGGTTGCTTGTCGTCGGAGGTTCGAGTCCTCCCTAGGACATGGGTGTATGTGTTTGTCCTTAGGTTAGTTTACCTTAGTTTAAGTAGTTTGTAAGCTACGAACTGATGACCACGCAGTTTGGTCCGATAGATTTACAAACATTTCATTTCTAACAAACTATTTAAAGTGGTTCATTGAGACACATTTACCAATTTTTCTTCAAAGACATGTAGCTTGAAACAAATTGTTCATAGGGTAATCATATAACGCCATTTGAAACTTGATTGATTAAACTGTAAAAAATGAAAATCGCAAATCTGTAATAAAATTATTGAATGAGTAGCATAGAGAATTAATTTTTGTGGTTCTATATGCCCCATTGTCCCTTACCCAATACAAATTAGACACATGTTATATGGTATTTTTATTGCAATTCGTATGTACGACCGCTTCAATAAATAATTACTATTCTTTGTGAAACGCTGTGTATAATCTCGCTAAGTTCGTTGATATCTTAGGAAATAATTTTTAGTTATATGCGTATGTAAAAACTATATGGATACACAATGAAAATTAAAAGATTTTTATATATATTCTGTAATATTTTATGTATGTTAATAACATTTGGTTAAAAATTAGTAACTGAAAATAAGTAATTAATTTTATGGTATTATTATCACCGACAATTTCTATTTATGGCGACTCTCAGGCCGTGTAGGTTGGCCAGTCCAGAATAAATGCTTCATTAACAAAGGAAAAGGCTTCTGACTCGAGTTAGAATTTCACAGTAACCAAGATCCTTTATTTTACATTAATAAATGAAACTTTTACAAAATGAAACTTTTACAAGATTGGCTTGCTCCTACCTCGACAGATAACTAAAGAAGACTAACTCTACATTTGTGTTTTAAAACATAAGGAAGAAGCACTCTTCTTTGTTTGTCTGTGTATAAAAGATAACTTAAATCGTTTCATGAATTATCTGTAGTTTATTCAGCATCATCATCTTGTACAGTTTCCAGCCTCTGGCCGGGTCTGCTTCGAACATAAGCCTCTCCATCGTCTTCTGTCGTCCCACCATCTCTCCGTCTTCACCTTGGTCCAGTCTTCTCCTGTTTTCTTTACACCTTCCTCCACTCTTTTCAGCCATCTGTCTCTTGGTTTTCCTCTTGGTCTCTTTCCTTACGGTTTCATCTCGTGCATCCTCCTGGGTATCCTCCTCTCCTCCATTCGCTTAACATGCCCATACCATTTCAGCCTTGATTTCTCTATCTCCTCTCTAATGGTTCCACCTTCATTAACTCTCTGATCCTCTCATTTCTTAACCTGTCTATCTTTGTCACTCAAATACTGTTCGTCAAGAATTTCATCTCACTAGTTTATAATTTGCTTTTCTCACTTCCTTTCATAACCCAGGTTTCAGATGCATATGTCTGGACCGGGATATAGTATGACCGGTATATAAATTTTTACTTCTTAGGGGTACATCCCTGTTCCATATCAGGCTTCTGACACTCTTCCGAAATGCTCGTGCTCTTCTCCCTCGCTCGTTTATTTCCCTGTCGTTTTTCCCATCTTCCTGTATCAGGCTTCCTAGGTACTTGAAACTCTCCACTCTCCTCAATCGTTCCCCACGGATTGTTACTCCAGTTGTTCCTCTCTCTTTTTAAATCTGTGGCTTATTAATTGACAATAAATATGTTGTTGTTGTTGTTGTGGTCTTCAGTCCGGAGACTGGTTTGATGCAGCTCTCCACAATACCCTATCCTGAGCAAGCCTCTTCATCTCCACATAAGAACGACAACGTACATCTGTCTGAATCTGCTTACTGTATCCATCTCTTGGTCTTCCCCTGCGATTTTTTTCCCACACACTTCCCTCCAACGCTAAATTCACAATTCCTTGATGTCTAAGAATGTGTCCTTCCCATCGATCCCTTATTTTAGTCAAGGTATGCCAGAAATTCCTTTTCTCCCTAATTCTGTTCAGAACCTCCTCATGAGTTACGCGATCCACCCACCTAATCTTCAGCATTCTTCTGTAGCACCATATTTCAAAAGCCTCAATCCTCTTCCTGTCCGCACTGTTTATCGTCCATGTCTCACTCCCATATAAGGCAACACTCCATACAAATGCCTTCAGAAAGGACTTCCTTAGGTTTAAATCAATATTCGATGTTAACAAATTTCTCTTTTTCTAGAACGCTCTTCTGCCCATTGCCATTCTGCATTTTATATCCTCTGTACTGCGACCATCATTTGTTATTTTACTGCCCAAGTAAAAAAACTCATCTACCTCCTTTATTGCTTCGTTTCCCAATCTAATTCCTTCAGCATCACCTGATTTTCTTACACTGCACTCCATTACCCTAGTTTTGCTCTTGTTAATGTTCATGTTATATGCACCTTTCAGCACACTGTCCATTCCGTTCAATTGCTCTTCCAGGTCCTTTGCTGTATGTGACAGAATTACTATGTCGTCGGCAAAACGCAATGTTTTTAATTCTTCACCCTGAACTTTAATTCCTTCTCCATATTTCTCCTTGCTTTCCTTTATAGTTTGCTCAATGTACAAATTGAACAACAATGAATATATCGTAAATTAATTAGTTAATTATTTATGATTTTGTTTCTAAAATTAAAGAAAAAATCCATCTCACCTACTTCCGTTTTTACACATATATCTCCAGCCTCGCGTATCATCACAAAACGCACTCGAAGTTTGCATTTTCATTAATGTGGAAAATACAGCCGTATGAATGCTAAAGGTTTTGTTGGAACATCCTATTTGTGCGGGGAAATAAACCGTGAAGCCCCGGCAGTGAGTGGTTTGCTGGCAGTTCCAGCACACAGCGGCAGAATCGACCAGAGGCGGGTCGAACCTGGAGCGGATTAGCGGCTATCGGCGGCCTTGGAAGCCGGCCAGGGCTCTCCACGCTACTGCCGTGTCGGCTCCCCATATCCGCCCCGTACACCAGACACCCAGCACGCGACCACCCAAGAGGCGGAAACCCAATGCCGGCAAATCGCTCCACTTATGCAGATGCCGCGCTTCCACTACTTTTCCTTCTTTCGCCCCTACAGCTTATGTTTTAAAGAGTTACTGCAGCCGGAAAGACTGTAGTAACTGAATAAAGTGCGGCATAACATTCGAAATGTTGTCTGTGGATTCTGACAAAGGTTTAGGACTGGAGTACGTCACGAAGGTGAAGAAGCCACCTCCCTTGACGCCCTAAAATACAAGTTTCTGACGAAAATGTGAAAGAAGTAATAAAAATTGTGCTGAAAATCGCTGAACCAACATCAGAGAGGTTGCTGATTATGTCGGTATATCCTTTGGATCATGCTAAACAATATTTTTCGGGTGTTTTGAGAATAATAGACGTTGCAGCCAACGGCGTATCAAACTTTGGAGGAGCAAGACACGGTTTCTAACCCCTCCCCCCACCCCCTGTATTCACTTGTTTTTATTTGATCTTTAGGCAGAGCCAGTGAGTAAAGTATGGTGCGGTCAGTAACTATGGGAGAGTATTTTTGATGGCAGCCATTTTAGCCTTTGACTGAAGCATCTTGTAACACTCACTACATTGTACCCTCTCCTTTCTCCCATTTTGGCCCACTTTAGGTTTCGGTTGTAACACTAAAAGTTGTCCTTTGCGATCGTCTTTTGACAGCTCGAAATTTAAATGAAAAGAATGGCTGAACCATTCATCTGACACGAACATTCAATAACCGAATTTGTAGAGGAGAAAATTCTCTACAACTTTACTCTCTTATGTTTTTTTCACATCTCGTATCGTTTCAGAGATATTTGCAAAAATAACGGCGATTTCAAGATGTATGTCTGTCTTTCTGTCCGTAACGAAGCTCTCTCTTTCAAATTTTTAAGACAAGAAATACGTTAGCAACACCAAAAAAGCCGTTTGTAATGTAATTCTAATTGCAAATAAATTGAATAAACGAATTTGTAGAGGAGAAAATTCTCTACAACTTTGTTTCATATATATATATATATTGCTCGCCCAGAACTCTCTGTGGCATACGCCATCTTGCGTTGCGTATTTGGTGATATTCTTATCGTAACTTACACGTTGTCATTTCAAGGCAATGGCGCACTGAAGAATTAACAAAAACACGTCGTTCTTCGTACGATAAATAATAATCTAGTGTCTACAAATGCCTTATTAGCATCAGTTAACAACGGTCATCAATAGTATGAAATTAAAGAACGCTAGGTTATCCGTAGCGTAGTAGGCAATGCGTTGGTCTGTGAAGCTGAAGGTCAGTGGAGCGAAACTAACATTTTTTTCCCCTAAAAGTGTTTCAGACACTCTTATTAATTATTTTTTTTTATTATTTAGACTATTATTTTTGTCCAAAATGTTTGCAAAAACTTATAAAACTACAAATCTAAAATGGGCCGTAAAACACGTCAATGTGATTTTTTTTCAATGTGTGACTGCTAATAGGGGACAACATCTGTACGCATATGTAACAAATTCTGCCCAGCACTTGTTGAGGCTGATGAGGCGCTCAACGCTGGCCGTTCGCAAGAGCGCCATGCTCCGAGGTCAATGAGGTCGATGGCTCCCATAGCTCTGTGGCAGTAACGTGTCTTTGTGCCAAGAAAATGATTTAAAAGTCGCTGTTATAAATATGTGGTTCAACACAAAAATGATTTACTTTATTTCGAGCGGTCTCAAGGTGTCGAGTACAACGACAATGAGCACGCAAGAGTAACGTCGTTGACGAGCCATGCCTCTGTCAATCACTTTTTAATTGTTTTAATTTTTCTTTTTTTTGGGAAAACGGAAATGTGAGCACCTATGCTAAATGAAAGTTCTAGAACCTCGCCCCTTCCCCAAGACCAAAGTTCTCGATTCGCCACTGTGAAAGACGAAGTCAGTAAATAGGCTTTCTTGTTCCCCTCCCTCCCTCCACCCCGCTAAAGAAATAGTCGGTACGCCACTGGTTGCAGCGAAGTTTGTTCCGAAATTGCTGTTTTTAGACCGAACACGACGTAGACATCATCGCACAGGAATTGTTTCATAACGTTAACAACAACCCAGAACTGTTAGTTGGTTATAACAGGAGACAAAACATTTATATACGAGTATGTCGTCGAATTTAAGGCCCGATCGTCCAACTGAAGACAAAAGACCGAAAAAGTTAAGTTATGCTGACGTGAAGGGTCTATTCTTCTCACTGTTTTCTTCCATTACCAAAGGACTGTACATCATGTTCAAATGTTTGTATAGCTTATGGGACTTAACAACGGGGTCATCAGTCCCTAAACGTACAAACTACTTATGAACTAGCTAACACTAAGGGCTGCACAAATATCCATGCCCGAGGGGGGGATTCGAACCCCCGACCGTAGTGGCCGTGCAGACCGTGACTGGCGCGCCTCAGTCCCCTCGGCCACCGAGGCCGGCTGTACATCATGAATTCTGATCTTTTGGACATACGGTTAATGACAAATGCGACGGGGAAAGTATGTGCCACCAGCCTGAAGCAATTCGAAAAAAGACCAGAATTATGACAAAACCAATGGTGTAAACTGCTTCACGATAATGTTCCTTATTTTTTGGCAAAAAACAAAGCCGTTATTTTGCCTCATTTACGGAATTCGCCGGACATGCCCCCTCCCCTTTCTCCGCCACTTCTTTCTATTCCCAAGACTTAAAAGTGCAATGAAAAAACGCTGTTTTACCATCTCTGATGACATAAAAAGAGAATTGCTGAAGGAACTTAACACAGTAACGAAAAGTGGGTTCCAGAAAGTGCTTCCGACTTTATAATAAACGCTGGCACATGTATATCCCAGAGGTGTCCTATAGGATTCACGTCAGGACTCCTATGCAGATGCCGTGCTTTGAAAGCTTCTCCTTCTTTCGTCTCTACAACTTATTTTTAAATAGTTACTGCAGCCAGAAAGGCATAACATTTGAAATGTTGACTGTGGATTTTGACAATGGTTTAGGACTGGAATAAGTTCCGAAGGTGAAGAAGCCACCTCCCTTGACGCCCTAAATTACAAGTTTCTGACGAAAATGTGAAAGAAGTAAAGGAAATTGTGCTGAAAATCGCTAAACCACCATCAGAGAGGTTGCTAATGATGTTAGCATATCTTTTTCCTCATGCTAAACCATATTTTCGGATGTTTTGCGCGCAATTTACGTTGCAGCAAAGACTGTTCGGAAAGTGCTGTTTTTTAGAGTGAGTAACGACATAGACATCGCACAGGAATCACTTCATAAAGTTAACAACGATCTAGAACTTCTTAAACCTTTAATGCATACTGTAGCTTATCTTTCAAACTGATCAAAATTTTACTACAAATTCATTTGTACCTGCTTCTATAGATAGTGTTACGCATGCAAGTAGCTCGTCCTAGACGTTATAGATTGCAGAGTGCTACTAAATCAGTTCGACAGTTAGCTGCATTGAGTTACCCCTTACATGTGCGTTTGTTTACTTTAGTATTCTCCTTTTCCTTGTAAAAGTGGTCAGTCACATATTACTGTTGCATTATGTGTTACTTTCTGGAAACATGAGAGACATAATAGTGACATTTACTGCATCATGTACGTCATAGGAGCATTATATAGCTGACCAGCTATGAATTTTGCTAGTAGTGCATAATAATTTTAAGAATTTTTTTCAATAGATTTCTCAGCATATACATACTATACATTAATCGTGGTCCTTTTTATAGCTTGAAACAAAAAGTCATCCATTAAAGGGCTAAGATGGTTGTAACAGGAGACGAAACATGTGTATACGAGTATGACGTCGAATCCATGTCTCGACCATCCAGCTGAAGAGCCAAGACCGAAACAATTCGTTAAGTTCTATCAGACATGAAGGGTCTGTTCTTCTCACTGCTTTCTTCGATCACCATGGGACTGTACACCAGAGTTCTGGTCTGTTGGACATATGGTTAATGAGAAATGTGACGTGAAAGTGTGTGCCATCAGTAGTGTGCCTGAAGCAACTCGAAGAAAACGACCAGAATTGCGACGAAACCAATGGTGGAAATTGCTTCACGATAATACTCCTGGATTTTTCGTCAAAAACAAAACCGTTATTTTTCTCCAGTTACCGAATTCGCCGGAATGCCCCCTCCCCCTTCTCCGCGACTTCTCTCTACTCTCAAGGCCTAAGAGTGTAATGAAAAACTTTTTTTTTTACCAGCATTGATGAAATAAAAAGAGAAATGCTGATAGAGCTCAAAAATAAGTTCCAGAAAGTGCTCCCGACATTGTAAAAACTGCTGGTGCATGTATATCACAAAGGAGTCCTATAGGAGTCACGTCAGGATTCTTAGCAGGCCAGTCCATTACAGAGATGTTATTGTCGTCTCACCATTCCGCCAAAGGCCATGTATTATGAGCAAGTGCTCTATCGTGTTGAAAGACGCAGTCACCATCCCCGAATTGTTCTTCCACAGTGGGAACCAATAAGGCGCTTAAAACAGTGATAGTGCCACACAAATCAAGGGGTGCAAGACCCATTCAAGATAAACACGACCACACAAAAAATCACCGCCTCCGAACTTTACTGATGGTACTACACACGCTGACAGATGACATTCACCGGGCATTCGCCATAGCCACACCATGTCATTGGATCGTCCCATTGTGTACCGTGATTCGTCATACCAAACAACGTTTTACCACTATTCAATCGTCTAATGTTTACGTTCCTTACTCCGAGCGAGGCATCGTTTAGCATTGATCAGCGTGATGTGTGGCTTATGGGCAGCCGCTCGACCATGATATCCAAGTTGTCTTTCCTCCCGCCAAATGCCATACTTCTTAGAGAGGATCTTGATGTAGTTTCGATAATTGTGTGATGGCCTGAAAGGTCGGTCTCTGTCAGTCAACAGACGAGGTCGGCCTGTAGGCATTCGTGCTGTATCTGTCCCTTCGCGTTTTCACTTCTCTATCACATTAGAAACAATGACCTAAGAATGTTTAGGAGTGTGGAAATCTCGTGTAAAGACTTTTGACACAAGTCACATCCAAACACCTGACCACGTTTGAAATCCTTGAGTTCCACGGAGCGTCCATTCTGCTCTCTCAAGATCTCTAATGATTACCCAGGTAGCTGATATGGAGTATTTTTACTGGCAGCAAAATACGCCTAATACAAAAAAACCTATGTTTTGGGGATGTTCAAATGTTTGTAGAGCTTATGGGACTTAACTACGGAGTCATCAGTCCCTAAGCTTACAAATTACGTATGAACTAGCTAACACTAAGGACGGCACAAATATCCATGCCCGAGGGGGATTCGAACCCCCGACCGTAGTGGCCGTGCAGACCGTGACTGGCGCGCCGCAGTTCCCTCGGCCACCGCGGCCGGCTTTTGCGGATGTCCGGATACTTTTGAACATGTAGTGTAAGTCAAAAGCCAGCCGCGCAAGAATGGCCGTGCGCTCTAAGGCGCCTTGCTGCGGAGCGCATGGTTGCTCGCCGTCGGAGGTTGGAGTCTTCTCTCGATGATGGGTGCGTGTTTTGTCGTTAGTATAAGTTAGTTTAAGTAGTTTGTAAGACTGATGACCTACCTATCTAGGAATAACAATTACGAACAACTTAAATTGGAAAGAACATGTAGAAACCATTGTAGGGAAGGCTAACTAAATGCTTCGTTTCATTGGCAGAAAAATGAGAAGAGTCAACATTGCTACAAAAGAAACTGCCTACACTCCACTTGTGGGTCCGTCCTATTTTGGAGCATTGTTCCGCATTGTGGCATCCGGACGATTTAGAGAAAGTTCAGAGAAGGGCAGCTCGCTTTGTATTATTACGATATAGGGGAGAGAGTGTCACGGAAAAATAAAGGTTTGTAGAGCTTATGGGACTTAACTACTTAACTACGGGAACATCAATCCCTAAACTTACAAACTACTTATGAACTAGCTTAAACTAAAGACGGCACAAACATCCATGCCCAAGGGGGGATTCGAACCCCCGACCGCAGTGGCCGTGCAGACCGTGACTGGCACGCCGCAGACCGTTCGACCACTGCGGCCGGCAGAGTGTCACGGAAATGATGCACAAGTTTTTGTATCCCAGTCTCGTCGCCGCTTTTGTGTCTCGTTTCCGTCGTAGGTGTCGGTAGCCGAATGGAATGAGACCGACACAGGAATAAAGATAGCACGCTGGTGCAGGTACGGAGGGGAGCAGCCCGAAACTAGAAACACTACAGTAAATTAGAACGAGATATATATTGCACAGAATTTATACAGTACTTAACTTTTACATACTTCAGTGCGGCAGAATGCTGATACATAGTTGAGCTAGAGGCCTGCCTAGTACTGCTTCCTAGTGCCTATACGATAGCCAAGTCTTCACTGGTGCCTATCTTAGTCCGAAGTGTTAACTGGTTGCTATTTCAGTCCCAAGTGAACGATGTCGTTCAGTGATGGCCACGAGCGGAGTTGTCGCAGAGGGCGCTCGTGGCTGTCGTCGTAAGAACGCCGCACCGTGCGTGCATGGCGGCGCGCGGCGAAAGTAGGTGGCGCGCACTTTGTACTTGTGCGACACCACACAAGTTGTGGTGGAAATCATTTAAAAAAGGCGTTAACCGTTGCGGTGACATCTATTTGCGAAATTTTTTCACCAACTTTCTCTTTCATATTTTGTTAGAACCCATCTACAGAGGGCGGCAAGAACATCATAATAAAATAAACGAATTCAGATAGAAAACAGAAATATTTTGGGTGATCCTTTTTCCCGCGAGCTATTAGAGAATGGAACTGTAAAGAAATATCATAGAAGCGGTTCGATGAACCCTCTGCCATGTACTTCAGTGAGAATTACAGATTATCTACGTAGATGAAGATTACCACTGCAGTTTGGTTCAAATGTTTGTAAAGCCATTGAACGAAACTGCTGTAGTCATCAGTCCCTAGTATTACAAAATATTTAAACTAACTTATGCTAAGAACAACACACGCACCCACGTCCGAGGGAGGAGTCGAACCTCCGGCTGGAGCGGCTGCGCAGTCCCTGACATGCCGCCTACAACCATACGACAATTACCGCGCGGGATAAGTTTCCCTATTTTATTAAAACAAAGACAACATGAAGTATTGTATTAGCAAAATATACAACAATATTTAAGCTATTTTCGACATAGACATCAAAATAATTGCAACACTTGCCATATTGTGGGATCAACTTTAGCATTCCTTCGTCTTAGAAGTCTGTCACCTATCTACATCTACATGGACACCCTGCAACTCACATTGAAGTGCATGGCAGAGGGTTCATAGAACCACTTTTATGATATTTCTCTACGCTTCCATTCTCTAATAGCTCGCGTGAAACAGGAACACCTAAATCTTTCCGTTTTCGATCCGATTTTTCTTATTTCATTAGGATGATCATGTCTCCCTATGTGGGTGGGTGCTAACAATATATGTTCGCATTCGGAAGAGCAAGTTGGTGAAAGAAATTTGCCGGCCGCGGTGGCCGAGGGGACTGAGGCGCTTCAGTCACGGTCTGCACGGCCACTACGGTCGGGGGTTCGAATCCCCCCTCGGGCATGGATATTTGTGCCGTCCTTAGTTGTAAGTAGTTCATAAGTAGTTTGTAAGTTTAGGGACTGATGACCCCGTAGTTAAGTCCCTTAAGCTTAACAAACATTTGATTTTGAAAGAAATTTCATTATTAGATCTCGCCGCAACAAACAACGCTTTTCCTTTAATGATTTCTACCACAACTCGTGCATCATTTGCGTGACACTCTCTCCCCTATATCATGATAATACAAAACAAGTTGCCCTTCTCTGAACGTGTTGTAGATCCCACAATGCGGAGCAATACCCCAAAGAGGACACACAAGTGTAGTGTAGGCAGTTTCTTTAGTATAACTGTTGCATCTTCTAAGTGTTCTGGCAATGAAACTTAGTCTTTGGATCGCCTTCCCTTCGATATTTTCTGTGTGTTCTTACCAATTTAAGCAGCTCATAATTGTTATTCCAAGGTATTTAAGTAAACTGAAGTCCTGTAGATTTGACTGATTTATCGAGTAAATGAAGTTTAATTGGAATTATTTTAGTGGTCATATGGATGACTTGACACTTCTCACTATTAAGGTTCAATTGCCATTTTTTGCGCCATGCAGATATCTTGTCTAAATCATTTGTCAGTTGCTTTTGATCTTCCGGTGACTTTACTAACCGATAAATAACATCATCATCCGCGAACAGTCTAAGACAACTAGTCAGGTTGTCTCCTAAAAAATGAGGATCAGTAGGGGCGCTATAACACTTCCCTGGGGAACGCCAGATATCACTTCTCTTCTACTCGATGACTTTTCGTCAATTACAACATACTGTGTCGTTTCTGACAGGAAATCAAGGATCCTGTGGCACAACTGTGGCGATATGACATAAGCACAAAATTTGTTTAGAAGACGCTTGTGAGGTACAGTGTCAAAATACTCCTGAAAATCTAGAAAAACGGAATCCTTGTCGAAAGCACTCATCACATCATGTTAGTAAAGAGCTAGCTGTTTCACAAGAACGATACTGTCTGAATCCGTATTGACTATGAGTCAATAGGTCGTTCTCTTCGAGGTAGTTCATAATATTTGAGGAAAGTGTATGTTCTAAAATACTGCTGCATACCGACGTCTATGATACATGCCTCTAAATTTGCGGATCACACCTATTGCCTTTCTTGAATATTGGGGTGACCTGTACAACTTTCCAGTCTTTAGGTAAGAATCTATCGTTGAGGGGCCGGTTGTATATGATAGCTACGTATTGGGGCTATTGTAACAGCGTATTCTGAAAGGAACCTAACTGGTATGAAAGCCTGTGAAAGTTGTCTTCAGCTCTTCGTTGTTTTCATAACGCTGATTGAAATATAGGAATTTCTCGGGGTGTATGAAAAGGTGCAAATAGCTGGGAGTAACATCAGGATTGAATGATGGATGATGAAACAGTTTCCAGCCGAACTTCTGCGAAACAAGTCGTATGGGTACAAGCAATGTCCTGGAGCAGCACAACACACGCAGTGAGCGTTTCGTTCCTCTTGTGAATGGCACGTCTTCCGGCCAGAGTTTCGATAACGGCAAAGAGCGGAAGACGGCTGTCATATGCTATTTCCATTCACAGGCGGTAGACATCTGCTAAACAAGAATACAAAAACTGATTCCAGGATATGACAAATGTCTCAATTCACTTAGTGACTATGTCGAAAAATAGCTCAAACATTGATGTACTATTGCTAGTACAGGTTTTTTTAGGTAATTAAGTTGTCTTCGTTAGAAAAATTGAAATCTTACTTTCTGTATGCACTTCGTAACATAGCAGAAAGCGTTTGGGGATCGGACACAGGTTGTATGTGCACCAGCGCGCCACCTCGCTCGCTCCTCGCTGTTACTGAGCAGCGTTTACGTTATGGATGGATATGCGGCAGTCGTAAAATTTTCATTCCTCGCTTTATTGCACAATATGCGTTTAAGAACCTCATATACGACGATAAAAAGTGCTCGAGTTTCAGTTATCTGTGTACCCTGTCAATTATGAGTCGATTGGGCATCATTTATAATGGGATATGGGTCCCTTGCTGTTGTTAATATATATTAACGACTTGCCATTCTACATTCACGAAGATGCTAAGCTAGTATTTTTTGCTGATGATACAAGTACAGCTATCACATCTGACAAACAGGAATTAACTGATAAAATTGTAAATGATATCTTTCAGAAAGTTATTAAGTGGTTCTCTGCAAATGGACTCTCATTAAACTTTGATAAAACCCAGTATATACAGTTTCATACAGTAAATGACAGGTCACCATTAATAAATTTAGACTTTGAACATAAATTTGTAGCTAAGGTAGAATATTCAAAATGTTTTAGGAGTTTGCATTGACGAGGGACTGAATTGGAAGAAACACATTGAAGATCTGTTGAAAGTTTGAGTTCAGCTACTTATGCTATCAGAGTCATTGCAAAATTTGGTGATATACATCTCAGTAAAATAGCTTACTGCGCCTGTTTCCATTCATTGCTTTCATATGGGATCATATTCTGGGGCAATTCAACATTGAGTAAAAAATAATTCATTGCACAAAAGCGTGTAATCAGAATAATTGCTGGAGCCCACCCAAGAGCATCCTGCAGACATTTATTTAGGGATCTGGGGATCTTCACTGTAGCTTCACAATATAGATATTCACTCATGAAATTTATTGTTAACAATCCGACCCAATTCAAAAGTAATAGCAGTGTTCATAGCTACAACACTAGGAGAAAGGATGATATTCACTATTCAAGGTTAAATCTAACTTTGGCACGGAAAGGAGTGAATTATGCTGCCACAAAAGTCTTTGGTCACTTACCAAGTAGCATCAAAAGTCTGACATATAGCCAACTAGTATTTAAAAAGAAATTAAAGGGATTTCTAAATGGCAACTCCTTCTACAATGTAGATGAATTTTTAGATAAAGCTTTTTAAAAAAATGTAATAAAAGTCCCTAAACTATTGATTGTCAAGTGTAGACAACATTTACTAGACTGACACGTTCCACATCATTACGAAATTTCGTATATATGATCTATGGAACAAGTATTAATCTAATCTAATCCAAAACAGTGGTAAAAAAATAGAGAACGAAAATTACCAACATGTTCCAGAACCGTCAACTGATGCACTGATTTTCAATTTTTTCAAGAAAATTAACATTTTAATGTTTTTTTCCTGCCATGATCACTTCTCCTGTACTGCGTCAGGCAACGTATGTGCTCATCAAATACTGTTGTATCCTAACACAGGAAACAGGAAAAGGGGTTGTCGGTCAGTCTGCTAGTCTCGAGCGGAAAAGAGTGACTACAGAGTGACAAGTGATAGGCATCTACGAGAGATGCGGATTTCGGGACTCGAGGGAATGCTTTTTCCGGAGACTTACGGAACTCATAGGTAAATGGAAATATATTTCTTGCTTCCTTCTACTAATACTACTACACTGAGGCTAATCATTTAGAAAAGCGAAGATTACACCCACTTCCACAACAGAAGTCAGCGTTTATGTTCCCTAGGGAAGAGCCTGATACAGCTACCCTTCCTAGCAGCATCCTACATCCCATGAAAGACGCACTCCCTGAGAGAAACAGACTGTCGTGGAACTTACCCGCGGCTGGTGGCAAACGAAACGTATCCGGCACCCATATTTGTCTGATGAGAACTTCCTGCTCTATCGAGAAACAGGGGGTTTTAATGGCCAGTGTGGGCGCAATATTTTTCCCACTTTCTCATACCTAACAATTTCTTATTGGCCACTGCTGTGTTCAACCAATCAAGTTTGTGCCTTGCAACCCCCCCCCCCCTCGAGTCCTCTAGCGAACCAAGTTTCAGCCCAATCCCCTCTCTGCCATACCCTGGGCGGAGATGTGACTTCGTTTGCACTAACAAACTCCATACTTGGTAGCGATATTGTTCAGTTGAAAAGCAAACGTCACGGTGCTACCCAGTATGGTCAGCAACAACAATGTTTTACGTCAGTTGGCCACGCCTTACGCCCTCTCCAGAGTGGGGAGCTGCTAACTGGCAGTTTTCCTCCTTTACCCTCTCACTCTATCCTCGTGAAACCACTGACGATGCTATTCCCAGGAACTGGTATCAACTTTGCTACGTACATTAAGACGTGCCTGTTGGCAACCAAGTACTAATGTAACATCTTACAACAGCGTCTATACCTTGCTATTCTCCGAAAGGAAACCCTCCACCCTGAGTCGGTGACTGAGGACATCTGCAGTTCACAAGATTTATTTTTATTTTTATTTTTTTTTACAGCCTACATCCCGTAAGCTATGTGGGTCCATTTTAGCCTGTTATGTGCGATGGTCTCTATTTCTCAGTACGGAGTGCGTCCTTTTGGCTTCACACAGCGTCTCAGCAATGGCGACGGTAATAATCAATATATCACAATACGTTACTTAAAAAACCAGTGTATATGTTGCAGAATTTCTCGAATAAAATCTCCCGACTAATTACAACCAAGTCCAAACGCACTGTCCATAAGCAGTAATATGATCGGAAAGTTTCAAGACCGCGTGGGAGTAGCCGAGCGGTCGCCGGGCGCCGTGGCTCAGCTCGCCCAGTCAGGGGGCTAAACGCCCTCTGTAATAAAAAAAAAAGCTCAGCCAAGTACTAAAAAACGATCACCAACAACAAAGATGACCTGACAACCATGAATCATCGATCAACCATTAAAAAAAAAAATGCTGTTTGGAGCGCCACGTTGCGAATCGCGCAGCCTCCCGCGTCGGAGGTTCGCATCCTCCCTCGGGCATGTATGTTTGTGTTGTCTTTAGTATAAGTTAGTTCATAAGAAGCGACCCCCTAGTTAAGTCCCATAAGCTTTACAAACATTTGAACATTGTTTTGAAAGTTTCAAGACTTTACGACAACGAAAGGGCGGTGAACCGCGAGAAATAAGACAAACAGAGAATCTTCAAATGTAACAGTTAATATGAACCATAAATATTATTGATTGACAGACAGTGGGATAAGGAAAAGGGCGGCAGTGGTAATATGAAGTATGTTTACCTCTTAGGTGTCAAAGTAATCTACTTTGAGAAATATTCAGTTTAATCGTTTGACATGCAACACATTTAGTATACTCAAAGTCAAATTTAGTTCTCGCGGCACCATACCAGTCCAAACTCAATGATTATGTTCTATAAAGATTGCATGTTTCGAACCTTGCCCCCTCTTCGAAAAAATCCTGCAGACATCCATGAGTTGAAAGATAGCAGTGGCCAGGAAGAAAAAGCCGCCCCTACCTAGGCAGCAGCTGGGGTGGAGCCCCACCTAGCTCAACAGCCAGGTTCGCGTGACGCACTCTGGTCCGATACCACCCCTCCACGCCGAAAATTTATGCGCTTTCCGTAGCGAACACGCCAGCTTTCAGAATTTATCGAGAACTCGCAATTAAGCTGCTGAATTTGCAAGTTCATCAGAGTACACGGGATTGAATCGAAGTTATTCAATGTTCATTGAAGTAGCATTAAATGGTATCATTCGATTGTTTTCTTATGAAGAAAGAGCTTTTTCTTTATAAACGTGAAAGAACGTTGTTACAATTTAATAATAAGTGAGTGGATTCAAACTTGGAACACTGTTCGATCTACATGGAAGCCTATCTACAATTTACGGATTGCCACACAACAGTAGACCAGTGTTTTTCAACCTCTTCGAATATGCAACCCCCTTCCCCAATCTCACGAACCGCATCGACGTTATGGTATCTTAAAGAAAACAAATTTAATCTTCTTTCTGTCCAGCTTTCTTTTAAATTGTAGGACGAAGTTTTTTGTGTGTATTTTTCGCAATGGAACACATTATCCTATTTTTAAATGATTTCCTAAAGGAAAAAATATATTTTGCTTAACGAATGTTTCGTATTTCAGCTAAAACTCAGGTTAGAATTATGCTCATTAAGAAAGGTCCCAGGTCCAACTGTATATACAATTTATAAAGAAGTAGATCTACTTTTCAAAATGTTCAGTGTTATTTAGTGTATCAATTTCTTTTACCTATCGATTGATTCCTGGAAACAGACTATGCGCTTTATAAAACAATCTATAATCTATTCAACTTATAATAAATGTTCCCCCAGAAACTCCGTAATTTTAACAATAAATATATTTGGCTTAAGCAGATGATATTGTATTACTGAACCCATAGTTATTCCCCCCCCCCCCCTCCCACCCGGACAGGATTTTGCGATCCTCCCGGGCCTGCAATGTTTAACACGTGTAAATGAATATTAATAACACGAGTACAATTCAGAACACTGTAGTATTTATTAATACTTATTGCTTACATGATGAGACGCTCATTTCGGCAGAAAGAAAAACCATCTTTAGGTGTACAAATCTGTAGACACATGATTTATCGTAATATTATGTAGTACAATATAATAATTTCGTGTGGCTCATTGACCTGGTGCAAGTCTTTCAACTGGACGTCACTTCGGCGACTTGCGTGTCCCTAACCTACCCCAGTTATCCAACCGGGGAAAGGGGACCTACAGCTTAACGTGGAATCCGAACCACGTGTCGTTTCTGGCGACTCTTCATATCGTTGAGAGGTGAAGGATGGATTAAAGTGCAGACTGAAAAAATCCGAGGTCTGACCGGGTTTCGAACCCGCGACCCTTCGGTTTCCAGTCGAGAACTTTACAGGTATAATCTACAGAAACAAATAACTGTTATTCTACATACGATATTCTGATGGGATGTTATTTTAGCTTTTGTGGTATTCTTGAATCTCATCAATCCGTTTTATCCGTATGTTATGCAAGATACAGAGCTTGGTAATTTTAACTGACGGTTTTTGACAGGTATTTGATAATACCTCAAATATTGTACATTTACAAGGTTTGTGCAAAGAGAATATACATCTTGCGAGTTAAAGAATAATCTATATATTTGTGTAGGGGGGGGGGGACTGTGAACCACAGGGAACACGTATGTATTCAAGAAAATTCGGTGTTTGTAGATGTGGAAGGTTGGGAATACCAGTATTATCATTCATTTATTGTTGTCTGAAACTGACAGCAATTGTTTGGGTTCTAGATCATTTTTTCTTATCTCTACGTAAGAAACGTATTTTTTCTTCATTGTGTTTTCGACTTATATTTTTACTCCCTTCAGAATCACACGTTTAATAACACATGCGTTTTCAATATATGGAGTGTCACTATTTATAGCCACAATATTAAACACGAAAGCCCGTAATAACTTACAAGCAAAATTTTTCTTTTGACTTAAATACTGGGGAACAGTGGAACAATCAAAATGGTGAAATATGAACCACTGGTTCCCTATACTCCATAAGAAATTTCAGCATGATATCTATGGGAATTAATTGTACAAATTAATTCTTTAGATAATAATAATAATAGGTAATATAATAATTAGCACTAGCATTGAGGTTGTAATCACCTCATAGGACGATAGAACACAAAATGATTCTAGTACACAATCTGTTGAGGAACAGTACTGTAAACATACACAAAGACAGTCCTACAGTAGAATATCTTAAATGTTCTTTGGCTGACTTAAGGCCATATACCAAAACTGGAAAAAGTACTAAAGGAGGATGCAAACGGTGCAGAAGCATAATAGCAACTTACAGACGAGTGAAACGCCAACTTCAAGAAAGAAAGAAATTTTCCCTTGAGAAGAAACAGGACCAACAGAGTTAGAGTTGCAATACAAGCTAAGAAGAATATGATGAAGTTTGGTTCTGATACAGGCTCAGCAGGTAGCAACTTGGAATAATTTGATGATGGTCTGTCATTAACTGATGACATCAATTTATTGGATGATGAAGAGGCCTTTGATCAATTTCCTGATTTGTACTTCACCAGTATAAGGAAGAGGGATTATGTGCTTACAAGTCTGAAAGATGAAAACCATCCAAATAAAGAAATAATTTAGAGCCTACATAGCTCATAGTGAAAGAAAGGAAAGTGCCAGTGATTTTGAAATAAGATATTTGAGAAAAGTGGTAAAGTGTATGGACAGTTTTATGTTCCAGATTCGGGAAACAGTGCCATATATTCCTTACCAAGTGACTGCATAAGGTATAAGGAGGCATTTGCAAAATCCTAAGCAGTATGGTGTAACAAAATGGCAGAAACCTTACATAAGTTTAGGATTAAAATTTAAAAATATTTATATCCTTTGAAGTATTTAAGGCATTATTCAGTCTTATTTTTTGTACATCACCTAATGTTCTGTATCTAAATAACAAGAGCAATGATGAAACATCCTGGCAGATTAAAATTGTGTGCCGGAACCGGGACTCGAACCTGGGACCTTTGCCTTTCGCGGGCAAGCGCTCTACCGACTGTGCTATCCCGACACGACTCACGATGCCGCCTCACAACTTTACTTCCGCCAGTACCTCGCCTCCTACTTTTCAAACTTCACAGAAGCTCTCCTGCAAACACGAAAGACTAGCACTCCTGGAAGAAAGGATATGGTGGAGACATGGCTTAGCCACAGCCTAAGGGATGTTTCCAGAATGAAACTTCACTCTGCAGCGGAGTGTGCGCTGATATGAAACTTCCTGGCAGGTTAAAATTGTGTGCCGGAACCGGGACTCGAACCTGGGACCTTTGCCTTTCGCGGGCAAGCGCACTACCGACTGTGCTATCCCGACACGACTCACGATGCCGCCTCACAACTTTACTTCTACCAGTACCTCGCCTCGAACTTTCCAAACTTCACATCCCTTAGGCTGTGGCTAAGCCATGTCTCCACTATATCCTTTCTTCCAGGAGTGCTAGTCTTGCGTGTTTGCAGGAGAGCTTCTGTGAAGTTTGGAAAGTAGGAGGCGAGGTACCGGCGGAAGTAAAGTTGTGAGGCGGCATCGTGAGTCGTGTCGGGATAGCACAGTCGGTAGTGCGCTTGCCCGCGATAGGCAAAGGTCCCAGGTTCGAGTCCCGGTTCCGGCACACAATTTTAATCTGCCAGGAAGTTTCATATCAGCGCACACTCCGCTGCAGAGTGAAGTTTCATTCAAGAGCAATGATTCTTACTTCTACGCGAAAATAAACTACTATGTAAAATAATGATAATAAAAACAAATTGGAATTGGTTCATAGTTTCCCAGTTGCTGGTTCAGTCGACCCCATACCTGGGGAACAGTGAACCAGAGAACATTATCTCAGAAAAATGCATTTTTTAAATACCAAAAGTCATTAAACACTGTCTGCGACTGATTACAAAATTATAATAAATTTTCTAGCTGGTAACACTTTTCAAAGCTATTTTCTTGTATTAAGTAAATGAAAAGACTGAAATTTGCAAAATGTGGTTCACTGTTCCCCTCCCTCCCCTATGTGGTATACAGTAGGGAGTTAGGGTTGAAGATTTTTATTCGAAATTATGGTAACAGATAATAAGATAGATTTATGCTTCACCACATTCTTCTTGCTTACATGTTACAATTATCTTTGGTTGGTGGTGAACTTGATTACTCATTGACCAGCATTGAAATATTAATCTAGTTATCTATACAGTAATGAAAAAGTATACAATTCTTCAACAAGAATGGGATTATAAAAATCTCAGGTAACCCTACCAATAAATACGTTGCACAAACTAGACAGATCATTGAATAATATACCTCAATAACATCAGAAAATGACAAACGGAATCACATTTCAAAGAACCCAAGGATACCACAAGTAAGAAGACACTCGAAAACATGTAAACAATCATGTCCAATTTGACCTTTGTTCAATAGTTATACAATTTCCCACATAATTGATTAGTAAAAAAATGAAATACACGATATTTCCACAAAAATATTACACTTAAAAAAATTAGTATATTATTAAAAATTCTATAACCAATGCTTTGAATAAAAATTAAACATTCGAGCTAATGGACATCATGAACATGTACAATAATATCAATATAGAAGACTCTTTAACCTCAGTGAACTTAACTTACTTACACATAACAAATTTCCAATTAATATCACATATGAAATTACAGTCATACTTCACTTAGTCTAGAACAACACTATTACAGATTGGAAGAGGAATTCTGTAGACATCTTGATGAAATTGCTATGGGATACAATGTAGTACGTACCATAACATATATATTTTTAATGTTCTCGAACGATATTTCTTCTTACGCCAAGAAAAGAAAAAAATTAATTAATAATTAATTAATTAATAATTATCGATATGTGAATGATGCTCTGAAGCTCTAGATGGAAATGAAGCAAACAAATCATATTCATAATTTCCTCAACAATCTACATCCAAAAATCAATTTTACCATAGAAATATAAACAAATGACATGATTAAGTAGCTAGACCACAGCTTACAAAAGGTGCAAAATGAACATATGTTTGAAATATATAGGAAACCGACTCTAAGAAACATTATCCGTACTCATCGGTGCTGATCAAAGTAGCCATTTTCAATTCAATTATTAACGAAAAAGGAAGAAGAAAGATTATAGTTTAACAACCCGTCGACAAAGTCCTGTCTAAAGGCAGATCTCACGTTCTGATTTTTGGGTTAGGATGGAGAAGTTCAAATGTTCAAATGTTTGTTAAGCTTATGGGACTTAACGACGGGGTCATCAGTCCCTAAACTTACAAACTACTTATGAACTACTTACGAACTAGGACGGCACAAATTCGAACCCCCGACCGTAGTGGCCGTGCTGACCGTGACTGGAGCGCCTCAGTCACCTCGGCCACCGCGGCCGGCAGGATGGAGAAGGAAATATGCTGTGCCTTTTCAAAGGAACCATCGCAGCATTTTCCCAGAGCGATTTAGAGAAATAACGGAAAACCCATCTCTGGTTGGCCGAAGTTGGATTTGAGCTACCGTCACCACGAGTCCAGTCTCTTACCATTGTGTCACCTTGGTCGGTAATAATTAAGGCTCCTTATCCTACCACTAGATGATATAGCCAAAAAGAATTTACAGCAAAGTGAATAAGACCCTTGAGGTCGTACAAGATCAATACTTTACATGGCAAAATCCTGTAGAAACCCAGAGTTGGTGAAGTGCAGCTTGTAGTGGGTATACGGTGGCCCGCAGTGCAGTTGCACATTGGGTTAATCGATTCGTGCTGTCGCATGAGCATGGACGATAATCCAAAAGTCAGAAAACGAAAAGCGTCAACAGACGAAGTGTGAAACTTTTGTAGCAGATGCACTTGAAGATCACATGGTTACTAGTGAGGGATTCTCCCAGCATCAGTAATCTGACAAATGAGAGGAGAATTGATGAAATGTGGAACTGAGAGCTTGAACTGGAGTAAAATCACACTTAAGTGGGCGGAGAGCTTCACAATGTCCACAAGAAAAAAACATGACATAGTCACATGTGGAACAAGTGTCACAGCAATGTATTATCACGACTTCATTGAAAACTTTCGCAGAAAAAGGCACGAAAGGCGATTGCAATTACTGGACGCTGGTCCACCCATTCCCCAGGACAATGCTCGCATACCGGCGTTGTTGTAGCCTAAGACTGTGTGAATACGGATTGGAAACGTTGTACGTCCTACCTTCAGCCCGAACATGAGTCCAGCAGGCTTGGACATGTCACTGAAGTTGAAAACACGTATGCGTGGTTGTCTCTATGTTTCTGTGGGAGAGTTTTATACCACCGTTACCCAAGCCATTCGACAGATGAACAGAAGTGGATGGAATAATTGAGCTCCTGAGATGTTGGGATACAGTCTTAGAGAAGGAGTGATCATATACTGAAATACTTTAAAGAGGTTTTGAAAAGATATAGGTGTAAATAAAAAATTACGTATTGTTTCTGAAATGTCCCTTCATGTCAACTATGCAGCCTTGCATACATTGCTGCAACTAACGCAATTAATTGCTCTAAAAACTCCTAACTAACAAACACGAGGAGTATGCATTAAAAATCAAGTAACAAACAAAAGTGCAAGCTGCACACCAATTCTTTCTCTGCCACAATAGCTGCAACAGTAATGTCAATCTCAGCGTCTTGTGTTTAATACTACAGCAATGAAATAGTTTGTCAGAAAATAACGAAAATCCCCTTGAAAATGCGTCTTTAAACTATAAAAAGGAAATTTTCTCTTAAGTACGGTTTGAATTTTATGACACCCCAAATTTGACATTTGACTTTTTTTTTTTTTAGCTAAAATGTTACATTTGTGCATGTTTCACATATGATCGGGTACACTCAACGTTCAAACGATTTTAAATGTAATTGCATTTCTGCAGGCTATTGAAACTTTATTTGTTGGCTGGCAAAGAACGTTGCATTGCCTGCCAAACTCTCAGCATAAACTATGAATGAATTGTGAGAACATTTTTCCGTGCACTTTCTTTGCCTACTGTTTAACTGTAAATTTATCAAAACATTATTGTTATTACGATTTACTTTATTTATAGGTGCACAGGGAAATTCTTATGAGGTGGCTATAGTACTAAGAAACTAACTGATGAGATAAAAGATACCATACAGCTAAAGCGACCTCCTCGAATATGACACACGTCTATGGCTACTAATGCCCAGAATATTAATTAATTTAATTGCAAACAAAAGTAGACGTTTCCAAGATTGCAGCAAGGTAAAAATATCATGTTCATCATGTGATGGTCCCGAAACATGCGCTCAATCATTATGAAGATGTGGCTTACCCTTGGTCTTGGTGCTGGGGCTGGGAGGGGCGGTGGCCTCGCTGGGCTCTGGGGGCGGCACGTCGGGGGCTGTGAGGACTTCCTCCAGCACCACGCCCAGCCGCAGCTCTGCCTCGCAGTCGTTGCGCACCTGCCGGCCGACCCCTGCACTAACTCCTCTGCTGATACATACACACACACTCTCTCTCTTTCACACTTTCACACACACACACACACACACACACACACACACACACACACACACACACACACACATATATATATATATATATATATATATATATATATATATATATATAAAACCCGGCGTTGCCTGGATATTTATTTATTTATTCAAGCCTTGAGATAGTACTTCTCCTATCCCTTCTCTCTCTCTGTCAATATCTTTTTCCTTATAAAAGCATGTTATATTTATGGGAGAATCTATGTTCCCGGCTTCCATTACCTGGACCACATCCCCCTATCAGACATTAACACCCTCCTCACTGCACACGACATACACTTGATACTCTGCACCAAACGCAACACGGCTCCTGGCAACGATCGCATCACATACCACCACCTCAAGGAATGTCCCCTCCCTTTCCTCACCACTCTTGCTTCCCTTTATACCACCATCTTCTACACTGGCTGCTACCCCCGCTTGTGGAAAATCTCCAGCGCCCTCATGTTCCTCAAACCCAACAAACCCCTCTCTGATGCCTCCTCCTACCGCCCCATTTGTCTCACCCCAGTGTTCAGCAAGGTCTTCGAATCCATCCTGTCCAATCGCATCCATCACCACCTCCAACTCAATCACCTTCTCCCAGACACCCAATTTGGCTTTCGTCCTTCCTTCTCCACTGATGACCAACTCCTTCGACTTATGCAACTCCTTTCCCTCCAGCTAAATTCCCCTCGTGCCGCCATCTTTGTGTTCTTAGACCTCGAACTATCCTACGATCGGGTCTGGCACTCTGGCCTGCTCTTCAAACTTCAAACCTACACTCGTCCCATCAACCTCATCCGGGTCATTGCCTCCTTCCTCTCCAACCGCCCAACCTATGTTAGCATCCACAACACCGACTCCCATCTTTTCTATCCATCTGCTGGTGTGCCCCAAGGCTCTGTCCTTTCTCCCCTCCTGTATCTCCTGTATACCTCTGATATGCCTAAACCTGCCCCTCCCGTACACCTCTTCCAATATGCTGATGACACCACTTTCCTTGCCTTAGCTCCCACCCTCGCCCATTCCAACTGCTGCTCCAAAAACACCTTGACCTCTTTGCAACCAGTGGCTCCTTTCTATAAATCCTACCAAAACCCAGGCGGTCATCGTAGATCGTACTACCCCTTCTTTCCGTCCCCGAGATTTTTATCTCACCCTTCATAACCGTCCCATCCGCCTCACCCCTACCCTAAAGTACCTGGGCCTCACTACTGATCGCACCCTCTTCTGGACTCCCCATCTGCGCAACTATCCAAGAAAAAGCTCCCTCCCGCCTCCACCTCCTCACACTCCTTGTTGGCCAAACATGGGGCCTCAACCCTTCTACCGTCCTCTGTACCTACAAATCCCTCATCCGTCCTATCCTATGTGTCGCCCATCCAGCCTGGATCTCCGGTCCCTCATCCTTTTACAAATTTCTGGAGATACTAGAGCACCATGCCCTCCACCTCGCCTTCCATATCACCCTTTATCCCCCCTCCCCCATACGGATCCTCTATGATCTCGTTCTTTTACCCCGAGTCGTTCTCTTTATTGCACATCCCCGCCTCCATTACATATCCCACAAATCAGATCCGCCTAATCCTCTAGTCCATCCCCTCCTCTGCACCTGGTCCATTGGCGCGCCTCCACCACTGTATTCCACCTGCTCTCCACTTGTCCACTCTCCAGATCCTTTGCCATGTCATCTTCCATACCCTCCCCCTCTCGGATGATGCCCTGTTACCTGACATCTACCCTTCATACCAGCTGTGATCCTTCCCCTTGCTCCCTCTCCCCCTTCTCTCTCTGAGGGCCCCGACTATCGCTCCCTTCCCCTCCCTTCCCCTCCCTCTTCCCTCCTCATTCCACCCAGCTGTCCCTCCGGATCCTCCTCTTACCGCCCTCCCCTTTCCTTCTTCCCCGTGGCTTCCTGGGACATCATCCCCCCCGTCACTTCCCCATAGGCCCTGTGGCTCCTCCCCACCCTCTCCCTCTCCTCTCATCCCCTTTTCCCCCCACACCACATCTTCAATGCTGTCAGAGCCCCACCATCTGTGGAACCTTCTTTGTACTTCCATGAGTGCTTAGACAAGTGTGGTGCGTTTTAGTTACATTGTTTTATTTTACACCAGTGGACGGCCAAGCCACAGCCAACACCATCAGCTTTTTAACTTGTGTATTTCTCCGAGTGTGTGTTGTGGTTTTTGTTTTAACTCCACAACAGCGGTCGGTCTAACCATAGCCGCCGCCCTATGCTCATTTTAATTGTGTGTGTGCCAGTGACCTTCGGGTAGCTGTTTTTATTCACCACTATCGCCGTTCCAAATCTTTATGTCGCCATCGTTTCCCTCCATTTTCTGTACTTTGTTCTATCTCCATTTTACATCTCCGTTTTATGTATGTATTACCTCCAACATTTTATCTCCTTATGTTTGTGTGTCTCCTCTGTCAAATTTTATTTCTGTAGGCTGAAGAGCGCCAGTGAGCGCTGCCAGCCCGCCCCTTTTTAGGGGAATGGAAATTACAATAAAGAAAAAAATGGGAGAATATTTTACGAAATAAGGCTGTCTTGCAAAGTGTACAAAGTGCAGTATCCAAACAAAGAGTATGAGTTTTTTTTCTGGAGGTGTCTGCAGGGCTGTGGTATAGAAATAGCTACATATAGAACGACACACACCTCCAGAAATGACTCGGTATGAAAAGGGGGTTGCTATGCTTTCAACTACCTAATTCTTACTACCTTTTGAAGACTTCTATAGATGGAAAGGGAGCTGAAACTTGGTAGTTGAAAGTATAGTGACCCAATTTTCATACCTATATCACAGATGGTTCTGACCAGGTTGCCAACCTAGGACTCATGATTAAATGCCTCTTCCTGATCCCCACATCTAGCTTCGTTTAAACAGATAACTCTGAATGTATGTAGAGGGATTTTATCAAACCCTTTCACTGGCATCTCAAAGTAGTGACATCTAGTTGTGAAAATTGTAATTTTTCTTCCCACCAAAAAACATTTGAAAATGACTAATACCGAGCAAGGAAAATTTAAACTTTCTAACTATAATCGATGTATCACAAAGGTGATGAAGAATAATAGGTGTAATGCAGCTAGTTTATACTATAATGCCAAATTCCCACCAGCATAGGTGGGCGGTGTATTTTTTATCGATCCCTTTTTTGCATATCAAAGTACTGATGTCGATCAGAGGCAGCGGCAGTGACCGTTGCGGCCTAGGGCTACCAACTTTTGATCAAGGTTAAAGGAAGATGACCAACATCTAACCACGATTATAAGGCAAAATAAGGAAGATTTAGTCGCAGAAAATTTCAACTGTACAACTATGAGTATTTCCCTGCAATGTATGACACCGTGATAGTTAAGAAAAAGTTTTTATAGAGCACTGGCGTTAATAAGACACATTTGTGGAATAAATTCAATAACAGCATACCAGATCCTACTCAAAGAATTGGATGTTCTAACTGCTACCCCACAGTATATTTATTCCTCAATCAAGTCTCCTTTCACGACTAAGATCTAAGTAAACACATCAATACTACGAACAAAAACTATCTACCTTACATTAATCAAAAGGGGTCCATTAATCAGATTTTTTTTTCTTTTTAGTAAGCACCCAGTGAGCATTAACAGGTAAAGTGTTTCAACAAAGCACAAATTAAACAACTGTTTGATTTGTTTATTAGTCAAATGTGTCTACTCCATAATGAGTTGTTTAATAGATACCACAGCGTTTAGGTGTAAATGGCCACTCAATTTCTGTTACTACTTGGTTAAAATAGTTATGTAATTAAGAAGTTTCATTTTGATCACGGTATTAAATGCGCACATTTGTGTTTCCTACTGTAAATATGAAAGGTTTCAATTTTTTATGTTCCTTACAATATTACATATATTGACAAGTTCCTGACTGAAATAAGTGTTACACTTGAATGTCCTAAGCATGTTTCATATGTTTTCTGACATGTTTGCAACAAAGAAGGATGTCAGTACTGGCGCTTTCCAAGCATTGCAAGATGTGTTGTGCGAGTCAATTGATAAATAATCAATGAAATACTTTAAACATCAACGTGTTTATAACCTCTTTCACGAGTCATTATTTATGTGTGTTTTTAAAGTATGAAAACCTTAACTGCTAATCGGTACAATGTGATCACATCCATGAGTTGGCACTTGGCAGTCGTGACCAAGAAACAGAGTCCCTTGGATTTCTAAGGCCGTAGAAGCACAGACAGTAAACTAGAATAGTATCGATTATTATAAGAAATTTCTTACCTATCTCAATTATAAAGTCTCAACTATCGATAGTACCTCATGGGTTTCGTGTCATAACAGTGATTGACGAAATAACGGGAGACACATACAGACAATAAGTGAGACGGGAGATTTCAAAATAAAGTGCTAAAATATTAGAGAATCCGTATAATACATGAGAGGTGGTTGCCTTAATGCAGCCTGTGGCGGCTGAGGGTGGAAGTAGCCCAAGTGACCGGTTGTGGGTATGGTCAATTAAGGGGTCTAGTGAGAGAGCAAGCTATGCCACCTTTAGGAGAAATGGAGATAAACTGAGTTTTCTAAAGCGTTGTATTAAGGCATTATTTGGACAATACAGGGGTCCCTTTCTGTCTTGCCAGACGCGGTGGCCGAGGGGACTGAGGCGCTTCAGTCACGGTCTGCACGGCCACTACGGTCGGGGGTTCGAATCCCCCCTCGGGCATGGCTATTTGTGCCGTCCTTAGGATAAGCTAGTTGATAAGTAGTTTGTAAGTTTAGGGACTGATAACCCCGTAGTTAAGTCCCATAAGCTTAACAAACATTTGAACATTTTTTATGTCTTAACGTAACAGGAAAAATATAAATTTTAATGAAATTGTAATGATTTTGTCCTTTGCAGGCTTTAATTACTACAGCAAAATTAAGAAACAAAATTTACACCCATATCCAGAAATTTTATTCTGGTTGAAATACTGTTATCGACATGCAAATCATGCTGTCAGGCTTACACACCAATTACAAAAAATTATAAACAACTTTATATCTCTTCTGGAGTATCCTCATTGTCCAGTGTTTCTGTGGATTTCAGGTATTGGAGGAATATGTAGCATCAGTGTCATGAGATCTTTTACCGTCAGGGCTGGTATGGGTCTTCCGTGTGGATCGAACAATAGTATTTCCTCAAGCAGTATAGTCATTAAGGATGAACAACCATGGGGTCTCTCCTTTTTTCGGAGAGGCAACGGCCTGGCATCTTCTTGAAGAAGGGTATAGAAGCAACAATTACAATTTTGGACCATATGTTCTTCCCTTATAAATAATAAACTAATCTGTAACACTTTTGTGTTTGTACATCTGAAACTGAAATATGGGACAACATTGGTATGGCATAGCTCCTCCTCTCACTCAAAATGATCACAAGAGCGCAATGAAGAACTTACAACAAATGCTCCTGAAAGAGCGGGAGCTTGACACATAGCTTGACAGATGGCACAAGCATACTCAAAAATGGCAAAAGTTCAATTTTTCATGTTATGTGGCAAAGCCCCTCTCTCACTAGACCTGCTAGTTGTCCTGAAGTTGTTATTGTTTATTGGATTTCAGTCGTCCTTAGTTCAATTTCATGTTCGATGTCAATCATCCTTTGTTCATAATATGTTCATTGTACTAAGTGCAGTTTCATATTATCTGTGAATCATCCATTGTTCAAGGAAGAGTGCCATTGTCCTACTAAGTGCAGATTCATGTGAGATGTCAATTATCCTTAAGAGCTACATCATACAAGGGAGTTCATGGCAGAGTGCTATTGTCCAAGGATGGAGGGATGGGGGTGGTGGCCATTTTTTAATGGTGTAAAAGTGAAAGTCATAGTGGTAATTCAAGGTCATTGTGCTGATACTGCTATTACTATACTACTAGCGTGCTTGTACAGACTAATTGTTTAAGGCAATCATTAGCTCATTACTGGAAAATGATGATTCAAACCCTGTTTCAGCAAATATTTTTAACTTCATCATTAAATGTATTTCAGTGTCCTATAACGGTCGATGTGTTTAAATATTTAGAATTCTCGTACGTCTTTGTGTACTGCGTACCATCCTTACTATATCGGTAACAGTATTTTGAACAGACTGTAGAGTACTGTGGAGGTGATGGCAGGAGGAGTGTGGAGGCGTACGTCTATCTTGGCGCAGTCGACGGTGTCGCCGGCGGCGGCCTCGGAGCGCCAGACGGCGACGCCCTTGGGGGTGAGCGTGAGGCGCGGGACGACGCGCCGCCCCCGCAGCCGCACCCTGAGCGCAGAGTGGCCGCCCGCCTCTAGCACCGCCACGCAGTCGCACTCGTCCTCTGGCTCCGCCTGCGGGTCATCGGCTACGACCGCCGCTGGTCGGTAGCACACCGGCACAGAAACTTCCTTGCCCGTGGGCAGCTCCACCTGCAACCAGTGGCACACACTGCCAACCACAACTCCCACCACAAACTTTATCCTCCTGTTCACGACTTCCTCCTGACAAGGTGACCTTCTGGTCTCAGAAATTCAGTTTGGGACGACACTTCACATGCTAGAAGTATACGCCAAGGATGACCATTCATAAAAATTTCAATGCGCACCACACTGAAATGCCGGCTCTGAAGTTAAAGTGCATCTCATACACAATCGTATACAAGAGTGTGGTGAAATAACTCAGTCAGTAGCTTGGCTCACTGTCATGTGGACAACCAGGATTTAAAAAAATATATAATTAATCCTTCAAACAGTCTTGATTGCAAATTTTTTACTAGTCAATGACGCGTTTCGCCCTTTAGCAGGGCATCTTCAGATTATCTGCGTGACAGAATTTACACAAAATTACAAGGCGGAATTACAAACGGTTATAATGGTACATGGGCTTATTTTGTGTTAAGAAGACAGTGTAAATGGTAAACAAAGCTTACAATGCGCTCTCCGTGGTGTGACACCCTATGTTATTATTGCGGTGTTTCTATTTTCCTGGAATGGTTTTTCTTTGTGGTCCTACATGTTTCTCACATCTTTACCGAGTATGTTCCAATTGTAATTCGTTGTTACCCCTACATTTGTAGGACCACAAAGAAAAACCAAAAAACATTCCAGGAAAATAGAAACACCGCAATAATAACTTACGGTGTCACACCACGGAGAGCGCATTGTAAGCTTTGTTTACCATTTACACTGTCTTCTTAACACAAAATAAGCACATGTACCATTATAACCGTTTGTAATTCCGCCTTGTAATTTTGTGTAAATTCTGTCACGCAGATAATCTGAAGATGCCCTGCTAAAGGGCGAAACGCGTCATTGACTAGTAAAAAATTTGCAATCAAGACTGTTTGAAGGATTATTTATTCTAACTGCTTGCTGTTGTACACCATGGATTGGAAATCATTTAAAAAAATATTGTTATAAAATATTTTCAATTATTTCATAAAGAAATATATTTTATATTCACTGAGTGTTCCGTCAGTTCTTGACAGAGTATTTGATACATTATGAATGAAATAAACAATATAACTGTGAGATATTTTGATCGGAAGTTACGATGATATTTTGTTGGTAACTGGCAACTGATGTATTTCGTGGAAACTATCGTTGACGTTTTCGCCACCAAATTCGTCTGATATACACAAGATGAAATGCTTACAGCAACTATTGGACGCTATAGGGCACCTGCCCTTTGTCCACCAACAACCAGTCCATAAATGATGTGCTCTCTACAGAGGTATTTTGTTCCACGTACATCTAGAAAACAATGACTTGTCAAACAGATGCTGTGTATAATGGGTGCTATTTTGATTTCTAAATCTAGACAAGGATGCTTTGAAGTAGTTGGTCACACTATTTTGATTCACCATTGAATATTGTACTAAAAATTGGACAGTGGTGATGAGATTCGATGACTGTATGTGTGAATTCTTATTAGAATGTGACAGTCCAGGCTGGGACTATAGAATTATCCGATACCATTATTATATCCTTGTAGCAGATATTACTGTGCAATGTAAATTACCACTTTGTTCATTATTAAACCTACGGCTGTGACACAATACACACTTCTTACAGTATTATCATTATAATATACTATAATACTTAAAAGTTTAATTTCTAGAAGTTTCTACATTGTTAGGTGGACATTTTCAATTTTGATGACATAGGGATGCCTTACTGTAGAAATGCCTTTGTAATGTAATTTACTTGAAAACTAAATTTTGTGTAAATGATAGTAATGAAAAATAATACTAAATTTCTACGTAAAACAAAATTATTACCAGCCCATTATTTAAAGAGTTAATTTAGAAATTTCTGAATACGACAGTATTTGCACAGACTGTAATTATTATTCTAATTTTATCGCCTCACTTTTTTGTATTTGAATATTTTGTTTTTTGAAACTCCTTAAATTGTAAATGTAACTTTAATTTCTAATAAATTAGAACACTGTAATGTAATATTGTGATTGTTGATGAAATATAAATAGAAGGTAGCTGTGCCTGTCAACAGTTCTAGTATTTCATCAAGTTTGTATTTTTAAAGACGTATTCTGGAATTCACCAAAGGAATATTTTGAGTCTGTGTATGTTATTTAGCAAATACAGATTATTCCAGACAGCAATCATATTTCATCCCAGAATTGGTGGATTTCGTTAGTAAAAGCAGATGAGAATTTATGTTCAGAATTACAACCTCTGACAATTAAGTTCAGTGAATGAAATCTTAAAGATCAATCAGGCAACAAAGGAGAATCACAATGACGCACCTGCGAAGCGGCTGTTGTTGGCAGCCTGTGTCTGCTGTAATTCAATAGAGCATCATGTGTGTTAGACCTATTGTAGTACGAAATGATTGGTTCTGAACTGAGCACAGGACAATGAACGAGTTATGTATTAAGCTTAGCAAGGTACCGAAAGAAACGAATGCAATGCTGGTACGTGATTATGGGGATCAAGCACTGTCCATGAGGGATGTGTACAAGTGGTTCACTCATTTTCGAGGAGGCTGGGAAAATCCGTAGTGGAGTTACTGAGCATTCTAAGGCGCTTCGCTGTGGGAAAGCACGATTGCTCGCCGTCGGAGGTTCGAGTCGTCCCTGGAGCATGGGTGTGTGTTGTCCTTAGATTACTCCGTCCGACAGGCATCGAGAGGCCCACTAGGTACCGACCGGCAGCCGTGTCATCCTCCCAGCGAGGGCGTCAATGGATGCGGTATAGAGGGGGGCGTGGTCAGCGCCCCGCACTCCCGGACGTTATGTCAGATTTCGTGAACGGAGCCGCTACTTCTCCATCAAGTTTCTCCTCAGTTGGCCTCACAAGGGCTAAGTGCATCCCGCTTGCTAACGGCGCTAGGCAGACCCGAACGGTTACCCATCCACGTGCTAGCCAAGCCCGACACTGCATAACTTCGGTGATCTAACGGGAACCGGTGTATCCACTGCAGCACGCCCGTTGGCGTCCTTAGGATAGTTTAAGTTAATTTAAGTAGTTTATAAGTGTAGGGACTGATGACCATAGCAGTTTGGCCAATACGTTTACAAACATCTGAAGCCAGGAAAGTGTTTCTGGCAATCCCCGTAGCGGACGACCGGCAAAGGCCGTCAGTGAAGACAACATCGAGAAAGTGAGGACATTAATCGCGAACGATCGTCGCTTTGAAAATAAACAGATTTGACGATATTCCTGGCGTGTGCAAAACCGAAGTAGGTGCCCTCTAGGCGCAGTAGCGCGCCGTTGGAGAAGGTCGGCCAAACGATAGGCCGAAACAAGACTAGTTAAAAGGAAACTGCAGGTCGAAATGAAGACCGTTGTTGGTTAATGGCAGATAAAATTGGGTTCCAAATTTTACTTAAAGGGAAGCCCCTGTTCCTATTAATAATATTACGGACCATACGAATTTCCATTGATTCTTTAAGAACACATTTCCAGTAGCGGGAAGCAGGAGCAATCAATTTTGTTTCATTATATAACACCTTGTGTCCCTCATTAAGACAATGTTCAGCAACTTTTCAGGTTTTTAGCAAACGAGTATGACGGTGATGTTCCACACACCGATCCTGAACTGCGTGGATCGTTTGACCGATGTAAGTCTTACCACAATGATACAGAATTCTATAAACACCGGGTATCCTCAGTCTTTGACTGATTCAAGGATGGTCCTAGTCTTTGTTGGTGGCATGAAAACACTTTTAATGTTAAATTTTCTTAAAATTCTTGAAATTTTTGAGGACATATTCCCGACTATAAGCAAAAAGGCAACAGATTTGTAGTTGTCCTCTGGTGGTTCATCTTTTGGACTAAACTGAAACACACGGCAAATTTGTTGAGCAGTGGTACCCAGTAGGGGTGTACTTAGGGGTTGGCATGAGTGGTCCCCGCCAGGAGCGCTGCAAATTCAGAAGGAGCCGCCGACCCTCTGAAGAAATAAAGCTGCGCCGCGGCCGGAGTTATCTTTTTAGATAAACTTTAGAGAAATACTACTACTACTACTACTACTACTAATTTTCTTATTTCTGGGCAGTGATTAGCTAATTTACCTGTATATTGCCCAAGCTGAACCTACGTACGCCATGAAATTTTTTTATCAGAGCACGAGAGTACATAACCTTGCAAACCCGTCATTGTGTTACTAGGTTGTCAACCAAACGAAGAGCAGTCGCACTTAACGAACTCTATGAAAGGAGGAAATGGTTGATACTGTCCAAGACAAATGGAACCTGGAAACGTCAGTGGGGACACAAGGACTCATCAAGGTGGGAAGGAAGTTTAGGGTTTATCATCCCGTCGACAGCGTGATCATTAGAGACGGAGCTCACGCTCGGATGTTTGGTTAACGATGGAGAAGGAAATCTGCCGTGCCCTGTCAAAGGAACCATCCCGGCATTTGCCTGAAGCGATTTAGGGAAATCACGGAAAACATAAATCTGGATGGCCAGAGGTGGATTTGAACCACCGTCCTCCCGAATGCGAGTCCAGTGCGTTACCACTGCGCCACTTCGCTCGGTGACTCATCATGCATCAAATTCCTATGTCTTTTGTAATCGTGGGAAATGATTCTAGTCTCGATTGTTAAAATCAACAAGTCACTCCAAAAAGAGGCTGTTACAGTCGGCAAGGCTAGCAAAATGATAAAGCGATTGTCAAATACGATTAAGGAAATCCGAGATCAAAGTATTGCTCCAGCAATCTACTATGCAATAAGGCAAGCGCAAGAAATCGGTATCGATGATAATTTTGCTTAAAAACGACGGAAGATCATAAGCTAACATCCTTCAGATTCAAACAAACAAATGATGTTCACTATCTCAACTCAAAACAGAAGTTTCAGGTGGAAATAAATTTGGTTTTTGATCAAATCCTGACGGAACTCACGAAGAGTCATGCGGCAAGGGCTTCAGTATCTTCAGAATTCTATTTCCTAAAGGGAGAAGCTTTTATACACATACACACACACACACACACACACACACACACACACACACACACACACACACAAAGAGCCGATCGATGTTCTCCTTAAACATGCCCCCCCTCCAAGGGGCTCATGGTTCTTTCGTGAGTACGTGTGCCACGGTGGAGTAGCCGAGAGGTCTAAAGCGTCTCACTGCGAAGTGCGCGGTTGCAGGCCGTGGAGGTTCGAGTCCTCCCTGGGGCATGGGTGTGTGTATTTGTCCGTAGGTTAGTTTACCTAGGTTTAAGTAGTTTGTAAGCTACGGACTGATGACCACGCAGTTTGGTACGATAGATTTACACACATTTTCGTGAGTACGTGGGTGGCGAGCACGGGACCCCGAGCTAATGCAGTCTTCCTTCCTTCTTTACTTCCCAGACTGCATTTCCTTTGCCCCTCTCCTCCTTTCCTATCCTCATTCCTTCGGCTCCACACCGGGGGACTGATAACCTCACTGGTTTAGTCCCCCTAACCCAACCTAACAACCCAAACAACCAACCAACCTTAAACATGCTGCAGATTTTGGGATTAAATATTCTCATGATGAAGATGTTGTTGAGCTGTCAAAAGAATTGAAAATTTTTCGAATGCAAACTAAAGAACTCATTAACGATGTTGAAAAGCAACACCACTTGACATTCATAGAAAGATTCAAGAGTTTTCATTAGAAGTTAAGTTATATGTATCCAAACAGCTCTTACAATTTACTTAACACTACCTGTTACGGTGGCCTCTTGTGAGCGAAGCTGCAGTAAAATAAAGCTCATCATGAATTAGTTAAGTTCGTTCATGGGAGAGAAACGTTTGTCGAATGTAGCAATTTTATCGATTGAATACGAAGAGGTAGCAAAACTTAACTTAGAGGAATTAATTGATAATTTTGCGAAAATCAAAGCTAGGAAAGTAGCATTTAAGTAGATTGACTGAGCTTAATAACAGCGATAAGTTATATTTAATATAGTTATTCCTAGCAACTCAACGTATTTTAAAATAGACTTTGTAAAATATAACGAGTTTTTGCATTTAAATATGTGTTCTGTTTCTTAATCCTTCATAACATCTTGGAGCCTGGGCTGTTAATTGGTTTCATTCTTTCTTAAATTTCTGTAGGTTAACAATATATATATATGTATATATATTAGATAAAGCAGTCAACAATCCGGAGATTGGTTTGAACACCATAGTGCTTTACTAGGCATGGTCCTGTTTGGAGATAGTATGCCGTTGCCTTCCTCCAACCTTCAAACTGACTTACCCAGCCAGCTATATATATATATATATATATATATATATATATATATATATATATGCCTTCACATTTTCGAATTTATCTGTATTTGTAAGGGGCTGGGTTCTTTGCTTCCTGGGGGGGGGGGTCCTGTAGATGGCGCCATTTTAAATTCTTGCCAGGACGCCACATACCTAAGGTACAACACTGGTACTCAGTCTATTTAAAGACAACCTTAAGATGCTCCAGTTATTCACCCAGATGCCTGCAGAAATATTGCGTCTAGTTGACGATGCTATCTGGCTGCAGACCCCAGAAAATATTATAGTACATCTACATTAATGTTACAGAATTATTCACTGAACTTTATTGTCAGAGGTTGTATTATGTACGTCCCACTGCACTAAATAACTCTACATGACCCATACCTACAAAATATCACTTCATCACTAATACATTGATTATATTTCGAAGTTATTTAGCCGGTCGCGGTGTCCGAGGTGACTGAGGCACTCCAGTCACAGTCAGCACGACCACTACAGTCGGGGATTCGAATGCCCCCTCAGGCATGGATATTTGTGCCGTTTTTAGTCTTAGCTAGTTCATAAGTAGTTTGTAAGCTTAGGGACTGATGACCCCATAGTTAAGTCCCATAAGTTGTACAAACATTTGAACATTTTGAAGTTATTTATTTCAGTTTTGGTACTAGCAAGATGTTACAAAATTCAAATGTTTGTAAATCTATCGGACCAAACTGCATGGTCATCAGTCCGTAGCTTACAAACTACTTAAAAATAGGTAAACTAACCTAAGGACAAACACACACGCCCATGCCCCAGAGAGGACTCGAACCTCCACGGCTAGCAACCGCGCGCTCCGCAGCGAGACGCTTTAGACTGCCGGGATGTTACACTGTGAACCAGTAATATAAGAATTGTTGGTCAAGGTGAGTATCAAAGTGAGGGAGTACCTGCTTGAGAACGCAGTGTGGCAGCCAGAAGGGCGAGTCAGGGGAGGGTGGGCTGAAGTAGACGCCGATGCCAGCCGTGTCACCCTCAGCCTCACTCGCAGCGCCCTCTGTAGTTCCGGCACCTGCACCACCGGCACCACCCTCGCTGACCTTGGTGTCGCCCACGCCACCACCAGCACCGCTCTCACCACCACCACCAGGCTCGACTCCACCACCTCCAGTGGCGCCCCCGCGGACAGCAGCACCATCCTTGCCGCCACCACTGCCAACTCTGCTGACCACAGCACCAGCTGGGCTGCCCACTTCAGTGGCCCCAGCTTCGCCACCGGCCACGGTGTCGACTTCGGCAGCCACTCCGGCCTCAGCTGGGACCTCGGCAGCGTCCAGCGACCTGAGGCGTAGTGGCAGGCGGCGGCAGGTGCCGGCGGCAGTGGGCCCGAAGTCCAGCTCTGGCGGCCCCACCAGCTGGAAGGAGGGCCGCGACACCGGGCACCACAGCTCCAGCCGCAGGCGCTCCACACGCCTGCAGTCGTGCCAGTTCCGTCTCACCTCAGGCCATGTGTGTTGCTGCAGCCAATGACTACACTCTCTCGTGTGTTCAGAACCGTTGAGTTCAAAACAAAGGCACAGAGTAGGGAGTATAAAGAGATAAAGCAGTCAACAATCCGAAGATTGGTTTGAACACCACAGTGATTTTTTTGTTGTATTGCAGCCCAGTGTGGGATCCTTATCAGGTGGGTTTGACGGAGGACATCGAAAGAGTCCAAAGACGGGCAGCTCGTTTGGTATTGTCACGATACAGGGGAGACATCGTTACGGAAATGATACAGGATCTGGGATGGGAATTATTACAACAACGGCGCTTATCGCTGCGGCGTGGGCTACTTGCGAAACTCCAATCGCCAACATTCTCCTCCTAATGCGAAAATATATTGTTGACTCCCACTTACATAGGTAGAAATGATCGTCAGAATAAAATACGAGAAATCAGAGCTCGAACAGAGAGATTCGGGTGTTCATTCCCCCCACGCGCTATTAGAAAATGGAATGGGAAATAATTGTGGTTCGATGAACCCTCTGCCAGGCACTTAAATGTGATTTGCAGAGTATCCCATGTAGATGTAGATGCTTTACTAGGCATGGTCCTGTTTGGAGGTGGTATGCCGTTGCCTTTCTCCGACCTTAGAATTGACTTACCCAGCTAGTTATAGGGGGGCCTACAGTTTAACGTGGGTTCCAAACCACGGTGCTACTCGGTATTTTTCACATGAGCAATACTGTCAGAGGTGAAAGAAGTGGAAAGTGACAGATAAAAATCCCAGGATCTGGCGGGGATCGAACCCGCGACATTTGGATTTGTAGTCAGGCACTATACCACTGTGCTCCCGAGGCGCACGAAGAGAGTATACAGAAGTGAAAGCTGGGGACGGCGCCTTCGATCTGTATGTGGCCAAGCGTTGCGCTCGATGCGATATTGAAAGATAGTAGATGTGGAACTACAGACACTAGTACTATGTCTGGAAGTGGAGTTTTTACAAACTGCACCTAATCTCACAGACCTTTACGAAAGGAAACTGCTTTTCATTATACTCTCCTACATTTTGCCCCACGTTCTTGCACCTAATTGTAATCTAACTAAAAAAAATTGCACTGACGTGTTTTACGGCCCATTTTAGATTTGTAGTTTTATAAGTTTTTGCAAATATTTTGGACCAAAATAATAATCGAAATAATAAAAAAATAATTAATATGAGTGTCTGAAACCCTTTTAGGAAAAAAAAATTAAACAGTGGCGGGTTCCGAACCACCGACCTTAACCGTCATAGTCCAACACCTTGCCAACTATGCCACGCCTTTCACACAAAAGATAAGGCCTTTAATCTCATACTATTCATGGCCGTTGTTAAATGATGCTAGTATGCCATTTGTAGACACTAGATTATCATTTATCGTACGGAAAATGATGTGTTTTTGTTAATTCTTCAGTACGCCACTGCTTTGAAATGACAACGTGTAAGTTACAATAAGAAAATCATCAAATACGCAATGCAAGATGGCGTATGCCAGAGAGAGTTCTGGGCGTGGAATGTCACGTGACATCTCCGAACGGCTGGTTTTTGTTAATTCAATGGAGGGTGTCAAATCTCCGTTATTTTTGCAAATATGTCTCAAACGATGAAAAAAACATAAGGGAGCTAAGTTGTAGAGAATTTTCTCCTCTACCAATTAGTTTATTCAATTTTCGAGTCAGATAAACGGTTCGTTTGCAATTACAATTATATTACAAACGGCTTTTTTTGGCATTACTGGTCTGCACGGCCACTACGGTCGGGGGTTCGAATCCCCCCTAGGGCATGGATATTTGTGCCGTCCTTACTATTAGTTAGTTATAAGTAGTTTGTAAGTTTAGGGACTGATAACCCCGTAGTTAAGTCCCATAAGCTTAACAAACATTTGAACAATTTTTTTTTTTTTTTTTTTTTTTTTTTTTTTTTTTTTTTTTTTTGGCATTACTACCGTATTTTTTGTCCGAAAAATTAGAAAAAGGGATGTTCTGGTCTCTGGTGGCCTACAATCATGTCTGTAAAATTTGGTGCTGATCGGTTGAACGGTTCGTCTTAAATACAGGGAACACGTTATGGACAGACAGACAGAAATACATCCCAAAATCGCCGTTATTTTTTCTAATATATTTTAAGCGCTACGAGATATGAAAAAAACATAAGAGAGCAAAGTTGTAGAGAATTGTCTCCTCTACAAATTCAGTTATTCAATTTTCTTGTCAGATGAATAGTGAAGCCGTTATTTTCATTTAAATTTCGAGTTGTCAAAAGATGATCGGAAAGGCCCACTTTTAATGTTACTGCCGTAACCTAAAGTGGGCCAAAAGAAGTAGTCCTAAATTTTAATGCAACTACGAAAATATAAGATGGAATTAATGATCGTTTTATTTGGTGCTTATCTCTAGAAAAATCGCAAGTAACGTGAAATTATGTTTGGGAAATTGGTAATACACAAGAAAGTGACTTTACAACTGCCAGGTTTTATTTGACACAAATAAATTTGCACAAAATATTGAGTCAGACTTAGTAGTACTGTGTGATTACACAGAACTAATGACGTCTGGTTATATAAAAAAAGCCGGCCGCGGTGGCCGAGGAGACTGAGGCGCTCCAGTCACGGTCTGCACGGCCACTACGGTCGGGGGTTCAAATCCCCCCTCGGGCATGGATATTTGTGGCGTCCTTAGTCTTAGTTAGTTCATAAGTAGTTTGTAAGTTTAGGGACTGATGACCCCGTGGTTAAGTCCCATAGACTTTACAAACATTTGAACATTATATAAAAAAAAACTGTTAAATTACACACAAATGAAGGATAGGTAGCGGAAACATTAAACTACATCACAAACTTACTCTGTTGTGGTCATATTGTGGCACACATTGTTTCAGTTATAGCAAAGGAAAGCATTCGTTGCCAACATTAGCACACTACGCCTCCACTGTCATAAGTAAAATTTTACCTGCGTACAAGAAGGGGAGGAGGCAGAATGAGTGTCATCGATTTGACTGGTTCAGTTTTACTTATGGCAGTGGAGGAGTAATGTTTTAATGTTGACAACATTATGTTCATTTTACGAGGACAATTACTTTACCGACCTGAGAAAGGTAGATACAAGAACCTGCCAACCATAGAGCAAGAACATCAAGATTATTCCCCTTATTTTATTTGTTTGAATATACGAAGAGCATTCAACGGTCGTTGACAACATTAGCACACTATGTCTCCGCTGCCTTATATTAAATTTTAACGTTTTGATCAAATTATGTGAAGGTGAGCAGGTAGATGAGTCCGCCTATGTGGGCAATAGGAAAAGAAAACACACGCGCAGAAGATTTGAAGTCCCGATACTTACGAACTATTCTTTGATTTTCATTTTATATTATTCCCTGCAACGTTAAACTTATAAAATATAAATGTACTTCAACATTTCGATGCTGTTGAATTCCTACAACAACAGCGAGAGTTTTCGTCAAGAGAAGTAGCAAGACTACTTTTAATTATTATGCAGACATTGCTCTGATTCGAAATTAATAACGTTTAACTTTATTAAATATATAGCGACGTTTACTTACCGTTCAACATTTTTTTGGGAAGGTGAAGAAGCTTATATCCTTATTTGTATTAGAATTATTACGGCAGTTAGGTTCTGAACACCGTTGTCCGCCTTTTCTTTCATTGCTGCTCATAATAAAAATGGAACAGCTCCAAGTATTGACACATATTTCTATCTTTTCAGTGCACTGCACTGCAACAAATATTTGTTTACGTTTACGTAATTCAAGCACTTAAAGTATGCAGTTAACAAAACAAAGGAAACTTTTCTAGTCCCGTCTCGCTTCAAAGACGGAGCATTACCACGCCACAGAATAGGGAGTGACCACGCATTTACTATATTTCAAGATGGCCGATTCCAAACACTAAATTTTGGACGACAGACTGCACGGGAGTATCCTTTCTGTACATTCCTTATTCTGTGACAATGGTGTGAATCCAAGAAGAAAGGCGGCACAGAGGTCAAGCTTCCCCCATTAAAAAATAAATAAATAAATAAAAAAAATAGATAAATAAAAATAAAACATTTGAGCAGAAGAGCAGCCTTATATGTAAACCTATGAGACCAAACTGTCCAGGTCATTGGTCCCTAGGCCAACAAACTAATTAAAATAATTTATGTTAATAATAAATCACACCAATGCCCGAGCGAGAATTCGAACGTCCGATGGGCAGCGGCCGCGTAATCTGTAACAAGGCGCCTTAGACCACATGGCTATTTCCGTATGGCTGTTAGAGTGTCTGTTGAAAATAGCTGTTTACTCTTTCTCAAAAGCCAAAACTAAGAAGATACAGGTGTCAAACATTGGGGTCTTGAGAAAATCATACATTGTGTTCCACACCAAAGAACATTCCATTGGGTTCTCGTTGGAACGTATGGGCTGGTTGGTCCACTCCATGACTGTTGTTGTCCACAAACCACTGTTCCCAGATGCTGCTTTATGAGATGGTGCATTGTAGTGCTGACTCTGTCAATCAGTCTCTCCGATTATTACTCTGCTCTTTGCAGTAAACAACTTTGTAAAACATGTTTATTTTCTATGTATTTAGCATATTCTTAAACACAATGTGGGTACCATGCTGTAAACATAAGAGAACTTACAGTAATATTGGGATTGCACATGATGGTAACATTCACCAAATCTAAATCATTCCAATGCACTGCCACAGAGCATAGAGTGAGTCATCAGAGTTCAGTGGTGTCTTACTGTTTCTACTCTACATCAAGAATTCCCGAACACTGGCTGCAGGATAAAGTAAAATGTACATTGCTGCTCGACCACAGTTTGCCATTCACTTAAACTCCCTGTGCACAGTGATTTTGCTAGCTTCGGAACTGACGAGCGAGTCGTCCCATTGATTCGTCCACTATTCTACAAACATTCTGCGCCGTGGCAGAGTGGCCAAGCGCATTGAGGCGCTATGCTCCGATGTGCGAGGCCGTTTCCCGTCGGGGGTTCGAATCCTCCCCTGTAAGTTTAGGGACTGATTCCCGCAGTTAAGTCCCTTCTTCCTTCAAAAGAAAAGAAAAGAAAACAACACTGAACTCACAGTTTGGAGGATGTTGGTTCAAATCCACCTCTGACTATCCATATTTAGGTTTACTACAATTTCTGCAAACCACTCCAGGCAAATGCCGGGATGGTTGCTTTGAAATGACATGGGAAACTTCCTTCCCCAATCCTTACCCAAACAAACCAGTCATGATCGACGTGGACGTCCTTTGGAACTAATTAAATGATCCTGATAGATTTATTATTCATAGAGTATCCAATCTATTCGTTTGTAGGGGAAAACAACAACAACTTACAGTGTCCCTGAATTTGAAACAAAATCTCTTACAACCAATGTTCGGTGGTACGATCAGAATGTTTATATGAATCTGAATGCCTAACGATGAACTGTAAGATGGATAAACTAAAGGTACTGGAAAGAAGTATTATTAGAAAAATAATGGGTGCAATAAAACTGCAGATGGTTGGAAAATAAGAAGTAATGAGGAGATCTACAAAAAGATAGAGAAAACATCTGAAGTAATGGCCAAACGAAGATTTACCTTTATCGAACACCTCAACAGAATGGATGAAAATAGATTAACAAGACTAATACTCCTATATTTCTGGAAGAAGAAATCAACAGTAGCATGGATGTCAGAAGTAAGGAAACACCTAGAAAGAAACAACAGCAATGAATCAGAAATAGCAGAAAGAAACCGTTTAAAAAACAAAATACTAATTTGGAAGGCTTTCAAAGCAGAAGAAATAAAAATGAGGAACAATATGCACAGAAGAAAGGATGAGAGATCACGGGGTGAAAATGAGGGAATACTGAAAAAATAGGAAACAACAGCAAAGGGAGAAGAGGAACTGAGTGCCATCGACAAGGGTTCTCAAATTGATTCCGTATTTCCTAATTTTAACGGCTTTTGATCAAATTGAGTGGTTATAGTACATCGCCGCCAAATTTGCGACTGGATAGGGGATTTCCTGTCAGAGAGGACACAGTTTGTAGTAATCGGTGGTAAGGCATCGACTAAAACAGAGGTGATATCGGGCGTTCCACAGGGTTGTGTTACTGATCCTCTGCTGTTCCTTATTTACATAAACGATTTGGGAGAAAATCTAAGCAGCTCTCTTAGGTTGTTTGCAGATGACGCCGTCATTTACCGTCTGGTAAAATCATTTGAAGATCAAAACCAACTGCAAAACAATCTAAATAAGACATCACTATGGTATAAAAATTGGCAATTGGCAAATAATGAGAAGTGTGAAATCGCCCACATGAGCACGAAAAGAAATCCGTTAAACTTCGTTTACAAGATAAATCAATCAAAAGTGAAAGCCGTAAACTCCACTAAATACCAAGGAATTACTATTACTTCATACTTATACTGGAAAGAACACGTAGGTAATGTCATGGGAAAGGCGAACCAGAGACTGCGTTTTATTGGCAGAAGCATTAGAAGATGCAACAGAAGTACTAAAGAGACTGTATACACTACGCTTGTCCGTCCTTGTTTGGAGTATTGCTGCCTAGTGTGGGATCCTTATCAGGTAGGTTTGACGGAGGACATCGAAAGAGTCCAGAGAAGGGCAGCTCATTTCGTATTGTCACGATACAGGGGAGACAGCGCTACGGAAATGATACAGGATCTGGGATGGCAATCATTAGAACAACGGCGCTTATCGCTGTGGAGTGGGCTACATTCTCTTCCGAAAGCGAAAATATATTGTTGACTCCCATTGACATAGGTAGAAACGATCATCAGAAAAGAATACGAGAAATCAGAGCTCGATTGGAGAGATTCGGATGTTCTTTCTTCCCGCGTGCTATTCGGGAATGGAATGGGAGATGAGTATAAAGGTGGTTCGATGAACCCATTGCCAGGCACTTAAATGTGTTGTAAATGCGACATAAAGTCGCTGAGGAGGCAGGCGACCATGATGAAATGATTAGGTAGTACTGCTGATAAGTTGGTTAGGTCGCATATTCTTTATTATAGGTCACATCTTATGCATAGCGTGCCCTCAAAATTGACGCGTTTCGGCTTTACCATCATCAGATTAGCATCTACAAACATAAAAAATAACAATTTCTCATATGACAGAAAAAGTAGTAAGTTACATTTTATATTAAAAATAATGATTTACGTCGTATTATACCTCTTCCATGCCATGTGCACACGTGAACAGATGTAAGAAGTTGTTTGATACACATGAAAAAGCAGACTACAAACTTTAACACATTCGGTACTGTCCAGGTAGACATTTCTTGCCACCAGGTGGCATTACAAGGAGTATAGTGGCGCCATTTCGCAAAAAGTTATGCATATTAATATGGCACCACTATACGCCTTGTAATGCCACCTGGTGGCAAGAAATGTCTACCTGGACAGTACCGAATGTGTTAAAGTTTGTAGTCTGCTTTTTCATGTGTATCAAACAACTTCTTACATCTGTTCACGTGTGCACATGGCACGGAAGAGGCATAACACGACGTAAATCATCATTTTTAATATAAAATGTAACTTACTACTTTTTCTGTCATATGAGAAATTGTTATTTTTTTATGTTTGTAGATGCTAATCTGATGATGGTAAAGCCGAAACACGTCATTTTTGAAGGCACGCTATAGATGAGGTGTGACTTATAATAAAGAATATGCTACCTAACCAGCTTCACAGCAGTACTACCTAAACACTTAGATTTACAGAGTATCCCAGGTAGATGTAGATAATCCTAGTTAGTCGACACAAGTGGAAAAAAAATATCGGCGCACCCACGAAGGTTAAAGTAATAGCATCCAAAAAGATTCCTTTATTAGAATGGAATGATTTGAATCGTTGCAGAAGTTTTAGAGTTTGTGGAGGTGTGCGAGTCCTCTCACTCACGTTTGCCTGGTGCGGGCGTCCACGGTGGAGACGCGGCAGGTGAGCAGCCTGCGCAGCGTCTGGGGCTGGAAGGCGCGCAGCAGGCGAGCCTCTGCCTCCAGCAGGTCCTCTGCTGACGTCACGGCTGCCACCTCTGGCGTCTTGTTGCGCCGCGAAGACTTGGGCGTCTGCGTGCCGCTGCTCTTCGCCGACCCGCTCTTCTCTGAGCCCTTCTTCCCGCCGCCCTTCTTCTGCCACACACAGCAAAAGTACAGCTGCAACGCATCGCCCGACAGCTGAACATTGATCAGAGGAGTGACCAATAAAAGCCTCTATACATTAACAGGGAGTTGTTGTTGTTGAGGTCTTCAGTCCGGAGACTGGTTTGATGTAGCTTTCCACAATACCCTATCCTGAGAAAGCCTCTTCAACTCCACATAAGAACGGCAACCTACATCTGTCTGAATCCGTCTCTTGGTCTTTCTCTGCGGCTTTTACTCCACACACTTCCCTCCAACGCTAAATTCACAATTCCTTGATGTCTAAGAATGTGTCCTACCAGTCGATCCCTTCTTTTATCCCCAATTCTGTTCAGTACCTCCTCATTAGTTACGCGATCCACCCACCTAATCTTCAGCATTCTTCTGTAGCACCACATTTCAAAAGCCTCTATCCTCTTCCTGTCCGCACTGTTTATCGTCCATGTTTCACTCCCATACAACGCAACACTCTACACAAATGCCTTCAGGAAGGACTTCCTCATGCTTAAATTAACATTCGATGTTAACAAATTTCTCTTTTTTAAGAACGCTTTTCTACCCATTGCCATTCTGCATTTTATATCCTCTGTACTGCGACCATCATTTGTTATTTTACTACCCAAATAACAAAACTCATCTACCTCCTTTATTGTTTCGTTACCTAATCTAATTCCTTATGCATCACCCGATTTTCTTAGACTGCACTCCATTACCCTAGTTTTGCTCTTGTTAATGTTCATCTTATACGCACCTTTTAGCACACTGTCCATTCCGTTCAACTGTTCTTCCAGATCCTTTCCTGTCTCTGAAAGAATAACTATGTCGTCGGCAAAACGTAATGTTTTTATTTCTTCACCCTGAACTTTAATTCCTTCTCCAAAATTCTCCTTACTTTCCTTTATAGCCTCCTCAATGTACAAATTGAATAACATTGGAGAAAGGCTACAACCCTGTCTTACTCCCTTCCCTACCACTGCATCCCTTTTATACCCTTCAACTCTAACAACCGCTGTCTGGTTTTTGTACAATAGGGATAACGCTCCTGTAAATACAGTGGAAGAATACCCAGCACATCCAGGACTGTTTTAAGCGTGGTGAGATTACTGGAGTCGCTTTTGTTGTTCTAACAGCTGCATACGACACAGTAAACCATGGGAAACTGTTTATGTGTATGACCTTATTAAGGACTACGAATTAACATCCGTTGTTCCTTTAGAACAGAAGATTCCAAGTCTCATTACAGGGTAAGAGGAGTGGGTGGCGAACGCAGAAGACTGGTCTCCCCCAGGCCAGTGAGTGTACTTGCTCCAGCACTGTGCAGCATCTACACAAATGATCAGCCACTACCAGAAAATATTAGGCTCTTCATCTATGCCGATTACACAGCAGTAGCGGTTCAGGACCAACCTTTAAAGAAGTAGAGAGGAAACTGTGTCTAGCAATGTATGATCTCTCGAACTACTATGATGCCAACAACCTGAAGCCCAATCCCAGCAAAACTCAAGTGAGCGCCTTCCACCTACGAAACAGGGAGGTGCAGCACAAACTGGACGTCATATGGCGAGGAGAGCAACTGAAACATTCCAGAATGAAATTTTCACTCTGAAGCGGAGTATGCGCTTATATGAAACTTCCTGGCAGATTAAAATTGTGTGCCAGAACCGGGACTCAAACCTGGGACCATTGCCTTTCGCGGGAGAACGCTCTACCACTGAGCTACCTCGACACGACTCACGGCTCCCCCACATGAGAGTGTGGGTCTACGAATGTGGTGACTCACGTCTGCTTGGTGCGGACGGTCGTCCACAGTGAAGACGCGGCAGGTGAGCTGCACCTTAACTCTGCCAATACCTCGCCTCCTGCTTTCCAAACTTCATAGACGTCCTCCTGAGAAACTTGCAAGACTGGCACTCCTGGAAGAAAGGATATGGTGGAGACATGGCAAGGTACTAGCAGAATTGAGGTTGTGTGGGGGAGCCGCGAGTCGTGTCGGGGTAGCTCAGCGGCCGAGCGCTCTCTCGCGAAAGGCCAAGGTCCCAGGTTCGAGTCCCGGTTCCGGCACACAATTTTAATCTGCCAGTAGGTTTCAAGTGAAACATTGCCGAAAACCAGTCTACCTAGGCGTCACTCTGCACAGAGCTCTAACGTACAAGCAGCACTGTCTGAACGTGAAACAAAAAGTTAGTACTCGTAATGGGATACTTAAGAAGCTGGTAGGCAGCAGCTGGGGAGCCAGCCTGCACCTCCTAAGGACTTCTGCACTTGCGCTCTGTGTATCAGCCGCTGAGCATGCTGCTCCTGTATGGAACGCTTCAGCGCACACTAATCAAATCGATACTGCGGCCAGCGATACAGCAAGGATCATTTCAGGATGCTTGAAGCCAACACCAGTGCAGAAACTGTATCCGATTGTTGGAATAGCCCCATACAATATCCGGAGGGCCATTTCTGCAGAAAATGAAAGAACAAAGCAGGAGACTGACCACCGACATCCTCTGTATGGTCACCAGACAGCAAGATCCCGCCTTAAATTCCGCAAGAGTTTCCTTGCTAGGACTGCGCCCTTAGAGAGAGCACGAGAGGCAAATTGTCTCGCAACATGGAACAGCTCACTGTCTGCAGACGTATGCCGCATGAAGAAATTGCTACAATATCTTGTATGTAGGTCCCTCAGTCGCCTAAGAGCGGGCGTCTCCCGATGCAAGACCAACATGCAGAAATGGGGAATCCTTCCAGCGAACGCAGACACCTCTTGCGACTGTGGGACTAATGAAAATCCAAGTCACCTACTTGTATGCCCCCTCCTGGACAACCCATGTCCAACACAAGATGTTTACGAAGGAAGTGACAAATATTTCGCAGCTGCTGTTTTTTGGAAATGCTGACAGACCGGACACGGAAATGAATGAATGAATGAGTGGAAGAATATAATATCTGACGGCAATGAATCTCAGAACGAATAGGACATACGAAGTGCATTCAAGTTGTAACACACCCGATTTTCCGCCCTCACAAATGCAATCTGTGAAGCTTATGTGATTCTCGACGTAATCTCCCTGAACCTGTAAGCATTCTTCACCACGATGACACCGTGATTTCATGGCGGCTGCAAACGTTTCTTTAGGTGTTTGCTTTGACTACTGGAAGATCGCTGATGCAGCTGCTGACTCTCGCTTAATTTCAGGATTGAAAAACGGCATCCATGTCTCATATACTGTCACGCCCAATGAGTAGAAACTCCGATTGATGCTGTTATCATGTGTCATACTTCTTCACATGACAGAAAACGGTGTATTACCAATTCGTCATTTCAGCCTGGTTCGTCAGAGGGATGGTTGTCTCGATGTTCATTGTGATTTAGTCTGACTGGTGTATCCATTCTGGATTGTATAGATTTGATTATACCTAAAACCAAACGACATTTCTTTCTGGACTGAAGATTCATTGGTAGAAAACACCCTGCCATTAACGTAGGTGCCAACTCTTCAACAGGTGCAGAATTATCTGTAGGTGTGTCCAGAATACTGTGGGTCTTTGTTAGCCAGACTTATGGCGAACCTACAAGCACTCAGTATTCTCAGAATGTTGCTATCCCTGAATATAATTTTAATCCTTCTTGTCTACCTCATTTATGTAGTAAAGACAGATCATACAAAGCAACAGTGATACACATTACACCAATCCATGACCTGGTTCAGCAACAGTTTTTTACCAATTCAAAGAATAAAAAACATCTTTGTTGAAACTTTTTAAACTTGGGAGGTTGGAACTTAAATAGTGGCAACACTATGAAATGGAATCTACTATTGTCGCTGATTCCACACATTGTTGACATTCCTACCTCACCTCCGAGCAAACGGGCTCGCCCGTCCCACGACACCGGCGTGTGCACAATCAATGGAACCAGTCACCTGTGACTGTCTAACGTAACGGTGTCACTATGTTTTAGAAACAGGAAGAACGATGTTGGATCAAGACTGAATGTGCCAGAGATCGTACACCACGACCGTGTCATCCAGGTCGTCAAGAGGCGTGCGGGGAATCGGCATTGCCATACAGAACAGTGGCAAATAGGGTACAAGCATTCACCAAAGTTTGACAAACTGTGACAGACATGCTTCGGGCAGGTCGTCATACCGTCAATATTACTGTTCGTTTCTGGAGTATCACTTGCCACCAACTCTGCGAAAAAAGCGGCAACACTTTCTGCGCAAACTACCCATCATTTTGTACGACAATGCGCGAACGCATACAGTCCAAGCTGTGACTACTCTATTCAGTCGATGGAACTGGGAACTATTGTACCATCCAGCATACTCCCCAGTCTTAAGTCCTGGTGACTTTGATTTGATTCCGAACATGAAGGAACCACTTCGTGGCATTCACTTCAGAACTGTTCCTAAGATTCGACAGGCAGTAGACAGCTCCATTTGCACCACAACAGAACAGGCTCTGTTAACGCCTCTTCTACATCGCTGGCAACGAGTTTTACATAATCTACATCTACATCTACATAGATACTCTGCAAATCACATTTAAGTACCTGGCAGAGGGTTCATTAACCACTTTCATAACTTTTCTCTACCGTTCCATTCTCTAACAGCGCGCGGGAAGAAAGAACACCTAAATCGTTCCGTTTTCGATCTGATTTCTCTTATTTTATTGGGATGGTCATGTCTCCCTAAGTAGGTGGGTGCTAGCAAAATATTTTCACATTCAGAACTAAAAGTCGGTGATCGAAACTTCGCAAACAGATCACGCCGCAATGAATAACGTCTTTCTTTTAATGATTTCCACCCCAATTCGTGCAACATTTCCGTGACGCTTCCCCCCCCCCCCCCCCGTAACGTGATAAAACAAAACGAGCTGCCCTTCTCTGAACCTTCTCAATATCTTCCGTCAGTCCCACTGGAGAGGGTCCCACAAGGGGCAACAGTACTCCGAGAGAGGACGCACAAGTGTGATGTAGGCAGTCACTTTGGTGGAGCTGGTGCATCTTCTAAGCGTTCTGCCAATGAAACGCAACCTTTGGTTCGCCTTCCCCACAATATTTTCTGTGTGTTCTCTCCAGTCAAAGCTGTTCGTAATTGTAACTCCTAGGTATTTGGTAGAATTTACGACCTGAAGGTTTGACTGATTTATCGCGTAATTGAAGTTCAGCGGATTTCTTTTTATGGTCATGTGTATTACTTCACACTTTTCTTTATTTAGTGTCAAATGCCAATTTTCGCACCATGTAGAAATTTTGTCTAAATCGCTTTTCAGTTGCTTTTGATCCTCTGTTGACTTCACTGACCGATAAACGACAGCATCATCCGCGAACAGTCTATGGCAGCTATTCAGATTATCTCCTAAATCGTTTATAAACACGAAGAAGAGTAGGGGACCTATAACGCTTCCCTGTGGAACGCCAGATATCACTTCTGTTTTACTCGATGACTTACCGTCAATTACAACGAACTGTGTCCTTTCTGATAGGAAATCGTGAATCCAATCGCACAATTGGGGAGATATTCCATAAGCACGCAATTTCATTAGAAGCCGCTTGTGGGGTACAGTATCAAAAGCCTTCCGGAAATCCAGAAATATGGAATCGATTTGAGATCCCTTGTCGATGGCACTTAACACTTCATGTGAATAAAGGGCAAGCTGTGTTTCGCAAGAGCGATACTTTCTGAATCCGTGCTGACTATTGGTTAATAAGTCGTTCTCTTCGAGGTAGTACATAATATTCGAACAAAGTATATGTTCCAAAATCCTACTGCAAATCGACGTCAATGAGATAGGCCTGTAATTTTGGGGATCACTCATATTGCCTTTCTTGAATATTGGAGTAACTTGGGCAACTTTCCTGTCTTTGGGTACGGATCTTTCGCTGAGTGATCGGTTGTAAATTATAGCTAAGTACGGAGCTATTGCATCAGCATACTCTGAGAGGAATCTAGTTGGTATACAATCTGGCCCGGAAGATTTATTTTTGTTTAGTGACTTAAGTTGTTTTACTACTCCAGGAACATCTACTTCTAAGTTTCGCATGCTGGCAGCTGTTCTTGGATTGAATACTGGAGTGTTCACTTCGTCTTCTTTGGTGAAAGAATTACGGAAAGCTGTGTTTAGTAATTCTGCCTTAGCAGTACTGTCGTCGGTAGTATTACCATTGCTATCGCGTAGTGAAGGTATTGTTTGTGTTTTGCCGCTAGTGTACTTCACATATGACCAGAATTTCTTTGGATTTTCTGCAAGATTACGAGACAGGATTTCGTTGTGGAAACAACTGTAAGATTCTCGCTAGGTTGCGAGTTTCAGTAAAAGATTGCCAGTTTTGCGGATTCTGTGTCTTTTTAAATTTTGCATGCGTTTTTCTTTGTTTCTGCAACAGTGATCTGACCTGTTTTGTGTACCACGGGGGGTCAGCCCCCTCTTTTATTAATTTATTTGGTATAAATCTCTCGATTGCTACTGATATTATGTCTTTGAAAGTAAGCCACAACTGATCTACACTCGCATTTTTAGTTTTGAAGGACTGGAGACTATCACTCAGGAAAGCGTGAAGCGAATTATTATCTGCTTTATTGAATAGATATATTTTTCGTTTATTTTTGGTGCATTTGGGAATTTCGATATTCAGTCTCGCTACTACAACTCGATGTTCGCTAATCCCTGTATCTGTTTTGATGCTCTTTACTATCTCGGGATTATTTGTTGCTAGGAGATCAAGAGTATTTTCGCAACCACGTACTATTCTAGTGGGTTCATGAACTAACTGTTCGAAGTATTTTTCAGAAAAAGCATTCAGAACTAGTTCGGACGATGTTTTATATTTGCCCCCGGTTTTGAATACGTAATTTTGCCAACATATCGAGGGTAAATTAAAGTCGCCACCGATTATAACAGTATGCTTCGGATACCTATTTGAAATATGATTCAAGCTTTCTTTGAACATTTCTGCAACCGCATCGTCTGAGTCAGGGGGCAGATAAAAAGATCCAATTATTAATTTATTTCGGTGGTCAGGTATAACCTCTACCCAGACCAATTCACAGGAAGTATGTGCCTCAATTTCGCTGTAGGATAAACCGTTTGTAACAGCAATAAACACGCCACCCCCTGTTTTATTTATTCTATCCTTTCTGAAGACTATTTGGCCCTTTGAAAAAATTTCGGCCGAATTTATCTCAGGCGTCAGCCAGCTTTCAGAACCTATAACGGTTTGTGCCTCAGTACTTTCTATCAGCGCTTGGAGCTCTGGGACTTTCCCAACACAGCTACGACAATTTACAACTGTTACACCAATGGTTTTTATATCTGCTTCCTTCCCGTGTCTGACCTGCCCCCTTTGAGACTGAAACCCATTTTGTGTATTCCCGAGGCCATCTAACCTAAAAAACCACCCAGTCCACGCCACACAGCCCCTGCTACCCGTGTAGCCGCTTCCTGAGTATAGTGGACTCCTGACCTATTTAGCGGAACCCGAAAACCCACCACTCTTTGGCGCAAGTCGAGGAATCTGCAGCCCACACGGTCGCAGAACCGTCTGAGCCTCTGATTCAGACCCTCTACTCGGCTCTGAACCAAAGGTCCGCAGTCAGTCCTGTCGACAATGCTGCAGATGGTGAGCTCCGCTTTTATCTTGCAAGCAAGACTGGCAGTCTTAACCACTTCTGATAGCCGCTCAAAACCAGAGAGGATCTCTTCCGATCCAAAGCGACACACATCATTGGTCCCGACATGAGCCACCACTTGCAGCTGGCTGCACCCTGTGCTCTTCATGGCATCCGGAAGGAGCCGTTCCACATCTGGAATGACTCCCCCCGGTACGCACACGGAGTGCACATTGGAATTCTTCCCCTCCCTAGTAGCCATTTTCCTAAGGGGCTCCATTACCCGCCTAACGTTGGAGCTCCCAACTACCAACAAACCCACCCTCTGTGAGTGCCCGGATCTTGAAGGCAGAGGGGCGAGTACAGGACAAGCGACACCATCCGCATCAGGAACATCCCCTGCCACAGACAGCGCCTCGAATCTGTTGGCAAGACTAACCGGGGAGGCCTCCACTTCGGTCCCCCGGGAAGTCTTACGCCGCCTGACAGGCGCTGAGGGGACCTTCCAATCCACCACGGATTGAGGGGCTACCTCCTCGCGGGCAGTGAGCGGGCTGGCCACAGCCGCAGGCCGATCGGAGGGCACAACAGACGCACAGGGCGTCTGCTGCACCCCCGCGAGCGGCCCACAACAGCGGCGCCCACCCACCGCAGACTCAAGCGTTGCCAGCGAAGCCAACGCCGCCTGAAGCTGCGAGCGAAGAGTCACCAACTCTGCCTCCATCCGTTCGCAACAGTCACAGTTCCTAGCTATTCTAAAAACCTTTGTTTCTTCCAAGTAAGTACGTCAGAGGACACAGTAGTTTGATAAACAGTGAGCTTTGCAAAGTATAAACCTAAGGTTGAACTGTTTATTAACGGCGAATCTTGAAAATATATACGCGAGCTAATAAATCCAAAATTCAGTAACTGAACAGACAAATAAACGCGATTCTTAATAAACAAACACGCGAGCACACTAAAGTATTTAGAGCTGCAAGAGAAAGCACACACGAAATGTAAATAAGTCGCTTCTATTAAGAAGCCGGTTACCGTAAAATCTAGAGCCGCTGCTGGTCACGTGTGCACTGGCCGCCGGTCACTGAGCAACTGCAGGTCACTACTTTGAAGGAAAGTTGCAGGTGTAAACATGTAACGCTTTTGTATCGGGTTTGAATGAACAGTTCCCATTATTTCAGTTCCAACCCTTGTATTTAACGATGACTCGTTTCGTCCACTTGGTGCATCTTCAGATTACCACACCTGAACCATATTTGACATATGTCTGTAATCGCCTATTTACCGTGCACCATACGCTATCATACTGCAGCCTTTTAATGGTCCCATTAATTATTTTAATCATGGCCACTGCGGCTTTCACCATCTAAGGTCTTTAACAAAATGTCATTAAGTGATCAGCCACTTCAACGCCATTATTTTAGATACTTTTAAATAAGACCACAGTTTAAAATATGGCAATCTGAAGATACGCCAAGAGCATGAAAAGCAATCATTGTTAAAGAAATGTAAATAATTGCATCAGTCACTTTTTATTTATCGAATTAAACAATGATAGCTAGAGCTGATTTTTTTACTAATGTCATTATTAAAACATCTCATGCAGATTTTGAATTCGATGATATATGCCTACTTCGATTAATTGTGAGCTGTAATTATCAGTAAGTTTGTACCACATGAAAATGCACTGGGTGAATTCACTACAAATTCAAATGTTTGTAGAGCTTATGGGACTTAACTACGGGGTTATCAGTCCCTAAACTTACAAACTACTTATGAACTAGCTAATACTAAGGGCGGCACAAATATTCATGCCCGAGGGTGGATTGGAACCCCCGACCGTAGTGGCCGTGCAGACCGTGACTGGCGCGCCTCAGTCCCCTCGGCCACCGCGGCCGGCGAATTCACTACAGTGGATGGTGCGTGTATATAGTCGATTGTGATAGAACATAATGGAGATCATTAAAACAACAAAAAAATTAAAAATGAAGCCAGTATTGCATTTCATGTCTCCTATACACCATATGACATTCCGAAAATAGTAACCCCTATTTTTATTCATAGAAACTGAAGGAGATATACAAATTACAAGAAAACATTCCGCAATTGTATAAGTCACAACCAGCTGAGACTAACCATTTCCATACAGCTTGGACAAAACTATCAGAGTCTTGAATATTTCCGCCACATAGTCATTTTTTCAGAGGGCCGAAGAGATGAAAGTCTGATGGCACTAAATCGGGACTGTACTGTGAATTTGGTGAGTTAGTCCAGCCAGGTTTTCTTTATTTTTCATTTTTATAAATATCTGCGGGACCCATCTCACACAGACATTCCGATAACCGAGATGTTGTCCGCCTCCGTAGTTTCGATTCCCAGTCGGGTTGGAGATTTTCTCCACTCGGGAACTGGATGTTGCGTTGTCCACATTTATTTCATCATCATCGACACTCAAGTAGGCCATACGACATCACTTAAAGATTTACACCAGGCAAGCCGAACACGATCCCAGCTGGGATCTAATGGCCAAAAATGCCACACAAAATTATCATCACTGAGATGTTGCAAGATCGTTTCCGTGGCATTACAGTCAACATTCAGGTTTGAACATAATTCTCTGGTCGTTATCCAACGATCAGCATGGATGAGTTGATGAAGACACTGTTTGGTGCAGGGGATGTTAACTATGCAGAGTTGATCAGGCCGTAACTTGTCATGCACATCTTTTTCACCACCTTGAAAATGCCGAACCCATCGCCTCACATTTATCACATCTATTGTACTGTCTTCATAAATTTTTTATCAAGCATCAAAGAATTCCAGTCGGCGCAATTTCTTCAGCAATGAGGAACTGAATCACACATTGATGATTTATATGTGTCTATAGGACACTCCATTTTCGCAGCGCTAGATCTGAAATGGGGAGGGAGGGTGTTCCATACCGGGGTGTCAGCCCCAGGTGGCACTCACAGAGGGGCGCCAGATGGTCTCCAAGATAAGGTGATGTGGCTCTGAGGGCGGCTGGAGGAGGTAAGGGGAGGCAAAAGCGGACGCCGAGTGGAGGGGTGGTGCCAAAATGAGGGGAGTCAAGGGGAGAGCGCTAGAAACAGTGTTGCCGAATGTGGCGCAGAGGCGCCAAAGGTCGGTCTTTGAGCAGCGAGGGAAGTGAAGGGCATCACTAGCAAGTTTTTGTCCCAGTTGGAAAAATGACGTAGATCCGGCACTGCATTTCGGAAACACTATTCTGCTCCTGCCAAGTGCTGCAGAGCACTGAAACCATTAGCAAATGCGTCCTTCTCGGTATCTGTCCAGTTGAGATCACAATAAGATATAGAGATGCAGCGTACTGGCTTAAAATGGGGAATCTAGACACAGTGCCTGAAATAACGGGCACACATATCTTAACAAACCATCAACTGAGAACATGGCGAATGGACACATGGCAACAGGAATGGGAGGCCTGCATTAAGGGACATAGACTATATACACTGCTATCAGACATTAGAGAAAGAAAAAGGATGAAGCATAACGACCCCAGCCGCGCTATGGTTCACTTCCTTATAGGGCATGGTCCATATCCTACTCACCTATTCCGAATGGGACTGGGCGACACCAAAACTTGCGCCTGCGGAAACGCCTAAGGCTCCCCCGAACACATCGTCTTACTCTGCGGACGATACACACATGTCAGAGACACACAGCAGCTTTACAACAGACGATACGATGTATGGCATAATAAGAGACAAACAAAAAATGGACACAACTCAACGCACTAACAGACAAAATATCCAATGCAACCTATGAAGAATACAAAAGGACAAGGCCCTGCAGGAGGCGTGCCCGTGTGGCCCACAGAATGGACAAGTATAGTGGGGAACAATCATACGAGGAAGGCGATGAAATTTTCACAAATGAAGGAAGTGGCACCGATGAGACTCAACATTGACAGGGAAGCAATCTCCCACTGTCATCAACCCAAACCAGACTTTCTTTAAATTAATATGGATACTAACACCTGATGCACAAGAAAGAAAACAACAATAGAAAACAAAAGAGACTAATATCACCAAAACCATGGAAACTATCCTGGGTGATCGGTGGCTTGAAGGAAACATTCAAAGGTACTCAACGTCCAGCACAGTACAATGCAGGTAACCACAAGGACAGAAACCCGCCTTTTTAAAGATATAATTTCTTTCTTTTCTATTACATTGTTTAGCCCATAATTACAACTAACAAATTTCACTATACATTGAATTTCGACATGTGTGTAACAACCGTGTAACCAATCATGTTTCTATGTTCTCCACTACATCTCATTATTGTAAAATGCACGAATTGTAATTTGTTATATTATAATTGTAGCAACAACTGTAAGCACTTGTATATATGCATTTTCTCTTTGTTTTTATGTTCTCAACTAATATCCATGAGAAATGTACGAATACGAACTGGATACTTATATGTGAGTACACTTAGAGCCTTATCACAAATCACTCCACCACATACCACATTTGTTTTATGTATATGTATATCTATAGGATACCTATGTATGTATAACTGTATGATAAGCACACAGTAATTAACGTTTTCTTTAAACAGTTGTCTGAATGTAAACACCTGAGGATAGGCACAAGCCCGAAACCGCCAAAAATTGTGACTGGTAGCGGATTTTATTTCCACAACCTATAAGGAACAGTCACGGAGTTCAACATCCATAATGGATAAAATTCACTTAATGGAACAAGGTGTGCATCGCACTAAATTAATTTTGTTAATGTAACACGTGTCGTCGCATAGGCATGAACATAAACGGTGTTTGAGACAGGCACATGGTGTGAAAACAATTTGCGACAAATATTCACTTTGTCTGGGGGATCACGAGCTATAAATTTATTTGATAAATGTGTCAACGTACAGACGTGTCAGCCACAGGGTTTTAATATGGTGTAATAAGCAACATAAAGTGAACTTCCACGTGTTTTCAAAAATAGTAGTTAGTACACCCTTTTTCTCACATGAACTTACTTTATTATGAATTTTTTTGTTAATCATAGGCAGGGAAGGAAAGCTGCGAACGTGTGATGTCATCCCCTAGAAAACGAGTCAAACAGTAGCAATCACAGCTCCAGTGTTTTTGCATGTTTAGGAATTTGGTTCGCAATTGTTGGTTGTGAGTTTCCTATTTTAAACTCTCACCCCGACCTTCACCCTCGCATTTGGGGGCTCGTGACGGGATAAGTTCACGTTGGACTTGCTCGGACGGAGAGATTAGGGTGTGTATAGGACAGTAAACAGTTACGAACGGTTGCAAGAAGGTGCGCGGACGCGACGGACAGTTTCAAGTGTGTGTGGCGGCTGGCAGCAGAGAGCGGGATAAATTCACACTAGTTTTGCTCGGACAGAGAGGTAGGGTGTGCTTAGGACATTGATAGTGGACAAAACAGTTAGGATAATCGTGGACGATACGCGAACGCGTCGCGCGGTTAACGACGGTTGGTGGCTGGCAGAGTTCGGGCGCGGGCATCCGTAACCGGCGATCGACGGCGCATCGGCCCGGCAGCAGTGAGCGGCGGCGCGCGGGATCCACGCACTCAAATTTCATCTTCTGCAACGGACGGCAGTGATCGTGGGGACTTCGCAAGTCGCCAACAGAGCGCCGGGGCCCAGCAGCTTCGATTCTACAAAAGATAAGGGATGCAGTGAGGACATATTCCAGCCACAGCTTCTACAACAGACGGCAGCGAGCGTTGGGGACGTCGCAGCTCGTTGCAGCAACTTCTGGATTAAAAGATAAGTCAAGCAGCTGGCGCTATAAATTCTTGTGTTTTAATCAAGCTTTATTGTGGTACCGAAAATGGAGCACGTTTTAAAAAGTCGCCAAGTGACGTAGATTCAGAGAGTAGCATACCAGAAAGTCCAGAGAGGGTAAATACTGGGGGAATGTTGTTGACACCGGAGATGATTGCAGACATGTTAGCGAGTTTTAGCTCAAATTTAGAATCAAAAATAGAAAATTCAAACTCAAATTTAGAATCAAAAATAGAAAATTCAAACTCAAATTTAGAATCAGAAATAGGAACTGTAAAATCAGAATTGAAAGCAGACTTTAAGGCAGACATTGGGGCACTACAAAATTCAATGTTTGCATTAAAGGCAGAAATAATCACAGACATTGACAAAAAGATAGGAAGTCTAACAGAACGGTTTGAAAATAGGGAAAAGGAGATACAGGCCAGAATTGGTACTATTGAGACTGAGGTAGGAGGCAAGTTAGATGCTGTGAAACAAATATGTGATCACAGGAATGAGGGCACTATGCAGGCATTGGCTGAGGTTGACAAGAGGATGGTGGCAGGTATTGAGGAAACAAAAACTTTGTTGTCAGAAAAAGTAGAGAATACAGAATGTAACTTTAGGAAAAAGATAGAACAAGTAGTGACAGTAAACAATATTGAGATTGAGAAGGTGAACACTAGAATAAATAATCTAGAATTGTGTACTGCATCAGGAAACACTAATTGGTCCATGGTGCAGACGCCTAATGGCAAAAAGTTTTCAGGAGTGGGTAATTATCATCCAGTAGATTTTTTGGCTGCATGCAAGGACCAATATGTGCCTGGTATGTCAGACCAGTGTAAAATGAAGTTAGCAAAAACAATGCTTGACTGTTCTGCTCAAACTTGGGCAAATCAGTGTGCTGATAAATTTGTTACTTTTGAGGCGTTTGAAAAGTTGTTTTTAAATAAGTATTGGGGGGAGACCAAGCAAGCTAAGATACAAAATGAATTCTTTAACGGGCCAAACTATGTGAAAGGGAAACAGAGCATGAAGGAATTTTGTCAGGAGTAACTTGAGAAACTAGTGCATTTAGATACACCTTTGAGTCTTTTAGCAGTAATTTCCACTTTGTGTAGGAGGTTACCTGCAGATTTGCATTGGCAGTTACTTCACCATCCAACAGATTCAGTTGAGAATTTCAATGAATTTGTAGAAAAGATAGATCAGGGTTTAGTTATGTAACGACAGCTCAGGGGGGACACAGCATGTGAACCACAATGAAAACAGAGGCAGTAGAAATGGAGGTCACAACCAGGGAAACCACAATAGAGAGAGGAATTTAAATGAAAATTGGAGATGTAACAATAACAGAGGAGAAAACTTGGAGAATAGAAGCCAGAGGGAAACATGGGAAAATGATAGGAGAAATCAAAGGCAGGAAGGTTGAAATAGGAATGAGGATAACAGTAGGAGAGAAAATCAGAGACAGAATCAGGGAAACTAAGATTTGTTCCAAATGAGGTACATTTTGGGACAAGCAACTATTCTAATAATAGGACCGGAAGATGGGATAACAGGGGATCTAATGACCATAATTACAGTAGGAATAGAGATGGGGAGAGAAGGGAGGAAAAACTATGTCACATGGACAGAGATGATGATAGGAAAGAGGAAGTAGGAGTTCACAAAGGCAAGGATAAAGAAAAGAGGGAAGAAAACATAAATAGAGTAAACAAGGAAAGGGAGAAAAGAGAGGAAAGTATGTGTCAGATGGATGCTGTTATAGGTAGTGAGGAAATTTTTGGAGATTGGTTCATGCAACATGACAAAAGAAAGGCAATCAGGATGAGAAAGGATAGGAATGAGGACAGTAAAGGGGAATGTGATGTGCGAAATTTATTCAATAACAAATGTAAGGAGGATGACAATAGTGTTGGGTTAGCCTTAGCTTTGAGTGACTCAGAGGCACAAGTGTTGACTGAATGTGAAAGTATGAATGTAAATATTGATGGTACTGGAGCCAGCATAGATGCTGTGGAATGTATGAATGAGAGTGAATGTTTTTCTAAATTAAATGTAAATAAATAAATAAATGTGGTCCAGTAGAGACAATAAATGACACTGGACCTACTGTAAATGAAGGCCAAGTTGACAGTGTAGATGCACAAACCAGAAATTTAATTGAGAAAATAAACTGGATTAGAAAGTGGGCACCAGATGATTGGCTACTGCACAAATATGATTACTTGGACAGACTAGGCAAACAATATAATAGGAACCAGACTTATTACAATGTGTTGAAAGAGTTTGTGAATGGGGACAATGAGTATGATCAATTAAGGGGATTAGGCATGTGTATCTTAGATCATAATGAGATAAGTGAGGTACAGGAGAATAAGATACAATCCTCTGTCATTTATAATAATGAACAATATACATGCATGGATGAAGATGGGTTGAATGTAGGTTGGATTAACAAAGAAGTGCATGACTATGGGACTGATGATTGGATCAGGTTTTTAAAATATTTAAAGATTGTAGAACCAGGGGCATGGGAAAAAGAAAAGTGTGCATTTGCAAGAAAAATAGAAGTGTTAAATGCAGGGAACCCAGAATTTGAAGTAATCATTGATGAGGAGATGTTTATTCAAGATTTATTAGTCATAAAGGGACTTTGTTTAAATCTAATGTTAGGAAGTGATTTCCTGTGCAGATATGAAGCTCAGTTGGAGTATAAAGATAAAGTGTTAGAATTAAGTCTGGAGGGATGCATGAAGAGGGTGAAATTAAAAAATGTTGTAAATGATAAAGATTTAATGGCATGTTTACTCAAGCAACTGCCATAAACCAGTGTAAATTATGAAGTATGAGATTCAATGCATTGTAGATAGTAGGTTAAGAATTTGTGTATATTTATTCTGTGGTCTGTGTTAGTATCTACTTGTGTGTTTAGATTTAAGCATTGGGGTCACGTTTACATGCTTTCTTTATATATTCTTTTTCTTGTTGTTGTTTGTGTTAAAACATGTGCTTGTATCAGATTTGCAATTCAACAGTTGTACAAGAGGTAAATATGTATATGTGTTGGTGAAAGGTGCAATTGTTGCCAGGACTCATTCCTGAAACAGCAGCTGAGAGGGATAGTGTGTTTATTGTGTCATCATAATTTATGTATGAGTAGTGAAACTATTTAGTTAGGTAATTGTATGAATGATAATTAAATTGTTTTTATTTTTGTATACTAATCTGGAATCAGGACTAGAGGACGTATATATATTGTTTTCATTTGATGCTCACAGGCTGCAGGAGTTGTAGTTACTGTGAAGTATAGACGTGCTAGGATTAACTTAGGATAGTATGGGCCAATTAAATCTCACACCAGCATTTTTTTTTTTTTTTTTTTTTTTTTTTTTTTTTTTTTTTTTTTTGTGCGAGGGGTAGGATTTGTATTTTTGGCTGTAGGTGTCATTTTGATAGAAGAGAAAATTGTCTATGATAACATTCTTTTGGTAGTATTATTTGAGCTTTAAGATATATTTTTGACACAGGCAGGTTGTTGATGTTTTATTTGATGGAGTAATACACCAAGTAGGCCACATATTCTCTTGTCTGTTTCATCTGAAGCTATGGCTGATGAGAGTGCAGGCATGTGGTTTTGGGTTAATCTGATCATCACTAACACAAGCTACTTTGAGTTCTTAATTCTGTTGATTTGCATGTTACTGTACATGTCTCAATGCTTAGTTTCAATTGCACCAAGTCTGGATGGCAGAGGGGTGGGAAACAAATCCAACCGAATCCTGGTGTTCAGACAAACTTTTGTCTATGTTGACTCATGGGTGCCTTCTGCTCTTCCTGTTCCATGTAGGGTGCCTATGACGTGTGTGAACAAGAACGCTTGATCCAGTGCCATGAATCTAAGCTGCAACAGCATGTTGGTTGAAATGACGGAGACGTAGGACCATACACCAAGGGCAAGAGTTGCTGCAACGATGACTCTGGGGCTCAGTGTCAAAGTGGTGAGAGATTTCCTTTAAAGAAGTGGAGTGTACACCATCACACGTTTTTATACTGATAATTTTAGTTTTCCATGAAGGACAAGGTCCTCTAAAAACTAAAGGTTAATATTATTATAAATTTGGTGCCAATTCTGTATATAAACAACAGGCACACTTAAATTTCATGGATGTAATTAGTTATAAGGATTCTTTTCTTAAAATTATGCACACACTAAGAAAATTATTGTATAATATATAAGTGGTCTTAATGGTACAAATATTGGGAAATTTTCTCACTGCCCTGTTTATTTATTTATTTGCATTAGTTGAGGTCATAATTGGTATAGTGTTTGAGTCAATCCAATTCAATAATTTTGTAATTTTAAATTTTGCTCATTTGAAAGTATTAATTTTGGTGCTACTTGCGCCATCCTGCACATGGTTTTGATGCCGCAAGTGGGGGTATTGTGAGATTACCGCCCAATAGAAATATTGGTAATTAATAGCATTTGATAATGAAACAGTATGCAGTTCACTGCAAACATTGACCATGCCAATGCACTAAATGTTACACAATTTTAATCTTATTGATTATGGTAGCAATGTATGTACACAGTTGGGTGACAACATTTATAGTTAGGCCATAGGTAGAAATTCTCCACGTTGAGATTTGCTGTGTGCTTGTAGCTGACGGGAGGCCAGCGAGCAGGCCGACGTTGGTGGCTTGTTCCAGCTTAGGATTTTCCAGGTTCGTTTGTGGTGAGGGGAGAGAGGGACAATGGCGAGTGCCAGGCACAGTGCAGTGCACAGCGTGAAATAAAATATTCTAATACTACTGGCATTTGAAGTAATACGATGCAGTCAGGAACCTTTAAGGCCCTCATTACAAAATAGCCTGTTGACAATAAACAATACATTAGCTGATATAGTCACATCTGGCGTAATATGTTTGATTGACAATGAAAAGTAATAAATTACCAATGAATACAAGACAGTTACACAACTAGCATGGCAATTTTTGTTTATAAAAGTAATATATTAACTATTTCTCATTTTATATTCAATTAATCTTGTGTATTTTATCTTGAAATATTCAGTTAAATCACTTCTCTGTGATATAAGAAATTGCACAATTGTAATAAATAGTGCAAAGGATGTTTATACTAATATAAAAATATAATAAGAAATTTGTTTAATGTGTAGTGTAATTATTTTGATTTTAAGTAAAGTTGTAGAAATGTATTGGCTGAGTGCTGTACGTTGGAAGTCGGTTAGAACAGCTCACATGGGGAAGTTGATGACGTAGGGAAAAAACCCGGCAGTTGGGCTTTCGGCGCGCACACGAGGGCAGGAAGTGACGAGTCGGGAGCAAGTGGTGTAGCTGGCCGGGCGGAGTCGCTCGAGACAGTTGACATGTGGATCTCCAGGTGGAGACTATAGATTTTTGTGTGGCAATTGCCAAGTGTGGTTGCTCGTCGTAGACTGCACCAAGTTGTATCGAGTGACTGTGTGTTGTGAATATTTAGCCGGTGGAACAAGGTGTGCATTACACTAAATTAAAGTGAATGTGTTTTGTTAATGTATCACCTGTCGTCGCATAGGCATGAACATAGATGGTGTTTGAGACAGGCACATGGTGTGAAAACAATTTGCGACAAATATTCACTTTTTCTGGGGGCTCACGAGCTATAACTTTATTTGATAAATGTGTCGACGTACAGGGTTTTAATATGGTGTAATAAACAACATAAAGTGAACTTCCACGTGTTTTCAAAAATAGTAGTTAGTACACCCTTTTTCTCACATGAACTTACTTTATTATGAATTTTTTTGTTAATCATATGCAGGGAAGGAAAGCTTCGAACATATGATATCATCCCCTAGAAAACGAGTCAAACAGTAGCAATCACAGCTCTAGTGTTTTTGCATGTTTAGGACTGGTTCACAGCTGGTGGTTGTGAGTTTAAAAAAATTAAACTTTCCCTATTTTAAACTTTCACCCCGACCTTCACTCTCGCAGGGTGGATCACGCAACTAATGAGGAGGTTCTGAAGAGAATTGGGGAGAAAAGGAAGTTCTGGTATACCTTGACTAAAAGAAGGGATCGACAGGTAGGACACATTCTTAGACATCATGGAATTGTGAATTTAGTGTTGGAGGGAAGTGTGTGGTTTAAAAACCGCAGAGGAAGACCAAGAGATGGATACAGTAAGCAGATTCAGACAGATGTAGGTTGCCGTTCTTATGTGGAGTTGAAGAGGCTCGCTCAGGATAGGGTATTGTGGAGAGCTGCATCAAACCAGTCTCCGGACTGAAAACCACAACAACAACAACATTTACAATCGGAATGACCCCATGTATGGGGAACAGCATGTAAAGTATATGTAGGTGTTTAGGCCCACCTTGCCCTTGTCGGCCTTCTGGCTCTTCTGCCGTTCCAGCAGCTCCCGCAGCCGCTGCGCCTGGATGGCCGCCTTCTCGCGCTCCACGTCGCGTCTGCGCAGGCGCGGCCGGAACGCCACGTACAGCACCACCTCCTGCTTACAAACCAACAACTCCACTATACCCGGGCCGCCGTAACTTTGCACTCGACGTTTACAAATGACAAGTGAAGAGCAAGAAGCGCGATGCGCTACAGTGGCGGCTGGTGGGCTGTTTATTAGGAGGGGCGCCATGTCTCTTCAATTGTACACGACATTTTGTCCCTTCAGAAAATTTCTTGAACGGGAAGAATATAGCATTAATTTTATTAGCTAGTTGTGTAATTTAATCTTTCATCTAACACGACTTTTTCCTCCTATGCCAAAATACGCACAAATATGTCGTTTTTAATATTTTCTGCAAGCAATGATACCCTTGTAACTCCATTTTATTAGATTTCACAAGAGACCCAAAACTGTACCTTAAAATAATATAAAGTTAGAAGTAAATTCGTTGTGTGTGTAACTATATAAGTAAGTGTTCAGGCTGGCCGCGGTAGCCGAAGGGACTGAGGCGCTCCAGTCACGGTCTGCACGGCCACTACGCTCGGGGGTTCGAATCCCCCCTCGGGCATGGATATTTGTGCCGTCCTTAGTCTTAGCTCGTTCATAAGTAGTTTGTCAGTTTAGGGACTGATGACCCCGTAGTTATGTCCCATAAGCTATACAAACATTTGAGCATGTTTTAAGTGTTCAGAGAACGAAAATGCTTCGTCAGCGACAAACATATGTTACTGAAATTAGAAGACTGCCACCAACAAATGTAGTAATACAATTGGTATGCTTATATATTTGTGTGTTTATATAAAGCAGCATTAAATTTCCTAGTGAAACTACTACTGCTTTTGCACGCATTTGTGTCTGTACAATGTTCAAATCAGGTCTGGGTGGTCCTAACCTTTTTAATTCCAATTTTCCTTCAAAGGTCAATTTTTCACTACCAAATGTTAAATTGTAGTTAACGCTATTTATATTATTCATTCTAAATAGGGAACTAGAAAAACAGGCAACAACACGCACCTTTACAACAACGATACTAGTTATCACACGCAGGGCACCTGTTAGAAACTGCCTGACCGGTGGCGGTGCGCCTTTGTATATTTCGCGCCGTTGGCGCGGACGCCGTCCTAGGCGGCCCGGTTCAGCACACTACCCCCACCCAACTCCCAGTACCCCCACTCACTCCAGCGCCCGTAGCCAGCCTTTACACGACGCGGACGGATCGCGTAGAGTCCGACAGTCAGTCCATTCTGGAAACATTCGGTGAGCCTGGCTGGCAGACTACCTAGACTAAAAACATTAGTCATTCACTTACACGGGCTGCTGCTACACGAAAATTATTCAAGTAGATTTGTGATTAACGATTGGTACGTATTCCGTGTTGGATATTTTTGGGAGGGCGCCACCCCAGAGTCCTCAAGGAGTAGCCGCCACTGTGCACTAGTCGCTAGGAACGATCCAATCACAGCGAGCTAAACACTTCCAGTGATCACGTGCTGTGACGTGAACGTTCCCGCGTTGCCGGCTTTGTTCAGTTCCACGGTAAAGTAAGTTGTGTGTCGCGTTTATCGCGTGTTTATCTTGTGTGTGCTTTTTCGCTTCGATTTGTTTTACTGTTAGTGGTTTAACTTTCAGAGTTTAAGTAATTTGATAAAGTCACCGAAAAGACGTTTGTCTATTGACGTTTACTGAGTAAGGGAGATCGGAAAGAAGCTATGGTGCAGTGGTTACAAGAAAGAAATATTTTTGGAGATATGTCAATGTCAACACCTCTTTTATATTCGCTCGTGAAACAAAATAAGCCTATTACACCCACACATGCAGTAGACGAAATCGCAAAGGAGCAGCGTCACAATGTAATAAATCTGCCCCCATTTCACTGCCGTTTTAACCCTATAAAATTGGTATGGTGTGACGTGAAGAATTACTTAAGGAACAATAAGTCTTTCTCAATAACATAGGAGGAAAAGCTGTTGCATGAAGCTGTTGCCAATGTGGATGATGCATTTTGGGAAAAAAAAGGTTCGAGCACATTGAAAACCTGATTCGGTCAGTGCAAACAATGGAAGGAATCATGAACAGTTAATGATTTGTCTTGGTGATGACGACGATTTTCGCAGTGCTGACAACAGTGAAGATGCGGAGCTGGATGTAATTGTACCATTGTCACCCTAAATTGGTCAGTGAAAAGCATTCTGATTATAAAAACGTAGAGAGAGAATTTACTATCTTGATTATTGTTTATTTCGTATCTGTCGTGATCCAATGCTTATTTTCTATATTGCTTTGCTCCGCCATTGAAAGCGTGTGCATATTTTTTTTTTTTTTTTTTTTTTTTTTTTTTTTTTTTTTTTTTTTTTTTAGCTTATGGGACTTAACTACGGCATCATCCCTCCCTAAACTTACAAACTACTTATGAACTAGCTAACACTAAGGACGGCACAAATATCCATGCCCGAGGGGGGATTCGAACCCCCGACCGTAGTGGCCGTGCAAACCGTGACTGTAGCGCCTCAGTTCCCTCGGCCACCGCGGCCGGCTGCATTGTTGTGCTCTGGTCTTCATTAATATGCCGTTAATTAATTGCTGCTCAAGAACGAATTATTATATCTACATCTACATCTACATACATACTCCGCAATTCACCGTAAGGTGCGTGGCGGAGGGTGCACTGTACCACTATGCACTTTTATTGGTCAATAGCTTACATTTACGAGATGCAACTGAAAACCGATTCGTCTGCTGTGTGTATAGAGGCTAGTGTTGCAACGTCGCTAAAGCAGTGTAGCCAACTTAACTCTCCGTAACGCAAAACGTCAAGTGCAATGTTTCAGCGGCCCTGGTATAACATTGCTTCATTTTACTCTACCTGCATGGGCTGCTCTGTTTTATTTATTTACTAGCTTAATTCCCGCCGCTTCGTACGCGTATAGTGGATAGCTGCATTGTTCGTTTCTACTTCTGAATATTAATTTGCATAGATTTTGCTTTAAAAATGCTTTCCTAATCAAGTACTTCGATACAACTTGCCGCCCCCTATTGCACAACTGATGGCAGAATTCAAAACATCCCAAAAAACAATTTTTTTTCTAATTCTAACCATGGTTCCAAATCCAAATTTTCGCATTTCTACCATCAACATAGTCTTAGTAGCACCCTTAATAGATTTTCCCTTATTTCACCCGCTTAATGGTTGAAATTCCAAAAATATCGAAATGCATGTTTTTAAAATTCCAATCATAAATCTAAAACCGAGGTTTTGTATTTCTCCCTACAAAATTGTCTTAATAGCAACTTATTTTCAAAAAACCATTCATACCCTATTTCGCCCCCTTAGGGATGGGAATATCGAAAAATACAGTGTAAGATAAAAAAACATCTACAAATTTCAATTTCCTATGGTCTGTAGATTCACTTTTCAGAGAAATGAATAGAGAACGAGAAATTTCTTTCTCACGCTTTGCCACGTTTCTTGGTAGTTTTACCTTTCAAACTGCAATATGCAGTTATTTTTCTTTATTCGTATGCGTGTTGCAGAAAAACAACTAAGGAATGTGCATCACGTTTCGCTGTATATAACCTCTCTGCTATTATAGTGCCAAAAGTCTTCGCTGCTGTTCAGTCCGAATTTTATATAAGCTGAAGACTTTCAACCGCTGTATCTTCCACCGTCTTGTAGCTATCGACACGGAATTACTGTGGTGTCCAACGGGAGACTTTGTACTACAACAACACATATGGATAGTTAGTCTCCATTGTGTAGTTTTTATTGAAGAGCAAAATATTGACATCCACACAAAGAATTTTATGTAAGTCGGCAACTTTCAAGTCCCACATTTTATATCGCCTTATCGTTATCAACGCTCTACCACCATAGTGCTCATTGGGAGACTGATACTGTAAGAAAATTGCCTGTTGGAGGTCGTCAAATAATCTCAAAATTTAGAATGCGTAATAACATACTCTAGTAATAATAATTTCGTTATTGAATGTTGATGCAAATCACAACTAATGGGTTGCAACAACACTTTTGCAGTGAAAGTTAAAATTTTGAATAAAAAAAGATATTAATTAACTTGAAACAGTCACTGTGGTAATTAATTAAGCTTGGCCCTATCTGATTTAGCATTGGCTACAGCCTCCAACTAGCACCTTCACGATTCACGAACAGCGCAGTTTTACTAATAAATGTGTCAGAATTCATGTAGTGGTGATGGCGTGTTCGTGTTATAATCAAAATTGTAATAGCAGATAGACTCTGATTGCAATGATAATAGCTCAATACAGTGAAACTCCGTGGTGCAATGAGCTTCACAAATACTACAGTCAAAGTTCCCAATAATTTTGATAATATTCTTTAAAGCATTCAGGTTCCTTGTAAAACTTTACGTGAACTATTTTTTTTTTTTTAATTGGTTCCAGGGCCTGGGTAGCGTACGCGTGTAACTGCCTGAGCAGAGTCTGGCATTTAACGTATTTCATAAAAAAATTACTTCCGTCTAGTCTGGTTAATCAACTATAATACTTTGGCTACTGTTAGCCTGGTTACTTTCTACATAAATGAAACCAACTTTACTTTACGTGAAAACTCTCTTGCAAGTTAAAATCTTTTGCTTAATCATTGATTGCATAACTTAGAATAGCACTGCACTTTAATTACTAGTCTCTGTGGTTGTAGCACGTTTAGCAATTCTTTAACTCGTCTAGCAATTTCTTTATAACTGATCGTAATTACTTTAAAAATGATTGAACTGGTCAGTCAATGTGCAGGCTTGCATAATCAACATAATCTAATAATGGTGATAATGGGGTGACTACAACTACTTACAAATTAAGACTGGTTTCAAAATAAGTCATGTATAATTGAACCAAAATTCTGATTGGGTTGACACTACATTTACATGCATACAAAATAAAATGTTACAAAAGTACTCATCTGCTTTCGTCGTCTTCGTCGTGAAGTTCATACAAGACAGATAATGATTACAATAGGTACTCTTACTGCTGGTGCAAATTATTTTTATCGACAACTCTTTGTTCAGCTCGTCTGTCTGAAATCTCCATGCATTGATATCACCTCGATACACCTTCTAATCTCCGTGATTACAACAACGATCACTCTCGTTGACAATAAACTTGATAACCAAACAGTTACTTTTCTTGCACACATGAAAAAGATTACATTGATCACTTTCGACTATAAATAAACTTGTTTCGCACTTCCTTTAATACATTAAACAGTATACCTCTCAGGCTTTTTGCAATTGAATTAAACTAGCGCCACATTGCGCCTACCGTGCCTCTGCACCATCAACAAAACATTTATGTGTTTACTATAGCGAGTCCGCTCGGCGACTGCTTCAGCAGCGCGACACTCACAGCTACTACTTCTGTACCAAATACAGTCTTTACAACAGATTCAACATTCTCTCTGGCGCATTGCTAACTTACAGCATAAGAATGTCCGTGCATTCATGCAGGTTTACACATACAGTATATGTTTACACTAAATGATCCAATATTGAAAATGACGTTACATAAGTAATATATCTAGCATACAAGAAATGAAAAATACAAATTTAAGACAATATATACATTACGTTAAATGGAACTGTAAGATACAGCGACAGGTGTACTCTTACAATACCTACTACTACATACAAACACTATTCGTAGTGTAGTTTTGGCTGCAGAGTGAATTTCAGGCACAAACACCTCAATTTTTATAGATATCAATATTTACACTGATTAGGTGAGGTATCATACTTAATGACGAATCTACTGTAAGAAGTCACTCGTGTATTTCTCCAATACAGTTTACTAGAATACAACGGAAAAAATCAGTTCTCCTCTGACTGTATGCTAATGTTACAACAGAACTTAGTACACAAAATTAAAGGTCCACTGGTTTGCAGTTCCAATACCTCAACAAGTCCATTTTATAAAATCCCGGACGTCAGTGTGGCGACCTACAGTTCGTCCGTCCCCACAGTCGGCGGCGGTGCTGCGGAACCCGATGGCGTCCTTCGCTGCGAGTCCGGGCAGCTGAGCAGCGGCGGCGGCGACGCCGGAGGGCGGAGTGTGACAGGTGCCTTGACTGGCGTCCGACTGCCGTGGCTAGGGTGGGTTCGTCCTTAAACATGTACGCGGAATGATATCAAGTGTACGGCGGACGGGAGTAGGTCCCCTTTCACCGCGCCCTCTGTGCACTCGTATCGATCCGTGGAGTGTTCGCCTAGCTGTCCGGCAACCTGCGACGCCTGCGTCGTGAGCGTGTTGCCGCTGTAGTAGGCGGACAGGACACTTATTATACTTACGGTAACGTATTTCACTCAGATATTGATTACAGTTGTAATTTGCGTGTGATGCAGTACGATATTTTGCTGTCTCAACTCTCAACTTAAGGTTTACAAAGTGATTACACAGAGCGATGCACCATGGAGTCATTCTCGTTGCCCACTAATATGGTGTGTCATCAGCTTGGACAGCCAGTACAGTTGCACATCTGCATGCCATGGATAATATGAAGTTATCAATCAATAAGAAGAAAGGAAATTTGGCCAGTCTTCCATGAGTGTCATATCCAGTCCGAGGACCGTTGTGGGAGGTGCTGGTCTCGCTGTAGTCCTTCTGTCAAATGCATCCCAGACATGTTCAATAGGGATTAACTCTGGTGAACAAACTGGCCACTCCATTCATTCACTTTCCTCTGCTTCAGACATATTGTCCATCAGTGAAGCGCGTTAGTGTTCACCAAAAGGAATCCACCTTCCATAGCACCAGCTTAGGCCAACAAAAAAGGTCTCGTCTCTTTACCTCTGAGCAGTCATAGAGCAATCCTGAACGACAAAGAGTTTTTTACATCCGCCAATACTGACTCTTGCCCACAGCATTCGTCCACCACCATGATATGGCGATGTTTGCTGCACATAAGCAGATTTGTTAAGAGTTTCACGTTCTCTCCACATGAGGGAACCACAACTGTCTGGCTGTACACAAAATCTTGACTCATCCGAACAGACACTGGCGCCATTTGTTACGACTCCAATCCTGATGTTGCTCCGCCCAGTTTCTGTGAACTAAACGATATCGTGGTTTTAATGGGATACACACCACAGACCTCCACGCATTGCAACTGAGTTGCATTCAGCCTCCTGTCTAGACGGGACATAACGGTCATCTCTTGCTGATGTTACCAAATGAAAGACCTTCTCCATGCCTTCTTTTAACGGATGCTGTTGTTGTCTGAAATCGCAATTGGGCAATACATAACTCAGGGTAGTAAAAGGTTTATGGCTCGTTGTCTCTGTTCATAAGGGTGAGTTATGTATGTCAGCTTCTATGCCCTAAACAGCTGCCCAATCTGTTTAAACAAGATTAATAATTAATCTGTAGTTTAGCCAGTCTATCAATATGCATAGGAAAACGTGAAAATATATTTAACAAACATAAATTAAACTTCTGAATGACCAACAAAATGGATTCTAAGATAAAGAAGTGATTCATTCACGAAGTAATTCTTTGTAAATGAAGTTTAATACTCATTTTGGACATGAAATGCGGAGGTGGTCCTACTTTATACATCGGTAAATAACTGAATATTTCTCGAAGTATTGTTCAAGAGAGGCACAAACACTATCACACGCACTCGAGAGTAAAAGTTCCAAATTATCACACGTAAATTAGTGAAGTCCATCGAACATTGCAGTTCCAAGTTAATCCACGATTAATTACAGTATTTGTTATAAACACAGTTTTTCATCACACGAGTACAGAGCCCAAAGCCCTACTAACGTGGATAGTTTACCACTTTTCACCAGAGACTAAGTTCTGCAGTCACAGTCCCATAACATTTCTAAGTCAACATATGCCTATCTCTTCAAATCACAAGTTCGTAACGCGGCTTCAGACCGCCCAGCGTCACAACCTTTCACTACTGCGTTCAAGTTAGGAGTCCCTTACCAAGCGTTCGAAAGCATGCTCTCCCTACTCCGAAAATTGTATCCTTCCGCGCATCCTAACGCCTCATCTTTAAAATACAATTTCCCTTTCAAAATAATATACATTTGAACATCACAAAATTACATGCTTTGACCACCTCCTTACAAATGTTGTTTACATTTCACAAACAAATATATATTTAACAAAACTGAAAACAGTTGAGACTGAAGCTCTTTGCTATTAAGTTTGGCGTCTCACTGTTCAAATATACTGCCACCATCGAAATATAGTTACACAATTAATACTTAATTTATCATTGCTTTTTATGCCAATATATTCAGTTCTTGTCCACAAATACATATAATTGTTCTATATATATATATATATATATATATATATATATATATATATATATATATATATATATATATTATCTGCTGCATATCTACTATTTTTAGTCGGTCATGAAATATTTAAGTGGCAGTCTACACCATAAAAATGAACGTTACTAAGAATATTAAATATATTAAAATATGCATATACATGTAATACGTAATGTGCTTTGCTGGGTTCATGTATTGTGCTTCTGTGGTGGAATCTATGATCTGACACAAGAATATTACTACTTCAACAAAGAGCAGAACAAGAGAGTAAAATAAAGTTTTTTGAAAGAGTATGGAAATAACGTGGTACGTCTTTTAAGATAGGTAGCATGATGCAATGCTGCCCATTTGCTTCTTTGCCCCTTTCTTATCTGCAAGGGATATTGAAATTGTAATTACGGCATTTATTTCTCACAAGTCTCCTGAATCCATTTTTAGAATAATGTGTGTGGCCGTCCTCACTCATCCAAGACAGTCGTTTCCTGTTTTCGAGCAGCTTAGGGAAACCCTAACTACCTGTGTTCTATTCAAGCCGGCTGGGGAACCCAACAGCCTGACAAAACCCGCCATTCACACGGAAACAATCAGCTTCCCCCTGTATCTGTAATGTCACAGTCTATTCCGCTTCCTACCATCCTATGGCTCTCCTTGCCACAGCTTCAAATAAGTTCCATCGTTGTTGCATTGCACTACCTGCTCACTACACTTTCTGAACCCAACTGCTTATGTAATTCGTTTGCTAAAGACAAGTCAACACCAACCCCTCTGCACCAATTTTCTCTTATTACCGCTATCTTTGTTGTCATAATGTTGTTGTCTCCACTCTCTAGAACCGACAGAAAGACGTTGAACCATTTTAGTTCATTCTGCCGATGACAATACTTCAGAACTTAGATATCTCAACTGAGCTGCTAAGTGTTGAATTATTGATGTACATTTTTCACAGTTTAATAGCGATATTTATACCATCACTGTGAAACATATGGTATGTTGTTGAATGTAACTCCATCGGTAAGATATTTAGGGAGTTATTACTTATATACTTATAGACATTGATGCTGATCTTGTATTTTAGCAATGAGAATAGCTACAGCCGAAATTTGGATATGTGGTAATAATAGAGTCTATTTTACTGATGATTGCCTGCCATGTTTCCCCCAGGGGACTCATGACTAATGCAGTCTTTCTTCCTTCTTTCCTCCCAGGACTGCAATTATTTTCCCTTCCCGTCCTTTCCTATCCTCACAACTCCCCCTCCCCACAAGTGGACTGATAACCTTAGTAGTTTGGTCCCCCTGTTCCAAACAACCAAGCAATTATCGTGTTTAAAATATTCTACTGTTGTGGAATATACAGGGGTGTTCCTAAAATATATGTCAAAAATTAAACAGCCCGTAGATGGGACCGAAATCAGCAGATTTCGTATAGGAATGTGTGGTTGGTAATGACATCTTGAGCCGGTAGAGAGCACTGTTCACAAACTCTACCTAGTCGTTTAACTGACCGCACATACAAATTATTTCCTACAGGAGGTCTTGTTGAACATCTAGACGACGTTCCACTAGCTGACGAATGTGGTTTCAGCACGATGGAACACCAGTGCACTTCAGTCGAAACGTCAGGAACCACCTGGACACTATGGCCAGCGATGGATAGGACTCGGCAGACCATTTCCCTGGCCATCCCACTCACATTATTTAATCTACCAGTAATGATGGATTCAATAAGATTTATTATTTAATTTGCGTTGATTTCTTATTAAAAAAAAAAAAAAAAAAAAAAAGGTAAAGCAGTTAACAATCCGAAGATTGGTTTGAACACCACCGTGCTTTACTAGGCATGGTCCTGTTTAGAGGTGGTATGCCATTGCCTTCCTCCGACCTTCGAACTGACTTACCCAGCCAGTTATAGGGGGACCTACAGTTTTAACGTTGGTTCCGAACCACGGTGCTACTCGGTATTTTTCACACGCGCAATACTGCTAGAGGTGAAAGAAGTGGAAAGTGACAGGTAAAAATCCTAAGACCTGGCGGGGATTGAACCTGCGACCTTTGGATTTGTAGTCTGGCACTCTACCACTGTGCAACCGAGGCGCACACAATGCGGTCATATTAAAAGCCTATTTTATGCGAATGCTATCACATCTGTAGGAGATCTAGTTGCTCGTGTGTCTATGCTGCTGGCCATGTTGTCAACATGCCTGATGTCTTTTCTAATGTACACCGAAGCATACACCAATCTTGTTTCAGGTTGGCTGCTCTTTCGTCTTTACTTTCCTTTTGAGATTTCATTCTTTCATACTTCTGTATATGCTAGTGCTATAATATGTCATTACCTATGGCACATTCCTGTATCAAATCTTTTTATTTCGATTCTCTCTACCTACCATTTCATTTTGCACATACGTTTAGGACCACCCTATATAATTTCCATATAGAAGGTAATTTGATGAGTACCTTGTACCTCCAACTTGGACAGACCTCCAACTCTGTGGCTAGGTGACCCTGATCTCTGCTACACCTATTAACCTAGGCCTAGGACCAGTGAGATGGTCTTTTCTTAAGTATTGGACCAAACTACAATGGCCACCAGTCCCTAAACTTAAAAAGTACTTAAACTAACTTACACTAAGGACAACACACACCAAAATGGAAGGGAGGACTTGAACCTCTGCCAGGAAAGACTTATGTCTTAGACCACGTGGCCATTCCCGCACAGTGGAGACCATTATCATCACATGCTCACTGATTACCCATCAGATGCCTTCTTCATCTACGCCTCATTGAACCTACATTCTACAGTACCTATAGGGATTTGTTGGGTTGTTTGGTTGAGAAAAGGAGAGGGGAAGGAGTGAGGGTGGGAAACGAGGGGAGGGGGAAGAAATGCAGTCCGGGAAGTAAAGAAGGAAGGAAGATTGCATTAGCTCAAGGTCCTGGGCTCGCCACGCATGTACTCACAAAAGAACTGTCAGCCCCTGGAGGGACAGTATCTATAATGAAGCTTTTCTTATCCTGCGTCTGAGTGACTGCACAACTTCAGGTATTATCTGGTGGTCTCACCTGTCCTGGCAGCAGCGTGCCCTTGTTGGGGCTGACGGTGAGGTCAGCATGGTCGCAGTGTGCTGTGAAGGTGGCGCTCCTCCAGGCGGTGTTGGCAGCCGCGGCGACCTTGGGTGGCAGGCAGTGGACGATGGCGGTGGATCTCGAGGCAGTGTTGCCACCTCGCAGGGACACCCTCACCAGTGCCGTGCCACCCAGAACCACAGTGGGCAGCAGCAGCCGGCACGCCGACAGCTCACAGCGTGGGTCCACCACTGGCACCTCCACACACAACCAGCTGCCGCCCGCATCTAGCAAACGTGTCAGCAAAGGCTATACTCAGCACACGTCCTGTCCATGCACCCCACTCCACAGCAAAAGGAGTTCTAATCTTCCAAGCAAAAAATTGTTTCCCATCATTGAAATAGTAACCTTCGACTCACCCAAGCTCAGGTGTGTGTTTTGTCATCACGTCATAGCAGTGACGTAAATAAGCGTGTATCGACCACCTGAGGTATATCTAACTTTGTAGTTGTACCGCTAACCTTAAAGCTAAATGTAAATATATGGTAGATCTAAGAAGTCATGTCTCCATTGTGAGTGATGTTGTTTATTTCATGAACGTAATGAAATCCTGAAGAAAGCAACCACAACGAAAATAAAAAAAATTGGCGGCTTAGCTCCGATCAGTAGTAATGCCAGTCGAAATGTCACAAAGTAAGCAGTGGTAGTAGTAGTATGGGATAGAGATGGGAAAAATCAACCCATGAAAATCGATTCCGGTATGTTTAGTTATTGCCAATAACTAGGCAAAAACAATAATGTAACTGTTTTCTGTAGTAGTGCTTCTAAATGTTTTTATTTTATTTTTAAATAACTAAACAAATTAAAAACTAGTAATATTTAGTTATAAAATTTCACCTGCTGTGAAGTGTTAACTTACCTCAGAAAGTAGGAAATGTGATCAGTGATAATTTAAGAACAATCCCGAATCAGAAACGAGCATTAAACGTGTGGCATAGGAATTGGTACAGTTGTTGTCGAGGAAAGAGAGAGAAATAGAGAAACAGGAGGTTAAAATAAGGGGGCATGATGTTATCTATGCCAAGCACATACGACAGTTGAAGCCTCTCCGCCATCTTAGTGAATTTTAAAATGCTATTTCTCCATTAAAACTATGCGTTAAGTCGACCCTCTTACTGTTAATGCTTTGAACTGACAGTCAGTGCAAAGTGTGTACTGTAAAAAAATATACTTTCTTAAATAAATAGTAATAAATACTAATCATAATATAGTTGAAAACATAATGTTTAACAACTAATTTGCACTATTTTAATACACAATTCACATTTCGGCAAAACCGCCGGACGATTTATTCCTGTTTTACGTGACATACAACATCAGCTAAAACTTAGCAATATGGAGGAGGCAAGCTTCACTTTTTCAGCGTAAGGGAGTCTCCCTGTGTTCTATCCTCCTTGCAGATTCAAATGGATGTGGATCGCCATTCTTATGAAGAGATGAAGAGGCTTGCCAAGGACAGAGTAGGGTGGAGAGCTGATTCAAATCAGTTTCTGGATTGAGGATCACAACAACTGTTGTGGCGTCGCCAGTCGACACAACGCCAGCGGTATACACACGTCGCCGCGCCACTTGGTGAAGAGGCGATAACTGGATCCACTGTATTTCAACCGCCGGGAGCGCCTCAAGTCTCATTACCTCTTTGCTTTGCTTCACGTGTCGTCCAATCAGAATAAGAGGGCTCCCCAAAATATGCCGGCGCATCACAGCCACGACAAGCAGTATAGCGGACAGTTCAGTCAACCAATCGATGGAAGAGTACAGACTCAAGTACAATGAGCAAGCTGTCTACAAAGACAAGCCGAACACTACTATTGACAGATGGAAAAGATCATAGAAGAACTGTGTACTATGTATTAGACAGCAGTGTACCACAAGCTCATCAAATAAAAGTTGAGTATTATCTTCAGCTATAATAAAAGTATATGTGAACTAATCACTTCTTTGAGTTGGAAATCTTGTCCACAAACTTTGCTAGGCACGGCCCACCTCTTGAACCTACCGTTCTCAGTATTGCATCCAAAGGACACGAAAACAACTTCACCCAATACTATGCTCTAATGTTTCTTCCTGGCACCTGTACCTCTCATCAGCTGCTTTCCATACTCTGTTATGGCCAACTGCACTTGGTTTAGACAAAGCACCTGAGCTGTAGTCCTCTTTTATGAGTCACCATCTGTCTCAGTGCTTGACCAAAAACTGCTTATAAAAAATACTTCCTGGCAGTAATTGGACAAAGAACCACTCACTGCCCATGTGTGACAGCAGGGCGAGACCTATTACTCACCAGTGCCAGCCTCATCCAGCAAGCCCAGCTGCTCTGCAGTTGGCGGTTCATCTGGCTTCTTCCAGCTGCCAGACTCATCCAGTTCCTCTGCACTTGCATGTTCCTCCAGATTGTCCTTAGACTTGCCAGACGTATCCAGATGCTCTGCAGTTGGCTGACCATGTGTAATGTACGCCGCTGAGCTGCTAGACTCATCCAACTGCTCTGCACTTGGCTGTTCTTCCAGTCCATCCTTCCAGCTACCGGGCTTATGGGGATGCTCCTTGCAGGGACCGGGTATCCACCGCCGTTTGATTCGTGGCTTTACTACCTCTCTGTTCGATCTGAAATCATATAGTCGGCTATTAAGGCACACTGTCAATATTTGATGTAACTATCAAGTTCATTTTTCACAAACATAGTTGTATACTTTAATCTTTATTACAAAGTTAGATTTCGGTCTGGTTACTCCATCATCCTCTTAACAAGAGGTCTGTGCAGAAGAGTATCAATGTATTATATCAGCTCCTACTATGGGCCATTTGGTACTATTGGACTGTTGACCACATTGGGTCAGCATACTACTCAAATGTTCAAATGTTTGTGTAGCTTATGGGACTTAACTACGGGGTCATCAGTCCCTAAACTTACAAACTACTTATGAACTAACTAAGACTAAGGACGGCACAAATATCCATGCCTGATGGGGGATTCGAACCCCCGACCGTAGAGCATACTACTCGCCCACTTGCTAAAAGATTCCTAAGCGTTTTAGTAGGTCAACATGTTATCGATACCTCAAGTACAGCAAACATCTTATATTCTGTGATAAAAGTAAAACGAATTAATTGATTTGTTTCAATTACAAGTACATATTCTATAGTTTTAAAAATATCTGAAGGAACAGACAGTATACATATATTTATAAAGGATAATTTTTTCCACCATGTACACAATCTAGAGATTCATCGGAAAAAGATACAGAACAAAAAAGGACAAGTGAAATTACATTCAGAAATGCATAGTTTCCAAGCCAGAGATCATAATCAATCATACTTTAAATAACTGTGTACCCTATATATTTGTTCCACAATAATATTTACTTTGCTGTGCACTAGCTTTCGCCTTCTTATGCCATCTTCAGACAACCTAATTCTGCAGATTGTGCACACCATGTCAGCTGATGTGCATCGAGTACAAAGATTTTACAAAGATATAACCAATAGACTGGCTGAACATGAGAAGAATTGGAGACTAAAAAAAGAGAGATTCCAACTTGCAGAACATGCCTTAAATGAATGTCATGCCTTTGACATTAAATGTGACGTTCTCCATAGAGCAAATAAAGGCAGAAATCTAACATTGCTTGAAATTCTCTCTAGCAACAAACACCAAGCTCAGAAACCAAACCTAATTCTCAATGATCAGAGCCAATTTCAGAATTCATCATTATTAAGGTAACGGCTATTATGTATAATTCTGCCACCATGCTTATTGAAATTATGTAATGTCTCTCACCACATTCCAATGTTTTTCCTTCCTTGTTTTTGTGGAAAATCAAACCTCTCCCTGAATAACTGCCACACTGCAGTAAAATTAAATAAAAATATAATGATTAATTACGGTACTAGGCTAGTAGGGACATTTTATTCAAGGGATTGATATGAGAACATAATAGTTTGCACAGAGGATTACCAAAAGAAATTTAGTTTTATTTATCACAAGATTTCAAAACAATAAGTTCTCAGGGCCGATTTGACTGGGCATGGTCACGACTCAGATATGAACAGGAAAGGGAGAGGTAATTTCCTGTCTCACCAACACTAAATTGATGCGGGCGTCAGCGACATGCGATGGATCGGCGGGGTGCGGTGTGGCGATACGTCGGCGTTGGCTGCGGTCGCTGCAGCATAGCACACGGTTGCCCTGCTCTGCAGATGTGCGGCGCGGCGCGACCACCGACCGAAGGCGTCAAAAGTCCCGCGTCTGCCCAGGCGGGAGGTTCCAGCAGGTCTCCTCGCTTCTCCGGCGCCGGACCAAGTGTCCTCTTCCGTGATTTCTCACAAAGTCCACTTCGCTCTTCAGCTACAGCGTCTTCTCGAATTTTGCGTCTCTTTGGCTCTCTGATTGGTGGATTGGTTTTGCAATCTCGTCCAGTAGTTGATCGCCGTTTTCACGATCACGCCTCTCAGTCGCCGGTGGAAATTTTATGTGAGCCGAGATAAGACTCGCGAACTGGTGTCTTTCCCATGTTTCAAGCGTGTTGTCTTTATCTTCTGCATTCCTTCTTGGTTCTAAAAACAGTTCTTTATGGCAGCTGCGTGTGTTAGGCCTGTCTGGTAAGCCAATTATCAGTGTCTTTCTGGCTAAAGTCTCGATCAGCAGCATGGGTAGCCTCGTGGTGCGTCTGTAGCAGTGTCAGGTTGGCAACATACTACATTTCGAGTAGCCTCTGGCGTGTACGATAATTACTGACTATACAAGGGTACATCGATGAATATTATTAATTTTTACAAATATGTCATGATTTTATGGGGTTGTAACTAGACAGGAACCGAAGAGTACAGCTTCAATTGTTGTGAGCGAATGTTATGATTATTACGAATATGTCATGATATTAAAGGAAGTAGTTAGGCAGGAAGCGAAGAGTACAGATTAAATTGTTGCAACCAAATTATGAACATTGAAAAAATTATTGTAATTCGTATCATTTGAGAGACAGAGACACACATATTTCGATTTACATAACAGCAAAGTGTTACATTTGAACAGAAAGACAGTGCATGTGGAGAAACGTAGTTTTGTAGTGAACGATCGTCTACATTCGAACGCTGTGATTCATTTCGAAAATAAAGTCATTCAAACGCGATGTTAACACGTTCATTTTCACATCTTGTAAACATTGTGTGCCGTCATTCATCCCAGCATACACAGCGGCTGTTGCCAAGACTTCCGCTTCACGTCAGGTAAATACATTAGGCCATGCCGCTGATCGAGACTTTTATCGTCTTTCTCCCTGGCCAGAAACATTGTCTTGGTGGACCACTTTATCTATACAGCTGGCCACACTCTCTCCCACTCACGCATGTGTGCACTGCAGCCTGCAGGGATTTGCTTGTCTTCTTTCCATCTGCAGGGGCCCACATTTTATCTGTGATGCGTCGCTGTTTATTGGAAACGACTCCTCTGGGTCTGCAGATAAGGGCTTTCTCTGCCCTTCGTCTGTTGTCGTTATTTATCTGCTTGTGCCTATAGTCAGGCTGGTTTCGCCGTGTACATCCTTAAGAGAAAGCTGTGGCAATTCGCCCCCTACAGCGGGAGAATGCGGGGTGGTGGCCGGTGGCGAAGGAAGGTGGAAGTCAGGGTGCTTCCTGCTGGCTCCCTCAGGCTGGTCCCTCTCCACCCCCTGGGCTGGCTGGAGGCCAGCGTGGCATGTGCGACTGCCTCCATAAGCAAAGTCACCCAACAAAAGCATCCCTGGCCGAAATATTACATGTTACTCACGCCATTCTCGTGAAAACCAGCGAATTTTAATATAGGCTATATACTTCAATATGCTCCTTCATTCCATATTCACATACTCCAAACTTATGTAACTGTGCCCCACCAACATTTCATTTTTATGTCTTCCTCATTCACCTGTTCCCCTCCTACTTTAGTTTGGATATATAATTTAACATGCAATTGTACTTACTAGTACACTGGGCCTTATGTTTGTTTCAGCTTATTTGTTGAAAATTAATGTATAGTTATTTCTTAGTTACAGTTTTGGTTTTAATTGGTTGGGCTCTCTTTATAAAATACTTAAAGGCTACATAGTCTATGACTGACACATATCTTTGTAAAATGTTTTTTACTCGAATCTCAGCATCTGGTGTGAGGTGGGCAATGTGCAGTATTACGTTGTCTGAAGATGGCCTAAGACGCTGAAAGCTAGTTCACAACAAAATAAATATTACTGTGGAACAAATATATAGTGTACACAGTTATTTATTATGTCTATGTTCATCAAGAACCGACGGAAGAGTCCATAAAAAGAAAGAAAAGAAAAAAAAGTGTATTGTACTGCCGCCTTCTGCCAGGCATTGACCTCAGTAGACATTAGACATTGTGAGAGACCAGAATGGGGCACTTTGCGGAACTCATGGACTTCACACGTGGTCAGGTGATCGGGTGGAATTCGTGTCGGAAGTCTGTAAGTCAGATTTCTACATTCCTAAGCATCCCTAGGTCCACTCTTTCTGGTGTGATAGTGAAGTGGAAACATGAAGGGACATGTACAGCACAAAATCGTAAAGGCCGACCTCATCTGGTGACTGACAGAGACTGCCAGGGTCATACAGTGAAGTTGGCAGGCATGTCCAGATTACCACACAGGAGTTCCAAACTGCATCAAGATCCACTCCACTTACTATGACAGTTAGGTAGGAGGTCAGAAAACTTGGATTTCATGGATTAGCAGCTGCCCATAAGCCACACATCATGCAGGTCAATTCCAAACGACACCTCGCTTAGCGTAAGGAGTGTAGACATTGTACGATTGAACGGTGGAAAAACGTTGTGTGGAGTAACGAATGTCGGTACACAATGTGGCGATGCGATGGCAGGGTGTGGGTATGGCGAAAGCCCAGTGAACGTCACTTGCCAGCGTGTGTAGTGCCAACAGTAAAATTCGGAGGCGGTGGCGTTATGGTGTGGTAGTGTCTTTCATGGAAGGGGCTTGCACTCCTTGTTGTTTTGCGTGGCACTATCACATCACAGGCTTACAATGATGTTTTAAGCGCCTTCTTGCTTCCCACTGTTGAAGAGCAGTTGGGGGATGGCGATAGCGTCTTTCAACTTGATGGAGCACCTGTTCCTAATGGACACCCCGTGGCTAAGTAGTTACACGACAGTAATATCCCTGTAATGGATTGAATTACTATATGGTGACGAATTACAGTGATGATAATATTGTCAAAATTTTCTCGTAATAGCGAATTTCTTTTAGCAACACTGTATAAGGTATAGATGTTCTACGAAATGGTGACATATCAAAATTTGTGCCGGGCCGGGACTCGAACCCGGGTGCGGGAATACAGATTAAGCTACGAGTGCTAAGGGATGAATGCAGTTGACTCATATGTGCAGTCAGTGGGGCATATGGAAGTTTGGGTCGGTTCTGGAGTCGTGTGTGGGTAGTCTAGTGGTGAAGTCGACCGCTCGCGAAAAGCGGGAAACCCGGGTTCGAGTCCCGGCCCGGCACAAATTTTCATATGTCACCATTTGGTAGAACATCTAAACCTTTTACAGTGACGCTAAAAGAAATTCGCTATTGCGAGAAAATACTGATAATGTAATGCATTGCCCTGCACAGAGTGGTGTCTTGAATCCTATAGTACACCTTTGGGATATTTTGGGTTGCTGACTTCATGCCAGGCCTTACCGATCTCCATCTATACCTCTCCTCAGTGAAGCACTCCATGAAGAATGAAATGCCATTCCCCAAGAAACCTTCCAGCATCAGACTGAACGTATGCCTGCGAGAGTTGAAGCTGTCATCAAGGCTAAGAGTGGGCCAACACCATAATGAATTCCAACATTACTGATGAGCGGGCTCCAGGAACTTGTAAGACATTATCAGTCATGTGACCAGATACTTTTGATCTACATCTACATACATACTCCGCAATTTACAGTAAGGTGCGTGGTGGAGGGTACACTGTACCACTACTAGGCATTTTCTTTCCTATTCCACTCCCAAATAGAAGGAGGAAAAAAAGAATACCTATACGCCTCCGTACGAGCCCTAATTTCTCTTATCTTGTCTTTGTGATGACTACGTGAAATGTAAGTAGGCGGCATCAAGATCGTACTACACTCAGCTTCAAATTCCGGCCCTCTAAATTTCCTCAAAAGAAATTCATGAAAAGAATGTCGTCTTTCCTCCAGCGATCCCCAATTGAGTTGGCAAAGCATTTCCGTGACACTCGCGCATTGGTCGAACCTACCAGTAACAAACCTAGCTGCTCGCCTCTGAACCGCCTCTATGTCTTCCTTTAAACTGATCTGCTGCGGGTCCCAAACACTTGAGCAATACTCAAGACGTGGTCGTACAAGCGTTTTATACGCTGTCTCCTTCACAGATAAAGTACATTTTCCCAAAATTGTCCCAATAAACCGAAGTCGGCTGTCCGCCTTACTCGCAACTGTCCTTACATGCTCGTTCCATTTCATATCGCTCTGCAATGTTACACCTAGATATTTGAACGACGCGGCAGCATCAAGAAGCTCACTACTAATGCTGTATTCGAACATCATGGGATTGTTTTTTCTACTCATGCGCATCACCTTACTTTTTTCTACATTGAGAGCTAGCTGCCATTCTTTGCACCAACCATAAATGTTGTCTAAGTCATCCTGTATGCTATTACAGTCAGTTAAATACACCACAGCATCATCAGCAAACAGGCGCAAATTACAACTTACTCTGTCCATCAGATCATTTATATAGATAGAAAATAATAGCGGTCCTATCACACTCCCCTGAGGCACGCCTGAAGATACACTCGTCTCTGATGAACACTTGCCGTCGAGAAGAACGTACTGCGTTCTATTACTTAGGAATTCTTCCATCCAGTCACAAATCTGTGAACCTATTTCATAAGCTCGTATATACGTCAGCAGTCTGCAGTCTGGCACGGCGTCGAACGCCTTTTTGAAGTCGAGAAAAACACAATCCGCCTATTGCCCTTCATCCATGGTTCGCAAGATGTCATGTGAGAAAAGGGCAAGCTGAGTTTCACAAGAACGATGTTTCCTAAACCCGTGCTGATTCATAGTAAGAAGTATATGAGCTGTTCCATACAACCATAGTTGCAGTATGTGTTGAAATGGTTCACATGTGTCTGTGTGCACATGTATTAGAGTGTATACAGAGACGCTGTCACATACTGGTGCAGGCGGAGGTCGAGCTCGTCAGCCAGCTGCTCTACACAGACGGCCCTGAGGCGCAGCAGCCACGTGGCACTTCGGCCCAGCGGCACGTGCACGCCAGCCCGTGGGCTCAGCAGCAGCTGCAGCGGCAGTCGCTCCCCGCGCAGCACCCAGCCCCGCGAGGGGAACACCAGCGCGCCCTGCACACACAGGCTGCTGCCAAACTACCAACACTGTGAAACTAAAAAGTAGCCAGCTGCATTCTAAAATACACTACCGGAAATAAAAGTAACTACATACTCTTAAAACTTTCCAACTCATTCAACATTTATTATTGACTAGTCGACCTGGCAATGCTTCGCAAATTCTAATATGTACTTTATGTACTCCTGTTTTCAACATCAAATATGCAAAATTTTATTGAAAGCGTTCCAATGATATTGGTATCCCAAAGAAAAGAGCTCTTTCAGTTTTCCAAAAATTTTCCTATTTTGTGGCCAACTATTCCAATCTTTTACTTCAGACAAACCTTCCTCTCGCCTTCAACGTCGAATGTGCAAAATTTTATCGCAATCAGATGAATGGTATTGATATTTCATAGAAAAATCTCTTTATGTTTTTTGTGAATTTTCTAATTTTCCTGGAAACTTTTCCAGAATATTATTTCATAAGAGCATTGCTTTGAACGTCAAATATGCAAAATTTTATCACAATCAGGCAAATTATATTGATAGCCCATTAAAAAGGCTCTTTCAGTTTCTCGCGAATTTTCGAATCTTCCGGGTAACTTTCTCAAATTTTTAGTTCAAAAGAACGTTCATCTTTCGTTGAACGTCAAATGATCAAAATTTTATCGCAATATATTGAACGGTTCCCAACTTATAGTGTTGAGTACATTTAGAAACGCAATGAAAAAGGAACTTTGATCGAATTTTGCGACTTTTCTTTTTTAACTGTCCTTTTTTTTTTTTTACTTAAAGCTTTTCTACCACCGTAATGAAAAACACAGAAACTGCTCCTCTCTGTAGTGCAAACAGTCAATTATAGAGCTGAATTCAATCAAAAACACATTGAAAAACGCACTTTCAGTTTTCCTCAAATTTTCCATTTTTCCGGTAGATTTTCCAAAAAAATTATTTCATACAAACCTTGTCCTGTCAAACCGTACTCAAGTGATGCTCTTACAACCATGTGCCAATTGGGTTTCATTCATAGAAAAAAATAGTTTTCGGTTTTTCCTAAATTTTTCTACTTTCCAGGCGACTTTCCAGTTTTTTTTATGCGAACCTTCCTCTTGCATTCAATATGAAATGTACAAAATTTTATCGCAATTGGACGAACGGTATTGATAGCTCATTGGAAGAACCTGTTTCAATTTTTCCCCATTTTCCTCTTTTCCGGACAACTTTCCCATAGTTTATCACCGTTTAAACCTTCCCTGGACTTACACGAATATTTCGAGACTAAAATTAGCCAAATCGGTTCAGCCGTTCTTGAATTTTAGCGAGAATAACGAACAGCAATTCATATATATATATATATATATATATATATAGTTACAGTGTGTAAGCGTACTGTGTGCTACGTCTTTGACTGTCCGAGCGATATCGATTGTCAGACGCGCGCGACGAGTCACGTTTTAAACAGTAGCTGTTGGAGTGTGTGGATGAGAGCGAGCGGATGTACCTAATGACAGTGGCGTGAACGAAATGGTTATTATTGAAGCTGGTGTAACTAATCTAACAGTGAATTGCAATGATCAGTCACGCTAAATTATCGTGTGTCTTTACTGTGAATGGGAATGTGTATTTCTGTTAATGTGTTCGCTAACGTGTGTCGTGTCGTCGAGAGAAACAATAAACCGCGCCGCGACGGTAACGGTTTTATGTATGGATTGTATCTAAATCAAGACTATCTGCCTAACATGGAATTTTGATCGCGCAAAATAAAAACTTTCATCGCAAACTTGACATCAAGATTATCGGGCAAATGCGTTGCGATCAGAGGTGTCGAACTGTCAACAATTTCTGTAATTGTTGTTGGACTGCCATCGCATGTGAAGATCATATTGGATCAGCATACAGTGTAATACATGCGTAATACCTCAAGATCTTATTTATTCCGGATCAGGACAGTCGATCATTCCAACTGTGTACTGTTTGTCAATTCAGAATAGCCACTGAACCTTCAACCTAAATGTTATTATCTCTGTTTTGGTACAGTGCAACAAAATCTTATTGCATTGGTTTCAATATACTGGTTCAAAGTTGAATTAACTTGTATTAATGAATGACAATCCTTTATCGAAGATATTGCATCAGTGTGAAGTGCATAGTTTGGAAGAGAAGTGTATTACGGCTCAGGGCAGTAATTGTGGGCAGGTACATGGTCAAATGCAACTAAATATCCACCCACATTTAGCTAAGATTGTAATCAAAACAACATATCATATCTAAGTATATTTTTATACCCAGAGAGCGTTACAGGTGCATATGGAGTAAATGCAACAATCAAATCATAGAGTATTTGCTGAAGAAGTGCATAGGTACCAGGTGTCAATTGGTGCTTAAATACCTGTATCGGTGTGTGGTTTGCCTCCATGGAAGACAATGCAGGAACTGCTTATGGCATTCATTCGATCATGAAGACAGCGAATATTGTCTTAAGATATATTACTCCATGCCTGCTCGACCTCTTCACAAAGTCCGTCAATAACTGTGGGTTGGTAAGTTGCAAGTGTCAGTCGCCGTTCCATCACAGCCCACACATGCTTGAATGGAAACATGTCCATAGATCGTGCTGGCTAGAGATGTTACTGCACTTCTTGCACAGAAGGTTGAGTTTCACATGCAGCGTATGGGCGAGTATCTCATCATTGTTCTGCTGCAAGATTGGAAAAAAAGCAGCCTTATAGCACTCTTCACAAACTGAGCGCTGGTCAGTGGTCGATCCACCAAAACCAAAAGTGAAATAGATTTGTAGCTTATCACACCCCAGACCTTGGTATAAGGTCTGTGATGGGACCAATGTGTCAGGGACAAATGCAGTCTACGGAATAGCACTCGCCACCACTATAACTTTAGTGCAGACAGAATCGACTTAAATCACTGAAGACCACAGCCCACCATTCCAACTTGCACGTGAAACTCTAATAGCACTGGGCATTCCATGGATACAAAGAAGTAAAGATTTTAACCACAGCTTCTATTTTCGGGGTCTCAGTTGTAAAGGAAGCTGTACATAACAACTGGCGGACAACCTGTTAAATCGTGACGAAGGATTTCATCATGACAATGCATGGAAACCACTTAATACCACGCCTTCGTTCGGAAAGGATGTCTGCGTCTTCACTTCCAAATGATGTTACCACTTTCAATGATTAATTTTTCATTTGTAAGCACTGTGGATTCGGAACAACTCTGTTTATGTTTGCAGTCAGCGCTCACATGTTTATCTTTAAAGTATATTTTCATCTATGACTAGCGCAGCAGTTTCGAATGTGATATCTTCGAACATGAGCACTCTAACCCTCAGTAGCTTTGTATCACGTGATTTATCGTATAAATAGGCACGCGCAGACGCTGAGAACTCAGTCTTGGACTCTCCTTGAAGATGGCTGTAAGGCTTGCAGCCGAAATATCTGAAGAAGAATTGTCGGTGTCCCGGGTGCACACTCCCGAAAGACGATGGAATATTATGTCCGCCGGGTAAACTTCAAGAATCAATAGAACAGTTATTTCTTCATTATTCCTAAGCATCACTTTTAGTGGTACTACAACTACTAATATTACTATTACTTTTACGTAGATAATTAGTCATTTCTGCTAGTGGCATAAATGCTATTACTGTTAACCTCAGAGGGGCAAATTGTTTTCTAATAATTTATATTCAGACCATCATTTTACTACTACTTTTAAATGGTAGGAAGTTATTACACATAGATGTTTTAGAACAAATGAAACAATTAGTTCTGAAACAATAATAATAAGTGACTACATTTGTGTACAGAGTGCAAATTGTGCTACATAATGTTAATACCCACATATGTGCCAATATCCTGAAGATGTTAAAATATAACACAAAGACTGATTCATGAATTCTCTCCCCAACTCATCAGAATGTCTCATTCAAACACTTCTCTGAATTGCACAATAAATGTTATGATCAGTTGGTGTCTGTCGCAGCTGACGTATGTCATTGCAACTTGACAGGTGATGTGCTTTGTTTAATCCATTACTTTCTGTGGGGTCAACAACTGTGAGAAACAAATATTCACATTGAGTACAGTAAGAAGTTACCAATAGCGAGATAACACACTTCATTACAATTCCCTTGTTGCTACACAAAAACATGACACAGTACAATCGAAAAGCAAAGGCACGAAGGGAAACATACAGGAGTGAGAGATATTCCACACCAAGATGATAAACCAATCTTTTGATTACTTGTTTCACCACGTACTTACAGTATATGCCACGTTCGATATGTTCAGCGTGGTAATACGAGTAAATATATTTGAAAAGACAGAGTGCACGATCGCGATTTTGGGCGTCTTGATACTGCGTTTCTATTAGTGATATAATTCCTTATACAAAAGTTGTCAATTCGCCGAAAATTACTGCTAAGCTAATGACACCTTTTTCATGTGATGCGTTCGCATTTTAAGTGATCTTATAGGTTTTTGAAGCGCGTTCCTTTTAGACATTAAACTTGTACTAATCGGTTCAAATTTCACACGAGAGTAGGTGAATCGATACAGTCAAATAAACTGTTTATTCAGTAGTCGTTATCAAAAGTTGATCGTAATTTGTCAGTTAATTATCGCTTTGTTGTCAAATTACAATAATCTTGTAACTAATGTGAAATAATCAAAAAGATCACATACGTTAAGTTTTTGTGAATTCATTTCTTAGACCACCTAATTCATCATTAATGTCGATTGAAGCAGCTAATTAGCTATGGTGGAATGGAAGTTGGGATGCAGAATGAAATCAGCATAACTAAGGGTATGTCCTGGCCAGAGTAAAAGATGTAAAATAGTTGGACTACTTTCTTGACTTATCTGGCAGCTTCAAAATCACTTAAATCAAAAAATCTTGAGATAGGGCCTAAAGGCGACCTTGTTATAATATTAAAGTTAAAAAGTCTATATTGCAGATTTATAATTTCATTTTGTAACTGGTTTCAGTCAATGCAGACCATCTTCAGACAAAGAACGCTACAATAAAACACAGATATTTAGACGAATGTATCATGTAATGCCAGTACTAACCAATAAGACTAACGGTAGGTAAAAAGTATTAATTAAAATAAATACTTACTAGGCTATGTAGTGGGTTATGATTACATGATGAGTTAAAATCAGCTGTAGATTTAGATATTGCTCTCTATAAGCATTTAAAGAAAACTCATATAGTATGTTAGGTTCAAAGATGAGAATGTGAAGTGCCACTTGCTTCCATGGTTATGGTATGAAAGTATGATAAGCATCACAATGGGTTGGTAGAAGATGTAGGGCACAACTTGCACACCCTGTTCCTGCTACTGCTCATTACAACAATTGGAAATTTTTATTATTATTTCTGCATTTCCTATTTCCTTAATAATAATAGTTTCTTGCAGAAAACAGCATTGTCAATGGCCAGTCTTGGAGAATTTTTTATTGTGAATGATATTGACATTTAGATATACTGATTAGATTAGATTAGCACTTCTTCCATAGATCATGATTATGACATTTCAGTTTAATAAAAGGTATCTTTACATGATTTTAGAAAGTAGAGAAAGTTTTTACTTTGTCGAATTTTTATTTTATTTTTTGCCTTTTTTAAAAATATACTAATTTATATTTAAAAATTCATGTAGTAGTAGAAGGAGTTGTCATTCAAGAATATTTTTAATTTATTTTTAAATGTAGTTGGCAACCTATCTGACTATTGCTGCTGTTTTATACAAAAAAATTTCATAGCAGCATAATTCATCCCTTTCCATGCCAAAGTTGGATTGAATCTTGCATACTGAAGACCATAGATCATTCTTCCTCCTCATTTGAGGTCCTTGCACAATTTTTGGGGCACATCCAATGTTAACTTTAGGCGCTGTGGAACAGCAGGGGTTGGACCTACCGGCGGCACTCCCAACACGGCAAAGCGGAGGGGGATGGCGTTTGAGGTGTTGATGAGTAGCAGCTGCAGCTGTAGCGTCTCCAGCGTAGAGGCGGCCTCGGGCAGTGGAGGTGATTTGCTGTCAAGGCGCAGCTGCAGGCGGCCGCGGGGCCAGATCAGGGCGATTGGCAGCACTGGCAGCAGCAGTGGTGGTGCAAGTGGTGGCGGGGGATCCCCTGGAAACCGGGTGAGGACTCGTGCCTCCACCTGCAGATTGCACAGCGCGCCATCTTCCCATAGCCCGCAGCGCCACGCCTCCTCCGCCAGGCACGGCCTGCACCGCATGCACGACCGTGGTGCTACTGAGCAGAACGAAGCTGTAGTTTCTAAAGCACATAGCTTCATCTCCATAATACTATTTCATCGTAGGAGGCCATATTCATTTCTCTAGACAAGTAGCAGAAAACCTGGCATTGCCAGAGTATTTATTTATTCCATACTATAGCATTCAGGTCAAACTCCCCTCCAATCCACCTCTCTCTCCGTCCTTCTCTTCCTATCCCATTTCTCTGCCCATCTCCTCCTTTCTCTCTTCGGCCCATCCCTTCTGCCCGCCACTTTCTTGTTCTCTCTCTATTCATTCCTCCCCTTCATCTCTTCCTCACTCTCTCTATGAAAACTCACATATATCTACCAACTTTCGTGGTGATTAGTGAAGCACTATCAAAGTTTATGGGAAGGTATTACTTGTCCGGTTCCATCGGCTGATTTCCATAAAACAAACCCACCCCACGAAAATATGAAGGAAGTTATGCAACATGTTTATTTTTTCATTGGGCACTTTTGGTTGGGAAAACATTTCTTGCCAGCCGCAGTGGCCGAGGGGACTGAGGCGCTCCAGTCACGGTCTGCACGGCCACTACGGTCGGGGGTTCGAATCCCCCCTCGGGCATGGATATTTGTGCCGTCCTTAGGATAAGCTAGTTAATAAGTAGTTTGTAAGTTTAGGGACTGATGACCCCGTAGTTAAGTCCCATTAGCTATACAAACATTTGATTTTTGAAAACATTTCTTGTGGAACAATTTCAAATACTCACGCTTCATCTCGTATAATGTCACTGAAATCTGATTTGTTTCAGCACTATACGGAGCTGTTAAAATGGTATCTGTAACAGAGGTGTGTTCCAAACAACAAGCAACAAGCAGTGATTGAGATTCTTTTGGTGGGAAACCAGGGCATCTCAGATATTCGTAGGAGCTAGAAGAAAATCTACAGTGATCTGGCAGTGGACAGAGGCATGGTGAGTCGTTGAACAAAGCGTGTTTGATCATCGCTCCATGGTCGAGCAAACGTGTCTGGTTTCCTGCTATCTGGCTGGCCATGCATAGCTCTGACTCCTACAAAGCCAGAGCCGCGAACAATCTTATTCGAGATGATCGACGATCACAATCAAACACCTCGCTGCTCAACTTGACGTCTCTGTTGATAGTGCTGTCACCAATTGTTCACCAGCTGGGATATGCAAAGGTTTGTTCCTACTGGTTTCCTCGATGTCTACAGAAGACCATAAACGACAAAGGAGAACCATCTGTGCGGGAATTGCTTGCTCGTCAAGAGGCTGATGGTGTGAATTTTTGTCAAAATCGTTACAGGCAATGAAAGACGGGTTCATCACTTCGAATCCAAAACGAAACGCCAATCAATGAAGTGGCGCCACACTCACTTCCCTACCAAGAGAAAGATTAAAGCCATACCCTCAGCTGGTAAAGTCGTGGCTACAGTCTTCCGGGACGCTGAATGGGTTATTCTGTTCGATGCCCTTCCCCACGATTAAACGAGCCACTCTGAAGTGTATTTTGCCATTCTTGAAAAATTGAAGAAACCACTTACGCGTGTTCATAGCCACAAAATTCTACCGAACTTCTCCTTCTCCTGACAACGCAAGACCTCAAACAAGTCTTCGCACTCAAGGGGAGCTCACAAAACTTCAGTGGACTGTTCTCCCTCAACCACCCTACAGATCAAGACAGGCGTCAAAGGATGATGAAACCATAACTAGGCAACAAGGTACTGGAGTCTTTCTGATCACAGCAGATAACAGTCGGAGGCTTGCTGACTCTGCAAAGCAGTAAAGACAGTAATTTTTTTGAGATGTGACTGATGCAAGCAAAAGTGCTTCAGGCCACATGGGCATTGTTGAACCTGGAGTTCTGCAGCATATACCCTTACAAGTTGACCAAAGAGAAACATATATTAAGAGTGAGTGATCTTCTCAAGACTGATCCTAGGAACAATGGAAACGTGTTGCTTGACCAGATAAATGACCTTTCTTGTTACACAAGGTCGATTGTCAAGTACATATACAACACAGTCTGTGCTAGTGGATGCTTTAAACACATGACGTACCATGAGTGCATCTTGGTGGGGGCAGTGTTATACAATGGGGAACATTCACCTAGGCTTCTGTTCGAACTGTGGTAGTAATCAAAGGCATTATGGCAGCTGTGGACAACGAGAATTGTATTACTGCTAAACTGCATCCGTTCACATTTGATGTCTTAACTTATCTTGATACAGCAGAATAATTATGTGTATGATAAGGTGCCAGAGTGGTTTGGTAAGTTAAGCTAGCGAACTCACGAAAACATTACTGAAGTGCCACTCGCCGATTCTGATACACTTTGATATGTTGTAGTCTAGGTCAACATATGGGACAAGTGTTTTATATACATGCCCATATGGCCATTGAAGTGGTCGAAATTATCTCAAAGAAAATGCAGCTATTTTTCTGAGCACACACTGTGAAAACAGTAGGACATATAACATAATTGCTGCACATAATTTCCATGGTTGACACTATACTTTACAACTGTTCAATCACATCTTTAAATATTACGATACATTTCCAAATCATTCCTTCACCTGACAAATTTTGAATCGGGTAACATTTTATGTATAGTATACCTAATAAAATATTTAACAACAATTACCAAGGTGTATCTGACTACTGCGACTTCCAAATCTAACGTTATCATATATGGTTCAGTTTGTTGTTAAATTTACTATTAGACATACAACATATAAAATTCTTACTATTTCAAAAATTGTTATGTTCCAAATTTTTTGTTACATATCATATTGTGTCAACATATTCTCAGGAAAATCAGGTTTTCTTCAGGAGGTTTACACCATTTCAATGGCTGTAAGAGCTTGTATGAAAGAATATGTTTTTATAATCCAAAACAGACATGATCCTTATCTTTATTAAGAGGACCGGTTTTGGCAAATTAAACTGCCATCATCAGATCTGTAGGAATATATGTAAAGTCATACTTAATATGCTATAATAAAAATTTATAGAAATACATATCCTTAATTAAATTCACCTTTTGAACATTCCTTTCATTTCATGCACCACATTGCAATGGAAAACTTTTTAAAACGGACTTGGTCACCAATAGTATTGTTGGCACGTCACAATACAAAATAAATCAAAACTTCATGTTTCAATGTGATGTCATCACCCTTAAGTTGAAACAAAACTATCTAAAATACCTGTTCACATCACATCATGTTACCAGATGGCACTATAGACATAACCTTTGAGCAACACACATTTTCTGATGCCAAGTATGGCGATCTTGTATACATGAAAACGAAATAACAATTTAAGTTATCAACATTGACAATCAACATGTGTCTCAATCCATCGTCAATTTATAATTATTTATCAGTACATAAGATGTCACTTTATACAGATCGTTCAATTAAAATTATAAAATTCAAAGATCTAAAACCCTGACCAAAACAGTGGGCTATGACAGTATTAGATCAAAATATTTTGTAATTTTTATTGAATGACCTGTATGAATTGACATCTAATGCACTGCTTAAAAAAATTATAAATTCACAATTAAAACATATGTCGATTGTCAATGACAATAACTTCAATTGTAACTTTTTTTCATATATAGAAGATCATCATACTTGACATCAGAAAATGTGTGTTGCTCAAAGGTTATGTCTACAGCGCCATCTGCTACCATGATGTGATGTGAACAACTAATTTAGGCAGTTTTGTTTGAATAAAATGAAATGTACAGAATAAAATAGCATGGGAACTGTTCATAGTCGAATTCAGTAAAAACCAAACAAAAATGTAAAACAAAAAATATTTCCTGTACAGCTGAGCACTGAAGATACATTGAAATAAAGCGAAACTTGTCTGGTTTTAATTAGACTAATTTACAGTTGCAAAAGACGGTAACCTAATGTTAAAAACGGTATAACTGCAACTGCACAGAAGTATAGAAGATCGCTGTTATTTTCATCTGAAAATGTGCGATTCTTAAATGTTATGCATGTAGCCCCTTCTAGTACCATATCGTCAAGTGGACAGCTAATTTATTCAGTCTTGTTTTAACTTTACTGTGACCACATCAGATTGAAACATTATGTGCTTGACATTTTATTTGTATTGTGACATGCCAACAGTAATGTTAGGTATCAAGTACATTTTTAAATTACTTTAAAACACATGTTGATTGTCAATGTCGATAACTTAAATTGCAATTTTGTTTTCATGTTTACAAGATCGCCATACTTGACATGAGAAAATGTGTGTTACTCAAAGGTTATATCTATTTAAATTGTTTCCTTTGTGACATGGTGGATGAAATAAAAGGTGTGTTTGAAATGTGGGTGTAATTAAGGATATTTATTCCTCTCAGTTTTAATTATAGCATGCTGGGTACGATTTTACATGTATGCTTTCTGTTCCAATGATGGCAGTTTAATCTGCCAAAACCGGCCATCTTGATAAATATCGATCTGGCTTTTTTACATAATAAGTTGATTGTACGGATTACGCCCAAGTTTGACAGAAAGAATATGTGTTTCATATTTTGAGCTGGACTGCAACATATTTGAAGTGTATCAGAACTGGCGAGCAGCACTTGGCTCTGTTACTTTTCAGTTTTATGTTTTGGCCACCAAAGTTGGCTAATCTGAAACCAACAGAACACACCTGGGCACTAGCATGCACAATCTCAGAGCCACAAACCATCTGCAAGATACTTTACTAGGGTATGTGGGCTGAGTGTAACCATCTTGTACATCATTCCTACATAAACCGACTGAAGATTTGACAAAAGCGTTCACAGAGAGGCTCTGCTATACTGCGTTTCAAAGTGGTCACTATGCTTGGGTCACGAATGTACTTGGCACACAGGAGACTGACCTGGGCCAGAGCCTGAGTAGGAACTCCGAACGGCCTTCCTCCGGCCTGAGCACGGCATCGTGTCGGGGCAGCAACTGCAGCAGCTCGCGGCGTTGCAGCGCCGGGGGCCCCGGGCTGAGGCGCAGCGAGAGGGGGCCCAGCGAGGGGGGCGCGCGCACGCGCAGCACCTGCTGCAGGGGGCCCGCGCAGCGCACCGGCGCGCACCAGCCCACGCCCAGCTGCACGCCGCCGCCCGGCTCCACCCACACCGGCAGCTTCACCGACTCCCCCACCGCTTCCAGCTCCACCTGGACAGTACTCACATTGCACTCCTACTCCTTCTGCACTGCACCACCAGCTACATCACTCCCATACCACAGTGTGAGGTGCTACACTAGCAAAGCACTGGACTCATCTCCATGATAACAAATTGTAGCTTGTCTTCAGTTATTTTGACACAGAAAAGTTACCTTTGACCCTCTTTCATCATCCTTAACTGAAAATATGAACTGCTGTTGCGTGAATGATTGTAAATGCGACACAAAGTCGCAATAGAAGCCGGTGACCATACTTAGAAGGAAGGAAGGAAGCTTGGTGTTTAACGTCCCGTCGACAGCGTGGTCATTAGAGACAGAGCTCACGCTCGGAGTGTTTGGAGAAGGATGTGGAAGGAAATCGGCCATGGAACCATCCCGGCATTTGCCTGGAATGAATTAGGGAAATCACGGAAAACCAAAATTGGGATGGTCGGAGGTGGATTTGAACCACCGATTCCAGCGTGTTACCACTACACCACCTCGCTCGGTCTCACCAGACTTGCTGCGGGCATGCTGAAAAGGTCGCAAAACATTTTCAATAGAAATTATTCTTTAATGACGCATTTCAGAGAATTCCATCATTAGAAAATGGTGATGTTTCAAAAACTTGCGTAAGAAATGTTACTGTAAAAAGTGTAAAATAGTGTAAATATAAGCAATGACAGCAAGTGACAAGGTGCTACAAACCACACATGAAGATAAAAACATAAAAAATTCCTGACCACTGAAGATGCTTTAAAATAAAGCGAAACGCGTCTGGTCTAAAGTAGACTAATTTACAGTTGCAAAAGACGGTCCCAAGGCCAAAAACCCGAAGAAATATGTATTAGATTTTCTATCTGTTGCTGACTACAGCAAGATACCTTTACATAGATGTTATAAACGATTTGTGTCATGGACATGAGCAGACCGTGAATGAGTCCAGTCTTTTCTGATATCTGTTGTCAGTGCCTATTCCCCTAACAATTCTCAATTTTACGAGGGGTGTGCAAATCAAAAGGTACGAAATGTCTTATCAACCATACAGATTGAAATTTGAATATGCCCTCTGTCTTTTTCAATGTCCGAGGTCCAATACTCATGGGATTTTTCGAGCATGGAAAAACCATTATATAACGATGTGTACTGTGAGACACTTGATAGCCTATGCAAGTCCATCCAGGGCAAAAGGCCTGGGCTGCTAATGGAGGGAGTGATTCTGCTCCAAGGTAAATTGCGTCCACACATCTCCAGGGTCACACCAAGTGTACTGGCCAAGTTCAAGTCAGAGCAGCTTGAGCATCTACACTACAGCCTGGAAATGTCTTCTTGTGTCTTCCATCTGTTTTGTTCGCTACAAAAAAATCTCAAAGGGAAGCACTTCTACGAACAATGAACTGAAGGAAGCAATAGAGGACTGGCTCTTGTGACAGCCACTGGAATTCTGAGAACAGGGAATCCTTGAATCCTTCAACTCCTTAAACAAGGAATGCTTCATAGAATGAAGGGTTTCGCGGCAGGTATTGTCGTTACTTAAAGCTTCCGGGCTGAGATGCCATGGTCCATACATAAAACATTCCTCCGAGGTAAAGCGGCGTACTGTAACGAGAGCGCGAGTGAGCGGAATATATATATGCCAAACAGACGGCGCGTGACGTCGGCTGTGCTATGGTCTCTGCTATTTCCAACCTTTTCGACTGAAATTAATCGATTGTCATGCTGTTGCTGCACTGCTGACATCCAGATCTTATTAAGTTTAACACCTTTCTCTTTTTAGCTACAATTATTTCAGTGTTTAAAAGTCTCAATGGCCTCTATGTACATACGCGTATAATAATGCGACGTCTTTGCTATAACGGACATCTCGCTAAATTTTATTTCGTGGTCACCTTCTTGATACACGTGTTCCACTACAGCCGATTTGTCAGTATGTCGGAGGCGACATTTCCTTTTATGTTCGGCCAGACGAGTGTTGACACTTCTTTTTGTTGTGCTTATATAAACTTGTCCAGAACTGCAGGGGATTTTATAGACACCTGGTGTACCCAGGGGATTTCGCTTGTCTATTGCGAATATTAACAATTCTTTTACTTTCGTCGTTGGTCTGAAAACAGTTTCCACATCGTGATTGCTTAAAATTTTACGAACACGATCAGTGACCTTACTGATAAATAGTAGAAAAACTTTCCCCTTGCGTTTTTGTCGTTCCTCGTCCGTTCTGGTTGTCAGTCTAGGGGGTAGTATACAATCTATCTCTCTGTTGGAATAGCCATTCTTCTTTAAGGACACTCTAAGGAGTTCAATCTCATCATCTAAGTGAGCTGACTCACTTAGATGACGACGATCCAGTTGCTCGGCCACCATTGACCAGACGTTTTCACTTGATGAGAAATCTGGAGAATGTGCTGGCCAGAAAGGCCTGTACATGACCTGCAATATGCGGTCGTGCCTTATCCTGAAGAAATGTAGAGTTTGGCAGGGATCGAATGAAAGGTATTGCCACGGGTTGTAACACTTCTGAAATGTAACGGCCACTGTTCAAAGTTCCTTCGATGCGAACTAGAGGTGATTGCGACCCACGCGAGCAGCAATGTCGCGATACGATAAACCGCAATCGCGATAGGCTACAATCCGACCTTTATCAAAGTCGGAAACGTGATGGTACACATTTCTCCTCCTTACACGAGACATCACAACAACGTTTCACCAGGCAACGCCGGTCAATTGCGTTTTGTGAGAAATAGGTTGAAAACTTTCCTCATGTCAGTATGTTGTAGGTGGCGCCACAGGCGCCACCCTAGTGAGAAGGCTCTGGAAAGCTAATCATTTGCATATCACAGCATCTTCTTCCTGTCGGTTAAATTTCACGTCTGAAGACAGGTCATAGCTTTACCTGAAGAGAATAAGAGGGTTAAGTAGCAGTACCTCCATAAACTATAAGATTTTATTACGGCCGACAGAAGTCAAATGTAAAATTTAAAAGACAATCATTGTGATACTTTTCAAGTGCATCATTTATCCATCAAAATCACTCGAATTTTATAGGATAACACTTAATTCTGACGACCTTACAGAAGGTTGTAAAGTAGTAGTAACAAGGGAAGAGAGAGACAAGAAGATGTGATACATGAATACTTGAAGAACACTTTAATTAATTGCATCAGAGAAGATGCGACGTTGCATAGTGCAATCATCATTCAACATCAAAGAGAAAATGATAGCAATAAACATCCATGATGCTTGTAGTACATTAAAAGCGAATAAGAAGAACATCTCTACAAATATATTCAAAACTAGAACAAATAATAAATAGAGGACAGCGACTTTTGTTGGGTACAAATAGCCAGAAAGAAAGAGTCATTATGAGCTTCAGTAATTGAGTAGACCACATGTAGAAACGATTGGAAAACCTTCATTGGATTTGGTGAATATTTTGAGCCCAGATAATGACACAGACGACGTGTTACTGTGCAGCATATGGAGAGCACACTGCTGACGAACAGTCCACATTAACGTGCCAGCTGTTAAATTTAGAAAGATTTTACTTTCTGGTTATGTATAAGTTCATTATGACAAGGTAGCCTATGAGAGATGCAGACTATTTGAGCGCATGCTGTAACAAACAGTGACAGATAGTAAAACTTAATATGTGGATGATCAATAGCAACCAGTTGAAACACGTCCACATAACGTGTTCCATTTAATTGACTCCCCATGAACAAATGTTAACGAGCTTCAGACATCTTTTTTGAGTGTAGCAAGACACTCCACTCGCAATATGTGAGATACCAGGCATTATATATTGATTTAATTATATCTGCATGTAAAATTCTAAGTGTCTATGTTGTACATGAGGCCTCAAATATCTATTAGTGTATACTGTGATGTGCTCCCACTGGCCCTGGATTCCACAGAATGAATGAAACTTTGTATGTAAGAGAGTTTAGGAAGTGCTAGGTGCGCCTCGTCTGTTTTGTGTCGTCGTTTCTTTCAAACTCTGGGCATTGAATGTCTCTGGGCGAGAAGTAGGTTTGCCAACTGCTGAGCAGAACCCAGTCTTAGCAAAGATTCCTAATGTAGCTTGCTCTTAACCTCCTTGGCTGGGGGTTGGTCAGGTTACCTGCCTGATGAACGGTAACACTCTCTGGGCTCCCCTCCACTACCCCTCCTCGGTAAAGGCTAGGCAGTGGTCAAGAGAGCCATTCATTCTCTTCTTGGTTCCTGGTAGGGTAAGTACCTCTGGGTTTGGTTCTGCTGTGGCCTTGTGGCTCGACTTAGTTCAGGCTCCATAGTTGTACATATGCCTTTTCACGAGTTTAATTCTGGGAGTAGCAGCTACACTATGTGCAGTAGTGAGATTTTGCTTAATTTCCTACAGGACTGCTAATTGTATGTCGATTTTTGCTGGAATCTGATTCCAAGGCTCTGATGGTGTTTCGTTAGCATAGTTCATGCACTTTATAACTTTTAAATCACTTCTTCACCTGTTTAAATATGTTCAATGTCTTTCGCGTTCTTATCGTAGTTGAATTCTAATATTTTCGGGGATTTGCGGTGCCTATACTGTTTGTACTTTGTCGACAGAACACGTGGACGGTATCAGACTAAGCCAACAGATTTTCCATCATTCAGTGCACATGAGTGCTTAATAATTGTATAGCTAATTTGCTAAGGTGTTTCCTAGTGAGTGTAGCGTGATAATTTTCCCCAAAAATTGTCCATTCTAACTTGTAATCTGTGTACTTGTCGACCCATGTGTGAGCCGATTAGCATGTTCCCTGTCATGGTTATTGCCATTAAATAGATCTTTTTCCTCTGTGTAGAAAGAACTGTTGCACGACTTATATCGTGTTTTTAATATTCATGAAATAGAATTATTTCACTTATCTGAATTTTTGTGACCGAATTCTGTATTGTGCTGTAGCAATCTGTAACCTTGCTTATCTAATAGATATCATTCCTCTGATCAGGAAGAATGGTTACACGATATATTTCGCGATCTTACTCTCTTCGAAATTGATTTTGTTAACTTTATGCATATTTTGTTTTCCGACTTAGTAGAGTGCTGTATTGATCTAACAACCTACTGTAGTTATCTTCTCCCTGTGCTAAACGAACGCCAGAGCGACCGTTTTTATATATTATTTAATGAAATCTTGACTTAATGTATAGTTAGAAGTTTTAAGGAAACTAACTTCCGTCTGTACACCGCACTTTGTGGTCTTAAACCAAGTGCGTTTGTTTCTGATAGTTTATCATGAGTCTAAGCCACTAGCTTGACACGTTATGGATGCGAAGTACTATTTCATTGTGCACGAGTGAACCTTCGATCTGCATTCTCCACATTGCTTGGCTGTCGTCTTGGTGTATTGGTGTCAGGTCCTTGGTAAGTACCTGCATGGCTTGGCGTATGAATCGGTGTGTGAATGTGCTGCAATTCCTCCGTTCCCCCCCTATGAAACGTGATCATAATTAACCTGTAGTCAACTTTGCAGGTGGGCAATTAGGGCCATGTAATTGTGCATATTTTGAATATTTTGTAAGGTGTATTTTATTGTAATTTTTTAAAAAAAATTGTCTTCCCCCTTGTTGTTCTTGATTTGAACAATAAATTAATTTGTTAAACTATAATCCTTTTGTGCTATTTTAAATTCTCCCCTCATCATTTATTTGGGATTAATGTGGGGTAATTTTTTCATGTATCTTGTGTCTCTGCTCCCTTCTGGAGTAGAGAATATTTACATTTCCTTTGCCAACATTTATTTTTGATTTAGATCCATGACTGCGGACCATTATTTAATTGTGTGCAGTTTCCTCTAAAGATTACAGTAAAGGTAGAACTGTTTGCTTAACTTATAGAGTCAGAGTTTTGCTTAAGGGAACTGTATACTTCCGCCACTGTGTGAATATCGACGTAATTAGATTTTGTGAGCAAGCAGTCAATTGTTAACTTCACAAACACGGCTAGTTAACAGTCAAAAGAACAGTGGGCGAGTTTCACAGTCGAAATTGTTTATTTATTGGCGCAAAATTACATTTCGGTCAGTATGTGAGCATTTCAAATACTTAAATCATGCAAACCATACATTTATTTTTAAATTTTCATGTTGAAGATTACGTTCACACATAGAATCAAACTTGATAGTAAGACATAATATTTATTATGCTGTATATGACAATAAGACTGCACAAAATTATGAAGAAAATTCTGATTGGTTTAAGGTATGGACTGAACAAATTAATGAAATGAGTTGCCAGCATTAAATAATAAGGTAGATGCTACTAAAAAGTTTTATCGCAAATGATAAGTGAGTATTTGACAGACACTTTGAAAACAGCCTGAAGAACTAACATTTAAGATAGACTCCACTAAGAATGATTTATCAAAAATGAGAGACGATGATTTCGAATCTAGATGTAAAAAAATCTATCATTCCATCTCATCGAACTGTTTGTGCAGATGGTTGTTGTCTTGCAAACGTCCCCATCTGTTGAGTCTGGGATCGAGAAGGGGCTGCACGATCCGTTACAGCCATGCAGATAAGATATCTTTTGTTAGCACTTGTTCCAGTTTTTCTGGAAACATCTCCACAACAACTACTATACCTTAGATGACACACTGTCCAGTATAATTCCTCTCTCTTATCATTCACATATGATAGTTAACCACACATCATAATCCACCTTAAAACCGATTGCAGCTTTCTTGATAGCTCTTTCACGCCATCCTTTCTTATTAATTCTTCAATGTTCTTCTTTTCATCTAATTTCTGCTACTTACCCAGTACTGGTTTTATTTAAAGCAACTAAATGATTTGTGAGACATTGTCAGGTATTCATAAGTAGCCAAATCCATTTTAGTAATCAAAAATTCAATATATCACTGTTCTCCAATGTTCTTGATGCAAGCCACTGATTGACTCAACTTATACCAACTACTTAAAAATGCACATACACTCAAATCGTAAATTTCCCATTGTCAACACTACAGAGCCCAATGAATGTCATTCTTCTAGACATCCTGGCATGTGACAGATAGGTTACCCTTGTAAGCTCTACTCAAGCATGAGATCTAAATGGCCTCATCTATGTTTACTGATCAAACTCACAATGTATTCTGACTTTAGATGCAGCTGTTGCCTCGGTGTATCATCACAGAGCTGCAGAGCTGTTATTTGTTAAACAACCCCACACTTCCTGTAGGATGGATCAGGCATTTGTTGCACCTTTATTCTATCGAACACAGCACCTCTGCAGCATTTCAGTAAGTAACATTCACTATTGTCTTCATAATAACTCATAGTATGTTCTAGGAGCTCCATTTCCGTAACAATTGTAAATTGGACATATGTTCATAGGACTTTTGAGTGCATTTTCACATGTAGAATCGCCTCACAAATGAAGTTACTTTTCTCCTGAATCACCCTGTATGTTAAAGGAAACTCCCAATCGCAACCCTCAGATTTAGTGGTTAGTTGGACCAGAGACACCATGGTGAAGTGGCCGAGCGCTCTAAGGCGCCTTGCTGCAAAACATGCGGTTGTTCGCTGTCGGAGGTTCCAGTCTTTCCTCGGGCATGGGAGTGTGTGTTGTCCTTAGATTGTTTTAAGTAATTTGTAGGCCTGGGACTGATAATCGCAGTAGTTAAGTTCCTTAGATTTACAAACATTTGAATATTTTTTGGACTTTACAAACAGGAAGAAGTTATATAGAATAGCTGTTAGCTATAGAATAGTTATAAGGGTTTGTGAAAAAACGAAACAACATAGAAACAGTAAACGGTGTAAGTGAAAGATAGGTACCATAACATAGAGATGGCGGCCAGAGACGCCCTAATTGTGTGACAGTGAAGTGGGACATCTATGTTCAAATCCTTGTTTTGCTCTATATTTTTATTTTTCACAAAATTCTGAATTGCCTTTCTGCAGAAGAATCCTTCTCTAGAAAACAAGTGTGGTTAATCATACACCATATTAGTGATGATATGTGTGTCATATATGAGGAATTTCTTATTGGCGCACCTAACTTGTGCACCTGGTGAGTGAGGGAGGTTTATCGTCTTGCCCAGTTTAGGTGTTCCCATGGATTTCATTGTAATAACTCCCCCCCCCCCAAAAAAAAACAGTTTGTCTCATATACCATAATAGATGCACAGTCACTCAGTTTTCCCTGCAGTCTGCCAAAACAGGCATTTTTACCGTTTTTGAAGTCTTCCACATGTACAGTATCAAATCCTTTATGCCCATGCAAATCTGAACATGGTCTGGAATTTTGGAGAGCAATGTTGTATATGTGTGAGACCTTAAAGTAACCTGGTTCACACCTTCTTATTTGCTTGTTTCCTTTCTGTGAGAGATCTTTGAGGCATATTGCCTGCTCACACTATTCACGACATTTACTTAAGGGAAATGAGATGCCAACGACTGCATGGACAGTTCATAAATTTGTGATAAAACAAAATATGAAACTATACAGCATATGGGAGTTTTGAACACATGTTTTCCACATATCAGTCCAACACTATAACCATATAATCAAGACGCTGTGGCTTTCAAAGCTTCCTTGAAGTTATACTTGGACTGTTTACTGTTTATGTTTACCTTCTTTTTTCATGGTTCTACTGACCTTTTTTATAACTTTCAGCATTATTTGTGTTCAGTGTATCTGTATTATATTACAAATAAATCTGATTTGGGTGCAATGGAGAGTTGTAAGATTAAATACAGAGCCAGTAGAAAAGGGTAGTGACTGCTCACCTCTAAGAGCAGCTGTTCTTTCTCTTTCTCCTTTTCCTCCTCCTCCACCACCTTCTTCCCCTCTTCCTCCTCTTCCTCCTCCTCCTCAGCCTCCTCCTCTGGGATGGAGTAGAAGCAGACGCTGTAGCGGCGGCAGTAGCGGCCCGGCTCGGGCGGCCGAAAGGTGAGTGGCAGGCGCAGCAGCGCCCCTGGCGGCAGGCACGTCCAGCGGCAGCCGGCGCGCCACTGGAACTCGTGCACCGCTTCTGCCGCCGCCTCCCCCAGCAGCCATGTGATCACCGCCTCTGCCTCCTCTCGCAGCAGCTCCGCCTCGCTCTGACACAGGCATCACACACAGGTGTCACAGTCTTTCAAAATCACAGCTATATGTGAAGGCTAATTCACAGCCGGCCACGGTGGCCGAGGAGACTGAGGCGCTCCAGTCACGGTCTATACGGCCACTACGGTCGGGGGTTCGAATCCCCCTCGGGCATGGATATTTGTGCCGTCCTAGTTCGTAAGTAGTTCATAAGTAGTTTGTAAGTTTAGGGACTGATGACCCCGCAGTTAAGTCCCTTAAGCTTAACAAACATTTGAACATTTTGAACCAATTCATACTGCCCATCACGTCGCATCTACTCACCGTTCGTCAGAACATTCCACAATGCATTTCTAATGGTGGCATTCACACTGTTCGTCACCGCAACGTCAAGCATTCTCCAGAAGAGTGTTTTGATGGAAGGGATGACTGTTACCATGGAAGTTAAGGTATTTTCGTCACGCGATTTTCATTTTGTAGTCGACGATTACACGGTTTACATGCAAATCCGTCTTATTGTTTTAGCGGTAAATTCCAAATGTTTCATGACGACTTCAATATTTTTCTCAATTGAGTGCCCCCAAAAGCGAGGTCGGATATCTGAAAACGAAAAACGGATTATGTTCTGTAATATTGTAACAGAAAAGAGTGAAGCAAATTGTGTATTTGAATAAGATTGTAATTTGATGACACAATTTTCATTACCTAACGTTTCAAATGAAAAGGACAAAAAATCCTTTGTGTACGATGGTATTAACAATGTCAGCAGGCAAATCATAATGGATAAAGTAAACAGGCTCTATTTATGCTCTTATAAATATTGTTTGATGTGTTTGAATGTATAAGTTTTCGCTTGAAAATAGATGTTGGTGTTTTGAAATTTTGTTTCAGATCAGAAACTTTACCACACTACATTGGCCAAAAACATAAATTGTAAAGTAGTTTTTGGCATTCAATAACATTTAGTGTTATTGTTTCCTCAATTCTAGTATTATACTGTGATTTTCTACACAACAGATCGCCACTCATAACCTCACTTTCATCATCGGGTATTGGGATCCACAAATTGACGTGATGGACAGTGTGTATATAACTTGATGTGAGGGCGGCATGACGTGATGTTGATGTGATGGACAGTATGAATTGGGCTTGACAGACAAAAATTGCTGCTCATAAATTTTCTGAGTTGTATGGTCTTGGCCAATGAAACATTTCTGCTCTTGTACTTTCGTCCAGAGCTGTGCTGGACATTTTAACAGGTGCTCCTGGCGACACTGAGTCTTGCCGACTGGCAAGTCAAACGTTGGAGAGAGGTATAAATAGGGTCTAAAGTGGGAGTGGTCAAAGTTACACATGATCAGCAGAGATAATCTTGCTCAAAGATAAAACTTAACCGTCGATTGCCACCAGTCAGTGACAAAACTGTATCTACCTATTCTGAAGAGCCACAGTCCATACATTAGAAAGTTTCATGGCTTCTTCCTTCCTGCTGAAATGATGCCCTTGAAATTTAGTTATATATAGACTTTGGCTCTTCAGAGAAGGTATATATGTTTTTATCCTTAACTAGTGGCAATCAACACTTGAGTTTTATCTTTGACAGAGATTATGTCTATTGATCACCTGAAAACTTGACCACCCCTACTTTAGACAGTATTTATACCACTCTCCAACATCCGACTTGTTAGTAGGCAAGACTCAGAGTCGGTAGCAGCACCTCTGAAGATGACCAGCACAGCTATGGGCGAAACATCAGGGACAAAATTTTTTCGTCGAACATGGCCAAACAACCTGGAGCATTCATCAGCAACTATCGTATCTAGTCGTGAAGGCCTTCATTGTATGATCAGATAATAAACTGAAAACAATTTTGTGAATAATTTTTAAAAAATACTATCTGCAGTACAAATAGTTGATTGTAAAGATTGATATATCACAAAGTAGAGTCTTTGCCATTATCAAAAGTGCAGATGTTTTATTAAAGTAAATATCAGTTTAAGGGAACTACAATGTATAGTTTGCAAGAAAAAGCTGTCTGTTAACGTCCTGAAACTATCTGTCCAGTAAATAAATGCCATTAAACCATAGAATGAAGAGTAGTTGTGATAGCACCACCACTTCGACACCAATGTGTGCAGTGTTTCCAGAACTACAACAATCAGCACTTCTCCTTCTCCTTTTATGGTGTACTCTATGTGTAGAAGCTTTCCTAACCTGGACACTGGAAAGAGCACAATTAACCCTGTCACAAACGAGCTTCATCGCGGTTTTGCCACATTAACACTTCCCTTGCCTGTTTCCCATAAATGCCATATATCTTAGATTCTACTTCTACATCTACAGTAACACAGCATACTCTGTAAATTGCATCAAAGTGCCTGGCAGTAAGTTCATCGAATCACCTTCATACTGTTCCAGTTTTACTAGTGTGCAGGTAGAAAGAACACCTAGATTACCCATTCGAGCTGTGATTTCACGTATTTTATTACGATAATCATTTATCCCCATGTGTGTGGGAGTCAACACTGTATTTTAGTATTTGGGGAGAAATGCGAAATTTCGTAAGTAGATTTACACATAACCTGTGTTATAACGATTCCCATAACAACTATTGGTTTATTTCCATGACACTCTCTCCCCTGTATCGAGATAGTAAAAATCGAGGTGCTCTTCTTTGTACTATTTTAATGTCCTCCATCAATCCTGCCTGATAAGGACGTCCCACACACAGCAATACTCCAAAAGAGGATGGACACATTTGTTACATATACTACATGTGCTGCCAATAAAACGCAATCTTTGGTTCACCTTCCCCACTACATTATATATGACTTTTTTCCAATTTAATTCTGTCATAATTGTAAGTCCTACGAATTTAGTTGAATTTATGGTCTTTAGCTTTGATTTATATTGTAGAAGACGTTTAATTGTTTCCATTTCATGCTCATGTGGAAGGACTTCACACTTTTCGTTATTTATGGTCAGCTGTCAATTTCGTTCCATGTCCCTTTCCTCTCAAACCCACAAGATCGTTCTTATTTACTTTTTTTTTTAATTTTTATTTTTTTCCCTCGACCTCAGTCTTCTGATATGCATCTAACCGTCAGCCAATACTCGTGCAGGCTGCACTCCTCGCCTTCACCATCACTAAATGTCGGTTGGAAGAGAATGAGAAGACTGAGGTTAGGGAAAAGTAAAATGGGAGCGATCATGTGGGTTCACGCTGAAGGAGGTACATATATCTTATCTAAATAGCTTTGCGGTTGGTTCTGATCTTCCGATGATTTTAGTGGACAATGAATGACATCCTTATCTCCAAACAACCCAACAGGACTACTCAGATTTTCTCCCAGATCGTTTCTATAAACAAGGTACAACAGAGGCCCAATAACGCTACCCAGGGGAAGACCAAGCAGTCTAGTCCCCTCTAAACAAAAACAACAATAGCAACGCTACCCTGGAGAACAGCAATTACCATGTCTGATTTAGTCGATGTCTTTACGTCAGTTACTACGAACTGTGTGCTCTTTGACAGGAAATCTCCGTCGGAGTGATTTATCTGTGTCGATATTTCAGAACTACAAAATTAGATTAGAATCCGACTGTGAGGAATGGTCTCAAAAACCTTCTGAATATCTATAAATATGGCATCAATTTTAGATCAGTTGTCAATAGCACTACTACCAGCACATGAGTAAACAGCTAATTGTGTGTCACAACAACGATATTATCTAACTCCACTCCGTCAGGAGTCTCACGGTTCTTTGGTGAGTACGTGCAAGGCGAGCATGTGGCCCCGAGCTAATGCTCCTTTTCTATCCGCACTACTTTTTCTCCCCACCTGGGTACGATGACCTTGACAGTTTGGTCGCATTGTCTTCAACAACCCAACCATCCATCCATTATAACTCCACGTTTGTTAAGAAACAAATGATTAAAATGTGTATGCCATATTTTGTAATTACTTTATTCATGTAACTACTTTTTAATTAAATTAAAATGGTAATATCTCTAAGATTTCTTGCGAACATTTCATGATTCCCAGAAACCTTTCATATTTTATCCATTCCAAAACTCATTGTGCCCATGTTTCAAGTTTACCACCACAAAATGATTCATAATATGCAAAACAAAGTAACAACTATCCAGGTTGAAATAAGCTATCTTACAGATCTTGGAGTGCTATGGGGTTAGCCATGATAACCATAAAGTCAAACAATTTTAAATTTTTGTTAAAGAAAGAAGCGCTTATTTGTTTCAGATTATTTTTCGAATTCCAAATAATTTTAATAGTAAAAAATTCATCTTAAATTGGCGCTCCGTTAATAGCCCAAAGTATTTCAGATGAGCATCTAAAACCCAACTCAATTTCGTTCTAGCAGGCAATTTATTTTTTCATTGTAGTTGTCATAAATTACAATTTTCGTCCATAAATTACGTTTCTGAAGAAGCGAAACTTGTTGACATCCAATATTAGTTTAAATGTTAGGAAGTCCTTTCTGGAGTGTAGCATTGTATGGAAGTGAAGCGTGGACAATAAGGAGTTCAGACAAAAAGATGATAGAAGCTTTTGAAATGTTGTGCTACAGACGAATGATGAAAATTAGATGGGTAGATTATGTAACTCATGAAGAGGTGCTCAACAGAATTGGGGAGAAAAGGAATTTCTGGCGTATTCTGACTAAGAGAAGGGATAGGTTGGTGGGACACATCCTGCGACATCAAGGAATCGTCAACTTAGCACTAGAAGGAAGTGTGTGGGGGTAAAAATGATAGAGGGATAACTTGGGCAACCAAAATTTTTACAATTTTCTATTTGTACTCAGGTAAATAGTTTCTGTTTTTAAGTGCATTAAGAAACAAATGATTAAAATGTGTATGCCATATTTTGTAATTACTTTATTCATGTAACTACTTTTTAATTAAATTAAAATGGTAATATCTCTAAGATTTCTTCGAACATTTCATGATTCCCAGAAACCTTTCATATTTTATCCATTCCAAAACTCATTGTGCCCATGTTTGTTGGTTCTAAACATCTCCTATTGTGATTTCCAAAATTTAATAAGTCAGTGAAACATTTGCAATTATTTATGAAAAGTTGCAATGTATTTTATAGCAACTTCCACATAACTGTTTTAAGTCATTTTGCCCATTTAATTTATTTTTCTAATTTCAGTATAAAGTGACCTAATAGTTTTTTCCACTTTTCTCCATTTTCCTTCACATGGATATGTTCAGTTTTGGAATTAATCACCTCTTATGCCATTACTGCCTTCTCAACCCTATTGAAACTATTTGGAAGCAGGTTAAGGTACACGTAACAAGAAATAACAAGACAAAACACCTGACTTATTAAAACTGCAGCATAAAGATCTGTCTGTAGTTACTGTCGAATGCTGTTTGAATGCAGAACAATGTGTATTGAATGTAGAACAATGATTAATAAAGTAAGAACATACAATGTGGAACTTCGATGGCTTAATAGATAGTGTTGTGGACCGGATCATCAACGTAACAGACGACAGACATATTGAGTGGTGAACTGTTTTATCACATTGAGATGTGGAAGGAGTTGATAGAACACCAGATGACTAACTCAGATAAGTAATACCTTCTGTAGCTTGACTATTTACTATTCAGTGGCATCTCTGTAATATTTTTATATAATGCACAAATGTAAATTATCTAGTTTAATTTTTGCAGACCTTCCTCTTAGCTAACACAGGAATCTTAAGAACTGTATTATCGCATTTTATTCTTTTTTATTCCAATGCATGTTCATTAAAATTTAATCTCATAAGTAGTTTCATTGTTTCTCAGCCATTCATTACTTCTAAAATTCTCTGTGAATGTTCGCATCGTTATGAGTTAGCTGGGCGGTAGCACAAATGCGTCAATAAGCGTTTTCTTTATTATTATTGAAAGTATTATTTGATCGCATTAGCGACACTGCAGAACACCACGCGTTCCTAAGATCTTACTTGACTATTCACGTGAGGACACAGATTAGGCGCAAATGCAGAGAGATACGTAGCGTAATTCCTTAATTTCTCCTGGCGAATAACAACTTCGAAAAACTTACGGGTATGCTGCCAGGTACCAAAATCAACGACGGCCGATATTTCGGCAGGAGACCACCCTGCCATTTTCAAGGCGAAACTGCAGTAAGGAAGCAATGTGCAACGATCTTTAAAACCCAGGTTTTCAATGAGTAAACAGGAAAGACTACTCACACCAAGCAAGCAAGCACACAGCGCCGACACGACCAAAGATGAAACCGGTCAAATATCGATAATAAACATCAGTTCTCGACAGATGACGTCGGATTAGTTTTGTAACTCTGTTTTTTGACAAGTGAGAGAGCAGGATCCAAAGCGAAATTTAAGCAGAAGCCTCCATCCCTATTCATAAGGATGTCACCTAGTTTTATTTCTATCGCTTCCTTGATAACACAGTTCTAGTAGTTGGATGTCCATGCCAGAATTTCCGTTTTGTCGTATTGCATAGGGTGACCAGTGTTAAGACAGTGTTCGGCCACAGCAGATTTGTTTGGCTGTTGTAAACGTGTGTGACGTTTATGCTCAATACAACGGTCCTCAACAGTCCTAATAGTTTCACCAACATACGACATGCCTCAGCTACATGGGATACGGTAATCACCCGCCTTACACAAACCGAGATCATCCTTAACGGATCCCAACAGTGCCTTAATTTTAGAAGGTTGACGAAACACACATTTAACATTGTTTTTACGCAAAATGCGACCAAACGTACTGGAAGTGCTGCCAACGTATGGCAGAAAGGCCATGATAACACTGAGTCGGCACCCACGTCAGTGGCCTTTCTCCCATACTTTGACAGCACTTCCAATAATAACGGTCGCATTTTGCATAAAAACAATGTAAAATGGATGTTTCGTCCACCTTCTAAAATTAAGGCACTGTTGGGATCCGTTAAGGATGATCTCGGTTTGAGTAAGGCGGTTGTCTATCGTATCCCATGTAGCTGTGGCAAATCATATGTTGGTCAAACTATTAGGACTGTTGAGGACCGTTCTATTGAGCATAAACGTCACACACGTTTACAGCAGCCAAACAAATCTGCTGTGGCCGAACACTGTCTTGACGCAAGTCACCCTATGCAATACGACAAAACGGAAATTCTGACATGCACTTCCAACTACTGGGACTGTTTTATCAAGGAAGCGATAGAAATAAAACTAGGTGACAACCTTATGAATAGGGATGGAGGCTTCTGCTTAAATTCCGCTTGGGATCCTGCTCTTTCACTTGTCAAAAAACAGAGGGAAAAAACTAACCCGACCTCATCTGTCGAGAACTGATGTTTATTATCGATATTTGACCGGTTTCATCTTTGGTCGTGTCGGCGCTGTGTGCTTGCTTGCTCGGTGTGAGTAGTCTTTCCTGTTTACTAACTGATAACCGAGGGTTTAAATATCGTTGCACATTGCTTCCTTACTGCAGTTTCGCCTTGAAAATGGCAGGGTGGTCTCCTGCCGAAATATCGGCCGTCGTCGATTTTGGTACCTGGCAGCATACGCGTAAGTTTTTCGACGTAGTGTAATTTACATCCAGTTTATAGTACGGATGAACAACGTATAGTACACATAGTCTCCTTCTCGACAGATCGCTCCCATCGAGAATTAGGGTCATTTGGTAAAAAAGTGCCAATATTTCTTTACTGAAAACTTTTTAAGTTGCCCTTTTAGATCCTTGCATTCTTACTGGACGGCAGATACCTTTGGCGGCTTGACTGGTTCCACGACCTTGGGCTGGGCTTTCGCCTTCTTCTTCTTCTTCTTTTTTTCGCCCTTCTTCGGCTTTACAACAACTTCTTCTTCTTCTACTTCTTCCTCCTCAAAATCTTCTTCAGGAGATTCGACTAAAAATATAAAGCGCATTTTTACGTAAACTGCTGATACTAAACTACGGATAAAAGAGAAAAAAGGCCAAAATTATCAACTACTTAACAAATATATTGTGCAGTTTTACCTCAAACTTTACAAGTAGTGTACTTTGTGACTTTGGTTAAAATATTGAAGGGCTCTTATTGAGAATGGAATCAATCCTTTTATAGCGCTTTTTATAATACTTTTCTATCATTACTAGGGATTGCAATCCAGAGAAGTAGGATCCCGAAATCCACCTTAAATTCTCTTCGCTGCACGTTGTCTTTAATTCGCAACGCGTTCCGCGATGTGAGTTGACGTGACATTGCCGTTCTGTCGTTTGTCTTAGTTTGATTTGGTCGCACACACATACAGACTGAAAGATATCAGTTCGAAAAGGTCACTGACAGCTTGCAGTCCTTTGTACTGGGTGCCGAAACACTATGCAGAAGAGAGTCTACTCTAATAACTGCAGACATAACAATTCTTTTTATTTTGGAGGAGCCGAAAAAGAATAAGTTACGACAAGAAATGAAACATTTTATGAAGAGTCACTAAGTATGAGCTGAAAATGTACAACTTGGAGATGATACAGATGCAGATAATAATCAACAGTCTCTGGAAAATAATTTAACTTTACAAAGGGAATTAGAAATGCAGCTGAAACAAGACAATGAAGATTACACTAAACAGATCAAAACTGGAATGGAGAAAGACTATGAAAAAACATTTGAAACTGATGGAAGAAAAGAGAAGTATTTGACTTCGTTGAATGACTATTAACCAACGAACCAATAGTGTTGTGGCAGAAAGAGCCTTTTCCGCCACTGGCTAGATACGTAGTTCTATAAGAACTAGATGGGGAGATAAAACTATTGATATTAGTTTTTAAGGCCATTTTTCGAAAATGAGATGCTACTTCTTATTTTATATGTGTAAAATTATAACTTTTTTACTGTTTTTTTTAGTATGAAAAATAAGAAAATTAATTAACTTACATGTGATACTGTAAAGCCCTCAATAAAGAAGACTGATTATAATTACTATTTATAAAGATTAGAAGTAATATTTTTAGTTAACTAGAATATAAAGACCTCAAAATTACCAAATATTTACATTTGCTATTATCCTTGAACTTCTTGTTAATAAATAAGAAGCCAAACAGCAAAATGATTAATCAGATGCAGTAAGATATCGTTGACTTTTGTGATATTGAATAAATATTGTATTATATTATAACAAAGAATATCTTTGACTTCCATAAAAATATAACCTTTGCGGGATCCCGCTGGTTGAAGGGGACCCAGCAAGAATCCCGCTGGATTGAAAACAGAGCTGGATTGCAATACCTGATCATTAACCATCTTCTGAGCGCCACCAAGGTTATCGGAATTTAGCAGCAATTTACATTTTATGCTAAGATCTGTGGTTCTTGTTAAGTCGTTGGATGTAGTATTGACTCTGGCGTTTTACGTACCACATAAATGACTGTTGTTAGTTTGTTACTTATATGCCATAAAATAGCTGTATTTGTCATTTTGGAACTTTAGGACGACCTATTTCACCTACGCGGAAACCACTGCAATGAATTCTGTCGGTTTCATGACTTTGTTATTATATATTACATTTAAGACCTTTCGAGAGGGGAAAAAAAAAAAAAAAAAAAAAAAGCTTTCGCAATATCGAGTTACTGCTGGGGCGAATCATCGACAAATGTTTTGTATGGTTATATCAATATACAGGGCAATATAAAGGGACCGATTTCAAACATTTATATCTTCCAAGTTACAGAAGACAGAACCATAATTCCAACAATGCTTGACAGACAACAGCGTAAATTTGAACTATCCGGGTAGACGTTCAAGTCACTACCGTAGTGGCGCTGTTACTGTCATGTTGATAATCTGTAGTAGCTGCAATGGCGACACAACAAGGAATAGTATTTTGTGTTTTGCAGTTAAGAAAACTGGAGTCTTTTATTTGAGTTCAACGTGATTTTCGACGTCGGTTTAGTAAACAAATGCCTCGCCAAAAGCAGTTTTACCAGTGGCATTGAAACTTCGTAGCATTTGTTTGTATAAGCAAAGGGGAAAGCACTGGACGTCCACGCACATCGAATGAAAATGTCGAGCGTCACCAGACAGTGTACGCTAGGAGCACAGAAAATCCACGCTACGAGCAGGCAAGGAACTTAATATTCCTCAGCCGTACCGTATAAACTGCAGTTATTGCAAGCATCGCATCCTGACGTGTACATAGTACGAATTCTGCATTAGTATGGTAGATGTTATGGAGGAAGCCAATTTTTCTTAGCGACTAATTTTCTCCGATGAATCCATTTATCATCTGTCTCGTAAAGTTAGTCGTCATAACGTTAGAGTTTCGGCAATTGAAAATTCTGTGTCAGTTATTGAACATGAAAGACATTCACCGAATGTAAAAACAAAGATGGAGAAAACTGACAGGGCCTATGTAGAAATGGTACTAAACTGGTAATTTCCTCAACTTGAAGATTAAAATGATTTCATATTCATTCAAGATGGTGTCCCCCTCATTTGTATACGGACGTCAGACGCTACCTGAATGCCACCACTGCAGGGCGATGGATTAGACGAGGAGGAGCAGGACGTCAACTTCATCACCGCTGGCCTCCCAGGCCTTCAGGCCTCACACCTGATGATTTTTATCTGTGGCTTTATATAAAAGACCGCGTTTTATGCCCCCTAGGTGTGGCACTCTTGAAAGTCAACTATTGACGCTTGGAATTCCGTAACAACGATTGACCAGCTACTTCGTGTGCGCCGAGAAATGAGGCACCGAGATATATATATATATATATATATATATATATATATATATATATATATATATGTGTGTGTGTGTGTGTGTGTGTGCGCGTGTGCGTGTGTGTATGTGTGTGTGTGTGTGCTGTGCGCGTGTGTGTGGCGGTTGTTCCGAAAGAACAGACGTCACTTCTGATTCTGCAGTTGTTATTCTTTCATGTTCTCAGAATATATGACGTCAACTGCGAATGGGCAAAGCTGAAAATGTGTACCCAGCCGAGACACGAACCCAGATCTCCTGCTTACTATTAGGGAAATTAGATTCAAAACTACGAGTTTGAGTACTGAGGGCAGGGTGAAGCTGGGAATTTGTGTCTGACGTGGTCCCAAGTGGTGTAGTGGTCAGCGCAACAGCCTAGAAAGCAGGAGACCCGGGTTCAGAGTCCCTGCTGGGTACACATTTTCAGATTTGCCCATTCGCAGTTGATGTCATATATTCTGTGAATATGACCGTCAAAATAGTTGTCATTTAACACATATTTCTCAGATTATAAGCATAAAATTTGACCTTTCCTCTTTCCAGTAACAATGGAACAGTGTTTCTACATTATGCAGTTTAGAATCAATAAGTGTTTGAAATTCTTCCTTATTTTTGATTAGCCATGTATTCCTACAAATAAAAATATAGTAGTGGTCTTATTTTGGTATTTATTAATTACAGTGTTTCAACTTCCACTTGAATGCCACATATCCACAATAAGGAAAAGGATTCGAAGCGCCAGATGAAAGAATGCAATGAAATTTGTAACTTTCTTTTTTTTAGAAATGAAAGTGCTTTTGGACAATGTAGATTGGAAATTTGAAGAAGGAATTACAGTTCAGGGTGCAGAAATAAAAACATTGCGCCTTTCCAATGACATTGTAATTCTGTCAGAGACAGCAAAGAACCTGGGAGAACAACTAAACGGAATGGAGAGTGTGTTGAAAGGATCGTACGAGATGAACATAAACAAGAGCAAAACAAGGGTAATGGAATGTAGTCTAAGAAAATCAGGCGATGCTGAAGGAATTACATTGGGCAAAGAAACAATGAAGGTGGTAGATGAGTTTTGTTACATAGGCAGTAAAATAATATAATAGAGCCGCAGTACATAGGATATGAAATGAAGAATGCAACGGCAAACAATTGGGAAAATGAATAAAAGTAGGGATCGATTGATTGGACACATTCTTAGACATCAAGGAATCGTAAATTTAGCATTGGAGGGAACTGTATGGGTTAAAAATAACAGAGGGAGACCAAAGGACGAATACAGAAAGCAGATTGAAATGGATGTGGGTTGCCGTTCTTATGAGGAAATGAAGATGCTTGCGCAGGATAGAGTAGGGTGGAAAGCTGCACCAAACCAGTCTCCTCACTGAAGACCGCAACAACATGTATTATTTATAAATTACTATTGACAATGAAATAACATGACAATTTGCCCGCTATTAACATCAAAAATCCCTGGGCGCCATTGGTTACCGTGGTATAAGCAGTGTTTGCTACAGACAAAGAGAATTCTAAGTCACCAACTGATGTGGTGGTATCGAATCTTACGAGAAAGTGTCTCCTTTGTAGCTTCAAAGTAAAATAACTGTGTATGTGGGCGAAACTATATACCCGACTGAATAGCTTACCTTTTTCTTCTGGCCAATGAAATTAATTTTTAGACCCTTAGTAAATATGTCATACTGCCCACAATCCTCAAAGGAGAAGACATGCAGATAGTAAAAACGTTATTCGCAGAAGTTCTCCCTTGTCATACTATATGTAATCCGTTAGAACCAACGTCCAGTGTCCGGTGGGCGTGTGTATCTAGGAAACAAGTCGTAGTGCTGAGAAGCCACATTCAGACATACATGTCTGGTTTAATACACACTTAAAGACACCCTATCGCACCACAATTAACCTTCAAAATCGTTTGTTCTTAGCCAATACAAAATATCTGTGATGGGAACAGTAGCTTGACACATTTGATAGCTCTATGGAATGGGGCTTCAGTTTCATGTGGCAGAATTCAAGAAACGAAACTGTAGACATTGTCAGGGCAAGAGGTGGTATTTATGTCATGTCTTCTGGGACGCTAATAATTTTTCTTGCTGTTTGCTAGCCTGATTCTAGGTGATCCCCACTCACTATAATCGTGTAAATTGTATGCCATTCTCAGCACTATAATTATAACACTACAATACTTTACTATATGTGTTTGAATTTTCAAAGTGAAGAACCACAATTTTTTGTTCTTGGTGCTGGATTCTTATTTGAGTTAGCAGCATGGGGTGAAACATGTTTGGTTTTAATTCCGTCAAACGCCCAGTTGAATGGTTATTGTAACACGTGTCTTACTGTAGTTGTGTTACAATACACAAGCGAAGTTTCATCAACGAATCGGAGGTGGCACCGAGGCAAATTACAGAATGCGAATCGTTTAATTCCTTTTGCAAACGATGTCAATTAGGTTGTAGTTAATGATCAACTAAGGACACAGTTTTTATGTCCAATGTTCGAATTTTACACACAAGTAACTTTTGTACTAGGAGATTTTCGAAGCGCGTCTCTTTTACGATAAATAGGTAAATGGATAATGTCGAAATTATTTTCTTTGTATCGAATGGTAGCTATACTTTGTTGAGATATACTGGTTGAAAGTGTAGCTAAATTTGGCGCGAGCTGAGGTGGGTTGGATATCCAGTCAATGGTGGACTAAAAACTAGATAGCATTCCGTCATTTAATTATTGTTTGTAATTCTTACGTTAATTGCAAGAAGCTTTTAAGTATGTGTAGTAAAATAACCTTAAAGACGGCATTTATTTAATTTTTCCCAAAGAAATTTCTCGATATTCCAATTCACAACCCTTTTAACTACGACGGGTAATCAACTGTTGTAGAATAAATGTTGGGGACGCAGCATAAGAAACGGTATATCCTGGCCTGAGACAAAAATTTAATACATGAAAACTAGCTTCACGAGTCATTTGACAACTTCAGATCATTTAAAACAAAAAATCTTGACATACTCACACTTTCTGACAAGTTTACCCTAATTCCCTGTGATTTCCGTAAATCGCTTCAGGCAAATGCCAGTATAATTTCTTTCAAAGTGCGCGGCCGATTTCCTTCCCCATCCTCACCAAAATAATCCGAACTTGCTCTCCGTCTCTAACGATCATGCTGTCTATGGGATGTTAAACCCTAATCTTATTTTTCCTTCTTAATATCCCACTGCAGTGAGCTCTGGAGAGTGGTCAATCTACTAACAAGCATCCATGAATGGGGATACTTGCAGTGGCTTGTAGTTACATATTGCACGACGTGAGAAATGCCACAGTGGATAACATACTGCCATGTAGCATGTTAGACGCCATGACACTATGATGGCTATTACTTTACATATGCTGCAACACAGAGAGCTACAATGCTGGGAAAAAATTAATACACCTGGAAAGATGACGTAGAGATTGATTCTTTGGCAGTAAATGTTACCTGGGGGGAGAGTATATGTACCGATAATGTTTTCAATGTCGATCCCAACAGACAGTGTAGTGACATAGTTGCCAGACCGCTATCTACGTGTACCCTTTAATAGAGAATGCTTACAGTCATAAGAGTGTAACATCAATGTGTGAAGTAAACCAGCTCCATACCATGAAGACTTAATCTTAGGTCTAACAGAGAGAGTTTGAAAGCGGTCAAACTGACACCTTCCAAGAGGCGGGATAGTAATTTCAAAGCCTGTGAACTAAGCGACCAAATTGCTAGGGTCATCGGACCCTAGATTTACATACTACATAAACTAACCTTATACTAAGACAACACGTATCTTTTTTGTGCATGTTCTTCAATGTTTGGCTGATGAGTGTACAGTACACTTGTGTAAACGTTACAGCACTTGGACGGTAGTGAGAAACGTTTTGCTAGTTGGTGCCGGCTGCTGCCTGTTGTCGCCACTGCTGCCTGGAGAGTGTGCCCATCGTCACCAGAATCTGCCCACCGTCGCGTAAGCTGCCCAGACGAGCCGCCACCGATCTGGTCTGCCAGGCCGCTTCACCCTGCTCAGCTGAAGAAGCAGTCGCCGTCGCGACCGTGTTCGTCATTCACCTTGTCCTTGTTTTCATCTTCGTTCAACAACAACCATGGCCCTACCCCCGCTCCACCCCATTGCCACTACCTCCATTTTATACACCAACTCTTCCCTGGTGTCCACTCCCATCATGTGGAGCACCTACTGCCTCACCCAGTCCCCAATCCCACTATACATCATCCTTTCTTCTACCGCCGCCACCACTGCTTCCGACCCTGTCGCCCACCTGCCTCCCTCCCCCTTCATTCACTGCTCCCGCCCGACTTCTCCTTTTACCTCTCCCCCTGCCACTCTCTTCACTGCTGCATATGAGTTCCCCCCCCCCCCCCCCCCCACTTTCACCAGCAAAAGTGCCGCGCGGGAATAGCCGAGCGGTCTGGAGCGCCATGTTGCAGATCGAGCGGCCTCCCACATCGGAGGTTCGAATCCCCCTCGTGCAAGGATGTTGTGTTGCATTTAATGTAACTTAGTTCATAAGTAGTTTGTAAGTTTAGGGACTGGTGACCCTCCAGTTAAGTCCCATAAGCTTAACAAACATTCGAACATTTTCACCAGCAAAAGTGACACATTGCCCATCGCCTGCACCCAGGTTCCACTCCCCTCCAGCACGTTCTCCAGTCCCTCCCTGCTCCTGCCGCCTCCCATAAGACCACCTCCAAGATGACTAATGCACCAGGACGGAGCCCGCGCTCATTGTCACCAAAAAAGCCCCCCTGACATGATCCATACTTCCTGCCCACCCCACCCTCCCTATGAATACCATCCCTCTCCCCTCTTCCTCTTCCCTGCAAATCTACACCTATGTCCTCACCTGCCCCAACTCCCAGTTTCTCTATAATGGGATCCTCAACCTTGAAGTGTGAAAATACTTTCGTTCTGCTTCCATCTCGTAACTCATTCCCCATTAGGACTACATCTTTATCAAATCCACATCCCCAACATTCCACTCCTCCAGTGTCTTCTGTGGGTCCCTTTCGGACTACACACTATCCAAAATCCCTACCTTACCTTATTATTCCCCACAGCCACTACGTCTCCGCCACCAGCCCACTCTCACCCCCTTTATCACTATGCTCTGCTCGATGATCACAGAGGAGTAGGTGTTGGGACAGCTCAATGCCCACCCTGACCTAGAAATCTGATCTGTAGAGTGTACCCAAAATGATGCTGGCCCCCATCTTTTTGACGCACATTTTCACTGAATCCGTATCATCCACTGATCACTTCCTCACTGAGGGGGCTATCATCTACAACCGCCACTACAAGGTGGTTCCATCCCGCACCCCTCCCCAAATCAATCGTTGTGGACGATGTCTCACCTACAACGAACACCTACCTCAGAATTGAAACAACCCCTTCCCAACCTACCCTTACTATACATCAGCGCTCTTCCTAAACCAATGTCCCAACCTAACCTCACCTCCCCTCCCACCTGCAACACATGTGATGGTACTCACCCCATATACTCCTAGAAATAACAGGCTTGCATTGCTCTTGTCACCCCCAAGCTGACAGTCCCCATCTGCCCCATTCATCCTTCCATCTACACCAAACATTCTGTCTGTCCTCCCTCTCCCGTACCCTGGGGATATCATCCATTTTGTCACAACTGTAATACAGAACATCCACCCTATCCAGCATCCCCACATGCTACAGCAGATTGCCCTAACCACCCAATCCATCTTCCAAATAAAAGCCACCGCCACCTTCTCCTGAAACCACTCGCACATAATGTTCTCCTGTAACATTAATCTCGTCTAAAGCACACCCATAACCTTTTCCCCAACTCCACCATCCCCCTCCCCCAAAGCCCACATGGTATGCCCACCATACACCCTCCTCTATCACTATATTCACTCCCTCCCTGCCAACAACCCTTTTTCATGCATATCCTCTCCCACCACTGCATGGATGCCTTTCTCCTCAACAAAACCTTCACCACCCCATCCTTCAGTTAGCATCCCTCCTTACCTCATACACTGCACTTATGGCCTCCTGCCACTTGCTTGTGGTTGAGTGGCAACTGGCCACCTTCGCCATCACCCTGTCTGGCTCCAACCTCTCCTCACCAATCGTACTGAACACATCATCCTCAACCTCTTCCTCCTGTGCTAATTGTTACCCTGGCTACCATCTACATCTGCAGTACCGCTCCCCACCCCTGTGAAATCCTCTCCCACATTGTATTTCCACACAAGTTGAATGTACTCAGTCAGTTGTGAATTAATGATACTTGTAATGGTCACGTGAATGCAGACGAGGTTCTGGAGATCCAAGCAGCATAGATGCTCACGAAGATCGGTGTTTTGAAACAGATCTGCATCAGAGTCAGATTGTAGAGCTATCATTGCACAGATAAGATGATTTGTGAGCCAAATGGTATGAATGCAAACTGTTGCCAAGCGATTACTAGCAGTGGGGGCCAAACTTCCACTGATGTCATAGCATCAACCTCAACAGTTCAACTCTGGCGCCATTAGAAGATTCAAATGTTCAAATGTTTGTATAGTCTATGGGACTTAACTACGGAGTCATTAGTCCTTAAACTTACAAACTACTTATGAACTAGCTAACACTAAGGACGGCACAAATATCCATGCACGAGGGGGGATTCGAACCCCCGACCGTAGTGGCCGTGCAGACCGTGACTGGAGCGCCATTAGAGGATAACTTACGAAAGTGGATTGGCGGGCCTTGGTCTTAAGCGATGAAACTAGGTTCTGCCTGCACACACATGACGGTCGTTTGTGAGTGCTGTCTTTTAGAGCTCATTCATCCAAGGAACAATACCCCAATTACAGGCTTGCGTCTGGGAAGCTATAACTCTTGTTTATCAGTGGTGACTGTGGAGGGAATGACAACCAGCGCTTGGTAGGTGCATAATGTTGATAAGACCCGTTCTTCCAGAGGATAATACTCTCCTACACACTTCACATGAAACTCAACACAACACACGGAGCAATTTATCTCGCCGGCATGATCTTCGAACTTGTCTCCAACGGAACACGTGTGGGATACGATGGGATGAAAATTGACATCTGTGACCCTTCAATCCACAACTCTTGCAGAACTCCGGGAACAGGGTGAGCAAGCGTAATGTATCCCAATAGTCCAGTCCAATAAGCCGAAAAAAGGTGTCAACCTCGGAATCAGAGGTAACAAGCTGAATATTTACATGAGCCTCTGTTTTGGCATTCTAAATAATGTGTCAAAAGTCTCATAAAATCTCGTGTCCGCGTCTTAGGATATTAAAGGTCAAAGGTCACGAAAATCAATTTATCGCAAATATCTCGCTTCCTATGCGTGAAATGGTATTTGCATCACTGATAAAAGTTGTAGAGCATGAAATTCTCTACAATTTTTGTTTGAAACATTTTTTGTGCAATTCATCATTTTTTAGATAGAGCGCACAGGTCACATCGCTCAAACATATAAGACGTAATGCAAATCAACCGCGAATCCCAGTCTATGGTACGTTGTTTAAAGTTAATAAATCATTGCAACAATTACAATAACAAACCTTCATTCTTTATGAATTGTGTTCAATATTTCTTAATATTATTCATAAATCAAAAAGATTTGTTTAATAATATTTACTTATTTCTTGAAATTATTAAGTTATGAAGCCAAATACGTCAAGTATATTGTAATTGTATTCTTTTCTACATGAAACATAATGAAGATAATAATATAGTGAGGACAGTTTACAACTCACCGCAAAGACGTGGCGACGAGCTGCGACAGGCACATACAAAAGACACACACATACAACACATTCAGCTATCGGCCATGGCCTTCTTCAGAAAATAGAGCACTCACGCAATCACACAGGCACACAACACAGTCATACAACCATCACCTCCGACTGCCGATGGTTGTATGACTGTGTTCTGTGCCTGTGTGATTGCGTGAGTGCTCTATTTTCTGAAGAAGGCCATGGCCGATAGCTGAATGTGTTGTATGTGTGTGTCTTTTGTATGTGCCTGTCGCAGCTCGTCGCCACGTCTTTGCGGTGAGTTGTAAACTGTCCTCACTATATTATTAATTCCAACCTGGACTTTCCATTATTAAAATAATGAAGATAAATTAGAATACAATTAAAATATACTTGAAGTATTTGGCTTAATAACTTAATAATTTCAAGAAATAAGTAAATATTATTAAACAAATCTTTTTGATTTATGAATAATATTAAGAAATATTGAACACAATTCATAAAGAATGAAGGTTTGTTATTGTAATTGTTGCGATGTTTTATTAACTTTAAACAACCTACCATTGACTGGGATTCGCGGTTGACTTGCATTACGTCCTATATGTCTGAGTGCTGTGACCTGTGCGCCCTCCGCGCTCTATCTAAATAACAATGAATTGCACAAAAAAAGTTTAAAACAAAAATTTTAGAGAATTTCATGCTCTACAACTTTTTATCCGCGATGCAAATACCATTTAATGCATAGGAAGCGAGATATTTGCGAAAAAGTGACTTTCGTGACCTGTGACCTTTAATATCCTAAGACGCGGACACGAGATTTTATGAGACTTTTGACACACCATTTAGAATGCCAAAACAAAGGTTCATGCAAATATTCAGCTCGTTACCTCTCATTCCGAGGTGAAACCCTAATTTGACTGGACTACAAGACAATATTCGTCATCTTTATTACTCAATGAATGCCAGAGTCACCAGCTTGAGCAGCAGTCCATGGAAGCTACATAAAGTACTAACACAGTCTAACATATACAGTCGCGACACTCACTGCTGTGAACGTTGTTACCAAAATAACAGTTCAACGACACTAGCGCTCCTAGCGGTGGGTAAGCCGCCGAAAGAGTGCTGTTTGTTTGTAATTATTTGTGTACGTAATTAACGAAATAGTTAATATAATTTTAGTGTTACAAGCATTAGTAATAGATCAAGAGACATACTTAATACGGAAATTAATGTAAAAACAGTCCAACTTAACTGATTCAGTGGTATAACGAAGAACTTCATCATGAACCAATTCTTACGAATATGTGTATATTTGCAGCTTATTCCGCTGAAAGTAAGTAGAATATAAACATAATAGAAACCTAAATTTCTATTTTGGTCTGTTCTTACTATGACAAAGAGTTTTTGGACACTATCAGTGTGGTATGGGCTCTAATGATTCACACATTTTTAGGCTTCACTCGTCTTTATTATAAGCGCATATTCTTTTGAGTGTGATTACTTTAGCTTAAGAAGACAATGTCTTGAAGATTCTTGCCATTTGTGGTTCAGCTGCAGCAACAATTATGGATTTGGGTTCTTCTTTGTTGAATACAGTTTGATTGCTTTTTCAATTTTCTTGTCACGTTTCTGATGTTTTCCTTCAGCTACAGTTGTCTTGGCTGATTTGGTATGTTAAATGCTGTAGTTATTGCATTCTACATTCGTTTCCTACGTTCTACCCTCACTGATTTCTTTGGAATTGGGATGGAGAAACGTTAACGTTCTTGAGAAGAAGAAACACGTCTTTCTGCCAAAGGGTGGGTATTCGGTGTTTCCTAGCCATTTTTCTATTTTTAATAGTAAATTTAATTACTCAGTATAACCCTGTAGGTTACAAGATAACAGTAAATAAACTGTGCCGCAATGTACCGTTTACAACCTTGTCAGGGATCTTAGGAAACCTAAAAAAGACAAAGGTGGAGCTATTTTTAAGTCATTACCTATTTTATGATATTACATACGTTCCCTGATGTAAAATGTGTTAAAATCAATATAAACGATACTATTCACACTCATCCACTATCGTATTCATAAAAGTAGCTTGCCCTCCGCTTGGAGCGCTGCTGTTGCAGTGTATAACAAAAATCTGCGGAAGTGTCGTGACTGTATATGTTAGACTGTGGTACTAATTTGAGTGTCAACATGAATGGACACCTGTTACCTTAGAACCATTGATTTCGAAATATACTCGTTTCATGTAACACATGTTCACTCTTTTAACAATAAATTTTGAGTAAACTGAAAAACTAAAAGTGCCTTTCTGATTTTTTTCTGACACTGTAGTTTGATTTTAGTACTTTTGAAGCTGACATGTAAACAACGAAGCTAGTTCTCTTCATTTACATCTTCAACTCTGGCCAGCACATTTTTTCCCTGTGATTGTTGGGCTAGGAGCATTTTTTATTGTGGTGACCGTATGAGAGAAATGACAATATTTCTATTGATTTTTCATTCACTTCAAACAAGTTTTCGGCTTATTAGGGATCATCAGGAAACAACTGGTCAGTGTGACAGTAATCGCTATTTAATTGATTTTCAAACATTTTACTCAAAGAGGTTCATAAACACAAGGTCTTACGTTACGACAGTCGTTGAAAAGTTTTCACTTTCTTCTCACATTATAGGCGGTGTTCAATAAATATGTTTACTGCCATTTATGAACATTTGGTTTAAGAAAGTCATAAATTATACACATTACTTATCGGCGTAAGTTGATCCCTCACAGCTTGCAATGCTGTTGCATGCTTTCAAAACGAAGTGCAGACTGCTTCAGATTAAAACACCAATTTCAATTTGGTATAGGCCTATAGAAGCATAAATTTCATAACAAGATTGCAGACAGTAGGCGTATGAAGGTGTTACGACCGCCTTATTGCAACTGTCAGAGATCAACTTACAGCGACTCAACTACAGCTTTTCTTGTCCACGCCAGTCAGTTGTTTCCTGATGATGGCCTAATAAGCCGAAAACTAGTTTAAATGCATAAAAAATCAGTAGAATAAAAACAGTTTATTTGTTTTAACCCTAAATATGGAATTGTTCTACCAAGAAGTGTCGCAAGAACCTACACAAAAAATTTTGTTGCAGTATTTCCATTTCCGACAAGCAAGTAAATGTGTTTGAGGTTGAGAGTGTTAGATACACTGACCTGGAGTGGGCTCTTCCTTGATATGGTGTATACTGGCCATGCAGGGCCGGCCGCCCGTGTTTCGCAGCGTGAGGTGGCGCGTGTAGCAGGGGATGCGGCCCGTCTCCGTCCACCCAGGTACCTGTAAGAGAACAAAGGAAAGGCTCGCCACCAAGGCACGCGCTGACAGGGTGCTTCGCGAGGAATAGTACATGTTTTACGAGCTGATAGTATAGGCCCAAACTGTAGGTTGCCACCTACTAGGGGATCTCGTTATCCGTTCATGTGCGTCATGAGACGTCCATAAAATAGATAACAACTCACCGTAAAGGGGCTCGCTGAGCTGCTGGCAGACACGAAAATAGATAATCACATTCGCACAAGTTAAATTTTCGACCATGGCCTTCGTCAGAAAAAGAAACGCATGCAGTCACGCAATCACTCAGGCTGTGTACACACAACCGCCATGTCCGCCCACGCCAAGGCACAAGCATCTAGAATGTGAGTGAGATGGAGGGGGAAGGACGCCGGGTAAAGGTGCGGATGGAGAGTTCCGCATTGCATTATGGATTTTAAAGGCTCCGATATACGGGAATTTGAATTGTAGCAGTGAATACAGTGAAGGGAAGGGGCGGGAAAGGATAAAAGGGTGGTGTAGAGGATTGGGGGGAGGCAGTGGGGGGATTAGAAATGGGGAGAATAATAATGAAAAATAACGAAAAATAAAAATAGGAAATATAGGGAAAAATAAAAATAGACAAAAAAGCAACAGGAAAAAGATACGAAATAATAATGAAAAATAAGTAGGGTGCAGGGATGGATGGTTATCTTACATTGAGGCCAAGATGGTTGCAGGACCGTAGAATGTGTTGAAGGGACAACAACTCCCATCTGCACATTTAACAAGAGCTGGTAGCAGAGGCAGAATCCAGATGGCTCGGGTAGTGAAGCAGCGACTGAAATCCAAACTGCTGTGCTCAGCTGCGTGCTGTGCCACAGGCTGGTCCATCTTGCTTTTTGCCACAGTTTGGCGATGACCATTCCTGACGGACAACTGGTTCGTCTTAATAACAATATAAAACGCTGTGCAATGATTGCAGCATTGTTTAAAAATTTAAGTTGTGTGAATGTGACTATCTATTTTCGTGTCTCTCAGTAGCTCAGCGAGCCTTTTTACGGTGAGTTGTTATATATCCCCCATTATTGACATTCCTATCGGATTTTCCATTGTTAAAATATTAAAGTAAAATACCAAAAAATTTTCAAATGTTTGTAGAGCTTATGGGACTTAACTACGAGGTCATCAGTCCCAAAACTAAGAAACTACTTATGAACTAGCTAATACTAAAGACGGCACAAATATCCATGTCCGAGGGGGGATTCTAACCCCCGACCGTAGTGGCCGTGCAGGACGTGACTGGCGCGCCACAGACCACTCGGCCACTGCGGCCGGCAGTAAAATACCTTATGGACTGAGAAAGCTATAACCGTTTTTACCGTATTAGTTTCATTATATTATATTTCATCTGATAATGAGAAGAAACATTTAAACTGCACCTCATTTTATTTAAATTGATAATGAGATAGATAGATGTTTAAAGTTCTTATGAACTAATATTTTCACGTTACACCCATTAAATTATTATGATTCTTTCTTTTTTGTATGATTATTCCTTAAAACTGGTTATTGTTTTAGAACATACTTTTCAATAATTCCTTATAATTTATTATCGGTAAGGGGGTTGGGATGGATTGGGTTTTTTGGTTGGAATAGGGGAATTAAAGTGCTAATGTTATCAAGTCCCCCTATCGGTAAGGAACCGTCTGTAGAGGACAACATTAAAAAGCTAAAACTGTTAGCATCTGAGGAAGACTCTCTGATGAAACTTAGGTAATTAAGTTAAAATTTCGGTAGATGTACGTCATACCGCGAATTACTAGTTTTCCCACATTTTGGAAGATCCTCTCCCTGTACTAACAGTTCTTGAGTGTGTGTAAGCCTAACCAGAAGTCTGTAGAAGATGGCATGGGAGGCGTAGTTGTTTACGGGCCTCAACTTTCCATTCGGCAGTTGAGAATATTAAGTGAACCACTCCTTAAGTTGGACTTGTGAACCAACCCATACGAATGTCTCACATCATTCTGTTATCAGTCGTTTTCCCTCACAGTTCTCGTAGCGCTTTGCATTTCCAAAGAAAGAATACTTGAAAATATTCTCCTCAAAATAAAGTCCGGGATCCCAGTTACGATAAGTTTATTGCTGACGACGCTGTAATACAGAAATAATATTTACACTTTACCTTAAAAGAGATATATAAACAATATTGTGGAGCATGGTCAGTGCATGACAGACTCAGATTACGTGCTGTCACCGAAAAACTTGACTCACGCACAGCCAGGGTCTCGTATAAACTTTGTAAAATTTCTTGGGGGGGGGGTTTCGAATCTCTTCGTTGAATTTAAAATTTTCACTTATTTATTACAGTAATTAGATTTAAGGGAAGCAAAGTCGTTGTTATGTAGGCCTAGCGCTGATGACTAATATTCTCAATCCATCCCGAACGCGACCCGACTTCATCCGAACGTTCACAAACGCTAGTTTCGACCAAGACGAAGATTGGACTGATTTCTGCGCGAAATCTAAACTGCGGCCGAAACCAATATTTTGGCCGAAACCAATATTTTGGCCGATACTGGTTGAAGCCGAATATTCGGTCGACCATTAGTAGGAATAAAGTGCGTAGAAAACATTTTACGTCTGAAACCAACCAGCTTCAATCTAGATATGGAAAGTATTATTATACAATGAGTTAATAACTTAACAAATATCACCAAATGTACAAATGTTTGTAAATCTTTCGGACCAGACTGCGTGGTCATCAGTCCGTAGCTTACAAACTACTTAAACTAAGGTAAACTAACCTTAAGGACGAACACGTACATCCATACCCCAGAGAGGACTCGAACCTGCGACGGCGAGAAACCGCGCGCTCCGCAGCGAGACGCCTTAGACCGCTCGGCTACTCCAGCGCGCCTCAAATATCACCGATCTTAAAATTTATATCTATCGATCGTTATTCCATCAAATTTTATATTTAGATGACGTGTCACCTAATGACTAGAATGTGCAGGAGCCCGTTCTGCTGGAAGAAATACGTATTCGTGTAGTAAAAGGAGTATCTCCCAATAATGCTGGAAGCTCATTTAAAAAAATGTAGATAAAGGCATCTCGTAAGACGATGCGGTAAAACGACAGGCCCGATCCACTGATTGCCTTCAAACAGTGGCGGACTTAGGGAGGGCGGAAGGAGCGGACCGTCCCAAGTCTCTCGTTTTGGGTGGCCTCCAAATACATCGAAAGTTCATGTTTTACTTTAATTTTATTATTATTATTTAGCGCCCTTGGCTTCCCGTTCTGGGGCCTCCAAATCTCGGAAGATATTTTTCTTATATTTGCCCGTTTCTCTCGTCCTGGGGGGGGGGGGGGGGCTCCAAATCTCAAAAGATACTTTTTGATAGTAATACATGTATTTGCAAATGGACAGGGGGGCGTCATTTTGTTCTGCCGCCACCCCGGGCCTCTGACAGCCTTAGTACACCACTGACTACACCACGTATTTACAGAGATGCGTTCTTCAAAATGCATCTGCAGAATGGCATAGGGCTCTTCTTCGGATCACTGATGTGAATTACGAGTCAATGCTGCCACGAGTGAAAGTGGCTTCATAAGTGAAGAGTAAAAATGGGTTTATTTGTCGATTTTCAAGAAACCAGCCCAAAATTCAAAATTCCAAACATCTATCTTCATCCCTTCTTGACGCTGTTGAGTGAGCAGCAAATGATACAGATGCAACCAGTGCATTCATATTTCTCACCGTTCTCTTGTACGTGGGACACCAACATGTGTAGAAATTCTGTGTGTGCTTGTTGAAAGACTACGTTGTAGAATGCCTGCAGGATAAATTGGCCGAAAGATGCGCAGACAGCTGGGCAAGTGTGCGGAGAGCGGTAGTGATGGGGGTAGTGGCTGGAGCAGTGAGGGTAAGTGACCAGCGCTGGAGGGGAAGTGCCGCTTTAAACTGAAGCCCACACTCCACAACCTTCCGGAGTTTTACAAATTCTCTCTTCTTTACGTAACCATATCATCAAAAATACTATTATCTAAATGCTTAACTCAATGTTATTAATATTTCATTATTTTTATCATTTTATTAACATTGCTTATCTCACTTCGAAATACATGCTACTTAAATCGTTAGTTATGTAACATTTGCGATACATGATATGGACTGATTTGTTAGTATTACTAGTGTGCATGCAGGAAGTATGGTGTTTCTGTTTAACTTGCAAATAGAAAAAAATGTAATACTTTTAATGTACTGCACTCATCAGGATAGAGATTAAACAATCAGTCAGAAACATTACTAAATGAAACACCCAAAATACGAAACATGTTAATGAAACCGATGGTATTTCAGTCAGTGCATTATATAATGTGTTTAAATTTAAAAGGAATGCTCACTTTCTCCTGTTTTACAGTGTTGTAGACCAGAAAACGTAAATATTTCCTTTAGTCTTTAGACACATTTATCCTTATAGTCTGCAAAACTACTTGTCCTTGTCAGTTATTTTTGTTACCTGCATGTAGTATAATCAGACGTTGTCCTTTTGAAGGTGGCGTCTTTACTCCATTACTTGATCCATCTGTCCACTCATTGGCTGGAATATACAAACTGTAAATGTATGCAGAATGAAGCTTTCACTCTGCAGCGGAGTGTACGCTGATATGAAACTTCCTGGCAGATTAAAATTGTGAGCCGTAACCGGGACTCGAACCTGGGACCTTTGGCTTTCGCGAGCAAGCGCACTACCGACTGTGCTATCCCGACACGATTCACGATGCCGCCCCACAACTTTACTTCCGCCACTACCTCGCCTCCTACTTTCCAAACTTCACAGAAGCTCTCCTGCGAACCATGCAAGACCAGCACTCATGGAAGAAAGGATATGGTGGAGACATGGCTTAGCCACAGCCTAAGGGATGTTTCCAGAATGAAACTTTCACTCTGCAGCAGAGTGTGTGCTGATATGAAACTTCCTGGCAGATTAAAATTGTGTGTCGTTTCATCGACATACATCAGAGGTCAACACTCTTCATGGTACAATTTTATTTAAATAATAGACACTCCTCTTTTTGCATTAGCTGGTAAATTTTAAGCATGTAAACTGCACGAAAAAAAGGATGTAAGTATTATATTGAAATTAAGAAAACTAATGTATCTGGAACCTAACTTTTGAAATAGGTACCACAATGAATCCCTTGACGTATTTTTCCTTATTACAGGAAAAAGTGACTATTGTAAGGCGCTGTTTGTTTGTCACGTGGAAATTGTTTATCAATCCCCGTACAACTTGTTCATGAAAATCATCTAAATCTAAGTAATTTTTCTCTTTATTCCGCTTTTTCCCAGAGTACAAAAACGTTGAGAACTACTGGCAACTAACTTTTTTTCTCCTGCACTGTTCCAAGGACACTTTTAAAAGTAATTTTTCTCCTCTTATGCCTCTTCCGACATAAATGTAATTACACTGAAAACAATCTTTCGTGCCTAGCTACGCAGAACTATTCCTGCACCTATAGTGCTTGGAGACTGCTGACACGCCGTTTATAGCAGTGCGCTCACTCGATGTGCACTGGTCGGCCGGCGGAAGTGACCTGACGCGGCCTCCCCTTTCGAACGAAGGAATGAATTCGCCCGGCGCTTCGGACGAAAACTCTTCTCTGCGCATCGTCCACCGTATCCTGCGTGGAGTCTACCTAACAGGCCAAGAGCAATATGGACTATCCTGTGGTGCAGCATGCAATGGAGAACAACACCTTGGACTTTAACAGCTGCTTCACCACCTGAACCATCTGGATCCTCCCCTCCTCCACCAGCTTTTCTGAACTGTGGAGATGGGAGTTATCCCTACACACATCCTACGGTCCCACAACAATCCTGGCCACAACCTCAGATAACCTAACATCCTACATTACAAGCTCCACAGTCCCCCTCCCCCTCACATCCTACATTTCCTTCCGATTCATGCCCCTTTCCTTACTGTGTGCTTCCTGTTGTTAATTCCCCCCCCCCCGCCCCAAACATTCCTTCCAGGAAAAATATGTATAAAAATAGAGATCGTTTAACCAACCCAAAGCACAGGCTTGTAGACAGATACACAAGTAAAAACACACACAAACACAAAAATTAAAGCTTTCGCAACCACAGTGTTTGTTGATAATGAGGATTACCCTGTGGCTAAGCATACCTTGGTACATGGCCAGCACATCTTGGCTGGTGCTCATGAGACAGTGGGCCGTGCCCCAGGAGATAGCCACTCGGCCAATCAGCTACGCTACCGCAGCCTCCGTCCCCGGAACATTGAAGGGTTGTAGCTCCCAAACTAACAGTGATAGGAATGTAGTTTAAATTGATTTGGACGCAGCTGGTTTAAACGAATCCAATACACGATAGAAAAAACTATTGTTCCATTTAAAAAATTATATCTTTGTGGTGTAACTCTTTGGAAAATGATACACCAAAGAGTTACACCACAAAGATATAATTTTTTAAATGGAACAATAGTTTTTTCTATCGTGTATTGGATTCGTTTAAACCAGCTGCGTCCAAATCAATTTAAACTACATTCCTATCACTGTTAGTTTGGGAGCTACAACCCTTCAATGTTCCGGGGACGGAGGCTGCGGTAGCGTAGCTGATTGGCCGAGTGGCTATCTCCTGGGGCACGGCCCACTGTCTCATGAGCACCAGCCAAGATGTGCTGGCCATGTACCAAGGTATGCTTAGCCACAGGGTAATCCTCATTATCCATACAACACTGTGTTGCGAAAGCTTAATTTTTGTGTTTGTGTATTTGTCTATGAGTCTGTGCTCCGGGCAACTTAAATGATCTCGAACGTTCGACCTACCAGGCGAAAAGGCACCGGTTCGCTGACACACATATAAATAAAGACATACACAGAGTAGCCTAATATCAAACCTGGGCATCTGACTTAATGGTCGAATTTAGTTAGCAGTCGATCCTAAAGGATTCCGTTGTTTTCATTGGTGAAATCCGTTTTTCCCTAAAATTGACATAAATGTGATAAATTAGACGTTAAATTTGACTGTTCACATCATAAACTGACACCTACATAAGAATTTGATATGAAATTCGGGCAGTTGTTGAATGGAGCAGTGTGCACCAATGGGAACACAGTATATGATCATATGACCTCGAAAATCAGACATTACGACAGTATGTGACAGGTACTAAGACGTATTAGCCCGTACTTAAGTTTTTCGGTAATTTTTTATAGTATGATTACTAATAATCATCTTAAAGCGAGTAAAATGGAACATTATATATCATCAGTGTCCGAAGGAAGCGGTTGAGACAACCTGAAAAGTGGAAAATAAACAAAGTTAAGACTAGCTTGTAAACTACACTGTTCTATTGTATGGTGTGTTGTACGAAATTATCACTTGTTGGAAAGAAGTTCGATGTCAGAAAAGGCGTAAGGATGTTTACGGAAAAACAGTGGCGGCGCTAGGCGTCAGCGACGTCGGCCACCGTCGACGGCCTCGCGCCTGTGGGGGCCTCGCAAAACATTGTTAAAATTTTAGTTTTTTTGTTTCTTCTTTTTTTTTTTATTTGATGTTTAACGGCGCTTTCCAACTGCTAGGTTATATAGCGACGACCTACATCTAATTTACACTAGCTTAATCAATGGACGAAAGTAACATTCGTAGCCAAGTTTGGGATTCTGCCCCCGGCGAGAGCGATCTCGCTCACCGTGGTATGATGTCTTAGTGCGCTCGGCCATTTCCGTATGAGTGCAGTAGTGATGCAATTTTTAGTTAAATACTTACATAACAATTTCTTCAGTACATTCTAGAAAACGATTTGGAAGAAGTATATCCAATTCTTTATATAACAATCAGAATCATCACCCATTCCAGTCAGTACAGCTTCGGCCGAGAGAAGCTTCACAAAGTTAAAATTGATTAAGACTAACTTGAAAAGCAAAATGATCCAAGAAAGACTATCTGCATTGTCAGTACTATCATCTGAAGCCAAAATAGCGGCTAGTATTAAGATGTGGTCTTAAAAAATTCAGTGAGACGAAAATGTAAAAAGTTCCTCTAATTTGTGTTTGTTTATTGTAATTTTTGTCATTGCAATAATATTAGTATATTATACTAATAGAATTTTAGTATAATGATTATTGATGTATAATTCAGCTCATTTAACATTTTCTTCATTAATGAAAACATGAATGGGGCCTCACAAAAACGAGTTCGCCGACGCCCAGTTTTCGTCTAGCGCCGCCACTGCGGAAAAATCTGGCAACAGTTTCAGCACCCCTTCAGTGGCGTAGCTATCATAGGGCTGGACGGGGCAGTGCCCCGGGGCCCCCGAGCTTAAGGGGCCCCCTCGGCCTTCGTGAGCTGCCTCCGGAAAAAGTTACAATAGAGCGTCGAATTTTTTATTGTTTTTACTCTCCCACCCTCCCCTCCCACCAAATTTCCAGTAGTAACCGCATTGGGCCACCGAGTGGTGGAGCAAAGCTTCCTAATGCGACCTTCACACGACGCCATTCGGTGGCGCAGCTGACCAGCCAAGCCGCTAGTCGCTGTGTAGAACACTTCTGTCGGGATAGCAGCAGAAGTAGCAGCAGCATCAAAGCTGCTCACAGCAACAGCTGAGACTTCTAAGTGTTGCGGCGTGTCGCTCGGCACAGTGTGGATGATCGCGCGCCTCCAAACAGGGTTGGAACACTTGCGCGGAGTGACACTTGCGCGGAACCCGGGGCCCTTGGGGTGGCTAATGGCTTTTCCTGGGTACAGGCACACCAAGAAGTCTAGCACTGCTGTTGCCAAGTTTCCACACTGTCAACACAACACGAAACTCAGTGAAATTGCACAACCCTTGCAAGCTGAAGAGCAATATAGTAACTTGTTCTAACTACATATTAATCCGTTGAGTGTTCCTCCTGTAAACAAAAAGGTATTTTAATAGTGATAATGTTTGGAGAGTTAGTCTCTGCTACCACAAAACTATGACTTTCCACAGTCATACCTCCTAAAAGCATATTATTCAGAACACTACGCATATCAAGACACCTGCGCAAGCAATAAATATATTAGGCATCCTGCACAGATACGTTGATGTAATTGACCGCTATGTAGTTAACCCCACTATCACGCAACTTCCATCTCTTTAAAAATAGCTACTATGCTTTTTAATAGGAGATGCAACCTTAAACCTTTAATTAAATAAACGTTATAATAAGTCAATGAGTATTTTACATACTTGAAGCGTTTATTCGTAGACCGCCGGCCGCGGTGGCCGAGGAGACTGAGGCGCTTCAGTCACGGTCTGCACGGCCACTACGGTCGGGGGTAGTTCATAAGTAGTTTGTAAGTTTAGGGACTGATGACCCCGTAGTTAAGTCCCATAAGCTTAACAAACATTTGAATATTTGAACTATTCGTAGACCCCAAAACGATTTGGCTGTATTCGAATTACAAATACATCTAAGAAATATATGAAATACGGAATGTGTAAGGGAATGTCACACACCGAAAAATGCTAAAGATAAATTCTATTTTGCATCAACGTCATATAGAACCATTTTTACTCCGAACTTGGCATAAACCAACAGGGAGAAACAAGTTGCAAGACTTCCAGGAAAAATGAAGCGAAATTGGCAGCCAATAGTTGGTTATAAATTACATTGCCTGTTAACTGTATAAATATAATTTACGGAATACGCGGAACTACTGTTCAGTACAGTCAAAAAGGTCTAAGGTAATAGGCAGTGGTTTACAATCAGATATCCGTATCACTCTCCTCCTCAAGAAGTCTGTGTGAAGATTTATATTCAGAACATTCAAGAAAAAGGTGTTGAAACTATAAGGTGCAACTCATTTACTCAGGTAGGGAAAACGTTATGGTGCCCGTAAATTTGAATGGCTGTATCTCTTGTAGTAACATTCATTTTTTGATAAAATGTTAAAATCCAATATACCAGAATTTTGTTTTTCTAAACTCAGTGCCAACTTTTTTTGTCGAAATTTTTGCAGGAAGTAGTCTTGACGTGATTTCATACTTCTATGCATTAATATTATCATACATGTAATTTGTGTCACAAATTGCGCGGCCGGTCCGGTGGGCCTTTCCCTGAATACGGCACAGGTAGCGGCTGGAGGGCGAGGAGTAGGGGTGGTGTATCCCTACTTCTGGAACACCCTGTTCTCTACCTGTTCACTACTCCGGGTCTCCGCGCAAGTGTCTACACATTCCCTTTCCGCGCAAGTGTCACTCCCCGCAAGTGTCACAAACTCCCTCCCAACACTGCATAAACTTCTTATTGGTAAATAGAAATGTACAATACGATTATCTGTATAAACCGTTTTTTCGAATATCCATGTCTCCCAATACCTTTGGATAATCAACGTTCTACTCTATATAATATTTTAGTTGAATGAAGGATTTTCGACTTTACCTTTGACCAACAAACCTCAAAGGTTTATTCCCACCTCTGGAAATAACCATAACAAGGTCTATTGCTTGTCCACTAAGACGTGCACCGTGTCACTACTAGCGTGTTGTCGGTTGAAGTCGGAGTTGCGAAGTAACAGCCAATGGCGCTGAATTACTAGTGGTGTGTATGACAATAAAGGGTGTGACCACATTTGAATATGAAGTATCTATAGTGTATTAGTACAGAACGGTACTGTTATACTAACTCCTGTTTTTGTAGTGAATATCCCCAAGGGAGTGCTTCTTAATCATAAATCCCAATTAAGTGCTCTAACGAATTGCACTCTGAAATTCGTGCAAGAAGAAAAGAAAATATGGACAGTGGATAGGCGCGTCATCAGCAAAGGTTCTGCCTGCAACTTCATTCGCCTAGTATGGAGCAAATTCCAGACCATCTCATGCGGTCGTTTTATCTGTGTGTCCTAGCCAAGTCGAACTCTATTCCTCTGCAAAATTTTAACAAATCCATCCATTAATTTTTGCTTGAAAGCGTAACAAACAAACTTACACAGTTACATTAGAGCGTACAATTAAATATTATCTCGTCCATCACACGTGATACTTTACTTAGTAGTATTTAAATTTGCTTTATTATGTCCTCTAGTGGTCGGTAAGAATCTGATGACGAAGTAGTTTTGTATCTGTATAGTTTCAGTTTAAAGAGGGCCCCCAATGTCATTTTTGCCCCGGGGCCTTCGGTAATACAGCTACGCCACTGCACCCCTTATGCTAATAATTTTAGAGATTAAGTGTGGTAACATTTCATTCTGTATATGAAATTAAAAAGATTATTATGATAATTGTAGTTTTCATTTTTACAGTATGTAATAGAGTTGAGAATTTAATATTTTCCACTTTATGTCGATATTCCTATAATTTCCCAGATAATACACCTTTAAAAGATTCTCGTCAGCAATAAGTGAATCCTGTGTATCAAAGACACATCTGAAAGCATGTTCACATCAAAAGCGGATACCTACACGTTTTGGTTTCAAAGACGAACATCTGTATTTTCAAACACAATTTGAAGGTGCTTGAGTAATCAAATTGATATTAGCCACTTCCAGGTATAAATCCTCGAGTATTAAAGTTGATAATGCTCAAATCAGCTGATAAATATATTAGCTCTACGTTCCGCAATACAAAATGGCGTTTATCTCATTTTCTGGCAAACGACAGATGTCCGTCTTTGATAATAGGCTACTCACATACCCACACACACAAAACCGAGTCCTCGCAGGCCTAGGCCACTTCTTCAGTAGGGATGGGAAAAACCGCCCGGATAAAACCGATACCGGTATTTTAGTTTTTAATAACCGGTTTTCTTCGGTATTTACTTGGTGTCGGTTTAACCGGTTTTTTAAGTTATTACCAAGAACCGGGTAAAACAACCTGTACGACTACTTCCTATAGTAGTGGTTCAAAATGTGTTTTTTGTAAATAATTTAAGAGAATTAAAACTAGTAGACCGTAATATTTAGGGCTATTCCTAAAATTTCCACTTCTGTGAAACATTAAGTCTTCGCAGTAACTAAGAAAAGCGATCAGTGTCAATTTAAGAACAATCCCGGCAGTCAGAAACGCGCAACATACGCGTGGCATAAGAACTTAAGGACTGGTGCAGCTGTTGAGGCATCGATGCACCTGTTCCCGTGTGGCGTGGCCTATTAGACGACGCGCGTGCACCGGCAGTGTACAAGACTTGCCTCCGTCTGGTCATGCGGCAGTTCTTTGCTGTCGTCGCCAAACATCGGTTGCGTCTTAAATGGCACCATCCAGAGTGTGGAAGTACTTCACGAAGTACGGTAGCACTGAGGTACAATGCTCCATTTGCTTTAAAAAGCTGAAAACGGGTGGAGGAACTACAAACATGCTGTGTCATTTAAGGAGAAAGCATTCAAAAGTTTCTTGAAAGAGAAGGTAAATTCGATTCTTATACCTCTTATGTAAGCTTGGAATAATAACTTTTAATGTATTATCATATTGTTATGCTTACAAGTTTTATTAATGTGATTCCTTGAAAGCGAGGGGCTTTTTCAATAACCAATATGGGTTTAGGTAACATTGCTCATGTAGTGCCTCGCGAGGTAGCCATGCGGTCTGAGGTTCCATGTTACGGACTGCGCGGCTGTTCCAGTCGGAGGTTCGAGTCCTCCCTCCTCCCTTGGTCATTGGTCCTTAGCGTAAGTTAGTTTAAGTTAGATTAAGTAGTTTTTAAGTCTAAGGACCGATGACCTAAGCAGTTAGGTCTCATACGAGCTAAGACTCATTAACATTCTTTGATCATGTTGTACATAGCTTTCCTAGTTCAATTTGCGTAAATTTACACTGACAACAATCATACTGTTAGTCGGATATGTGACTTTATTTTTCGAAATACTTCTGCAGCACTGATTGAAGTTCATTTATTGACTGTAATATATATATATATATATATATATATATATATATATATATATATATATATATATATATATATATATATATATATTCGTATGCGCTGGCTCACAAGTCATTCTTACGGAGTGATTGGCTCAATATCTCAATATTCGCAACTGCCGAATGGAAATACTAGATCAGTAAATCTGTATGCTTCGTAGATCGTCTTCTACGGCCACATGGCTAGGCTTACACACACTCAAGAAGGCGTATTATTGGGAGGGGATCTTGCAAAATATGAAGAGACTAGTGATTTGTCGTATAACGTAAATTTACCTAAATTTTAACTAAATTTTGTAAGTTTCTGTTTCAGCCGAAACTAGAAGAACCGAAAATTCGATTACGGTTTCTGTTTCGGCCGCAAAATAAGTTTCGGTCGAACTTTACTGGAAATAATAGCAATAAAAAACCGAAAACCGGTTATTTAAAAAACCGGTTATCTTAAGCAATATTTACAGTACGGTTAAACTTGATGAAAAGAACCGGTATAACCGAAAACCGGTTGTTTTTGCAACAACCGTCATCCCTATTATTCAGAAAAAGAGCAGGGAAGGAGAGGGAAAAGGAAAGGATGCGGGCTCCAAGGGAGTAGGCGAGAAGACATTCCAATCCCGGGAGAGGAAAGACTCAACCCGGGTGGAAAAGGACGAGTAGACAGGTGGAGCAGCAGGTAGTGGCGGTACTCACCGCTCCAAAGTCGATGACGGTGAAGTCTGCGCTGGGCTCGGGCGGCGACGGCGGCGGCGGTGTCGGCAGAACGGGCACACAGCGGAACGGCAACTCCAGCAGGCGAGGGGCGCCACGACGACATTCTGGCGCGCAGCCCGCCCACGCGCGGCACGCCACGAGCGCGCGCATGCTGCCGCACACGCTGGGAAGCGCGCCCGCAGGCCACTCCGCCAGCCCTGACGACACCGACAGCCAGCTGTAGCCACAGCGCTGCCCACACTATAGTCGGCGTCACGTAGGACGGCGGCCCAGTTTCCAGCCGTCCTGCGCATCCCCCTCCAGTACCACACTGGCAGCCAATAATATTAACCCTCCATCGGGTGCAGTAGGCCTTACTGGCCAGCAAAACAATTTGCTGGAACTTCCTGGCAGATTAAAATTGTGTGCCAGAACCGGGACTCGAACTTGGGACCTTTGCCTTTCGCAGGCAAGCGCACTACCGACTGTGCTATTCCGACACGACTCACAACGCCACCTCACAACTTTACTTCCGCCAGTACCTCGCCTCCTACAAAGGTTCCAGGTTCGAGTCCCGGTTCCGGCACACAATTTTAATCTGCCAGGAAGTTTCATATTAGCGCACACTCCGATGCAGAGTGAAAGTTTCATTCTGGAAACACGTTGTTAATCCTCATTCTTAGCAATGCTGATCCACCAGCCCGCCTCTCCGTTTACTTGCGTAACTTTGGGAACCTCACATAATGCCGATCCACAGTCTGCCATCGGCTTTCTACATCTACATCTACGTCTACATGGGATACTCTGCAAATCACATTTAAGTGCCTGGCAGAAGGTTCATAGGACCACAATTATACTATTTTATCTCCCATTCCATTCTCGAATAGCACGCGGGAAGAAAGAACATCTGAATCTCTCACTTCGAGCTCTGATTCCTCGTATTTTATCCTGATTATCATTTCTACCTATGTAAGTGGGAGTCAGCAATATATTTTCGCATTCGGAGGAGAATCTTGGCGATTGGAGTTTCGTAAGCAGCCCACGCCGCAGCGATAAGCGCCGTTGTTGTAATGATTCCCATCCCAGATCCTGTATCATTTCCGTAACGCTGTCTCCCGTGTATCGTGACAATACGAAACGAGCTGCCCTTCTTTGGACTCTTTCGATGTCCTCCGTCAAACCCACCTGATAAGGATCCCACTCTGGGTAGCAATACTCTAAAAATGGACGGACAAGCGTAGTGTATGCAGTTTCTTTTGTATTTCTGTTGCATCTTTTAAGGGTTCTGCCAATAAAACGCAGTCTCTGGTTCGCCTTTCCCACGACACTATCTACGTGTTCTTTCCAATTTAAGTCAGAAGTAATTGTAATTCCTAGGTATTTTGTGCAGTTTACGGCCTTTACATTTGATTGATTTATCTTGTAAGCAAAGTTTAACGGATTTCTTTTTGTACTTATGTGGACTACTTCACACTTCTCATTATTTAGAGTCAATTGCCAATTCTTACACCATACAGATATCTTATTCAAATCGTTCTGCAGTTGGTTTTGATCTTCAGATGATTATCATCTTCAGATGATTTCACATGGTTCACAGGGAACTCCCTTGGCCTCAGAGCCCATCTGTGCCCGATTGCGTCATAATTCTGAAGGTGAGTTTTTTCAAGATATTTTAATTTTAATTTTCGGGAAGAGTTTCCTGACAAACCTGGCCTTGGAGGCTGAGTACACCTGACTGAGTTCCAGCTTCAGTTTTTCTAGCTTTCCATACGTCATCACATCCATATTTCTTGATGAAATTTCCAGAAAAGTATATGAACTCTCTAAGCCCAATGATGATGCGGAAATAATGCGCCTCCTCGAGGATGATCCAGCCTCGCGTCGAAGATTTCGGCGACGAGAGTGACATCCACTCTTAGAATGAGGTAGGATTAGGCAGAGAGGACATATGTGGGATAAGTCGACGAAGTGGGCTAAGAAACTAACTTCTTCTTTTGATAGGGGAATGATTCAGTACATCATTACACAACATCCAGTTGTAAAAGGCGATGCTACAAAGGCCGCCACCATATTGCAAAACCTTCCATCATCAACTAACTGGACAACTATCCCAGCGAAGTGTGAAGACAAGTTAATAGTCAATTCTGATGCAGACTGGACCGAAAAGATTTTTACCCCACAAGGAACGTGAAAAATCCCCCACATTACCTCCCAAGTGGCAAAAGCGTCGGCCATGCAGGGTTGAAACGAGATTTAGTAGGATGAAGAATTATGAATGTTCAGTTTGTCATCAACCAATCTGCTTGAGCCACGTAAAGGTGTTGTGCCACACCTGTGTTTCAGCTGTTGATTTCGGAGCCGCAGCATCGGTTTTTGGCTGCAGATATGGCGAGTAAAAAAGATACAACGTCAGAATAGACTGCCTACTGTCTTTTAAAAATAATTTTATTACTTTTATGGATATCTGTTCAACCAATTTTGAATATTGTTTGTGTGAAATTAGAAATTTTAGTTATTTTAATTTAAGGTGTAGTCTGTTCAATAAATCATTTCTTTTACTTTGAATTTACTATAACTCCTTTAGACCTCTTAAAGACTAACCAACATGCGTTTTGCATTTGAATTAATATGACGAAGCACTGGGCCGTAGCTCCTCCCCTTCGTGCGTGCCCTATCGCTCCGCCTCTATTCACGGAAGCACGTTCCTACATGACGCCAACTATAGGGCTGCTCATACAATAACGATGTATCAGATTTTCCTTGAAGATGGCGATATTTACAGACGATATTATCTTTAACGATATATGGATATCCCGATTTCAAAATGTCAATATCAGGCGCAGATATTATTAAAACTACATTTTTGCTCAATTAAAACTACATTTTTGCTCAATTTTCTGGTAATATTCGAATTTTTCTTTGGAAATTGAAGGAGAAAGCATTCGTCCGTTGTGTGGAAGTTTTTCAAATGTTCAAATGTCTGTAAATCTATCGGACCAAACTGCATGGTCATCAGTCCGTAGCTTACAAACAACTTAAACCTAGGTAAACTAACCTAAGGACAAACACACACCACCAATGTCCCAGGGAGGACTCGAACCTCCACGGCGAGCAATCGCGCGCTCCGCAGCGAGACGCTTTAGACCGCTCGGCTACTCCACCGCAGCAAAGTTTTTCAAGAAGCTGTACTTGACAAGTGTTTCTTGCAATTTATGTGGAAATCAATATAATACTATCGGCCTGGCAGACATATTTGAAGACCATACACCACTACAAGTACTTTCAGATCAAACAAAAGTGATACAAAGCTATAGTTGGAAAGCCTAGAGGGGACGAGCTATGGTCAAGTGCCAACAGTGGCGCCTGGTGGAGAAACATTGTCACTGATAGAGGGCGATCACGCACGTAGAGAATGAATATTATACGCTGCCAGTGCAGTAATGGAAGGGGAGCGCGAACGGTCGAAAACTGGACCACCTTTGTACGTGACGCAGACTATAGCAGTGGTGGTACTGGTATAACTCTCTTCAAGAAGAGCTCAAAGAGTTTATTCAATCCAAATACCAGCAGCAAAAATCTCTCGACGAACATGAATCTTTACCTGATGAGATAATAATAACAAGTTTTCTCTTAATTTCACTTTAGCTTCAAATTTTACACTTAGCAAATATTAATGCACTATAGATAGCATCATGTAGGAAGGTGTTCCTGCACATAGAGGCAGAGCAATAGGCAAAGCGTGCAGGAGAGAAGCTACGGCCAAGCGCCAACTGTGTCGCAACTCGCAGCCAGCCACGTGCTTAGGGATGAACATTATTGGCTGCCACTGCGTTAATGGGAAGAGGGGGGGGGGGGGTATGTGCAGAACGGCTGAAAACTGGGCCGCCTTTCTACGTGAAGCGGACTACAACGCTCTTAATACGGCACATTTCCAGACTAACAATCGGGAAAATACATGCCTCTCATGTGCAAAAAGTCCCATTATTAACTTACAGATTTTCGCATTAAATGTTTTAGCTAGTTACTGTACAAAACATCTAATAATAAATAAACACTTAAAATACAGCTATAAACATGGCTTTGATATATCACTATATGAATACTTTTTTTATGATAGGCTACATCCAGATATTTTTTTTTTAATATCAACAAACGTAGCGGTCTTCTCCACAGCACACGAAATTGAAGAGAGAGAGAGAGAGAGAGAGAGGTTTGTATCACTTGTAAACAATCTCAAAGTGTTTTCAAAAAGGGTCGTCATTCTGATGCGCAAAAATATACACCTATATCTCTGACGTCGTTCAGATTTAGGATTTCTGGAACACATTTGAGTTCGAATACGTCATATCTGAAGACCAGAAATTTCCTTTGTGGGAATTAATATGGTTTACGAAAGCAACAATCATATGAAAACCAACTCGCGCTATTTATCCACGAGACCCACAGGGCACTACATGCAGGATGCCAGGTAGTTGGCCTGTTTCTTGACTTCTGCAAGGCGTTCATTACAGTTCCCCACCGTCGACTGATGAACAAAGTATAGAGCATATCGAATATCAGACCAACTGTGTGATTGGATTCAAGAGTTTCTAGCAAACAGCATGCCATTCTCAATGTAGAGAAGTCTATAGATGTATAGTGATTGATTATTACATAAATCGTATTCACAATATTGCATTTTTTTTTTTTTTTTTTTTGTATAACAGAATTCAATTATTCAAGCACAGCAATTCCTTGAACTGGAAGATAGTATATGGCACCAAATACAGTATATATATATATATATATATATATATATATATATATATATATATATATATATATATAGAAAGCTAATGTATTTGGTGCCATATACTATCTTCCAGTTCAAGGAATTGCTGTGCTGCACAGAAAGGAATCATCTATCATTGTACATTTTTAACGAATTTCCCCCTCATGCCATTCACAGAGTTCTACAGTGTAAGGAAAGGAAACCGCTCTTTTAGGCCTCCAGCAGCGGCAGCTGTAGAGAGATACCTGGAGCGTTGAGCGTGACGGTGATGCGCAGCGCCTGCCCCGGCAGCACGAGCAGCTGTTTGGTGGGGCCGGGCCTGGGCCGGATGACCAGCCTCCGCAGCCACAGGTCGTCGTCCAGCTCTGGCTCCAACAGGACCACGCGCGCCGGCAGGTAGCTGCTGTTGTAAAGGCTGCAGCGACGCACCTGACGCTCCCCGGGCCCGAATTCCTGCTCCACCCAGCACGAGAACAAGTGTCAGTGCTCCATATAGGAGGGTTGGAACTGGCAACACTGCTATGCAGACAGTATGCAACGGAATCGAAAGTGCGTGAGAGCCCCAGTATGGTGAATGTTATGGCGATTCTCGTGTACCACTGTGATGGTGTTATCGTAACGCAGTACGTTCCTCCACGGCATACCAGCAATGCACAGTATTACTATTCGTTTTTGGAGCATGACCTGCGATCAGTTTTGCGAAAGAAGCGGAAACACTTTCTGTGCAACCCACCCATCATTTTGCACGACAATGCGCTGGCGCATACAGCGCATTCTGTGGCTGCTCTGTTCGATCGATGCGACTGGGAAGTCTGTACCATCCACCATACACCCCAAACTGAAATCCTTGAGATTTTGATTTGATTCTGAAGATGAAGGAACCACTTCGTGGCATTCGCTTCAGAATTATTCCAGAGATTCGACAGGCAGTAGATCGCTCCGTTTGCACTATCAACAGAACAGACTCTGCTAACGGTATACTACGCCTTCCACGTCGCTAACAACGGGTTCTACACAACGCTGGTGACTACTTTGAAGCACAGTAACAGGTGCAAATATGCTTTTGTACGGCTGTGAATAAATCGTTGCCAGTAATTAAGTTCTAACCCTTGTACATGCCATTGTTGCCATTTGGTCTAATCTGCCAATCACATACTTTCTCTGATTTGACTGCTAACTACGAAGCATAACCATAGGACACTACAGTATATTATACTACCTACGTACCCAACGATGACTGCGCATTTTTTTTTTTCCAGATTTTTTGTTGGTCCGTCGCCTCCTCCCCCCTCTTTTTGACAGCTTCTCTGTCCATTACCTCACCGCCCTCTAGCAATCTCCATGTCGTTCTGCTCCTCCTTCTCTCCTGAACCCATCACCTGCCATTTCTTCGCCCCACTCTCTGTCCATCTCCTTCTTCCCATCTCCTCCCTTCCCTCCTCTTTGTTTGACTCCTTCTCCTCTTAACTCCATGTCCTCCTCACCCTGTATATTAAAAATTACATGCATCTAGTCGGTGAAATGGCATCATAGTTTCGTTTGTCTAAGAAACCTAGAGACGATAACAAAGGCCAGCGAATGATGACAAGTCTGGATCACTTAATGAGTTTACGCCACAGAAGGGCAAGACTTACTGAAAGTAATCCTCACCAGTGATGAGTCACAGACGTAGTGTGATGATACATGCGATGACCAATTTTAGATGGCAGAAAAAGTTGTTATTTTGTTTTCGTAATTTATTTCATATCTTATACTATTTGGCCAAGGTAACTTGGCGATTTTATTGGTGTTCTCACAAGTGGAGTAAATCGGCACTACAGGTAGTTGAAAGATATTCATTTATTTACAAGCATTGCCAACGTTACAATGCTCCTTGACGTGAAGTTTGACCGTACTTATTGTTAGAGTGACGGTTCCAAAACTGTGGCAAGCAGCCGATGCTGCCGTCCCCTCACCGCTCCACTGGCCGCGACGGTCATAATGTGAGGGGAAGATTAGCCTCCTTCAGCTCCCAACAGCCAGCGCACGAATCGTCAAGTTATCGTGGACAAACAGTAAACAGTATTACAGATACATGTAAAATCACGCTAGTATAGAGTATTTCTTTGAATGACAAAGGAGGGATAATGGATGTTCATCTGTCTACATATCAGATGAGTTAGCAGTTGTTGTAAGTTAGTCAAACTCAATGGATGTGATACCTCCTTCGTGGGAACTATTGTATCATTTCAAGTCTTATGAGTTTGATTTGTTCAGTTAAGGTATAATACAATGGTCCCAGGCAATGAAGAAGTTTTCTTTTGTGACCCCTTAACATGACGAGTTAAATTTCAGACAAGAAAACAACTCTACGACCTTGAGATAGATTAATATTACGAGTTAAACTTCAGACAAGAAACCAATGCTACGACCTTGAGTTAGATGAGTTACGTCAACATTCTTTGATACACTTACATGACTTTTATCAGACATTTTATTAATATCACACTTGGATATAAACAATGTCAGTGTCTTATTATACGAGGGGAGTTCATATGAAAAGGTACGATACGTCTTAACAGCCAAACCGCTTGAAATTTGAGTCTTATGAGTCTGATTTGTTCAGTTGACGGTATAATACAATGGTCCCAGGCAATGAAGAAGTTTTCTTTAGTGACCCTTTAACATGACGAGTTAAACTTCAGACAAGAAAACAACTCTACGATCTTGAGATAGATTAACGTTACGAGTTAAACTTCAGACAAGTAACCAACCCTACGACCTTTAGTTAGATGAGTTACGTCAACATTCTTTGATACACTTACATGACTTTTATCAGACATTCTATTAATATCACACTTGGATATAAACAATTCCAGTATCTTATTATACGAAGGGAGTTCATATGAAAAGGTACGATACGTCTTAACAGCCAAACCGCTTGAAATTTGAGTATGTCGCTTTTGGAAAACGTAGTGCGACATCTAGGGACGCGAAGCATTCGTCGTCATCTCCCTAATAAATTCAAGTCTGTGACTTCAGCAGGCAAGGTGATGCTCATCGTCTTTTTCGGCGTCCGAGGTGCAATAATCGTCGGATTCCTCGAGTCACTGGCGTGTACTGTGAGACATTCCATAGCCTACCCAAGTCCATCAAGAGCAAACGGCCTGGGCTGCTCACGGACGGAGTGGTTCTGCTCCATGACAACGCGCGTCCACGCGTCTCCAGGGTCACGCAAAGTGTACTGACCAAGTTCTAGTGGAAGCAGCTTGAGCATCCGCCCTACAGCCCGGACATGTCGCTCTGTGACTTCCATCTGTTTGATCCGCTAAAGATAAATAAAATAAAATAAAAACAGAGAATCCTTGGTTCGTTAAACAGTGGGATAGTTGTGCTCATTCCTTTGGCGATTAGTTTTTAATAAATACTTTAATATTATACCTACCGTGTCGTTTTGTACATTTTCAAAAATTCAAATGTTTGTAATTCTATCGGACCAAACTGCGTGGCCATCAGTCCGTAGCTTACAAACTACTTAAACTAAGATAGACTAACCTACGGAAAAAACACACACACCCATGCCCCAGGGAGGACTCGAACCTCCACGGCGAGCAACCGCGCGCTTGCAGCGAGCCGCTTTTTTTTTTTTTTTTTTTTTTTTTTTTTTTTTTGCTCTATGGGAAGTTCTTGTCCTTGCGGACGCAGATCGTTTTGTTCGTTTTGGTTCTGTGTGTTCTTTGGCTCAGCTTTTTTTTATTACAGAGAGCGTTCAGCCCTCTGACCGGGCGCGCTGAGCCACGGCGCCCGGCGTTCGGCTACTCCACCGCGGCGTACATTTTCATTTGAATACCTCTCGTGTATGATATGCACTATCATAGTAGCAATACACGGCCGAAACCAAGCGAAAATGTGTTGGTTGTAGAGTATAAAACGCAAAACAAATACAAGTTACTTAATCTGCTATTAATGTACTTGTGATTGTTCTGTGGTATACATAGTGCGTTATTAGTGTACTTTGCTAAACATGGACCAACGTAAATACTGTAGCCTAATTTAAAACTGTGGTTAAGTTGCATCGTGCCCTTCGTGATAAACGTCCCAAAGTTAATGGTGACGTTGTTGCTGCCCTGTTCTTAAGAATATCGCCAAATTTAGATAGGAGGTGGACCAGTATCCGCCTTAAAGTCCAGTATTTGCATCGTCCGGGTTTCATTTGTTTGCAGACCGCAGATGGCTATTCTCCAAGCAAATGAACTTCCAGGAACAAGGACATACTGAAAGTTGAGGGCAGATTAAAAAGTAAGTTGCACTAACTCGCCGCAGAAACCTGCCGTGTGTCGCAGTCTTGGACAAAGCGGAAAAAGGGATGTTGACTGCACAGACCTCAAGTAGGACGGTTTCTGTGGTCGTTCGTTGTCTTTTGTGTGACCAGCGGGCTAAAAGCAATGGCACCTCTTTGAGGTACGAGCAACAATCCGATTTCTATGGACGAAACGTTGAACCGGTTGCCGTAAAGCAATTAAAGAGAATCGCTGGGGAAAATTTTGCTCCGGTGTGATTTTGTTGCACGATAACGCAACACATCACAAGGCGCATAAATGTGCAAACTGCTGCGGCGATTCGAGTGGAAGGCGTGGAAACATCCTCCTTACAGTCCAGACTTAGCGCCATGCGATTTTCATCTTTTCGTTAAGCTCAAAACGGATCTCGGTGGATAACGATATCGAAACGATGAGAAGGTGAAAGCGGCTGTATCGAGTAGTTAGAAAAAGCTGGAGGAGATTTCTATGCGTTCCGAGAAATGCTTACAGTCTGTTGGAGACTATGTGGAAAAGTAAAATTACATTGTGTGCTATCATAGCCGTGTTTGCCTTTTTACAGGTGGTTTAACAGGATCTGCACGTGATCCTTGCTATCGGTGCACATTACTCTTGATCTACAATGCGGAGGAAGTTGTGTTTTTGTACCAACACTGACTCAAGCAGTAATAGGTAAGTGTACACCAGATGTGGCTCAAATTCAAAGAGGTGGTTTGACAGTTTTATACCAAATAAATTAATAAAAGAAGGAGGTGATCCCCCTTGGTACACAAAACAGGTCAGGATACTGATGCAAAAGCAACGGAAAAGGCATGCAAAATTTAAACAAACACAAAATTCCTAGGATTGGCGATCCTACACAGAAGCTCAAAGTTTAGCGAGGGCTTCAATGCGAAATGCCTACAATACTTATCACAACGAAACTCTTTCTCGAAATTTGACTGAAAACTCAAAGAGTTAAATGTACTCGGGGCAAATCACAAACAATACCTTCACTACGTGATAGTAATGGCGATCCTGCCGATGACAGCGCTACTAAAGCAGCGTTACTAAACATAGCTTTCAGAAACTCATTCACCAAAGAAGACGAAACCAATATTCCAGATTTCGAATTACAACAGAAGCCGTAATGAGTAAAGTAGAAATAGATGTCATCGGAGTAGTACAGCAACTAAAATCACTTAACAAGAACAAGTCTTCTGGTCCGGATTGTATACCCATTAGATTTCTATCTGATTATGCTGAAGCGATAGCTTCTTACTTAACAGTCGTATACAATACATGAGGTATACAGTACCTGAGGTTCTGAAAATGTAGTTTCGAGAAAATGAGAAAAGAATGTTGACAATGTTTTTACTCACTGTATGCCTCTTTCAGAAAATTCCAGTGGTGTAATCTTGCTAGCCAGTTGCTTCTTTATCCTCTGCAGACTTTTTCAAGAGTCTTTTCCTTACTTTGGACTCTTTACTGGTTGCTTCCGCAGCCCTTTCAGCTTCAACTAGTCGCTGGCGAACTATGGCAGTCAGAGCAGCTATCATATTATTTCTTGCTTGGATGCCTAATTTGTCCATTACTTTTCTCCTGCTGATTACACTACCATTGAAACAGATAGCAGCATCCATCATACCTATTTTGAGTACTGTCCATCCAACAAATACTGTTTTCGCTGTTCTTTGCCACACACAGCTGTTAAAACTCCCATTAGGATTTTGTGTACGGTCATGTAGACATTTGCTAAGTAATTTTTTATCTGCAAGGTCCCTGTATATTGGCTTTATTGTTTTCATGACTGTGGCAGGCATGGAATGTTTATGGTAATACTAGCTTAAACCTACGGCTCCGCTTGCGTGTTGGTTGATTATGATAGATAATACGCGAAACGACAAAACGATTTTTTTAAAGAGATGTATTAAAAGAAATTTCTTTTTTACTGCTTTGTTTATTTATTCTTATATTTCCTTATTCGTATGCTTATCCTTACAGAGAAAGAGCTGAAGGCTTTGTAGCACGCATAGACCATAGGTATGGTCTGTGGCATCACGTTTAGCTGTACGTAACCTCCTTGCTATAGAGTTGCAAACGTCGTCGCTGGCCTTCAGTCCGAAATTTTTTATAATTTGACGACTTTCAACCACCATAACTTCCACTCCCTTATAGCTACCGGCATGGAACTGTTATGGTGTGCAACGGGAGATTTCGGACAACAATTACACACATACCATTCGTTTGCGTTCTATACTTTTCGCTGCAGAGCGAAATATTAACACACACACACGTAGAATTTTATATACACCGATAACTTTCCATCCCAATATACTCCACCCTTTTATCATTATCAACCCTCAAGCAACAATGCAACCAAAAAAACCATTTTCAAGGAGTAAATATAATTTTCAAAGAGTAATTATTGTTCCGCATTTCGCGTTATATTCTTCAAATTACTAAATATCTATCAGATCGCTATAAAACCGTGCCTAAAACCTTCCTCAGGTACAAATTAGTAAGTGTACAAATATTTAAGTCTCTGCGTCTTGTCGTTCACACGTGATAAGCGTACACCGAACAGACATTCACATTAATATATATACAGATAAATAGCTATCCGATCGCTATAAAACCGTCCCTAAAGCCTTCCCCGGGTAGACATTAGTAACTGATCAAATTTTTAGCTCTATATGTCTTGTGGTTCAGACGTGATAAACGTACACCGAACAGACATTCACATTTATATATATAGATTGCTTGCCTGAAGCATCAGCGTGGCTAGTGTGCACATTTTTGTTCAGAGAGCGTATAAGATTGTAATAACTATTTAAAAGTAAAAAAAAGCCATACGGTTTCGGAAGCAGGAGAAAATTGTGTTTCAGATGGGGCAAATTTTTTTTTCGATTTTTCAGTCATTTTCACGACCGGGTCGCCTTAATAAATGGCCATAACGTGGAAGTGCAAATTACTTTTTGATCTGCCCTCTTAGTACCACGATGAGAGAAATATGTGGAGAACCTTAGCGAGTATTATAAGTTCAATTATATATATTTTTGAAGAATTACAGCGTTCAAATGAATGAAATAAATCGCAATTTGCGATGTTATGGCTTCACTGTATTAGGTTTAAATGAAATACCAAACTGTGGCAAATGGAAATTTGTGCCTGGCCGGGGTTCGAACCAGGGATCTCCTGCTTACTAGGCAGACGCGTTGACCACTCCCCCACCGAGGACACAGTGACCAGCACGACTGCAGAGGACTGTTCCCTGCACGTCTCCCACCACACCCAAATATCCATTCGCCACGCTGTGTCTTTCCTATACCACAGCCTATTTCTTCTACATGCTTGCAGCCACAATACTGTATTCCCGCATCAGGGAGAACAGACCATGAGGTATCGAGACTGTGGTGTCGCACAAGTATGAAGTGCGCGAAACGTACTTTCGCCGCGCGCCGCCATGCACGCATGGCGCGGCGTTCTTATGACGTCAGCAACGAGCGCCCTCTGCTACAACTCCGCTCTTGGCCACCACTGGACTGCATCGTTCACTTGGGAATCATATAGGCATCAGTTAAGACTTGGCTATCGCATAGGCACTAGGAATCATCAGTAGGCAGGCCTCTATCTAATCTATGTATCAGCATTCTGCAGACAAGAACAACGTAAAAATTAAGTATTACTAAGTCTCTATGAAATATGTATCTCGTTCTAATTTACTCTAGTGTTTCTAGTTTCTGCTGTCCCACTGGCTGGTCACCTCCATATCTGCACACGCGTGCATCCTTTATTCCTGTGTCGGTCTCGTTCTACTCGGCCACCGACACCTACGACAACCGGCGGAATCAAGACACAAAAGTGGTGACGAGGCTCGGATACAAAAGAGAAACCATTAATTGTCGTCAGGAGCCCAGCCTCGGCTTGTATACAATTATACATATATTTTGACGAATTACAGCGTTCAAATGAATTAAATAAATCGCAATTTGCGATGTTATGGCTTCACCGTATTAGGTTTAGGTGAAATACCAAACTGTGGCAAATGGAAATTTGTGCCTGGTCGGGGTTCGAACCCGGGATCTCTTGCTTACTAGGCAGACGCGTTGACCACTCCGCCACCGAGGACACAGTGACCAGCCCGACTGCAGAGGACTCTCCCCTGCACGTCTCCCGCCACACCCTAATAGAGGCCACACCACAGAACAAATAGGCCGTGGTAATAGGAAAGAGACATGCAGGGAAGAGTCCTCTGCAGACGGGCTGGTCAATGTGTCCTTGGTGGTGGAGTGGTCAACGCGTCTGCCTCGTAAGCAGGAGATACCGGGTTCGAATCCCCGCCGGGCACAAATTTTCATTCACTGCACAGTGATGCCAGAAGTGATCGCAAATTGCGATTTATGTCACTCATAATTTCTGTCTGGTTTTTGTACAAGTTGAATATAACCCCTGCTACCTTCGCAATCTGAAAAAGAGTATTCCAGTCAACATTGTCAGAAGCTTTCTCCAGATCCACAAATGCTAAAAACGTAAGTTTCCCTTTCCCAAATCATCTTCATTCGCCACACTGTCTCTTTCCTATACCACAGCCTATTTATTCTATAATGCTCGCAGCCACAATACTGTATTCCCGCATCAGGGAGAACAGACCTGATGTATCGAGACACAATTAATTGTTGTCAGGAGCCCAGCCACGGCTTGTATACAATTATATATATTTTGACGAATTACATCGTTCAAATGAATGAAATAAATCGCAATTTGCAATGTTATGGCATCACTGTATTAGGTTTAGATGAAATACCAAACTGTGGCGAATGAAAATTTGTGCCCGGCCGGGATTCGAACCCGGGATCTCCTGCTTACTAGGCAGACGTGCAGGGAAGAGTCATCTGCAGTCGGGCTGATCACTGTGTCCTCGGTGGCGGAGTGGTCAACGCGTCTGCCTAGTAAGCAGGAGATCCCAGGTTCGAATCCCGGCCGTGCACAAATTTCCATTCGCCACACTTTGGTATTTCATCTAAACCTAATACAGTGAAGCCATAACATAGCAAATTGCGATTTATTTCATATATTATAAGTTCATTTGTTACCTTCATTTTCCCAATCAAAATTTTTTATGACAAAATTACTATGCTCTACTTTGCGACGTTGCCCGGTACAATGCTGGCAAGTCGGCCAGGCTCACCTGGAAGACGACGGCGTCGGGCCGCCAGTGGAAGAACTCGTCTGCGGGGGCGAGCGGCGTGGGTGGGCGGCGGATGGCGGCCTCGTCGTCCCCTAGGGGTGGCAGCCAGCCCAGGGGGCCGGCCAGCGCAGACGCCCACTCCTCCCCCGCCTCCACGCGGCGCCGGAACACGGGCGGCAGCGGCGGCGGCGGAGGCTCCTGGCACAGAGTAACACATACAGAGGAGAAGCCCCCCCTAAACCACTGTCCTACGCTCCACTCGTAGTTCCGTAAGATGCTAGCAGGTGTCAGGCGGTTCCCTGGCTTAGTACCGGTAGACCACACTAGAGGCACTACTGAGGGTGCCTCTCGCACGTCAGAGGGTAGCACGGAGGGGAGGCTGAGGGGAGAGCTCGTGCCGCCTGCCATGATGCCACGGCTGTGTGCGGCATGCTGGCGTTTGAAGGTAGGTGGTGGTGGGGACAGCCGCTACCTGCCGCCTGCTCTGGCCAGTATAAAGGGCTGCTTCTGACCGCAGCGCCATCATGGGACATCTTATGCAACTGCTTCAGCACCCCTCCCCCGCCCCGCACCCCTGAGCGTCTGTATATATTTGTCTGTGCTCCTGGTCACAGCACACGACCAAATCCTGCAAAAATCATCCGCTTAGTCACCGCCCACCGGACTCTAGCTCTGCCCCTCAGCGCCAAGGGGCTCAACCCAGTGCCATCTAGGTGGCACAGGTTCAATCAAACCACAAGGAACTCTGAACGTCGAAGACAAGTTACAGAAAAACAACAGTTCGTAATGCACAGCTTACGTTTTCAAGTTTAACATTTCTACAGATACTGTGTATTAACGAAATAGAAGAATCTATAATCTAAAGCGGATTGTCTAATGCTATTTACAAGTGAATAGCGTTTTCAGTAGTTCTATTTCTTAAAGACAACTCGTTATTTGAAATCCTCATTCTCCCTACGACTTTCCTTAAATGCTCGTTCCATTCCATATCGCTGTGCAGTGTTACACATAGATATTTAATTGATGCGACTCTGTCAAGCAGCATGCTACTAATGCTGCACTCGAACATTAGGGGATTGTTTTTTCTGCTCATCTCCATCACCTTGCATTTTTCTACATTTGGCGCTAGTAGCCATTCCTCACACCATCTAGAAATTTGGTCCAAGTCATCCTGCATCCTACTACAGTCATCCAATGATGATACCCTCCTGTGCACCACAGCACCGTCAGCAAACAGTCGCAGATTGCAACTCACTCTGTCCGTTAGATCATTTATATAGATAAAAATAATAGCGGTTCTATCACATTTCCCTGGTGCAGTCCTGGCGATACGCTAGTCTCTGATGAACACTCGTCATCGACAATAACGTACTTTAAATAGTAAATAGCTTGATTAATTTAATGAATGAAGACAAGAGTACCCCTGACTTTGCACCTGGTCACCCATACCATTTATGTTTTTAGTTCATTGTGCATACCGTACAGGCGACTGTTAGGAGGATGTTTTCCTGTGTCGATCTTAATTCCAATGTAGAAAAATCAATAAGTTCTTAAATTCCTAATTTTACACACCATACCTCTCAAAATTATGCAGCAAGTTTCAGAATATCGAGAATATTTTCCTGTGTAAGTAATGTGATGCATATAATGTTATGCACTATGTAAATAATGATAGCCGTTGAAATTATTACCGAGTCTAATTTGTATGAGATATATTGTACTTTGTATTTCAAACAAAAAATGAAAAAAATAAAATTAATTTCCTTCCGTCATTTATATGCTATGCAAAGTAATCATTCATCATGTAACATTTAATTTCAAGCTAACTAATAATGTAGCTCTTGATAGTGTATAGATAGACGTGTTTTTTCAAGTAACGTATATAATAATACAGTTACTTTCTGCCAGAAAGCAGCATTGAAAGTTATTGTTATTATTATTTCTGCCATAAAATTGACAGGAGATGCATGAAATCCGACATGGTCTCACAAAATTTGTTATTAAATGGAAGCGGGTTCGACGTCTGTGTTTAGTTCTTCTCGCTGTATTGTAATTAAAGAAGGGTAAAATAATATTACTAGCAATTTTTCGGGCCTACTCTCAATATAAAAAGATAACTTACTTTATCGGATTATTATTATAAATATCTACATAAACAGCTAGAGAACTCAGGTACTGCCAATAGGCGTTAGTTGCGGTCTGCTTCAGTATTGGGAATTAAACTGAAACATTAAATATTTCCTTCTTTTCTTAAGTGAAATATGCTACAAAATCTATGGCGACACATTACTCTAAAACAGCAAAGGGTAACGAAATATCTAGGCTACTATTGGTTTGGGTGTTAATCAGGCACTGACCTTTTTCTTTTTTCCCTTAGGCTTCTTCTCTTTCTTCTCCTTCTCCTTCTTCTCCTTCTTATCCTTTTTGCCCTTCTTCTGGACTGGTTCTGGCTCCTCCTCAATCTGAGGTACCTCCTCCTCGACTTCTGGAACCTCTTCCTTCCCCTCCTCCTCAATTGTCGATAGAACTTCAATCTTCTCTGGTTCTACAGATACTTCATCTATAGGTTTCTGTAACAGTTCACCACAATAAAGATTTTCAGTTCTCATTAACAAAAAATGTAAGTTACCTCACACTCACTTCCTGTATTGAGTAATCATGACAGTGACACAAAATTTGCTATCTTACAACCAAAAAGTTTAATAATTACCGTGTTTTTTTTTTTCAGAGTGGTTACAATGGCACGCCATTCTGAGAGTCATTCAGTCATAAGTGTCACGCAATATGTGCCTCTATACGATGTACTGGCCCCATAAACAACGCCAAACTTTGTAAGACAGTGGGAAGATGTGAGTGACTTAAATAGACATCGCTTGGGTATCTCAATACTACAGCCATATATATTACATTACCTTATTGTTGAGCGTCATCGACAAATCGACTCACACTTCGGTGAAATAGATTCACTGAATGACTGCACAGTTGGAGGAACATGATAAATCCTAATGACAATGAACCTATAGATAACACTTTTCGAATGAGACTTTTTTGTGAACAAGATAACTTTTCTAAGTTTTTGATGAACAACAAGGCTGAGGGAAAAGATAGTCATATTGTGCTTTTTAAAGTGCATTTGACAGTCAAGATGGTGGAACCACTCACAATATGAGTAACATTAGTACAGCAGATGTAAAATGAAACGCAAACGACGACAGGTTGTCTAGCGATTGCAAAGACCCACTTTTAGTGTTACTACCGTAACCTAAAGTGGGCCAATACTGCTTTACAGAAGGCCAACAATACATTAAAAGCTTTAAAGCAGGTAAAAGAGATAGCCATCTTGTCGTGACATGGCATGACGACATAACTCAACTTTTGCAATACAACAAAAAAAAATTCTTACAGTGTCGTAGAGTTTGTAGAATGCTTTCAATATCTAACTAGAGGACCTTTGCGAATACTTCGGACTGTTAGTAGAATTACAAAAAAGTTGGGAAAATATGGAAGTAAAGTTGAATGTTCACGTGTAGCTTTCTCCGGAATCAATCAATGCAAGTGTCTAGAAACTCAAATGAAAGAGCTCGATCCACTGAGTGTTGTTAGGTCAAAAAGAACTGCGTACCTTAATTAGAACCGAAGATATCGCAAGAACAGAAGGATACCGCGTTTGAATAAAAATAAAGAATGGAGAGACTTAAGTTAATTCTGATACTTGATGACAAATCCGCGAATGAATACCTTTCGTTTAAAGCAAAAATGGAGGAAATCGTTCGGATAGAACGGCCTGAACGACTGATTTTAGGTTACAGCAAGGGCATCCCCATAAGAAATGTACAGAAGAAAATCGCGTTTGAGTATAGAAAAAGGAAGGCGAGAGTTTTGTAAATTCGGATACTGGATAACAAATCTGTGGAGGAATACCTTTCGTTTAAAACAAAAATCAAGGAAATCTGCCGGGTAGTTTGGTCTGGCCGACTGACTTTAGTTTTCGTAGATTCTTTTAATATAAAAGATGACAGCTTTAAGACGCAAATGTTGATTTCATGTCAGTTGAAATTTGGTTTAATGAGATGATCTTTTGTCTGTCGTAATTTCTGGAAAACAGAATTGTTTACACCATAATTTACAGAAGTGTTATCCACACAGTAAGCAGTTAACTGGTTCAATTTTAAACCATTTCTTCTGATGTTTTGATTGTTCCAAATATATCCTTGTACGATTCAAATGAATCATCATAAAAATCGATTTTTTTAGTTATCTTTAAAAGACTGCACTGCGTACGGATAGTTTTTAATATTTAAATCATCATAAGCAGCGCTTCCTACCGAAAAATACTGGGCGTTTTTTTAGTTCAGTGACGTCTTATTTGAGTGCACATGGAGCGAGTACATTATGTGCTATTGCCGCAGCTTTTGTGCGTCCAATAGAAATTATAGCGGCTATTTTGCTTGCTGGATACATAGCAGGAGCAAGTTTCATCTGGCAGTGAAGGATGTTGTAACTTAAGCCGTGAGATACATTGTGAAGATACACATCAGTTCATCTTCTGATATTTCATTTTTTAAATTTATTTATTTTATGACATTTTATTTTATTTATTTTGGTTGCTTATGTTTTTGTCTAAACCGCAACTCTCTTCATATCTGAGTGAGGTATTTGTTTGACAAAATTTTTATAAAGCGGTATACCGGTAATCATCTTAGAAGAATGTAACCTACAGTATAGAACTTCTTTCTTTGATGGTACAAATCTGGCCTTCTCTTTCTTTTCTGACGGTTCACATTCCGACAATATCTAAAAAGAAAGTTTAATCGATACCGACCGACACACTACGATACATATACTATACCATGATAAAAATTGTATAAATCGTACAACAAGAGGCAGTAGTTAATAATAATAATTAAAAAACAAGAAGTTACGGCTCTCTGACCAGACTCCGACAGTGTTTTAATATCATTACTACAGCTGGTGTTATATGTACATATGCCTATTGAGCCATCCTAGCCAGTTATTGCAAATCTTGCGTTACATATGGCCACTGCAGTAGCTTCGGTCTTGGCATCGGCGAAAGTGACGCTTAACACTGTGAGGCTTTCGAAGAGATGCTAATCCTTTCTTTTTCGGTCTCTACGCCCGGTCGTCGTGCTAGCTTGTCAGCTTGTAGCAATCTGGAAATCACGACTGATTCCTGGCTCTGATTTCATGTGCATTTTTTACAAGAACGCTTGGACAATAACCAGAACTCCGCGTCCATCACTACACGACAGTCTTGGTTCTGCTGCAGCTGTTCCTTCACGTTCCCACTTCATAATCACGTCACCACCTGTCTATTTGGTCTGCTTTAGGAGAATTTAAATGTCCTGTGACTCACGTAATATCCAGTGAGAAATCCATTATTGGAATCTTCGTGCCCCACATCCACATCTACACACATACGGACACCCGTATCAATGCTAGTCATTTCCTTTACTTTTTCACTCTGAAATACAGCGAGGAGAAAACGACTGCCTATATGCCCCCCTAACAATCTTTATTTCTCTTACCTTTGTGTAAGTTGGTGACCAGCAGTAGAATCGTTCTGTAGTCACCTTCAAATTTTCGCAACACTGTTTCTCGTAAAGAACGTCACCTTTAGTATAATTAGCTCCATTTGAGTTCCCAAAACATCTCCATTAACACCCACGGGTTGACCTAACCTAGCAGTAACAAATGTAGTAGTCAACCCTTCAGTTGCTTCCACGTCTTCCTTTAAACTGACGTGGTGGGGATCAAAAACATTTGCGAAGTACTCGAGAAATAGTGGCACTAGTGTTCTATACGTGATCTCCTATACAAATGAACGAACTCGTCCTGAAATTTCCCAATAAACCGACGTCGATCATTGTAATTTCCCACAACTGTCCTTCCATGTAGATTCCATTTAATACCACTTTGCATTGTTACACGTAGATATTTAACCGACACGATTGTGCCAAGCAACACACTACTAATACTGCTTTTGAACAATGTAAGATTGCTTTTACTGCTCTTTTGCACAACCTTAGAGTTTTCTACATTTAGAGCAAGTTGGCAATCATCACACCAACCAGAACTGACCTTCCTATACATCACACCAGAAGCAATTAGAAACTTTGATGTCCAAATTTCAGAAGAATTACGCCCTGGGGGCGATCAACCCCAGGCAGTTTGGTGAACACTCAGTCGTATTAGGGAGGCGGTAACAAGATGCAAGACCAACATGCATAGGTGTGGCATACTACCAGACGAAGCAGATGTTCTACGCGTATGCGGTGAAGTCGATGACTCGGACCATCTTCTTATTTGTCCAAATTGGACAATCCTTTATTTTACCAATGACAAAGCAATATCAGCCGCAAATTATAGGAAACTAGCTGAAAACTCGGCGTTGCCCTGGTGTATATTTATGTATTCGAACCATGAGTTAGTACTTTTCCTATCCACTCTCTCTCTCTGTGTCCATCTCCTTTCTTCTAAAAACATGTTACATTTATCAGAGAATATATAAGAAATCACAGGTAAAATGCACTCGTTTCGAAGGATCCAATCACGAAATTCAACAATAATGATTGTAATAATATCCCAGATGGATCACTTGATGTAATGTGCGAAACGTCAAATCGATTTTTTTTAAAGAGATGTATTAAAAGAAATTTCTTTTTTACTGCTTTATTTATTCATTCTCATATTTTCTTATTCGTATGCTTATCCTTACAGAGAAAGAGCTGAAAGACATTGTAGCACGCATAGACCAAAGATATGGTCTGTGGCATCACGTTTCGCTGTACGTAAGCTCCTTCCTATAGAGTCGCAAACATCATCGCTGGCCTTCAGTCCGAATTTTTTTATAATTTGACGACTTTCAACCACCATATCTTCCACCCCCTTACAACCGGACACTTCAGACAACTATTACACACAGACCATTCGTTTGCGTTCTGTAGATTTCACTGCAGGGCGAAATATTAACACACACACACACGCGCGTAGAATTTTATATACACTGATAATTTTCCATTCCAATATACTACACCCTTTTATCATTATCAACCCTCAAGCAACAATGCAACCAAAAAAACCATTTTCAAGGAGTAAATATAATTTTCAAAGAGTAATTATTGTTCTGCATTTCGCATTATATTCTTCAAATTACTAAATATCTATCAGATCGCTATAAAACCGTGCCTAAAACCTTCCTCAGGTATAAATTAGTAACTGTACAAATATTTAAGTCTCTGCGCCTTGTCGTTCGGATGTGATAAGCGTACACCGAACAGACATTCACACACACACACACACACACACACACACACACACACACATATATATATATATATATATATATATATATATATATATATATATATATATATATCCGATCGCCATAAAACAGTGCCTAAAGCCTTCCCCGGGTAGACATTAGTAACTGTAAAAATTTTTAGCTCTTTGTGTATTGTGGTACAGACGTGATAAACGTACACCGAACAGACATTCACATTTATAGATATAGATATTGTGTTTGACTGGACACGAAAAGTATAGTAAATAGCACAGGATCACCAGCAAATAGTTGCAGACTGCTACTCAACCCGACCGTCAGATTCTTTATGTAATAGAAAATAATAACGATAGTCGCAACGCTCGCCTTGTCTCTTTTAACCAACCTGTTCTGATGTTACTGTGTCTCTAGTGGCAACACGATACTCCCCTTTAGGTTCAATATTATAGGGGCCACGTTTCGAATCACACACAGTACCGACAATGTACCTTTTGGACTGATTAATATATTGTTGGTACGAAATTGTTGGTACGAAACTGAGGGTACAGATTTTTAATATTAATCATACAAGTAGGTCAATGAAAAGAGCATAATTCGAAAGGTGGTTTCTCGTAGATGTTGCGAATATAAAAAAATTATGTGTGCACGTAGCCGTTAAGAGTGGTAAAAAGAAAAATAAATTTTAGGATGATTCTCCAAATGTTCCGTAAGTTTTGCCACTATATTATAAACCGTTGTAGATGGCATGTTGGTACAAGTAAAGGTAACTCAGTCAGTTAACGCTTGGAGTTCCAATCATAAGGTCGCGGTTACGATTCCCACTGCCCCACATTTTTTTAAAAAAAATTTTCGTATTCTTCAATTCTTAACTTTTAAAGATAGTCTTTAAATATAATTAAACAATTCCGTTTATGAACGCAGTATTAATATATTCCTATTTAATACAGTAATTTCAATTAATATGTCTGAAGAGTAATTATTTAGACAACACATTTCAAGTGTCTCCGTTGATTTTCCATAAGAACATAGTTTTATTGAAAAATGGTAACCCAACAAGGATTTTCTAATAGTGAATAGTGAAGAGAAACATCGCAGGTACAAATTTGAATGAAGACTTACACCTTGAGCGAGCGTGCTGGAGTACTGAGTACCCCATAGTCATACGGGAATTTCGTACTGTTGCAGCATAGCAGAGTTACTCGTTCGTAATAGAATTGTAATTTGCAATAGAAGGTTGTGTATTGAGTACCCCACGCGCCTTCTTGTGAAAGGAAAAAAAATGTAAACAATCGACGCACCCGCTCAAGCATAAAAAAGACATCACCAGTGCTCTGCATTATGCTTTTTTCAATTACTATTAATAATTCTCAAGGACAAACATTTGAAAAAGTTGGGATTCTATTAAGAAAACCAGTTTTCACGTGTGGTCAACTATATGTTGCAGCAAGTAAAGTTTGATCCTTTGACAGTTTGAAATTTTATATTTGTGAACATAGAGAAAAAGGACATTTAGCGAATGATGAAAGGCTTTTTATGAAAAATATTGTTTTTACTGAAGTTTTAAAGCAATTTATTCCCTCATTTGTGTGTTTCATTGTCTCATGTTTCATCTTTGCCCTTTCTTTCACCTGTTCGCATAGCATTAACATAAAACCTATAAATTTATAGTATTCAAAAAATTGAAATTCCATTAATTTTTGTTTTCATTTTCATGACTTTAAAAACACAATTGGTCTAATTTCGACCAGAGGTATATACTATTAGATATAAAGAAGTTGTTGTAACCATAAAACCAAACACCAATAAATGCCATCAAAGCAATAAATTATATTCGAACTGTAGAAGACCTGGTGGCTTAACAATAACGATAATATATGGAAAATGCACGTTACAGGAAGTACGTAAAATCTAATTTATATAAAAAATTATCGAATCCTGTCATTTTTACATTATAATGTCTCACGAAATTTGTATCATACAATTGCAGATAACCTGAAGATGACTTTGTAGCCGAAATGGCCTTATTTAAAAATATAAAAATATAAGAGCAGCGATTTGGTTAAATATATTTCATATTACTTACAAGGAAAGTACATGGGCTCGAACAAACATATCTGTATGAACGTTCGGTTACAGGATCTCTACGTACACTTCAATGTGCTGGTGGGTGTCGTTTTTCTGCAAAGCTCTGCAACCATGCTCTAGATAGCACTATAGATGTAATTGTAGACGCCATACGTAATGAAGATATCTTAACCACAACTTATGTAATAATCATCGTACATGTTCTCTACCGAATTGTCATCAAAAGCCGTGACGATAGTCGCAACTTTAACCTTCTTCCCGAAAGACTGTTGATATTCACTGCCACTGCTTCCATCGCCTCTTCCCGCACTTACCGTAGGACTACCGCTTGCAATGAGTTGTTCGTCATTATCATCCCTATTATCATTATTATGAGTTTGTAACAACAATATCTAACTTATGCTCATATTTCTGTACCATAACAGATACGAGAAAACATGCGAATGATTCATCTTTTACTCTAATACCATCTTCACGAAGAAGGGTTCTTCGTAACTTCATGTCAACCAATCGCAATATATTAGCAGGATTGATTAGCAATCGCCGCCCCATCTGACGCTTCACCACACAAATAATATCACAAAACGCAACTTCGGAGGCACACTGCACCGTCCCTACTGGCGAACCGGCAGGTCAAAGTGCAATGCGGCATGGCACACGCAGAGGCCTCTAACGGACGACTGAAGAGTTTTGCAGATGTGGGAGTGTCACTAGTGCAATAAGGGATCTTTACATTATCTCTCATACAATTTTGGTATATATGTGTGTTCGAGCCCAAGTACTTTCCTTGTTAGTGGTTAGTTTTGTATTATACAGAGGTCTCGTGATAGGTTTGATCAGACATGTGTTGTGATTTTTGATGATCGCAGGCAGATGGTCCTGATGACTAGTAAGCAGAGCTTACCGGAGGCCTTGGCTTGGGCTTCCAGGGCGGTCGCGGGCGGCGCTGCCTCTTGCGGTACAGCTCCTCGGACAGCAGCTGTTGCAGCACCAACACCCGCCTCTGCAACTGTCAACACACAGCCATCCCATGTCACTCAACACGGTACCTCTGCTGGAATAATAATATAGACAGGCCACAAATCGACGACATCTATAAAACCTGAGTGTGAGTAATAAAAGAGGAAGGCCAACAAAGTTAAAGTCATGTAAAGAATAGTATTAACCAGTGATACAACTTATCATCATAGTTTTTATTGTTGTTGTTGTTGTTTGTGGTTTATAGGGGACTAAACTACATGGTTATCAGTCCCCTGTTCCTAGCGAAGACAAGACATCCAAGTAGGAAAAGGTAAAATACAGATCAATACCCGGAAGGGCACACTGTGGCTATGAACTTGATACTCTCAACAACACTGAAGGAGACGGGAATAAGAGAGACCAAGTGTGGAACTGAGCTAAAATAGAGCAGGGAACAGTGGCTGGCTGATCACAAACAAATACAAGATGAGGCAGTCACTCTGCCCAGACTAAAAACTGAGGTGAAAACAGGGTAAAAGTAAGAAAAACATCATAGTAAAATATGAGTGGTGGGAGCTAGAGATACCAGGCACAAGCCCACCACTAAATAGAATGATAAAATCCAGCTGCACGTATAAAACCTAAAACTCGGTCGGCCATAGAGGCATTGTCAGATAAAATCAAGGCAGGCGCAGTAGGTAGATTAAAAGACTGCCGCAAGGCGGCTAAAAACGGACAGTCCGACAGGATGTGGACCACTGTCAACAAACTTCCACAACGGCAATTCGGCGGGTCCTCTTTACGTAAAAGGTAGCCATGTGTCAACCACGTATGGCCAATACGAAGGCGACACAGGACAACAGAGTCCCTATTGGAAGGCCTGAAAGACGACTTCCAGACGGCCGTAGAGGACTTGATCGCTCGGAGCTTGTTGGGAGTGCTCAGTGTTGCCCATTGCGTGTTCCAAGCCTCAAAAACCTTGTGGCGCAAATCCATTCGGATATCCCGTTCTGGGATATCAATATCCAGGGGAGTAGCGGTAGTGGCAAGCTTAGCCAGCCGATCGACACGCTCGTTCCCTGGGATGCCAATGTGGCCAGGGGTCCAAATAAAGTCCACCGCACATCCAGACTTGCCGAGTGAAGCGATGGCGTTTTGGATGGATTGCACCAACGGATGGGAAGAAAAATAGTTGGAAAGGGCTTGCAGGCCACTAAGGGAGTCGCTGCACACGACATACGACTTCCGGGGGCACGTTTTGAGGTGGTCAAGAGCACGAGAAATGGCGATCAGTTCAGCTGTAAAAATACTACAGCCAGGCGGCAGGGACCGTTGTTCTGTGTGGTCACCATGAATAAAAGCGTAACTGGCTCTGCCATTTACCAGGGAGCCATCGGTGTACAGGACTTCTGCATCACGATGAGCAGCAAGAAGTGCCAGAAACTTGCAACGGAGTGTCAGTGGTGAAACTAATGCCTTTGTAACGCAGGACAATTGCAGGTGGAGCTTCAAACGGGGGATGAACCAAGGAGGAAGACGGGATGGGCAGGAAAAAACGTCAGGGAAAGGTAGGGAATGAAGTGAGGAAAGGAGTGTACGAACCCGGATCGCGATCGGAAGACCTGATCTAGGTCGACGTGGGGGAACCCAAAATTGTCGGGACTGGTGCTGCCATCTGGAAAGTAAGAGTAGTATATCTTTGCACCGTTAGGTGGGAAGAGTTGCATATTTGAAGAGTCAATGTACAGAGTGGCATTCAGCTGGGAGGACGTGTTGCGTGTCCACAGTGATTTCCGTAACATTCTGTGCTTGGTGTGTGGCGACTTTACGATGGATCCTGGAACAGAACAGCACGTGTGTATCAACTTCTGTGCGAATCTCGGGATAAGTGCTATGGAGATCCTTGCAATGGTTCAACAAGTGTTTGGGAGACAGACCATGAGTCGTACGCGTGTGTTTGAGTGAAATGCTCGGTTCAGAGCCCGCTGTACAGACGTCGAAGATGATGCTCACACTGGAAGGCCCGTTAGCCGCATAACGCCGGACATTGTCGCCAACCTTCAACAAATGGTTCGTGCGGATCGACGTCAAACCCTTCAAGAACTTACGGATGAAGTGGGTATTGGTTATGGGACATGTCAACGAATGTAGACTGACTAATTGGACACGCATCATGTCGCAGCAAAATTTGGGCCAAGGATCTTGAAGTATGCACGGACATTCATCAGACCACATCTGATAAGCCGACCTGCTTGTCACAGGTTATCACCGGTGACGAGAACTGGATTTACGGTTATGACTCAGAGACAAAGCAACAATTGTCCCAGTAGAAGAACCCGGGCTCTCCAAGACCCAAAAAAGCGAGACAGGTGAAGAGCAAAGTGAGGAGCATGATCATCTATGATTCCAAGGGAATTGTGCACAAAGAATTCGTCCCACCCAACCAAACAGTGAATTCCGCGTACTACTGTGACTTTTGCAACGGCTCAGTGAAAACTTGCGGCGACGACGGCCCGAACTGGCATCTGCATCATGACAACGCGCCCCGTCACACGTCCTTCCTTACCAGGACCTTTTCTCAAAAAACAATAAGGCGGTTGTACCCTATCCACCAACTCACCAGTTTGGCACCTTGCGACTTCGCGCTATTCCCATAACTGAAAATCAAGTAGAAAGGCCGTCGGTTCGGTACTCTATGATTCAAGAAGCATCACTTGCGTTGCTAAAATCCCTCAAAGAACAGGACTTCCACAAAATTTTTGACCAGTGGCAGAAGCGCTGGGACCGGAGTGTATGTGCAGATGGGAACTAATTCGAGTGTGATGGTGACCATTAGTCCAAAGGTAGAGTTTTCAACAGATTACAGCACCAGTCCCTAAAATTTTGGATAGTACCTCATATGTACGTGGAATAAACAACACGGGGTGAATTGAAGTTCTAATAACTTCATTTTTTTCTCTGAACTAGCTACTGACACAAGGATGTTGTTTTAAAATACGGGCGCACTCATTGAGAATGCACGACAGAGATGGCAGCACTGTATGGCACATATAACTCTAGCGGCAGCGCAGTCAGTTGAGACTGTTACTGATTCTTAAAATGGAGACGTTCTCAATACAGGGACCGTTTTCTTCACATGCGCGGTGTTTCGCCGATTTAAATTAATTGCAAGTTGAGTAAGAGATGTATTGATGGTGTCATGGAGGTGTACATTGTGCGTTCGTGGGTCCAGAAATTCAGAGAAGGCAGGACGTCGTTTGACAACACAACGAGACAATTTGGCCTAACACCAACCGGTCTGATGACATGATCGAGCGAGTGGAGAAAATTGTTTCAGAGGACTGTGGAACACATGGTCTCAAACGTTGGTATTTCCGTGGGATCTGTGCACATATTTCTTGAATGAAGAGCTGAGTGAGTGCCACGAATGTTGAGGGACGACCACAAGGCTGTGTAAATGACATGTTGTCAGCCAATATTGACGTGTAATGACAAATGATTGGGACATTCATTTGTATTGTGACAATATATGAGACATGGATGCAATTTCTTAATCCTGATACGAAGCGCTGGTCAGCAATTGTATCAGCGAATTTCCAAACTCCCAAGGAAGCCTTCTCAGTGGCAATGTAATCATAGTGTTAACGTTGTGGAAAAACTTTAAAGCTGCAGGGAAATTACATCGAGAAGTGATAGAAGTTTCACAGTTTGTGTATAAAAAATTTGTGAGAAAAAATGGGGTAGTTAAAACTTGAATGCACCTCGTTAAAGGAAGGTATTGGAATATCACAATGGAAGTATTCAGGGTCAATCGATGCCAAAGAATGAACAGCGTAATGTAAAAGGTTACACTACATGTCCTACATTCAACCCAGGATATCAAATTTATTTGTCTTGTGGGGTTTATCAGTTTATGGAGGCAGTTACTATACCGAAAACTCTGGACTGCCTGAGCAAAGTGGTTGACATTCATGGAGAAGTAAAGAGCACCACGGAAGATATATAATAACTGTGTAACAATGTCAATGTATCTATTTTTTGTCTTGTATGAGAATTGATCATTTATTCATTTTGTACGGTATGAGAACTGTAAGTCAATTGTATTCAGAGTTTGAATAAAACTCTTCTTTGTCATACAAATCTGTTTAAATCATATAAAGGAATTTAAATTATCTCTTTAACTGGAAGGCACTACGGGATTTGAGGTTCGATGAAAGATATGAAAAAATAATTTTGAACTCCTTATGGGCACAGCTCCACAGCTCCAGATAACCTTCTAAATGACCAGACTAAAATGAAAAACAAATTCTTCCTTCAAAATTTCCAAGATATATTAGCTCCAAAGAAATAAACAAACAACCCAACTCTCTCCCTCAGTCGCCCCCCCCCCCCTCCCCAATTCTATCGTCATAGTCCTATAGCCTGCATAAAAAAGCTTCCTAACGCTAAACAGAACCAAAATGTTAACACCTAGGTTGTTAATATTAACAACAGTTCACGGAAAACTATACCATAAGCAATCAATCTCAGATCATGTTAAGGAGAAAAGAAGAGCAAATATTCATCTATTTATTCTGTCTCAGATACATTTGTAAATAGTTGCTGCACTTCCATGTATATACTTTAGCTCTCCTTGGCATTAATGTTAACAATAGCTTAGTTTTTAAATATTTGTTTATAATCGATTGTGTTATATAGACTCAAATAACGTCATCTGCGTGAAGAGAGTCATATCTCTGAGTGAAGATCTTTGCAGCAAGTAACAGATGTACAGCACTCGCTGGATGCTGAGCATTAACTGTGTCAAAACAATACATATACGAGGTATGTCCACAAAGTAAGTTCCCTTTGGTTATATAAACCAAACGTGAACAGACACAGAAAAAATATTTATTGTATAAAAATCTGCAACTGTTCAACTAATTTTCTACATAACTTCCGAAATTTTGTAGGCATTTGTCATAGCGTGGGACAAGTTCTTGTGTGCCTTCTTCATAAAAGGTTGCCGCCTGTGTATTCAACCATGTGGTAAACATGTTCTTTCAGTCATCATCGTTGAAGTGTTGACCACCAAGGACAGATTTTAGGTGTAAGAAGAGATGAAAGGAGTCTTCTTCTTCCCTTCACGTTGCCGCCCGACCTCACAAAGCGAATGTGACCAAACAACTCTTACGGAAATTTCACTGGGACGTGTTTGATCATCCTCCGTACAGTCTCACTCCTAGCGACTTTCTTCTTACACCTAAAACCTGTCCTCGGTGGTCAACACTTCAGCGATGATGACGAGCTGAAAGAACATGTTACAACATGGCTGAATACACAGGCGGCAACCTTCTACGAAGAAGGCATACAAAGACTTCTACCACGCTATGACAAATACCTACAACATTTCGGAAGCTATGTAGAAAAATAGTTTAATAGTTGTATATTTTTGTACAATAAATATTTTTTCTGTATCTGTACACGTTTGTTTTATATAACCAAACGGAACTTACTTTATGGATACACCTCGTATATATATTTGTGAGTGAAATGTGTGTAAGTTCAGTGGCCAGTTCATTACTCCAATGGAGCTGCCTGGTGGTTAACATCTATAAAGCCACTCATACCATTGCAGTAAGTCACAGAAAAATTTTCGTTACAAATCGCCATATAAACAACACCCATGGCAATACATTAAAGTTCATTTATCTGTTTTGTCACAGAGCCAGCACCCAGCATGCTGCTATCCACATGAAAACGTAATTCTGTTTGTGCTCCACCATCTGATGATGAACCTTAACAGGTTCCAAAACTAGTTCATGGAATAAAATAATTTCAAAACAGTGACTGGTTGCGGATTTGTCGTTTCTACTGAATAAACAGTCGAGGTTTCTAAAACATCCATTATGGATAAGTTTAATCTAAAATGAGCAAAGACGAAGTTGATGAAGAATAATAGAAACGTTTATAACGGCTTGATTAACAGCAAAACAAAACAGTAGCGGCAAACCTGAAACAATTTTTGTCTCTAGGAAGCTGGCTTATATATGATATATTATGTGCCAAGGAAGATGTTAGTGTAGATTAGTATTGGCAAATAACTTTCTTTACTAACAGATGTTTACATGAAATGAATACAGATATCCTGAAAGTGTACAAGTAGTGCACTGATTGTACAGATGTAACATGTAGATCATAAGATATCTGACGAAGATAAAATAGAAACGTTTAAACATTTGGCGATATCGAAGAATGATAAAAATTAATTCGACAGATCATGTATAACATGTAGTATTACAAAGATAAGAGAGGTAAGTAGCTCAAAGAAGAAAGTATAGTTCAGTAGGACATCGACAAACTACTGAAATTCTGCTGTAAGAAGCAATAGGGATAATTTTTTATTTTTCATTTTAATTTAAGGGTTATTTACATTTCTTCTGGTAGGACTAGGCTGGCAGTGGCCAAATTGCCGCTTTCCGACATTGGATATCAAAAACCGTTTCGGAGTCTTTCTTTCAAAACGTCTAAGGGTTATTGATCACATCGCATGGAAGGTCTTTTATTAGAAACTAATTGTTTTCTGTCGCTTCCCAACAGCACCAGGCGTCTTTTAAAAACAGTCTTAGGTGCAATCTAGCGTTAGTGTCCAGTATGTGTTCCGTATGTGCTGTCATCTGTTCCACGTGAAAAGGAAACATATCAAGCTCTTAAAATAGGCACTCCTTTCTAAAGTTTTCTTGTATAAAATCAATGTACCAACTCACTAAAGTAGGTTTTTGCAGGTGCAGCTCAGTTAGTTAATAGACCCTCCAGGTTAGGTGCACTCTCGTCGTCCCAGGGACAGTGTTGCCGGCAAGCCTTACCAATGTTTTATCTGTAAGAAACGTCGTTGCCCAAGATGTGATGTATCACCCCTACACTTGAAACAGCCTGTTTAATTTTCAAGCTATAAAAGAATGTAAGAAGTTAAAACGGTTGGTGACGTTTATGAATCAGTGATGGAGAGGATTATTTGATGGTAACTTTGGGTAGGGACTGCGATATGGAGAGTACTGACACAGAAGTCGTATGGAAACAATTGTGGGATGTCGATGCGGCAAGAAACTGACAGGTGGGACGCATGTGTAAGGAATGATGAAGAGAAACTACATTTTTATGTCTACAGGAGATGTGGGATTTAGTGAGATGTTGAAGAATCTAAGAACCTTGTGTAGAGTTGGATGCCAGCTGGGCCAGGAAAGATTGGATTGGATGGTAACGTACGCTGTGATTGGAACGAAGAATAGATTTCAGAGATGAGTGCATGGGGTGTTTAGAGAAAGTGATTGAAATTACGTTTCTGTACTACATGCAGTGTCGTTAGATGGCCAGAAAATAGTGTCTATTGATGGAGATATGGCAGCTGCTCAAGGTCCTGACGATGGCGGAGATTTAAGGGAATGGTGCCCACATTTACAAAAGATGTAGAAGAAGCAACGGGGTTTGAAGAGAAGTGGGATTTTTACGAACAGGTAGGACGACGTTTCGATTTCTGTCTTATTCACTTTAATATCCACACTCAGGGTAAGGGCTTTCTACACCTACCACATTGCTGCTCTTTACTCAATAATGTTACAAGACATATATATATATATATATATATATATATATATATATATATATATATATATATCGTGATTTTACAGTTAAAATATTAAGATAATAGGAACAGGTTAGAACAGAAATGATTTAATGCAAAATAGATATGGCGATCATGTGGATGGTGGTTAGATGATGATACTGATGGTAAGACGCGAAGCAAGTCACTCGAGATCAGCAATGGGTAGGTAGGAAGAAAGGTTCGAGGAATGATGGGTAATAGAACGATACAGATAGGTATGTTACTATGAGAGGGAGTTACTACACGATATTTGTTTGAAGCTTGGCCAAGGCAAGTGGAATGGAAAGATAGTCGAGTCATGATGTAAGAAAAGGACATATATGGGAGCTACAGATCGTATGATAGATATGTGGCAGGGGGGATTTCGAGCCAGAAAGAAAGAGTCTTTTGTCATGAGACAGGAAATGGAGGATGAAGGTGGAGAGTGGCATCCCACGATGGTTCAGGATTGGCGAGACCAAAGGGCTGAGGTTTTCTTTGGGAATTTGTTGAGATGTTCAATGAACCTCACGGAAGATCAGTTTGTATTTAGGAGAAATACAGGCACATATAAGATAATAATGACCCTATCACTTATCTTAGGATAAGGAAAGGTAAACCTACATTTATAGCCTTTGTAGATTTGGATAAAGCTTTTGACACTGTTGACTGGAATACACTCTTTCAAATACTTAAGTCAGTAGGAAAATGTGATACAGAAAGTTATATTCAACTTATACAAAAACCAGACAGCAGTTGGAAGGATCAAAACAATAGTGTGTCTGGGAAGAATTGATGGAGAAGAGAGTAAGACACGGTTGTAGCCTTTCCCCAAGCAGTTCAATCTGTATATTGCGTCAGCTGTGAAGGAAAGCAAAGGGAAATTTGGAGAAGGGATTATATATTGTGGAGATGAAATAATAACTCTTTGGTTTGCAGGTCAAATTGTCATTCTGTCGCAGACAAGAAGGTACCTGGAAGGACATTTGAAGGCAACGGGCATTGTCTTGAAAGCGTGCTATCGTAAGGACGTCAACAGGAGCAAAAGAAGGGCAACGGAATGTAGTTGAATTAAACTAGGGAACAAGACAATAAATAGGGCGGAGGAATTTTGTTGCCTCGGCAGTAAAATAACTATTATTGGTATGGTGTCTTTTCTTTTCGGACATGCCCGAAAGAACAGACACCATTAGTTGACACTAACGGTCATATTTTTACGAATTCGAAATATTTGAACATTTCAACCGTTTTAGGGCATTGAAATATATTCAATGGCAAAGTTAAAAATGTGTTCTGGACCGGGATTCGAACCCGGATTACCCACTTCGGGCCAGTGGTCGCCTTAAACAATAAGACTATGCAGGCACCCTTCCAGTTGCACCCAAATTCTCAACTTGTACCACGGTACGATTGTAGTGGCCCTGGCCATTAGTTCCTCTTGCTCGCAGCCTAAACTGTCCTCCCGCAAGCCCAGCCTACCCCGTGCATGAAAATGAGCCACCGCCACCTCGATTGAAGTCCAGGAAGAGTTTCTTAGAAACCTCTGTTCCAGTAAACATAGACCCAAGTAAATACAGGGCTAAATCATGGAAACAAAGGTACTACAACCACCCAGAGCGAGTTGAAAGTGAAGAATTTCTGCCATCTAGCCTCTAAGAACGGTGGTGTACATGGAATTCCTTTAAAAGACTGCACTACAGCGCTGCAAGATCAGAGTCGAACCTTAAGAAATGGGGCATCGCGCAAGATGAAGACACATTATGTGAGTATGGGGAAGAGCAAACTTCAAGCCAGCTTTATATCTGGCCCTGGCTGAGTACAACCCAGTCAACGTAGCCAAATACTGGTCAGAACCCGTGCAAATACTGTAAATTATGTAAATAATGATTATGGTACACCCTTTGTTTTACTGTGTTTCAGCTTTAAACAACTTAATCTGATTTGTTTATTAATTTCATGTTCTTTGACTTGTTAAGTAATTTTTCATTCTGTATAATCATTTTTGGTACTTATGACACACACAAAAAAATAATAAAAAAACTTGAAGAAATGATTGAATTTTAAGAACTACATCTACATATATACTCCGCAATCCACCGTAACGTGCGTGGCGGAGGGTACACAGTACCACTACTAGGCATTTCCTTTCCTATTCCACTCCCAAACAGAACGAGGGAAAAAAGAATGTCTAAATGGCTCTGTTTTTTTTTTTTTTTTTGACTTAACTACGGGGTCATCAGTCCCTAAACTTACAAACTACTTATGAACTACCTACAACTAAGAACGGCACAAATATCCATGCCCGAGGGGGCATTCGAACCCCCGACCGTAGTGGCTAAATGGCTCTGTACGAGCCCTAATTTCTCATATCGGTTCTTTATTATCTTTAAGCGAAATGTAAAGATCGTTCTGCAGTCAGCTTCAAATTCCGGCCCTCTAAATTTCTTCAATAGAATTTCTCGAAAAGAACGTCGTCTTTCCTCCAGCGATTCCCATTTGATTTCACGGAGCATTTCTGTGACACTCACGCACACCAGTAACAAACCTAGCTACTCGCCTCTGAATTGCTTCCATGTCTTCCTTTAAACTGATCTGCTGCGGGTCCCAAACATTTGAGTAATACTCAAGAAGTATTACAGGATACAGGTTAGCTGCCTTCTACTCTAGGAGTTCTTTGCAGTGTGGGGGAGTGGCCATGTATGTAAAAAACGATTTTTCATCGGAGTCAATCGATTTTTCTAAACACTGCACAGAACAGATATTTGAATGTTGTGCAGGAGTTGTTAATGTTAATGGAACTAAACTAGTAATAGTTGTTATTTATAGATCCCCTGACTCAGATTTTAAAATGTTTCTGCCCAAGCTGGAATTGGTTCTGGGTTCACTGTATAGGAAGTATAAAAATTTAATTGTGTGTGGAGATTTCAACATTAATTGTGTAGGTGATAGCTCAAGGAAAAGTCAGCTGTTAGATCTATTTAATTCCTATAACATGATGCAAACAGTATTTTTTCCAACGAGATTGCAAGGAAATAGCAGTTCTACCATTGACAATATTTTTGTTCATTCTTCATTATTAGAGGGGCACTCTGTCAGCAGAATAGTAAATGGCCTATCAGACCACGATGCCCAACTTTTAATTCTAAAAAGTATTTGTTCTCAAACAAATGTTAAACATAAATATCAACTACTCAGAAAAGTTAATCCAGTTGCAATTGAGACCTTTTTAAGTCTAATTAAGGAACAAGAATGGCAGGATGTTTATAGTGCTGATAATGCAGATGATAAATATAATGCTTTTCTGAACACATTTATTATGCTGTTTGAAAGTTGCTTTCCGCTAGAACGCTCAAAACAGGGTACTTTCAGTAACAGACAGCCAGGGTGGATGACAAAGGGGATAAGAGTATCATGTAGAACTAAGCGGGAGTTGTATCAAAATGTTAGAAGCAGTCAGAATGAAGATGCAGTAGCTCATTACAAACAGTACTGTAAGGTTCTGAAAAATGTCATTAAGAATGCAAAAAGTATGTGGTACGCAAAAAGAATAGCAAACTCTCGGGATAAAATTAAAACTATCTGGTCAGTCGTGAAGGAAGTGTCTGGTCAGGAGCAGCAGGTAGAAGATATAACGTCAGTGCGTAGTAGGAATGTTTCTGTTACTGACAAGTTAGATATATGTGCAATATTCAATAATCACTTTCTGAATATAGTAGAGGAACTAAACAAAACTCTAGTTTCTACAGGTAATCATATAACGTTTTTAGAAAATGCGTTTCCGAGGCTGTTGCCTGAAATGATCCTTCATGATACTTCCATAGGTGAGATTGAGTCAATAATTAAATCACTAAAGACTAAGGACTCTTGTGGATATGATGGGGTATCTAGCAGAATTCTAAAGTACTGTTCTCCATATGTTAGCCCAGTACTAAGCCATATTTGTAATTTTTCCTTTCAGAATGGTCAGTTTCCTAACAGATTAAAGTACTCAGTAGTGAAACCGCTTTATGAAAAAGGAGAAAGGGATAATGTAGACAACTATAGACCTATTTCTATGCCATCGGTTTTTTCCAAAGTTATTGAAAAGGCTGTATATTCAAGATTAATTGATCATTTCAGTTCACATAATTTCCTGTCAAACGTACAGTTTGGTTTTAGAAGTGGTTTAACGACCGAAAACGCTATATTTTCGTTTCTCTGTGAGGCACTTGATGGGTTAAATAAGAGGCTACGGACATTAGGCGTCTTCTTTGATTTAACAAAAGCGTTTGATTGTGTTGATCACAAAATATTGTTGCAGAAGTTGGAACATTATGGAATACGGGGAGTAGCCCACAACTGGTTCACCTCTTACTTTAATAATAGACAACAGAAGGTAATTCTCCGCAGTGTAGAAAATGGCTATGACGTGCAATCCCAATGGGGCACAATTAAGTATGGGGTGCCCCAGGGGTCTGTTTTGGGACCATTGCTGTTTCTTATTTATATAAATGATATGCCTTCGAGTATAACAGGTGATTGTAAAATATTTTTGTTTGCTGATGATACCAGCTTGGTAGTGAAGGATGTTGCTCGTAATATTGACACAGTATCAAATAATGCAGTTCAGGAGATAAGTTCATGGCTAATAGAAAACAAGTTGATGTTAAATCACAGTAAAACTCAGTTTTTACAATTTCTAACACATAATTTGACGAAATCTGACATTATGATTACACATCATGGGCATGTGATAAGTGAGACTGAACAGTTCAAATTTCTAGGTGTTCATATAGACAGTAAGCTGTCATGGAAAGCCCATGTTCAGGATCTTGTTCCAAAACTAAATTCTGCTATATTTACCATTAGAACAATATCTGAGATAAGTGATTTTTCAACACGAAAAGTAGTCTACTTCGCTTACTTTCACTCACTTATGACGTACGGCATTGTTTTTTGGGGTAACTCGCCTGATGCAAAAAGGATATTTCTGGCTCAAAAACGGGCGGTTCGAGCAATATCTGGTGTAAGTTCGCGAACGTCATGTCGACCCCTTTTCAGTAGTCTGGGAATTTTGACTCTGGCGTCACAATACGTTTTTTCTTTAATGTCGTTTGTTGTTAATAATATCAGCTTATTCCCACGAGTTAGTAGCTTTCACTCGGTGAATACTAGACAGATGTCTAATCTACATTTGCACCACACCACCTTAACACTTGTGCAGAAAGGGGTGCAGTATTCTGCGGCATCCATTTTCAATAAGCTGCCACAAGAACTTAAGAATCTTAGCACTAATCCACATGCTTTCAAATCTAAATTGAAGAGTTACCTCGTGGCTCACTCCTTTTATTCTGTCGAGGAACTCCTAGAAAAGTTAAAGAATTAAGCTAATTTATTTTTTCTTTATTGATTCTTTTCACTTTGTCTTAAGATTGTCGTGTGCAAAGGACTACTTAAAATTTTTCTATTACCATTATTGTGTAACAATTAATGTATTGACTTGTTCCATGACCATGGAGTCTTACTCCTGAAGTGGGTCCTATGGAACAGAAAAAACAAATAAAATAAATAAATAAGTGGTCGTACAAGAGTTTTATATGCGGTCTCCTTTACAGACGAAGTACGTTTTCTAAAAATTCTCCCAATAAACCGAAGTCAGCTGTCCTTATTCACAACTGTCCTTACATGTTCGTTCCATTTCATATTGCTCTGCAATGTTACGCCTAGATATTTGAATGACGCGACTGCATCAAGAAGTTCACTACTAATGCTGTATTCGAACATTATGGGATTGTTTTTCCCACTCATGCGCATACCTTACATTTGTCTACATCGAGAGATAGCTGCCATGCTTCGCACCAACTAGAAATTTTGTCTAAGTCATTCTGTATGTCTTTAATAAAAGGGTCCGCTTCAGTTGTTTTACTTTTTTTAAAAAAGACGACCGGTTTCGCGACTTAAAGTCTACACTTAATACCCAGACTGAATAGAGGTACAAACCCATCCTCGCGAACTTTGACTACCTCAACGTATAAACGAGTCCACTCATCTGCTTCACATTTGCTTCTACCTCCCTTTGTTATTATTTACCTTTTTTAAAAAAAATTCTGAATCCCTTATTAATAGGGATTTTAGCCCTATAATAGATCCCTATTTAGTAGTTTTGGCTCCTTGCAGCCCAAGGTTTCATTTCACCCTATATCATATTTCGTCTGGTGCTATACCAGCTTACTTTCGTACGTCCCCTTCACGCAATTTGTGTATCAAGTGTTTTTCTTTTAATTACTGTGTCCGCCAAACGCACTTTGCGCATGCGCGACCCCCGGTGCAGTCTATCATCACGCGCTCCTGCGCCAGTTTACATCCAGCCACGCCTCTGTCCGTGCCGCCTGGCTCTATCAGGTGCTTTGATCGACGAGGGCGGTTGTCGCCTTGATGTTTCGTGTGAAGTGTTGTGACAGGCGGGGTTGTTGTTGATTGTATTGGCGAGCCCCTAGTTTTATGTATTAACTGTAAGTATATTTCTATTCCATCTTTGTCCAGATAGGATTATTCTGGTTTGTCACTGGTTTATAGTCTGGTGATTATTTTTTATTCAGGTATTTGACGCGAAGATGCGACTTTAAGTCGCGAAACCGTTCGTCTTTTTTTAAAAAGTAAAACAGCTGAAGCGGACCCTTTTATTAAAGATGTATCATCTTAGCTGTGGATGTCCGTCAACAAAGATTTTATGTTCATTCTGTACACTATTACAATCAATTATAGATGACACCCTCCTATTCACCACAGCATCATCAGCAAACAACCGCAAATTACAAGTTACTCTGGCCATCAGATTATATAGATAGAAAACACTACTGTTCCCATCACACTCCCCTGGAGCACACCCGACAATGCACTCACCTCTGATGAACACCCACCGTCGAGAACAACGTACTGCGTTCTACCACTAGTAAGTCTTCCAGCCAGTCACAAATCTATAGTTAGCGTCATGCAAGAAGGCGCTTCCGCAGACAGAGGCGGAGTGATTGGCGAAGTATTGAGGGGAGGAGCCACGGACGAGCACCAACAATGGAGCTTGCGGGAGAAGCACTGCATAACTTGCGGCCAGTCACGGGCCTAGAGATAGAATATTATCGGATGCCAGTGCAATACAGGGCTAGGTACAAGGGCTGACTCACGCCTTTGTTGTAGCGCGCGCCGCTGTGGCCCCGTGCCCTCCCTACTTCCCCACTCCCGTGACGTCTCCAGGGTACAGAAGCAGCGAGTGGCTGAGCTGAGCTCTGATTTGTGTTGTGTTTGGCACCATTTTTTGCACATGTGTTTCGTAAGTGTTCTGTGTAGTGTTGTGTTAATGTTAATGGTTAACTGTTGTATTGCGATGTGTAAAAATGATTCACGAAAAACGAATGGGGTTTTTTACCACAGGTTCCCTAGCGATCCTTCCGTGATTTCCATATGTCAAGTTAAAAGTAAACGAGCGGATCAAATAAATATAAAAAATTCTAGAATTTGCAGCGATCACTTTATTGCCATCGATTATGAAGACGACATGAAAAACAGAATTCTGGATTACGTCAGAAGAAAATCCTCAAAAAACTTGCGGTTCCATCTGTTAACATGGCTAATGTGAGTAGTGATAATTCTTACATATACCTAATAAATGAAAGGCACAACAGAAAGATTGTTACAAAGAGAGCAATAGAACACTTTAAAACAATAGCTCCTTTAAAAAAATAAGATTATCCGAAGGTGTTGTACAAAACACTGAGGAACATATAAGTGATGCAAATATGCAAAAATAAGATTATCCGAAGGTGTTGTACAAAACACTGAGGAACATATAAGTGATGCAAATATGCAAACAATGAACATCGTGATGCAGCTACAGGCTGTGGTGAAGAAGACACATCTCAATGTTTGACTTGCTTTGAAACGCAAAAGAAAATAGACTCATGTGAAAGGTCAATACGAGCTATCAGATGTGAACTACAAATAGCTAGAACGAAAATTAAAGCAACCGCTAAAAAAAGCTTAAGCGGAATTTAAGAAGAAAGTCTCATTTAAAAATGGTCCTCAGTAAACAGAAAACAGTTACAAACACGAAATGTCGTAAACAAGGTTACATATTTCTCAACAATGCCAAAAAGTTGTTTATGGAGAACCAGATTAAAGCTATTACGAACAGAAAGAAGCTAATGAAATGGAATTCTGACGACATTTCGAAAGACATAATTTTGAGAGCTTTAAATAAAAAATACCTATGAATTTTTGCGGAAAAAATGTGTTTTCCGCTTCCTAAAAAGGTGTTGCATGAAGTTCCAATGTAACCCTGGCATTTAACGAAGCAAATGGTATATTACTTCTTTGATACGACAATGGCCAAAGCTGTTACGTTTCATATCATACAACAGCTGGACAAATTTAATTTTTAAAATTCTAAATAAAAGTCCGTCAGAGCATATGTATAACTTTTATAGATCTCGCACAATCACTATTTATGTAGTCTGAAGCCATCCGGCGGCAACGCCTGTGGAGAGAAAAATGGTGAACGTGCTCCAGTCGTAAAAGTTAGACATATACTCTCACGGACTTTTGTTTAGATCTTTCTGAATTCTGCAATTTAGAACAAACCGCATCACGATACGTTTAGTAGTTCTCGAGTAAAATAAGTTTAAAGTAATAAAAAAAAATGAGCAAATGGTTGAAGTCGGGGAATAAATAGCATTAAGATTATTATGCAATATATGTACCGCATATTTAATATTAAATTCATTTTCACCTTGACTATTAATATTCCAATTACTTGTCTTCAGCTGAAAATCGCATGTAAGACATACTGAAAACAATCACCGTTAAAACAGTAGTTGTAGCTTAGCGCTGCCGCGCAACGCGGTGCATGTATCTGTGTGACGTCACAGCGACAGTGGGCTGGGGCCACTTCCAGCGGCTACGTGAGCCAGCCCTTGTATCTAGCCTTGAGTGCAATAATGGAGGGAGATGCGCAGAACGGCTGAAAACTGGGGCGCCTTCGTACGTGACGCCGACTATAGTAGACAATACGTGCAGAAGAGGCGGGGCGGTGTTTGCGGCGTTGTGCGAGTGGAAAATGTTAGTAGTGTTAGGATGTGGGTGAGGAGGGGCCACGGTTGTCAGTCACCTGTGCGTGGCGCAGCTTCTTGAGGGTGTGGAGGTGCTGCCTCAGTGTGGGCAGGGAGGCGGCGGGCAGCGACTCCACGTCCAGCTGCAGGCGGCGCGCCGCCACGCGCAGGCGCATCAGCTCGCGGTGCGCGCGGCTCTCACGGCTGCACTGCCAACGACGCAGGCGCTCCCTCGTCAGGGCCTGCGGAAACACACCACCAACTCAACAGGGAGCCAATTACACCAAGTGACAGAAAAGAGTGAAAAGCAAACTAAATTAAACTACACGCATCAACTTTTTCTTTTCTACTAGTGAACCTGGCAGTGCTTTGTGAATTGGTAAATACGATGGTTGTAACTTAAATAGTTGCAACTATTTATTCACAACCGATACAAAAGCGTTACAAGGTTGCACCTGTTATTGTACTTCAGAGTTGTGTAGAACCTGTACCGAGCGATGTGTAAGGTGTAGTTTATCGTTAGCAGAGCCTGTTCTGTTTATGGAGCGAATGAAGCGGTCTACTGCCTGTCGAATTTCTGGAGCAGTTCTGAAGTGAATGCCACGAAATGGTTCCTTCATCTTCGGAATCAAATCAAAGTCACAAGGACTTAAGTCCAGGGAGTATGGAGGATGGTACAGTACTTTCCAGCCCCATCAACTGAACAGAGCAGCCACAGCTTGCGTTGTATGCGCCCGCTCATTGTTGTGTAAAATGATGGATGGGTGGGCTGCGCAGAAAATGTTGCCGCTTCTTTCACATAGCTGGTGAAGGTGATGCTCAAAAAACGAACAGTAATCATTTTGCATGACAATGCACAGGCGCATACAGCACAAGCTGTGGCTCCTCTGTTTGGTCGATGGGACTGGAAAGTACTGCACATCCATGATACTCGCTGGACTTAAGTCCTTGTGACTTTGATTTGATTCTGAAGATGAAGGAAACACTTCGTGGCATTAGCTTCAAAACTGTTCGAGAGATTCGACAGGCAGTAGACCACTCCATTTGAACCATCAGCAGAACAGGTTCTGCTAACAGTATACAATGTCTTCCACATTGGGTTCTGCATAACGTTCGTAAGTACTTTGAAGAACAATAACAGGTGCAAACATTTAATGCTTTTGTAATGGTTGCAAATAAATAGTTGGTACTATATAAGTTCCATCCCTCTTATGCATGGAAATTATATATACATCTTACACTAGTTCTCTTAACCTCACTACCCAACACTTCTTCCATCTTTATGCCAATTTATTACCCTCCTCTTTCTGCACTAAGGCCTCTCCGTGCATTTATTCCAAAATTCAAGAAGCCCATGTACTACTCCTTCCTCCCTCTCTCTCTGTCTCTACCTACCTCTGCCTTCCCCTCCTCCTCCACCACCCCCTCCTGCTGCGCCCCCTCCACCACCTCCTCATCCTCCTCCCCACCCTCTATCCCCTATTAAGCCCTCTGTTTTTGTCATTACTGTGGTGTCGCACAAGTACAAAGTGCGCGCCACCTACTTTCGCCGCGCGCCGTCATGCACGCACGGCGCGGCGATCTCACGACGACAGCCACGAGCACCCTCTGCTGCAACCCCGCTCGTGGCCACCACGGAAAGACCGGTCACTTCGGACTGAGATAGCAACCCGTTAGGACCTTCGTAATCAGATAGGCACCAGTGAAGACTTTGCTATCGTACAGGCACTAGGCAGGCCTCTAACAACTATGTATCAACATTCTGCAGTACTATGTAAAAGTTAAGTATTGTTACATTCTGGTGCAATATATATCTCTTTCTAATTTACTCTAGTGTTTATAGTTTCTGGCTGCTCCCCTCCGTACCTGCACCAGCGTGCTATTTTAGTTCCTGTGTCGGGCTCATTCCACTCGGCCACCGACACCTACGAGACACAAAAGCGGCGACGAGGCTGGGACACAAAAGTGGCGACGAGGAGTGATAGACGAACCTTGGACCAGCCCGTTAGCAGCAGCCAGACAGCAGTAGTCGGAGCACGCAGAAATCGCTCCCGCCCACCCACCCTTTTTATAAGATTTTTGGGGGAACATATTCTGTTACGTGTTTTGTGGACTTTTTTGTTGCAGAGCGTCCTCTTTCAATTGCATTTGTGTTTTGTACTAATTTACTTGTATACGCGGGCCTAATCGGTCAGCATGGCCACTACCCCGAACCCAAACTTAATGGAAATTATTCAGTTACAGACGGCGCAAATTACCCAGCTACTCCAGGCGGTGGCCCAGCTCACAGCGCAAGCAGCTAACCAACAACAACAGTCGTCACATCAGCAGCCCACACCTGCCGCCGCACCGCTTCCGACGTTCCGCCAGTACAACGAACGTGAGGAAGAATGGAGCGACTATTTCGCACAGTTTCAAGAACTCGTCGCGGCTCATCAAATTACAGGTCAGAGAGTGAAGAACCTTTTCTTATCGATTGTGGGCCCCCAGACTTTCGTACTATTGCAAAAACTTTTCCCTCTCGCATCTCCTCGTGATGTAGACTTTGAACAAATTGTAGATGCACTGAATGCTCATTATGAGAGAAAAGTTCTTATAGCCGCTGCACGGTACCGATTTTTCAGACTTAAAAAATTACCGCAGCAGTCACACCAAGAATGGGTTACGGAATTGAAGGGCTTAACCCGCCAATGTAAATTTACTTGCTCTTGTGGACTTTCGTATAGTGACGTCATGTTGAGGGATGCGATTACGCAGAATATTCAGGACCCCAGAATTAGAGCAGCAATTCTGAAACAATCTGACCCCTCATTAGACAGTGTACTGCAGCTTATAGAAGCGCATGATACTTTTGACTTAGCAGATGTAGAAATGCAAAGCCACAGTGTAAATTCAGTGCGCCGCAACGGTCGCTTTCCTAGCCGTAGTTCTCAGTGTAGCACTAGGGATTCTTATTCCTCTATCGGCCGTGCTGAACAGACAGTGAACAGTAGCCAGTGTAAAAGTGCGACACAAAGGTCGCCCCGTCGTGTTAGAAACAGTGCTTTGAATAACGGGCGCCAACGCTCATTTCAGAAAAATGTACGTAAATCTTGCCCCCAGTGTGTGTCTCGCCACAAGCGTGCTCATTGCCCTAGTCGCAACGCAACCTGTTATCAATGTGGCAAATTCGGACATGTGCAATCTGTGTGTATGCAAATTAAAAACTCAAAGAACAGTAACGTTAGAAACGGTGCTTCGCAAAGTGCGAGAACAGTTCATTCTGTAAATGTTATACGGGCTGTGGAATTGAACAGTGCTTTCCTTGGATCTCAATTTCAAGAAAGTAGTTCTGCGCCTATGGCAAAACTATATAGTGCACCACGTAGCAAGCGCCAACGAGCGCGTAAAACAGTGCAACGAAAAAGGGTTCGGGACAAGCAAAGTGACAATGTACACTGCAAACCTGTAGTGAACCTAGTGCCTTCTGCATCTTCTTATTGTAAAAGTGCCCAGTACTGTGTAGCTAGTAACAGTAGACTTGGTGTAGCTACTGAAAAGTGTAGTGCAGTAGTTAGTAAATCTGGAGTAGGTTCGCATGCTTGCGCGGACGCCGATCCGGCGGTAGTGCCATCTAGTGACAGTGATATTAATCTATGTGCCGAGTCTGCGCCGCTTCCTTCACTACGCGGCCCGCGCATACGCAGCACACAAACCGTAGCAGACGTTGCCCACATTCGCGCACCTGTCATGCGCCAGAAGCACAAACTTTTTGTAAATCTCTCCATAGAAAATAAGACTGTGCAATTTCAGCTTGATACTGGTTCCGCTGTCACATTAATAAATAAAGAAACTTATGAACTTCTGGGTTCGCCAAAATTGTCGCCGTCACAGCAAGTGTTAACAGCTTACACAGGTCAAAATATTCCCGTGCTAGGTATGTGTAGCCTGCCCGCCTCTTTTCAAGGTGACAAAAACAGTTGCTTTTGTAGTTCTTCAGGCCAAATCTACGCAGAATATTTTTGGACTAGATGTGTTCGATTTATTTGGTTTATCAATTCAAAGAGATGTGCTTCAAATTTCGTCAAGTGCCTCAGGATAAAATCAATGCATTGTGTGACAAATATAGTGACTTGTTTTCGCCGGAACTAGGTTGTGCAAAAGACTTCGTGGCACATGTAACTTTAAAAGAATCTGCAGTTCCAAAGTTTCGTAAAGCTAGACCAGTGCCTATCGCCTTGCGTGATACAGTTGCCGAAGAACTTAAACGTTGGCAAGATAGTGGGGTGATTTCTCCTGTTTCTGCGAGTCAGTGGGCCTCGCCTATAGTAATTATACCCAAGCCGTCAGGAAAACTTCGTCTCTGTGCGGACTTCAAATCAACAGTGAACAGTCAAACAATTGTAGACACTTATCCCCTGCCCAGACCTGACGAACTGATGGACAAATTAGGACAGTCTCGCTTCTTTTCTAAGATTGATTTAGCAGAGGCATACTTACAGATTCCGCTCGATGACGAATCAAAAAAGTTTTTCGTCATTAATACTCACATGGGCCTTTTTCAATTTCAACGCCTACCCTTTGGCAGTTCTTCCGCCCCCGCTATTTTTCAGCGTTTTTTGGAACAGCTGACAGTTTCTGTACCGTGTTGTTCGAACTATTTAGATGATATTGTGGTATCCGGACGTACAGTTGAAGAACATTTAGCAAACCTGGAGTGTCTTTTCAAAGTTTTGACTGCAGCAGGTCTACGTTGCAATAAAGCAAAGTGTTCGTTTTTTCAAACTGAAATAGAGTACCTAGGCCATGTGATTAATGCCCAAGGAATCCATCCTTTACAGTCACATCTTCGAGCAATCAAAGACTTGCCTCCTCCTAAGAATGTGCATGAATTGCAAGCAGTGATGGGAAAGCTTAACTATTATTTCAGATTTATTCCCAATGCCTCACAGATTGCAGCTCCACTGCATCACTTACGTAGGAAGAATGTTCCTTTTGTTTGGTCCAAAGATTGCCAGGTTGCCTTTGACAACTTAAAGTCTGCACTACTCAGTGATGCATGTTTGATTCCCTTTGACCCCCAGAAGCCTGTAGTGTTAGCAGTTGACGCCTCATCGTACGGTCTGGGCGCGGTAATCTCACATCGTATTGGATGTCATGATCGTCCTATTGCCTTTGCATCCAAGCTACTGACGCCGACGCAACAGAATTACAGTCAGATAGAAAAGGAGGCCTTAGCAATCATTTACGGCGTCGCAAAGTTTCATCATTATCTCTATGGCAGAAAATTCTATTTGTTGACAGACCACAAGCCTCTCACGTCGTTGTTCTCACCCACAAAGCCAATTCCGCCACGTACGGCACAAAAGCTTCAGAGATGGTCCTTGATATTGTCAAATTATCAGTATGAGATTTTGTACCGACCTACCACTAAACATGCTAACGCGGACACACTTTCCCGACTTCCGGTTGGCCAGGATGTATCATTTGATTCTTCAGAAATGGCATGTTGTCAGATAGACTCCAGAGATGCTTCCGCTGTCGCAGACTTTCCTTTGAACTCTCGTCGGGTTGCACAGGAAACAGCTGCGGATGCAGACCTAAGTGTGGTAGCACGTTTTGTTCGCTCAGGGTGGCCTGCCAGAGCCAAAGACATTGATCGGCCTCTGGTTCGACGTTATTTTGCACAACGTCATGCATTATCTTTAAGTCAGGGTGTACTGTTGTTGCATACCGACAACGACCAAGCAAGAGTGATTGTTCCTCGTTCCCTGCAACGAGAAGTGTTACGCCTCCTGCATCAAGGACATTGGGGTATTGTTAGGACAAAGCAACTGGCCAGACGTCATTGTACCTGGGTTGGTATGGACTCACAGATAGAGAGTATGACGTCACAGTGTACAGTTTGTGCGGAACATCAGGCGGCTCCTCCGCAACGTTTCTCAGACTGGCCACGCCCCAAGGGACCATGGCAACGTTTATACATTGACTTTGCCGGACCTTTCTGGAATACGCGCTGGTTAATTGTTGTAGACGCTTTCAGCAAGTTTCCTTTTGTGATTGCCATGAACTCAACGACAGCTTCTAGTACAATCAGTGCCTTAACGTCAGTGTTTTGCATCGAAGGCTTGCCTGAAACTATCGTCAGTGACAATGGACCTCAGTTTGTTAGTGCGGAATTTCAACAGTTTTGTCGCGTGAATGGCATTCAGCATATCACCACCGCACCTTTTCACCCTCAGTCCAATGGTGAAGCAGAACGTTTCGTTCGAACATTCAAGTCTCACATGGAGAAGATGAAAGGTCAGCACTCCAGGCAGCAAGCTCTTCAAATTTTCCTGTCTACATATCGGTGCATGCCACGTGACGGCCCGTCTCCTGCCGAGCTGCTACACGGCCGCCGTCACCGCACTCTCCTTCACCTGCTGCAGCCTCCCACGCACCGAGTCGGTTCGTATGGCGCTACGCGTTTTCAGGTTTCTACGCCGGTGCTGTACAGGATGTTTGCTGGAAACAAGAAGACATGGTTGCCGGGCACCATTCAACGCGTGCTTGGTCGCAATATGTTTGTTGTACGTTCTTCCACAGGGTCGGAGCTGCGGCGCCACGCAAACCAATTGCGCCTGCACAGGCCGCGCGATCCTGTCTCCGGTTTCTTGATTCCAGACCCAGTTCACCGCCAGGGAGCACAGCCACATCGTTCGTCCCCGGACTACGAGATCGTCCCGATGGAGATCGACGCGCCTCCGTCGCCGCCGCAGATGACAGCGTCACCGAGAGGGACTCCGGGACCGTGCGGGCCCCCTCAGCTTGGGCCACGCACCTCAGAAGAAGATGACCTGCTCCCTCTGGGCGGGGGCGGGCGCCCTTCCCCAGGTTTCGGCGGGTTCCCTGGAGGATCTCAAGGCAGATGCCGGGGCGCGGACGGCGTCTCGATCCCGGCCTCAGCTACGACGCCCGTCCCACCAGTAACGCCCCCGCCCAGGCCCTCCTCCCAGTACCGTCGCCGTGGCCCTCAGCCCTACGCCACGACGGCGCGGCGGTTTGTGGGGGAGAGGTGTGGTGTCGCACAAGTACAAAGTGCGCGCCACCTACTTTCGCCGCTCGCCGTCATGCACGCACGGCGCGGCGATCTCACGACGACAGCCACGAGCGCCCTCTGCTGCAACCCCGCTCGTGGCCACCACGGAAAGACCGGTCACTTCGGACTGAGATAGCAACCCGTTAGGACCTTCGTAATCAGATAGGCACCAGTGAAGACTTTGCTATCGTACAGGCACTAGGCAGGCCTCTAACAACTATGTATCAACATTCTGCAGTACTATGTAAAAGTTAAGTATTGTTACATTCTGGTGCAATATATATCTCTTTCTAATTTACTCTAGTGTTTATAGTTTCTGGCTGCTCCCCTCCGTACCTGCACCAGCGTGCTATTTTAGTTCCTGTGTCGGGCTCATTCCACTCGGCCACCGACACCTACGAGACACAAAAGCGGCGACGAGGCTGGGACACAAAAATTACCTCCTCGAACTCTTCCATTGTCCTCCTATCTCCTCTCTCTGTTCATCTCCTCCCTCGTCACCATCCCACGAGTTTCCCAACATTGGCACTAGGTGTCTGTACCGTCGGAATGTTCACTTTTCTGTTCCTCTGCGGGATCAGACACTGAAGAGCATAAGTCAAGCATTGGCCACACGAGTGTTGCGTAATCTATTTTCTTTGCTGACCGACTACACTTCCTGAGGATTCTGCCAATGAATCTCAGTCTGACATCTCCCTTACACCTCGATTAATTTTATATGGTCGTTCCAATCAAATAGATCCCTAGGTTTACTCCAATATATTTTATGGACATAATTGCTACCAGTTTTGTTCCTGCTATTGACTTATTATATACTTACGGATATTTCTTTCTATGTAAATGACAGACGTTCAATTACAAATTTGTGCTCTGGCAGGGACTCGAACCCAGGACCTCCTGTTCCTGTTTGCTAGGCTGACACTTTATCTACTTTCTTTCAGGTAGATTGAAACTTCGAGGTCGTTAGTTCAAGTTTGTTCTCGGTTGTTGGTTGGTATTTGGCTCAGCTTTTTTATTACAGAGAATGTTGAGCCCTCTGACTGGGCGCGCTGAGCCATGGCGCCCGGCGACCACTCAGCTAACACAGTCTTGTGGATAACGCTGCTACACAAAGTGTGTTAAGCACATCTCCATTCATAACACTTACTGTAATTCTGCCTCAATGTTCCCCTATGAAATACGTATCAAAGCTGTCAATGTTCAACAATGCTGGATTAGCACCCCAGCAATGAATGTGAATTCGAACAATCGCGACTTGTGCCTCAGACAGAGGTGATATGAATATCAATAATAATTCAATTCCCTAAGACATACCGGGTGTTCAAAAAGTCAGTATAAATTTGAAAACTTAATAAATCACGGAATAATGTAGATAGAGAGGTAAAAATTGACAAACTTGACTAGAATGACATGGGGTTTTATTTATTTATTTTTTAAAGTATTGTTAGACGTGTGAAAGATCTCTTTCACGCGTCGTTTGGTGATGATCGTGTGCTCAGCCGCCACTTTCATCATGCTTGGCCTCCCAGGTCCCCAGACTTCAGTCCGTGCGATTATTGGCTTTTGGGTTACCTGAAGTCCCAAGTGTATCGTGATCGACAGACATCTCTAGGGATGCTGAAAGGCAACATCCGACGCCAATGCCTCACCATAAGTCCGGACAAGCTTTACAGTGCTGTTCATAACATTATTCCTCGACTGCAGCTGTTGTTGAGGAATGATGGTGAACATATTGAGCATTTCCTGTAAAGAATATCATCTTTGCTTTGTCTTAATTTTTTATGCTAATTATTGCTTTTCTGATCAGATGAAGCGCCATCTGTCGGACATTTTATGAACTTCTTTTGTTCTAATAAAACCCCAAGTCATTCCAAGCATATGTGTCAATTTTTACCTCCCTATCTACATTATTAGGTGATTTATTAAGTTTTCAAATTTATACTGACTTTTTCATCACCTGGTATATCGTCTTATTATATCAAAGATATTGAATATAAGGAGAGGCATTGGATTAAAATTTGTGCTGTGACTGGCATTCGAATTTGGAGACGTGCTTTAAGACAGTCCGTGTAGTGTCTTTGTCCATTAGGTTGTGTTAAACGAGTGGTTAAAACACTGCTTAGTAAGCAGGAAGTGCTTGGTTCGAATGCCAGCCACCGCACAAATTTTAATTCAACGCCTCTCCTTACATTCGATATAATGAGAGAATATACGTCTCTGGGAATTGAATTAGTGTTGGTATGCTGCGTTCTGGTAGCAAGAAACTGTTCAGTCACACAGTTGGTTTGATATTCCATATGCTCGCGCTTTGTTCATCAGGCGATGGTGCGGAACGGTACCGAACGCCTTGCAGAAGTCATTAAATACGGCGTCTACCTGTCAGTCTGTAACTGCTGCCGTCTGGGCCTCGTGGACGAACAGTGCGAGATTAGTTTTACAGGACCGTTGCTTTCGGTACCCATCTTGATTCCTACAGAGGAGATTTGTGTTCTCTAGAAATGTTATAAGACTTCAAACATAAGTTACAAAATTGTGCAACTGATCGACGCCATTGCATATGTAACCACTGCTTTATGTACAGTTTGATTTTCAGAAAGGCTTTTCAACAGAAAATGATATATATACTTTCATCAATGAAATATTAAATGCTCTGAATAACTGGACATCACCCGTTGGGATTTTTTGTGATCTCTCCAAGGCTTTTGATTGGGTAAATCAGGGAATTCTTCTAGATAAAGTATTGTGGCATGAATGGGATAAGTGTACAAATGGTTTATTCATACCTAACAGGAAGAGTGCAGAAAGTTGACATAAGTAATTCACATAATATGCAAAAAAAAAAAAAAAAAAAAAAAAAAACAGCTGATTCCTTAAACTGGGGAACACTCAAAAATGGGGTGCCACAAGGTTCGGTCTTGGGCCCTTTGCTGTTCTTAATATATATTAATGACTTGCCATTCTATATCCATGAAGATGCAGAGCTGGTTATTTTTGCTGATGATACAAGTACAGTTATCACACCTGACAGACAAGAACTAACTGAAGAAATTGTAACGACGTCTTTCAGAAGATCATTAAGTGGTTCTCAGCAAATAGACTATCATTAAATTTTGAAAAAACGCAGTACATACAGTTCCATACAGTAAATGGAATGACACCATTAATAAATATAGACTTCGATCAGAAATATGTAGCAAAGGTAGAATATCAAAAAATTTTAGGTGTATGCATTGATGAGGGGTTGAACTGGAAAAACATATTGAAGATCTCCTAAAACGTTTGAGTTCAGCTACTTAGGCTATTAGGGTAATTGCAAATTTTGGTGATATGCATGTCAGTAAATTAGCTTACTATGCCTATAGCATCATTTTCTGGGGTAATTCATCATTGAGTAAAAAAGTATCCATTGCACAAAAGCATGTAATCAGAATAATTGCTGGAGCCCATCCAAGATCATCCTGCAGACACTTATTGAAAGAGCTAGGGATCTTCAGAGTAGCTTCTCAAAATATATATTCACTTATGAAATTTGTTATTACCAATCCCACCCAATTCAAAAGCAATAGCAGTGTACATAACTACAACACTAGGTGAAAGAATGATCTTCACTATTCAAGGTTAAACTAGCTTTGGCACAGAAAGGGGTGAATTATGCTGCCACAAAAGTCTTTGGGCACCTACCAAACAGCATCAAAAGCCTGGTAGATAGCCAACTAGCATTAAAAAAATAAATTAAAAGAAGTTCTGAATGGCAACTCCTTCTACACTATAGAGGAATTTTTAGACATAAATTAGTAAATCTGAAAATAAATAAATAAATTTAAAAAATATTGTGTCATGTAATATTTAGTACAAAGTAATAATTTGTAAAGCCACCTTTCATTAACCTGACACGTTCCACATCATTACAAAGTGTCGTATTCATGATGTATGGAACAAGTACTAAAACAAAGTAGTAGACTATTACACAAGGACCCCCGGCACGGACCTGTAGGCGCGCCAGCCCCTCGTGGACCCGTCGAGCGTGGCAGACGGCGCTGAGCCGCCTCCACAGCTCGTCCTCTCGGCGCGCGTAGCTGCGGCGCAGCCGGCTCTTCCTGGTCAGCGGTCCTGGCATCGACTCCAGCCGCTGCCGCCGCCGCTCCTCCGCCTCCACCTTCTCAGTCTGCTCCTGAAAACGTCGCCGCCCATTTTTGCTGTTGATTTGTGTGACAGTGTATGCGCCACCCAAAACTGGCCCTAAGTTAAATGATAAGTGTCCTATTAAAATACTAGATGTGTGCTAGATGTACCGTGAGTTTCATGTTGCTTTAGTCCAAAAATCGAATATTTTTCATTGTTCTGTTGTTAAATATATCAGAAATGATTATATTACCCATCCTACATATACAGGTGATTTTTACCTCCGTGCAAACTCTAGGAATGGATCGATGAGAGGATGTACAACAAATAATGTCTAATGAATTTATGCCTAGAAATGCATGGTCTCTATGTTTGAGACCATATGAGTAGCCTGATATCAAAGGCGGACATCTGTCGTTTGCAAATAACTGAGATAAACGCCATTTCTTATTATAAAACGTGAAGTTAATACGTATGCCTGCTAGTTTCGTGATCATTTGCAGCTAAATTATGACCAAACTAGCATGCGTACGTATTAAATCCACGTTTCGTCATAAAAAATGGCGTTTATCTCAGTTATCTGCAAACGACAGATGTCCGCCTTTGATATCAGGTTACTCATACATTCACCAGTACTTTGTTACGGTGATTGCAGCAGTCCAATAGGTGCTGTTCAGTATTCGTACCTAGAGCTTGCCGACGTGGTGATTATTTACAGAAAGGCAGCAAGGTTTTATTAAGAGACCTATCCCCGTTGACAAGAACCACAACATTCAAAGTCTGGAATAGTCTTCCGTGTTTTGTCAATATGGAGGATAAATAACAACTCACCGTAAAGATGCTCGCTGTGCTGCTGATTGGCACGAAAAATAGACAATCAGAATCACACAACTTAAATTTTCGGCCATGGCCTTCATCTTCTTTTTCTTCAGTATTCAACCCTGAGTTTGGTTTGCAGCAGAGCGCCATTCCTCTCTTCTGTCTGCCTTCCTCTTCATTTCCACATACGAGTTACATCCAACATCATTCACGATCTGTTGCATGTATGATATTCTTGGTCGCCCCCATCGATTTCTTCCCTCAGTAGCTCTTCTGATATTGTTCCGACGATGTTATTGTGTCTGAGGATGTGCCCTATAAGTTGTCTCGTCTTGTTTGGATGTGCCTCCACAGGGATCTGTTTTCTTGTACTCTCCTAAGCACTTCTTCATTTGTCACTCTCTCTTTCTAGCTGATCTTCTATAACACATCTCCAGGGCCTCTAGCCGTCTTCTCTCCTCTCTTCCTATTGTCCAACTTTCGCAACCCTATAGAGCCACACTCCAGACAAAACTTTCGTTATACGTTTTCTTATCGCCATACTGATGTTCTTGCTGGTCAGTAAGTTCTTCCTCAGATTGAATGCAATTTTGGCCTGTTGTATTCGGCTCGCAATTTCTTTCCGGCTTCTGCCATCTCTTGTGATCTTGCTTCCCAAGTAAGTAAATTCCTCGTCACTTCCAGCTCCTCTCTTCCAATTCTTATTTTTGGAGGTTCATATTCTCCTTCTGTGCTGCATACCATCACTTTAGTCTTTTATTATTTTTTTTTTTTTTATTCTCATACCATACTGGTTGTATATAATCATTTCCATTGTTCTGAGGACTTCTGGATCTTCTTTGTCTCCGTGACTATAGCAATATCGTCTGCATAGCGTAGCATGTCTATCCTCTGCCCATTAATCTTGATACCCACCTCTGTAGTTTCACGAACCTAGTCTATAGCTTCCTGGATGTAGGCGTTGAATATAAGAGGAGAGAGAGCACATCCTTTTCTTACCCATTTTCTGATATTTGCTTCTTGATCCTGGTGACAGTTTCTAATCACTGCCATCTCATCCTTATAGAGACTGAGTATCACACGGATGTCTTTGTATTATATTCCACTTTTCCTCAGCACTCTTCATAAGAAAAAGAAATACATACATTCACACAAGCACTCTGACAACTATACACACACAACCACCATGTCCGGCCACTCCAGTGCCAGAGACATCTAGACTGTGAGTGAGGTGGGGAGTGGAAGTGGAAGAATGCTAGTAAGGGTGGGAAAGGAAAGTTCCGCGTTGCATGATAGGCGGGAATTTGAATTGTGACATTGAATACAGTGAGGGAAGGGTCGGGAAAGGATAAAAGGAATAGCGGAGTGTGGGGAGGGAGTCGGAGATTGTGAAACGATAAAAATAATAAGGGAAAAATTAAAAATAGGGGCGTTTAAGGAAGCTGAAAATCATGAAGGACGTGCCCGAAATGTTCCGACAGCTCACTGGAGGAAAATGTGATGAACACCGTGGAAAACGACCACCGTGTCAGTACTAGACAGTCCGCAAGTACAGAGTAACCCAAACCACTTTGTGGAACATTCTCCAGCACAACTATTACTACCCTCATTATTAGAGTGTGTAGGTCTTACTAGCGACAGAGTTTCCACATCGGGAGCACGTATTGGCCCTGGCTTATTGACCAAGATACCAGGATTTTTGCCTTATATCCCATTTACAGATGGGACCATCTTTTATGGAGCGGTATTTTCAACTTTCGTAACATGTGTGGGATAGTATACAGAACCCCCATAGAATGGTGATAGCGGATCATCAGTATCAGTGCAGCAGGAAAGCGTGGGCCACAACAATTGGCGATCGCATTTTGGGACCATTCTTCCTTCCAATTCGCCTAACAGGCCATCGCCGATTTTGGTACGTGATTTTGCCTCCGCCGGCCGCGGTGGCCGAGGTGACTGAGGCGCTCCAATCACGGTCAGCACGGCCACTACGGTCGGGGGTTCGAATCCCCCCTCGGGCATGGATATTTGTTCCGTCCTAGTTCGTAAGTAGTTCATAAGTAGTTTGTAAGTTTAGGGACTGATGACCCCGTAGTTAAGTCCCATAAGCTTAACAAACATTTGAACATTTGATTTTGCCTCCCTTGCTGGAAGAAGTGTCTTTGATGATTCGAAGGGTTTTATAGTAGCTAAATGATGATGTTCCAGCCCACTTCACCGTTAACGTCCAGGCGCATCTTAATTGTGTCTTTTTGCTAGATGGATCGGATGAGAAGGTCCAGTTGCATGACCTGCTCCTTGCGATTTCTGGTAATGGGGCCACCTCAAAAGTAAGGTGTATGCAGAGTCCATTCCAGATGTGGAGACACTGGTGCAGCATACTGAAGCGCGTTTGACACTGTTCGGATGCAGCCTGGTCGATGTGAACGGTGAGACAGATCAAGCTGTAGCGTGTACACGAATGTGTTGAGGGACATGGCAACCATTTCCGACACATACTGTAACTTTGGTTGTAACGTACAGAGTGTATTAGACCACAGTCACTGTAACAATGTAAACTACTGGCCATTAAAATTGCTACACCAAGAAGAAATGTAGATGATAAACGGGTATTCATTGGACAAATATAGTGTACTAGAACTGACATGTGATTACATTTTCACGCAATTTGGGTGCACAGATCCTGAGAAATCAGTCCCCAGAACAACCACCTCCGGCCGTAATAACGGCCTTCATACGCCTGGGCATTGAGTCAAACAGAGCTTGGATGGCGCGAACAGGTACAGATGCCCATGCAGCTTCAACACGATACCACAGTTCATCAAGAGTAGGGACTGGCGTATTGTGACGAGCCAGTTGCTCGGCCACCATTGACCAGATGTTTTCAATTGGTGAGAGATCTGGAGAATATGCTGGCCAGGGCAGCAGTCGAACATTTTCCGTATCCAGAAATGCCCGTACAGGACCTGCAACATGCGGTCGTGCATTATCCTGCTGAAATGTAGGGTTTCGCAGGGATGGATTGAATGGTAGGGCCACGGGTCGTAACACATCTGAAATGTAACGGCCACTGTTCAAAGTGCCGTCGATGCGAACAAGAGGTGAATGAGACGTGAAACCAATGTCACCCCATACCATCACGCCGGGTGATATGCCAGTATGGCGATGACGAATACACGCTTCCAATGTGCGTACCCCGCGATGTTGCCAAACACGGATGCGACCATCATGACGCTTTAAACAGAGTCTGGATACATCCGAAAAAATGACGTTTTGCCATTCGTGCACCCAAGTTCATCGTTGCATACACTAGCACAGGCACTCCTGTCTGTGATTCAATGTCAAGGGTAACCACACCGATGGTCTCCGAGATGATAGTCCATGCTGCTGCAAACGTCGTCGAACTGTTGGTGCAGATGGTTGTTGTCTTGCAAACGTCCCCATCCATTGACTCAAGGATCGGGACGTGGCTGCACAATCCGCTACAGCCATGCGGATAAGATACACGGCGTTCTGTATTGCCCTCTTGAACTCATAGATTCCATATTCTGCTAACGCCGGCCGCGGTGGCCGAGGGGACTGAGGCGCTTCAGTCACAGTCTGCACGGCCACTACGGTCGGGGGTTCGAATCCCCCCTCGGGCATGGATATTTGTGCCGTCCTTAGGATAAGCTAGTTGATAAGTAGTTTGTAAGTTTAGGGACTGATAACCCCGTAGTTAAGTCCCATAAGCTTAACAAACATTTGAACATTTATTCTGCTAACAGTCATTGGATCGCGACCAACGCGAGCAGCAATGTCGCGATACGATAAACGGAAATCGCGATAGGCAACAATCCGACCTTTATCAAAGTCGGAAACGTGATGGTACGCATTTCTCCTCCTTACACGAGGCATCACAACTTCGTATCACCAGGCAACGCCGGTCAACTGCTCTTCGTGTATGAGAAATCGGTTGTAGGGAGGGAGGGATATGCTGGTAACGGTGTGGCAGAGGCCTGGGGTTTAGCAGGATGGGAGAGGCAACAGGGTGACTGGGTTCAATTTTGCGGGTGGTGTAGAGGATACAGAGATGCTCGAAGAACTTCAGAAGATGAGGGGAAGGAATGAGATCATACAGGATCTGCAAGGGGGAAGGAGGGCTAAACAAGTTCTTCTAGGAAACTGCACCCTGCATTGGGGGCACTATTATTCATTTACCAATTTTTCTCCAAATGCATGTAGCTTGTAACGAATTATAAAAGGTCATTCGATACTTGAATGATTAAACCTTAGAAAACTCAAAATTACAACCACAGTCTAACATATACAGTCACGACACTCACTGCTGTGAAAGTTTTTACCTAATGACAGTTGCAATGCCCCTAGTGGTGGGGGTACAAAATACAGAACTTAAAGTAAAAACAGTCAAATTTCATTGAGTCAGTGGTATAAAGAGCTACATCAGTCTGAACAAATACTTACGAACATGTGTTTATTTGAAGCTTATTCCGCTCAAAGCAAGCAGAATATAAACATAAAAGAAACATAAATTTCTATTATGGTCTGTTCTTACTACGATAGGTAGTTTTTTGACGTGTATCAATTTGGTATGGAGTTAAATGATTCACTCATTTTTACACCTCATTCATCAAACTTATAAACACATATTTTAGTGCAATTATTTTAGCTTTATAAGCCAAAGATTCTTGCCGTTTGTGGTTCAGCTGTAGCAACAATTGTGAAGTTGAGTTCTTCTTTGTTCGAAAACAGTTTGATTGATTTTGGCACTTTTTGCCACAATTATGACACTTATCCTTCAGTTACAGCTGTGGTGGCTGATTTGGTACGTTAAATACTGTAGTTATTGCATTCTATATACGTTTCCTATGTTCGACCATAATCTATATTACTGTAATCGTATTAGAGAAACCTTAAAATTCTTGAATAGAAAAGCGACGTCTTTCTGCCAAAGGATAGGTCTCCGGTAAAATAAAATTATTCAGTAGAAGCCTGTAGGTTACAAGATAGTTGGAAATACACTGTCCTTAACCGTTTCATTCCTAGTGTTGTTCCTGAACAACAACGTATTAAAAGTTGATTTATACCGTATTTTGTGCATCAATCCATAAAGTTGCATTTTTATTGAAGAACAAAATGCTTCTTGTACGAGATTTTGCCACTTGGTACGGCGTGTCGCCACTTCTGAGGCATTAATCTGTCCATCTTGGAGGTTGTGTTGCTTTGCCGTCTGTATGTGACTGGGAGTGTGAGCATGAGTATGGTTCCTTTTATTTTATTATAGTAGCGAATTGTCTTGTATTTGCTGCGTGGCGAAGATTATGCTAGCATTATTGACCTGGCGATTAACTATCAATAAAATAAGGTCCAAGTAATAAAATACCTTGATACAAACGTCTGTGTTGTGCATGAAATATATGATATAAAAAATTCGATAGTTCGATCAAAAATTTTAAAACACATATTTTGATGTTTACTGCACTGTATTAATAGATAAAACATTTAGTTTTATTTTTGCCAAAGAACTGAAAGAGTTAACGTACCGTTTCGTACCTTGTCAGGAATTTTATTAGGAAACTTAAGAAAGACAAATGGGGAACTTATTTCAAGTTACATCTTATTTTTATGGTGCAAAATACTTTCCCTGATGTAAAGAAGTATGTTAAGATCAATGTAAACGATACTATTCGCACTCATCCCATATCGTATTCACAAATGTAGCTTCCCGGCCGGTTAGAGTGCTACTCTCGCAGCATACAACAAAAATGTGCGGACGTGTCGTGACTGTATATGTTAGGCTGTCTCACAACTTTGTAATAAAATTATTGGATGAGTAAACCTGAGAAATATTTTTATTGTTAAATCTGCTCCACTCTACCCCACTATAAGCAAGTTTTTCTGCTGCATCGTGTGGCTGTTGTTACATTTGCAGCAGACCCCTGTCGTTAGTACCATAAAAGTCAGAGTTCATTTTCATTGTTTCCATTGTTTTTCTGTGTGGTGTGCTTACTTTTCATGTGGAGTATGTTAAACTAGTTACACAACAACACAGGATACTATGTTTACCTTACATGAAAGAATGTGTTAACTTAGTTGCAAAAACACACAGGCTACTGCTAAGACTGCTCGTTAATGCATCCATAATTGAGGAGCCCAGCTATAGGTTAAACTAGAAGACAACATAGCCCCTGGAATGGCAGAGTGTGAAATAGCGGTGTCTGACCAGTTCCCTGAGGTGTTGCCTGGCCCTCTGCACGGCGCGCCTCAGCGACTGCAGCGTCCGCTCCTCCCTGTGCAGCAGCGCCGCCGCCCCCGCAGACAGCGGGACCTCCACCTCCTCCACGCCTCCGCGGCTGGCAGGCACCCCGTCACACCACTCACCACTACCGGCACAAATTGTTTTGACAGCTATGATAACTGAATAGATGCACTACTTAGCCAATCACGTAATACAAATACAGGAAAATATAGAAATAGAAAGGAATATATAGTGTAAGAAACATTTGAAAAACTATGAGGAGAAAGGCAATAGGAGTTATCCCCAAAATTGCAGGCCAATCTCATTGACGGCGATTTTCAGTAGGATTTTGGAACATATACTTTGTTCGAACATTATGAACTACCTCGAAGAGAACGACCTATTAACCAATAGTCAACACGGATTCAGAAAGTATCGCTCTTGCTAAACCCAGCTTGCCCTTTATTCACATGAAGTGATAAGTGCCATCGACAAGTGATCTCAAGTCGATTCCATATTTCTGGATTTGCGGAAAGCTTTTGACACAAGCGGCGTCTAATGAAATTGCGTGATTATGGAATATCTCCCCAATTGTGCGATTGGATTCACGATTTCCCACCAGAAGGAACACAGTTGGTTGTAATTGGCGGTAAGTCATCGAGTAAAACAGAAGTGATATCTGGCGTTCCACAGGAAGCGTTATAGGTCCCCTACTCTTCCGTGTGTTTATAAACGATTTAGGAGACAATCTGAATAGCTCCCTCAGACTGTTCGCGGATGATGCTGTCGTTTATCGGTTAGTGAAGTCAACAGAGAATCAAAAGCAACTGCAAAGCGATTTAGACAAAATTTCTACTTGGTGCGAAAATTGGCAATTGACACTAAATAAAGAAAAGTGTGAAGTAATACACATGACCACTAAAAGAAATCCGCTGAATTTCAATTACGCGATAAATCAGTCAAACCTTAAGGTCGTAAATTCTACCAAATACCTTGGAGTTACAATTACGAACAACTTTGACTGGAGAGAACACATAGAAAATATTGTGGGGAAGGCGAATCAAAGGTTACGTTTCATTGGCAGAACGCTTCGAAGATGCACCAGCTCCACCAAAGAGACTGCCTACATCAGACTTGTGCATCCTCTCCTGGAGTACTGTTGCCCGTTGTGGGACCCTCACCAGGTGGGACTGACGGAAGATATTGAGAAGGTTCAGAGAAGGGCAGCTCGTTTTGTTTTATCACGTTACCGGGAGGAAAGCGTCACGGAAATGTTGCACGAATAGGGATGGAAATCATTAAAAGAGAGACATTATTCTTTGCGGCGCGATCTGCTTGCGAAGTTTCAATCACCGACTTTTACTTCTGAATGTGAAAATATTTTGCTAGCACCCACCGACTTAGGGAAATGAAATAAGAGAAATCAGATCGAAAACGAAACGATTTAGGTGTTCTTTCTTTCCGCGCACTATTAGAGAATGGAACGGTGGAGAAAAGTTATGAAAGTGGTTAATGAACCCTCTGCCAGGCACTTAAATCTGATTTGCAGAGTATCTATGTAGATGTAGATGAGGATTAAGCGAAGTTTAGAAAGGGGGGAAAATTGCGTTGAATTTGGTTATTTAACAACAAATAGTTACACCTTTCTGAGACAGACCTAATCTCTTTCTTAGCTGAGATAATGAGAATAAGGGGAAGTATTGAATTAAAATCTCATTATCTCAGATACAATAAAGACTACAGTTGAGTCGCTGTAAGTTGATCCCTGATAGTTGCAGTATGAACTATAAGCTGGACAGAATAGAGGTTCTTGAAAGACGTATCATTAGAAATGTAATGTGTGCAATACAAACTGTAGATTGTTGGAAAATGAGAAGCGACAAGAAGATTTATGAAAATGTAGGGAAAATATCAGAAGTAATGGCAAAGCGAATATTAATCTTCTTTGGCCGTCTCTTCTCAGTGAATGAGATCAGGCTAACTAAACAAATTTGACTTTTTTCTGGAAAAGGAAATCAATAGTTGCATGGATCACAGAAGTAATAAAATATCTAGAAAGAAACAACAATAATCAGAAATAGCAGACAGGAACACCTTTAAGAATAAAATACTAAAGTTAGACCTCTTTCAAGAAAGAAAAAATAAGAAAACAGGAACAACATCGTCAGAAGAAAGGAAAAGACAACATGATGTTAAGATGGAGTATTGGAAGAATAGGAGAAAACAAAGCAGGAGAGGAACTGAAGCTGTTTCGTGATCCTGGTTGCTCAACTCGAAGCTAAAACAAAAGTACTGTATTGCATTCTTACGACGGGTGGAAACAAATTTCTTCATGAAAAAATTCGAAGGCTAGGCATTGAGAAATTCGTTCGAGTAAAATCTCTTTATTTTATTTATTTATTTAGATCTGTATTTTTAACTGTGGAGATATAAAAAAGAAAAGAGGTCGTCTTCGTGCACATCTCGACGAGATAAATCCAAAGATTCAGTTCACCTATGCCACGCGGGTGTAGCCGAGCGGTCTGGAGCGCCAAGTTACAGATCGCGCGGCCTCCCACGTCGGAGGTTCGAATGCTCCATCCGGCATGGATGTGTGTTATCCTTAGGTTAGTTTAACTTAGTTTAAGTAGTTTGTAAGCTAGGGACTAATAACCCAGCAGTTCCATAGATTTACAAACATTTGAACATTTATTTGACCTTGAGAAAGGAAATAGATCACTTTCTCTTGAAGTGCTAGTCTTAAAGAAAGAATATCGTAGGTTGCGCCACATGGTTTTCCAGCCTCTCACGCATACGACCAATATCATCGCCCACGACAAGTGACTAAACACGAAGTCCCAAAACCTACTTTACCTGTTGTGTTGTGGTCTTCAGTCCGGAGACTGGTTTGATGCAGCTCTCCACAATACCCTATCCTGAGCAAGCCTCTTCATCTCCACATAAGAACGGCAACCTACGTCTATCTGAATCTGCTTACTGTATCCATCTCTTGGTCTTCCTCTGCGATTTTTAACCCACACACTTCCCTCTAATGCTAAATTCACAATTCCTTGATGTCTAAGAATGTGTCCTACCAATCTATCCCTTTTTTAGTCAAGGTATGCCAGTAATTTCTTCTCCCCCCAATTCTGTTCAGTACCTCCTCATTAGTTACGCGATCCACCCACCTAATCTTCAGCATTCTTCTGTAGCACCATATTTCACCTACAGAGCTGAAATTTGGCAGATATGTAGTTTACAGTTATAAGACGTCAGATAAGAAAGGATTTTGCAACAGGGCAGAATTAAAGAGATGTAAACGCTTTCGTAAGTCTATATCAAAGTGTTACATTTTTTATTAATTACAGACATTAATATGATTTTTCTGGTGAACAATGTAGAATGGATAAAAGAAGTAATCAGATTTTTCCAATAGGACGGATTAAAGTGGTAAAAAGAAGATTATTGTTTTCTTATGGAGTCCTTTTGATTTTATCTTCAGCACCTCTGAAGCAGGTTTGCATATCTTTTGTTTTTCCATTCACCATAGTTCTAGGATACCAATCACAGCCCACCTCAAAAATGAATATATATATCACGTAATTCTGTTGTATAATGTTTACGTCCGAAATATTGTCTGTATAAACGATAAATTGTTGGGGCAGTACCATTTAAGCGTAAACATGTTGACTAAAATTGGTTTTATCAAACGGGCAAAGGTAATACTTCACAGAAAACAACGTCATTGATAAAATCAACAATCATCCTAAAACTGCACTGATGGCTTTTTACGAGCAGTGCCACGTTGGCATTGTGCAAGGCCTTTCTCAAATCACGAGTTACCTGATTACGTTAATTAGAAAATATCACTTCTTATTGTCAGACTTAAAAAATTAATCAATCCTACAGAAAGAAGATCGGTAGCGTTCATCCAACTAGCAACCGCGAGAGCTATTACTTGCGTCTTCTTTTGCATGTGATTCGCGGCTCAACATCAATTACTGCTTTAAAAACCGTGTCTGCTCGAATTTTGTGATACATATTTAGATTTAATACTTCTGCTGGAAGATTTATTAAACTGTAATTATTTAGTCATAGTTAAAAAAACGAAGTTTAGTTGTTGTCTTTACTGTATGAAGTGGACGAGGAAATATAAGTGTCGTCGAAGAAGGATTACAAATCCGATGCAGAGTGGTCGACATACATGGCGATGGGGCGTGTTTTCTCGAATCTACCTTACTTGCTTCATGACAATATTTTAATTCGAGTCAATGTTGTAGTCATTTGGCCAACGAGTGGTAAAGATTTAGGTGTTTAACGAAGGAACATTGCAGGGCCTCTTAAAGAATATAGAGCAAAAAAGGCATTTTAGTCAGTGAATTACAGCCCAATGGTTGCGCTGGTTAACGGCAATATTTGATCTGGCTCCGATAGCTACTACGGATGTCTTCTTCTGAAATTTTTCGTTTGTTTGTTTGTTAAAAACTCGTTCAAAATGAGGGCTGTTTATTCCTAGTAGATCATCAATTTTATTGTTAAGGTAATTAGTTTCAAAACCATGACGAGTAACCCATAGTTTTTATCGTTAGAAAAAATTTTCAAATTGGACGATGTTTGTTTTTAGAACGATAATTTCATTGTCAAAAATTCAAAATAAAGGGTGACTGTGTTTAGTAAGTCAATGATTTTATTGTTAAGAATTTTTCAAAACTGTAGGATCTTTCCGTTTGTTTAAAAAAAAAATCCGTTAAAAATCAAGGATGTCTGTTTTCAGTATTTCAATAACTTGATCGTTAAGAAAGGAATGGACTTGGTTACGTGAAGCAAACAAGGTCACGAGTAACAACCACTATTTTAATATTTGTGTTATTTTCGACAGTAAAGTTTACGTCTTACAACTTCAAAAACGTAATGCCTTACTGCAACTATGATTTCCCTTCTGAACATTAGAATATACTTATTATATTGATATCTCAAACGTACAGTTCCCTAGCGATACTGCAATATGTACCGTTGTGAGAAGCATGTGAAACTTTACATTTGACAACACACAAATTGTAATATCTCGCTCTACATATGAATTCACTTACGCTTCTTACAATAAACCCTTTAAAAATTTTTACTTGTGGCACTAACTGTGCGATTGTGTAATATGCGTCATTCTATAACTGGTGATCTAATTGTGTGGCGGAAGTGTAATAGTGCAGTTCTCAAATGAAAATTTTTCGATGGTAATTACCAGCTGAATTATTCGCTCGTAACAAATGGAAATGACTCGAAAATATTGTTTGCAACAGAGGAATCGGGATATCTCTTTTGTTGGATTAATTTACGGCGTAAATTAAAATCAAGGGCCCAGGTACAATCTTTATAATATTAAAGTTTATGACTGATTCAGTATTGTTTGATCCCGCCCATATCAGAGTTCACGCAATGCCGTATCTGTGCCCAACACCGTGCTGAAACAATCTCTACAATGCACTTAAAAATGAACTGTAATAAATGGGAACATTCAGCATTATTAGCGACCTTCTGCAAGGTGAAGCTCTCATCATGCCACCTTGTCATATTACAGTTTCGACGGTTGGGCTAGTAGGTACTAATCTAAAAATCCATTTAATATAATGTTCTGTTGGCTGCTAATGTGTTTCAGGATTCATGTTTATCAAAAACAATATAGTAATTGTTTGACAGAAATTAATTGCTGAACCGAAAAGTCAACTTATTTTCAACATAGAATACGATCGTAAGCATCACAAAAGTGTTGTGTGTCAACCACCCTTGCGACTTTTATAGTTTTTGTGGTCTACAGTTCGAATACTGCTTTGACTTAGCTACCCATTCTAGCATTGCCTTTGCAACTTTGTAATCACCTTCATCTGTGCATGACTATTGCAACCAAGGAAGTTAGAATAATGGGAGGTGGCGTTATCTATGCTTGAGAACAGGATTGGTTGAAGTCAGAAGGGCAATGCTTTTGTGCCGAAAACAAAGATTTCTCGCTTAAACACTGTGTGAATGTTGCTCTCTTTACGTAATGTCACTAAATTGACAGTCATATCGAAGTATTTACTTAGAAATGACGTACATTTCAACGACTGGAATTACTACACAGACGCACTACGACAAATATTTTGGACACAAAGAAATGCCGGAGTGCCCAGTTTACTGGCTTCACTTTTTCAGTGTTAGGGCATCTCCAGAGATTATAACCTCCTTGACTGCAACCTACATTATACTTATAATACTTTGTGTGCTTATAAAATTTACCAAATTGACGATTCTCTGTGTCAGCATGTGTCCCATCAGTAGTCTCACCTTTACTTAGGTTTCCTCAAAAATTTCTTTTTTCCCCATATTCGGATCACCACTACCTTATTAGTTATTCGATCTGTGCATCTAATCCTCAGCATTCTTCTGTAAGACGACATTTCAAAAGCTATTATTTTCTTATCTGAACTGTTTATTGTCCACGTTTAACTTCTAAGCTAACATGAACTCCTTGCAATACCCTTAAAAAGACCATTTGTATTTTGCACTATGCTAACAACTGTCCCTGATGTATCAATTTAGACGTGGTCCTATAATGGAACTCCTAGAGAGATTTCGAATTACACTGTAAATTACTTTGTAAATAAAATCAGTGTAAATTCAAGAGATAATTTCTCAGTGGTCGATCAGTAGTCGTTATCGCTAAAGACTATGAAAGGAAGTTTCATTATTAGATACTAGGTGGCACTTTCATGATCAGTTCACATGATAGTGTGCAAATGTTTGAGTACAGTCAGCTGAACATACCTTTCTGCCATGGTGCTGGGTGGTTCACACTGTCAAGCACTCTCGAACAGCTTCCCTGAAACACAGCAAAGATTAATTTGTACAATTAGTATGCTTCTAGATTGTATATATAGCAATGCAGCAATCCATACAACTTTGAAAACAAAGGACTGATAACACTAGATAAGAAGCATTCACATAAGTAGGTGAGATGAGACCAAATCATACTGACAATTTTTATTTATTTATTTATTTATTTTTATTTATTTATTTATTTATTTATTTATTTATTTTTTTAATCTATCGGACCAAACTGCGTGGTTATCAGTCCGTAGCTTACAAACTACTTAAACCTAGGTAAAGTAAAGTACCCTACGGACAAACACACACACCCATGCCCCAGGGAGGACTCGAATCTCCACGGCGAGCAACCGCGCGCTCCGCAGCGAGACGCCTTAGACCGCTCGGCTACTCCACCGCGGCAATTTATAGATGGCTGGATGTTTTCCAGAACACTTTCTCTCGTGGCTAACGACAAAGTAAACCTCAAGTTCAAAACTAGTTCATACGAACTCTGACATAAAGTTCGGTGAATAGGCCTGTAACATTAACGTAGATGAACTACGCATTACAGTTACTGTCAGAAATAGTCACTTTCCATAATCATGCACTGCTGAGCTCTACAATACTTTTCCTGGAATCTTTGCACAAAGTCTTTCTCTGAGATAGTGTTCAAAAGCCTCGTCACCTTTCGGTGGATCTCAGTAATATCGCTAAATTTCTTTCCTGTTAAAACGAGTTTAGTCGAGGGAATAGGAAGAAGTTTGGAGGACTGAGACCCGGCCAGTGTGGTGAATGTTCAAGTAGCACCAAGAAATGTCTGACGTATTGGCTGCGTCTGGGCGAGCGTTGTCATGCAACTTGAACATCCACCACGTCCACCGGGTCTCATTCCTCCAGACTTCTTCCTATTCCGTCGACTCAACCTCGCTTTGAAAGGTAAGATATTTGACGATATTTCTGACATCCAACGAAGTGTGATGAGGCTTTTGAACGCCGTCATCAAGGAAGACTTTGTGCAAAGGTTCCAGGACATGTATCACATAGCTCATTGGTGCATAGTTATGGCATGTGACTATTGCAATGGACAGTAAGGTAACTGTGCTTCATTATTCATCTACGTTAATGTTATAGGACTATTCACCGCTTTATTGTTACAGCTGGTATTCTGTGAGCACGCCGTTACTCGTACACTTACCATTAAATTCTTTGCTATAACTCGCAACACTAATTTTTGTTTCAAAAAGCTGTTTTTATTTCATTATTATTTACTTGACTACAAGACAATCTTTGTGATACGTTGTTAGGTTACAAAATAGTAAATGTCTCTTAAGTGCTGACTTAATCTTAAAAAGGAAATGTCTTAACTGATGACTTAAGCTATTGACAGCAATTCTTATTCGGTTAAGCGCCTCCAATTACCCCAGTCCTCGTTGTAATCATCCAGAAGATATTCAGTAGCTGCATCCAATTTTTCTTTTTAGATTTCCACAACGAAACTCTTGCCATGACCTCCTTTAATACGATGTCTATTGTAATTGCATAGAATTTTCTGTCATGCTATTAAAGGTTCTGCACAATCCGTTATGAAACCTATGGTCACATATGGTACTCTGCAGCCATCTGGCAGGCGAAACGGTCACTACAATCACTCGGCACTAAGTAACAGATTTGCATAAAACATGTTAGCATGTCAGGTGAGTTTTCGTCAAAGGAAGAAGGAAGGAATGATTTTTTTTCCTTTTTGTTAGAAATGGGAAAGGAAATCCGGCAGTGCCCATTGAAAGGTATCATACCCACATTTGACTGGAGTTATTTAGGAAAATAACGGAAAACGTAAATCACAATGGCCATAGGTGGGTTCGAACAGCCGTCGTCTAGAATAAGAGTCCCCTGTGTTGCCAGTTTTCATACAGTACTATATATTTTTCGAAATTCATAAAGGACAGGACTTTTGCCCTCACAATCACGCTTACCTAATGGACCTGATTTCTTATAAGTTGAAAAATAGCTGTACGAAGAAAAACAAAGTAAAGTGCCAAACTTGTTTACCTTTCTTGTAACATCACAGAACAACGATTCTGGGTTTTTTCAAAATATTTACACTCTACAGATACTCGTTAAATTTATAATCAGTATATGAGGAGAGTGATATCAGTTTCATGCTCATCATCGACGAGAGCTCTCTGTCTGCCACCACCGTCTTCCATCTTGGTGTATACAGGTTTGAAGATAACGAAATTTGGGACGTGACGTAGAGGAAATGTGTGCTCTTTGGATGAGTGTAGACTAGACTTTCATAAAAACGCCATTAAGTGTCACTCAATGTTTTTGTTTGCAGTCAGTCAGAAAGAAGATGGCGTCTGGTCAACAGAAGGCATTTTGTGTGCTGCAGTTTACGAAGTGCGAGTCAGTGATTTCTGCCCAGAATGCTTCTCTTCGGCGTTCTGCCACTGATCCGCGTGCACTCAAGAACATTCGTTGTTCGTATCGCAAACCTGAAGAAATTGAATGCCTGTGCAGAGGTAAGAGTCAGGTAGACCTCGCACTTCTGAAGAATTGGTGGAAAGAATTCGGCACACGCCTGAGCGGAGTCCACGAAAGTCCACTCACCACGCAAGCATAGAACTGTTAGACTTTCATACGATTGTTTAGCGAGAGTTACGACGTCGTTTGGTTTATTAACCACACAGATTACAACTAGTGCAGACTCTTCGGATTGGAAGTACTTCGGTTTTAGGCCTCCGCACTATATCGCTGGTGCACAAACCAGCCAGCCAGGATAAGTTGCTTAAAAAAAAAAAAAAAAAAAAAAAAAAAAAACTATCGTTTCATCAGGGTGACCATGTTTCTCGTTCAGTATATGACATAGCTCCATTCAGTAATTCGAAACGGTCCTCCAGAGTTGTGCACTCGATTAATGACCTAACAACTAGAAATTTCAAAGAAACTACAGCAGTTAGACTGGGATGAGGTTTTATAAGGAACCCGATGCTAATTTAAAATATAACTTACTTCATGATACATTTGTAAAGGTATTTGAAAACTGTTTCCCCAAGAAATTAGTTAAATATAATTGTAAGAAACCATCCAAAAACAATGGCTTATTAAAGGAATAAAAATATCATGTAACATAAAAAAAGGAACCATATCTATCTGTAAGAAACAGTAATAACCCAGAAACAATCAAATATTATAAAAATTATTGTGCTACATTAAGAAAAGTTATTAAAAAATCCAGAAGCCTATGCATCATGTCTGAGATTAGTTCCTCTGATAATAAAATTAAAACAATTTGGAATATATTTAAAAGGGAGACAGGGCAACGAAGAGCACAGGAAGCGGGTATTACCATCAAAACAAATGGAAACTAGTAACCAAAAGTCAAAAGTTGAAAAAATTTTAATGATTACTTTTTAAATGTTGTAGAGAAAATAGGATCTAAATGTTAATTAGAAGTAGCAAGGCAGTTAATGGTAGAGGCCATACTTACACAGTTTGATACAACTGAAATTCCACCCACCTCTCCTTCAGAAATTAGGAAAATAATGAACTCTCTCAAAAGTAAAAGGTCACATGGAATTGATGACATTTCCAGCAGATTATTAAAAGCTTGTTCCCAATAGATAAGTAGGATTCTTTGTCATATATGTAATAGCTCTTTAAAGCACGGTATTTTGCCGGAAAGACTGAAATATTTTTATATGTCGTTATCTACAAAACTCCTTTATCAAAATTTGCCGATTAATACTCTGAAGATACATTTATTCCACCACTTTTTACCGATTCTTATCACTATATTGCATTGTAGTGCTTATCAGATAAGTTATTTGACAAATTAGATTACGTCGGAATTTTTGATGATTTATTTCTGTCCTATTAGTTCACATAATGAAGTAATGACATAACACCTTCTAGATATCAAAAAGTTCGATGTTTGTAAACCTATTGGACCAAACTGTTATGGTCTTCAGTCCCTAGACTTTTGAAGACTATTACTAAATAACGTTTTACTTCATTTCTTCACCCCTCCCCTCTTTCAGAGCCCCAATGAAGTCCCAGCTATATGAGTGAACCCTAGTAATCGGGCGAGTAGTTTGTAAGTTTAAAAGAAGGTTCCTATTGCATGGGCTGTGAACGAGACGTCACTGATACAGGAAGCCAGGTAGCGGAGGGGGTGAAGAGATTTGCTGCCCCTGGCTACAGAGGGCTGCAGTACGCCGAGGCATCGATTGCTGGCGGCTATATCGGGTTATTCGCGTGCTGGAAAATTCATGCGCCGCTGCCGCCGGCACGGAGCGTATTTCACGTATTGAACAGAGCGGCCGCCACGGTCCTCTCGAAGGCTCCTATAAGTGTTTTTAGGAGCTCTAGTCGTCTCTGCTGCCCGAACACCCACGGTGCAGCAGTCGGGAGTCCTCGTCCTGGCATTTCACGATGTCAAGCAAATGCGTTATAAGCAGCAATTTCTTATATGTGACGCTTGTCGTAGGCCTAAGACAGACAGCAAAGCCAGAGGTTCACTGTTCATGAACTAGAAATATTTAAACATCTCGGCTGTGTGACTCTAATTAAGCCGTCCGCGGTGGCCGAGAAGACTGAGGCGCTCCAGTCACGGTCTGCACGGCCACTACGGTCGGGGGTTCGAATCCCCCCTCGGGCATGGATATTTGTGCCGTCTTTAGTATAAGGTAGTTGATAAGTAGTTTGTAAGTTTAGGGACTGATGACCCCGTAGTTAAGTCCCATAAGCTTAACAAACATTTGATTTGAACTCTAATTAATTAATCCCCTGTCGAAAACTTGTGTTTCTCGTGAACAACATGTTCTCGGATAGAGATTTAAGATAATCTTGAATGGACAATCTAGCAGATGGAGGTCGCTAAATAATGACCTACCCAAGGCCTCAGTTTTGGCCCACATCCTGTTTATCCATGACATGCCAGATATCGACTCTATGAAAATACAGTATGCAGACAACAGAGCATAAGTCTTCCAAACTGAAGACCTTAAACATGATATTTTCATTATCATTAATAAATGTTTTAAAGCCAGCTCATTGACATTATCGTAATATAGAAATCCAAGTTTGCTGCTAACAATATTTATTCAGCTTGTGCAAATTGACTGCACTACAAGCTTGCATCGGCTTATGCCATTTTCAAGTGGACCTGGTGATGTATAATAAAATAATTACCTACTTTTACAATATACAATTTTGTATACAAATTTTTAAAAATTATTTCATTAGAAATTCTCTTACGTTTAAGTTGGACTGACGTCCATAAAGCATATAAGAATTAGTGTCTTTTTGTGACAAGATGGTATAGTCACATTTTATCTCATTACTTTCTTTATTTGAAAGATATAGGCACTGTTTACTCTGTTGATGCTTTATGTTTACAGTAAAATATATCTGTGCCAGTCCCAGGGTGTACTCATTTGTCATGGATAATACAATAGCAGAGAAACATCGTTTCTTTTTCTTGTGTGAAATTTTTATATTCTGGAACAACTAGAAAATTTTCACACACACGAAAAAATACCCATTTGATATTCTCAATGAACAAACAGATTTAAAGGATAAAAATTATTTAGAGAACTTTATTGAAATTTTGGAAAAAGAAAACGGATAAAAATTTCACACAAGAAAAAGAAACGATGTTTCTCTTCTATTGTATTATCCATGACACACGAGTACACCCTCTGACTGGCACAGATATGTTCCACTGTAAACATAAAGCATCAACAGAGTAAACAGTGTCTATATCTGTCAAATAAAGAAAGTAATGAGATAAAATGTGACTATACCACCTTGTCACAAAAAGACACTAACTCTAATACGCTTTATGGACGTCAGTCCAACTTAAACGTAAGTGAATTTCTAATTAAATAACTTTTAAAATTATGTATACAAAATTGTATACTGTAAACGTAGGTAATTATTTTATTACCAGGTCCACTTGAAAATGGCATAATCCGAAACAAGCTTGTAGTGCAGTCAATTTGCACAACCTGAATAAATATTGTTAGCAGCAAACTTGGATTTTATATTACGATAATGTCATATTTGACTTTGTATATGCTGCGGGCCCAGTCGAGAAGAAACCAACTCAATGACATTACACTTTGAAAAGACCCACTACATGCAGTTCAGAACATGTAAGAAGTTTCCATCCAGCATATGATAATGTATGAAGAAGAGCAGATAGAATAGGTTGACAGTATTAAATTCCTGTGGTTACTACTTGATAATAAATTCAGTTGGGAGTAGCACACCACAGAACTGTACAAACGAGTTAACAAATCTGTATTTCCAGTACAAGTGTTATCAGACATAGGAAGCATAAAAATAAAAAGGCTTGCATACTTTGCTTACTTTCATTCCATAATGTCATATGGTAGAATATTTTGGGGCAATTCTTCAAGTCCAGCAAAAGTTTTCAGAGTCCAAAATCGTAAAATGCGTATTATTTGTGGAGTAAATTCACGGAAATCCTGTAGAAGCCTCTTCAGAGAACTGGGTATACTAGCTACTGCCTCTCAGTATATTAATTCCTTAATGAAATTTGTCTTAAATAATATATCCCTTTTTCCAACAGTTCATGCATACAATACAAGGAACAATAATGATCTACGCAAGGACTTAAAAGTACTTACTTTAGTTCAAATGGAGTCCACTACTCAGGAACACACATGTTCAATTTACCATTATTATTATTATTACAGGATTAATGAATACAAAGATTAATTAATAACAAGATCTTGTCGTATTCCTGTTATCCTCCGCCAAGCCTCTTTATCCAGCGCTTCTTTCTTGTCGATGCCGCGATGTTCCATCACTCCATTTATCTGGTCTGTCCAGGAGCGTCGTGGTCTTCCGCGCTTACGTCTGTCGAGTGGTTTCCACTCCTTTCTCAGGCCACCGATAATCTGGCATTTTCATCATATGTCCGTACCATTTCAGTGATTTTCTTTCAATTCTGTCTATCACTGTATCATTTGCCTTCATTCTTCATCATCAGTTTTTTCTTTCGATTCTTGATATTTTGGCACTCCTACGCAAATAGTCCATTTCCACAGCTCTTAGTCTTCTTTTGAGATCCGCATTTAATATCCATAGTTCTGATCCATAGCATAGCACTGATTCAACCGTAACCTTACCTACTCTTTTCTTATTATTGTTGGAAATATTCTTATCCCACCAAAAAGAATTCAAACTCCCTAACACCTTTCTGCTTTGATTTATTCTGTATGGCGCAATCCATTTTTATCAATATGTGCCCCGGGATATTTAAATTTCTCTACCTGTCTCATAACTGCTTCGACATTGATGTTTACTTCAAATTTAGCATCACTGTTCACCACCAGATACTCTGTTTTTGTTAGACTTATTTGTAGCCCCCAGTTGTTGTATTCGTGATGTAATCGTCGTACCATGAACTCAAGGTCATAATCATCTTGTGCTATAATGGCTTGATCGTCAGCAAAACTTAATGAAAATATCTGTACATTGTTGACTGTGATTCCCATTCCTCTGCAGCTGTTCTTCCAATTTCGGAGAGCCACTTCTACATATAAATTGAATAAGATGGGTGACATACTGCAACCTTGTCTCAACCTTTAGTGAGATTGATAGGTTCTGATAACTTTGACTCTCGTTTCAATTTACCAACAACCATAAAAATTTAGGTATAAATAAAGATCAGTTTAATTGGATCCTGAAAGACTTCCTCGTGGCCAACTCCTTCTACTCCACTGACGAATTTTTAAATAGATCCTAATGATGTATGTATCTGTATTCATACTATTAGTATTAGTATATTATCAGCTTGTAAAAAGAAATAATAATAATTGACATGTTCCACATCCATGAGGATCTCCTCAACATGAATCTGTGGAACGAACAAATCATCTAATCTAAGCATTGCGAGCAGGTACTGATGAGTGACCTGATGACATTGACTACTTCCATAAATAGAGAGTTCAACCTAACCGATAAAAAACTGAATTTACTGCATTCCACCTGAATAATGAAGAAGCCCAAAGGAAGGTACATGTGACTTTTGACGGAATCGAAGTCCCACATAAGTACAACCCCGTATACCCAGGTATTACTCTGGATCAGTCCTTGACAATCAAAGAATAGTGTTTAAGGCTTTCAAAGAAACTTGGCTCAAGAGTGAACTTGCTTCGCAAGATTGCTGGCAGCATCTGCGGTGCGGATGTTAATACCCTACGCTCTGCTGCTGTCGCTCTTGTGTATTCTGCTGGCGAATATTGCACGCCAGTGCAGGAAAACAGTGTCCACACAACAACTCCATCTTAACGAAGCCCTGAGAATTATCACTGGCACTGTCAGATCTTCGCCCATTCAGTGGTTGCCTGTCCTGGCCAATATTTCTCCGCAAGATCTAAGGACAAACCAGCTAAGGTAAAAGTTCTCAAGAACTCTCCCTTCTATGATGCTCTACAGCATCCCCCAGAACGTCGTCTCAAATCATGAAAATGTCCATGGTGTGACGCAAAGAGTTTCAATACCTTCGATGTGACCTCCAAGTGGCAACATCGCTGGAATGAACATCCAAGACAAACGCCCACCTTATTCAATGTCCGTCAAAGAACGTTGAAGTCTTCCATCTGCCACACCCAACCTGGGCGAAGTTGAACCGTATCAGGACTGGTCAAGTGAGGTGTGCTTACACCATGAACAAGTGAAGTTTCCTTCCATCTTCTGACTGTAACTGTGGGGCGGACGATCAAACCATAGAACACATCGTCAAACATCAAGTGACTCTGATCTGAACAAGTTGTCAAATTTGGACATTTCCATTTAATTGTAGACATTATTCTACACTTGTAAAACCATATAATAAATAAATAAATAAACATCTCGGCTGTTTCAGGAAGTCGAAAATTTGTGTCGGACCGGGACTAAATGTTTGTATAGGGACTTAACTACGGGGTCATCAGTCCCTAAACTTACCAACTACTTATGAACTAGCTAATACTAAGGACGGCACAAATATCCATGCCCGAGGATTCGAACCCCCCGACCGTAGTGGCCGTGCAGACTGTGACTGACGCGCCGCAGACGGATCGGCCTCCGCGGCCGGCGACCGGGACTGGATACTAGATTTTCCAATTTGGACCAACTTAATAATTATAGTTATGTGTACACGCTTCTCAATTTATCACGTATTACTACTGTAGCGCCCCCTGTTTATTGTGCCAACTTAAAAAAAAAAATGTTTGTAAAGCTTATGGGACTTAACTACGGGGTCATCAGTCCCTAAACTTACAAACTACTTATGAACTAGCTAATACTAAGGACGGCACAAATATCCACGCCCGAGGGGGGATTCGAACCCCCGACCGTAGTGGCCGTGCAGACTGTGACTGGCGCGCCGCAGTCAGCTCGGCCACCGCGGCCGGCTGTGCCAACTTACTTGTAGCTTTACCTGTATTTCCGCAAGGGATGGAAGGTCACTGCATTCGCACTAAAAGTGTCATTTGCCTGTTTGAGTGTTAGATACAACCAGCTGAAAAATGCTTCTATCGGGGCACAAAAATGACAGGTATGTTCCTCTTTCAAAGACTACTAGCTAAACCCGGCCACGTTTTGATGTGACTCACTCTCAAATGAAATAAATAGAAAAGGAAATACTGTAATTCATGTGAATACAGAATCACCGAGAGAATGCTTCAATCATATCAATTTCATGCGTTAGGCTACTGTGGCTATGTGAAACGAATGTTACAAAAATATAGTTTCGCAGATACTCATTATTTTAAACCCTTAAGATAGATTACATTTTTTGTCGTTCGTTTTCTCCACAAACATACAGATCAGTTTTTGGACCATGTGACGTATAATTCAGCTCAGTAAAAAGCTACTGTTTTCTACATTCTTTCCACCTGTTTCCCACCCGCTATGTCTATATTGTGCTCTCCTCTTCATTCTCCCTCTATCTAATCCCCGGTCTCTGTTCATCACTCCTTTTCCTTCCATCCATCTTCCATATCCTCCTCCATCAATTTCTATGCACGTATCGTCTTTCGCTCGTCGTACCTATATAAAATGAAAATATTAAAAATTAGGGAATTGCTTCAAATTATGTGTCATCTGCTGGAAACTATCACAAAGTTACATAAAATTACATGAAATAATGACGCCCATAAACAACGTTTTGTTCAGAATTCGTTTCTATGTTGTAATGATTTCCACTGATAATACCATGATCGAACTTACTGAAAATTAACCATTAAATATGAACGTATCTAAAATGCGTTTCCACGAAAAGTTGTTACTTTAGTGGCGCATTTTTACCATAGCGCCTGACCGATACGCAAGGCAGAAGTTGGCACCACTTCAATTTTCCACGCTCACTTATTTTGCAGCTGGAGAATTTAAAGCGTGATCAGAGCTATAGATATGAAAACATTTGCTTCCTTTTGCCTCTCTTAATGGCTACTCTTGATTTTCGTTTTGCACGCATCTATGGCAAGGCGCATTTTGAATTGTGTAAGTTTCATTGGCCTCCTTGTATAATTGTAATCGAAAATCGATAGGTTATTTTTCATGTTGATGTATTTGTATAATAATTTCGGTAAAATTTCACTTGAGGCAGCGGCTGATGTTGCCAAAATCTTTTGACTGCTCTTTGAAAACTCAATGACATACAATAAGGTTAATAATCTTCCGTATCTACCATGAGATATTACGTTAGCACCGAATGCCGCAGCTGCCGTAAGTAAAATTAATACTCAGGGGACACTGCATAGACCACCTTCGAGAGAGATCAAATCATCTTGCAACACGTAATATCTATAAATATAAGGCAATGTAACGAGTGACTGACTGACATACTGATTAAATGAATGACTCATCATCGCCCAGACAAAACCACTGATGATAAAAACTTGAAATTTGCAGATGGTGTTCATCTTACACCGTTGGCGTCGTTTACGAAGCGATCAAAAATGTTCAAATGTTTGTACAACTTATGGGACTTAACTACGGGGTCATCAGTCCCTAAGCTTACAAACTACTTATGAACTAGCTAAGACTAAAGACGGCACAAATATCCATGCCCGAGGGGGGATTCGAACCCCCGACCGTAGTGACCGTGCTGACCGTGACTGGAGCGCCTCAGTCCCCTCGGCCACCGCGGCCGGCACGAAGCGATCTTTCGATATTCTGTCCATAAGGGGGTGAAATAGGGGATGAAAAGATTTTTGAAAAATTCTGCTATTAAGTCAGTTTTTGGAGTCTTGGTTACAATTAAAAGAGTAGGTGTGTATCTCCCCTCCCCCTCTTCGTCATTGCCTACCCTGCCTGTACCTCGTCTTAGAAATCTAACTTAAAACCATGTTTAGCCTTATGTTCAAAATCTAATATCTCCAAAAGTTATTGACGGAATGCTTTGAAATATTGATACAACGTACTACTGGATTACGCGCATGTTTTTACATACCTATTTTTTTAATATATGTCATATACGAATTTATATAAACTTTGCAATGTGGAAAAGTTGTTGCCAAAAAACGAAAAAGTGTCCTATATATAGGTTATGTGTAACATATTAATTAAATCTCTATCTATATATAAAAGGCTTGTGTGTGTACGTGCTGACAGACTTTTCTTCATGACCATATACTGCCACCCACTCGTGGTTGTGGTGGTAGATAGCCCTTGGTCTAATGATGTTAGTAAGGGAGTTTGGTCGCGGTTCGTGGCAGTGGGTGAGTGTGACGAGCAAAAATTCGCAAAATATGCAATAAATACTCTTAGGTAAAGCTATATACTCTGTGACTTACGAACTTTACGGTACGAGTCAAAATCTGTTTATTCTTTCAATCGTCAGACAATGCGGTCCTTCCGTCTTTAATAACGACGAGGAATATCAAATACGCAATTTTTTAAATAGATCACATGTTTCCGTCAACCACACATTACCGACTATGAACAGAGACATAAAACAAAGATAAAAATCCAGATAGATTCAAAGATAAAAATACTCGTGGAACATTGATCACTGTCGTGGAAGCGTGTTGGAAACACAGACATACATTAATGAACGTCTCTTAGGCCAAAGATATTGATATGCCTGTGCCAGTAAGAAAAACTATGCGACGTAGTCCTACTCATATCCCGGCGGCCTCCTGTGATAATGTTGGCAACAGATGTTGAATAACGAGAATCATGCGACATCTTCATGAGCCAATCGCGTGACACGCAAATATTTTGTCGTGAAATCAAGCATACAGTGGGAACAGCAGTATTTATGTGGTTCGGTCATCTTTGCAACGATTTTATATCGTGTTATTGATGTTGCCAACATAAAAACACGAGGTCGCCAGGATAGAAAGTAAAATTTTACCGAATCAGATACAAGCGTAGTTGTCACATCTCATTATGACCAGCACTTCACGCGAAACTCTTTTGTATAGACTCTCATGATTCACACAGTCTTACAATTCATTCCAAATTCCTATTCAAGAAGATATTTGTGAAAACTGTTACAAATCAATATGCGCACTTATCCAATATCCTTTTCAGAAATGTAATTTGCTAGCCGCTTTCGGCGCTGCTGTTGCGATGTGTAACAAGATTGAGAATAGCGACGCATAATATCAAATATACAAGAAAGTTGAGGAAGCGTCACTAAAAGGGCCATTTACACATAGTCATCCGTCTTAACCGAACAAATAAGGCCCAAGATAAAGTCAGCGATTAGTAGGTTTTCCCCAATATCACGTGACATTTCCACCTTAATGTTGAGGGGACAAAATGTGTTCTGCGCATCTGAATGCTTACTCCAGAGATATTTCTGCTGTCTGCTGCCACTAGAGATAATATAGCGACACACGCGAGCGACAAGCTCATCAGAATCCTCTCTGCTTTCATAATTGTTGGGTGCGTTGTTGTGATTAAAATTTGTAATTACTTACATTTGGTGCGGACTACATTAAGATAAAGACGTCTTCTTCTGCAGAGACAATTGCGCTTAGTTATAATGCGATTTCTGAATATATAGTTCTGTTACACAAGGTCGATTTCAACTTCGTGCTTTTCGAAGTAATCACTGCAGGACATGGGGTCATGTATTAGCTGAAAGAGTGGCCGATGCTGCTAACACAGTCAAGACATTTCACTAGGAATACTATATTTAACTGAAAGTTCTATACAGACGATCAGCTTACTCCATACCTTCAACGATTACCCAGAGTTACATAATCGCACATTGACACCACCATGACGTCTTATTTAAACAGACATCAACTGCTCTGTTGATTAAATTACCAGACTTTCATCATTCGTCGAGTTTTCTATAATAGGGAGCACTGCATACAGAATAACTACATTGTCCCCGGTGCAACACTGCAACATACTAATACTTCAGCATACACTTACTGTGAGAGATAAACAGTTTAATACTACACCATAGAACCAATACATGGTTCTGTTATTATTTATTGCTATTTCTCATCTCAACTATAGAAATGTTTTCAGAAGTTTACGCCAAACAAACAATTACACACCTTAGTCTTGACTTTATGAACACAAACTAACATTGAATTTATATCGTTCCGGGGTACGGACTTAGATTAATTTCACTTTTTGCACGAAAACCTTTATGAACATTTATCGTTTTCAACAATGATTACTACGTAAATTTGACATCTTGGCTAGGAGAACTGAGTTTGACAAAGCGATCCAACAAGGATTCTGTTTATGCTGACCTAGGCCTGGAGCCCTAAGAACCATGATATATACATGTCCCTCTTTAACAACCGTTGCGAAGCACGGGCGTATAAGCTAGTAGGTATCTAAAAACTTTCCTGTGTTACAGTGCAACGTTGAGACAAATTTTGGACTCAATCAGTGAAGAATTTTTTCAGATTTTCAAACAGACACAAACCAATACAACATTTTTATATCTAGAGATAACAGAAATATAGGGAACCAGCTGCCTCCGTACTATTCTGCCTTCCTCACCAAAAATTCTGGCATGCGAACATACAAAGTGTTTCAGGAAGCTTAGTAAATACGAGGGGTGTTCAAATGAAAGTGTACGAAACGACAATGTGGATATAATTGATGTCTTTATTTAGAAGTAATCACCAGAGGCCTGAGCACAACTAGCCCACTGTTTAACGAGCTCAATGATTCCCTCTTCCCCGAATGTCTGTGGCTGTGACAAGAACGAGTCCTCTACTATTTCCTGCAGTTCGTCATCCGAGATGAAGCGCTTCCTTTTGAGATGGTATTTAACGAACCAAAAAGATGAAAGTCGCAGGGCGAAATGTCTCTAGGGCGGATGATCAAGCTGCCCCCACTTGAACTTGGCCAGTACACTTTGTGTGACCCAGGAGAAGTGTGGACGCGCGTTACCATGGAACAGAATCATTCCCTCCTTGAGTAGCCCAGGCAGTTTGCTTTTGATGGAAATGCATAGGCTACGGAGTGTCTCACAGTGCATGCTCCGCGTCCCTAGATATTGCACTACGTTATCCCAAAGTGTCATATTCAAATTTCAACCGTTTTGGTTCTTAGGACGTTTCGTACCTTTTCATTTGAACGCCTTTCGTATTTTTGAAGGAAGTAGTATAAACGAATTGCAATAAAATGCCTTATAACACGTGTCCAATTTTTATTGAGTACGGAGATACAGCTTTCAGTATGCAACCCAAACAAACTCAAAGCAAAGACAAATTAGAACATTTTCCCTGATTATTTCGTCCGTTATTGGTATAACATCATCATATTCAGGTGAAAAGAAAATTTTGTCCATATTCTATAAGGTTATTTTTATTCTGGTTCCGTTCTTCGGCTTACAATGCTATCTCCAGACTTTATAGATGTTCTACCAAGAACCGACGGAAGAATCTGTGAAAATTTTTTGCAATTCGTCCATACGACCACCTTCTAAAATATTTACTATACCTCCTGAAACACCCTATATTCGCGCTCTCTTAACACAGAACATGCAAAATCCTTTTACCAAATCTCTCCTTGTAATTAAGTTTGCAAATACAGCATCTTGTGTGTACCTTGTGTGCAAGAATCGCGAGACAGTGTATATACCATCAGACTTCAAGAATAATTCCAATTACAAAGAAATCAAGTGCAGACAAGACAATTACAGAACTATCAAATTAATAAGTCTTGATTGCAAAATACTGACACGAATTATTTACAGACGAATTGAAAAACTCGTGGAATCCGACCTTTAGTAATATCAGTTTGGATTTAGATGAAATGCTGGATACGAAAGGCAATACACAAATACGACTTATCTTAGTAGATGGGTTAAGGAAAGCAAAAACTACGTTTCTAGCTTTCGTAGATTTAGAGAACGCTTTTGACAATGTTGGCTGGAATACACTCTTTCGAATTCTGGAGATAGCAAGGGTAAAGTATGGGGATCGTAAAGATATATTCAACTTGTACAAAAAGTAGACAGCAGTCATTACAGTAGAAGTGCATGAAAGGGAAGCGTTGTTGGGAATGGGGTAGTAGCCTTTCTCCAATTGTATTCAGTTTGTACACTTAACCCGCAGTGAGAGCATGCAAGGAGAAATTTGGAGAAGGTATTAAAGTTCGCGGTAAAGAAGTAAAAACTTTGCTTTTTGCCGATGACGTAATTCTGTCAGAGATATCAAAGGACTTGCAGGAGCAATTTAACATAATGGGCAGTGTTTTTGTCTTGAAAAGAGGCTATAAGATGAATGTTAAGAAGGGTAATATGGCGGTGCTGAAAGAATTAGATCAGGTAACGAAACAATAAAGGCGGTAGATGAGTTTTGTTAAAATAACGTATGATAGTCGCTATACAGAGGATATAAAATGCAGAATGGCAATAGGAAGAAAAGCCTTTTTGGAAAAGAGAAAATTGTTAACATCGAATATCAATTTAAGTATCAAGAAATTTCTTCTAACGGCATTTGTGTGGAGTGTTGCCCTGTACGCTGAAGCATGGACAATAAATAGTTCAGCCAGGAAGAGGCCGGCCGCGGTGGCCGAGGGGACTGAGGCGCTTCAGTCACGGTCTGCACGACCACTACGGTCGGGGGTTCGAATCCCCCTCGGGCATGGATATTTGTGCCGTCCTTAGTATTAGTTAGTTCGTAAGTAGTTTGTACGTTTAGGGACTGATGACTCCGTAGTTAAGTCCCATAAGATATACAAACAAACATTTTCACCCAGGAAGAGGAAATCCAATAGGAATATCAATAATGGAGGATAGGTAACAACTCAACGTAAAGAGGCCCGCTGAGCTGCTGACAGACACGAAAATAGATAATCACATCCACACAACTTAAATTTTCGGCCATGGCCTTCGTCAGAAAAAGAAACACATACATTCACGCAATCATTTAGGCAACCATACACACACAACTATCATGTACGGCCACTCCTGTAACACATGATAGTTGCCTAAATGACTGCGTGAATGACGAAGGCCATGGCCGAAAATTTAAGTTGTGTGGATGTGATTATCTATTTTCGTGTCTTGTCAGCAGCTCAGCGAACCTCTTAACGATGAAGTTATAATCATGAAGTAATAACAGCTTAGTACTGACAACCAATACATACATTCAATAGCTTTACTAACTGCAGATACTTCTCTGCTCAAAGATGCCACCAGATTCTAACTCTATGATACCGCAGATATCTCAACGAATTACGTTCAAAACCGAATATTATACAACACTGGACAACTTTTCCCTGCGAGACGAAATACCGGTAACAGCATTTAAACACGAAATAGTACCCGAGCACCTCCTGATTATTGGCACTTTTACATTCATGAAGCAAACGCTTGTGTTTGCAACTAATCAGCTCTTATATTAACCAGAACGATACTAATAATTCCAAATTCCGCTGAAGAGCATAATCAGTCACATTGACTCTCATATTGGCTACTGCCAAATTAGCACAAGCTGAAATTATCAACACCACCTAGAAGATAAATGTCAGCACTAATCATTCTAAGTTATTTTAATTCTGAATCTCGTGAAAGAGAGGAAAGTAGTGTAGTAGTAATGAACTTTATAAACAAAGTTCTGAAACTTAACGTAACCGAAGATGAGAGATACACTAAAATGATAACAACGGGGAGATCAGTGCATTTATAACGTAAACAATGCGCACGTCTATCCCAAACATCAAAAGCAACAACTCATATTTGGTGTACGTTAAACCTAAGTTCTAGTTCATAAATACGTTCTTTCTGGACTATGTTCTTGAAAGGTTTCACAGCGTACAAAGAAATTTTGTTCCTCTTCCCATAAATTGTCGTATGTCACTAAAAAATTAATCCTTAGATAGAAGAGTTAAAGTTTACTTATGGCAGCGGCAGAGTACTGTGCTGATGTTGGCAACGAAATGTTAGCTTTATGAGAGTAATTAATTTACTGAGCGGACACGGGTGCATACAAGAAACTGTCAGCCATGAAGTAGGAACATCATTCATTATTTAATGTACGTCAACACAAAAGAATATAATCCTTATTCTATGTGATCGGGTTTTCAAAGAGTATTCAACGATCGTTGCCAACGTCAGCACACTACGCCGCCGCTGCCGTTAGTAAAATTTTACCCATAGGGGCATACTCACGTATAGGGGTAAAATTTTACGACGCTTCTCGCCGGGCTCCAGTGCTTATGTTGGCAACAGATGAACAATAAAGAGTAGAACTGCGTTAATATTTTGAATATTTTTCACGGGCTAAAGAGTAAATGTTATTGCTCGTTTCACTCAAAGCAAAAATAATACTGTAATACTGTACCTGCTCTATGGACAGGTTCTTCTATGTACCCTTGTCCGTTCAGAAAAAAAATAATTTTCGTCTTAATTGAAGTTGTCACGAAAAAACATTTATTGGTCATTACCATTGGTGCCAACATAACCACTGCAGCCCGGCGAGAAGCGTCTTACAATTTAACCCGTATACGTAACTATACCGGTAGCTGAGAAATTTACAAGCATTAACAATACTGCAAAGGCTTCTTTTACGTTGTTTACATTGTCTTACTAATGTTCGCATCACTTTTTATATAATAGAACATAGAACAGTAATAATTTCTTGATACTCACAATATATGGTCCAGTTTGCATGTAGCGCTCGCAGTTTATTATTTTCCTACTTCTTCCCAACTGATTCGCTCTAGAGCAATGATGCTAGAGCAATGATCGTAGCATCTGTGCAAACATTTGACAACTCAATCCAATCAAAGGTGGTGGATTATGTGTCTGAGATTTAAATTTATGCCACCAGTGTCTGTATCACGTTACCAAATGTGCTGTTTACTAACAAGTTAGTAAAGTTTTTCAGTTAATTTGTATGTTATTTGACACGAGTGCAGCCCTGTTCCAGCGTTATGTCCGGTCGTGACTGTCTGATTGCGCAACCTCAGAAGGTTGCATGAAAAACGATAACAATTAATTCATACAGTTTAAAAAATTTTGCAGGTCAGTACTCCGTTAAATATTGATATTTTTTCAGAATTTTATCAGGCGCTGGCAACAATATAGATTAGTACTGAGTCACTTTTATCTATTTCCGACTTCATTGTGAATTGTGAGTAGCGTGACGAGCTCAAGTTTCCTAGTGTACTGGGGTCCTATTGTAGAGTAAATTAGATAATCCTAATGGTCTTATCTTATTGTGACACTTCTATTTGTGTTACATTGATGAACGTGATAGTTCTTAGCAATGCATTGGCTATCGGCACTAGAAAAACTATAATTTTGAATCTATATTGAAAATCAAACCTAGCAAAACTATTATTGCTGATTGCTGAGTTTTCGTTAATATTTTGTTTTTATTAAAACAAATTATTATTATGTTGTTACGTAGATACGTATTACCACAGCTACAATTTACGCCAGTGACAGTTGGATCAATGAAGTTCCTACCAATATATCAAGATTCTGCTATTCAAAATATTCATACCAACTTAGAGTTACAGTAACACTCGTCAAAATTATTTTTATGTATTTATACGTCCCTTAACATTCATTTTTTTGACATGTCGCACGTCAATGCCAGCGTAATCGATTTACAATTGTACTTTCGATATATATCGTTTCAGGTCAAGCTACTTCGATTGCAAGCATTCTTGGAAATTACCAACAAGACGTACTCTGTTAACGGAAATGCTACCATATCAGTCCGAGTTGGACGGCCGTAGCGAACGCCACGCTGCACGAGTGCTCCGCAATGCCCGGCGCAAATAAGAAGAGCGGTGGGACTAAGTCTCGCCTACTCGCTGCCATGGAGCTTCTGGCAGCTGAAGCACTTGCTGCGAGAGGAAAAGATCGTTCTCGCAAACGTCCAGCGCAGTGCTTTAATTGTCAGAAGCTCGGACACGTCGCCAAACATTGCAAGGCCCCCGCGGCATGTATGCGCTGCGCCCTTGCACACGACACACGGGATTGTCCAAAGACACCGGATAACCCGCCGAAATGCGTAAACTGCGGTGGCCCGCATACGGCGAGCTACAGGAAATGCAGTTACAAAGCAAACTGGAGCCGCCCCAGTACTTCAAAACGACGGAAGAAGAACCGCCAGGCCGATGCATCTACCCCATCGGCGGTTCCGGCCCGGCCACCCCCCCTCCCCACCGGATCGGCGGGTGGTTCGGAACGGAATGGGACAGCATCTGCCGCAACAAACGACGCACTGGCAGCTCTCAATGCTGCAATTGCAGCGGAGAGAGCAACCTGGATAAACGACCTGGAGACTGTCCGACGGGAAGTAGCCTGCCTTCGCGACGAACTACGAAGATTGCAGGAAGCATCACCTCCCGTGGTGACACGGGAAGGAATAGATGCGTCAACTCAGACAGAAGTCTTCATCACTTCCGCTACGTCGCTGGAAACAATGGAGACATGCGACATCGCTGCAACGACAACTCGTGTTTCGACGCCATCGACGACGAGCTCTGACGTCACCTACACGAAAAACATTAGAAATGAAACGTATGCAAGAGCACCCGTTTCACACGGCGATGTCTACTGGCAAGAAGATGACGGCCTACCACTACCGCGCGGCAAAACTGTTGCGCCTGCGCTAACAAAAATATATGAATCCATACGAAATGGAACTTATCCGCACTGGGATAATCCCTTTCCAATCCTTCCCTCCCATCAGAAGCCATCCTTACCATACCCTCAAGTAACCATATCCTTCTCTGTTTGCGCAGAGCTCAAAGAATGGCTCGAAAGAAGAGGCAGTCCGAACATCCGACACATGGCGAAGTTCGCTGTCTTTACTCATGGGCAATGGGAAATCATGCTCCGAGATCTCATCGAAGACGTCACTGGAAAACCTTGGCCAGACACTGCAACGTGCGTGTTATCCCCCGATGCACTTTCGGACATGATGATTGTTGAGCCGCACAACAGAAGAAGAAACACTACGAAACAGGACTCAAGACAACAAAGAAAACTACACCAACGAAGATACTAAACAGCACAACACTGAAGAAAACACCATCCTAGATGTCGAAAGAAGATGAGTCGACACTATTGAAGTAATAACATCACAACACCTGAAGAATGCGGGGCAATAGTAACGCCGGTTACACCAACAAAGACCTCGACGACAATGAGACGACGAGGCATCCCAACAATTAAAACGCCAACAAGGCAACAAGAAGTAAGAAATTGGAAATGAACATAGACGAAACAAACAATTACCCACAAACCCTGATGACAAATAAATAAAATAAAGAAGTCCTATCCCCTTACCAATAAAGAAATTCCTAATGTTGTACGAAATGCCCATAAGGTAAACCGTACGCCGTAGAACTATAGAAGATAGTCTTAAGATAGTGGAGCTAGCTACCATATCAGGAGCAATTTACAAGTAGCGTTGTATACCGAACACACGAGCATTGTATTCAGTCAAAGATGCGGTTACTGTTCACCATTGATAGTTGCAGCACATAGAGGTCTATGAGCACTAACTGGTAATGTCTTGGTCCTGTTTTTAATTTACCATGCTATTATTATTGTTTACACCGTGAGGTATGAGTGAATTCGACTATTACGAATAATTATTGTTATTTCCTTGTGTAAATATATCTTTTTAATTCGAAATGAAAACTAATCTTTATATCAACCTAATAGCTAAAGATGAAGTACTACCCCACATTTACATTCGTCTAATTTATCTAGGACGCTGATCTCAGTGAGAGAAGTTAAGTTAGCTGACCTGCGTTGAAACTTCGACCATTCGCTTCGCAATATTTCCAAAACTTTTATTTGTCAACTAGCTAAATGCCCGCTGCTTCGCACGCGTAGACTGGGTGGTGTGCATTGGTTGTTTCTACTTCTAAATATAAATTTTCATAGATTTGACTTTAAAAATGCTTTCCTAATCAAGTATTTTGATACAACTTGCCACTTCTTATTGCATCATTGTTTGCAGAATTCAAAACATCCCGAAACGCATTTTTTGTTAATTATAACCATGGTTCCAAACCCAAATTTTCACATTTCTAGCATCAAAACAGTCTTAGTAACATCCTTAAAAGATTTTCCTTTATTTCACTCGCTTAATGGTTGAATTTCCAAAATTATCGAAACACGTGTTTTTAAAATTCCAACCAGAAATCTAAATCGGAAGTTTTGTGTTTCTTCTTCGAAATTGCCTGAATAGCAACGTATTTTCAAAAAACCGTTCATCCCCTTTTTCACCCCCTTAGGGATGGGAATATCGATAAATCGCTGATGCCTACAGTGTAAGATAAAAAACTACAAATTTGAAGTTTCTATCGTCTGTAGATTCACTTTTCATCTCCGTTTTCTGACGTTTAGAAACGAATCGAGAACGCAAAATTTCTTTCTTACGTTTTGGCATCTTTCTTGGTAGTTTTACTTTTCAAACTGCAATATGCTCTTATTTTATTCGTACGCTTGCTGCAGAATAACAACTGAAGAATGTCCTTCACGTTTCGCTGTATACAACCTCTTTGCTATTATAGTGTCAAATACATATACCTAAATACATATAAATGTATAAACAAATCACCTAACTGCTTACACACGGCAGAATAGTGTCTCAGAATGTCGTATCCTATCAACCAGTCGCGTCTTTTAGTCGATTGTGTGCCAGAAATGTCGGTTTCCTCAAGTTATTTTCATTACCTACTGATTACTGAATTATCTACTCATCAAATCAACATTTTTCTGCAGCTCTGCATTTCAGATGCTCCCCGTCTTTCGTTGTTTGAACTATTTTATCGTCGCCGGAGATTGGCGGCAGGTCAAGACTTGAATGTGAGTGAATTTTCTTCAGTCGTTAGATGGATGGCCGAGTATGGGGAGAAAGGGGGGAGCAAAGAGAGCACTTGCCCCGGGCGGAAGAATTTTGGCAGTGGCAAATTTTGTGCGAAATTTTAGTTTTGGGTGAATTACAACTGTTCAAATATTGTTAAGCTTATGGGACTTAACTGCTGGGTCATCAGTCCCTAAACCCACAAACGACTTAAAAAATACTAAAGACATTACAAACATCCATGCCCGAAGGAGGATTCCAACCCCCAACGGTGAACGGCCCGGCGCATCGGAGCATAGCGCTTCAATGCCGCGGCCGTAAAGTACAAAATATTTCTTACTCCTATATATTAATAAAGGTAATTGTCACAGAACATGTAAAATAAGTGCAATAAAAAACCGGTACCGTAAAACAAAAGTTCCTCGAAGCTGACAGGAAAATAGACCTAGACTTGATGCGCGATCCTCCCGTCTGCGTTTATTGTTGTGGCGTGACGGCCTCACGTAGCATACCATAGTTTTCTGTTGTATTGATCTCAATCGTTATGAATTTGAATTTAAATTTGTTTAATAAAACGTATAGTAATAGGTGGTCGTAAACTGAGAAGTGGATCAACGTATACAAAAATAAGAGAAAAGAAGAAGACATAAGTGAGGATTTGTCTCAAATACGAAAATTGGATTCGTTTGTCACAAGGCCATAATGAAAACAAACGTCAGGTAATATTATATTATATAAACACGATTCGTAATGAACACTTTGGAACTGTATTAATATCATCCACTATGTTTACATGCAACACTTCTTCCGGAAGTCGAAAACCGAATTTCGTAAACCGTTTCTCGCTGTCGTGTTTACATGTTACAGCATGAATCGGATTTCGTAGCCCACTCAATATGGCGGCAGAAAAACAGCTAATTCAAATGTTCAAATGTTTGTCAAGCTTATGGGACTTAACTACGGGGTCATCAGTCCCTAAACTTACAAACTACTTATGAACTACTTACGAACTAGGACGGCACAAATACCCATGCCCGAGGGGGGATTCTAACCCCCGACCGTAGTGGCCGTGCAGACCGTGACTGAAGCGCCTCAGTCCCCTCGGTCACCGCGGCCGGCCCAGCTAATTCAGTTTATCATTTAGCAATCGCTATTTTTCTTTACTTAAATACACAGATTCATGCTCACTCTAATGTTTATACTTTTATTTCACGGTAGAAAATGTTACTCTGCCCATATGTGCCGAAAATTCTTAAAAAGAAAACACAATTTGACAAGTCAAGAGCGATGCAGAAACAGTTGCGTTTACATGGGCACGAAAATCGATTGTGGAACTGGAAAATCGCTTTACAGAAGTGCATTTCCAGAATCGATTACGAAGTGTTTACATGGCCAACCAAAAGCGGAATTGGGAAATCGGTTTACGAAATCCGGTTTTGCGAGCCCATGTAAATGGGGTGATCATTTATCTTTTTCTGTCGTTCCTTAGTTAAACCTCTTGGTGTATTCCGTCTTTGCAACTAAATGAAAGGCAGTTGTTTTTCTGACATAAGCGTTTCGCTTCTTTTAAAATGTTCAAAAGTTTGTAAAGCTTATGGGACTTAACTGCGGGGTCATCAGTTCCTACGCTTACAAACTACCTACGAAATAACTTATACTAAAGACGGCACAAACATCCATGGCCGATGGGGGATTCGAACCCCCTGACGGGGAACGGCCTTGTATATCGTAGCATAGCGCCTCAATGCGCTCGGCCGCTTCGCCGCAGTTCGCTTCATTTATTTATGAACTTATGTACAGTGGCGATTTCCGATGTTGCTGATCAGTATGTGTCGTCCTGGAGTTGAATTCAGTCAGCTTGTACCGCCAAGATGATTACAACACTTCTCTCTTACTTTTTACTGCGTTTTGAATAATGTGACCCAGAAACGCCGAAAATCGGTCATCTGGAGTGTGCAGACCGACTAAATACAACTCCACAACGACACACATGTATTAAAATAATCAGAAATCACCACTGAAGATTCTCCACAAATAAAAGAAGCAAAACTGGTATGACAACTTCGTAAGAAACAAAAAGCCTTTCATTTAGTGGTATTATTACATTCGCGTTTTATATCTCTTTAAAGTCATATTCATAATTATCTTTATTCTGATTTTATCGTTTGATATTACATTCTTTTTAATAAGTTCGAGTGATCGAAATCGAAAAAAATAAAGATTGCTTTCGAAAGGAGTTAAAATGGGACAAATATTAAAAAATCATGGCTAAGCTTTAGTGAGAGCAAAAAGCTTTCTACGGTCATTATCAGGTCGTGAGCCACATCGCCGTGCTGCGGTGCGCGCGGCCGTTCGCCGTCGGGGGTTCAAGTCCCCCCTCGGGCATGGGTGTTTGTGTTGTCCTTATGTTAGTTTAACTTAGTTTAAGTAGTTTTTAAGCTACGGACTAATAACCTAGCAGGTGAGTTCGATAGATTTACAAACAACATGAGCCACATCTGTCGTTGCTGACGTTATTGAAATGGAAAGCTTTTAACGTCCACAACGAGGCGAACATTTTGCAGTTTAGACTTTAATCGTGATTTTATTCAGGGCGAAGAAAAAGAACCGAAGAAGGTAAAATAGGCTAGCAGGAGTAGAATTCCGCAAAACATTCCAGATAAGGCTGGCGGCAGACTTTACAATTCCCTCGGTGTTTCGTACGCAGCGCGTTCGTGGGCGTTGTGGATATATGCATACATTCAGCTGAAGACCTATCCACTCGTCCGGGACACTCTTATTCGTCCCACCCTGTAAAATTACGGACTGCGTGCTATAACCAATTTGTCGACCGTAGTCGCGGGGTTAATAGGCAAGTTCTAACGAGTTGATGTCACATATTCTGTTCAAATGTTCAAATGTTTGTTGAGTCTATGAGACTTAACTACGGGGTCATCAGTCCCTAAACTTACAAACTACTTATGAACTACTTACAACTAAAGACGGCACAAATATCCATGCCCGAGGGGGGATTCGAAACCCCGACCGTAGTGGCCGTGCAGACCGTGACTGGAGCGCCTCAGTCCCCTCGGCCACCGCGGCCGGCCTAGGGAGACAAGTTACTAATTAATTCAATTAGAAACAATGGTTTAAGCTGAATAGCAAAGCTAGGCTAACTTTCAGCTTCTATCTGTGGAGTCAGAGGAAAATTTTCTGTGCAATTTACTCGTTAGAACGCCGGCCGCGGTGGCCGAGGGGACTGAGGCGCTCCAGTCACGGTCTGCACGGCCACTACGGTCGGGGTTTCGAATCCCCCATCGGGCATGGATATTTGTGCCGTCTTTAGTATAAGTTATTTCGTAGGTAGTTTGTAAGCGTAGGAACTGATGACCCCGCAGTTAAGTCCCATAAGCTTTACAAACTTTTGAACATTTTAAAAGAAGCGAAACGCTTATGTCAGAAAAACAACTGCCTTTCATTTAGTTGCAAAGACTGAATACACCAAGAGGTTTAACTAAGGAACGACAGAAAAAGATAAATGATCACCCCATTTACATGGGCTCGCAAAACCGGATTTCGTAAACCGATTTCCCAATTCCGCTTTTGGTTGGCCATGTAAACACTTCGTAATCGATTCTGGAAATGCACTTCTGTAAAGCGATTTTCCAGTTCCACAATCGATTTTCGTGCCCATGTAAACGCAACTGTTTCTGCATCGCTCTTGACTTGTCAAATTGTGTTTTCTTTTTAAGAATTTTCGGCACATATGGGCAGAGTAACATTTTCTACCGTGAAATAAAAGTATAAACATTAGAGTGAGCATGAATCTGTGTATTTAAGTAAAGAAAAATAGCGATTGCTAAATGATAAACTGAATTAGCTGGGCCGGCCGCGGTGGCCGAGGGGACTGAGGCGCTTCGGTCACGGTCTGCAGGGCCACTACGGTCGGGGATTCGAATCCCCCCCCTCGGGCATGGATATTTGTGCCGTCCTTAGGATTAGCTAGTTCATAAGTAGTTAGTAAGTTTAGGGACTGATGACCCCGTAGTTAAGTCCCATAAGCTTAACAAACATTTGATTTTTTTTTGTCTCCCTAGCCTAAGAGCCATTGGTTGTGGCAATTTAATGTAAATTCACACTCTTACATGATTATGCTGATGACTGGCTGTTGTTTTATGGCCCTTGCTTCAAGACAGTACATTTCCGACCTGAGGTTATCTGGAAAAGCTGCTAGATATCATGTCCTTTGAACGTATCGTGGTTTTTTACTGCACCGTCTTTGTACTACTCACTGCTGTGCTGTGTCTTCTTCCTTCAAGTGTTAATAGGTGAGAAAATAACCAATTAGCAGTATTATTATTACTAGCTAAATCCGGCCACGCTTCACCGTGGCTCCGTCTGCTATGGAAGGAATGTCATACATTCCGTGAATATGAATCGATAATAACTGCAGGATCAAAAGTGGCGTCTGTTCCTTGGAACATGTCCGAAAGAACAGACACTCCATATATATATAATCCGCCGAGACTTTTCACTCTCGAAAATACCATGTATGCTTTTCCATATGTGACCACTGTGCTGTTTACACCAACAGTTTAACGTGCAATTCTAATCATGTATCGTCACAGCTTAGAGAAATGAAGTCTGGATTAAAATAAAGACAGTAAAACGTGCGTCCAACCAGGAATCCAACCCGTGTTCTGTTGCGAAGGATGTTATTTAATTCTTATTAATACTATTAATTGAAGGAGAAATATTTAAATAAAAGAAGTTAGCTTCGTAAGAACAAGAACAAAGGGCAAATAATATCCAGAATGAAACTTTCACTCTGCAGCGGAGTGTGCGCTAATATGAAACTTCCTGGCAGATTAAAATTGTGTGCCGGAACCGGGACTCGAACCTGGGACCTTTGCCTTTCGCGGGTAAGCGCTCTACCACTGAGCTACCCCGACACGACTCACGATGCCGCCTCACAACTTTACTTCCGCCAGTACCTCGCCTCCTACTTTCCAAACTTCACAGAAGCTCTCCTGCAAACACGCACGACTAGAACTCCTGGAAGAAAGGATATGGTGGAGACATGGCTTAGCCACAGCCTAAGGGATGTTTCCAGAATGAAACTTTCACTCTGCAGCGGAGTGTGCGCTGATATGAAACTTCCTGGCAGATTAAAATTGTGTGCCGGAACCGGGACTCGAACCTGGGACCTTTGCCTTTCGCGGGCAAGCGCTCTACCACTGAGCTACCCCGACACGACTCACGATGCCGCCTCACAACTTTACTTCCTCCAGTACCTCGCCTCCTACTTTCCAAACTTCACAGAAGCTCTCCTGCAAACATGCACGACCGGCACACAATTTTAATCTGCCAGGAAGTTTCATATCAGCGCACACTCCGCTGCAGAGTGAAAGTTTCATTCTGGAAACATCCCTTAGGCTGTGGCTAAGCCATGTCTCCACCATATCCTTTCTTCCAGGAGTGCTAGTCGTGAGTGTTTGCAGGAGAGCTTCTGTGAAGTTTGGAAAGTAGGAGGCGAGGTACTGGCGGAAGTAAAGTTGTGAGGCGGCGTCGTGAGTCGTGTCGGGGTAGCTCAGTGGTTGAGTGACAGCTGCGGTGCTGGACGGACGTGTGGCGGCTGCTCGGCGTCCGGACGTAAACAACGGCTGTGTCGCTGCGAGTAAGGTTCGTTTTGAACTGCTCTCTTCATTTGTAGCTATGGTTTCGAACTATAGTAAGACAGAATGAGTACGATAAATGTTCTGAGGAAAGATACGATAAAATTTACGTTCGATAGAAATTTTGTCAGACCAAAGGCTTTTGAAATTAGGCGGTGGTTCATGGAGAAATTTCAGATGACCGGTAACGAAGTAGAGGGTGTTCACTTATCATTTGTGACAAATTCTGTATATTTGAAGTTGATAAACCCAGAATTATGTTGTTCAATTGTTGATAAATGTGGCGGTGTCGCTAAATTTAACCATTCCGATGGTTCAGTTAGCGAAGTTTTAGTGTCACATGCCGGACTAGGAATTCGAACTGTTCGTGTTTTTGAGCTGCCTTTCGAGGTCCCGGCTGAAGAAATAAACAAAGTTATGAGACCATATGGTAGAATTATATCTAATATAGCTGAAAAATGGTCCGAGGAGTATATGTTTCCCGTACTTAACGGTGTTAGACAAATCAAGATTGAATTACAGAGGCATATCCCTTCATATATAAATGTATGCGGATACCGAGGCATTGTCATGTATGACGGTCAGCCTAAGACTTGCGCCTTGTGTAACTCCACCGACCACGTGAGGAGCGAGTGCAGCAAGAGGCGGCCGGCGCAGCTGCCGCGCGCGGAGCCTGCGGCCCCGGGCCAGGCGGTCCGCCTCAGGCTGACGTATGCGGCCGCCGTCTACCCCAGCGGCCCCGCCGAGGCGACAACAACTGTGCAGTCGCAACTCGCCGAAGTCCTGCCGGCACCCGGAAACAACGCGGAGCAGCGAGGCACCGATGACGTCAGGGCAGCAGACGAGAGCCGCGCAACTGATAAGCTGACAGTAACATCTGATGAGCCCGACAATCCACCCACCGTACAGGCGAAAACGCAGGCTCCCAAACGATTCGAAATTGCACAGGTCTCTCTAGTATCAGAACAGGAAGGGGATGAGATTTCCGTCCAAATACCTATGGAAACTGAAGTGCACCCGGACTGTCCCACCAGTGTTAATGACGATCTAACTATGGACAAAATGCAGTCAGCAGAGGATGAAATTTCTCCTGAGGACACACAACTTAGTGCACATAAAACTGACAAAAGGAAAAGTCTAGACACTAGACTTTTACAAGGAAGAGGGGCGAACATTGGAACACAACATGAGGTTGAGAACAGACACACGGAGAGGAAGGAAGACTGTAAACTTTCTGAGAAATCTTCCGCTGATTCCAATGATATATCGCCAAATTCGTCTCCAGAGGGCTCTCCAAAAAGGAAGAGAAACAAAAAACGTCGGGTGGCTCATGAAAATGCTGAAAAGGTTGCACCTATTTTAAAGGAAAAATTATGTGCCATTCAGGAACGTGACAAGAGAAAAGGAAATTCTGCAACAAGCAATGCTTCCATCTGCTCTCAAGAACTTAACAGACAACTGCCTTCGGACAGTATGCAGCCCCTATCACCAAACGAAGATGATTCACTGCTTAGACGGAGCACTTCACAGACAAATGTGGACTGGTCTGAAGGCAACGAGGATGGCAAGGATGTCGATATGGTAGACGAACTGCCGCAAGATGAAGACGAAGATTTTTACTAAACTTGTTGCAATTGCTAAAGATGATAATGACAATGAACCGAGAAATACGCACCTTTCATTATTCGTATTCTTCTCATTATTAGTCAGAGTCGAGATAATGTCACGCTTTTATAATTTGAAGAGAAATGATAGAAAGAATAGCAAAGACAGAATTATATTGTCCCTTTAATAATTTTGACATTCGAATTAGCCACGTCTCCTAATGGAGCAAACGTATAACGTCACTACTTTAAACATAAATAAAATTCAAAGTGATGTTAAGGTAGCTGCTCTTAAAGAATTTCTGTACCAGTCAGATACTGATATCGCCTTACTGCAAGAAGTTCAAATACCGAACATTTATGTGGCTGGCTTTAGAGAAATTTTAAACATAGCTCATGAACACCATTGTGGGACGGCTATCCTAGTCAGGGAGGGAATTGAAGTAAAAGATGTCAGTTTTTTAGACTCAGGAAGGGGCATTCGGTGTAAACTTCATAACACCACTTTTATCAACGTTTATGCGCCATCTGGGAATAATGCTAGGGCGAACAGAGCTCAGTTTTTTAAGAGTGATATTTTAACATTACTTAAAGACAATCCTGCAACAGTTTTACTAGGGGGCGACTGGAACTGTGTTTTACACGAAAAGGACCAGAGACCAAATTTCAATAAATCCAGGGAACTCGAGGCTCTTGTTACTCACCTGCGCTGGAAAGATGTATGGGAAATTAAGTATCCCACCCTAGTCAGATATACTTATATCACAAGTAGGTCACAAAGTAGAATTGATAGGATCTATGTTTCTTCGAACCTGGAAAATAAAGTGTCAGCAATTGAAGTCATACCGACCGCCTTCTCTGACCACCTCGCCGTAAGATGCAGTGTTCAGTTAGAGAAACAAAAGACATATTGGGGTCGGCCCGTTTGGAAACTGAATATCAACATGCTGTCAGATACAGCTCTTGCTGACACAATCAACGAGGCCTGGCAGACTGCTTTACGACGTCGCCACAAGTACAGATCGAACATTGAGTGGTGGACCATGGAAGCAAAGAAGAAACTTAGAGCCACGTTGATTGCATACGGTAAGGAGAGAGCGAGATGGTTGAGACACACAGTAGAATTCTATTACTCTTGTCTCCGGGATCTTTACGAACACCCACTGAATCAAGAACACATAATGGAAATTAACAGGATAAAGGCTCAGCTCATAAAAATTAAGAAGTCACAGCTAGACGGCCTAAAAATCAAATCACACACTCAGACTGTTGTGGAAGAAGAAACTGCCTCGCTCTATCACCTAATACGCCATGCAAATTTTCGACGCAAAGGTTTTATAGAGAGTCTTCGGGCCGAGGATAACAGTGTCCTAACCAATCAAAAAGACATTCTACATGCGGCCTTCAGTTATTTTACTAACCTCTATGGTAATAGACCCATAGAGGAAATAGTAATAACGGAGTTTTTATCATATTCTGGAATACAGGACAACATCACAGATGAAGATACCCGTGATATACAAAAAGCAATTACAGAAGAGGAAGTTTTAGATATTTTAAAGTCCTCGCCCTCTAAAAAATCACCAGGCCCAGACGGATTGCCCATTGAATTTTATACTACTTACTGGAACATAATAGGAAGTAAATTTACTGAAATTGTCAATGAAACACTTCATGGGGTGGCAGTCCCTATAGATTTTAAACAGAGTATTACTGTGCTCCTTCCGAAGGGTAGGAATACGGAAACGAAAGATATACTTAAATTGCGACCAATTACACTGATGAATTCCGATTATAAAATCGTAGCGAAGGTCATCAAAGAGAGGTTACGTTCTGCTCTCGAAAAAATTATTGGCAGCCATCAGACGTGTTTTCCAGGGCGCAATATCTTAAAGACCGTCAGTGAATACAGGGACATTGCTTCGATTTTTGCCAACACGGTAGAACACGGAGGACTTGCTTTTATAGATTTTGCGAAAGCCTTTGACAAAGTTAATCACGGATACCTTTTATCAACCTTGACTTACATGGGACTAAACGACTGCAATGTCAGAATTTTAAGGAATATGTTACAAGGTATAAAAACAAAGATTGCTATAAATGGGCACTATACTAAGAACATATCAATTGACAGTGGCGTCCCTCAAGGAAGTCCGCTTTCGATGATCCTGTACGTAGCAGCACTGGAACCTCTATTAAGAAGGTTGATGGATGCTCTCGAAGGTATTTCAATATCAGGCGTGAAATATGTAACCAACGCTTATGCTGATGACGTTGGTGTGATCGTCAGGAGCCAGACCGACTTAGAGAAATTAACAGACACCGTACAGCTGTATTGCAACGCGTCGGGAGCACAAATAAACGGCGCCAAGAGTGCATTCCTCAATCTAAATGGTCTCACGAACCCCCAGATTAATTGGGTGCAGCGCGTAGAACAGCACACAGCCCTGGGGCTTACTCTTTGCAGCTGCCCTCTGCGAATGATAGCGTCCAACTGGAAGAAGGTTTTAGATAGGATTCGGGGCACAGTCATACTAAATCATATGAGGGAGCTGAACATCAAGCAAAAAGTTAGACTCATCAACTGCGTTGTCTTTTCGAAAGCAATATATGTAGGGCAAATTTTACCCTTACCAAAGGAAATATCAAAAGCTATTATGTCGACAATTTGCCACTATCTTTGGCATGGTGCGATTTTTAGGGTTTCAGCATGGACAGCAACGTTAAAACCGGAAGAGGGAGGACTAGGACTAACCGATATTCAGAAAAAATCGACCGTTTTATTTGTTAAGAGATCCTTACAGCTAATTGAAAGCCAGCCTGAAGGTATTACAGCACAGTTATTCAACCTTTTTAAACCTGACAGTCTGCAGCCACCAATTAATATAAATGCAATTAATTACAAATTGAAACATATACGTAGTTATTACTTGGAGCTCAGTGATATGAGTTGCATTTTACTGGACAAGACCAAGAGGAACTATCAATATATGATGCACAGACTTAGATCACAGGACCATAAAAATAAGATGGTGGCCAGGTTTCCAAACAGAAATTGGAAAATTATTTGGAAAAATATAAGTAACAAAGTACTCTCCTCAGACACTCAAGTGGCTTGGTATAGAGTAATAAACAACATAGTAAGTACAAATGAAAAATTATATGCCATTGGCCTCAGTGACACAAACCAATGTTTAAAATGTCACAGAACGGACACATTAGACCATCGGTTCCTTTGTATGGAGAATACTGATATATGGAAGGATCTTATTAAACAGATATCTTTCCTAAAGAGGAGTGATGGTAGAGAAATAAATTTGAATTACATCTTTTTTCCAGAAGAAATGTTTTTTCCTCGACAAAAGAACAACACCGTTCACTGGATTATTGGAAATTTTTGTCACTACGTAATAGCTAACAAAGGTAGTGACAATGTACAGTATTACAAAGAATATATACTTCACGAGTATTACAAGATTTACCAAAAAAAGGATACTAAAAGGAATTTTGGGAATATGTTAAAAATTCTGTTTGAAAAACAGGGAGTAGGATAATTATGTATTAGAAGAAGAATGAATCGCAATCGCATGCTGAAGTAGGGGACTGCTGTTGAGGGTGAAGTACGGTGGGGACTTCGTGGGCCCCGTGGCCGCTACGGTAGCCGTGAAGGCCTCAGCAGAACCCTGAAAAGGCATGCACTGCGTGACGAGGAGAGATGTACAGATAATAGAATTGTGTTCGCAGAAGTTAAATCAGTTGATTCAGATTTCAAATTTGTCACAAAGAGGATGTTTTTTTCTCTCTCTAATTTTTTGTCATTAATCCCAGGAGAAGGGACTTTTCTTTTACATTTTGTAGTCGTCAGCCAGTATTCCTCCTCAGGAAGAAGACGTTTATTTCTACGTATTTGATTTTATACTCTTACACCGTTCACGAAGAACAACAACAACACAGAAGAACCATTGATTTCACATTGAAGGTACCAATCAGTATAAATGGCGGAGAAGCCAGGCCGAGAAGGCCACTTTTGGCGAGTGCAAGGACGGGTTGAAGGGGAGGAAGGAGACCCGAAAAAAAAGCGCATTGAGGCGTAAAAAAAAAAAAAAAAAAGAAAGAAAAAGTGGTAGAGCGCTTGCCCGCGAAAGGCAAAGGTCCCAGGTTCGAGTCCCGGTTCCGGCACACAATTTTAATCTGCCAGGAAGTTTCATATCAGCGCACACTCCGCTGCAGAGTGAAAGTTTCATTCTGGAAACATCCCTTAAGCTGTGGCTAAGCCATGTCTCCACCATATCCTTTCTTCCAGGAGTGCTAGTCGTGCGTGTTTGCAGGAGAGCTTCTGTGAAGTTTGGAAAGTAGGAGGCGAGGTACTGGCGGAAGTAAAGTTGTGAGGCGGCATCGTGAGTCGTGTCGGGGTAGCTCAGTGGTAGAGCGCTTGCCCGCGAAAGGCAAAGGTCCCAGGTTCGAGTCCCGGTTCCGGCACACAATTTTAATCTGCCGGCAAATAATATGTTTGCTGTATTAATGTCAATGACTGAAATTACTATTATTAATACTGTTGATACATAAAACTGTAATGTTCACGGATACGTTCATGAAAAGAAACTCACAGCCTCCTTCTGTCTGTTAAATATGTTTCTTTCTTTGACCTCGGCTAGCAGTATTTGCAGAATTTTTTGAGTATATGTAGAGATATAACAAATAAATCTCAGTCTGGATTCCTGAAGCGCCGATTTCTCGTTCCACCCATGAAGAACCAAACGCATTGCGACGTACTTTAATTATGCTTAGGCGTTAGAATGAATGCAGACACTGATCCAACATTCACTTAAACTTTTATTCACTTTTAACACAGTCAAATGCAATTCTAATACTTCCTACACACACCGAGACACTTCATTGTGGTAGGACGCCTCAAACACGAAAGTCGATTTCTACCATTTCTTTCGAAAAATCTGAATACCAGTTATACTTCGAATGTTCTCAAAGTATTAATTATTCACTCTGAAAATTATTTGCCAACACAAGTAGAATAACGTAGTGTAGTATAATTCTTACACACTTCATAAATATTTGTAACCACTACTACCAGTCACTTTATTTCTTTATGCTTAATCTGACATTAAGCTACGCGTTTCGAGCATTTTCTGCTCATCATCAGGCGTTGATTACATACAGAAATTGAAGATTGCAATCGTTTGACTTGTACGAACAATCGCTCCTTACAAGCATTGACTCGTCAATGCCACAATCTTCGCTTTCGCTTTGTTGGCAATCATCTGATGTGAACATAACTGAACACTCGTTATGGCATAATAAAACTCTGTAGTGATGCGTCTCCATGCAGCAGCTTTCCTACTATAGGTCATCAAGGTGTGCCGAAGTCTCGATTTTGAACATTCCATCACCACTGTAAAAATGATGTATACGCTTCTCGTCGTTGTGACCATCATCTCCATGCTTCGTCCACTGCCGACATGGGAGCAATGTTATGATGAAATGGGTGTGAGGTTCACTTGCATTGCATGTCAGCTTTACACTTACGATTTTCGTGTTCCCCAATATTTTCTGCGTCCCTCTTATGTTGGTGAAGCGGCTGCTGTAGAGTGACGCAGACAATATTGGGGAACACGAAAATCGTAAGTGTAAAACGGACATGTAATGCAAATGAACCTCAAGCCCGTTTCATATAACATCTGATGCAATACTGCCTGCACCACACATAGGTGCTGACACGAGACATCAGGACCAGCAGAAAACATCTCTGCACTTCAGTTGATGGCCATCCACTGCCCTCCCCTCCCCCCTGTCCCCCAACCACCACCTTCAACAAACAACAAAAGACGAACTTTAGATTAGAATATATGAAGTATTCTAATGATTTCTGTATGTAATCAACGCCTGATGATGATCAGAAAATGCTCGTAACGCGTAGATTAATGTTAGATTAAGCATAAAGAAATAAAGTGACTGATAGCAGTAATTACAAATATTTATTATTTGACACAGTCACGGTTACATAACTTAGCCATCATGGCAACAAATGTTCAAATGTTTGTATAGCTTATGGGACTTAACTACGGGGTCATCAGTCCCTAAACACACGAACTACTTACAAACTAGCTAATACTAAGGACGGCACAAATATCCATGCCCGAGGGGGGATTCGAACCCCCGACCGTAGTGGCCGTGCAGACCTTGACTGGAGCGCCTCAGTCCCCTCGGCCACCGCGGCCGGCCATCATGGCAACAATCAATTATGATTCTTACACACTTATTTAAATTATATACAAATAGAAAAAACTATTTTTGATCAAAAGAGGGAAAAAAAGGAAAAGCGAAAGAAAATTTCTTTCCCTGTTGAAAGACCGTAGAGTCCAGTGCATTGCCGTGAGTTCATTACCATAGCGCTTATTGTAGCGTTTTATTACGAGATATTATTTTACACAAGACATGATAAGAAAAAGGTTCAAACGTGGGACTGAAATTTAATATCTGAATTTTTTCTCCCATCGCCGACCAAACACTAATTAAATACAAAATCTCAAGTTTTCTGTGTCTGCTAGAATTTTGATGATTGTTGACTGAGTGATGACTAAATTAACGATTTTCGACTCGCAATATTTCGTAAGCTACAAAAGATCAAATAGTATTATTTGGGATTATAGCTAGTTATAGTAGGTCCTCTTGTTCACTGAAAGTTCAGGCTTGCAGCATTATTTGCAATGGGGGGGGGGGGGGGTCGAAATTCTCGTGACTGACTTCAGGAAAATGATGGAACAGCTGTGCGCTCGACTTGTCTTCGTAGGCAGTCTCCCTTGTGGGCTGTAGAGCTTTCCCAGTGTATTATTGTGGGAAGCATAGACTTCAGATAAGAATTTCTTGTGCATTGTTCTTTGTTCTTCTGATATAACTTCGCCAACATTATGTTTACTCTTTGTTTTCGGTTTTAACAGTTCATTGTCTACTTTCAGTAGTGTTTTCGGTTTTAACAGTTCATTGTTTACTTTCAGTAATGGTGAGAATAAAACACCGTTTATTCCACTAAGCCGACCGCGGTGGCCGAGGGGACTGAGGCGCTTCAGTCACGGTCTGCACGGCCTCTACGGTCGGGGGTTCGAATCCCCCCTCGGGCATGGATATTTGTGCAGTCCTTAGTTGTAGCTAATTCATAAGTAGTTTGTAAGTTTAGGGACTGATGACCCCGTAGTTAAGTCCCTTAAGCTTAACAAACATTTGAACATTTTTGAACATTCAGTAAGTGCCGCGCGGAATGGCCCAGTGGTCAGAGCGCGCTCGATCAGAGGGCTAGACGTCATCTGTAATAATAATAATCTCTATCTATATAAAAGCGAAAGGACACTCATTCACCCACTCACTGACCAAATACGAAATCTCAAAAACTATTTCACCTATGAAGCTGAAATTTGACAGGAATGTAGTTTATAGGTAGAAGACGTCAGCTAAAAAATGGTTCAAATGGTTGTTAAGCTTATGGGACTTAACTACAGGGTCATCAGTCCCTAAACTTACAAACTACTTATGAACTACTTACAAACTAGGACGGCACAAATATCCATGCCCGAGGGGGGATTCGAACCCCCGATCGTAGTGGCCGTGCTGACCGTGACTGGAGCGCCTCAGTCACCTCGGCCACCGCGGCCGGCAGACGTCAGCTAAGAATGGATTTTTCGATAGGGCCGATCATAGACCAAAGATAACATAGACTGTGCATGACCTCATTATACTGAACTTCGACCAGTATCTGTGGTCGAAGATACTGAACCAACATCTAAGTCACGTGACTCGGGGTAAGAAACCGTTTTCATCACTACGAGTAATGCGAAATACAGCTGATAGTTGCAGTTCTTATCCTATGTAGTGGAAATTAAGTGTAGATTTGAGCAATAAAACGTCTTAGCGTATTCTTATTATCTGTAGTAGTACAGTTGCAGTTAGTTCTCCGAAATTGCAAAAATTAATGCGATAGCTACAGTTTTTACATGTGCCTAGATGAAACGTATTGACAGTTCTTTTTACAAGCAAAAGAACTACAGCTTTTAAGCGAAAGATTGGTGTCCTTTTACTGGGAGTCTTTCAGTTTCTTAGTTTACGTAGAAGATCAAATATGAGCTTCAAAGGAGCATCAGCTTCCTTACGATTCCTCAAGAATATATGTGAAATGTTTCATTGTGCTTTCATTAGAAATGAAATCTGTTTGCATCCATGATTTCCGATCTTAACAAAACACAAGCGTTTATATTTTAAGACTTTTACCACAGACGTGATGCCAAAACTTAAAACAGCCAAAATATTGCCTGTTTACATTAAATAATAGGGTAGTGTGGAAGCATCATCGATACACTCGGCAAGAAGTGATTTTATAGGTGTGATGAATAGTCTGTATGAATTATTAGCATTGTGTAACGTCACTGAAAACCGATTTTCACCAGAAATGACTTACTTGCTGACATGTAAACTCGCCCAAGAGCAGCTTGAATAATCATTGCATCGATAATCACAGTCATAAGGTGCAAAAACTAAAAAATTCTTATCGCAACACGAACACCGAGGATATGCAATTCTGTTGCTTCTAAAAATAACTGTCAATGCGGTACTTTTCACCTTGGCTCATGTAAACACGACAATCATTAGATCAATATTAATAACAAGATGAAATTGCATTGTCTTTACAACTATATGTGTAACAGGAATACGAGAAGTCGTTTTATTGCTAAAATCAACACTTGATTTTACCTATACTTGCGAATACTGTTTCTCATAATGACTAAAACTCAGTCACGTGGCTCGGTGCAGTGTTAGATGTTGCTTTCAAACCACAATACAGCAGAGATAGGGACATGCACAATCTATGTTTTCTTTGGTCTATGGGGCCGATCAAGGAGGTACCTTCTTGGGGCCGATAGTTCAGGAGATATGCCGTCATAAACAATGAAAACTTCCCCGTCTTGCGGCACATGATACCGCGACTTTATCAGTCCACTATTCGAGAAGGAGAGCACTGAGCGACTTGCAATAGACTTTAAACATAATTTCAAACCTGAAGGAAACTTTTTCTCGCTGACAACCCCAGCATAACGATAAAAAGAAAAAAAAATTGTTGCTTACTACTTTTTCGGTGTTCATGCAGTAAAATTACGGCTTTTAGCATGACGTTACAATTCGTACGCTATTGATTGTATACGCAAGAAATGTCACAGACAGTATACGTATACACACACAGCGCTGAACGTACGTTCTAAATTTTATCGTAGTGCGATACACAGTTCATGACATATAGAGGCATTAACAATTAGATGTGCGATAAGCGACAATGATGTTCACTTTCTCCAAACCCACTGGACCGATTTTAACCAAATTTGGTACACATATTCCTAACGTGAGATAACAATTGCTGTACGAGTAAGAACGACATACGACACATGGTTGAGGAGATATAACGTCATAAACAATAAGAGTTGCAAGAAACTGCCACATAATGCGACGAGACTTTATAAATAAACCATCTGTGAATCATAGTACTTAGCGACTTGCAACAATTTTAAACATAATTTCAAACCTTTATTAAACTTTTGCTCGCTGGCAACTACATCAAAATACTGAAAGGAAAAAAGTTTCTCGCTTACTACTTTTCCGCTGTTCATGGAGCAAAATTTCGACATTCGGTATGACGTTGCAGTTTATAATTTGTACACTAAAAATTGTAGTCGCAGGAAATTTCACAGATAGTATACACACATGCAGATGAATGCACTTTGGAAATAATCTCACAATGCGTCACGTAGTTCATGAGATAAGGACAATAACAGTTACGATCATGGAAAACCGCCCCTTCAGGCATTTTAATCTGTTCGCAACGTATTTTACCGTGACAGCACTTACACTCATGAATAGACAACTGCAAAATCATACAATTGTATAACATATAATTCAATAAATATGAGATCATATATACATATTGCGATGTTTAAAAACCTGTCAAATCATGCAACACGTATTCCAGTCAGCTTAAGGAAATTCCTGGAAAGCTAACAGTAGTGTTGACAACTTTGTGATCTGAAGCGCACACGGATGTAGGCGATAGCAACTGACTTTTATGGAGTTATAAGGAGAGGAAGAGAATGAAACAGAGTACATCCAACGAATAGCCATTATTTACGACAGATCTGGCTTTTAACTTCAAGAGTCTACACTTTCCAGTGAGACTTCCATTTTCTATAACGAGTAATAAACCACCGGGCAATCTATTCATTACTGTGGAGTGGATTTGACATCTCCATGCTAATCACACGGCAACTTTATGTCACTTGCTCAGGGGTGGCCTCAGCAAAGAAATTTTTCATATTAGATCCTGCACAAGTAACAAGAAACATTCCAGAATGAACCTTCTCTCTGCAGCGGAGTGAAAGTTTCATTTTGGAAACATCCCTTAGGCTGTGGTTAAGCCATGTCTCCACCATATCCTTTCTTCCAGGAGTGCTAGTCTTGCATGGTTCGCAGGAGAACTTCTGTGAAGTTTGGAAAGTAGGGGGCGAGGTACTGGCGGAAGTAAAGTTGTGAGGCGGCACCGTGAGACGTGTCGGGATAGCTCAGTCGGTAGAGCGCTTGCCCGCGAAAGGCAAAGGTCCCACGTTCGAGTCCAGATTCTGGCACACATTTTTAATCTGCCAGAAAGTTTCAACAAGAAATATTGTTTATAGTAAAGTTTTGAATTAAATGAATGTATGAATGTTCCCTGTCATTTGTGTTTTGATTAGTATTTTCTTTGTTTGGAAACAGCCTTATTTCTTATATATTCTCTTAGAAAAAAGGAGATGCACAGAGAGAGAAGTGATAAGAGAAGTAGTAACTCAAGGCTTGCATAAATAAATAAATACCCGGACAATGCCGGGTTTTCAGCTAGTAATAATATAAAACTGAGCCAAAAACTCAACGAACAACCCAGGACGAACATGAACAAACGCACGCAAGAATCGATCTGCCTGAAAAAAAAAAATAAAAATGTCTTAGGCGTCATGCTACGCCCTGGGCGGCTATTCCCGTAGGAGCTTCGGCTAGATGTGTGTGTGTGTGTGTGTGTGTGTGTGTGTGTGTGTGTGTGTGTGCGTGTTGTCCTTCGTGCAAGTTAGTTTAAGTCGTTTTTAAGTCTAGGGACTGATAATCATAACAGTTTCGTCCAATAGGTTTACAAATATTAGAACATTTTTTCGAGTACGTGTGTATTTTTGAATGCTGATTACTGTATAATTATGAAAGAACCATGCTTATAATTCATGTACCACCCGTTGCATTCTCGTGTGGTACTTGCATTTAATGGTGTGTATTTCCTAATATATATATATATATATATATATATATATATATATATATATATATGTGTGTGTGTGTGTGTGTGTGTGTGTGTGTGTGTGTGTCTGTGTGTTTTTTAAATTGTTAATGAAACTTAGCAAAGAAGAACTGCAGTCAATATTAATAAACTTCAGAGAAACTTTAGAATAAACTCATGTAAAAAAAATACCGACAGTTTTCTGAATGTCTTATTGTTGTTTGCTTCATCGCATCTCAGGGTAATTATGTGGTTCACTTTAAGGCCTAAGTAATGAACTAAGACGAAACTTTTCACTCTTGAGAACGATTTGTATTTTCTAAAAAACATTTACATCACAACTGAGAGTTTACAAAAAAAAAAAAAAAAAAAACCGAGACAGCTCATCACTTCTAACTGCTCGAGAAGACAAGACTGACTACTAATTAACAAGCAAAGATACTGCTCTTCCACTTTTTTTTCTTTTGGTTCCACAGATGATTTTTTCTTCACAACATTAATTAATAATTGTCTATTATTGTTATTATTATAATTATTAATTTTTTTCTCTCTCTCTCTTTTTTAATAATAATAAAAATGAAATTAAAACAGAAATTCGCTTCTTACTGTTCTGATACCTCAACACTTCATCCCTGGTAACAGCACAGATTTATGATCTACACATATCATAAGCCAGTTTCGTCCAATTGTTACAAACTCGAAGATGGTTGATCTCCCCTACAATTTCGCCAATTAAGGTTTATTGATCAGTTTATAACAAACAGAAGATAGTTTAGCGTTTGAAATAGTCTTGCACGTAATCTGATGGGGCTATAGATAAGGGACAGAAACTGTAGTAGTTAACCGTTATCTCTAGAACTGATGCTGCTTCCTGTACAATAGATTACAGTCATTTGAATTCATTGCAGATCACACACAAACAGCTGCGAAATTATTTGAAAAACAATTCGACTGCTCTCCATCTCAGACAAGTGTAGTTATTAGATGTCTAAGGCATTATTTGGTGCAATGTGCCTAGACCCTCACCTAGACCATTCATGCCTGAAACCATATGTAGAACTGAATTTGACAAAGTTCAAGACCTCGCCCTATCCTGCGCAAAACCAGTATTTAATTAGTGATTCAGAATTGTGTATCCTTCAGTATTAAAAAAGTCTGTCGCCAGAAGTCAAGAAAGTATGTGGCACATCAACAGTTATAGTGTGGCCGTGTTCTTGTCCCCTTTAGACCCACCACATAATTTCTGTAGAATTCTTTAGATGTAGGTACGTACTTTAAAGACAATAGTTCATTTATCAGAGGACCAGCTACGCTGTTCCTCCAAATTTCGATGTACTCTTCTTGATTGTACAGTCAGACTTTTTCTCCTCACTAAAATTGCTATGTAAAAAGAAAGAACTGTTCCTTAATCTGTAGGCATTAACTACTAAGTAACTGTAGCCCACAAGTTCAGTTGAATGAAATACAATGGGATTTATTTCCCACAAGTACAGTCAGACACTTTATACATCCGTGTCTTAGTATGAACTTCAATAGCAAATCTAACAGTAATGACAAAAGCCAATCAACTTAAGATAGGGTTCGTTCAAAGAGCTGCAGGACTGCTACCGCGCATGCGCAGAACGGAAATTAGTGTTCGTAGAGCAACCCTGCAGCATGCCGCAGCCTACCGGCTGTTCAAGGAAGCTCCCGGCTGCAGTTTCTGGGCTGCATGAGCTGCAGGTAAAATTTTCTCCTGCAGCCTGATGACGTCATCGGTACCGCGCATGCGCGGTAGTTCCTGCTTTGCTGCTGCAGCCTGCAGCTCTTTGAACGAACCTATAGAAATTATAATATAAATATTCCAAGATTCTTTTTCTTCATTGTCCATGATTCAAATACAATCGCTGCCACTTGCTACTGACAGGCTTCCCAATACCTAAAGAGAAAAAGAGATCTGGGGCAGTATTTGACCTTTCACTTGCTAATTATCTTTTGGTCATCTGGCATCGATACAGGCAGATATGTAGTGTAAATGGTTACACTACAGAGTGCAGTTATCAGACATATTCAATGCCAGTAGAAGAATTTTCACAAACAACAGGCCATTTTTCCCATGCACAATGGGAAACAAAAAAATTACCTGACCCGAATAATTTGAAGTCCAAGAAACGAGCATTGCGCATGCCCTAGTTCCGAAGTCTGACTGTTGCCAACTCCAGCGGTCTGTGTAGCTTCAGCTTCCTATTTACATCCTAAAATAGAACCAATACAACAGTTAAGATACAGTATACGTCGTCATTCATTGCAATTTAACCCACGTATCATTTATTTTGGAAAACATTATTTGAGCAGAATGAAACTTTTCACTCTGCAGGGGAGTGTGCGCTGATATGAAACTTCCTGGCAAATTAAAACTGTGTGCCGGAACCGGGACTCGAACCTGGGACCTTTGCCTTTCGCGGGCAAGCGCTCTACCGACCGGCAAAGGTCCCAGGTTCGAGTCCCAGTTCCGGCACACAGTTTTAATCTTCCAGAAAGTTTCATTATTTGAGCACGCAGAAACGGTTGAGGTACAAGAAATCCATGTGGGAACATTTACTTCAACGAACCGCTTCTCACATATATCACATTGGGTGAGTGGATAGGCAACGGGCGCGCGTTCGAATCCCGCTGGAGTCAACTTGGAATTTAAATTATTCGGCCCGGGTAACTTTTTGTCCCCCATTGTACACATAAGTTTTTTGGGTCGCACCCACCATCAGAACGGTATTAATATATACGAGATATGTCCACAAAGTAAGTTCCGTTTGGTTATATAAAATGAACGTGTACAGATACAGAAAAAATATTTATTCCACAAAAATATACAACTATTAAACTACTTTTCTACATAGCTTCCGAAATTTTGTAGGCATTTGTCATAGCGTGGCAGAAGCCTTTGTATGCCTTCTTCGTAGAAGGTTGCCGCCTGCATATTCAACCATGTGGTAACATGTTCTTTCAGCTCGTCATCATCGCTGAAGTGTTGACCACCATGGACAGGTTTTAGGTGTAAGTAGAAAGTCGCTAGGAGCGGGACTATACGGAGGATGATGAAACACGTCCCAGTGAAATTCCCCTAAGAGTTGTTTGGTCACATTTGCCTTGTGAGGTCGGGCGGCAACGTGAAGGGAAGAAGAAGACTCCTTTCGTCTCTTCTTACACCTAAAATCTGTCCTTGGTGGTCAACACTTCAACGATTATGAGGTGAAAGAACATGTTTGCAACATGGTTCAATACTCAGGTAGCAACCTTTTATGAAGAAGGCACACAAAAACTTGTCCCACGCTATGACAAGTGCCTACAAAATTTCGGACGTTATGTAGAAAAGTAGTTGAACAGTTGCAGATTTTTATACAATAAATATTTCTTCTGTATCTGTTCACGTTTGGTTTATATAACCAAACGGAACTTACTTTGTGGATATACATTGTATTTACGGTTATTGATAGATACTTGGGTTGGGCAAAGGTGATGCTAATTGGTGACATTTCAGCGGAAATAGTAGTAAGAGCCTTATTAATGGTTTGAATGTCCCTTTTCAGCTGTACAGATCATCTCACTACTGATCAAGGACGGAAATTTAAGTTCACACAGGTGTGCGGGTTCCAAGAGTATCATACGACTAGGTACCACTTCGTTGCAGACAGTATGTTGAAATCTGCACTAATTTGCTAGATTGTGGCTGTGGCACCTCACTGACACAGGTCTTACCGAGTCTCCACCCAACAGAAGGAAGGAAGATTAAAGTTTAACGTCCCATCGACAGAATGCTCATTAGAGCCCAAGATTCAAAGGTCAGTAAATATATCGGACTCAACTGTTGGGTTATTAGTCCTTAACTTACAAACTACTGAAACTGAGATAAACAAACCTAAGGACAACACAAATACCCACGCCCTAGAGAGGACTCGAACCTCCGACGGCGAACGGCCGCGCGGATCGCAGCACGGCGCCCCAGTGCGCACACCTAAGCCGCCGCGAGCCCAAGCTCTGGTTGTTTTAGGAATTGAGGTGGGACGGGGCACGCGCGATGATAAAATTGTCACTTAAGACTATACCAGTTTAGTAAAAGTTGTAAATAAACACTATTTCTGAAAAAAAAGTTTTAACTAAGTCTAACTTCGTTGTTAGGTAGCTGTTGACTCGAAGTTTCTGTTACCTAGCAACATTAACTGTTAATTTTGGCCGTGAAAATTATTAACCTCGATCAGAAGTTCACGCAACACCAGCAAGATAAAAAAAAACTCTCCTCTTTAGTAAGATAAATTAAAATAAGATATGAGGTCACTGTACGAGCGGGGCAGGATAACTAACTTTTAACCGTTACCGTAAGTTCACTTTCAAGATAGTCACAAGCACCATAAATTCCTTTCGATCTTTTTAAACTCACACATCAAAGTCCACTGCCTGCTAAGCTGAAGTTTTGTATTAATATTTACCATACTTTCTCTTGCCACATCTGAAGATAAGTCAATGTTAAAATTCAATAAACCATTCAATAGTCTTCTTGACAGAATTAAATACTTTCAATAAATTAGACTCATCTTTCTACAAAAATAATTCACACACTAAATATAATTTCATAATAAACTCAAAATGACTTTCAAAATAACACATTCACATTTATCGTCGTCTGATATAATACATTTCAGATAGAGCATCTACAAATACATGGGATACTCTGCTAATCACATTCAATTGCCTGGCAGAGAGTTCTTCTAACCATCTTTATACTATCTCCCATTCCAATCTCGAATAGCGCACGGGAAGAAAGAACGCCTGAATCTCTCCGTTCGAGCTCTGATTTCTCGTATTTTATTCTGATGATCTCTTCTTCTTATGTAAGTGGGAGTCAAAAATATATTTTCACATTCGGAGGAGCATGTTGGCGATTGGAGATTCGTACGTAGGTAGCCCACGCCGCAGCGATAAGCACCGTTGTTGTAATGATTCCCATCCCAGATCCTGTATCATTTCCGTAACGCTGTCTCCCCTATAACGTGACAATACAAAACGAGCTGCCCTTCTTTGGACTCTTTCGATGTTTCCGTCAAACACACCTGATAAGGATCCCACACTGGGCAGCAATACTCCAAAAACGGTCGGAGAAGTGTAGTACATGCAGTCTCTTTAGTAGTTGTGTTGCATCTTTTGACGGTTCTGCCAATAAAACGCAGTCTCTGTTTGCCTTTCCCACGACATTATCTACGTGTTCTTTCCAGTTTAAGCCTGAAGTAATAGTAATGCAATGCTTATATGAAACGTCAACTCATAAAGACAGACAATAATGAAGCAACATTTTTTCTCTTTGCAAACGGTCGACGGGCGGCAATAGAGAAGGCGCAGCCGGATTCGTAGCCCCGTAGCCGTCGGTTAAATGTCGATAGTGACCACAAACAGCAATGTTGGCTGCGGCGGCGACGACGCTGCCCTTGTTCATTTCGGCACCTCTATCGTACATGAAACAGAAAGAAAACAAACAAAAAACATTTTAAGTATCACATCATGGCATTACAACATTTATACACAAATATATACAACTCGCTGAAAACCCAGCGTTGCTTGGGTATTTATTTATCTATTCCAGCCTTGAGTTGGTACTTTTCCTATCCCTTCTCTCTGTCAATCTCTTTTTTTCTTCTAAAAGCATATTATATTCATGGGAGAATATTTTTTAGGTAACAACGCTGCTTGCATAATGTACAAAATTATAAGTGCAGTATCCAAACAAAGGAAGGTAGTAATCAAAATTCAAATGCCATACAAAATTCGTACTATCTCATATTTATTGAGTTCAAATGTTTGTAAATCTATGGGACTCAACTCCTTGGTTATTAGTCACTATCTTACAAACTACTTAAACTAAGGTAATTTAACCTAAGGACAACACAAACACCCATGTCCGAGGGAGGACTCGAACCCCTGACGGGGAACGGCAGCGCGCACCGCAACACGGCGCCCCAGTGCGCACGGCTAATCTGCCGCGGCCATTTATTGAGTTATATGTTGTACAATTATATAATTTTTCAGGTATATATTCATTTGTATAAGTGCTATATGTCTGTAAAATCTGGCCGGCCGTGGTGGCCGAGCCGTCTGCGGCGCGCCAGTCACAGTTTGCATGGGGTTCGAATTCCCCGGCGGGCATGGATATTTGTGCCGTCCTTAGTATTGGCTAGTTCATAAGTAGTTTGTAAGTTTAGGGACTGATGACCCCGTAGTTAAGTCCCATAAGCTCTACAAACATTTGAACAATGTTGTAAAATCTGTTGCGAATACAATTAGTAGTGAAGAAGTAGTAGATTACGGGGCGGTTTTCCATGAACGTTACTGTTTATGTGCTCATATCTCATGAACTACGTGTCGTACTGTGATACAATTTCGGAGGTACATTCAGCTATATGTGTGTATACTGTCTGTAAAATTTCATGCGTCTACAATTTGTAGTGTAGAAATTAATCATTGTAACGCCATACCGTATGCCGTAGTTTTAGTTCTTGAACAGCGGAAAAGTACTAAGCGAGAAACTTTTCCTTTCATCATTTTTAACATGGATGTCAGCGAGGAAAAATATTGTAGCCGGCCGCGGTGGCCGAGGTGACTGAGGCGCTCCAGTCACGGTCAGCACGGCCACTACGGTCGGAGGTTCGAATCACCCCTCGGGCATGGATATTTGTGCCGTCCAATTTCGTAAGTAGTTGATAAGTAGTTTGTAAGTTTAGGGACTGATGACCCCGTAGTTAAGTCCCATAAGCTTAACAAACATTTTTGAAAAATATTGTAAAGGTTTGAAATTATATTTAAAGTTTGTTGCAAGTCACTAAGTACTCTCATTCTCATACAATGTATGAATAAAGTCTCCTCGCATTATGTCGCAGTTTTTTGCGAGTTCTATTATTTATGATGTCATATCTTCTGAACCATGCGTCATATGTGTTCTTAACGCTGCAGGAACTGTTACCTTACGGTAAGGAATACGTGTATCAAATTTTGTTGAAATCGGTCCACTGGTTTAGGGGGAAATGTACAATACTGTCGCGTGATGTAGCAGTTTTTTTAAGACGTCATATCTCGTGAACGGTGTGTCGTACTATGATAAACTTTCGAAGGTACGTTCAATGTTATGTGTGTATAATGTCTGTAATATTTCTCGCGAATACAATTAATAGCGTCGAGTAATAAATTGTAACGTCATGCCAAATGCCGTAATTTTACTGGTTGAACGCCGAAAAAGAACAAGCAACAAGCTTTTCTCCTTTCATCATTTTGTTGGGATTGTCAGCGAGAAAAAGTTTCCTAAAGGTTTGAAATTACGTTTAAAGTTTGTTGTATGTCGCTAAGTGCTCTCCTTCTCAAATAGTGGACTGATAAAGGCACACTATCATGTTCCGCAAGACCGGGAAGTTTCCATTGTTTATGATGTCACATCCCCTGAACTATCGGTCCTATCGCAAATGCCTTTGTTAGCTAACGTCTTCTACGTATAAACTACGTTCCTGCCAAATTTCAGCTTCATAGTCGCGGCAGAGTGGCCGAGCGCATTGAGGCGCTATGCTCCGATGCACGAGGCCGCTCCCCGTCGGGGATTCGAATTCCCCCTCGGGCATGGATGTTAGTGCTATATTTAATATAAGGTAGTTGATAAGTAGTTTGTAAGTTTAGGGACTGATGACCCCGCAGTTAAGTCCCATAAACTTAACAAATATTCGAACGATTTTCAGCTTCGTAGGTGAAGTAGTTTTCGAGATTTCGTGTTTAGTCAGTGAGGGAGTGAATGAATGTCCTTTCGCTTAAAAAAAATAGATAGAGATTTCATAGTATTTACTTACAACAATTGAACTTTTTTATTCGTATCCTGCAAAACAGCTGATGTAGGAAAGTGGGGCTCATCAATGTTTGTCCCACTACAAAACAATGAGGAAGGTAGTCAGCCATACTTTTTGAAAGGAACCAACCCGGCATTTGCTAGTAGTGATTTAGAAAAATCACGAAAAACCTAAATCTGGATGTTAGGAGGCTGGTTTGAACCGCCGTCCTCTCGAATGTGAGTCCAATGTGTTACCACTGAGCCACCTCACTCTTCGGTTCCACACTGCATTCAAGGCCCAGGCGCACTCCAGCTATAAGTGGAACCGGAACTACCATTTCCGCTACAAGAAGTAGAGTTCAAAAGCTCTAAAATACACCTTTCACCAGCGTCCTGTTACAGAGACCAGGAAGATTTTAATACCGCCCGTCGGATCAAATATGTGTGCCAGACTGGGATTCGAACCCAAGACATTTGCCTTTCGAAAACCAATCTGGCACTCATTTTTAATTCGCCAGGAAGCTTCATATTAGCACACACTCCGCTGCAGAGTGATACTATTATTTTGGCAGGAATTTTTTGTTAAAACTTGCTCACACGTGTTCCTAAGGACAAATGTAGTGTGTTCCTTTTTTTTTTTTTTCTTTTCATTTTTTTATTTTAAAAAATCATTCTCTCGCCTTATGGGCAAGGTCGGGCCGCTCAAGAGCATCCGCTCCATCAGGCCTTAGATTAGGTTGTACTGTTTTGGCACCATTTATTTTTATTTGAACTAAGGGGGGAGGGCGGTTTCTGTCTCCCAACTAGGAATTGCTTAGCAGGAAATGTGGAGACAGTTCCTGTAGTCACCTTCTGGCCTAAGGAAAACCTGAAAAACCTGCTTACCATTATAACCTCCATATTCTGGATCTTTCCAGGTAGTCAAACGTATTGAACATACCATATAAATTTAATAATAAGCGATGGCGAGCTACTAACAGTGTCAATGGAAAAGGTCAGCCCAAGAAAATGTTAAAATGTTTGTAAATCTATCGGACCAAACTGCGTGGTCATCAGTCCGTAGCTTACAAACTACTTAAACTAAGGTAAACTAACCGAAGGACAATTCACACACACCCATGCCCCAGGGAGGACTCGAACCTCCACGGCGAGTAACCGCGCGCTCCGCAGCGAAACGCTTTAGACCGCTCGGCTACTCCACCGCGGCAAGATCAGCCCAGCTCACATGTTTGCATCAGGCAGCAACCACGCCGACAGAAAGCACCAGAAGCCACATCAGTGACTCTGACTCAACACAGTTGCTTGACTACTCACACAATTCATGTGTTGCATTTTCCTCAGCACGCAAGGCCACAGAAGTACTGAATTATACGAGAGCAGGCCAGCGAGCTCCACTATGGCCCACACAAGGGTGAGGCCATGAGTAGCCCTGGATCAAGGGCCCAGGCCTGAATGGGGGAGGGGGGGGGCTGACCCAACCCAATGCAATTTAATTTTTTAATTATTACAATATAATAAAACCCAAATATTGGATGTTTTTTTATCCATGTAAACGTCACTACAGATAATTGCATTCAGGTTATGACATGTTTGATATGCCTGCCTCCTGTGGCGATGACGTGGTGCAGTAGAATAGAATGTGGTCTGTCCTCCGTCGTCTGGAGACTCGCACAACGTATTCTGGCTTTCCTCACCCGACGTACACCTGCTCAACTCTCCTTTCAGACGCTACTATTCCGGGACATGATTTATTACCCAGTGACGAAAACTAACGTTGTGAACTGGATACGCGGCCACACTGTCCGCTACCTTTCGACCGCGACGAGAAATTGGAAGTGTATTGTTGGACATACCTCAACGATCGCATTTGCGCAATCGTTCGTAACCACAGATACCAAATTTTTCAAATTTTTTATGGAGCATATTTCACGATTCGCCTCCCAGCAGGAACGTTCAAAATATGAGAAGTTAAACTGATGTTCTTGTTGGCACGATTCCTGAACGAACTGCATATGGAACCTCTGCAAGAAAACAAAATCGAGAAGATAAGTTTGAACGTTGCATCACTGAAGGTGTGTTTGGAACTGCATAGAGAGAAGAAGACATAGAAAATAATATAAATAAATAAATAACCAAAATTTTGCATGACGCAACTAAAGTGTTGGAACATCGATGACCGACCGCGGTGGCCGAGGGGACTGAGGCGCGTCAGTCACGGTCTGCAACGGCCACTACGGTCGGGGGTTCGAATCCCACCTCGGGCATGGATATTTGTGCCGTCCTTAGTGTTAGCTAGTTCATAAGTAGTTTGTAAGTTTAGGGACTGATGACCCCATAGTTAAGTCCCATAAGCTATACAAACATTTGAACATTTGAACATCGATGCTGGTGATGACATGAATGAATGTTTGCAGCTCAGCAGTGTTTTGGTTATTGCTGTTCACCTTATCTTTGATATAGCCCTACAAAAAGGAGCAGCATGTGTTCAGATCCGCAAAATATGGCGCCAATCGAGGCCCATGCCAGTGGTCCCTGGGCACCCCAGAGACATAATGCTGCCCCAAAGTGCTTCTCTTCTGCTTCTGTGAGATCGAGCTCCATGTTGCATCAGCCACATCTTGTCGAAGTCAGCGTTACTCTGGATAATGGGTATGAATCATATTCTAACGCATGTACATAACGTTCCATATAGTCACTGTGTCATCGAGGAATATAGCACCGATTATTACATGACTGGACATAGCACACCACACAGTCACCCATTGAGGGTGAAGAGACTTTCCGATTATGAAATGCGGGTTCTCCGACCCAAAACATGCCAATTTTTCTTACTGACGAACCCATCCAAATGAAAGTGGGCTTCGTCACTAAACCAAGCTGTATTCAGATGCATATGCACATACTCATTCCCTCCATGCCTTGCGAACACCCAAGCAATTTGAACATCCTAACGCAACAAGTGCAGAAGTTATGACGATGTCAGATAGGACACAGCCATTGTCCTGGATGTTTACAAAAAGGTACAACACACAGAGACTGCCCAAAGCGACTGCTGGTGAATGAGCTGTCACACCGTGGAAGCAGACAAAATCTCACTAGCAAGTGTGACGCGTGGCACAGTTTGACAGATCAGCACTGTCTAAAGTGAAGGACTGACTGCTGTCATGACTCGTCAAACTGAGTAGGACATGATCTTCCAGATGATTGGTTGGTACCCAGAGCACAGCAAACTGTCTCATAATGATCAGCCACTCAGTTACACCACCGAGACCTAATACCTGTGATGTGGCACAACAGCGTTTGGGCTTTCTCTTTAGGTGGTGTTGGAGAGACATGCAAGTGCCACTGCTGCCACAGTGTCAGACCAGCGAACTCAGAATAACATAGAGAGGCCTTACAATGACAGTTAAATGAAGCCGGCAGGAGAGCGCGACACCCAACCAACATGGCCGCCGCAGAGCATGAATCGTCCTAGTGCCAAGCGCCACCCGACCACAGCTGCGAACAGAGAGTAGTTTATTGAGTTCACTGTTTGTTAATTCCTTTTTCATATATTTTAAGGCGTTCCTTTTTAGACAATCTATTTTTGCTATAAATAATTACAAATTTCAACTAGGTATAGCAAAACATACTATTACACTATATGAAACAGAAGCACATTTTCCCTCTGTCTCTCCCCTTAACCTTTTATAACTCGAGGAGTACTGAACATATCATCATGTGGTTTCTTTCAATTTCTTCTTTAGAATCCTGGGATAAACTTAGGCTATGTTTAATGTCAATACGAACTTGTGAAACAACTAAAATAATGATAATTCCATAGAATCGTTTACCACTTCTACACTTTAGTCAGCTTTGGAGCCTAAACTGTAAGAGCTAGGCCAGACTACACAGTATAAAATTGCAGAACTCACAAACATCTAAAATAAATAATTGAAATACGCAAGACTATGTGTCTAACTTTTACGAGTGAACCACATTTACCATTTTTCTATTGTAAAGCGCTGGTGCCAGATGGCTTCAGACTACAGATATAGTGATTGTGGGAGATCTGCACAAGTTACACATATGATCTCACCGCCTTTTTTTTTCTTTAATCGTCCTGTGTTATATAATTCTATACTATGTACCTTGGCGCAGGTCTCATAGTTTACGCTACAGAGGTCACGAAAGTGTGGAAGTGGTAAACCATTCTACGATATTACTTTTATTTCAATTGTTTCACATTTTCGTATTGAAATTTAATATAGCCGACATTGATCCCAGATTTATAACGAAGACATTGAAACACACCGCATCACGATACGTTCTGCAGTTCTCGAGATATGGAACTTTGAAGATTAACCATGCAAAGTAAGGGCGGGTTCAGTTAGTTAGTAATAAAATAAATAAAAAGTATTAAGTTACAATTATGTAATACCGGAAATTGTATCCCAGATTAAAAAATGTTTATCGAAATTGGTCACAAAGTCACAGAATCTGTAGTCGCTAGTGGGCAAGCTCACTGAAAGTAACGAGTAGAATTTGCAAGGTTTCACCGCTCTATTCTATCCAAATTTGTGAGAAACTAGGGGAGCTAAAAAAGTTACTTAAGTAAAAAGAAAAGTCCATTTCATAATCTACAACCTTCTTGCTGACGAAAATTTCCTGACCCCACAACAAAAAAACAGTGCCAATATGATTCTGGATGCTGGGCCTGTGTGCCTCTATCGTATACACTCCAGGTTTTCTCACTCCCCTGTACAATGCCACACACTCGTACTACCATCATTGGCACTGAGACAGAAGCGACTCTCATCACTGAAGACAACACATCTTCATTCGTCTTTCCATCAGCACCTATCACGACACCAATGGTGGTGAGCTGAGCGATGTTGAGGCATGGTGTGGAAGACACCATAACAGCACACATCATAGTGCTTCATGGTGTGGGGAGCCATAATCTACACAGGCCTTTCTCCTCTAGTGATCATCGAGGGAATATTGAACAATGCACTGTACACTGAAACCATCATTCAACCCGTCTTGCTACCCTTCATTTACCAGCGAGCAGATATGCTTTGCCGGCCGCGGTGGCTGAGGGTACTGAGGCGCTCCAGTCACGGTCTGCACGGCCACTATGGTCAAGGGTTCAAATCCCCCCTCAGGCATGGATATTTGTGCCGTCCTAGTTTGTAAGTAGTTCATAAGTAGTTTGTAAGTTTAGGGACTGATAACCCCGTAGTTAAGTCCCATAAGCTATACAAACATTTGAATTTGAGTTATGCTTTTCCAACAGGATAATGAACGTCCACATGTATCTTGTACCACCTAATGTGCTCTTCAAGGTGTACATCAACACCCTGGCTAACACAATCCCCATATCTGCTCCCAATTGTGTATGTTTGGGAGTGGATGAACACAATCCCCATATCTGCTCCCAATTGTGTATGTTTGGGAGTGGATGAAATGTCGTTTTGTGCAGCCTACAGAACCCGCACGAAATCTGGCCCAACTGAGCCACCACGTGGAAATTACATGGCAGACCATTCCGAAAGACTACCTTTGGCGGCTCTACGATTGTTTCCATAGGATAATTGCAGCTTGCATATCTGCAAAAGGAGGGTATTCACGGTCCTACCGTTGACATTGTGCACATCTGATGGCTATATTCATGTGCTTATGGCTCTGTCTGTGTGATTGTATTATGTATACATCCTCTAAAATGTGTAAACAAAATTTCCCTCTGCTAGGTCAATGGTGCTGTATTTTCATTTTTCAGGAGTGTAGTTATCAATGAAACTGGAACTCAAAAATAATCTTGTGTGTGTTATTCAACATTCAGAATACTGTTTCCAAGTTTGGTAGTGTTCACCATCGATTTGCTGAATGTGGGAGACATACAAAAATTTTACCAATGTATGTATTCGGAAATTAGTTACAGATACAATAATAAACTGATTTATCTTTCTGTGTGTGCTTGCTCTGTGAAAGAGAACAAACATATGTAATCAGAAAGTTGCTGAAAGAAGATTTAATTTACTAATCTCGTTCAGCACCTAATATTAAGATTTTACCGAAATTTAAGATTAATTCCATACCTTAGCAGGATTGCTAAAAGAATTTATAAACTACAAGTTGTGTAAAAATAAATTTTTTTTGAGAGTAGACCTCTTAACATAATTGGCTCCTTTGGTATCCAAGCATCATCTTTTTTGGGGGGATGTATCTTGATAAAGTATTAATATTTTTGAAAAAGATAAAATGGCAATTATAGATGAACATCTATTTCTCGTAATGAAATACTGTCATTTAAATGATTTTGAGAACTAAGTTGTTCACCATGTCATCCAAATAGCTCAGGCATACCTGATGACACTATTAAGGTAAATGATATTTAAAAAATATATATTAAAATAAATAATATTTTAAGTGATTGCATCAGAAACATGCATCTGAAGATGGTAAGGATTACCTTAAAAAAGCAGTAATTATATGTTTTACGAAATTTTGGGAGCTGTTTCTGAGATTGGTATTGCCACTTTTTATCTTTCCTTGAACCATGATAACTTCCGATGAATAATATTTGCCAATGGACAAGTGGGAGATAGCAATGTTCAGTTGTTTCGATGGAGACATTACAAATTATCTGTGAGCGGCAGAAAGGTATCAACATTCACCTTTTCTCTGAAGAAACAAATTATCATGGATAGACACTTGTAACAGGGAGAGTTGTGGATGAGGAAGGGTTGCTAATTGCAAAGAGCTTTCAGTTAGACACAATTAACGATGATAAGTTATGAGCATATCTATAATCGAAATTCCAAAGTCCTTCATTACAGCCTCAAAGTATGTCAATATGCAACAGGTTTACCGTTAGTTGCACAATTTCTCATCGCAAACGCAATTTACGGTTATAACTGTGAAAATACAAAACCTTTGTCACAGACACACAGTACAGTTATCTGTAACAAATAGCAGTAAAAACTGAAATAAAATTTCTATCACACACCAAATTGAAGATGATTTCTGACTTTTATAATTGCTATTGGTGAGTAGATGGCGACTATAAACATAATATTGTGACCTACAAACCAAGAAAGCTTGTTCGTTCCATAGGTGAGTTAAAACTACAATTTATCATGACACTGGATATTACGTGCATATGTACAGTAATTTGAAACATACAGATCTCGGTAACAGATAGCATCATGAACAAACTTTCAAGGCTTCCTGGGATCATCATCTAAAGAACATACCGTAAAAACTGCGACGATTTGCCACAACTGGTACTTCTGATACTAAAACTTATGATTTTTCTGTTGTATCATTATAAAGAATACATATTTTCGAAAACGGGAAACGGATTTACTTTCTAAAGAATGTAGAGGTAACATTGGACTCATTTGATTCTCCTCAAGATACGACTATTTAAAATAACATTTTCGAACATATTGATGTCACATACTGTTGTGCATTGTGAATGATTTGGTATCATTCTGCTCTTAACTTTAACTAAAATTTTTATATTTTATCTACATTTCGTATGCAGACATGTATTATCTAAAATCAACCATCTGAACAATATATGAAATGAGTTTTTACCTCTGAAAACTCTTTAAAATAAGTTGCAATACTTGACTATGCTGGATGCTGAACATTAACTGTGATGAATAATGAATATGACATCACCCCATCATCACCAAAGATATCAGTCTGTAAGAAGTACAAAAATCAAATTTTTCCCCGAGAAATTTTTTTCTAATCAGATGGTAAGTTTCAGAACGTCCTGAACACGGCCTTTCAGCACAATATGCACTTTTGCTAGCGTGACATGACCGTTTTTTCGGTTGTATGTTGATAACACAGAAAGAGTTTCCAAAACAAATGAATTCAATTTCTAGATAAATGTCTATAGGATGCCTTTAAATATTTGAAGTATTTGCTATGTTAATTATTTAGATGTAGATATACTTCAAGAGTTTGCAGCCAGATGACATTGTGAAAATCCCACAATATTTCATCATAAAAACTACACAGCCCTAGCTGAATAGCCGTGTGCACTGGGGTGTCCTGCTGCAGTGCGTGTGGCCGTTCGCCATCAGGGGTTCGAGTCCCCCCTCAGGCAAGGGTTTATGTGTTGTCCTTAGGTTAGTTTGACTTAGTTTAAGTAGTTTCTAAGCTAGGGACTAATAACCAAGCAGTTATGACCCATAGATTTACAAACATTTGAATTTTTTGAACAACTGCACAACATCATCAGATGATGGTAGTTGCTGTTGTAAACACTGCAAGCCATGACTATTGATGATATTGCCACTTCATCAGCATTTATAAGGCCAGGAGCAGGAGTTAACACTTGCTGTTGGATAGCAGCAGTGCTCACAATCCCCCCAGCTGGAGGTCATAGAGAGGTTTTCCATGTGTGTGCAGACGGCAAAGGTAGTACTGCTGAATGCTCCAGTTGTCAAAAGCCAAATTAACTTGCTATGGCCTGCTGTGTATGGTTGTAAATAGGTTTTTTTTTTTTTTTTGTTTTTCTTGTTTCAGTTTTATGGAGCCAGTGCTGTATTCCAATGTTAGTTAGTTGAAATTCCATATCCCTGTTGATAAAATTTTCTATGGTGTATATATGTATGGCTTCTTTAAAAACACACAGTTTACAAAGTTTTCAAATAAATATCATATAGTAATATACACTGAAGACCCAAACCACTAGTGATAGTTAACTTAGGAATGCAACCTGTTTGCAGATATACTATTTTTCTCACACTGTAGTGACTCATAGAATTTTATTCACGTAAGAAATAGTTGGTAATTGACTCATCCCATGAATTTAGACTGACATTTAGGAGAGTCTTTCCTTACTTGAACATTCAATATATTTATTATTCCCGTTGTGAGTCGGTGCCGTCACGAGCTGATTGGAGTACGGTGTTGCTTCTGCAGCACAAGTATCATACGTCTCCAGCCTGCTTTCAACAGAAGCTTCTCTGCATGTTTTTTTTTTTTTTGTCAATCACACTTATGAAAATATGTTTATTTTTTTCTTCTATTACCATTATTTCTGTGATACGACTAAACAGTTTCAAATATATATATATTTTTTTATATATAGTTTTTCACATTAAGATAAATTCTCCTAAATGTTAGTCCAAATTAATGGGATAAGTCCATGCCACATATTTCTAAGGTGCTTATAATTCTATAAGTCACTACAATGTGAAAAGAACAGTAATAAAATAAAAAAATCAATTAACTGTTAAATGGCTTGAAGTAGGCGGCAGTTAACAAGTACTGGTCACCCCAGTCTTTCCTTTGTTCTTCCACTGACAGTGGGTGAGGATGCCTTGTTGCTGGGCACAAGCCCACCAAGAACGAAAAAACAAATCACAACAGGGACAAAATGACACCTTCTTATCATCGTTTACTGATCTGCAGTGTCTGACACTAAAGTAAATATGCGCATTTTTCTTTCATTTAAAGTAGGAAAATCGAAATGATAGTACTGTGGAGACAAAGAAAATTGTCATCAGATGATTCAAGAAATTTTCATAGAAAAGCAGTTACCATCAGACAGCTTCCTCACAAAATAAATAAAAATATGAGAACATTGTAGAGTTCTTTGAAGATTAGTTGAAACAGTACAGAATGTCCCACAAAAAACTGGCGCACCTTGCTTACCCCCATGGCTATAAGTTGCAGTATCCCATATAAGAAGGTAACTAATTGTTTTTTATTTCACTATCCTGTATTCATTTTTACTTAGTTAATTCCTACTTTAGTCTCGGGTGTGAGGGGAAGAGTTTTTATGTGAGACACTATATACAAATTATTTCACCTTTTGGTACAACATTTTCTAAGAGCTACAATAGCGAAAATTAAAAGAAGGCTATATAGTGTAATAGTCACCTTACATGTAGATGCATCAATAAATGTAAATATATTTTTGGGCTTCTTCCACTTATCATCTCCAACTAGAAAGTCATTAAGTAGAATTTCAGAAAAGTTTATTTCAGTCCATCAACATCAAACTCACAGTTTACATGAATTTATTCTTCTCTTGTAGTTCCAAACACGAAATACGTGTTCCACCAATTGTACGATGTGAAAAAATAATTGTATACCTCTTATTAAATGAAGTATTACCTTATGTAAAATCACAACACATCATTGTCCATTGTAATCAGTCGCCACCCAAAAAAAATTAGTTTCTAGTTATTTTCTCCTTACGGTTTATTAATACACCACAAGGCAAATATTTTTCTTTCGGTACTGCAGTGCTTCACGCTACACTCAACACATGCAGAGTTCATAGGCTTGCAATCGCGGCATTGATGCCGTTGAGATAAATCGCAATTACTTGTTAAAGGAGGTAGATATTAGTGATACTACCATTTAAAAAACTTTCTTTTACCTCCATTTCACTCGCTGTAATGTATGGTCTAAAATGCACAGAACAGTTAGCTTCCCACTATTGAAGGTTTTCAATACACGATTTGTAACTAAATTGCACGTACCTGACAAATAGCATGGTTTTTAAAAAGACTGTTACGAATTCTAAAGCTAAAATATTTCCCTACAGTGTGTCAAAAACCAGGTTTTTTTAACTGCATACTTTCATCAAAATCGAGTGAGGAGCATCACTAAACTAAAAACTTGGGAGGAACAAGAAGCAGGCATTTTCTTTTTTTACAGACAAGGCTAAGCTCGTAAGAAAAAAAAAAAATGGTTGATAAAACAATGTGGGATGGTCTTATATACAGTCAATATTTTTTCATAGTGAAAATCAGAATGTGGATTTTGCCCCTTTCTTCCGTCTCGGCCCAGCCTGCTGTGTGAACGCAGCATAATGCGGACATGTGCCGGACAGGCGCCGCAGTGAGAAGGGCTGGCTGTGTGCGTGCGCACTGCTGTCGACTGTTGTACATGTCTGCCACGGGATTACCAAGTAGCCTCGCTCCCGGGCCCGCGTATTACTAATGGCGGCATTCACACTATCCAGCACTGGACCATCACGCCACGTCACGCTTTCTCGACAAGAATGTGTTGACGGAACGGTCGTCTACTAATATCGGAAGGAAGGAAGCTTAGGGTTTAACGTCCCATCGACAGCTTGGTCATTAGAGACGGAGCTAACGCCCGGAGCTGTGGGTAAGGACGGGGAAGAAAATCGGCCGTGACCTTTGAAAGGAACCATCCCGGCATTTGCCTGGAGTGACTAATATCGGAAGTTAACCTATTTTCGTGACACGATTTTCATGTTTTATACGACGATCGCGCGGTTTACAGGCACATGTGCGTTATTAATCTTTATTTTATTATTATTATTCTTTGTTTTAGCGGTAAATTGCAAATGTTTCATAATGTATTTTTTTCCCTTAAAGTGTTCTTCCAAAATCGAGTTCGGATTGAAACCGAAAAATTGTTCAGCTTTACACTAGAGTAACTGAAAAGTCTTATGCAAACAGTGTTTACGAATATGATCGGATACTGAAGAAGCAGTGTCATTAATAAACATTTTAAATGAAAAAGTCAGAACTAATGAAGGAGAAAAACGTTGGTAGTTGTTTATGACGTTATTAATAATGTAAGGGGGGGAAATCGTAATGGATAAAGCAAACAGGCTCTATTTATTGTCTTATGCATATTGTTTGATGTGTCTTTATATATTATCGCTTGCAAATGGATGTCGACTTCTTGAAATGTTATTTCACTTCCCAGCTCTTTTGAACAAAAACGTACTTTATAAAGTTTATTTTGGCTGTCAATAAAATTTAGCGTTGTTGTTTCTTTAATTCCGATATCGAACTATGACTTTTTACATCACTGATGATAACTAAAACCTCACTTTTCCAGCTGGATATTGGACCAAGCGAATTGACGTGACAGACAGTGTGAATACTCCTTGACGTGCAGGTGCCGTGACCTGACGCCAGTGTGAATTGGCCTGGACGTGATATGACGGCCCGGTGACAGAAAATTTGAATTCCGCCATTAGAAATACATTGAGGAATGTTCTAACGGAACGTGACCAACAATGTGATTTGCCCTTCACTCCAGCATCTTTCAATTGTAACTCTTGCTCGATTCATTAATTTTTTGTTATTGCTAGTATTTGTAATCAGAACATGGGTTCGTAAAACTCTCGTCGTTTTCAAACGATCTGAATTCTCAGCCAGGGAAATGAGGCGTAATCTACCTTGCTGCGTTTCGAGCATGAATGGTTTGGGGCAACTTTCGCAATGCACTTCTGGTACGCGCATGCGCATATCTATGTGTTTTCACCTCTGTAGTTATATCTTCAAAGATGTTTCTCTTTGTTTCAGTGTGTGTTCTGCTACCTGCTGTGATTGTTTACTGATATTGTCGTGGTTTATGTTTGTGTTAATTGGTGTATTGTGATTTCAATGTTCGATTATGGAGGACAGTACGGAATCGGCAGCAGAAACAACAGTGGAGTCGGAGGGTTCAGAAGTCGCTAAGGCGCCGGACAGGGGCGAAGAGATTATGAAAGGGTTTCAAGTGTATCCTTTCAAGTTTTTCGTCTGAACGTTGCTTTTTTTGACGTTTTGTTGTTTATTCTTCATCATTATAATGGGTATGACATTTTATCATAAATTGAAGCATTTATTAAGGAAGAAATCTTCACGCAGTCAGAAAATTTGAATGCTATAACAAATTACACTGCTGTTAAAAACTCTAATGTAGTGGCATGTCAAACGTGTAACAGAATTGGAGAGTTACTGCTCGACCCAAATTGCTGTGATTCTCTTCTTTCGGTACGTCTTGTGAGAAAAACAGTAGTTTGGGGTTTGCCTGTGTTTCACATCCGTGTTTTTTGTAATGGAAAAGGTAATTATGTTGAAGGTACTTAATTAATTTGGAGCTCATAATAGATGCTCGGTCGTTAGCTCAGTCTACTCGCATTCTGGATGACAATAGTTCACTTCCCTATCTTGACATTGAGATCTGTTTTTCATGATTTCACTGAATGACTCCAGACAAATAATGGGGTTATTCCTTTGACAAGGGAACTGCAAATTTTCTTTCCCATACATTCAGAATACAAGCATATGCTCCGCCTTTAATGACCATACTGTAGATAGGAAATTAAGCTCTGACCTTCTAGCCATAGCAAACCTTATGCAGGAGGTGCGTTTAAATGATATAGGACTTTACTACTGACACAAAATTGACATAGAGCACACTGTGTAGTTCGCCCTGCTTGGTAAAGATATTTGTAGCAGATAAATTGCCAATTTGTGTTTAGGTGTTACCAGTGCCCAAGTGCAAGTATAGGCTTCAGATTCTCTTAATACTGTAATTATAAAATCGGAAATGCTACTGCATATTGTGGAGCATGTCATAATATTTCTTTGCATTTAGATTTACTTTTCGGTATGCTCATTGTAAAGCTGCATAAAGTGACATTATTGTGATAGGCCTTGTATAAATAATAAAACACAGAAACCAATCTAAATTATTGTTGATGTGGTCTAGGATGCCATGTCATGGAGTGCACAGCTGCTCCTTTATGTTGTTCAAGTCCTCCTTTGACTGTTTTGTGTGTGTTGTCCTTAGTTATGGGGTGCAAGTTTAGGTAGTTTGTAAATCTAGGGACCAAGGATCCTAGCGGTTTGGTCCCTTAGGTTTGCAAATATTTTAATTAACTACACTTCAAAGGAAATATATAGGCTACATGGGATTCTAGTGTACCTAGGGCCACATACATAATTTGGGTTAAAAGGGTAGAGGTTTCTTCATCTTTTCATGCTACTGAATTAAAATTCTGGCCTTTTCTTGGGAAGAAATAATTATCATCATTAACAGAATTTAAAGCACTATTTATTGGCATATTGTGTTTAGTTTGTACAAGAATTAGAGGTTAAAATGATGGCATTTATAAATTATTGTAAGCATGCATACCTATCCCTGCTTCTGTCCTGTGTGCGTAGGTACGAGGCCAAACTAAAATTAGTGAGAGAGTGCAAAATTTTCAAAGTGAATGGCCATAACTATAAGGATATTTAAGTTCGCAATTTATTGTTGGCCAATATGTCAATTTTTTTGTGCTCCCATTGTTCTTAAAGATTACATTGTTAGGTTTACAGGTATTAGCAAGTTTAAATCACAAAAATTGAGATATTCTCAATTCTGAATATGGACTTACACACACACACACACACACACACACAGACACACATATGTATAGCACAAATACATAGAACACACACACACACGCGCTAGCTTTCGCTGCCTAGATGCTTCGTCAGGCAGAAGGGAAGGTGAGGGAAAAGGTAATGATGAGGGTTTAAAGGAGTGGGTAAGGAGTCATTCCAATCTCGGGACAGGAAAGACTTACCTTGGGGGGGGGGGGGGAAGGAGGGTAAACAAATATACACACACATTTACACAGACGCAAGTACACCAAGTAGGTCTACTTGCGTCTGTGTAAATGTGTGGGTGTGTGTATATTTGTTTACCCTCCTTTTTTCCCCCCCAAGGTAAGTCTTTCCTGTCCCGGGATTGGAATGACTCCTTACCCACTCCTTTAAATCCTCATCATTTCCTATTCCCTCTTCTTCCCTTCTGCCTGACGGAGCAGCTAGGCTGCGAAAGCTAGTGTGTGTGTGTGTGTGTGTGTGTGTGTGTGTTCTATTTATTTGTGCTGCTGTCACACCTGTGCTCCTTCGCCTGGTGAGTAATCTTCGTCTATTTTTTTATATATAATTTTTCCTGCTAGGAATTTTTCGTCTATAATATTTGTATATTGCAAGTAGGTCAACTGAAGTGTTCGATAGCAGTTTTCTCGGTTATTTGTTTTGGGAGTCGTTTAGTATACCAAGTTTCATTTGAGGTGTAATATAGCTCAATTGAAGTTTCCAAGGCTGTTTTTTTGTCTTTTTTCTGGTGTTTTGGTTGTGATTTGTTTTATGGAACTCTTTTTTTTTTTTCAATATTTTCTTTGACCCTTTTCTTACACTTAGAATGTCCCTGCCCAAAGCACCAACATTTCCGCACTTATCTCGTTAGTGTCATTTTATTGGTTTTGTGTAAAGTTTCGCATGTTTATATGTGCATTTAACCGATCGTTTTGGTCATCTTATTGAATATGAGTAGGCTATATACCAGTAAGTCATTGCCACAATGTTGATGACATGGGTCAAAGCTGATGGGTGGTATCCCTGAGCTAACCACCCTCTCCCACCAAAATGACTAAAAACAGAAAAAAATGGCCTAGTTATTTTATGGCACGATTTCACCTATGTGCTTTGACCCATGACATCAACAACATGTCACAAGACCCGTATGCGGGATAATATCTTAATACTTTGGGCCTAGGCCTATGTGTTGTAGATAATAATCTGTGCTTATCCTCATAAATTACAGATTACAACAACAGGATGTACCATCAATCATCATTCTCAGTCCAAAAATTCATGCCTTTGGCGCTCACTTGCAAGGGAAATAAAAAAATATCCCTCTCTATTAACCTGTACCTCACTATCAGAGTGAAGCTACAGATCACTTTTTAAATTCAAAATCTTAATCTATACATTAATCTGTATGTTCTGATTATAAACAAACTATCGTCTTTCTAACTCAGCCACAACATAATTACTTACGCCACGTACAAAGGTGTCCACCAAAAAACCAACCATTTCAATTAAAAGGCTGAAGAAATTTAATTTGACATCTGCCATAGTTTCACCCATAGCGTCTTTCAGGCCATATTTCCTTGTCATATCCACCCTAACAAAAGCCATATATTAACAATAACAAACAAAGAAATAAACCAGGATAATTTCACAACTAATCCATGAACAAATGTACACACAGGTACAAAATTAGTAAGTGACACAACCAGTACAAAATATGAAACTAACTGTACAATAAGTAATGACAAGAATTCTAGCACAAGAGTGTGCCACCACACAATTACTCACGACACCTGTCAACACACACCTCAAAACTGCTGTGCGGCGATGTCACACAAAACATGCTGATGTCACAGGTCAAAGCTGTATTTTTATTGAAATGGTCAATGAGCAAATTATGTACTTGAAATGACACCTTTTGAAAAATAATAATTAAAACCATTTAGTTGCAATAGGCTCCACAGTGACTATAAGTTTCTCAATGATAACATTCTGTCACATTGACATCATTGTTTTGGTTAAAGTATAAATTTATGTCACATTCATTACTCATAATGGATTCAACAATATCTAGATTTTTGCTACTACTAAATTTGTCTTTTGGTCTTCCTTGGTGATTTTTACCCCATTCACTTTCCTCTAATACTACATTCATGATTCTTTGATTTCTAAAGAATGTGCCCCACCAATCAATTCTTTCTTTTAGAAAAGGTATATAAGAAATTTCTTTTCTTCCCAATTCTGTTAAGTGTCTTCTCATTAGTTACGCCATCTACCCACCTAATCTTCAGCATTTTTCTGTAGCACCTATTGTCTTCCTGTTTGAACTATTGATCATTCATATTTCACTATCATACAAAGCAACCGATTTCTCATACGCTAACAGCAGTTGACCAGCGTTGCCTAGTGAAACATTGTTGTGATGCCTCGTGTAAGGAGGAGAATGCGTACCATCACGTTTCCGACTTTGATAAAGGTCAGATTGTAGCCTGTCGCGATTACGGTATAACGTATCGCGACATTGCTGCTCGCATTGGTTGTGATCCAATGACTGTTAGCAGAATATGGAATCGGTGGGTTCAGGAGAGCAATACGGAATGCCGTGCTGGATTCCGACAGCCTCCTATCACTAGCAGTCGAGATGACAGGTATCTTATCCGCATGGCTGTAACGGATCATGCAGCCACGTCTCGATCCCTGAGTCAACAGACAGGGACGTTTGCAAGACAACAAACATCTGCACGAAAAGTTCTACGACGTTTGCAGCAGCATGGACTACCAGCTCAGAGACCATGGCTGCGGTTACCCTTGATGCTGCATCACAGACAGGAGCGACTGCGGTGGTGTACGTAACGACGAACCTGGGTGCACAAATGGCAAAATGTCATTTTTTTGGATGAATCCAGGTTCTGTTTACAGCATTGTGATAGTCACTTCCGTGTTTGGCAACATCGTTGTGAACACGCATTGAAAGCGTGTAGGCCTATTCATCATCGCCATACTGGCGTATCACCTGGCGTGATGGTATGGGGTGCCATTGGTTAAACCGCTGGTTCACATTGACGGCACTTTTAACAGTGACCGTTACATTTCAGTTGTGTTACAACCCATGGCTCTACCCTTCATTCAATTCCTGCGAAACCCTACATTTAAGCAGGATACTGCACAACCTCATTTTGCAGCTCCTGTATGGGCCTTTTTCTGGATACGGAAAATGTTCGACTGCTGCCCTAGCCAGCACATTTCCAGAACTCTCACCAGTTGAAAACGTCTGGTCAATGGTGGCCGAGCAACTGGCTCATCACAATACACCAGTCACTGTGGTATCGTGTTGAAGCTGCATGGACATCTGTACCTGTACATGCCATCCAAGCTCTGTTTGAATCAATGTCCAGGCGTATGAATGCTGTTATTATGGCCAGAGGTGGTTGTTCTGGTTATTGATTTCTCAGTATCTATGCACCCAAGTTGCATGAAAATGTAAACACATGTGAGTTCTAGTATAATACATTTGACCAATCATTTGCATTTCTTCAAGGTGTAGCAATTGTAATGGCCAATAGTGTATATCTTCTTAAATAGGCCTACATCGTAAAGTGTGTACTATTTCCCATGTTCCTACATTTCTCCTAAATCCAACTGATCTTCCCCAAGGTCAGCCTCTACCAGATTTTCCATTCTTCTATAACTAATTCATGCAAAAATTTTGCAACCATGACTGATGGTTGTGTAATTTTCACACCTGTCAGTACCTAGTTTCTTTTGAATTGGGATTAGAGCCTATTACTTTTTTGTTCTTTCTTTTTTGAAGTATGGGGGTATTTTGCCAGTCTAATACAACTTGCACACCAGGTCAAGTAGTTTTGTTATAGCCGGCTCTCCCAAAATTGTAGAGTCCGTCAATATATTCCTTTTATATTTCCCTTCTTCGTCCAGAACTGGTTTCCAATATGAGTTCTTGATATTCATATAGCTGCTTTTCTTGTCTCCAAATATTTATTCTCCTGTAAGCAGCTTCAATTTTTCCGCTACATCTACATCCATACTCCGCAAGCCACCCGACGGTGTGTGACGTACCACTATCGGGTCTCCCTCCTATGCCAGTCACGTATTGTTCACAGAAAGAAAGATTGTCAATATGCCTCTGTGTGGGCTCTAATCTCTCTGATTTTATCTTCATGATTTCTTCGCGATATACGTAGAACCAAACAATATACTGCTAGACTCCTAGGTAAAGGTATGTTCTCGAAACTTCTACAAAAATCCTGTTCGGAGAGTCTCTCCTGCAGAGTCTTCCACTGGAGTTTGTTGATCATCACCGTTGCGCTTTCTCAATTACCAAATGATCCTGTAACGAAGCACTCTGCTCTCCGTTGGATCTTTTCTATTTCCTCTATCAACCCCACCTGCTACGGATTCCACACCGGTGAGCAGTATTCAAGCTGTGGGCGAACAAGTGTACTGTACTGTAACCTACTTCCTTTGTTTCCGGACTGCATTTCCTTAGGATTCTTCCAATGAATCTAAGTCTGGCATCTGCTTTACCGACAATTGATTTTATATGGTCGTTCCATTTTAAATCACTCCTAATGCCTACTCCCAGATAATTTATGGAATTAACTGCTTCCATTTGCTGACCTGCTATAGTGTAGCTAAATGATACAGGATCTTTCTTTCTATGTATTCACAGCACATTACACTTGTCTACATTGAGATTCAATTGCCATTCCCTGCACCAAGTGTCAATTCAATGCAGGTCCTCCTGCATTTCAGTACAATTTCAGTACAATTTTCCATTGTTACAACCTCTCTATATACTACAGCATCATCCGCAAAAAGCCTCGGTGAACTTCTGATGTTATCCGCAAGGTCATTTATATATATTGTGAACAACAACGGACCCACGACACTCCCCTGTGGCACCCCTGACATCACTCTTACTTCGGAAGACTTCTCTCCGTTGAGAATGACATGCTGCATTCTGTTATCTAGGAATTCCTCAATCCAATCACATAATTGGTCTGATAGACCATATGCTCTTACTTTGTTCATTAAACGTCTGTGGGGAACTGTATCAAACGCCTTGCGGAAGTCAAGAAACACAGCATCTACTTGAGAACCCGTCTGTGGCCCTCTGAGTCTCGTTGAACAAATAGCACGAGCTGGGTTTCACATGATCGCCTTTTTCGAAACCCATGCTGATTCCTACAGAGCAGATTACTAGTCTCCAGAAATGTCATTATACTCAAACATAATACATGTTCCAAAATTCTACAACTGACCGACGTTGGAGATATAGGCCTATAGTTCTGAGCATCTCTTTGTCGTCCCTTCTTAAAAACGGGGATGAACTACAACATTTTCCAATCGTTCGGAACACTATGCTCTTCTAGAGACCTACGGTACACCACAGCAAGAAGGGGCGCAAGTTCCTTCACGTACTCTGTGTAAAAACGAACTGGTATCCCATTTGGTCCTGCGGCCTTTCCTCTTTTGAGCGATTTTAATTGTTTTTCTATCCCTCTGTCAATTATTTCGATATCTGCTATTTTGCTATTTGTGCGGCAATCTAGAAAAGGAACTACAGTGCAATCTTCCTCTGTGAAACAGCTTTGGAAAAAGTCATTTAGTAATTTAGCCTTTAGAGTATCATCCTCTGTTTCAATGCCATTTTTGTCACAGAGTGTCTAGTTACCGGCTACATTCTTCTACAGATTTGCATTTGCCCTCTTGGCATTCCTCCTTTGGCAGTTTGCATTTCTTGTGAGTCTTGTTTCTTAGTCATCTTTACTCCATTTTACCAGCTTATTTACTGCATTTTCATATTTTCTCCTTTCACTAAAGAAACTCAGTACCTTATTTTGTGTGATGTACAAGGATTTTTCTAGGTCTTGTATTTCTAGCAATTTGGTCCCCTGCTGCCTTCAGTAATTCATCTCACTAAGCTACCCATTCGTCTTCTATTGTATTACGTTAGCCGATTTCTTTCAAATTTTACCTAAAGCTCTCACTGAAACTCTGAAAAATCACAGGTTACTTCAAACCTATCTATTTCCCACCTTCTTGTTTTGTTACCTTTCTGCAGTTTCTCCCATTTCTGTCTGCAGTTCACAACCAATAGGATATGTTCAGAGTCTATATCTGCTCCTGGAGATGTCTTGATGGTTTAAAACGTGGTTCCAAAATATAAGTATTACCATTATAAAATCTATTTGGTGCCTCGTGGTCTCTTTCACACAAACAACTGTCTTTCATGATTCTTAAACTAAGTGTTTGTTATGATTAAATTGTGTTCTGTGCAGAATTCTATCAGGCGGCTCCCTATTTTATTCCTTCCTCAGTCCATATTCACCTATTATTTGTCCTCATTCTTTTCCCACTACTGTGTTCCAGTGACACATGACATTTGATTTTTCCTCTACTTTAACTGCTTTTATTACCTCCTCAGACATATCTTTGATCTCTTCATCATCAGCAGAGCTAGTTGGCATATATATGTGGCCGATGTTTGCTTCGTATCTATCTTGAATACGATGATACAATCACTGCAATGCTCATAGTAGTGTATCCGCATTCCTATTTTCTTATTCATTATTAGACCTACTCCTGTAATACCCCCAACTAATTTTGTATTCACCTGGCCAGAAATCCTGTTCATCTTTTCACTGAACTTCACTAATCCCCACTATATCTAACTTCAACCTATCTATTTCCCTTTTTCAGTTTCTAATCTTCCTACCTGATTAAGGGATCCAACATTTCACACTCTGATCCATAGCATGGCAGTGTTGTCTTTCCTGATGGTGAAATCCTTCTGATAGTCCCTGCCCAAAGATCTGAATGGGGAACATTTTACCCGACAGGATACCATCATCAAATATTCATATAGTAGAGCTGTATGTCCTCAGGAAAAGTAACAACTGTAGTTTCCCTTTGCTTTCAGCCTTTCACAGTTACTGTATGGCAGAGCTATGTTAGCCGATGGTACAATGCCATCTCAATCAATCATCGAAACTGTTGCCCTTGCAACTACTGAAAAGGCTGCTGACCCTCTTCAGGAACCACACGCTTGTCTGACCTCGTGACAGGTACCCCTCCACTGTGGTTGCATCTATTTTACATTGTATCACTGAGGTACACAAGTCATCCCCCCTCGGCAATGTTTGTGTTTCGGGGGGGGGGGGGGGGGGGGGGAAGTCTAGCACTAAAACTCACTCTTAGATATGTCTGCACAGGTTCTTATTACTTGTGGCAAAAATCCTATTGCTTATTTCCACTAAGGCAAATACACATCATGTGGGATGTATCAGCCTGTAGAAGTGAGTGGCAGATCCTTGTCACTTTCAAATTGAGCATTCTGGCTAAGGAAGACAATCCTAAGAGAAAAACAGCCAAGTCTAAGTTTCTATACCAAGAGATCATTCATGAACTCTGCTCAACACTCTTAGCACAGTCAGGGAACAATTCTGAACTGCCTCAGTCAAGACTGCATAATTTCAGTCAATATGAATTGACTGTAAGAAGTACATGTCAGTTGTGTCATGTTTCAATCATAAAGTTCAGTTAAAAGATGAAAAGTCCACATGTATAATATAACTCATCACATGGATATACTTAATCTACTGTCAAAGATTTTCTTACTGTATGCCAGATAGTGGTAAAATATACTGGGTAGACCAAGTAGCCAATGAATTAAACTAAAGTTAGATATGATTAAAATTGTGAGAAGATAATAAAAGAAAACATTTTACCTTATATTTGTACATTATAGTAAAAGCGTAAATAGGCCTAACCAATGATTGTTTACATTTTGTATTCTGTCTGTAGTGCACCAATCAGTTAAGTCCACTTTAAAATAGTAAAACTGCACTGTAATGGTAAATACAATAAGGTGTGTACATCAGTCACTATGTCTCATCTGGTTATTCTTAACAAGTATATTCAGTAACTGGATGGTACTGAGAGATGCTGACACTGGAAAAATTCTGTGGCAAGGCTATCAAGATTTGTAAGTTACTAAACCTTGGCAACAGTATTGCTATATGCATGCCTGTTTTGTCTTTACTGTGCATAACAATTTATTATGTGTGTATGGTGAATTCAGGTCAGTGCCAGATGTTGAACACGAAGCAAGAGTTCCGAAGAAGATCCTAAAGTGCCGAGCAGTCTCAAGAGAAATAAATTTTTCATCTGCGGAAGCAATGGAGAAATTTAGACTAGAACAGAAAGTCCTCTTTAAGGTATGAAATAAATGTTTTGTTATTCTTGAGCCGGTTGTATGTTTTTCATTCTCCAGTATGAAACACTTTGCAGAAGTAAACAATGTAATGAGAAAAGGTTACAACTCATCCCAAAGATGATTCTCAAGCAACAGATGTACATGTAAAAAAAGAGAGAGAGAGAGAGAGAGAGGAAGAAAAGAAAAGAAAACAATCACACACACAACTTTATTAGCTTTTGGGCACAGTCTTCAGCACAACAGAACACACAACCATCATTTGTGGCTGCTGCATTCCAAGTGCTGGAGATGGTGATTATGTGTTAGTGGTTGTGCCTGTTTGTTTATGCCTATATCAATGAGTTTATGTTTTGTTCTGATTGAAGGCAATGGGCCGGCCGCGGTGGCCGAGGTGACTGAGGCGCTCCAGTCATGGTCAGCACGGCCACTACGGTCGGGGGTTCGAATCCCCCCTCGGGCATGGATATTTGTGCCGTCCTAGTTCGTAAGTAGTTCATAAGTAGTTTGTAAGTATAGGGACTGATGACCCCGTAGTTAAGTCCCATAAGCTTAACAAACATTTGAACATTTGAAGGCAATGGCTGAGAGAGCTAAGTTTTGTGTGTGAGAGAGATATTGGTTTTGGCACATGCCTGTCTTAGGTTGCAATACACTGCAAAGAAGATTGTCGAGCCAGTCCTTATTACATTTTTGAATTCTAACCTGGACTTCGCTAGAACTTTTCCAGATATATGAGAGATTTTCACTCATTTACTTCTCTAAATGAGGAGTCCACACATGTTAGCTGTGAAAATTGGGCTAAAGTGTTAAATATTACAATCATAACTCTTTAAGTTTTCTAAGCTGCATTATAAAAGTACGGTAATAAGAAAACATTGTAGAGCAGTGGTTCACAATCTTTTTTTTAATGGAGCCCACAATTTTTCTGGGGAGGGGGGGGATTGTGGCCCAGTACACATAACTACCCAGTAATTATAAGTAATATGCAAAATAATATGTTATATGAAACTGAAGTTGTTATATTATGTGCTTATCTTTTGAGTAAGACATTGTAATGAGAGGTTTGGTATCACTGCTGTAAGTTTAATATTAATTGTGACAGCTGTTGCAGCAGTGAGCCATTATCAAGTGTTTGTGTGTATATAAAAATTGCTCATATTAATTTCACAATGGAAAGTCCAGGTTGGAATCCAAGTATTTGTAGTTTACGAAACCATAAAGATGTATAACAAGCTGTGACAGGCACATACAACACTTAAGTGCCAGTAAGTTTCAACACTTAAACTATTTGCCATTAGCCTTCGCCAGAAAATAGAGCATTCATACAGGCACACTTCACTATAACACAACTGTCACCAGCTGCTACAATCTGAAATATATTAGACTGTTTTCTTACTATAGTTGAGCTGTAGAATACTGTTAGTCCCACAAGGTTTCCAAAAATGTTATAATAATTACTAAACGGCTGCTAGGATCATGTGCTGGTAGTACCAGAGGGTCATTTAATTCACTCATAAATTAGTTAAAAGTCAACATCCTGGTCAACGGGAGCACTTCCATAGCATGCATAGGTTGACAATGCCCCACATGAACATAGCCAATGGCGTGCCACATAGATTTTTACAATAGGACTACAACCTGATCCATTTACGTTAATCCATCCACCTACCTAACCACGTTATTTAATTTCACTTGAAACATTGCTAATTTTCCATGGAAATTTCACTGTTGTTAAGAATGTCTCATTGCTATACAGGCTTCTCCATTTACATTCATGCATCCATCTACCAAGCCAAAGTTCTAATTAAAAATACTAATTGCTTGAAATACTGATCATTTGCAATGGAAATTTCGGTGTCGTGAAAATTTAATTTCTTATCATATTCCTATCTCACTTGGCACATAAACAAACGTCTGACTTGTGCTGCTTTGTCCCTGGCTGCCTTACAGCGACCACTGCCAATATTGCGACACCAACCCATGTAAGTGCAGTACGCCACTAGCCATGATGTTGACATTTATCCACAAACATTGTTTATAAAATTTAGCAATGGTGGGACACCAACTGACAAAATAATCTTAATAAATGTATTTACTTTTGTGACATTGAAATTTTCTTTCATAATTACTCCCATTACTTATTTTGGCAGATGATGAGGAAATCAAAGAAATGTATGAGGAGGTAAAGGAAATTGTTGTGGCCGCGCCTCACTCAAATCGCCTGCCAGCTCGCCACGTACGGCGCTGCCTCAGCCACAACTAGCGCCACCTAGGCGAGTGGCCTGGCGGACGAGCGGGATGCAGTGTAGTGTCAGTGGAGTTTTTCGACAGTCAACAAGTGTACCATTCCTATCTCACGTGAATCAATAAAGTACTTTTGAGATACAACACTAAATGGCGACGAGTTAAGGGATATTCTATAATACCTGCGTCAGTGAAAAGTGCTATCAGGGCCACTATGGAATCGATACTAGCTCAGTTGATGGAACAGCTCAAGACGCAAAACACAGCACTTCAACAGCTGCTCGTCTCATTCCAGTCTACTTGACAGTCAGCGCTGCACATGCCAACGTATCCTCCATATGACGAGACTGCAGAAGATTGGTGCGAGTATGAAAAGCGTCTTTGCCAACACTTCCATGCATTTGGCGTTGACGATCATCATTTATGTAAGTCTCTTTTTTTGTCTTGGATTTCCCCAAAGTTGTATCGTCTTCTGACACAGCTAGTGGCGTTGAAAGAACCTTCAGCCCTATCTTTTGACGAAATGTGCACTTCCCTCTCATCTTTTTATCAAAAGCAGGCCCATGTAGTTGCGTCACAAGTGGCATTCTATCAATGCAAAAAGAAACCGGGCATGGGTGGCCGAATAGTAACGGACAAACATAGAGAATTATATTCACACCATATGCTTAGGGATGCCCTTTTTCGTTCCGCGCCAGATGGAGACGTCCGGTAGAGGGCTCTTCAATTGGATAACCCTTCTTTAGACGAGGTGTTGCACATTGCTCAATCATTTGAAATTACTAAAGCAGCGGGTGCACAAATAGAGTCTTGGGGCGATGTTTGTAACGTTCATCTTGATAAGACACATGTTGACGTCGTTTTGCGTGGTGGAGATGAGAAAGTTGCAGCAATACGCAATTAGCCTTCCCGTAAACGGGCCAAACAGGGCCGCACTCATGGTAAACAAGGAAATATACAGTCTTCATTACCCCTCTTGCCCCCATTGTTTTTCACAACACGCTAGAGATGACTGCCCACAACGCTGGGCAACTTGTCACAGTTGTAAAAAGCTAGGACATATATCTTCTGCGTGCAAATCGAAGCTAGTACAAGTAGTTCAGGAGAATGAGCAAGACGACTCTTCTATTCTTTATGTCAACACTGCTTTAGCTGCTTCTAACAAACTTTACATTCAAGTCACAATTTTGGGAAAGCAAATTCGCATGCAGTTAGACACTGGATCGGCGGCTAATCTTATCACATCAGACACATATGTTATGCTAGGTTCACCCCCTTTGAACCCTATCATGCACAAATTACACACCTACAACAAGCAGCCAATTTCGCTGCTGTGACAGATGGAATTAGATGTGTCTTACAGATCGGTAACCAGAACGCTTACCATTTTTGTGGTTGACAATACTGGGTCGGAAAACTTACTTGGATACGATGCCTTTCGACTGTTTGGCTTCTCTGTTGATGACACTGTTAATGTCGTCTCAGAAGAAATACCTTATTCCAATTTAGAATCATTGTTCATGGAATTCAAACATCTTTTCTCACCAGGCGTAGGATGCGCCAACAACTCTCAAAAACACGGCAAGGCAGAAATTCTTCCACCAATACACTTCCCGTAGCCATGCGCGATGACGTAAAAAAGGAATTGGACAGGCTCACAGTCTCAGGCGTCCTATTGCCCATTACAGCAAGTGATTGGGCAGCACCACTTGTTGTTGTACGCAAGCCAAATGGTTCTCTGTGCCGATTTCAAGACATACGTCAATTCACAATGTTTAATTGACACCTACCCTATGCCTCGACTGTAGGAAATGTTTGAAAAAATAGCAGGAGGTCAATATTTTTCGAAAATAGACTTATCTGAGGCTTATCACCAGCTGCCTTTGGATGAAACTTCTCATCAGATTCTTGTTATAAACACAACATTTGGTCTTTTTCAATATCAACATCTCCCCTTCGGCCTGGCAAGCTCGCCGGCAATTTTCCAATGTTTCCTAGAGCAAATATTGGTAAACATATCTGGGTGCGTAAATTACCAGGACGACATTGTGATCACCGGTAAAACAACCAAGGAACATCTTGCAAATTTACGACAACTCTTTTTGGTTTTACAGACTACTGGTGTTAAGTGCAACCTACAAAAATCACAGTTTTTTCAAGCCTCGGTGGTTTATCTAGGGTTCAAGTTTTCCCGCGAGGGGATACTGCCGCTCCGCGAGGACGTGGTAGCCATAGAGGCGTTCCCAAGACCTCAAAATGTTAAAGAGTTGCAAGGCTTCCTGGGTGCAATTGCCTACTATCATAAATTCATACCGTCTGTGGCCGAGGTGGCCCATCCACTCCAGAGGCTCCTCCGCAAAAATGTCTCGTATCATTGGACAGGGGAATGTGAAACAGACACACATTAGACATGGACGTTGACCGAGCGCCCCTTCCTCAACAGATACCGGCAAACGAAGAGCCTGTCCAGCTGTCCCCGCACCGACGGGCGCAACTGACGAGGAATCCGGTATACCAATGTCACCGATATTCCCTCCGTTCCGGCATACGCAACAGGGTATACTCCAGGAGAGCAAGTCCCCAACACTGGGATCCAGACATCCTCCACATCGCAAGGGCCACTTCAGGCCATACTTCAAAGTCCCGTCAAGAGACTTCACGACAAATATCGAAGAAATAGACACTAGTGCCTTGCAGTGTATCACAAAACGAAGCAGCCACACACGTCACAAGTGATTTTCCAGTTTTTTGAGTGTTTATAAAAAAAAAAAAAAAAAAATCTTTTTTTTGTAACAACCCTGTGCTATGTAGAAGTGCCTTTTCAGCTTTTCTGTTTTCTTTTATACAAATGAGTAACAGTGCACATGAGGCAACGGTCGTGTGCAAAGCTTGAACACCGAAGTAGTCGTCTATGCCCCGTGTTTCTCTCCAGCAGACAGCTAACAATGACTGCATATATTTGTCAGTGACTTACCTTCGGAGCATTTTCTTGTAAATAACATTTTCTTTACCTTTTTTCACTGTACACTGTGCGTGTCTACTGATATTTCTATGTACCAGTTTTTGTAATCTTATTGCCACGGTATGTCATATAAGAGTAATAACAATTGTTCCATTCTTATCTTGCCTTTGTAAGAGGGGGGAGATGTGTTGTGGCCGTGCCCCGCTCAAATCGCCTGTCGACTTGCCATGTACGGCGCTGCCTCAGCCGCAACTAGCGCCACCTAGGAGACCGGCCTGGCGGACGATGGGGACGCACCATAGTTTCAGTGGAGTTTTCCGACAGTCAACAAGTGTACCATTCATATCTCACGTGATTCAATAAAGTACTTTTGAGATACAACAGAAATTATTCAGACAATTAAGGGAGAGGAAAACTTAATTGTTATGGGAGGCTGGAATTCGGTAGTAGGAAAAGGAAGGGAAGGTAGTAGGTGAATATGGACTGGGCAAAAGAAATGAAAGAGGAAGCCGCCTGGTAGAATTTTGCTTGGAACATAATTTAATCATAATAAACACCTGGTTTAAGAATCACAAAAGAAGATTCTATATGTGGAAGAGACCAGGAGGTAGAAGATAGATTTTTTAATGGTAAGACTTAGCTTTCAGAACCAGGTTTTAAATTGTAAGACATAACTGCGGGCAAATATAGACTCTGACCATACCTTATTGGTCATAAATTGTAGGCTGGAGAGGAAAAAAAAAAAAAAAAAAAAAAAAAAAACAACAACAACTGCAGAAAGGTAGGAAAATAAGGAGATGGGACCTGGATAAACTGAATGAACCTGAAGTTCTTGAGAATTTCAGAGGGAGCTTTAGGCAACAATTGACAGAAACGGGGGGAAATAAAACAGTAGAAGAGGAATGGGTAACATTGAGAGATGAAATAGTGAAGGCAGCAGTGGACAATATAGGTGGGATGGCAAGACCTACAAAAAATTCTTGGATATGACTGGACATATTAAATGTAATAGATGAAAGGAGAAAATATAAAAATGGAGTACAGACGACTACGAAATGAGATTGACACAATATGGCTAAGCAGGAGTGGCTTAGAAGGCAAATGCAAGTATGTAGAAGAATGTATAAATAGGGGAAAAATAGATACAGCCTACAGGAGAATAAAAGAGATATTTGGATATAAGAAAAACAACTCTATAAATATCAAGAACACAGATGGAAAACCAGTCCTCAGCAAAGAAGGGAAACCTGAAAGGTGGAAAGAATATATAGAGAGGCTCTATAAAGGAAATGAACTTCTAGACAAAATTGTAGGAAGGGTAAAATAAGTAGATAAAGTTGAAATAGGAGGTGCTATACTTAGAGATGAATTTGAAAGAGCACTGAAAGACCTAAGTCGAAACAAGGCTCCTGGAGTATATGAGATTCCCTCAGAGCTACTGCAGTCTCTGGGAGAACCAGCTATGACAAAACTATTTCACCTGGTGTGTTAGATGTCCGAGACAGATGAAATACCCTCAGACTTTAAGAAAAATGTAATAATCCCCATTCCAAAGAAAGCAGGTGCAGACAGTTTGATAAGTCATGGTTGCAAAATTTTAACACAAATTATTTACAGAAGGTCAGATAGCTGGTAGAAGCTGACCTTGAGGAAGATCAGTTTGGATTCAGGTGAAATGTAGGACACGGGAGGCAATGCACACTTTACAGCTTATCTCAGAAGTTAGGTTGGAGAAAGTTTTTGATAATGTTGTTTGGAATACACTCTTTCAAATTCTGAAGCAAGCAGGAGTAAAATATAGGGAATGGAAGGTTATTTACAACTTTTACAAAAACCAGACTGCAATTGTTAGAGTTGAAGGGCATCAAAGGGATGCAGTGGTTGGGAAGGGAGTAAGATAGTGTTGTACATTTTCTTCAATGTTATTCAATTTGTACATTGAGCAAGCTATAAAAGAAAGCAAGGAGAAATTTGGAGAAGGAATTAAAGTTCAGGGTGAAGAAATAAAAACATTTCATTTTGCCAATGACATTGTAATTCTGTCAAGAGTCAGCAAAGAACCTAGAACAACAGTTAAACAGAATGGACAGTGTGCCGAAAGGTATGTATAAGATGAACATTAATATAAGCAAAACAAGGGTAATGGAGTGCAGTCTAAGAAAATCAGGCGATGCAGAAGGAATTAGATAAGGTAACGAAACAATAAAGGTGAGCAGTAAAATAACATACGATGGTCACAGTACAGAGGATATAAAATGCAGAATGGCAATGGGTAGAAAAGTTTTTTTAAAAAAGAGAAATTTGTTAACATCGAATATTAATTTATGCGTAAGGAAGTCCTTCCTGAAAGATATTTGTGTGGAGTGTTGCCTTGTATGGAAGTGAAACGATGAACAGTGTGGACAGGAAGAAGATAGAGACTTTCAAAATGTGGTGCTACAGAAGATTCTTTTAAATATCATTTTGGCCGCCACAGTTGAAAATGTATTAATTTCTAACACCTCACGTCAGCTGTGATATATACGTGTTCCTTCGACAAACAGTAAGAATTTTGGTAACAAATGTCATCATACCTCTCTCATAAGTAAAGAACAAAGCATTTCAGATGTGTCAGTGTAATGTTAATGTGTAACATTTTTGCTGCTAAGGCCTGGTGTTTAAAACTAGTTTCATAAAAATATTAAATTTGCTACTGTGGCAGCCAAAATAAAACACACAACTCATGACACTTTTTTTTTCTGTACTTTGTAAACCAGTATTATTTATGAAGTAACTTGATAGATTTTCATCATGATTTGGACAGATCATATAGTATGCACTAAAACGTATCTACTACACTGGTTCCTCGCCATCTTCACTGCTGTGGGTGCATAAAGTCGTATTTTCGTTGCGATTATGCATAATGATGTTCACACTTTTTGTCACTACTACTGTAATTACTAAGCAGCATTTCAATAAATTCTCGCACTTATTTTTTTTTGTTTTTCAGGTATATGCAATAGAATGAAGAGGTCATAGTAACTATATCATTAAAAGTCATAAATACTCTCCCAGAGTCAGTTCTTGCTCATGTCTTCATTATTATTTTGGAGCATTACTATTGGGCTTCAAATTGATTTTTAAAGCAACTTAAATAAAAAGAGAGAGAGAGAGAAAGGGGCAGAGTTCTGGTTCCTCCTCCTCAATAATCTTGTTCCAATAATTACAGATAATGTCATTCATAACTTTGTAGCTCTGGTCTTATGACAATATATGGTGTTCTGTCTGAGGGGTTCTTGGTTTTAGAAGTTTATGATGGCCCTTCTTAAGATTGAATTGCTGACATGTTATTTATCAATGGGAAGTCCAGGCTGGAATGTCACATTCACACAACTAAATTTCTGGCCTCAGTAATCTTCAGAAAAAGAGCTTACGTACATTGACACAGTCATTCATGCACACTTGACCACCATCTCTAGCCACTATGCCCCAGTTCACATCTTTATAGTGAGTGAGGAGGGAGTGGAGGGGGGGAGGCTGCAGCAGGGATGGGGATAGATTATTCTGTGCTGCCTGGGTGAGTGTAAAGGCACTGATACATGGGATTTTGAGATGCAGCTCTCCTTTACACTTCCCCTTTTCTCTCCTCCACCCTATTCCCTTTGCTGGATTCCAAGTGTGTGTGTGTGTGTGTATGTAGATTATTGGTGTTTTTAAATTAAATTGAAGTGTTCAGGTGGTGGATCAGTGAGTTTAAATGGATCATATTGTATTATAAAATGTAATGACACATTCAATAATGTTGATGTGCAATATAACCTCACAACAGCCAATGGTATAAATCAAATTGCCTGCCATTGTAACACAGAAGTTTAACACACAATAGCAAATACAACAAACCAGATACTTATTTACAATATGGCAGTATTAATTTAGTCCATCATTCCTCACCTCTCATTTGTTATATCAAAGTGGTATGCCATTGGCTACATGAAATGTAGTGCATTGCCAACTTATGAGTGCTACAAAAGGTAAGGCAGCTTTTACACTACACTAAGTAGTGTAGAATATCCTGTCTCCATCCTTGCTCTGGATCCTTCCCTTCAAATCTCCACCCATCTCTTCCTCACTCACTGTTAAAGTGCAGTTGTACTGGAGCAGCCAGGGATGGTGGTCATTTGTGCACGAGTGGTGATTGTGTGACTGTATGCATAATCTTTTTTTTCTGATGAATGCTTTGGGCAAAAATTTAAGTTGTGTGAATATGATTGTCTTCTCTAATATTGGAAAGTCCAGTTTGGAATTAACAATAGAGTAATAAGGACAGTACAACTCACCACAAAGATGTGACGAGGAGCTGAGACAGGCACATAAAAGAGACATGCACATACAACAACATTTCAGATATCAGCCATAGCCTTATTCAGAAAATAGAACATTCACTCTATCACACAGGCACACAACACAGTCACGTAACTGTCAGCTCCAGCTGCCACACTACAAATCATGCTCTTCAGTGTAGAAATAGTGATGCGAGGGGGGGGGGGTAGGAAGGTTGTGGTGCAGATGCATACAGCATGGCCTTGCAGAGCATGTACGTATTAGATGGGGAAACAAGATGCAGCTTAGGCATGGAGTGGGAAGGTGGGTGAGGGGAGGAAAGTAAATAAAATAAAATAAAGCAATCAAACACACTTGTGCAGCACACGCGCACTTGCATTCCCCCCCCCCCCCCCCCCCACACACACACACACCATTCAAAATAGGAGACGTTTAAGACAGAGAGGTGTGAACTGTTGGGTGTGGACAAAGGGGAGTTATCATAGGTTGAGGCCAGAATGATTTTGGAATCGGAGAATGTAGGATAATGGATAATTCCCATCTGTGCAGTTCTGAAAATTTGGTGGTGGGTGGGAGGATCCTGATGGCCTGGGTTGTGAAGTGGCCATTGAAATCAAGCATATACTCCACTGCCTGCTGTACCACAAAATGGCCCATCCTGATTCTGACAGTTTCATGGTGACCATTCACTCTGATGGACAGTTGGTTGATAATCACACCAATTTAAAAATCTGTGCAAAGTTTGCAGTACAGTTGGTAAATAACATGAGTGCTTTCACAGATGGCCCAACCTCTGGTATGATATGCCTGTGACAGGACAGTACTAGGAAGTGCTGGATAGGGGTTTGAGCATGTCTCGCGTCAGTGTCCTACTCAAGAATATGATCCCTGTGTTAAGAGGTTGGGAGTGGAAGTGGCATAGTGACAAACTATGGTGTTGTGGATATTGGATGGGTAATAGAAAACCATTTTAGGTGATGGCAGATATATCTTAGGATGTCTCATGTCAGGGCATGATTATAGTTGAAGCTCTAATGAAGGATGTGGTTCACTTGTTCCAATCTGGGGTGGCAATTGGTAACAAGGGAACATTTTTGTGCTTGGTTATAGGGAGTGGAGAGAGCATTGCTGCTTTGTGGGGATATAACATGGGAAATCCGTTTGCAAATAGTTTTGGGGACAATGCTTGTCTGTGAAGACCTTCGTGAGATGGACAGCAACTGTCAAAGTGGGGTTACTGTTTGTAGTTGGTGGGTTTAATGAACATCAAATAACTTGAGTGATTCTTCAATTTCTCCCAATATATTTCCAGTGGGCAGAATATTTCAGCAAGCAACCACATTGCCACCATGAGGTGTACTGACAAACAGACTGCTTTGGAGCTGGTGTCATGTTTTTACCCCCTCTTTCTTCCTGCTGCGTGTTCTGAATGTGGTCTGTGTCCAGGCAACTGGGCAAGGACACGTTTTCCCTTCTTAAGAAATAACTCAGTTTTGCACCAATTCCCAAATCCACAGCCATCACATATATCATAGTGCAGTGAAACAGGCAGCTGTATGACTTCCACCTGAAACAGCTGAATAAGTATGTTGTGCACCTATTGTGCTCCTTCACAATCTCTGTAAAACCAAACATTTCTAGCATGGAGTGAGCCACATTATGGGAGCTAAGAGAAGATTCAGGTATCATCATCTTACCAGCTGGCAAAGGTAATACAGCTGTCATCTTGCCTCATCAGGGATACATTGAGAAAATGTGGGGCCTCCTAGAAGATGGTGCATATCGGAAGATCAAAACTGATTTTACCAAGAAAGTGGAGAAGAAGACCATGGCTCTTCTCAAGGAATCCAGCTTTTGATGTTGGTAAGAATTGTGATAGATGACCAAACTGTTCAGGCATGTTGTGATGTCAATGTACTTTCTCTTCAATGGTGTTTAGTACAAGCAGATGGAAGGAGTAGCCATGAGTCCACTCCTACCCATCCTCGCTAACTTATTCATGGAACACTCTGAGGAGAAAGCTCTGGATTTGGCACAAGGGTAACCTACCTATATCTTCCGCTATGTTATGACATATTCTTCACAAGGCCACATGGTAGAGACGAGCTGAATTCTTTCCTCATACATCTCAATTCCATATGGTAAAATCAAATTTGCTAAGGAAATTAAACTGGATGATGCATTCTTCTTCCTGAGTGTGTTGGCTAAAAGAAGAGTAGACGGCACCATGGGTTGTAGTGTGTGCCATAAGAAGACGCACACTGGCTTATACTTAAATACAAACGGCTATCACCACCCAGTGAAAGATACGGCTTGCTCAAAACATTGGTTCACAGAACTCACTCTCTCTCCAACAATGAGAGTGTTAACCAAGAACTTGAACATCTGAGGTTGGTGTTATGAAAAAACGGCTACACAGAGAAGCAAATTGAGAGAGCTCTGAATCCCACACTGATTGTACATCCAGAGGAAAGAGAAGATGAACCTAAACAGGATAGGGCCATTTCATTTATTACATTATGTAGTTCATTATCTGGAAGATAACTTGAATTTTTCATAAACATCGAGTGAAAACTTTCTTCCATTTAAAAGACAGGCACTGCTTTTTAGTTTCAAGGACGATCTTGCACTTTGGAAATCAGGGGTCTATCAGACCCCTACAAATGTGGCACTACTTACACAGGTCAAACAGTGCGTACAATTGAAGATTGTTGCCGGGAACATCTACAGCACACTAGACTACAGCAGCCCAACGAATCGACAGTCATTGAACATTGTCTTTCAGAATTATACAGAATGATTTATGACCAGACCAAGATTCCAGCAAAGATATCTAACTACTGGGATTTTGTCATTAAAATATCTGTCAAGATTCAAGTAAAGAAACTGATGATCAGTTGAGGTAGTGATTACCTCCTCAGTTAGGCCTGAGAACCCACTTTGAATCTGTTTAAGAAGAGAAAGAAGACACCCCACAATGAATTGACTTCAAGGATAGGCAGAGCAACAGCTGAAACACCGCAGAAAAGCGCCCCTGGGCGGTGATCGTGGTTGGAACAGCCGTGTGATGACGAGAGGAGCAGAAGAGATGTTGGGTGTGGACTGCATACAGAACACACTGTGATCAGTTCGTCAGCACACCTGATGATGGCAATGTTGTTGCCGAAATATTGACCTCAATGGGTAATGACACCTGACTGTTCACACGTGAACTACTTTATCATTAAATAACTGGGTTGCAAATTTTAAAAACTGTCATCCTCAACAATATAATGAGGCTAGTTTATAACTCACTACAAAGACATATGTTGAACTGTGACAGGCACATAAAAAAGACACACATAAAATACAAGCTTTTGGCTATCAGGCTTCATCAGGAGTGAAGAGGGGGGGGGGGGGGGAAGGACATGACTCTTGAGACACAAAGCAGTCATCTCCTGTCGCAACACGCAACAGTCCCGAATTCAGATGGATATGACAGTAGCATGTCTTTGAAGTGTGATTGTGTGAATGATGGCTTTTCTAATGAAGGGTAATGACTGAAAGCTTGAGTTCTGTGTGTGTGTCTTTTATGTAACTCTCGCAGATCGACGTGTATCTTTACGGTGAGTTGTAAACTATCCTTCTCATTATATTGTTGAATTCCAACCTGAACTTTCCATTGTTAAATTGTTATTCTTAGAAATAGAACTTTTTACGAGAGAAATACAAATTTTGTGATCTATAAAGATTGCAACATTTCATATTTTTCTTTTTCGCAAAACTTACCAGATAATGTCTTGAATAGTACCATCATTGGCAGCATATAGCTAATAGGTTGACCATGTGCCACATTTTGTGAAGCCAATGCCATGTCACTTTCTTGTAACCAATGAGAGAGGAGAAAAGATGAAATTAATTTATAGTGCCAAAATTAAGGTGATTGTCTGGTTTAGTGTTTTTGTGAACTAATATTTATGATTGTGTATTCTTACTTTTTGCCATGTACACTATTTTCTGTAAATTTTCAGTGTCTGTTTGGTTATGAATATGCCATTATCTTTTATAACACACATTGATCAATTTACACTCACTCATTCACCTACAAAGCACTGTTTTAATTAACAAAAACTCTAATCACTTTAAACATTAATCTTTTGTGATGGGAATGAGTTGACAGAGCACTGTGCAGAAGAAATTTTTCCGTAGTGAAAATTTTATGTTCCATTGTATTTTTCGTTGATACATGATATGTGGTATACATATAAACACACTACTGACTCACGCTGCTTTATTCCCATGATGCCTCAAGGCAACTACTGACAACATCACTCTGTGTAAAAACAAGTGTGTATGCCGCTGGCCCTATTCTAGACTTTTGGCAGCTTTTATGTTCCTATACATGATTAATGAAACAGACTGTTGTATTGGATAGAACTTAAACGTACCACAATGAATCACCATCAACCCAGCATTACACAGTAAAATAAAACAATTTTTTATGCTGATAGATAAGGTATTACAATGAAAAGTAGAAGAAACGCAATGGAAGAAGTGGCGCCGGCCGCGGTGGCCGAGGTGACTGAGGCGCTCCAGTCACGGTCAGCACGGCCACTGCGGTCGGGGGTTCGAATCCCCTCTCGGGCATGGATATTTGTGCCGTCCTAGTTCGTAAGTAGTTCATAAGTAGTTTGTAAGTTTAAGGACTGATGATCCCGTAGTTAAGTTCCATAAGCTTAACAAACATTTGAACATTTTTGAAGAAGTGGCAGTGAAATTTTCAGTTTGATTGTTAATTGCTCTACTGTTGATATTTGTGAGGTTTTCCTAGTGTGTTGTTGGAAGATGTATTATTGAGTTACTAGCAAAAGTTCTATACTTTTGCAGCTGATTTAATACACATTGTGTTATCGTAAATTCTGAGATGAATGAAAGAAAATAAAATAATTTTAATACATTCTGCAATTGATTTAAGAAATTTGTTGATTGCAGGGAAGATGTCTAGAGGAGTGGTTTTTTGAGTTTGGCTATGTTATACCAAATTCAACCAATACATGGCAGTCTATGTTTGAAGCTGCTCCTGAGTCACAGATGATGCCTGCTAATGTATTGAAGTAAGTTCTGTATTCAGTGTTGTTGTTGTTGTTACATATGCTCTATCAAAATGATTGACTCAAGGTGTGAATTTTGGGGTTTCATTTCAATAATAGAGCAATGTAATGAAGATCAATGTTTTTCTTCCTTTGATAACTATTTTCCAGTTGAACATTACCTTGCAGGTACTTTGAAATCCATTAAGGGGCTATGCAATTATTGTCTTTCCTTTTGTAAAAGTATTTTTGATACAAACTTCTTTTTCTAACCATATTAATTAAGAGAATGTTTTCCACAAGGGAATGTTTTAAGTGTGACAGTATTTGCCATTTCCTTCAATAGCATTATGTTCATCTGTAGTGTGTTCCTTGTTTGTGGTCGATTTCTCCATCTGCGACCTTACTCACCAGTAAGAATTGGGCAATACATAACTCAGAGTAGTAAAATGGTTTATGGAAAGTTGTCTCTGTTCATAGGGGTGAGCTATGTATGTCAGCTTTTATGCCCTAAACAACAACTCAAACTGTTTAAATAAGATCAATAGTTCTGTAGTTTGGCCAGTCTATCAATCTGCAGCTGATGACACGAAAAATATATTTAAACAAACATAAATTAAAGATTTGAATAACCAACAAAATGGATTCACTATTTTTTTATAAATGGAGTTTATTACTCTCTTTGGACATGAAAATGTGGAGATGGTCCTACTTTATACATCAATATATAACTGAACATGCCTAACTCTTCAAATCACAAGTTCGTAACGTGGCTTCAGACCGCCCAGAGTCACAACCTTTCATCACTGCATCCAAGTTGCGAGTTCTCTCCCAAGCATTCAAAAGTGTGCTCGACCTGCTCCCTAAATTGTATCCTTCCATTCATCCTAACGCCTCATCTTTAAAATACAGTTTCCCTTCCAAAATATTATACATTTGAATATCACAGAACTAAATGCTTTGACCACCTCCCTACAAATGTTGATTACATTTAACGAACAAACATATATATTTAACAGTAGTAAAATCAGTTGAAAACTAAAGCTCTTTGCTCAGGTACCTATTAACCGTGGTGTCTCACTGTTAAAATAAACTGCCGCCACCGAAATATAGTTACACAATTAATATTCAATTTATCATGTATTTTATGCACCCCCGTGAACCACAGACATTGCCAAGGTGGGGTGGCTTGCGTGCCTCAACGATGCAGATAGCCGTACCAAAGGTGCAACCACAGCGGAGGGATATCTGTGGAGAGGCCAGACAAACATGTGGTTCCTGAAGAGGGGCAGCAGTCTTTTCAGTAGTTACAGGGGCAACAGTCTGGATGATTGACTGAGCTGGCCTTGTAACATCAGCTAATGTGGCTTTGCCACACAGTTACTGCGAACGGCTGACAGCAAGGGTAAACTACAGCCGTTACTTTTCCCGAGGACATGCAGCTCTACTGTATGTAAATAAGATGATGGCATCCTCTCGGGTAAAATATTCTGGAGGTAAAATAGTCCCCCATTTGGATCTTTGGGCGGGGACTACTCAGGAGGATGTTGTCATCAGAAAAGACAATACTGGCATTCTATGGGTCGGAGCATGGAATGTTAGATCCCTTAATCGAGTAGGAAAATTAGAAAATTTAAAAAGGGAAATGGATAGGTTGAAGTTAGATATAGTGGGGATTAGTGAAGTTCGGTGGCAGGATGAACAGGATTTCTGGTCAGGTGAGTACAGGATTATGAGTACAAAATCAGTTGGGGGTATCACAGGAGTAGGACTGATAATGAATAAGAAAATAGGAATGTGGGTAAACTACTATGAGCAGCACAGTGATCGCATTATCATTGTCAAGATAGATACGAAGCCAACACCGACAACAGTAGTACAGGTTTATATGCCAACTAGCTCTGCCGATGATGAGGAGATAGAAGAAATATATGAGGAGCTAAAGGAAATTATTCAGACAATTAAGGGCGAGGAAAACTTAATTGTGATGGGAGACTGGAATTCGGTAGTAGGAAAAGGAAGAGAAGGAAAAATAATAGGTGAATATGGACTGGGCAAAAGGAATGATAGAGGAAGCTGCCTGGTAGAATTTTGCACAAAACATGATTTAATCGTAACAAACACGTGGTTTAAGAATCACAAAAGACGGTTGTAGACTTGGAAGAGACCAGGAGACACCGGAAGGTATCAGATTTTATAATGGTAAAACATAGATTCCGGAACCAATTTATAAACTGTAAGACATACCCAGGGGCAGATATAGACTCTGACCATAACTTGTTAGTCATGAACTGTAAGCTGAAACTGAAAAAACTGCAGAAAGGTAGGAAAATAAGGTGATGGGACCTAGATAAATTGAAGGAACGTGAAGTTCTGGAGAATTTCAGAGGGAGATTTAGGCAACAATTGACAGAAACAGGGGGGAAATAAAACAGTTGAAGTGGAATGGGTAGCATTGAGAGATGAAATAGTGAAGGCAGCAGAGGACAAAATAGGTTGAAAGGCAAGACCTACAAAAAATCCTTGGATATCACAGGAAATACTAAATTTAATTGATGAAAGGAGAAAATATAAAAATGCAGTAAATGAAACAGGCAAAATGGAGTACAGACGACTAAGAAATGAGATTGACAGGAAGTGCAAAATGGCTAAGCAGGAGTGGCTAGAAGAATGTATAAGAAGGGGAAAAGTAGATACCGCCTACAGAACAATAAGAGACATTTGGGGACAAGGAAAGCAACTCTACGAATATCAAGAACTCAGATGGGAAACCAGTTCTTAGCAAAGAAGGGAAAGCTGAAAGGTGGAAAGAGTACATAGAGCAGCTCTACAAAGGAAATGAACTTAGAGACGATGTGGTAGGAAGGGAAGAGGAAGTAGATCAAGATGAAATAGGAGATACTATACTGAGAGATGAATCTGACAGAGCCCTGAAAGACCTAGGTCAGAACAAGGCCCCAGGAGTGGATGACATACCCTCAGAGCTACTAAAGTCTCTGGGTGAGCCAGCCATGACAAAACTATTTGAACTGGTGTGTAGGATGTATGAGACAGGCGAAATACCCTCAGACTTTAAGAAAAATGTAATAATCCCCATTCCAAAGAAATCAGGTGGAGACAGGTGTGAAAATTACAGAACCATCAGTTTGATAAGTCATGGTTGCAAAATTTTAACACGAATTATCTACAGGAGAATGGAAAAGCTGGTAGAAGCTGACCTCGGGGAAGATCTGTTTGGGTTCAGGAGGAACGTAGGAACCCGGGAGGCAATACTCACTTTACGTCTTATCTTAGAAGATAGATTAAGGAAAGGCAAACCTACATTTTTAGCTTTTGTAGATTTGGAGAAGGCATTGGACAATGTCAACTGGAATACACTGTTTCAAATTCTGAAGTCAGCAGGGGTAAAATACAGGGAAAGGCGAGTTATTTACAACTTGTACAAAAGCCAGACCGCAGTTATTAGACTCGAAGGGCATGAAAGGGAAGCATCAGTTGGGAAGGGAGTAAGACAGGGTTGTAGCCTTTCTCCGATGTTATTCAATTTGTACATCGAGCAGGCGGTGAAGGAAAGCAAGGAAAAATTTGGAATAGGGATTAAACTTCAGGGTGAAGAAATAAAAACATTGCGTTTTGCTGGTGACATTGTAATTCTATCAGAGATAGCAAAGGACATTGAAGAGCTTTTGAATGGAATGGACATTGTGTTGAAGAGAGCGTATAAAATGAACATTAACAAGAGCAAAAGAAAGGTAATGAAATGCAGTCTTAGAAAATCAGACGATGCTGAAGGAATTAGATTATGTAACAAAACAATGAAGGTGGTTGATGAGTTTTGTTACTTGGGTAGTAAAATAACATTGACGGTCGCACTACAGAGGATATAAAATGCAGAATGGCAATGAGAAGAAAAGCATTTTTGAAAAAGGGAAATTTGCTAACATTGAATATTATGTGTAAGAAAGACTTTTCTGAAGGCATTTGTGTGGAATTTTGCCTTGTACAGGAGTGGAACATGGATGATAAATAGTGCGGACAGGAAGAGAATAGAGGCTTTTGAAATGTGGTGCTACAGAAGAATGCTGAAGATTAGGTGGGTAGACCACGTAACTAATGAAGAGGTACTGAAGAGAATTGGTGAGAAAAGGAATTTTTGGCATACCTTGACTAAAAGTAGGGATTGCTTGGTAGGACACATTTTTATACATCAAGAAATCATAAATTTACATTGGAGAAAGTGTGTGGGGAAAAAATCGCAGAGGGAGACCAAGAGACGCGTATAGTAAGCAGATCCAAGTGGATGTGGGTTGCCTTTCTTATGAGGAGATGAAAAGGCTTGCTCAGGATAGAGTAGGGTGGAGAGCTGCATCAAACCAGTCTCTGGACTGAAGACCATAACAACAACAATTATGCAAATATATTCAGTTCTTGTCCTCAAATACATATAATGGTTTATGTATAAATTATCTGCTGCATATCTACTATTTTTAGTCAGCCATGAAATACTTAAGAGGCAGTCTACAACATAAAACGAACATTACTAAGATGGAAATTCTCCACAGAGATGATGTGCTGCCCATAGTTACACACAAAAAAAAGGACAAAATTAAACAAGCTTTCAGAACTGTGGTCCTTCTTCAGGTAGAGAGGAGGAAGAAGAAGAAGCAAAAAGGAATGGGAAAGGTAATTCACGACCTAGGTCATGAGGATGGTGTTAGAGGATTGTGGAAGTCAGAGTACAAGGGCTATGCCGAAAGTTTTTATCAGCCTGTAAACCATAAGATAGAGGACAATGGGTTTTTTTTTCATTCAAAAGAGCGATGTTGGGATGTGCGTGCGCAGCCCCTGGCTAGCAGGGACCCCCCCCCCACAGCGCGGTAAGAAAACACAGGCAGTGCTGACTCAGAGACACTGCAGGATGGAGCTGTTGCGCCACGACTTTTGCACCATGATTTTTTACGATTATAAAAAGGGTTTAAGTGCCGAAGAACGCCATTCTTCTTTGCTGCGTGTTTTTGGTGAAGTTTCCCCTTCTAGGGCCACAGTTGGAAATTGGTTTCGTGAGTTTTCGAAGGGTTGGCAGTCAATTGAAGACCAACCTCATCCCGGTTGGCCAGCAACATCTGTGACTCCTGAAAACTTTGGTGCTGTGAGGAAAATTATCAAAGAAGGTCCACATCTTACATTTTTGTGACATTGAAGGGACCCTAAATATTGGATCAACAGCAGCACAGATCATTCTTCATAGTCACTTAGGCCTCACTAAGAGATGTGCCCGTTGGGTGCCATATTCCCGACAGAAAGACAGAAGGAGGCAAGAGTGGACTGCGTCGTTTCATGGTTGAAAAATCAATGGAGGGAAGTTCCAAGACACCTACAATATCGTCACAGGTGACGAAACGTGGATCTACCATTATGACACTGAAACGAAGAGACATTCTTCTGTGTGGTGCTTTCCAAGAGAGGAACCAAAAGATCGACTAAATCGGAGCTCTGGAAAAAAGATGGTGGCAACTTTTTTCACAAAGATCGGGCATCTCACCTCTGTGACCTTGGACACACGTCATACAGTCAATGCTGAATGGTACATGAACGATTATCTTCCAGAAGTCATCGCCACATGGAAGTCACAGCATCCAAAGTCCAAGAGTGGACACCTTCTGCTGCATCACGACAGTGCATCTGCGCACAGGGCTGTCAGAGCGATGGACTTCCTTGAGGAGGAAAAAGTGCGAGTGTTACCCCATCCCCCCCCTCTTCACCTGACCTGGCCCCCTGTGACTTCTTTCTGTTCCCCTATGACTAAGGAAAAACTTCGAGGGCAGCGGTTTTCATCAGATGAAGAGGGCCATTGCAGCACACGAGAGTGCACTAACTGACAACCCAAAAAGAAGCTTGGACTGACACATTTTCTAAGTGGTTTCAGAGATTGGAAAAACGTAGACATGCTAATGTATAGGTATTTTAAAAAGCTGTAACTGTTTTTCCCCCACACATTCTGGGGAGCCCTGCCGAAGAGGCAAAAATTCCTAAGGGGAAAAATATATATATATGTATGTGTGTTTGTGTGTGATTTATTTGTGCCTATCGACGAGCTGGTCCTTTTGCTAAGTCATCCGTTTTATACGGCTCCGTAGCACAGTGGTAGAGTGCCAGACTACAAATCCAAAGGTCGTGGGTTCGATCCCCCGCCAGGTCCTAGGATTTTTATCTGTCACTTTCCACTTCTCTTCACCTCTGACAGTGTTGCTCATGTGAAAAATACGAGTAGCACCGTGGTTCGGAACCCCACGTTAAACTGTAGGTCCCCCTATAACTGGCTGGGTAAGTCAGTTCGGAGGTCGGAGGAAGGCAATGGCATACCACCTCCAAATAGGACCATGCCTAGTAAAGCACTGTGGTGTTCAAACCAATCTTCGGATTGTTGACTGCTTTATATATATATATATATATATATATATATATATATATATATATATATATATATATATAAAAATAGAAAAGAGTTGACTTACCAAAAGGACCGGCTCGTCGAGAGAAACAAATAAAATCACACACAAACACACATACAAGCTTTCGCCACCACTGGCAGCTTCTTCAGGAAAAAGAGGAAAAAAGGGGAGGAAAAGGGAAGGATATGGGTTTTAAGGAAGTGGAAAAGGAGTCATTCCAATCCCAGGAGTGGAAGGACTTACCTTAGGGGGAAAAAAGGAAGGTAAACAAATACACACACACTCAGACATATCGAAACGCAAACACACCTAGACAGACATATATATATATATCTCCAAACACACTTAGGCAGACAAAATGTCTGCCTAAGTGTGTTTGGATGTGGATATGTGTCAGTGTGTGTGTATTTGTTTACCTTCCTTTTTGTCCCCTAAGGTAAGTCCTTCCACTCCTGGGATTGGAATGGCTCCTTTTCCACTTCCTTAAAACCCGTATCCTTCCCTTTCTCCTCTCCTTCCTCCCTCTTTTTCCCGAAGAAGCCACCACTGGTGGCGAAAGCTCGAATGGTTGTGTGTTTTTGTGTGTGTTTAGTGTTCCTATCGACCAGCCTGTACTTTAGGTAAGTCAAAAATCTTTATTTTATACCATTTTCCTACCTGGAAGGTCTCCTTCTATATATATATATATATATATATATATATATATATAGAGAGAGAGAGAGAGAGAGAGAGAGAGAGAGAGAGAGAGAGAGAGAGAGAGAGAGAGAGACGGTCCTTTTGGTAAGTCATCTCTTTTATATATGAAACTTTCCTGGTGGGATAAACAAATATAAAACTTACCCAAAGGACAGGCTGGTCAACAGACACAAATAAAATCACACACAAACACACATACAAGCTTTCGCAACCATTGGTCGCTTCGTCTGGAAAAAGAGGAGAAAGGAAAGGATATGGGCTTTAAGGAAGTGGAAGATAAGTGAACCGAATGATGCTGAGGGGTATAGGAGGGGGGGGGTTGTCTAAAACGTTTTTGATTAACAGGGAAAGATGGCCACACGCACACAGGGAAAGAGAGAGGGGGGGGGTAAGGAAGGGATAATGGATAGGTGTGTTAGGATGGAGAAGGGGGAGGGGTTAGCATAGATTTAGGCCTGGGTGGGGGGTGGTGGGAGGAGAGGATATGTAGGAGGGCAAGTTCCCACCTCCATAGCTCTGAGGGATTGGTTTAGGTGGCAGTATCCAAATGGCACATGTGGTGTAACACATACCAAGGTCCCTGGAGTCATTCTCTGCCACAGGATATTGGGTGTCCCCCAGGTGAAAAGTCTGTGACCATTCATCCGCTCAGCCAATTTGTTGGTAGTCATACCAACATAAAAGGCTCCACAGTGGACACATGTCAGTTAATATATGACGTGTGTTGTCTCGCATGTGGCCCTGCTTTGAATAGGGTAGGTTTTTCCTGTGGTGGGGCTGGAGTATGTGGTAGTGGGAGGGATGCATTGGACAGGTTTTGCTGCAGAATCGGTTGCAGTGATAGGAACCATTAGGTAGGCAGGGTGGTTTTGGGATGTTGTAAGGTTTCATGAGGAGGTTGGGAGGACGGCGAAAGGCTACTCTGGGTGGTGTGGGAAGAAGTTTGGAGTAATGATCTCATCTCAAGGCATTTCTTGAGAAAGTCATAGCCCTGTCGGAGCTCTTTGTTGAGGCATTCCAGGCCAGGATGGTACTGGGTGACTAAGGAGAATGCTTCTGGGTGGTCTGGGGTTAGGAACATTGTTGTTGGAAGGGGAGGAATGGGTAGCTTGGGAGATCTGCTTGTGGACGAGATCTGTAGGGTAGTTGTGGGAGAGAAAAACATTGGATAGATTGTTGTAGGTGATGAGGGATTCGTTACTGGAGCAGATACGTTTCCCACAGATGCCTAGGCTGTAGGGAAGGGATCGTTTAATATGGGAGGGATAGCAGCTGTCAAAGTAGAGGTACTGTTGCTTGTTTGTGGGTTTAATATGGACTGAGGTGTGGATGTGGGACTCGGCAAGGTGAAGGTCAACATCAAGGAAGGTAGCTTGAGTTTTAGAGAAGGACCGGGTGAATTTTAGGTTGGAGAAGGAGTTAAGGTCCTGAAGGAAGTTCATAAGGGTTTCTTCATCATGAGTCCAGACCTATTATTATTATTATTATTATTATCAATATCAATAATAATACAGATGGGTTGCAACTTACTGCAAAGACATTCCCTGAGCCACAGACCGGCACATAAAAATGACAATACCACATATTTTTACAATCGTACAAACACGTCTTAGGCGCACCTGAGTGTCATGTCCAGCTGCCGTATCGCAAGTGGCACACCCACCATGAGAAGCGTATTTCTCTGTCTGGTGCTTTTTACATATTTATGCCTTGGATTGTGTGCATGTATATGTGTGTGGCTGGTTGTGTTTATTTACCTTTCCCTAAGGCAAGTCCTTCCGCTCCGGGGATTGGAATGACTCCTCACCCACTCCCGTAAAATGCACATACTTTCCTTTTCCCCTCTCATTCCTTCCTCTTTTCTGAAGTAGCACCCTTGGGTTGCGAAAGCTCAGCATTTGTGTGTGTGTGTGTGTGTGTGTGTTTTAATTTATGTATGTCTATCGATGAACCTGTGCTTTTTCGCTTCGTAAGCATGGGGGACGGTTACACTGGTAGGAGCCGGATGGTAGGGAAGGTGGTTTGGGAATTTCATAGGGATGAACTAAGAGGTTAACAAGGTTAGGTGGGTAGTGGAAAGACACTCTTGATGGAGTTTTGAACCAGGAGGGTAGCTGCGGGATGTGAAAGCTGTTATCAGATTATTGGTGTACTGGTTCAGGGATTCAGGACTGGAGCAGATTTTTTTGCCACAAAGACCTAAGCTGTAGGGAAGGGACCATTTAATATGGAATGGATGGCAGCTGTCATAATGGAGTTACTGTTGTTTGTTAGTGGATTTGATGTGGACGGATGTGTGAAGCTGGCCATTGGACAGATGGCGGTTGACATCGAGGAAAGTGGCATAGGCTTTGGAATAGGAGTTGAGATTGGAGAGGAAACCCTGAAATTTTTCTTCACTGTGAGTGAAGATCAGAAGATGTCATCAACAAATCTGTACCAAACTTTTGGTTGACAGGCTCGGGTATCCAAGAAGGCTTCCTCTAAGTGTCCCATAAATAAGCTGGCATATGGTGTGGACCATCCTGGCTCCCATGGCTGTTCCCTTTAGTAGTTGGTATATCTGGCTGTCAAAACTAAAGAAGTTGAGGGTTAGGATGAAGCTGGCTGGGGGTAATAAGGAAACAGGTTTTAGGCAGGGTTCCAGGTGATCGGCGTGATAGGAAATAGTCCATTGCAGCGAGGCCCTGGGCGTGTGGGATATTTGTCTGTAAGGAAGTGGCATCAGTGATTATAAGGATGGTTTCTGAAGGTAAAATATTGGGTAAGGATTTCAGGCGATCGAGAAAGTGGTTGGTATCTTTGATGAAGGATGAGAAACTGCATGTTATGGGTTGAAGATGTTTGTCTATGTAGGCAGAGCTTATTTCTGTGGGGGCTTGGTAACCAGCCACAATGGGGCAGCCTAGATGTTTGGGCTTGTGAATTTTGGGAAGTAGGTAGAAGGTGTGGGTGCATGGTGTTGGTGGCGTCATGGGGTTGATGGAGTCTGGTGAAAGGTTTTGTAGGGGGGGCTAAGGCTCTGAGGATTTCTTGAAGTTCAGCCTGGACATCAAGAATGTGATTGCTTTGACAAACTTTGTATGTAGTAATGTCTGAAAGCTGACGCAGTTCCTCGGCCAGATACTCTCGGTGATCAAGTACCGCGGTTGTGGATACCTTGTTGGCCGTGAGAATGACGATGGACTGCCTTCAGATCACGGATAGCTTGGGCTTCAGCTGTGGTGATGTTGAGAGTTGGATCCAGGTTTTTCACAAAGACTGAGAGGCAAGGCTGGAAGTGAGAAATTCCTAGAAGGTTTGAAGAGTGTGATTTTGAGGAAAGGGATGTGGGTCTCACTGTGACGGAGGATGGAACTGTTCCAGGCAGGGTTTAATTTGGATGCAGGGCCTCTATTTGTTAAGTACTGTACTACACCATTTTCTAGGCATTCCTAAACAGAATCGACTCAAGATGTAATAAGTACGCACCAAAATCAGAAAGGAAATTACATAAATTCGTGTTTCCTTGCAGAGAATTCTTAGTAAATGAAAACATCGATAGACACGAAGGAATATCGTTATGTTTTAAATTCAAATGATACCCGCAGAAAGAAGCACTCTCTTTCTTTCCGTGGCATTGCAAGGCATGTGGGATACAGCTATTATTATTATTATTTATGTGTCGTACCTGGGTTAAATTTTACTTGCAGTGGCAGTGGTTTCATATGTTAATGTTGGCAATGAAATAATCGCTTTAGGGGAATCATTAATTTACTGATCAAAACAACAATAATTATTTGTTTCATTATCAACACAAAGAATTATTCCTCTCATTGCATGTTACTGATTTTGGCAAAGTTCTTGGTGTGAAAAATGCTGAGTTACAATACAGTTCAGCAACCCTGTTAATCTGTATGCCCTTCCATAATAACTGACTAGGTAAGTCAGTTTAGAGGTCAGAGAAAGGCAAAGGCATAACATCTCCAATAGGACTGTGGTGTTCAAACCTGTCCTTGGATTGATGACTGCTTTAATTTTTAGCGCATTGGTCTTCCTCTAGCATTTTTGTGCCTCTGTTACCAGTTTGTGACTATTACTTGATGCTTCAGGATGAGACATAATATTCAGTTCCTTTTGTTACTCTAGGTGTGGTATTGAGTGCTTTTTCCCTCCATTTTGTTCAGTACGTCTTTTTAAGTTACACAATCCATCTATCTGATATTTTCCATTGTTCATTACAGTGTCATATTTAAAAAGCACCTACTCTTGTCTGAACCACTTATCATTCATGCTTCAGATTTCTACACGTCTACACTCAAGACAAATACTTTCTATCATTTAAATTTATATGAAATGTTAATGGGTTCTTCTTATTTCAGAAACATTTTTCTCGATATTACCAGTCAGTCTAGTTTGGCCGTTGTCCATCATTTTAATAGCAAATTGCACCTGGTACTTTAAGTGTGTAATTTCCGAGTCTAATTGTTTGACATCACCTGATATACAGTAATTGGACAACATTCCATTAGAGTTGTTACTTTTGTTGGTGCTCATCTTACAATCTCATTTCTTGAGACTGTCAGTTCTTTTCAATTTTGATACAAAGAATTCTACGTCATTGAAAAACCTTAAAAATTATTTCATCTCTCTTAACTTTAATTCCTTTTCCAAATCTCTCTCTCTCTCTCTCTCTCTCTCTCTCTCTCTCTCTCTCTCTCTCTCTCTCTCTCTCTCTCTCTCTCTCTGTGTGTGTGTGTGTGTGTGTGTGTGTGTGTGTGTGTGTGTGTGTGAGAGAGAGAGAGAGAGAGAGAGAGAGAGAGAGAGAGAGAGAGAGAGAGAGAGAGAGAGATTTCACATTCATAACTCCTCTTCTGTTAATATCTGTTTTAGTGGCAATGTGGTCATCGAGACAAAGTTCTTTGATGATGATCTGCTTGTATCGACTTCAAGAGTCCGCCTGTACTATGTATGAAACCATGTACAATGTGATACTGAAAAGCCTGAGGTAAGTAGATGTTCATTATTATTCAAAAATATTTATAAGTGTAAGTATGCATTATATAGTGTACACTGTCAGATTGGAAGAATCCTGAAACAACTGTGTAATATAAAGTTGATTACTAATTAGATGTTATGAAAGTCAGATGTCTGGAGTCAACTGTCTGGGGATCAAAGCTGAATGTAAGGCTTCCTACCATTTCTGAGCTTCCAACTACTGCTTCTGAAACTACCTCTGCATGCAAAGCCTCTTGCTGCTTTTGTGGTTCTAGTTGTGCTGGCAAAGTAGCTCTAGATTAGCTTCAAGACACAGCCACTTTTCTTTCTTTGCCAATTATGTTGTAACCTATGACCTAAAACAACTGGTGGCACCATTTAAAAAGGTATATTTGCACAGTTTGATAGTGGACAACACTACGCCTGGTGAAGTCTCATGGAAATAGACTTGAACAGTTTGCTATCATAGACACTAGTTTAATTCTGAGACCAGAATGAGAAAGCTTGTCTGCTGTTGAAGGTAGATATAGCCAAAGATAATAGAGCTGTGGCTCGTGTCATAGTGCTATGCTATTATTGACTTAGACTCTCCATCTGGTTGCAATTTACCTTCATTGTGATGTCTGGAATTGTTTGATACTTAATGTTTTTGTGGTAATACACCAGGTCACCACACTGTAATATTAGTCCTGATGGAAACAGGACATTCTGATGTCCCAACTGTAACATGTATAATTAGTAAAGCCATATTGAATACAGATATTTTCCTCTTATCCTTCCCTTTCTCCCCTCTTTCCTTCCTCTTTTCCTGAAGAAGCTACCAACGGTTGCGAAAGCTTGTATGTGTGTTTATTTGTATCTGTTGATGAGCCTGTGCTTTGGGTAAGTTATCCAATTTCTATTTTTTGTACATATTTATCCCACCAGGAAAATTTCCTTATCTAGAAGGAAACTTTCCTGGTGGGACAAATATGCATAAAAAATAGAAATTGGATAACTTACCCAAAGCACAGGCCCATTGATAGAAACAAATAAAAAAACACACATACAAGCTTTCACAACCATTGGTCGCTTCTTCAGGAAAAGAGGAAGGAAGGAGGGGAGAAAGAGTAGGATACGGGTTTTAAAGAAGTGGAAAAGGAGTCATTCCAATCCCAGGAATGGAACGACTTACCTTAAGGGGAAGAAAGGGAAGGTAAACAAGCGCGCACACTCGAAAACACAACAAGGTAGACCTTGTATATATTATAGAAGGAAACTTTCCTGGTGGGATAAATGTTGCCCCGAAATGAGATCCATCCTTCATTACATCCTTCCCACTCCACCGAGAGTGTCTTTCCGCCATCCACCTAACCTTCGTAACCTCCTAGTCCATCCCTATGAAATCCCCAAACCACCTTCCCTACCCTCTGGCTCCTGCCCATCTAACCGCCCCCGTTGTAAAACCTGCCCTATGCACCCTTCCACCACCACTTACTCCAGTTCTGTAACCCGGAAGGCGTACATGATCAAAGGCAGAGCCACTTACGATAGCACCCACGTGATTTACCAACTGACATGCCTGCACTGTGAAGCGTTCTATGTGGGAATGACCAGCAACAAACTGTCCATTCACATGAACGGTCACAGGCAAACAGTGTTTGTTGGTAATGAAGATCACCCTGTGGCTAAACATGCCTTGGTGCACGGCCAGCACATCTTGACGCAGTGTTACACCGTCCGGGTTATCTGGATACTTCCCACCGACACCAATCTTTCAGAACTCCGGAGATGGGAACTTGCCCTTCAGCTTATTCTCTCCTCCCGTTGCCCACCTGGTCTCAACCTCCACTAAATTCAAATTCCCACCCACCATCTTAACATCTTTGCCTCAGTTTTCTGGACTGAGCCTCTGCCTCAACTGTTATCTCTGTCCAACCAATTTGCTGTCTACAAATGCCTACTTTGGTGTGTGTGTGTGTGTGTGTGTGTGTGTGTGTGTGTGTGTGTGTGTGCGCACGCACGTGTGCGTGCGTGCTTGTTTACCTTTCCTTTTATCCCCTTAAGGTAAGTCCTTCCACTCCTGGGATTGGAATGACTCCTTTTCCAATTCCTTAAAACCCGTATCCTTCCCTTTCTCCCCTTCTTCCTTCCTCTTTTCCTGAAGAAGTTACCAGCGGTGGCGAAAGCTTGTACATGGGTTTTTATTTGCATCTATTTTTATTTCTTCCTTATTATTTTTACCATTTCAAATCCCACCACTTACCCGGCATCCTTCTCCTTCCACTCCCCACCTCACTCAGTCTAAATGCTTGTGGCACTGTAGTGGTTGTTTGAACTTGTGTGTTTCTTTTTTTGATAAGGCCATTGCCTAAAATTTAAGTTGTGTGTATTTGTTTATCTATTATCATGCCTGTCTACAGCTCAGCGAGCCTTTTTACGGTACATTGTTATCTATACTCCATTAACAATATTTAGGAACATAATTTATGTAAAAAAGATAGAGATGGTTTAACTTACACAAAGCACAGGGACATGGACAGATACACAAATAAAAACACACACAAACACAAAAATTCAAGCATTTGCTGCTTCATCAGGATAAGAGGAAGGAAGGAGGAGAAAAAAAAGGAAAGAATGCAGGTTTTTGGACTGACAAGTTTTAAGATGATGAGACCAGAAGAAAATATTGATTGTTGGGGACTGCCTAGGAAGATTTGAAAACCTGAGAGCTTAAATATGGAAGAAAGGCATTAATCATAATAGAGATTACGGGGGGGGGGGGGGCGGCGGCTTTGTGTAGATCTGAAAATAAATGATATAGAGAACTAAAGATGTAGTGAAGGAAAGGAATACTTAATGAAAATGAATGTTGCAACGAAAATTAATATAAATTCAGGCCATTTCGGTGCCAGAACCCAGCTTGTATTGTTATGTCAGTTCCCACTGGCAGAAGCCTGAGAAGCTAGTGAGAGAAGGATGAATGCAGTTCTGATTTCATGGCTGTCATGTTAAACACTGTTCTCTGCAACTGAATATTGTGTGTCACCAATATACACACTCTGTTGATGCCCAATCGTACTGACTGATAACTGTGTGGTAAAAAGCCCAAACAGGGTTTACATAACAGCTGGTATACAACATGTGTTGTTGCATGGCTCTCTTTTTGATAGTATATATTTTGTCAGTTATAAGGGAGGTATGATGGTGGTAGTATTGTACATCAGGCAGGTAGGGACAATTTCAGTGGTAGGAGCCATAGGGTTGGAAAATTGATGCAACAGGAACATGTGGTGTGACGAAAGCGTTACAGATAGTGGTGGATGGGGTCGGGGGATGAAAAATTATTCTAGGTATGGTGACCAAATTGTGGGACAGGATGGCCCTCGGATCTGCAGCCAGGTATGAAATTCGACATCGGCCGATATTTCAGTAGGAGACCACCCTGCCATTTTCAAGGTGAAACTTAGTGAGGAAGCAATGTGCCACCATCTATGCTACCATCACTATAGCCGTTTTGGAGAAAAGTGACCTCTAGATGGGACAGGTCACAAATGACATGAACCCTATGCACTAAGTTTCGAAGAACCCCTTCACGTTGAGCTGGGTACTGACAACTATTAGCTTCCAGATACAAATCAGTATGCGTTGGCTTCCTATACACAGCATGTCCCAACGTACAATCTGCCTTCCTCCTGACCAACACATCAAGGAAGGGAAGGCAACCATTCTTTTCCACTTTCATTGTGAAGCGGATGTTGGGGTGGATTGAATTTAGATGGTCCAAAAAATAATTAAAGTTCTCACTACCAAGAGGCCAAACAACAAAAGTGTCGTCGACCTGTCTGAAAAAAACGCGCAGATTTCAACGCCACTGACTCCAGTGCATGATCTTCAAAGTCCTCCATGAATAAATTAGCAATTATAGGTTACCAAGGGGTTGCCATCGCAACTCAATCTGTCTGCTCATAGTACTGGTCATTGAATAAAAAGTAAATGGAAGTCAAAATATGTCGGAATAAATTCGTTAAATCAGTACCAAACTTTGCCTCAATTAGTTGCAACGAATCGGACAGAGCAACTTGAGTGAAAAGAGAAACCACATCAAAACCAACTAAATTATCTGAGTCATCCAAGTGCAATCCCTCCAATCAACATAGGAAATCTGCCGAGTTCTTAATGTGATTTTCGCAGCGGCCTACCAGTGGGCTCAACAAACCAGCAAGTTGTTTTGCTACATGATATGTGGGAGCACCAATGTTTTACATCATAGGCCTAAGAAAAATTAAGGAACTGTTGGGATCCATTAAGAATGATTTCAGTTTGCGCAAGGCAGGTGTCTACCCTATCCCATGCATATGTGGCATGTCATATGTTGGTCAAACTATTAAGACTGTTGAGGATCGTTGTGTTGAGCATAAACGCCACACACATTTACAACATCCAACTAAATCTGCTGTGGCTGAACACTGTCTTGACACAGGACACCCTATGGAATACAACAAAACGGAAATTTTGGCACACTCTTCCAGTTACTGGGTCTGTGTTATCGAGGAAGCCATTGAAATAAAACTAGCTGACAACAGTATGAATAGGGATGGAGGATTTTGCTTGAATTTCACATGGGATGCTGCTCTCTCACTTGTCAAAAAACAGAGGTATGAAACTAATTCAACCTCAACCATTGAGAACTAATGTTTATTATCGATATTCTGACCGTTTTTATCTTTGGTTGTGTCTGTTCTGTGTGTTTGCTTGCTAGGTTTGTGTTGTCTTTCCTGTTTACTCATTGAAAACAGAATTTTTAAAGATGGTTGCACATTGCTTCCTAACTTCAGTTTTGCCTTGAAAATGGCAGGGTGGTCTTGTACTGAAATATCGACCGATGTCAAATTTCGTACCTGGCTGCGTACCAACAAGTTGTTATTCGCCAGGAGAAGTTAAGGAATCGCACTGTTAATATGTGTGGCTAAAGAGATCAATAAGATGTAATGCAACAAGATTTTATAATCTATCTGAATTTTGTCAACCATTCTGGGAATCAGCCAAGTGCCTGTTAGTCAAGGCTTTTCACTCATGTTCTTAGGAAATATGACGGGGGGGGGGGGGGGCCTTCTTCACCCCAACAAAGCTTTAAGCATGTTGAAAAACCAACTTCTGGCCTTTCTTTCAGAAACTCAGCCAAATGAAATGTGGGAGAGGAAGAACTGACATGAATCCCCACAGGTGAGTGTGGAGGGCCCACTGAAAGATCTGCACCAACATACATGGCAATTGAGATGCTGGAGCACCGGCACACTATTAATTAATTTTGCCTTTGCTTAACTTTACTGGTTGCTTATAATCAGTTGCATTTTTAACAGTTAATGTGCTTTTGTTCACTCGGGGGCACTGTTCAGTTAAGGTCACTGAAGGCTAAATATCTGCAGCATATTGACTCGTAGTGCAGGAAATGGCAATTGATCAACATAAACTAATGAGACAGCAGGATCCCATGCAAAATTGAAGCTGTGTTTGTATAGAAAGAAAGATCCTGTATTATATAATTATTCAATAGCAGGACAAACACTGGAAACAGTTACTTCCATAAAAATCTGAAAGTGGACATAATGAGACCATATAAAATTAATTGTGGGTAAGGCAGGTGCCAGACTTATTCATGGGAAGAATCCTCGGGAAGTGAAGTTGGCGAACAAATGAAATCAGGTGCAAAACACTCAATCTGCTGATGCTTGAGTATTGTTCATTAGAGCGTCATCCATACGAGGTAGAATTAATAGAGGACAGAGAGAATGTCAAATTAAAAGCAGCACACTTCATTATGTGCTTGTTTAGTAAGTGCAAACGCATCACAGAGATGATTGGGAAACTCCAGTGGCAGATGCTGGGAGATGTTACGTATCACAGTATGGGCTTCTGTCAAAAGTTCTGAGAGCACATGTTTCTTGACAAGTCAACCAAGATATAGCTTCCTCCTACATATAACTCATGGTGTTCAGATGTTTGTTAAGCTTATGGGACTTAACTGTGATATCTCGTGAAAAGACCACAAGGATAGAATTAGAGAGATTAGAGCCTAGGGCTCACAAGGGGGCAATGCACCCCTCCCCTTTTCTGTGAATCTTACACGACAGATTGGGGGAGGAAATGACAGTGGTACACAGAGTACCCTCCAGCACATTATGGATGTAGTTGTAGGTGGTTTGACATGAGTTCCATATCCCAATCTTGACCTACCTGCTCACAGGAACTTCCTTTAATCTGTTTTATGTGAAAATGTCTTGGTGTGGTCAGACTATTAGGCAGAAGACTTAGAAATCTATGGTGAATCATATGGACACTTTAGTCGTATCACTGACGTATTGTGTTATAATGTACTCAAAAATCCTTTTTCAGATGCAAGCTGTTTTATTCACAATTTTGTCTAGTACAAAATGTGCTAACTGCATTACTCCAAAACACAGTTTGCAGAGAAGAGTTGCCATTAAACTGTGTAGTAGTATTAGGTGTAAATTAAGAGGAGCCCTAAATTTTGTTGCTAATAAAATGTTCTCTTTCAGCAGGTTACTATCGGGCACGTGTTGGCAAGTTGTGACAGATGTGCAGAACAACAGTTCTTCTTGATTAGGGCTTTTAAAAATAGGTGTCAGAGAAAAGTGTACTATGGTTGTATACATTATAGATAATAGTAAGAGGAAACCATCCACTATTTTATATACAGTATAGATTATATGTATTTCAGTGCTTGTGCTATTTGTGGTCACTATAAAAATTTAATAGTAATACAAATCTCTATCTTTACATGAGACAATTTATGTTTGCACCACTTTTCGAGGTAACTGAGGTATTTCTGTCATTCAGAAGACAAGTAGAAAATTTTCCACAAGGCATACTGGAGTACTTACTAATCTAGTATCTCGATCTATGAGGCAAAGTAATTGCCCTTTATGATATACAAAAGAGTAAATAAATTTTGTTTTCTTTTTTGTGTGGACAGTTACTGATAATTTGATGCTAGACACCACTGAACTGCAAACAAAAATCTTATTCTGTTTTGTTAACACATTGACTGTGACAATCATGTCAGTGGCGCAGCAGAACAATCTGCCAAGGCAGCCAATGTGTCCATGTTTTCCTCCCAACCTATAATACTGGAAGGGATGCATAGAAATCATGTGCAATGAATACTCAGACTCACTGTAGTACTAGTTGTTAAAGTAAGGCAAATCTATTTCCCTGAAAATATTTTGTATAGTGAGTGAAGATAAAACCTTACGTCCATCTGACACTTCAACATTTGGTATTGAATACTTATCTGCAAATAAACCTCTAAAGATCAGAATCGTGCAGAAAGAACTGGAACTTTTAGCCTGTTTATTTAGTTGTATGATGTGATACCACCACCCATTTATTATTTCCTCTGATATGTATAGAGCTGTCGTTGTTCATTTGCAATATATGTTGAAGACAAACAGTTGACTCTAGAAATATGCTTCATTTCAAAGATTGATCTGTTTTTAATCATTTAAGGATACAAAGCTGTTTAAGATGATTTGGAGGCAGGTTAACAATCATTTCTGTAACAAATGTAAAAGGAAGGCTAAACTTACTATAAAACTTTCATGGATAATACTTCAGAATATCTTTATTTATATGGGTACCATTGCCAGCCAGCAAAGTTTTAGAATAGATAATGCAATGTGATTAAATTACTGTAAAGAATACTTAATTTGAATGTAAGTGTTATTAGGGAATTCTTATTTTGTACTTACATTTCCTTATTTTTCCGACTGTTGATTTAAGATAGTCTTTAAATTGAGCATGTAAAATCTGCCTTCAGTCTTATAAATTTCACTGTCAGTTTAGTTTTAAAATTTCTACTACCATGTTCCATCTATAATTTGTATAGTCAATGCCTTATAAAGAGCTTACCTGTGATACCTCATATGTTCATAGAGGACTGACAGAGCTTTTACATGTAATAGTCTTTAACCTGTTATCAATCTTACACAGTGATATTTTGACTTTTGTGATCCGTTTCAGAGGAACTCTCTTTATATAATCTGGAAAATGTACCTTCATTATATACAAATTGATCTCAAACAATTCAAATATGTTGTTTTAGAGATTGTAGTCATCTCTCTCAGAATATATTTTTTTATTTGACATGCAATCTCCAGCATTAACATTGTGAATCATCAAACATCTACAGATTTTCTTGAATGGCATGGTTTTCATTGTCTGTTCTACAGTTCTTGTTAACATGACAATTTATGGGTCAGTTTTAATTTGATAGTTATATGACTTTAAGACAGACATATCACATTATAGTCACAAAAGAATAAGGGCACATGCTCCGATCGTAATGGGAGGATTGTTCATTCGGGTTGAAAAGCCACTACCACTTCATTTCAGCTTGCTTTGCTTCAGATACTCAGTGTTAAAGAATGGTAGAGTGCAAGCAAGCAAGAACCAATTAAATTAAAAACTGTTGCTTGACAGAGATAAACCAGTGCAGATAAGGAACTGAATTTTGTGGAAGACTGAAATCTAAATCAGGGTAGGAACTGAAAAACTGCTTAGTTGCAGTCACCCCCTCTCCCCCAGTCCGTCCCCTTTTTTTTCCTTTGCTGCCTATAGCATTTGAACTGCCATTGGCCAAGCTCAGAATTACATTTTGATCATTAACTACTGTGCTTTCTCATATCCTGTTTGGAATTATACTGCACATGTACTGAAACACACAATATAAGAACTAATCATACACTGTGTGTGTGTGTGTGTGTGTGTGTGTGTGGCGCTCTCTTTAAAATATTCATCTTATGGAATTCTTAATGTCTTTTAGTTCCAGGGAAATATAATATTACAGTTATTAGTTATGTCACATAGTGTATAGTGCAAGATGACAAAGTATATAAAAACAGAAAATAGCAGCTAGTGATGTTATGTGATTTAAGGCCCATATCAGTCTGTAGTAGAGATCATGAATATTTCAGTGATTATGATGATGATTCCATGTGGCATTTTTGGTCATTAGACCCCAGTTGGGATAATGTTTGGCCTGCCTGGTGCAATTCTTTAGGTGAAGCCACTGGGACGACTTGCATGTCGATCAGTGACAATGAATGTGAATGACATTTGTTTTATGCACGTATTGAGAGCAGAGGAAAATGAAGCTGATTATGTGTAACTTAATTGATTCATGTAATTGATCTGAAGCATTATTTGTTATAGGAACACAGGTCTCTATTTATATAAGAAATCTGTTCATTAATCTTCCCAATTTTACAACACAATTTTCTGAGACATATCATGGACTTAATCTAGTTGTTTTGCATTCTATGCAAATCTATAAGTATTTGCAGGAACATGTCATATTCAAATGGATGTTTTCATACATGTGGCAACAACAAAAAATTGATAAAATTGAATTGCCACACTTCATTCCCATCATCACTGAGAAAGATAGGTCTTGGAACATACATCATATAACATCGAAAACTTAAATTGCTCAAGATTTGATTTCAATTGTGTGAAATACGTCTCCATCACCAATAGATATATTTGATACTGTTTTACAAGCAGTAAAAAGTAACACCATACTTTTTGACTTTACATTTGATTTTGAAAAGATAAACTGATTTGTTCCAAGGTGGAATGGAGTCATGCAACATGGTTACATATTTTATTGCACGAACAGTCTCGGAACTGAACATTATTGATAATTTTGTGCTAATGTTTGATAAGCACAAATGCTCTTTGTGTGAGACTCGTGATGGTAATTCCCTTTCAAGATTTGGTACTTCTCAAAACACATATGAGGTGTATGCATCTTTGTTTGCTTGCCAAAATTGTGTATCATAAAAATAACAGGAAATTTCAGCTCTTCTCACTGATTCCAATGAAACATTTGTATATAAGCACGCACACACTGCATTTGCATTCTATACACAAAACTTTCTGCAGTGCCTTATGTCCACCTTTTAAAATTTCTTTGCAATGGAAATAATATAAAAAAAAAATCAGTTTCCTCATTTTTAAATACAGATTTCTTCCACACATTTCTTGAATAAACTATGTGCTATTACCAATATAAAATGTTCTTTTACAATATAAGCTAGCATATTGACAACAATTTATGAAGATTTCAGTCTATATTGATGCAAGCTTTTCTTGTAATCAAGCACCCTATTGTGGTGTAGCTCATGGAAATGCTGCCTCTTTCTCAGCAACGAATTGTAAATGCATTCTGTACTTTCTTCAAATTTTTATTTTTTAACATACTTTATTCTACTTAGTATATCATGTATATTTGTATGGCTTAAATGTGTGATTTTTTAATGTAATGTGAACTACTTCTGGCAGTAATTCGATAGAATGTACAAAATTTTATTATATTGCATTAGTCTTGAACTCTAGTCATGTTACTTATGTAACTTAAGTGCAGTAATTTTTGTGGCAATGGTACAATACTTGTTACGTAAAAGAATAAATGCATGTGATTCCCATAATGTGTAATATAAAGTTCCCTGATCCATAAAAAGTGAGTTTATATACCCTTTCAATAAAAAAATGTGCCTTCACTTGAATATCAGCTCACAGTGCCCTTGACTGGAAGGCAATAGAAATACAATACTGTGCTACATTTAAAAGTCTTTCTCTGCTGCATTATGTAGAATTTTATGTATAGAAAGCAAACCATTGTGAACTTGTGTAGTAATTAATGACTTTTTTAAAGGTAATTTTTGTTGTAACTACTGACAATAACATTTCGGGTGACTTTATAGTCATTGGTCCAAATCTAGGAAACTTGATAGCTTTTCTTTCCACCTTTGTAGACAATGTATTTGCACATTGCAGTCATTTGCATAATCAAGAATTATAACAGCATTTTGTATTTATATTTTATGTACCCATTTATATGTTAGATTCTTACACATTGTTGTATATTTTAATTTGATTGCGTGTAAACAGGAATAAAGTTTTTAATGTATACATTCTGTCTACAATGAATAGATGTGTACTTTGTGAGATAGCCATGTACTTTAAAGTCTTTAGCAGAGTATTCTCCTGTACTACTTACACGGGACCAATAAAACTACTTTTTCTTCTATATAAGTTGATAAGCTTTTTTTCCTCATTTATATTTTAGCATATTCATTATATTACAGTATTACACCACCATTTATATTCAACAATTACTGAAAGAGATGCTATGTTGTTCTATAGCCAAAATGGTTTGTTTAGAAAGGACATGGCTTGTTTTCCTTCCCAGTCCAAGTGTGTGCTCATCTTTTATGAGCTGTTTGTTACAGCTGTCAAACTATAATATTCCCTTCTTTGTTGATTTATATATTCACATATTTACTCCCACTAAACCTGTAACATGTTGCTAAGTGGTTAAGTATATTCCTGGGTTTTACATTTCCCCATCATTTACATCACTTTTTGTTGGTCCCGTCAAATTTCTTACAGTCACAAAGTTAATTCGCCCCCATTTTTTGTTTACATACTTACATCTTCCTAACAATTTGTGCTTTATAAAACCATGTTTTTGGAGATAAAAACTGACAAATTGACAAACATGCTGGCATGGATGCACCCTCAAGTAGTGTTCATAAACGTATACACTCACATTTATTGAAACTGCTTTTATTCAAATGCATATTTCATGTTTCGTTGTTTCAGTATGTGTTAGGTTGACTTATAGCATGGTATACACTCTTGCCCTTTTACGATTGCTCCCATCAACCATCATGCCGAGTATCAACGTAGTTGGCACAACTAGTAGTTTTAAATTCTTAGCACAAAATGTTTTGAGAATTTATTCTTATTGTAAAGCGCCAATATGTATATAAGAATTTTTGTGACATTTTATAAACAGTGAGAAGGTGGCTCACTTTTCCTGCACATTGGTGACTTGTCACAAAAAAAAGGTAGTACATATTTGCAGTTGAGAATGTGAATAAATTCTAAAATATTATAATGGAAAGTCCAGATTGGAATTAGTAATATGGTAAGGACAGTTTACAACTCACCGCAAAGACGTGGCGACGAGCTGCGACAGACACATAGAAAAGACACACATATACAACACTTTCAGCTATCGGCCATGGCCTTCTTCAGAAAATAGAACATTCATGCAATCAAACAGGCACACAACCATCACCACCGGCTGCTGCACTTCGAATTCTAGAATATTGTTATGTGAAACATGGAAAAAAGACACAACTTGTGCAATTTTTCATTATTTAAATAATAAACAACACACTTAAAGACTTGCCAACAACATCAAATATAGTGAATGAAATTCAGTCAAAAGTTTCTACTTCCTATGAAGTTACCAGCTTCAGATTATGTAATAAGTAAAGCTCCTCGCAAGAATTTTGATGCCTGTTATGTACATATATATCATACATAAACTATAAAAAGCAAATTTTACCCCTTAAAATGTTTTCTTCTTTTTATGTTTTCCAACATTTTACACCAAATTTTGAAATTGCTTGAAAAGTGTAAAAACGAGCTTCTGTTGTAAATCCAAAGGTCGTGGACTTGATCTTCGGTCCATCATAGGAGTTTTATGTTAATCATGTCTTTCACCTTTTGCAATAAATATTTAAGCATTTCGAGCGTATCAGTGCACTGAAATGAATCCAATGGCAAAGTTGAAAATTTGTGCTGAACTGGGATTCAAAACCGGATTTTTCACTACAGGCCAGGGGTCACCTTAACCAATAAGGCTATCTAGGCAAGCTTCCCTTCCAACTCAAATTCTTAGATTATAGCACACTACAATGGTAATGCCCCCTGCCCATTAGTTCTTCTTCCCCTCGGGGAAAGTACAGGCTTGGCGAACACGGGGACCCTGAGGGTTGGATTGGGTTGTTTGGTTGGGATAAGGAGACTAAACTACTGAGTTTATCAGTCCCCTGGTGGGGAGGGGAAGGAGTGAGGATAGGAAAGGAGGGGAGAGGGAAAGGAAATGCAGTCTGGGATGTAAAGAAGGAAGGAAGACTGCATTAGCTCGGGGCTCTGTGCTCGCCACATACGTACTCACGAAGGAACCGTGAGGCCCCCTGGGGGGCCGGGGACCCTGAGCTGAGGTCTGGTAAGTGCCGCCAGTCCTTGAGACACTGTAACCTCTTGGCACACTTCAACGACCACCGTGTGTGTGTGTGTGTGTGTGTGTGTGTGTGTGTGTGTGTGTGTAAAAAAATCTCAATCCGAAGGTGTGCTGTGTGCTGATGGGATGCATGGCTGTTGAGGGAATAGTTGCTAGTGGGAAACCTCTGTGGATATTCCGAAACTCAGTTGTATCAGGCTTACCTTAGCATGTGAGGCTCTGTCTAGGCAGGCATTCGTTTCCCTAGCTGCTTGTGGGACCAGTGTGAATATTTACTCCCAGCTAGATGGGTGTACCACTGGGGGGGGGGGGGGGGGGCACTAACACCTAATCTAACAAGAGGGCTCAGCTAGCCAGTCCTCATGATTTGGAAACTCAAACAGAATTGGGCATAGTTACATAGCACAGAACATGTTTTGCTTTCAAACAGAAACAAGGTACATTTTAAAAAGTGTCACCTTTTTACATTCAGAAGGGTCTAGAGTGTATTTCTGGTTACTAAAAATCTGTAAAGTGCTTGGGTAATGGAACACTATTGGTGAAAACCAGTATTTCACAAGCAGCAAACTTGCCTCGGTGAATTTCCTCTCGAGACAGAGTTGCGTGGCACTCTGAACTACAGCGAAGACGTAAAAGGTGAGTGGGTTAAGGATAGCATTGTTGATGTTCAGCACATAACGGAAAGGGTGGGTGGGGAGTTAATGAAATCAGGCTCCTTCATCCTCGCCTTCACTAGCCCGAAACCCCTTGAGTACGTCAAGGTAGACTTCCTACGGGTGGAAGTCTGACCCTATGTCCTGAACCCTATGCACTGCTTTAAGCGTCAGCACTTTGTGCGTACCACCCTGCATTGCAAGGGAGAAGCCACTTGCAGAAAATATGGTAAGGTAGCACATAACAGAGTAGATTGTTCACCACCTCCAAAGTGTGTGTATTGCTCTGGTGAACACCCAGTTTGGAGCAGGGATTGCAGTATGTACTTGGAGGAAAAAAAAGTGCAGGAAAATAAAATAACAGAGAGAATTTCTTACTGCGAGCCATAAAGATTAAGGCCATGCACGTTTTGTTGGTGCTGGGACATGTTGGAATTCCGAGTAACAAAGAAGCCTATTGGGCCGCCAAACTGGCCTGCTGAGAAAGTGTTGTGGCACAGTGCTCTATTCCTCTTCAGAATCTCACTTCTTTGTTGCGGCTGCGGTCCCTGCAGTTGTGGGAGGAGGAATGGCTGTCAGTATCAGATAACAAGCTGTGATTGCTAAAGCCCATTACCCGTCCTTGGCGATCCTCCTATCGGCCCCTCAAGTGGGATGAGGTAATCATTACCCACCTCCAAATCGAGCACTGTCCACTTACCCATGGTTTCCTACAGATTACTGTATACCACATTTTAATACAGTGTATTTTATACTGGGCACAAAGAAGAGAGGCGGATCTTGGTGCAGATTTGCCAAATATTTTAGGTGATGACAAGGCGAGTGTGTTAAAACTTTTAAAAATTTTGTGAAATTTGTGGACTCTGGTCTAAGTTTTTAGGCTGGAGGTTTTAGTGTATTGCAGAATGGTGGGTTGGTACTTTTTCTTCCTGCAGTTAGTTGGCTTTAGTTACCTGCTCTGTCATTTTAACTTCTTCATCGACATTCTACCTTGGTACTTAACTCCTTCTCCTCGTTTCATGATGTACACACATTTGTCTCAATTTGTTGAATCCTGCATTTTTATTGTGTTCTAGTTATCTTTTAAAGGGCTTTACTAACACTCAACTCAGCTACATTATGCCAGGACGCAGAAAGCCGCGCTGTTGATCCATCATAATCACATTATCATCATCTAATTCTTCTTGCTCACAGCCTATACTGCAGTTTCACAAGGGATTGCGTATATTAATGAGTCTGCATTGAAATTGTCAGTACCTGGCATGTTCAGAACCCACATTCAGGTGTACGTCCCCCTATGACTGGCTGGGTCAGTCAGTACTAAGATTGCAGAATGAAACTATTACTCTGCAGCGGAATGTGTGCTGGCAGATTAAGGGGGTGAGGTACTGGCAGAATTAAAGTTGTGAGGACGGACTGTGAATCATGTCAGGATAGCTCAGTCAGTAAGGCACTTGTCCGTGAAAGGCAAAGATCCCAGGTTCAAGTCCCAGTTCCGGCACACGATCTGCCAGGAAGTTTCGTTTTTAAGATTGGTGGCAGGCAACAGCATACCACCTCCAAAAATAACTATGCCTAGTAAAACACTTTTGTGTTCAAACCAGTCTCGAGACTGACAACTGCTTTAATCTTGTAGCAATAGCTACAAATAATTTCCAATCCTCCCCCCCCCCCCCCCCAAAGAAATATAAAATAAAATAAAAATCTGTGACTAATTCTATTAAGCAGATTCTATCTTTCCATAATTTCATTAAATATCTCAACAGTGATTACAGTTTAGTTCCTTTAAAAAATTACAAGACTAGAGGCTCTCTCTCTCTCTCTCTCTCTCTCTCTCTCTCTCTCTCTCTCTCTCTCTCTCTCTCTCTCAAGAGTTATTGTGGCTGCATTTGTTGCCTGTGTTTTCTGATGAAGGCTGTGGCTGTGCCTGTCTGCATCTCAGAAGTCATCTTTAAGGTAAGTTGCTACCTCTCATCATTATATGATAGACATTCAGACCTGGAATTTCTATTGTTAGAACAACATATTCAGTATGTTCCTGAAGTAAAATTATCCACACACAAGGAATGTTGTACAGGTAGTGAATGTTTTGTATGTACAGTATTTTTATTGATGTGTAAATTAGATACAAAATTTGTGTTCATAATCACGTTTTCTGTGATCTCGACGAATATTTCGCAGTTACTCTTGATTTTCTTCATTAGATAGGAACACCTGGAAAAAATTTCTGCTATTAATGTAAGTTAAAATAGTATGGTCTAAGATGTGAAACTATTCAGATCAGGTGAACATAATTAAATACAACCATCCTCCCCGTCTCCCCTCCAAAACACCACACACACACACACACACACACACACACACACACACACACACACACACACACACACTTTTTTTCCAGATTTATCATCAGAAAAATACAGGACATCTTATATTTTCAGACTAACGAAAGTAAAAAATTTTATGGCATATAATTGGTTAACCAAAGTTTCAATATACCGAAGTAGCATTTCCTTTCAGCGCAGCACAATAATTCTTACATATTTCATATGTTTTTAACTAACATTTAATGCAGTATATCATTTGAGCTATTTATTCTCGCATTACGCAAGATTCAATATGAAAACTAAGTACAGAATTATTAGCTTCGGAAGCAAAGATATCAATGGCAGTTATGTGATTGGAAAGGCAACAAGTGTACTCTTTGTTTTGAGTTCTTTGCAGTTACTCAGTGTGCGGTATATTTTCAGCCATATTGTTTTCGTTTACTTTTGTATCGAGGTTTTCCTTGGTTTTGTTCTTGCTGTTACTCTCGCTTATCAGTGCTGTAATGGATTCAGTTGAGAAGTACGGATGTACTAGTTCCCAGTTTTCAACTGGTTCACATAGACAGTACAATACGAACTTCAAATTAATGGTGATACATGAAGTGGAGGCAACAAACAACTGTGCAGCCAGCAGAAAATTTGATGTTACGGAAGTGAATGTCCATAGGTAGCGCCAAAATAAAGAAAAACTGAAAAATTCAAATTCTACATGCCTAACATTCAGAGGGCCGAAGAAAGGAATATATGATGAATTAGAACAGCAGGTTGTAGATTACATGCGGAAGAAACACAATGAAGGATATCCAATCACATGGGAAGTCATCCACAAGAAGGCATTGGAATTAAATAAGAATTTTCAGAATGTGGCAGAATTCAGAGCAAGTACCGGCTGGTGCGTCAGGATGATGAAGAGAGCGGGTCTTGCATTACAGCGGTGAACTACTCTAGTACAGTGACTTCCACCAGCGCACGACGAGAAGCTACTCGCATTTCAACGACATATTATTCAGCTCAGAAAACGGCACAAGTATTTATTGGGCCATATCGGCAATGCTGATCAAACACCTGTTTTTTTACATGCTGCTACAAGTAATGGTTGACAACAAAGGTGTTAAAAGTGTACCGATTAGGACGTTGAAAATGAAAAGACAAGAATGACTGTAATGCTAGGTGCACTAACTGATGGTCGGAAGCTCCCCTGTATGTTGTTCTGCAAAGAAAAACGTTGCCCAAAGAAAAACTTCCTAATGGGATTATTGTCCGATGCCAGGAAAAAGGTTGGATGACCAACAATATGATGTTGGATTGGATGAAAGTAGTCTGGTACAGGGCACCAGGATCCCTATTAAATAAAAGAAAAATGTTGTTGCTCGATTCTTTTAGGGCCATCTCATGCAGGATGTTAAGAATCAGATGGTAAAGAGCAACACGGACCTTGTAATTAATCCTGGGGGGATGACCTGACAGCTGCAACTTATGGATGTTGTTGTTAACAAACCATTAAAGGGCCATCTGCGTCATCTCTATACTGGGTCGCTTGTGCAACGAGAGCATGCACTGACTCCAGGTGGGAAAATTAAAGAAACGTCGCTATCTACGCTGGGGCAGTGGATACTAACTACTAGGAGCAGAATTTCGTCCGAATTCATCCAAAAAGGTTTTAAAAAGTGTTGTATATCTAATGCCATGGATGGATTGGAAGACGATATACTGTGGGAGCGGGGGGGGGGGGGGGGGGGGGCTCAGGAAGAAAGGAATGACGACAGGTAGTGATTCCGGTGACGATGAGGATGACAGTGACAGTTGAAATATTGACACTTGTGTTTCAGTGATAACAATCAAACTCATTGTGAAATTCTTGTGATGTGATGGTGACAATCATATTTATTGTAAAGAAGAAAGTGAGAAAAATAAATTAATTTCTCAAGGTAAACCATCTCTCTAGTTGGTAATTTCAAAGAAACTATGTAGATTGAAGTTGTGGTGCCACTGCGATAAATATCTATGGAATTGTAGTGAAATAATAAAAACACTTGTAATTTGAAAGCGTAAAGTAGGTAACGTAAAGGTATCAATTTCTCCCACTTCACCCTTGTCAATATATCAATAGATATCTATTGCAACGGTGCCCTGACTTCGATGTTCATCATTTCTTTGAAATTGCCCTTTTGTTTATTTGACTTCTCCTGGTGGTGGTGAAGCATACTATGTTATTTTAATATTTGAAACTAAAACATCGCTATTAGCTACAAAAATCAGGTGTTTTGCGATCTTCCTTTCCCATCATTGCTAGCAGCAGGCGTTACCAACATAACACTTAAAGGAATGAACGCGGACTGTTACCAACATAACACTTAAAGGAATGAGCGCGGACGGTGCTTAGTAAAGATTTACTGTGTGTGGGGGGGGGGGGGGGGGAATTCACGAGATGTCTCTTAAAAAAACGGGGTCGGCTTATAATCAGGTAAATATGGTAATAAAACTATAAAATAATTTTTCCAGTTTTCAGAGCTTGCTTTCTTCAGAGAAGAAGGTTACAAAACAGCATTTGAGGGATTGTGTGGTTGGACCCTCTAGTTGGTCTCTACCTGAGATCAGAGTGCAATGATCACACTGAACAAGGTGCATTCAAACGTAGTCTTCCTTCCTTCTACCTGGATAAATCCATAGTTCATTCCTCATTGGATACAACAACTAACTCTGCCTGTGTGACTCACTAACATATGTGGATAGTAGACTGCTGAATTAATGTTTCTTAGTATCCCACAGTATAAGTAAACATTCACATTAATGGAAATACTGTTTACAGAAAAGCTCTGGATCAAAGGTCATCAGGTTCTGAACTTTATAGTTTCCAGCGCTGTGAGATGTGTAAGGAGAGTAAAACACAATTTACTAATCTGCATGGCCATAGATAAGATTTTGTTGAACACAAGGAAAAGCCTGGTAAAAATAAGGCACAATATTTGGTATCACCACAACTAGCTCTGTCAGCTGATAAGCTAATATTTTCTATGTACAACATTAAGCAGAGGTTAATTCTAATGAGTGAAAAATCTGAGACAGCAAACTCAGTGATGTGTGGTCATAATTAGATGAGATGTTGACTGCTGCTGCAGATACATATGGCATTTTTATAGATACTGGTGGAGAGATGACTAAACAATAATTAAATGTTTGAAGTGGTGATTAGGTGAAAATCTCATGCAAATGCTCATTTTGCACAAAGTGGATCAATGGAATTGGGAGTGGCAGAGGGATGGGCAAGAATGGCATGGAGGTTGGGTGGGTGATGGAACATCACTTTGGGAAAGGTATGGTTTTTGGATAGGAAAGTCCCCGATTTCAGGGTGTGATGATAGATAATCAAAGCCCTAATGAAAGATGTAGTTCAATTATTTCAGTTTGGACTAGTATTGCGTGACAAGTGGGCCACTCCTTAATGACTGGTTTGATGTGGTGGGAGGTTGGTAGTTTAGGGCAACCAACTTTTGATGATGGGTTTAAGGGAGATGACTAAAATTGGACAATGATTATAAGACACAGTCAATTTTAACTGCACAACTATATGTATTTGCTTGGAATGGGTGACAACAGAGAAAATCAGACATACTATATTTACTTTTACTCACATATATTGTGGTAGCAGGAGCAATGCTTAAGTCACACATAACAACCAGTAAGCTTGATTAACACTGGTGGTCATGGGCTTTAACCATAGATATTGTTCCTCCCTGGTCTTCAAATAAACACCTAAGTTATTGATATAGTGACTCTTCTTTCAGTCATGTCCGAAACAATGGACAGCATCGGTTGACATCATTGGCTGTAATTTTCTGAATTTAAAATATTAAAACACCGTGACCTCCATTATGACAGCTGCCATCCATTCCACATCAAACGTTCCCTTCCCTACAGCTTAGGTCTTCATGCCAGAAGAGTCTGCTCCAGTCCTGAATCCCTGAACCAGTACACCAATAACCTAATAACAGCTTTCACATCCCGCAGCTATCCTCCTGATCGGGTTCAGAAGCAAATTACCAAAGCCACCTCCTCATCCCTCCAAATCCAGAACCTTCCACCAAAGAACCCCAGAAGTGCCCCTTTTGTCACTGGATACTTTCTGGGACTGGAGCGGACTCTGAATGTGGCTGTCCAGCAGGGATACGACTTCCTTAAATCCTCCCCCGAAATGAGATCCATCCTTAATGACATCCTTCACACACAGTCTTTACATAATATATTAGTACTTGTGAAATTTCACTTGCAAGCAACAATGTTATTGTTTAATTATAATTAATGAAGGGAGATTCAAAGGTTTATCATCCCATCAACATCATGGTCATTAGAGACTGTTAGTTTTTGTTGGGGATGGGGAAGGAAAGTGGCCGTGCCCTTTGAAAGGAACCATCCCGGAATTTGCCTGGGGTGATTTACATAAATCACAGGAAATTAAATCAGGGTATTTAGAATGAACTGTTATCTGTTTGTTAAGTTTAAGGGACTTATCTGTGGGGTCATCAGTCCCTAAACTTAAAAACTACTTATGAACTACCTTATACTAAAGACGACACATGCATGCCCGAGGGGGGATTCGAACCACCGACGGGGAACGGCCTCGTGCATGGAAGCATAGCGCTTCAATGCGCTTGGCCACTCCACCATGGCGCCTAGAATGAAGTTCGAACTACCATCCTCCAGAAAGAGAGTCCATCACATTACCACTGTGTCCCCTTGCTCGGTCTAATTTGAATTGTCTATAACATATCTTTGTAACACAAGTATAACTTATTTATAAACACATCTTGTTTACATTATCTTTACACTCAGGGAAGGTTACTGAGGAACTGGATAGACAGAGAAGGAATACTGACCTTTGCTGTGTCACCTCCCAGTCAGCAAGCCAATGAGAGCCGCCTTCTCACGTTCCTTTTTGCGCACTGTCTCAATATTCCGTGCTCGCCACGTGCTCTTGCGCAGCTTAATTGGACGGCTTCCCACATATCGGCCTGCAAAATATAAAACATGTTTCTTTTAAGATAAGTACAATCCAACTTCAAAACTTTTTAAATGATAAGAAATTAGGAAGTAATAATTTAAATCGAAAAATTAAAAACATTTAAGGGCACTCTCTCTTTTTCTCATATAGGCTACCAGTATCTAAGATTTCTGACTCAAACTGTCTTTCTCATTCAAGTTTTGCTCTAAGATAATCTGTTACCTCTCTTGGTTACCAAAAATTATAAACAAACCAGTCATACATTGTGGTAAAATTAAATTGTTTTTGAAAACAATGAAGAATGCTGAAGATATTCTGTAAATGTTATTTTTCAAAACCCCACCATGATGATAACATTCTATTACACCCCAGAATAGTATTCCAGGTAGCCATTCCAAATGTGTCAACGTTGTTCTCTGGTAGTGCTGGAGGAGAAGCAGTATGAGTGAACGACTAGTAGAATGGCAGCTATGGAAGAATGCTGACAGGGTCACAATGAATGACATTGCAACACTAAGACTGTCAACATAGCAACAAACATACTGGTTGCAAAAACTGTTTCAAGAAAGCCCAACTCTTTCAGTTGCCAATATAGTAGCAACGAGTGCCTTCAGGGCAAATTAATGAAACCAGAAGCCATCAAAAGAGCAAACCCAATGGTAAAATAAAGGCATGTAAGATTACTACCAAACATAGAGGAAGAACACAAGTAGCATAAATACCACTACTGTTATTTTAGACTGTTACTCTTTGATGCTTAGCTATTTGCAGTAGACCTGTCAAGAAGGAAAGCTGACCCTCTACTTGTGTAGTTATCTAAAATCCTCCATGGAACAGCAAATCCTGTTGGAGAGAGATCACTGAACTCTAAGCTCCATTGCTTATGTCCAAGTTGACACTGAAGGGGCTGTAGCAATTAATTCCGTCATGCTGGCCTGCTGGAGGCCTGATCAGCACGTCCTAGAAGCTCCTCAGGCAACAGCAATACTGCCTGTCAATACCTCCTTCCTCTGCGCAGCTACAAGTACTCCAAGTTATGCAGGAGAACTCATCTCCTGTGCGTACATCTGTGATATCAGCAGAAATGCTTTTGAGATCAGTCCACAGAGGTGCCAGCCCCATCCAGTGCTGACGGTGTAGGCGACGCAGTGGGGTCGACGCCTGCCTGTGACGTAACTACCACCACTCGAGATGCTGTCTACTATCCCCCAGGTGGCATCTGCCATCACTGGATCAAAATCTACATCGTCTTTCCAGGTGTACTAATTTAATTTTTCTGGCAGTTTGTGTGTGTGTTGCTTTCGTTGCAGAAGCAATTCTATCGTATTAAAATATTTTGCTGGAAAAATATAAAACTGGGCTCCAAACCTTTTAAAAATTAATTATTTTACCCCTACATAGGTAAAACCTGTGGGGTGCCTCTGCTTGAAACATATGAGAAGCAACAGTGATTGGGAATATTATCAATTGCTATTGATGTGTGTTATTTTAAAAACACAATTACTTATTTTCATGGTCGGTTCTCAGTCTTTGATCAGGGTACTGATAATCTAAAAGTTTACTTGTGTCTGATAGCCTGCTGTTGACGTTAGTGGCCCTGATACACAACCGTAAGGTATGTTGGACACTAGCCACCCCCCCTCCTCCCCATTTTTTAGATTCAGAAGCTAATTGTGGAGATGAATTCGTGAGAGTGGGACAGTGCTGAGGAATTTAACAAGGCACTTCCTGCGGCGAGCTTCCATTAAGTTAATCCAGTAACCGCGTTCGGGGACTGGGTCGCCAGCGTGTTCCATGAAACTGTCTCTCCAGGAAGACAGCCGACGGTTATTTTAGGCAGTGGGGCTGCGGCTTTTCATAAAATCTGGAAAGCTGAAAGTTCGTTAAACGCGTTCCTGCCGAAGTTGAACGTAATCCATCAAGTGTTCGATCAAATTACGCCAGTGAGGACGAAGCTGACAGGCACATCGTCGCGCGCTGAACCGCGAACGAACGGGGGAGGAAAAAAAAATCAAGATACCGGTAGCTAACTTTCCCTGTAAGTATCTCGGGGTCGCAAACCAAGGCCTAAACGCGAAAGTCGAAAGCACGATTGTCACTTTCTTATCTTTTGTTTGGAGGAGTGCAGATGAAACGCTACTGGTCTCCAAGTGGGGAGAGAGGTCAACCACGAAGTCGGCATACTCTGCTCTGCCTCCGTCTCGCGTAACACTTATAGAGGGCCAACGCTCCATCACTCGTCGCCTCCTTCTTCCTCCTCGTCTTTCTCCAATCCCCCTCTCTCCGCGCGCGCGGGTGTGTGTGTGTGTGTGTGTGTGTGTGTGTGTGTGTGTGTGTGTGTGTGTGTGTGTGTGTCAATATTTTATTTCGTTTGCTATTAACCGGAGATTATGGAGCGGTCTGGTAGCAAGAACGAAGACAAATGTTTTGCGCACCATCAAACACACACCATATAAAAACTGCGTCTGGTATGATTTGGCAGAAAGTCGTGTTCGTGATGCTAGACGTTAAGTTCGGTTTGCACCAGCAAGTCGCTTGCAGAAGTTACTGTTGCAAGTTATTGCCATTCACTTGCTGCTGTGTTTACACAACACTCGCAAGAAGTAAGCAAGAAACTTCCGCTACAACTGTGACAAGTAACTTGCATCAATAACTTGCAGGTACTTTTAGTGAAATGGTCAAATGTTCAAATGTTTGTTAAGCTTAAGGGACTTAACAGCGGGGTCATCAGTCCCTAAACTTACAAACTACTTATGAACTAACTAAGACTAAGGACAGCACAAATATCCATGCCCGAGGGGGGATTCGAACCCCCGACCGTAGTGGCCGTGCAGACCGGTACTTTTAGTGAGAGTAAGTAAATTGACGAGTTGGTGGATCATTTATTATTACGAAGAACACAAAAAAAGAATATTTCGGTCTGAGAGGATACTTAGAATGTCACAATACGGAACCTACAATAATTTGTTGCTAGAACTGGATTTCGAGAAATTTAGCTTTGAAAACTTTTCTGTAAATTATCTGGGTTATTTATTAACATGAACTGGATATGTCATATCAAAACAGGACACATATCACATAGTTATTTCAGCCAACGAACGGTTGTTACGCTACATTCTGAACAGCCACTTCTTTTTTACCATTGTTCTCTCAGTTTGTGCGAAAATTGCGTCTTTATATTATGCCACTTCCTAAAAACTTTCTTCACGTCAATATCAAATTTAGAAGAAATTTCGTTTAGTTTGTTGAGAGATTTATTGGAATAAATTAAATTTGCTTAAAATGTACACATATTTCCTCTATTCTGTTTTTTAAATGACTGTACACAATCCGTATTTCAGGGAAGAACACAGTTTCATTCAATGTTTATTTACACAGAGGGGTGACATAATGGTATTCAACTACTTTATATACATAGTACACATAGTATTTGATTTTTAAAATGAATTTATTTATTAGTTACTTGAAAAATCATTGTCTATAAAAAAAAAAAGCTAAATGCGTTCATTTTGGTGAATAAAAATACTAACTCAGCTCGAAATGACAGTAACTGGCAGGAGAGAATCACGTGATTTTGCGCGCTCTCGCGTCCTCTCCCTGTTCCCCGTCAGTCTTCGGAAAAGGAGCGAACGAACGAAGAGGCGAGGGATCTGGGAACTAGTTCGCGTAGTTCGCCTGCGGGAGCGCTATTCCGAACTAGTTCGTTCGCGAACTACACAAGACTAAACAGGAGTAGGAATAGGGCCATGTTTTTAATACTGCGAGTCCTTTAGAAAAAACAACAGTAAAACAGATAAAATAACCCATTTGGAGGTACACTTTTACCTACAACCACTAAAGCACACCTCCCCCGAAGGATAGTCCTATTGGGCCAAAAATGAAGCATGCAATTATTTCCGATTCGTCTACTTTTTTTTAGTTTTACCATACTGGCCTAAATAACGTTAGACCTCGTATGGAAGTACGAAACAGCGTTTATAAGAAAGCATGGACGATGGAGGTGCCGTAGTGTGCGACTTGTGGGAATTTGAGACGGACGAGAGGCGAGCGAGGGTTGCCACGTGGTTAAGGCGCCCGCTGGCCTTAGGCGGGAGAGCCGGGTGTGAATCCCGGCCAGGCTTACATTTCACTTGTTGCCACTGAGTAATTTCAATGCCCAGCTAAAGTCTTTCATTTCCTCCTTCACCCTACTTACTCCCCTAAAATGAAAAATTTCCACGTGAAATTATTATCATCTGTTTCGTTAAAGACACTGTACCTTACACACACGTGAGTACGCAACTAATTTGACGGGAGTATGATGAATCATTACCCGCTGACACTCTCTGATTTAACTTGCCAACAAATGGAATAGCTTAAGTTTTATGCGACGTTCATTTGAAGGTGCCCACGAAGTTTGCTATTGTTCATATCACCAATTTGACTCACAATTGAGCATGGAGATGTCGACGTCGTTGAAATCGCAGCTGCAAGTGTTTGTAGCCTCTCGCCCCCTGAGAAACACTCTTTAAGACCACTTTAAACTCTCTAACTGTATTAAAAGGTTTCTTCCACTGCAGAAAGTATTGTACTAACTCTTCATTTTTTTTGCCGTTGTTCACTTTCATTTCGGTAACTACATTTGCAATTTTTCGTTCTTCATTCATAGCCTTCATTCTGATGAAAGTGGGTGTCCTTACGAAACTCATTACAGCAAAATTCTTCATTCCTGAATACTTCTCGTTTGTAATGTCCTTTTAACTTTACAAATACTTCTGGTTGAAAAGCAATGCAATGACCGTGTAATTGTTGAAATCCTCTTTCCATTTTCAAAGCGAATTCCATAAAACTCTTTAAAGTTCGTCTTGAAATTGTTTGAAGCCAGTTCATTCCTGAAAGGCACTGTGGAGTGGCAGAGCGTTCTAAGGCGCCTTGCTGCGGAGCGCGCGTTGCTCGCCGTCGGAGATTCGAGTCCTTCCTCGGGAGCGCGTTTGTTTGCGCGCGCGTGTGCGTGCGTGCGTGTGTGTGATCCTTTGGTTAGTTTGTAAGCCTAGGGACTAATACCCAAAAAGGTCCTATAGATTTACAAACATTTGAACCATTTGAACGTTGATATGTTAGTTTCCCATTCAAATGTGCTAAATCAAGTCTTCTATCTCTGAAATAATTGTTTCAACTTCCTTGTTGATTCAGCTTCCCGTAGTCACCTACGGAGGTGACGTTTCTACAGTCGTATCTCGATTTTCCGACAATATATTATCACTTAAAGTATATTCCTTTCTCATTCTCCGATGTGCTCCCTGGTCTTCGTTCGCAGTACGGCTCAAAATTTAAAGACTTAAAATTCTTTCGGAGACAACTGTAGGCAAAGGGTGTTCACAGAATATCCGCAGCCCGCTTACTATGCGACAGTAGCCTTCAAAGAATATCTCGACTGCATTTTGAAGACATGACGTACTTGTAGCCTTCGTGTATTAAATCCTTAAAGCAGGAGCTATAATGGAATAAGCCACAAACGAAAGAAATTGATGACCAAAACTTTAAATTTAGTTTTCGTATTTTTTTTCTCGTCTCGTCAGACAAAGAGGCATCAACGCCGTAGATGTAATATATTGATTTGTAATCGGTAGCTTTGTAGCGAGGACTCACTTCTGTATTACATTATTTGTTGGACGAAAGGGTGGATGAAGTACACCAAGGTTACCTGAGTGGAATTAAAATATCCCCCCCCCCCTTCTTGTGAATCGACACTGTGCGAGGGTTAATTAGTGAATTGTCAACCCATGCAGTCCAGCAATTTTGAGGTATTGACTAAGTTACTCTTCATTCCGATACATAATCGAAGGACATTAACAACTGTCATGAATACCCATGGAATAGCTTATCGATGTTCAAATTATAACTTTTCTAATAATATGTATCTGATGTTATCTGCTTATGTTAAGACGGTTGCGAATAACATATCTGTGACCGCCAATAAATAAAACTTCAGGGTTCCATTTATTCATATAGAAGACAAAAAAATCATCTTTTTCAATTCATTAATTTCTTAAAAGTAACTTTGGAGCGTAGACTGGTTACAGACAAAAAAAAATCTTTTTGAATAGGAAGCAAATAATCAGTAGGATCATTTCATTTTCTTCTATTTTCTCATTTTATGACAGATTCGCTGGTCCATTCTTCTTCTTATCATTATTATTCTCACAAATAAGCCTATGGAAGTGTCACTCTCCGATTTTCCTGAAATTTGTATATGTTATAATACATGAAAAACTAAGGGACACAGAGTTTTTTTTTTTCCCCAGTTCGTTTCGGCCTACTAGGAACCACGAGGCTTGTCTTAACGCTCACCTAGGGTCTTCAGCGTTTTGTTGGCCCAATACGCCTTCATCTTCTGGCTGTGAGCCTGCTTCCTTTCATCCGTCCATTTACGTCTGGTGGTGTCTGTACACTTCTTGAGTGAGAGATAGTGGGAAGACTCCATGTAGGATGGCCTGACGGTATTGCGTTCGGTTCTCGGTTATCTGTAATGGGATTTGCAGTTCCTCTAAGTCTGATCTAACAGAGGTGAACCACTTGGCTTTGGACGCCTTTCCCCTTCTTGTCACTGTGAGGATCTTCTTAGTTAGCCTTGATTGATTCAGGCGTCTCATGTGCCCGTAGGTCAGTCGCCTTTTCCTCATATATGTGACTATGTCTTCCTGGTGTTTATACAGTTCGTTATTGTGCCTGATTCTGTAAGTACTGTCTTCCTCTCTTATGGGTCGTAATATTCTCCCCAGGATCTTCCTCTCTTTAAGTTCTAGTTTCCTTAATGGGCCCTTTCGATTCATCAAGAGGCACTCTGAGGCATAGCGTGCAGAGGGTCTTGCTACCGAGTTGTAGTGCTTCAGTTTTAAGTTCTTGGATAGGTACTTGGAGGTATAGATATTCTTACAGGAATGATAGGCTCTCTCTAACTTGGTGCACCTGGCGTCTATGGCCAAGGTTTCGCTTTCACTTGCTGAAATCAATTCTCCCAAGTACTTGACTGCAGGAACTTTACAGATATTATTGTTTCCTAGTGGGATTGTAGAAGAAGCCTGTTTGATATTGGTGATGAACTCCGTCTTCTGTATGTTGATTTTCAAGCCGGTTTTTACTGCAACATTATAGAGGCTCTGTAGTTGATGAATAGCCTCCTCCATCCTGTTGGTCAAAAAGGTGAGATCATCAGCAAAGGCTAGACATGGTACAATGAGGTTATCTTTCTTGTAGCCGATCTTCAGTCCTGCTTCTGGTGACAATGTGGAAGACCCTTCTCTGATTATTTTTTTGCAGAACGCAGTTGTTTATACATATAAATGGTTGAGGGGTAAAAGCCCTTACATTGCTGCGCTCGTGTGATACTACCCAAGAGAAACCTTGTGAACCTATATTTTTGAACGGTTTCATCTGTTTAGGATACCTGTATTTAAAGTCGCTAAATCCGAATCTGAAATTAGATTGTCAAAATTCGATATGGCTGATCCAGTATAGCTGACGAGAACTCGAAAAAATACTTGAATGAACTGTAACTCGAGATGTGACTTTCAAAATATTGTAAAACCTACTTTTGAAATAATTGCGAATAAAAGTGAACAAAACACGTTAAAAATGTTTATTGATTTTAACCACCGGCGTTAGCGTTACCTCTCATCTCTTCCCGCGGCTTGATTAGGGTGAGTCTCCTTGCCTCTCACAATTTTATTTTCGTGTGACAGAACACGATTCATTGTTTGAACGTATAACCTCCCTTTTGAAGTTTTAATAGATTCTACTTCGCTTTAATCATGATTCATTGTTTGAACGTATAACCTCCCTTTTGAAGTTTTAATAGATTCTACTTCGATTTAATCGTAAGGTTTTTGGAGCAAAAATTGGTCTCTTTCTGGGTAGTTGGCCCCCTAATTTTCACTCCCCCTCCATATACCTGGGCCGATTTTCGTCTTTTATCAAAAGATACTTTCGTAACAAAAATCATTAAAATAGCTTCACTAAAGCCTAAGTTATTGCAATTTTTCCATTTTTGCCCCCATTTTGGAGGGGCCATTTCATCCCTTAAATATGTTTTACTGCCGCTAGAAAAAGTGCATGTTCCTTAGTTTTTAATGTATTATAACATATACAAATTTAAGAAAAATCGTAGAGTGACACTTCCGTAGGTTTACTTGTCAGAGTGAGATCACTCATTCTGCGGAGCGCGCGGCTGCTCGCCGTCGGAAATTCGAGTCCTCCCTGGGGCATGGATGTGTGTGTTGTCCTTAGGTTAGTTTAACTTAATATTCACAGAATATATGACATCAACTGCGATTGGGCAAAGCTGAAAATGTGTACACAGCCGGGATTCGAACCCGGGTCTCTTGCTTTATAGGCAGTTGCGCTGACCCCTACACCACTGAGGACACAGTGATCACCGCACCTGCAAGGACTACCTAAGCACGCCTCCCGTCAGATACAAATTCCCAGTTTCGCCCTGCCCACAGTACTCAAACTCGTAGTTATGAAACTAATTCCCGTAAAAGTAAGGGCTTCAAACTTGCCCACTCCTCCCCACTAACGATAGCATCATTGCCCGTCACCGGTATATATATATATATATATATATATATATATATATATATATATATATATATATACATGTGGCGTCTGTTCCGAAAGAACAGACGTCACTTCTGATCCTGCAGTTGTTATTATTTAATATTCACAGAATATATGGCGGCCGCGGTGGCCGAGGGGACTGAGGAGCTCCAGTCACGGTCTGCACAGCCACTACGGTCGGGGGTTCGAATCCTCCCTGGGGCATGGATATTTGTGCCGTCCTTAGTCTTAGCTAGTTCATAAGTAGTTTGTAAGCTTAGGGACTGATGACCCCGTAGTTAAGTCCCATACGTTCTACAAACATTTGAACAGAATATATGACATCAACTGCGATTGGGCAAAGCTGAAAATGTGTACCCAGCCGGGATTCGAACCCGGGTCTCCTGCTTTCTAGACAGTTGCGCTGACTCCTACACCACTGAGGACACAGTGATCACCGCACCTGCAAGGACTACCTAACCACGCCTCCCGTCAGATACAAATTTCCAGCTTCGCCCTGCTCACAGTACTCAAACTCGTAGTTATGAAACTAATTCCCATAAGAGTAAGGGTTTCAAACTTGCCCACCCGTCCCCACTAACGATGTCATATAGTCTGTGAATATTAAATAATAACAACTGCAGGATCAGAAGTGACATCTATTCTTTCGGAACAGACGCCACATGTAGAGTTTAACTTAGTTTAAGTAGTTTGTAAGCTACGGACTGATGACCACACAGTTTGGTCTGATAGACTTACAAACATTTGAACAAACACTTAGATCACTCATTTATTGCCGCGGGAAGTGGAGCGTTGCAGTGGTTGGTCGGAGATTAAACATGAGAAGGCGCGCAGTTTGACGCAGGCCATAGGTTACCGGCCGCAGACGTCGGCTGCAACTGATTGTGCCGGCAGAGCAACAGGGCAGCGGCGAGCAGAACAGGCGGAGTTTCAAACTCCTGAGTGGCGGTCGGCGTTGTGGCCGTGCCTTCAACAGCGGCCACGCACAACGACCGACGGCGACACGGGCAGCGCAGGGCAGCCTAGCCGGCCCCTGCGGCGCGGCACCATGTTTAGTTCACCGTAAAGACTCTCCATAATATTCTGCTATACCATTCAACATCTCTATGTAAGATTGAACGGATTGCAATGTATTGACTTATTAGATTTTATTGACGAGACTAAGAGGATTACGTAGGCTCTGGCTAAAACTGTATATCTTTGCCACTTCAATGTCGTCTGCTAAACAGTTTATTTTGTACTATTTGTTGTAAAGTTGAAGTGGGTTCGAAATAAGGGAAATAACATTCATTTGAGAATTATTGGAAGTATTTAGTGGTTACCCTGCCTTATGATGTGCCACGTGAAACGATTATAACAATCAAAAAAAAAAAAAAAAAAAAAAAAAGATCGGTTGTAATCCAAATAGGGCGAATTATGCGAAAAACAGATACGATTCATAACTGTTATTGAATTATTATACTGTTATTATACTTAGAATTCGTATAAAACTTGTGAAAGATATTAGAGATTACCAGACGACTGTAACTAAAAGGCTAACCCCCAGTATTTAACAATACAGTGCACCTTCCGACACAGCCTATGCAGAAAAAAAAATACCCTCTGTTTATGTTTTTATCGCTCTTGTTTTTAATTTCAGTACTGTGTTAGGAACGAGAACACCGTAATTTTTCCGTCTGTTTCCCTTTTACAGTATTATCGGAGTTTTGACGTGTATTATTTCAGTCTGTCCAAAAATTAAATGGCATTCAAAGTTATATTGTTTACCTGCTCATGTCTCTGTCTAGTTTTACGTTATAACTAGGTCAGTACGACTAGTTACCGATAAAGTTTATGGCCTCTATCATCGATGTGTGAGTAACCCTAAGTATAAAAGGCATCGTCATTATCGCGGGGGGGGGGGGGGAGCGTCACGGAAATGTTGCACGAATTGGGGTGGAAATCATTAAAAGAAAGGCGTTATTCATTGCGGCGTGATCTGTTTGTGAAGTTTCAATCACCGACTTTTAGTTCTGAATGTGAAAATATTTTGCTAGCTCCCACCTACTTAGGGAGACATGACCATCCCAAGAAAATAAGAGAAATCAGATCGAAAACGGAACGATTTAGGTGTTCTTTCTTCCCGCGCGCTATTAGAGAATGGAACGGTTGAGAAAAGTTATGAAAGTGGTGAATAAAACATCTGCCAGGCACTTAAATGTGATTTTCAGAGTATCGATGTAGATGTGTACTATAATAGAGACAATTCGGCTTCGCCTCCACGTCAAACAAAATTCCAGCAAACGTACAGTACACAGAGTAATGTTTATATCAGATTTACTCTTATGATGTACGGGGTATAGTGTCATTAAGTCACAGCGGATGAAATGGAGGGGTACGAAATCCTTAAATTAATTCCACTTTTCCATCTGTAGCCTGCTCTCATGCAAGCATTAAACAACTGCGTCTGAAAACGTTATAGTTTTTCTGGCGACTAAACTGGGCCGGCCGCGGTGGCCGAGGAGACTGAGACGCTCCAGTCACGGTCTGCAAGGCCACTACGGTCGGGGGTTCGAATCCCCCCTCGGGCATGGATATTTTTTTTTTTTTTTTTTTTTTTAAACTTATGGGACTTAACTACGGGGTCATCAGTCCCTAAACTTACAAACTACTTATGAACTACTTACGAACTAGGACAACACAAATATCCATGCCCGAGGGGGGATTCGAACCCCCGACCGTAGTGGCCGTGCTGACCGTGACTGGAGCGCCTCAGTCACCTCGGCCACCGCGGCCGGCGAGGCATGGATATTGTGCCGTCCTTAGTCTTAGCTAGTTCATAAGTAGTTTGTAAGTTTAGGGACTGATGACCCCGTAGTTAAGTCCCATAAGCTATAAAAACATTTGAAACTAAACTGGACGAAACGGGATAGGAAAAATTAAACATATCATGGAAACTACCACAATTAGTAAATCTGATACAAAGTCATATACGAAAAAGAAACTGAAACCTACTTAGCAATATTTATTACTAATGTGAAATGCTCGAAGCTGCATATGTTGTTGTTGATGATGTGATCTTCAGTCCAAAGACTGGTTTGATATAGCTCTCCACGCTACCCTATCATGCACAAGCCTCTTCAACTCTGATTAACAACGGCAACCTACGCCCTTCTGAACCTGTTCCTCTCGGTTTCTCTCTGATTTTACCCCACACACTTCCCTCCAGTGCTAAATTGAGGATTCCTTAATGTCTCAAAATGTGCCCTGTCAATCGACCCTTTCTTTTACTCAAGATATACCAGAAATTTCTTTCTCCTCAATTTTGTTCGGCTCTTCTCATTAGTTACGCGGTCGCCGCGCGGGAATGGTCGCGTGGTCTAAGGCACTATACTACGGATTGCACGGCCGCTCCCCGTCGGAGGTTCGAGTCCTCTACTGCGCGTGTGCGTCGGTCCCTTAGATTTTCAAACATTTTTAGTTAAGCGATCTACCCATGTAATCTTCAGCAGTATCCTCTACTACGATCTACCTATTTAATCTTCAGCAGTATCCTGTACTACCAAATTTCAAAATCTTCTATCATCTTTTTGTTTGTGCTCCTTAAAGAATACGTTTCACTTCCGTACAATGCTATACTACAGACAAATCCCTTCAGGAAAGACTTCCTAACATTTAAATTAATAATTAATGTCAGCAAATTTCTTCAGAAACGCTTTTTTCCCGTAGCCATTCTGAATTTTATAACGTCGTTACTGAACAAATTTGGTCACATGACCAGGTACAACCATTCCGCTGAAAGTGGCGTATGTTATTACATTGAAATGCGAGCTTGAAAGGTTCAAACGGAAAATGTCTTAATAGTGAGGATATTCTGCCGTATGCTAGACACTTCAATTAAGCCAAATGTCAACGTCATCGAAACGTACACCACGAATATTACGTGGAAAATAAGTAACATCACACCGCAAAGCAAACTCGAAAAACCAGAAGCTATGAAAAAGCAATAGATTCATGATAAGTTGCACAAAATTATTACAACAAGTAATAACTACTACAGTGTGTGATTTTAACGTAGTCTAATGGAAGAACAACAATACAGAAATCCCACTGATGATCAATTTGGATTCAGGAGAAATGTAGGAACTCGGGAGGCAATCCTGACTTTACGGCTTATCTTAGAAGATAGATTAAGGAAAGGCAAACCTACATTTCTAGCTTTTGTAGATTTGGAGAAAGCGTTTGATAGTGTTGATTGGAATACACTCTTTCAGATTTTTAAATCAGCAAGATTAAAATACAGGGAACGGAAGGTTATTTACAACTTGTACAAAAACCAGACAGCAGTTATCAGAGTTGAAGGGCACGAAAGAGATGCAGAGGTTGGGAAGGGTGTAAGACAGGGTTGTAGCCTTTCACCAATGTTGTTCAATTTGTACATTGAGCAAGCTATAAAGGAAAGCAAGGAGAAATTTGGAGAAGGGATTAAAGGTCAGGGTGAAGAAATAAAAACATTGCGTTTTACCGATGACATTGTAATTCTGGCAGACAGCAAAGGACTTGGAGGAGCAATGAACGGAATGGACAGTGTGTTGAAAGGAACATATAAGACGAACATTAACAAGAGCAAAACAAGGCGAATGGAGTGCAGCCTAAGAACATCAGGCGATGCTGAAGGAATCAGATTAGGCAACGAAACAATAAAGGAGGTAGATTAGTTTTGTTACTTGGGCAGTAAAATAACATATTATGGTCGCAGTTCAGAGGATATAAAATGCAGAATGGCAATGGGAAGAAAAGCGTTTTTGAAAAAGAGAAATTTGTTAACATCGAACACTAATTTAAGCATAAGGGAGTCCTTTCTGAAGGCGTTTGCATGGAGTGTTGCTTTGTATGGGAGTGAGACATGGACGATAAATAGTGCGGACAGGAAGAGGATAGAGGCTTTTGAAATGTGGTGTTACAGAAGAATTCTGAAGATTGGGTGGGTGGATCGTGTAACTAATAAGGAAGTACTGTACAGAATTGGGGAGAAAAGAAATTTCTGGCATACTTTGACTAAAAGAAGGGATAGATTAGTAGGACACATTCTTAGACATCAAGGAATTGTGAAATTAGCGTTGGAGGGAAGTGTGTGGGGTAAAAATTGCAGAGGGAGACTAAGAGATGAATATAGTAAGCAAATTCAAATGGATGTAGGTTCTTATGAGGAGATGAAGAGGCTTGCTCAGACTAGATTAGCTTGGAGAGCTGCATCAAACCAGTCTCCGGACTGAAGACCACAACAAACAACAACAACGATAGCACAAAATGTGCTAAAACATGTTTGGGGCCGCGGTGGAGTAGCCGTGCGTTCTAAGGCGCCTTGCTGCGGAGCGCGCGATTGCTCGCCGACGAGCAAGGGTTCGGCTCCTCCCTCGGGCATGCGTGTTTGTGTTGTTCTTAGCATAAAGTGATTTAAGTAGTTGGTAAGCCTAGGGACTGATAACCAACGTAGTTATGTCCCACAGATCTACAAACTTTTTTTTTTTTACTTGTTTGGGAAGAGCAACAGAAATGGAAGTGTCTTTCATACGGCGGTATATCCTTGCCATTATTGATGGAAGAACGGAGGAAAGAAGAGCATCAACATCAAGAAGATGATGAAAAATTTCTTCGCAGGAAGGCTCGACAGCTTCCAATTAACGCTGTGAACTTTGTAAATGTAGGCTTTCCCGGCGTATATTGCCGTTGAAATATCTCGGACTTCTATCTGGGTGGCTGCGTTCAAAATCCGCGACCTTTCGATGCGATTCTCATAAATTTCGCCGGAAGACACTTATCGAAGCGTCGCGCAATTTGAACGCAGCCACCCACATGGAAGCCAGAGAAGATTTCATCGATATGAACTTAGTTGATGATGAGAAAGAGAACGGATTTCTCGTTCCTGCGGAGAACGCGACGAAACATGCAGCCGACATGTTGAAGCTGAGAAACACGATGGTTTGAAAATTATGTAAGGAGATACACGAAACTGACTACAGAAGAATTCAGGTTTATACTCCAAAGAAGGAGAAGAAAGATGCTCATAATAAGTCCTCCACTAACGATAAGGGAAAGTGTATTATGGGGCAACAATTTCTACTTTTTTATCAATCGCGTATAGATATGCTAAATCCACGAAAATTAAGCAGATTTTGTCGCGCAGACTTCAGCTTCTGGAATAGAGAGGACAAAACTTTGGTTTAAAATATTGTCAAAATAAATGTGTTATATGTGAAGGAGAGGACATTTCTGAAGAAACACCATGATACCATATTCCGTTTTTGGGGAGAAATAAACCTTCGGAATCAACATGAAACTCAGATTTTTCATGTGTCGGACTAACACTTTAGAAATAGACAGTAAGAATTTTCAAAAATACGGAGTGTCCCAGCTTATGCCATGCTTAACTCTAAAAAGATTGTCATTTATGATAATACCCCATATAATAATATGTAGGGGAATAAACCAGGCCGCGGCGGAATAGCTGTGCTGCGGTGCGGACGGCCGTTCGCTGTCGAAGGTTCGAGGCCTCCCTCGGGCGTGTGTGTGTGTGTGTGTGTGTGTGTGTGTGTGTGTGTGTGTGTGTGTGTGTGTGTTGTTCTTAGGATAAGTCAGTTTAAGTGGTTCGTAAGTTTAGGGTCCGATGACCACTGCTGTTAGGCCCCATACCTTTATAAACATTTGAACATTTCGAATAAACGAGATTAAATTGTAAATTATTATACCCAGGTTCTATTACTGGAAACGCTCTCGACCACAATCACTTGATACTCAAACATTCGGTAATTCACAGTGGGCAAGGGGGGAGAATCGAATTTTCGAAACCATCTATAAGGTGGTTGCCAAATAATAAACTTAATGAGACGATTAAAATGACGCGGTGAATGATTAAAAATAAATGTAATTAATCAATAAAAACTCCTGATTACATGGGATCTGAAGCCATACCATCTTGAATGTCATTCCTGACCTTGACCACTACGCAAACCATTTGCGGCAGAAATTATAGAATATATATAGTATGGCGAAAATAGTTTATTATTCGCAATGTTTTACGGGATATTGCTAGCAATTTAAGTGCCGTTTTCTATTAACAAGAGTAGGGGAAAAACCACGGAGGAGCTAATAATCTCACTTCAAAGAGTCTTGACACCTAGTGGTGTTAGATTAGTGACACTAGAAAATCGAGATCTGATCGGGTTAGAAAAATAAATTCAGGCCTATCACGTAAGTAAGCATTTGGATTTCTAAATTAGATTTTCCTATTCCGCAAACTGCGTCACTTAGTGAGAGACGCATGGCATGTGACAGCGACACCGCTGCACTACCAAGGCACTGCATTAGCAAGAATACCTGGGTGTCCGCCAGCACTGCTTCCCCTCCCTGCTCCTCTGGCATAAGCACGACGGTGATGCACCGCTGCAAGATGCAAGACTACAGCCTGGCTTTACCTAGTGATACGTGCGCCAGCTTTCAGGACGATCGGTAAAACGCTATCAATGTCTAATATAACGTACTCTCTGCTATACGATGTACGGGGGAGCCTGCGGGTGTTAATCTAGGGCAAAGCTATCTCCACTACAAATTTCACTTACAAGCAGACCACATGGATATTTTAATTTTTAGATATTTATGGTGCTTTAAGTTCAGAACTCAAATAACAATCAGTCCAAGCCATTCGACGTAACTCTAAAAAATTCTCGAGAAAATCAACTTTGAATTTTTGCAAGTACCTGTAAGTACCAATAATTAAAATACCGAGAGATCAGAAAGTCAGTAAAAATTTGAAAACTTAATAAATCACGGAACAATGTAGATAGAAAGGTAAAATTTGAGACACACGCTTGGAGTGACATGGGGTTTTATTAGGATAAAAATGTCTTGCTAGACGCTTGAAAGATCTCTTGCGTGCGTCGTTTGGTGATGATCGTGTGCTCAGCCGCCACTTTCGTCGTGCTTGGCCTCCCAGGTCCCCAGACCTCAGTCCGTGCGATTATTGGCTTTGGGGTTACCTGAAGTCGCAAGTGTACCATGATGACCGACATCTCTAGGGATGCTGAAAGACAACATCCGACGCCAAAGCCTCACCATAGCCGCGGACATGCTTTACAGTGATGTTCACAATATTATTCTATTACTCCTCGACTACAGCTATTGTTGAGGAATGATGGTGAGCATATTGAGCATTTCCTGTATAGATCATCATCTTTGCTTTGTCTTAATTTGTTATGCTAATTATTGCTTTTCTGATCAGATGAAGCGTCATCTGACTTTTTTTTCTAATAAAACCCCATGTAATTCCAAGCAAGTGTGTCAATTTTTACCTATCTATCTACATTATTCCGTGATTTATTAAGTTTTCAAATTTATACTGACTTTTTGATCACCCGGTACTCGTATCATCTGTCTTTGTAGCTCAGGTGGTAGCATTGTGATCTTTCAACCGTAGGGTCAAATTTATACTGACTTTTTGATCACCCGGTACTCGTATCATCTGTCTTTGTAGCTCAGGTGGTAGCATTGTGATCTTTCAACCGTAGGGTCGATAGTTCAATTCGCGCTGTAAAAGATTTTTTTTTTTTCTTTTTTCGTTGCGTTCGAATACTTACACAATTTTAATATCTGGTGGTAATTTTTACTACAAATGCTAGTATTTGTTCATTCGTAATTTTCTAAATTTTATATAGAATGATGGTTTCAATAAATATAAATAAAAAAATTAAAAAAAACTCATAACAAGTTACATTTTTACAGTATTGGCTTCACTATTAGCTCACGACAATCGTCTTTTATTGTTCATTTTGTGAAGAACTACGACGCTGTTTTTGGAAAGTCGTATCTATAGCTACTAATGGTTTTCCAAGCATCTAACACAAACATCACTGTCACATCATCGAAACCTGACAAGTTGAATTCAAAGCTATTTAATCAATGTTGTAAAGCCATATGTTAGAAAGCAACAGGTTTCTTTTACTGGCTGATTCTTTGAGTGGAGAAAGCGATGCCGTGTTGTATAATGAAGCTTTTCGAAACGACAGGCGTCTGCCTACCTGCGCCGTACAAGTAATTCCGCCAAAATGCACAGCATTGGTGCAGCCTTAAGACTTGTATAGATACTGCCAAGTAAAAAAATTTATTAAGCGCCTGCAAAAGTGTGCCTAATTGATCGAACGAGGACGTGAAATTAGTAATAGAGCAAATTGCATCAAACTTCCTTCAATTATTCATCAGCAGCTGTCCTCTCCAATCCTCGGAGAAATGATCAGGTATGCGTGGTTCGCTTCTAAACTGTGCGATACCAGAGAAATGTCCATGAACGTAAACGAAGTTTGCTTTTCAGTTAACATATAAAAGAAAAATTGCGACTGCAACACTGCGGCGTTTGTACGATGTATTCGATACAGTGAATATTATTATTTTCATGTTTTTACGATGTTTATCACCATGGCATGTGTGAGATCACATCGAAATGTAGGATTTATTTTCATTTTTCAGTATTGTAACAATTATGGAATCTGCAATGTTTTGTGGTTTATATTTTTTAAATTTAAATCATCAGTATTGAAAACCTTTTATAAAACATAGAAAATTACGAATAAACAAAAATACTAGCATTTTTCGTAAAAATCACCAGAAAGAAAAATCTCTCACGGCAGGATTCGAACCACCGATCCTATTGTTGGTGATCTACAACGCTACCACGTGACCTACACCGATAGATGCTGCGCTGGTTTTAATGATTTCTACTTACATGTACTTGCAAAACTTTAAAGTCGATTTTCTCGAGAATTTTTGACAGTTGCGTCGGATGGCTTTGGCTGATTGTTATTTCAGTTCTGAACTTCGCGTGCCATAAATATAAGAAAAAACTAAAATCTGACACTCATGTGGTTTCCTTGTTAGGTGTTCCCTTTTGTTCATATAACTTTTTTTCGTGCAGTACACTGTCATGAAGGCTTAGAAATGCCCCTGCTTGTATTATTGCGTCACTTAATTGCATCAGTTCAAATGCACTTTGTCCGGGAAAAAAATAAATACGAGAGAGATTTCCTCGTCGAGCTTCGCTAGCAGGTAACTTTTAATCAGCGATGTATCGCGTGTCCCTGAGGACGGTCAGCTATTGAGAGGTCTCCATCTCTCGGTAGCGCTGGACGAACTGCGGAAGCCACGCTAAACACGTGCGTATCTATCTTAAATGGCAGTTCGTCCTACAGCGAAAGCCAACCAGAAGCACACAAATGCTTGGCGTGGGTGTGGGGTGGTATAACAGGAGACTTGACTCCAGGCCAGCGGAAAGCGAGCTGCTAGGCGTGCGCCGAGCTCAGATGCGACGAGACAATGTACCAGATTTTACTGCATTAAGCGAAATTTGTTGCGCTCAAATCATTTTCGGAACCGAGAGCTGGCTGAATCCCGACGTAGGAAGCTCAGAAATAAATATTTATCGAGAGGTAAAATGTATATTGGGAAGACAGATTAGTCACAACTGGGGGCCGGCCGCGGTGGCCGAGGGGACTGCGGCGCTTCAGTCACGGTCTGCACGGCCACTACGGTCGGGGGTTCGAACCCCCCCTCGGGCATGGATATTTGTGCCGTCCTTAGTTGTAGCTAGTTCATAAGTAGTCTGTAAGTTTAGGGACTGATGACCCCGTAGTTAAGTCCCATAAGCTGTACAAACATTTGAACACAATTGGGGGGAGTGTGTTCAGTGAATTCATCAAAAACATTATTTATCGTGAGGTCGCAGTTGAGTGTGAAGCTATTTGAACACGAGTTCATTCAAAGAAACTGTACACTCAGCAGCGCGAAGATAATAGATACCTGAAACATGTAGTATCAGTTGGGGACTAAGCACTGACCAGGACGTCTACGATCTCATTTTAGGTGGTACAGACAAGTACTGTTGTCAACTAGCGTTGAACATGTTTTCTGAAAACGTGTCTTGAGCTGCTGAACCGACAGTCCGACAAGCAATGAAAATGGTTTGAACATCATAGCTACAAACTGGCTTGATCTTATCAACGATGTCAGAGAAGAAAGAAGATTTAAGTGATCATGTCATAGCGAATACGGTTACAGCCGCGCCGAATGGCTGCGTGGTCTAAGGCAGCGGTACTCAACTTGTGGCCCGCCGAGCTTCCGTGAGTGGCCGGACTTGCTAGTCGTCCAGTATTCAAAATTTCGCAATAAAAATCTCTAATGACTGGCTGATAAAATGGGCGAGATGCGTACAGCGAAATCGACAAAGCCAGTGTCCTGAATTTAAGCAGCACGTTCTCCACAACGCATGTCGTTTGTTGTGAAGCAGGAATATGACCGAAGGACGCTACTTTCGTATCGTGGGACTAGTGCGAATTTTGGGTGGAAGGGAGACGCGCTCCGGATAGACGAAAAGTTAAGTCGATTGCTGGCCCAAAGTTTGTAACCGATTAATACACATTAACGTAGTATTTTATCTTTATCCCCAAATCTTCAGTTGTTTCCAGCACTAAGATCACATAGTGCAGTAATGGGTATTAATTATTTCTTAAAATGTTTCAAATTTTTTATATGAGGTAGGGTAATATTTTTTACTTAATTTGCCCTATTTCAATGATACAACACACGAATATAAATTCAGAGAGTGAAGGCGAGATTTCATGGCTGCTCAATACATTTCCCAGTTAAGGATTAATATTAACTTCCGTTAAAGTGTCCGTAAAGTGACCTTTTAACGTTTAACCAAGTTAACGTTTTAGTAACGCGTTAATGATTAATGAAGTTAACTTTTTGGTTAACGCTGTCTACCTATGGCAAGTACCATAATGGCAGTTCACAGTAATCACGTGCCCTGTCTGCCTTGGAAAAAAATCGCTAAATGTCATATTCCATTGATACACGTACGTTATGAACAAAGATATTTAACAAAAACGTAACTCCTTGGAAATGGCTGTCAAAAGGTTGTAGCGGAGTTTCAGATGGCCACTTAATTTTTTTATTAATTTCTTATATGTCTTTCTTTAAAATTAATTATGATTTGTCTACAGAACAAGTGCACAAATAATAATAATAAAAAAGAAAGTATTAATTAACAATACGTTCAGTTATATTTCAAAAAGCAACATAGTCTATTAACGATTATATATTAAAAAGATTTTGATGATACAACAAATGGGTGTAGTTATTTCGCAGTGTTATTTTGTTCTGTTATAATGTTGTGGCCCACTTGAAATAAAACATACGAGAATTTGACCCGAAGTGCAAAAAAGTTGAGTATGGCTGATCTAAGCCATTATGCTACGGATTGGGAGACCGTTCCAAAAATCTTCAAATGTTTGTTAAGCTTATGGGACTTAACTACGGGGTCATCAGTCCCTAAATTTACAAACTACATATGAACTAACTAATTCTTAGGATGGCACAAATATCCATGCCCAAGGGGGGATTCGAAACCCCGACCGTAGTGACCGTGCAGACCGTGACTGGAGCGCCTCAGTCCCCTCGGCCACCGCGGCCGGCGAGACCGTTCCCGGCGGAGGTTCGAGTCCTCTCTCTCTCTCTCTCTCTCTCTCTCTCTCTCTCTCTCTCTCTCTCTCTCTCTCTCTCTCTCTCTCTCTCTCTGTGTGTGTGTGTGTGTGTGTGTGTGTTGTCCATAATGGAAGTTAGTTTAAGTCGTTTGTAAGTCTAAGGAGTAGCAGTTTCGTCCAATAGGTTTACAAACATTTGAACAGTTGAAAAATGGTTACAAAAAGGAAGGAAGGAAGATTAGGATTTGATGTCCCGTTCACATCGTGGTCGTTAGAGAGAGCACATGCTCGATTAGTCTGTTTTGGTAAGGGATGGGGAAAGAATTCAACCACACTCTTTGAAAGGAACCATGTCGGCATTTACCTGGAATGATTTAGTGAAATCACGGAAAATATAAATCAAAATGGCCGGAGGTGGGTTTGAATCAGCGCGCCGCGCCGTCTTCTCGAATGCCAGTGCCGTGTGTTACCACTGCGACACCTCGCTCGGTAATGGTTACGAAGAGGAAGAAGTCCTCGAAGTAGTGCACGGCAACAAAATAGCACAACAGGGTGCACATTGCTGCGGGGGAGGGGGGGGGAGAGGCGATAACGGCCTAACCTAATTTAGCTACAGCTTATTACACACAGGACGTTAGGGGCGAAATACAACACTTCGTACGGCGCTAGGACTTGGAGCTCTGGACTGTAAAGGAGATGTGACATTTCGGGACTAGGAAAAATTTTTTTAGTAAAACTGTAATATACGTCCTATAGGTGTAGATAGGCGCAACAGCCGCCATGTTATCCTCCGCCCGAATGCGTCAATGGATGCGGTATGGAGGACATGGTCAGGGCTCTGCACTCCCGTCCATAGTGTCGCTGGTCGTGACCGGAGCAGCTACTTCTAAATCAAGTAACTCAGCAATTAACCTCACACGGGCAGACTGCACTCCGCTTGTCAAATCGCTCGGTAGATTTCCTGGCGGGTACACAGGGTCTGCAGCGAGCCATTGAATACCATGGTCGAACTAGGAGGACAAATGCAAGTTTGGGTCGGGCGATGTAGGTGCTTAGCGCGAGTTCAGCCGGGGAGCGTGAAACCCCTGTGCCCTGGGTGGGGCTGAGGCTTAGCGTAACTGCTTAATTAACAGGAGGTCCTGTTGTACCACGTCTCAAATACCAGGCGCGTCCAGAAAGTAAGTTCCGTTTGGTAATAAAATGAAATTGTACACAGATACACAAGAAATTTTTATTGCACAAAATTCTACAACTCAATCTACTTTTCCACATAACTGCCGAAATTTTTCAGGCATTTGTCATAACGTGGCATCAGGTTTTGTATACCTTCTTCACAGAAATCTGCCGCCTGTGTCTTCAACCAGTTGGAAACAGTTTCTTTCAGCTCGTCGTCATTGGTGAAGTTATGACCGCCAAGGAAAGACTTGAGATGTAAGAACAGATGAAAGTCGCTAGGAGCGAGGTCAGGGCTGTAACCAAAGGTGGACGCCCACTTCGTTCTTCGTCGTGCACATCACTACGCCCGCCACTGAACTGTCGGACCCATCTTCTCACCATCGAATCACTCATCGCATTTGGTCCGTAAACATCGCAAATTTGCCGATAAATTTCACTTGGTTTCACTTTCCTCGCATTCAGAAACCGAATCACCGACCTCATTTCACAGGCGGCGGGATTTTCAATCAACGCCGACATTTCAAACAAGCACAACAAAGCGTACGTAACTGGCAGCGATCTCCAAATGGTGCACGTTCTTCTCCTTGATACACATCGTCTACAGCGCATGTGCGGAACTGCAATCGCAGCGCTGCAGCGGAGATAAATTGAAACGGAACTTACTTTCTGGACGCGTCGTATATGGTTCCGAATTTTTTCGTCAGATGGTCTAGTACGACGTACCGGTGCGTACCGTCACAAATCAAGCACTGTACCATAGACAATCTAGTGGAGTGCAGCGACAAAAGAAAATCCTACAAAGCAGAGGCTTAGCGTAACTGCCTAGTAGGCAGGAGGTCCCGGGTTTGAATCCCGACCGTGTCACAAAATTCATAACAGAGAGGGAAGTGTTATAGGGCTCCTGCTGTTCCTTATTTTTATAAACGAGTTTGGAGACAATCTGAGTAGCTCTCTTAAACTGTTCGCGGATGATGCTGTCATTTATCGGTTAGTAACGGAAGATGAACAGCAACTGCAAAATGATTTAGATGAGATATTTACATGGTGAAAAAAGTGGCAATTGACCCTTAATAACGATAAATGTGAGGTCATCCATATACCACTAAAAGGATCCGTTAAACTTCATTTACGCAATAAATCAGTCAAACCTACAGGCCGTCAATTCTACTAAATACCTAGGAGTAACAATTACGAACAACTTAAATTGGAAAGAACACACAGAATACATTGGAGGGAAGGCGAACCAAAGACTACGTTTCATTGGCAAAACACTTAGAAGATGCAACAGTTCTACTAAAGATACTGCCTACACTACACTTGCACGTCCTATTTGGGAGTATTGCTGCGCATTGTGGGATCTACAACGGGTGGGAATGACGGACGATGTAGAGAAGATTCAGAGAAGGGCAGCTCGTTTTGTGTTATCGCAATATAGGAGAGAGAAAATGTTTGTTAAGCTTATTGGACTTAACTACGGGGTCATCAGTCCCTAAACTTACAAACTACTTATCAACTACCTTATACTAAGGACGGCACAAATATCCATGCCCGAGGGGGGATTCGAACCCCCGACCGTAGGGGCCGTGTAGACCGTGACTGACGCGCCTCAGTCCCCTCGGCCACCGCGGCCGGCTAGGAGAGAGTGTGTCATGGAAATGAATGCAGGAGTTGGGGTGGAAACCATTAAAGAAATTTCTTTCACCAACTTTCTCTTCAGAATGCGAACATATATTGTTAGCACCTACCAACATAGGGGGACATGATCAACATAATAAAATAAGAGTAATCAGATCGAAAACAGAAAGATTTAGGTGTTCTTTTTTCCCGCGAGCTATTAGAGAATGGAAGTATAGATAAATATCATTGTGCCTTGTAGAGTATCGAGGTAGATGTGGGGGGAGAGAAAGAGAGAAGGGGGGGGGGGTAGGAGGGGGGCTAGCTGGATTTGTAAAAAATGAAGTTCCGATACGGTGAACGTCTTGGGGGTGTTCTGATAATGTGCTACTCTCACAATATGTGGTTCCGAATTCTTTTCTTTCAGAAGCACCGGTACGTCCTGCCGTCACAGATCAAGCCCAGAAAAACTGGCGGACTGGAGCGATAAAAGAAAAATCTCACAAAGCAATTATCGACATCGTTAAAGGATATACGTAGTAAGTAGATCTGTGACCGACGGATGCTACACCGGATGTGACGCTCGCTTCCACGAACGCGCTGCCCGCCGGGATTATTTCAACAGGAAGTGCATAGCGCGCATCCGGTAAGCAGCGGCTATGGAAGCAGCCGATCGACCGACGCAGCACAAAGGAGTCCGATTTTTGTGTCCAGTGGCTTATAAACTCTCTGCTGGACAAAACCACAACGCGACATTTTAGTTGCTTCTACTCAAACCCTCGTCACTGGCGCACGATAAATTCAACTTCATCCGGCCGCCTGTTCATTTAAAACAACCACCCTGAGCTACATCATCCCAAATAGCATTCGAATTGACACAGTTACACTGTATGTGCCATCTCGCGCCAAACTGCACGGGTGAATCACACGAACTATGGACCATTTTTCTACATCTAAAAATACAATCCGTAAACTACTGTATACGGATTGTAGACAGAGGCACCAAGTCTCTGAATTTGTTCGACGCTCTTCGGATAAGCACTCGAAACCGTGCAGCATTTCTCTGGAGTTAGTCGCTCTACCGTCCTGTATGCGAGTGTGTAACAGTGCGGCACTACTATTATTTTATAGGAGGAGGGCAGCTATCGCGAACAGAAGAACACAGCAGTATTTTTACTCCCCTTCTACGAAGAGACCATTAAACTTTAGAGGCAGGGCACAACCTCCAACAGCACAATAATAATGATGAAGGAAATCGGCTGCGTACTTTCCAGAAGAATCACACTAAAGGCTAGTCTACACGACGACACCAGGTTGCGACACTCGTTGCGTGAAATGAATTGCACGCAACTGGTTTCGTGTATGTTTGTAGACACGTCACCGAAACTATACTCTTCAGTTTCGTTGTTTTGGAGTGCCGCAGTCGTCGTAAAATGAAAGTTTTGGCAGTTGTAACAGTTGCGACGGAACTATTATTGCTCTGTGTGAAGTCACATAAGACTAAACATATAAAGACTAAGAACGTGTTTTTTGTTAAATGGAAGACGTCAGTTCGGTTGATAACCGGCCTTGCTGAAAGAGATTGTGGTTGAAGACCCTACAAATTATTTTAATTATCTTAAAATGTCACCAGAGCATTTTACTTTTTTTTTTTTTTTTCTGTTTCAAATATAGTAATGCAATAAGGAAACAAGATACTCTTTATGCGTATAGCATTGTCACCAGAACTGAAATTAAAAATTACATTAAGTTTTTCGTCAAGTGGGGACTCATATTCGTCTCCACAGAACCTGCATCGTGTTCCGAAATCCACAATTGCTTAACCAGGAAAAAGTGAACACTATGTTTAAAAGTACTTACATAAAAAAGGTGAATGTAAAACCCAGTCACGTTTTAAATATTTACAAAATATTGTAAATGTAAAAGCTGTCACGTTTTAAACAAATAATATTAAATAAAAGAATTCAGCTTAACAGATTTGTGTAGCCTTTTCTTCTGTGTAAAATTTTCCTTAAAAAAGTCTGCAAGTTCAAACCACGTGATCTTGGTCTTGTTATCTTGCGCTGATCAAGACCCAGATGTTTTACTAGATTGCATTTTGCAAAGTTCCTTTGTACAGATATTTTGAATTGAATATATTTTAGCCCGTCTATTACCTATCGCTCACCTATCAATATTTAATTCACGAATGCTTACTTCAAGAGCATCAACCCGCCGCTACTTATTCCAGAAAGCTTTTAAAATCTCATAAACACCTATGAATCACATATATGTCTAAATACCGAACAATTTCTTCCGTTCCCCACTTCATTTTGTGATTTCGTTATCGCCTAACCTAAAAACTCGCGCAAACAGTTTCGTCAAAGTTGGGAGGAGCCGAAACTGTCTAAGTTTCGTCAACGAGTTGCGCGTACGCTTGCCGCGCATGCGCCTGGCCAGTAGTGCAGTTTCATGAAACGTAGTGTCTTCGTGTAAACTAGCCTTTACATTCAAGAATTTTCACGCGTATTATGCAAATAAATCAGAATTCCTAGAACAAAGTGGCGACCAAGTTTGCATTTGACAAGGATTTTCGTCACTCGTTTAGTGTTTTCAACTCAACTACTTCCTTCTCTCAACACAAGATCGTCTATGCATCACAGAAACGTAGAAAGGACGACATAAAATCGTTAAGGGTACTCAAAAACATTTCCTAGAGAAATACGCGCAAAAAAGTTCTTCTTAAATTGTGAATATGAAAAAACGCCAAATTTGTAATTAAGGAACTATTTTATCTCTTGTATATTACATACGTATAGTAATCGTCAGAGAAAAACTGGAACTCTTTGGGATATCCAGAATCACACACTAAAATAGTGAGTGAGGTGAATTTAGGAAAGGTTGGGGAAATGCCAGCCGACTATATTATAACCCCATAGTGCTTCAACAAGCCTTTCAATATAACAATTGGAAGTAGGGAGCAGTGGGATGAAATAGTTCGACACCGTACGGGGGATATTGTCTGGTTCACTGACGGTTCAAAATCAGACCAAGGCGTTGGGACTGAAGGGCGTCATCTCTCTAGGGAAACTGGCCTCAGTATTCCAGGCCGAAATCACTGCCATCAGGGCGTGTGTGGAGGAGAATTTGCGTAGGTGCTACAAAGACCGTAGCATCTATATCTATTCAGACAGCCAGGCAGCCTTGAGATCACTGGCAGCTCCTGCAACAAGGACTAAAATTGTTGCAGAATGTGACAGGGTTCTGGTGGAGCTAGGGGAAAGCAATAGAGTAAACCTATTGTGGGTCTCTGGCCACTCGGGGATCAGTGACAACGAACATGCAGACAGATTAGCCAGGATGGCGGGCAGAGACTCCATTTATTGGACCGGAACCTGTCCTGACAATCACCAAAGCAATGATCAAATTGGAGCTACGTAACTGACTCAGAGGACAGCACGTAGAAACTCATGGCAAGGTAATGATGCCAAAGCCATGTTTCAAAAGAAGCTCTGCAATCCTGGGCCTGAACAGGAGATAGATTAGACTCATGGTTGGATTGCTGACAGGCCATGGGAATTTCAAAAAAACACCTATGGGAATAACAGAAGAGGACCCTAAATGTAGGATCTGTGATGGTGATGAAACTGCATCACATCTAATCTTCGAATGCATTGCATTGGAGAGTAAAAGACACAGACAATTGGGACAACTAGACCCGAAGAAATTGTGTCTAATAAAGAACTGGTAAAGGGACTCCTTGCACTGTTCCAGGACATTGGTTGGCTTTGCTAGATACACAGGGAGCGATACCGCACAATAAACTTAGTTTCGGTGCGGGCAGTGGTGGGTTGGACCAATACTGTTTTGGCTTCCCTGAGAAAATCAAATCAATCGTCAGAGACGGATCTTATATTCCAGGAAGATACTTATAATCCTGTAAGTGATTACGGGACGACAGGAATTATACACGATGAACAACTTTTGTCTGTGTGTAACAATAAAGCGCTAAATCTCAACACAGCGTATTTCATATTCATAACAGAAGAACCCGCCTTCGTGGCCATGTTTGTTGAAGTGCGCAAAGTTTGGTGTTATCTGAGGCGGAGAAAACTTGCCTCGTCGTAGCGTAACGGGAGCAAAAGCGGTGTCGGAAGTTCTGTTCGGCAGGAGCTGTACTGCAAAATGCACGAGGAGCCCCATACTATCAATGGCGGTCCGGTGTTCATCTTAAACTCGCCTCACACGTTACGCTCTTTTTCTATACCGCGCTACAGAAACGACCTACGAAGCGTCTACATCACGAAACACGTTTTGCAAGGTGTCTACAAAGGCACCAGACACGCCATTTCGAAATTCCCGGTAGCATTCTTAGTAGAGGCACAGTCTATCACAGACAAAAATGTTCAAATGTTTGTATAGTTTATGGGACTTAACTACGGGGTCATCAGTCCCTAAACTTACAAACTACTTATGAACTACTTACGAACTAGGACGGCACAAATATCCATGCCAGAGGGGGGATTCGAACCCCCGACCGTAGTGGCCGTGCAGACCGTGACTGAAGCGCCTCACTCTCCTCGGCCACCGCGGCCGGCCTATCACAGACAGTCGCGAAACTCTCTAGGAAAAAAATTGCAGCTGAAGCGATACCAGCGCTCCAAGCAGCCAGTAGGGAATAATAGTGCAATGGCATGATGCAGACTGAGAAGTTGCCGTTTTTAATGCTGTTACTTTCATATTTCCTGGTCACTAAACGTTGCTGTAAACTTTCTAATACAAATACGAAAACATCATTAAAATAATATCACTACTTCTGTTAATGGCAAAAAACTGTCAGTGCAGTGTATTTCATATAGTTTACAATACCCGAGTGAATATTAATATCGTCTGAAACCTTTTGAAAGCAGAAATGAAATGCAACCTGATGTGCTGAAGTATATAAAAGGAACTGATTATGATTATGTTCTCGGAGCGTACATGTTGCATGAGTTTTGTTTTAGCGAATTTCGGACATTGTAATGTTTTCAAAAGTACACACGATTTTTACGTTATAGGGGACTAGATTCTACATCGTCGTTTAAACCATCTTTTCACCTCTTCATTGCTTCTGTGCCTTTCGTGTAACTATCACAATTTTTTAGCTACTTGGCAGGTATCAAACTGAATATCTCCAAGAATGTGACATGCAAACATTAACAGCTTATATATGGACATATTATTTATGTGTAGCTACGTACTCACTTTAACAAACTAGTAGGTAACCGACAAAATATGTTAGTATACAGGGTTATCATTTTTGTGAAGCTGAGGTACGAACCTAAGCAGTCATTCATACATTACTTTTATTCAGCACTAATATTATGAAACAGTGGTCAAGTATTTGCGATTCTCATTAACAGCAGAAGTTTGGACGTGAATGAGTTGTTAAAGATTTACTTCTACGCCTAAAAGTATAACTAACCACAGTAAACGAACACCTGTTATTCATAACATTATTCTGTTACTTCTGAGCATCCTTTGCAAATGAGAGATTTCCGAATTATATTTTTGATAGTTGCTACAATTTATAGCGCCAAAAAAGCTCGTAAATACCAAGTTATTTTGAAAATGCTGCTTCAGTCCAAATACACAGTCATTACTCAATCGCTTCGTGGTGTTATTACGACCCGGCCGCTTGGCAGCCCGAAGTTGCAGAAAATCACTGCGAGTTTCGCGACTCTGTATGTTCAACTCTGGTAGAGGTCTAACTGGGTGGGTCATCTAAGCAAGCAAATACTAATACAGTATTGAGATCTCTCCTCCCTGCATGTACCGTAAGACGATAATTCTGTTTTAGCGCCAGAAATCTTTAGGTGGGAGCAGAAAGAAAGCTCACTTCGTTCTCGAGGTTTTCAAATCTGATGCTCTCACCTGCTAGGTGCGATGTGTATTTCTGTGAATGTAGACTTTGGGGCAGTTACGTCATTTGATTTTGAGAAAAGTATTCCATGGAATATTATACATTTTTGGACAGTGTACAACTGGATATTTTCACTCTATAAGGGACTGAATATATTTTCCTTATTCGTCAAGATATCTGACTTCGTCTTCGAGATATTAGGGTTTTTCACCCTGTGTACAGTCGATATACAAGTAGACCTCTCCTCGTCTTCTCACCTGTCTGCAACCCCTCACTATTACATTGCCCCCCCCCCCCCCGGTCTTCCACATCGTCTGTGCAACTAGCGGCCAGATAATATTGCGCGTGCTCTAATCGCTGGACGCAGGAGGAAACGTTGGTCCGCCAGGATCGACTCCATCCACCTCCTCACGCAATGACCGTCATGCTGTGCGCATGTCAGTGACACTTCGTTCTGCCACATCACGAACCATGTCACAACAAATCAGGTCGGTTGGGCAACAAGCAATGTCCACAGTACCGTTCCACGTAGTTTGCAGAATAGTGGACTGCCCACGAGGTGCCCGTTGCTGCCTTTTTAATTATCTCAACGCCACAGCCGTTGCACCGCCAATGGTACGATTATTATTACTATTATTATTGGTGAATTCTCCTGAGCCGCGGCGGAGCGGCAGAGTGCATTGAGGCGCTATGCTTCGATGCTCGAGGCCGCTCCCCGTCGGGGGTTCGAATCCCCCTCGGGCATGGATGTTTGCGCCGTCTTTAGTATAAGGTAGTTCATAAGTAGTTTGTAAGTTTAGAGACTGATGACCCCGCAGTTCAGTTTCTTAAGCTTGACAAACATTTGAATTCTCCCCAGAAATTTAAGACGTTAGGCAAATAACTCGATCAATTTTTGAGTTCTTCTTGCTCTTCCAGTAGGCTTTCATTCTTTCCGAAAAGACTTGCTTATGCTCATCCGACCACTTCGGTCTGTACTGTTTTTCTTTTGGTTGCTCTGATATAACTTCCCATTCGACAACTTTGTGTCTGATGGTGTCTCTAGAATGTCGGTTGGTCTTATGTTTGCATTATTTACGTCCTTTCGAATTTTGTCTAGCCAAGGTGTGGATTTCCGACGTGAGGATACATAACCCATTATTCTCTTCGTCAATCGTTTTTCTGGTAGTCGGCAGAGGTGACCAAAGAATTTCATCCGCCTTTTCCTAAATCAGTTTCAATGTTTGAAAACTTTTCTGTTGTTTTAATTGATTGTAGCCTATAACCGTCTTGGATATGTCTTCCTCTAACAATTTTCCTGATCATCTTCCTCTCTTCTTGATTGATGTCTTCAAGTTGTTGATATAACGATTAGTGTTTCACTTGCGTAGAAGATTGCCGATTTTATGACAGTATTATAATTTAGAATTTTTGCCGCTCTTGACTTTGATTTTTTGTTATAGAGGCTTTACGTTAATCCTAATCCTTTTTTATTTTTTGTAGGCGATGTTGCTGTGAGATTTTTCAGTAGCCGTATTTAAAGTATGGGACCCTATTAATTTTACCATATTTTTTTATTCAAGCTTGCAATTTCTCTTTTTGAACAAAAGAATTCAGTTTTCTCGAATGAAATTTGTAAACTCACTTTTTCTGCACATTCTTTCAGTATTTCCAGCTGTTTCACTGCAGTCTGCTCGTCCTCTGTCAGTATCGCTAGGTCGTCCGCAAATGGAAAATATGGTATGTAGAGGCTATTTTTGCCAACACCTAGTCGGATTGGCTTCAATTATTATTATTATTATTATTATTATTATTATTATTATTATTATTATTATTATTATTATTTCCGTGTCAGAAACATACAGGAACATGTACATACATTTTACAGAGTTATGATTAATTTAATTTGTCCAAAACTTGGCCACTTCGAGTGCGTTTTCTGTTGCTTGTTGAAGATCATCTATACAGGAGGCTGGGCACAGTCAACACGGAAGCATGTGCCGAACAGTCTCCGAAGTCACACTGAATATCGTTTGGATTACTGTATCCATTCCCATCTTACCACGTTAACTTTTCATCTTGCAACTCCAGATCTCGGTATATTAGGGACTCCCAAGTTATCCATTCTTCTTTAGGGCCAAGAGGGAAAGCTTCAATAACTCTCTTCCGACCAGGGGGGACTTATTTCGTAGCCCTCCACAATTGTAAGCTAGCTTTTTCAGCGGCGGTTCTAAGTTGTTTTGGTACCCTAACGAAACTCTTCCTTGTCTTCAGTCATTGCGGATGCGGTTCATATCCATACAAAGGATGGGATATTTGCTGCTCCACTGTCTTTCTTGATCGCAGCTATTTCTCTTTGAAGAGTTTGTGGTGCTATTACTAAGAGGTGGTAGAGCCATTCGACTGGAGGGTTTCAAGCAACCTGTTATAATTCTGCAGGTTTCGTTGAGAACTACAACCACCTGTTTGGCATGAGCTCAATTATACCAAACAGGACAGGCATACTGTCGCAGAATGGCATACTTACATTGCAGATTTTCAGATTGTTTCAGGTTGACTACCCCATTGCGATCCGGCCAGACATGGACAATTGAATGGAAGTACAAAGTTTTGTCTAGGAATCCTGATGCTGGCTGTATCACCACGATGGTTGGATTAGAGTCTGGAGACATTGCGGTGATAGACGGTAGAACTACTGCCTTATGCCTCCCCGTTCTGGTCCCCCCCCCCCCCCCCCCACACACACACACAAATCGCTCATGCTGTCCTCCCATACCTTTGGAGCCTGCCGGTGGCCACGTTGCAACAATAATGCGTGACCAAACATGGCTCGCAATGGTCAAGATGTCTGCGCCGTTCATGGGACTACATTACTGCTTTGCTCTCTTCTTAAGATCTTTTGCCTGACGTAAACGTCTGTTCTATGATTGTGTAACGAATAGCTCGAGATGTACCTCCCGCTGCTACACCGTATCAACTTTGTCAACATGTGGAAGCAGCATGGATTACTTTACGAAACACGTCCAGTTGCTCTTTGATGCATTGCCGAGGCGTGTGGTAGCGCTTATAGCGAGCAATGGCGGCCACAATAGATACTGATTTCCTCACATTCATTACTTTACAAATGGCTGTACTTTCAATTGCGTTATCTTGAAAAAGTCGCGGCAGTGTTCATAGTGGGATATTAAAAACTCACTATCGGGCAGTAACTGTATTTTATTTATTACCTCTGACGACAATTAACAATTAAAGGTATGCCATTTACTAATGTGTAAATCATTGTCCATTGAGTGGATTACTTTTTGAATATGACTCCTATCAAATGATGCCCCCTCTGCACAATACATTCATCTAGGCGCCGTTGGAAGCGTTCCATAACTCGACGTAACGTTTTCCCTGGGACATAGCCGACGGCAGTTCTGATGTGATCCATCAACTCAGGAATGATGGCACAACGTGTTCGGAATACTTCTTCCTTCAGGTAGCCCAAAACGAAAAAGTCTGCACACGAAAGGTCAGGTGAGCGAGACAGCCAGGAAATGTCACCAAAACGGTAAATTACTCTTTTGGGAAATGTCTGTCGCATGAAATCCACGCAAATTCTGGCTGTATGAGAGATCGCTCCGTCTTGTTGAAACCATAATTGTTCCACAAACACATCGACCATACCTAATTGTGGAACAACGAAGTCTTGCAGAGTTTTAAGTAGCGTTCACTGGTGACAGCCACATCGCTGTCCTCATCAAAGAAGTGCCAATAATCCCAAAGGAAGCAACTCCACACCACTCTGTGAGATGAGAGCTGTGCGAGGGCTTGATGTGCAGTTCTTGCTGGCTTACATCACACCAATGACGCATGTTCTGTTTATTCACTGAGCCACATAACTCGAAATGAGCTTCATCTGACATCAGGATGGCGTGCAACATTTGTGGATTTTGGCGAAGGAGATCACGCGTGGTTAAGCAGAATGTTTCTCGTGAAACCCAATCGCGAGGCTAATTTCCTGAACAATCTGCAGCTTATATCGGCGAAAAATGGATATCTTCGTGCAATATTCTCCTGAATGAGTGATCGCGCATATACACAGTTTGTGCATGACGACGAGCATATCCTTTTGGGCTATGCAATATTGCAGCACCAACATTTTCCACGGCTTCTGGTGTCCGCATTTCTTTCACTTCTTCCTAGTTTGCCACTGCAAACAGAACCTTTTTGAAATGCACGTACACACCTCACAATGGTCCATCCATCTGGAACTTTCCCATGACTTCGCAAGTTTAAATGATGCCGAAATAGACGCTGGGTAGCATTAACAGAGTCGTTATTCTTGAAATAACTTTCAACAGCAAAGGCGCCATGCTGTGCACTCCACCGCTCCGTATCACTGTCTCACTCGAAATGGCAGCTCATTAGTACACGAATGCGGCATGAGCTGGCGCGCGTTTCTGCAGTACGTCATTGTACTGAGCACGTCAAATTACGCTAAGTAAGCTGCCGTACCCTGTACAACGTGTTATCTACCAAAGAAATTTGGCTTATCTACAATCCTTCTTGGTGTTACCTTTCCGATGGCCAAATGTGTACTACTACGAATGTTTTGAGGTGGTAAAACATGTATTTTTCGTAGACTATTTGCCTTAGAAAAGAACCTAGCAGTAAGGTGGTGCATATCCTGTTAGCTTCTCTATAGAGCCTCATCTCCGGTGTCGTGAAAATTACTCTGCTGTGTGGTTTATTACTGCAGTTCTACCCTATACCCAGATCCTTATTTCTGTTAATCCGCCGCAAATGGATTTATGAGACAGGGGAAATACCCTCCGACTTCAAGAAGAATATAGTAATTCCAATTCCAAAGAAGCAAGTGCAGACGAATGTGAAAATTACAGTTTCATAAGTCATGGCTGCAAAATACTGACACGAATAATTTACATACGAATGGAAAAATTGGTGGAATCCGACCTTGGGGAAGATCAGTTTGGATTTAGGAGAAATGTTGGAACACGGGAGGCAATACTCACATTACGACTTATCTTAGAAGATAGGCTAAGGAAAGGCAAACGTACGTTTTTAGCGTTTGTAGATCTGGAGAAAGCTTTTGACAATGTCGACTGGAATACACTGTTTCAAATTCTGAAGGTAGCAGTGGTAAAATATAGGGAGCGAAGAGTTATACTCAACTTATACAAAAACCAAACAGCAGTTATTAGAGTCGAAGGGCCTGAAAGGGACGCAGAGGTTGGGAAGGGAGTAAGACAGGGTTGTAGCCTTTCCCGAATGTTGTTCAATCTGTACATTGAGCAAGCAGTCAAGGAATGGAAGGAAAAATTTGGACATAAAAAAGTTTGCGGTTTGCCGATGACATAGTAATCCTGTCAGAGACAGCAAAGGATGTGGAAGAGCAATTTAATGGAATGGACAATGTCTTGAAAAGAGGTTATAAGATGAACATCAACCAGAGTAAAACAAGGATAATGGAATGTAGCGTCAGAAAATCAGGCGATGCTGAAGGAATTATATTAGGTAATGAGGCAATAAAAGTAGTAGACGAGTTTTGTTACTTGGGTAGCAAGACAACTTCTGATGGCCGGAGTAAAGAAGATGTAAAATGCAGAATGGCTTTGGGAAGGAAAGCTTTTTTGAAGAAGCGAAATTTGTTGACATCCAATATTAGTTTAAATGTTAGGAAGTCCTTTCTGAAAGCATTTGTTTGGAGTGTAGCATTGTATGGAAGTGAAGCGTGGATAATAAGGAGTTCAGACAAAAAGATGATAGAAGCTTTTGAAATGTGGTGCTACAGACGAATGATGAAAATTAGATGGGTAGATCACGTAACTAATGAGAAGGTGCTTAACAGAATTGGGGAGAATAGGAATTTCTGGCGTATTCTGAATAAGAGAAGGGATAGATAGTGGGACATATCCTGAGACATCAAGGAATCGTCAACTTAGCATTGGAAGGAAGTGTGTGGGGTAAAAATCGTAGAGGGAGACCGAGGGACGAATACAGTAAGCAGATTAAAAGGGATGTAGGTTGCCGAAAGTATTCTCAGATGAAGAGACTTGCACAGGACAGGGTAGCGTGGAGAGCTGCATCAAACCAGTCTGCGGACTGAAGACCACAACAACAACTCGTTGTAACAGTCCGAACCTTTGTTGTAGTTCTGTAGTCAAGACAATTGTTAAACATATGCTGGTTGCCTCTTCGCGTTCTCGGCTAGACGATTCTAGCGGTTTTCTGTATTCAGTCTCAAAATGTAACCTCTCTAATTGTGTAATGAAAGAATCCCAGCCAGCCGCGGTGACCGAGGGGACTAAGGCGCTCCAGTCACGGTCTGCGCGGCCAGTACGGTCGGGGGTTCGAATCCCCCCTCGGGCATGGATATTTGTGCCGTCCTAGTTCGTAAGTAGCTCATAAGTAGTTTGTAAGTTTAGGGACTGATAATCCCGTAGTTAAGTCCCATAGACTATACAAACATCTGAACATTTGAAAGAATCCCATTTTTTTTTTTTTTTTTTTTTTTTTTTCAGTAACTAGCTAGTGAAAGTCATAAAATGAAAACGCAACCTGGAACATTGGTTTCCGCATAGTAGCAAAGTGGAGGCACTGGAGCCATACGATGTAAACCAACGCACACATAAAGCCAACCTGTGGGAAAGTAAATCAGTTTCCTATCAGACGGGGCCCCACCATCCTGTCGGCCGCAAAACAGGTTTGATGGCTGCCAGCGGGTGGAGCATCGCCGTCTGGCGCGATACGCTACTCAGCTCGGTGATTGATGAAGCAATATCTGTCAAGACTGGACAACGTGCCAAGCTGTTTTCACGACATAGAAATAAGATAACTCAGCCGCAAGTAATTGCTTCATTAAATCGAACCAGATGCTGAGTGTGTGCACTGCAAAAAGTTCATAGTTCTTAAAAGTATTAGAGCATCCATCTACAACTTTACAACGAGATTTCTAAAAAGGAACGACAAAATGATTTCGAAAGAATGGAGCCGCTGAGTAGAGGAGTTCAGAGCTATCGGTTAATATATCTGCAGTTTTCAATAGTGCACTGGCTGATAGAAAACACCTGGACATGCGAAAATTGTCATTGCGTCCCACTCTAAAATACTGTGAGACTGTTTGGGATCTCATCGGGTCGGTTTAAAGGAAGACGTAGAAGTAATTCACAGTCAGGCTGCTAGATTTGGTAGCGCATAATTCGATCATCACGCGAGTGTCACGAAGGCGCTACACAAACTTTAATGAGTAGTGTTTCCGAACCGTTCAGACTTCATGAACTCGCACAGCGCGTTTTTCAATCGAGGCAAAAAAAATTCCTTGCGATGACATTTCAAGAGTATTTGTTTCCATGGCCAGGCAAATATAAGACACGCAATACTGATGCTTCTGACGGGTATCAGGAATGGGATGAAACTGTAATCTTTTAATACTCATTATCTGATGAACATCTCCATAAAGTTTAACAAATGCAGGACCGATTCCGTAGGGCTTACAACTTTCAATTTTCGTCACTGTCGATGAGGAATCGGCGGTTCGCAATTTCTACGAAGCATGGAAGGAAGGAAGATCAGAGTTTAACGTCCCGTCGAGAAATTTAGGATCATGCGAAGCAATATTCACTTTACGACTTATCTTAGAAGATAGATTAAGGAAAGGGAAACTTACGTTTTTAGCATTTGTGGATCTGGAGAAAGCTTCTGACAATGTTGACTGGAATACACTTTTTCAGATTGCGAAGATAGCAGGGGTTTATATTCAACTTGTACTAAAACCAGACAGCAATTATTAGAGTCGAAGGTCATTAAAGGGTCGCAGTGATTGGGAAGAGAGTAAGACAGGGTTGAAGCCTTTCCCCAATGTTATTCAATCTATACATTGAGCAAACTGTGAAGGTATGCAAGGAGAAAATTGTAGCGGGAATTAAAGTCCGGGGAGAGGGAACAAAAACCTTGCGGTTTGCTGACGACATAGTAATTCTGCGAGAGACAGCAAAGGACCTGGAAGAGCAATTAAACGGAATGGACGGTGTCTTGAAAGGAAGGTATAAGTTAAAGATTTAAAAAAGTAAAACAAAAGGTAATGGAATGTAGTGTCAGGAAATCAGGCGACGCTGAAGAAATTAGATTAGGTAATGAGACGATAAAAGTAGTATATGAGTTTTGTTATTTGGGGAGCAAGATAACTTCTGATGGCCGAAGTAAAGAATATAAAAAATCCAGAATGGCTATGGTAAGAATAGCGTTTCTGAAGAAGAGAAATTTTTGACACCCAATATTAGTATAAATGTTAGAAAGTGCTTTCTGAAAGCTTTTGTCTGGAGTGTAGCATTGTATGGGAGTGAAACGTGGACGATAAGGAGTTCAGACAAAAAGATGATAGCTTTCGAAATGTGGTGCTACAGACGAATGATAAAGATTAGATGGGTAGATCACGTAACTAATGGGGAGTGCTCAACAGAATTGGGGGAGAAAAGGAGTTTCTGGCATATCCTAAGAGAATGGATAAGTTTCTGGGACACATTCTGAGACAAAGGATTCGTCAACTTAGCATTAGAAGGAAGTGTGTGGGGTAAAAATGGTAGAGGGAGACGGAGCGACAAATACAGTAAGCATATTAGAAAAGCTGTAGGTTGCCGTACCTATTCTCAGATGAAGAGGCTTCCACAGGACAGGGTAGCGTGGAGAGCTGCACAAAACCAGTCTGCGGACAAGACCACAACAACAACGACAGCGTTGTCATTAGAGGCGGAGCTCACCCTCGGATTTTTGGGTAAAGATGAGGAAGAAAATCGGACGTGCCCTATCAAACGAACTATCCCGGCGTTTGCCTGGGGTGATTTAGGGAAATCACTGGAAACCTACATCTGGATGGCCGGAGGTGAATTTGAACTACCGACCTCCCGACTGCGAGTCTAGTGTGTTACCATTGCGCCACCTCACTGATTTTCTACAAATAAATTTGCGCCGTGCGAATTTACAGTTTCTGCTGTGCTTATGTGCCGGTTCTCACGAATGACTACTGGCATCCCACAGTATGGTTTTGTACATAAGATCAAGACCAGGTACCGCCCCTACAGTGACAGTTTATTTTTTGCGATCTGAAACCTGTGACGTAGCTGGGCCTAATACACAGCCGAATTACCAGTAATCAACTCCAGCATCTCAAGTATGCTGCAATGTATTCTCACTAATATCAATTACTTAACAATTTCCTCTCTTATTAGCTTCGACCCTCCTTATAAGAAGATTGCGCTCTTCAAAGCAGGCTGCCGGAAGTGCACTGAATATCCCCAAAGGATTCGCTATTACACGAAGGAGAGGGCAGTGTGGTGTCGACATAGTACAATCGCACGGTCCTACAGTAATGGCAAGCAACGGGTGAAGGTTTACTCAGCGAGATTCCTACTTAGTAAGTTTAGGAGTGTCCATCTGGGTTCAAGATTTCACTTTCCCGCATATTTTCACCTAGTCGACTTCGTAAAAGTCTATAAATACAGCCGAAGTAATAATTTCACATACATTCTCTACTATACCGGCCCGTGGCTAAATACGGCTGCTGAATCACGTAACTGCTAGGACCAAACAACCACCTAAAAAGAATTAAAATCCGCAGTAAATTAAATTTCGATGAAGACCTAAAACTAGGTATACACGTGACAGTTTTTGACTCGGTGCACATTGAGTCAGCTCGTCGGCAGTGTCCGAGAGTGGGACAAGATCGCAGGTAGTCGCACTCTGCGAGTGTTGCCCTCTCGTGTAAACGGCAATCTCTGTCTCTCAACAGCTGCTCGCCATGGCTCTCACAGAAGGACAACTATATTGGCATGAGACCTTACAGAGCTTGGAGCGTGGCCATATTGCGCCCAGGATTTGTGACGTATTTCATAGGTTTTACGTTACCACATCTTGTGAATGTATTTCGCCGTATATGTGATTACAGGCTTTCTCGTGTATTCCAAAGATGAAATCTCCCATGATCATCCAGGTGGTGCGAGAAGACAACGCCACCACCACTCAGCTAATCATCCGAGAAGATTTCTTCACATTTTAACATACTAGTGATTATACAAAATGAAAGTACTCACGAAACTGTATGTTTTAAGACACTAGTTGAGGTAGTGACATTTCTGAGTCCTCTGGCAACATTTAATAGTTAATAATATTTACACGATACAAAGCAAAAGCACGAGAACTGTTCATGATCAAGAGTAAAAATCATGCAAAAAAAGTAAAATAATACGCGTCTAGTCTTAAACTATTCTTTACAATTCCAAAAGAAGATGTTAATTACCCTATAAAAACTGCATAACTGCAACCGCGGAAAAAGAGGCTGCAACAACAGAGAAGAAACATCGCTACGGGGAGTTTCAAACACACGCAGGCATTTCCAATATAGTACTATCCACAATAATTTCTTCAGCTGTGAGAGAGATTAAAGTTTTCAATACGTCGCAACTAGCACATCTCAAGTATTCAAATAAAATATTTGTACATCTGTTGTTGTTGTTGTTGTTGTGGTCTTCAGTCCGGAGACTGGTTTGATGCAGCTCTCCACAATACCCTATCCTGAGCAAGCCTCTTCATCTCCACATAAGAACGGCAACCTACATCTGTCTGAATCTGCTTACTGTATCCATCTCTTGGTCTTCCTCTGCGATTTTTACCCCACACACTTCCCTCTAATGCTAAATTCACAATTCCTTGATGTCTAAGAATGTGTCCTACCAATCTATCCCTTCTTTTAGTCAAGGTATGCCAGAAATTTCTTTCCTCCCCAATTCTGTTCAGTACCTCCTCATTAGTTACGCGATCCACCCACCTAATCTTCAGCATTCTTCTGTAGCACCATATTTCAAAAGCCTCAATCCTCTTCCTGTACGCACTGTTTATCGTCCATGTCTCACTCCCATACAAGGCAACACTCAATACAAATGCCTTCAGAAAGGACTTCCTTAGGCTTGAATCAATATTCGATGTTAACAAATTTCTCTTTTTCAAGAACGCTCTTCTTCCCATTGCCATTCTGCATTTTATATCCTCTGTACTGCGACCATCATTTGTTATTTTACTGCCCAAGTAACAAAACTCATCTACCTCCTTTATTGCTTCGTTTCCCAATTTAATTCCTTCAGCATCACCTGATTTTCTTACACTGCACTCCATTACCCTAGTTTTGCGCTTGTTAATGTTCATCTTATATGCACCTTTCAGCACACTGTCCATTCCGTTCAATTGCTCTTCCAGGTCCTTTGCTGTATCTGTACATCTATGAGACTTGAACTCTTTGGTTATTAGTCCCTAGGCTAACTACTTAAACTAACGTAAGAACACCACACACACACACACACACACACACACACACACACACACACGCCCGAGGGAGAACTCGAACCTCTGACGGCAAGCAACCACGCGCTCTGCAACGAGACGCTTTAGAACACTCGGCCATTTCACCGCGGCTCTCAATTATTGAAGAAAAATTCTGCACTATATGTGATACACTGCTGTCAAGTGAATCAGATCTTTCTGGATAATTGAGGTACCACAAAGAAGGCAAATACTGTATATTGATGCTCATACATGGACAAAATTCTTCTTTGTCTAGTGTTTTCCCGCTTTCAAGCAGTTGCTTTGTTAACTATAGATTTGTGATTTTGCATGGCTAATTTTAACGGGTTGTCAGATGATATTTCTGTCGCCATCGTATTAACAACCCCTGACCTTCCCCTCCTCACGTCCCCGGGGATTTTTGTACCCACGTTTTAACGCAGATCGGAGCTACATCCGCAGCGTGATATAGGATCTGTCCACACCAATTACATCGAAAATACAATACACGTAAGTAGTCACTATCTGGGCCATATTATTGCTAATACCTTTGTTATCCACATTCTACGCATCCACACACAAAATTTTGCTACTCTGTAATAATTGGCTTTTGTAAATGGGCAAAGCCCGAAACTAGTCAGCCAATAAATAGCAGCACTGATGTAAAAAGTCCTTTCTTAAAAAGAAAAAAAATGGTGAAACTGTAAATCATGTTCGACGTATCTCTCCAAGAGGAGCAACATCCGACTGTAATAACTTGTGTCCGTTCGCCATAACGTGATTTGCTACAAATAGCGTTTCCCTCGCTGTACGTATCGTTAATGAACTGTGTACGTCATATAGTATCCACTCAATACTGAACACAATAAAGCAATATATCAAATCACGTCGTAAACGAACGTCCTGGCAGTGGGGCTTCTTCTCTCGGAAACTCCCACTAAGTGATTCGGGAGGGGAGGAAAGGGGACGCGGTATCTGGGGAAACAGACGGCTGCCTTCGTCGCTACAGGTAATGAATTACTACGAGCTGCAGATGTTCCAAGTGGATTTCCGTGCACACAGTCCGTCGTCTACCTGAAATCCCTAGCTGCGCAACATGGACGCTAGCAAGTCATACTTCTTGTTATATTTTTCAATAGAGTAAGAAAGGAAACGATTAAATGCTGTAGAAAGGCGGGACTTTGTTTTGTATACTTTACGAACAACATCGAAACGCTCACGAGATGGAGACGGTACTTCATTCATAAGCTTGCCTGTTAGTGCACACAGACAAAAACTGCATTTTATGGACACTTTCCAAGACGCTGGATTGAGCTTACTGTTCTACCTACTGCGGCGGAGAAAGCACGGGTGTAAAGCTTGAAATTTTGCTGGTTACGCCTATGCCATTGTTTGTCAGTCATTTGCACTGGACTACCGGTAGTTACACCTGTCCTTCCAAGATAATATGCTGTTTGGTTCCTAATACGAAATCCTCAATCGGGTCACAACATTATTTTCATAAAGCAGTCGAAAATACATAAACAACCGCTACTGTGGACTGAGCAAATTTTTGTCAGACTCAAAAACTACAGGGTGACACATGGGACACGGGCGGTTTTTAATGAAATAATACTCAGTCCACTTTAAAATTAATGCATGTTTATTTAGACAAAATCAAAGCTCATTATTTACGATTTTAGTTAAAGTTATTTGTGATAAATAATGTCGTCAACGTGATGTCCATCATTTCGAATGCAGGACTTCAGTCTCTTCTCAAAATCCTCCATCACACGGACTAAAATCTCTGCAGGGTTGGCAGCAATTTCTTGAATGATTGCATTCTTCAACTCGTCCAAATTTTGTGATTTGTGGTTATATACATAGTTCTTAACGTACCCCAACAGAAAAGTCATATATTGCCAAGTCGGAAGAGCTGGGAGGCAAAGGAACATTGCCAAAACGAGAGATAATCCGGCCAGGAAACATGCGTCTAGGAACTGTCATTGTAGTGTTTGCGGTGTGCAATGTTGCTCCAACAGCTGGAACCAAACGCGTTTTAAAGGGATTCGTCGTCTTCTTAGTTCTGGTTTCAAGAATGTTTCAAGCATACGAATGTAACGAACCGAATTAACAGTAACTGTGGCTCCGTTCTCTTAAAAAAGAGAAAATAATAATAATAATAAAAATAAAGTCCAATAATGCCAACAGAGCCAAGAGCTCACCAGACTGTTACTTTTCTGAGTGTAGAGTACGATGGTGGATAAAGTGTGGATGCTCTTGAGCCCAATAACGTAGGTTTTGCTTATTCACGATCCCGTTTAAATTAAAATGAGCTTCATCGCTCACCAATAAAATTTGATTTTCATTCGATCCCAAAATCACTTGCATTCTGTAAGCGAAGTCTTCTCGTACGGCAAAATCAGTTTCCTTAAGTTGTCGGACAATAAGCATTTTGGAATTTTAATTCTTTATGCAAAATTGGTCTAAGTGATTCCCGATTGATTCGTAACTCACTAGCATGACGACTAGCTAACCGCTCTGTGCTTCTGACTGCCGCTTGCCGTACCCTTTTAACATTTTCTGGTGTCTTGGGCCAGGATGATTCTTTCCACTATGTTTCCAGTTGATCTGACGTTTTCCACCCATCTGAGGATCGTGTTACGGCTCGGAACAGCTCCATGTCGACCGACATTAAACCGTGCACGAAACAATCGCTGCGTAGCAATAATAGACTCACCACTTTCACGAAACTGTTACAAACACTCAACGTTGCAAGTCCCATTGGTCCATAGTGACTGAGTAAAGGAAATGGCGTCTTGTGTGGATCAGAACTATAGCTACCACGTGACCACTTCCCACCACCGCGCCCTCAGTGCCACGCAGTTCAAAACAGTCCGTCTCCCGTGTGTCACCCTGTACAATGTCCACATCATTGCCTCTATGATAAGAGACTTTCCGACCGTCATGTAATAATACCGGCAGTTGGCTTTCGCATTATCGCTGCTATCGATTATCCCTATTGCTTGGTAAAAGAGAAGTTTATTAGACCTACAACGTCTCATACGTAACACGTTCTTCTGTTCTACAACCGACTATACTTATTTTATGTACAATATACAGAAAATAAAAAGTAGGTGACTTTTCACACCTGTGGAAACGCAGCATATATAAGAAATGCACAATTTTAGTTTGTTTGCAAGCACAGTTACTGTACTGGTAGATATTAAACAGCACAGCTCGCCGTAAGCAGAAAGCAGAGTCCATTGGTATAGTGTAGGCAATATCGCCGGGTACTTTGTTGTTCGTCTCTTCTAAAGGAAAACTCTGCTACAATCCATATTTGATTAATGAAGTCCACATCATATAACGGCTGCATTTACATTTTGCTGTATGGTCTCACAAGTGATGATGAATGGAATGTATCACCTCATCCATGTGAGAAGTGTGAGCCGTATGACAAGTAGACGCAGTGATACCAGAAGACGTACCTTTCACAATCGAATCCAGCGACAATCGAAAGGGAGAAGATCAGAAATAGATTTTGTTGTTGTGGTCTTCAGCCCCGAGAGTAGTTTAATGTAGCTCTCCATCCTACTCTATCCTGAGCAAGCCTCATCATCTCCCCAAAAGAACGGTAACTCACACTCAAATTTAACCCACTGACTGTATTCGTCTCTCTCTGTGATGTTTACCCCTCACACTTCCCTCCAACGCTAAACTGACGATTCCTTGGTATTTAAGAATGTGTCCTACCAATCGATCTCTTCTTTTAGTCATGGTAAGTCAGAAATTTCTTTTTTCCCCAATTATGCTCTACGTATCTTCATTAGTTATGCGATTTACCCACATAATCTTCAGCATTCGTCTGAAACAGCACAGTTCTAAAGCTTCTATCCTTTTCGCGTCTGCACTATTTACTGCCCATGTTTCAGTCCCGCACAGCTGGCCGCGGTGGACGAGGGGACTGCGGCGCGACAGTCACTGTCTGCGCGGCCACTACGGTCGGGGGTTCGAATCCTCCATCGGGCATGGATATTTGTGCCGTCCTTAGTATTAGCTAGTTCATAAGTAGTTTGTGCGTTTAGGGAGTGATCATCCCGTAGTTAAGTCCCATTAGCTCTTCAAACATTTGAACATTTTTTTCAGTCCTGCACAAGACAACACACCACAGAAAAGCCTTCCAAAAAGACTTCCTTAATTTCTTCCCATTGCCATCATGCTTTTTATATCATCTGTACTGGACTATCGTGCGTTATTTTACTGCCTAAGAAACAAAACTAATCTACCACCTTTATTGTCTCATTACCTTATATAATTCTTTCAGCATCGCCTGACTTTCTTAAGACATTCCATTACAGTTGTTTTGCTCTTGTTAATCCAAATGTTTTTAAACGTGTTGGACCAAAGTGCTTTAGCCATCAGTCCCTGGTCATAATAACTACGTTAACTTACACTAAGAACAACATATAACCCACGCCCGAGGGAAGACTCGAACGTCCGGCGGGAACGGCCGCTCTCCAGTTCGTAGCATGACACCTTAGACCAGCGGTCGGCAACTGGCGGACCGCGGGAGGCCAAAAACTGGACCCGCAATAATGTTTTGAAAATATGACTTACAAACTGAAATTATTTAAAAACAACTTTTTTTTCTGTGGACAACAATTCGTTTGAGTGCCACACTTCTAATTTTTCTATAATTCTACAGTTATCTGCTGAATAATTATAATCCTTAATGATAATTATAGGTAGATTAAATAAATAGTTGTCATGATGTGCGACGCTGGAGAATACGCTGACAAGCGGCAGTAAAAGGAGCAAGCTGGTCGGTGATCCGCATAAAATCCCTGTACACACGAAAGCAGCACGAGACATTCATCTAACGAACAAGGAAATTCCATAAATAAACTTCCTACTCTGGCAGTCGCTGAAACCTCTATTTAAGCGGTCAGGACATATCCATTTCAACACCATTTCTGAGCTTTTAAAATCACCTTTTGAGGTTTCTTCAGTACCAGAACGGACGGATGTGGCTGCGAAGTTGTTCCACCTTTCTGAGCCTTTACTCCAAATGGAGATAAGACTGGCAGGACGACGTTTCGTTGCAAACATATAAAAATTAATTTTTTGACGAATTGTGGAGTGAACATGTCCCGGAAAAGTATGAAAATTGCAAAATATTAGGCATCTACCTGACTACTATGTTTGGCCCCACATATATTTGTCAAATTTCAGTAAAAAAGTATCGCTCAAGATTAACAGAAGCCCACTTTGGAGACACTATTCGCATAAGCTGCTCCGCATGTCAACCTAACTTTAAGAAACTGGCTGAAGACCGCAAATGTAATTGCTTGCATTGATTTTTTAACACAAATACCTACATTTCACTGTATTCCGTAATTTTTAGTCAAAATTAAGCAAAAAATAGTATGTTTAATGTATGACCTGTTCCTGAATTTTTCAGTAGAAGTTTGACTACACATTCTATTTAAAACCTTTTGTGAGTGAAAATAAAAATCAATAAATAGCAAAATAACATAAGTTTCACTGGTTTATTATACATTTTTATTTCACATATTTTGTATTTCATATTAGTTTGAGACTGAAAATTAAAACGAAAAATTGATAAAGAATGTGTGGTTTTACTTCTAGACCTCTATAAAAATTTTCCGAAGTATCCGGACCCCATCCAAGATTACTTGCCACCTCTGCCTTAAACCATTCCGCGCGACGCTCTTGTTAATGTTTACCTTACATGCTCCATTCAAGACACTGTCCATTCCGTTCAATTCATTTTCTAGGTCCTTTGCTGTCACCGGTAAACTGCAAAGTTTTTATTTTTTCGCCCTGAACTTTATTCTTTCACCAAATTTGCCTTTCCTTTCCTTCATGGCCTGCTAAGCTTACAGATTGAATGACATTGGTGAAATGATTTGACGTGGACTATCATCAAGCACTGGATGATCACCGGCGACGTACGTATACGTGTACTTAGTGGAAGGGGTTCGAACCAGAATTTCGTGCTTACTAGACAGTTGCACTAAGCACTCACGCCACACAGAGACCGAGGTTTCACACCACGGCATGGACTCTTCTAGCAATCCTCCCGTATGTGGCACATAACCTGAATAATGCCCTATTATCAATTTCCCCAACGCTCGCTACTTACAAGGAAAGTACATGGGCTCGAACAAACATTAACTGTATGAACGTTTGGTTACAGGATCTCTACGTACACCTCAATGTGTTGGTGGGTGTTGTTTTTCTGCAGAGCTCTGCAACCATGCTCTACATAGCACTGTAGATGTAATTGTAGACGCCATACGTAATGCAGATATCTTAACTATAACTTATGTAATAATCATCGTACATGTTCTCTAGCGAATTGTCATCAAAAGCCGTGACGATAGTTGCAACTTTAACATTCTTCCCGAAAGACTTTTGGTATTCACTGCCACTGCTTCCATCGCCTCTTCCCGCACTTACCGTTGCACTACCGCTTGTAATGAGTTGTTCGTCATTATCGTCCCTATTATCATTATTATGAGTTTGTAATAACAGTATCTAACTTATGCTCATATTTCTCTACCATAACAGATAGGAGAAAGCATGTAAATGATTCATCTTCTACACTAATACCATCTTCACGAAGAAGGGTTCTTCGTAACTTCATCTCAACTAATCGCAATACATTAGCTGGACTGATTAGCAATCGCCGCCCCATCTGACGCTTCACCACACAAATAGCATCACAAAACGCAACTTCGGAGGCACACTGTACCGTCCCTACTGGCGAACCGGCAGGTCAAAGTGCAATGCGCCATGACACACGCAGAGGCCTATAACGGACGACTGCAGAGTTTTGCAGATGCGGGAGTATCACTAGTTCAATAAGGAATCTGTACATTATCTCTCATACGATTTTGGTGTATATGTGTTTGCTCGAGCCCAAGTACTTTCCTTGTTAGTTCAGTCCAGCAGGATTGCACCTGTACAAGGAGAGGCCTTTTTCAACCCGGCCAGATATCCGAACAATGATATGTAAGCAATCTGCGTGACATTTGACCGTGACAAAGGAAGCCGGCAGCTCCATATGGAGAATTATGACACACATTAGGCAAGTCCACCAAACGATACGGCCTAGGAAATGTCGAAGTTGACCGAGGCCAATCGACGAGGTTCATTCAAGTTAAAACAAACCAATCACATGCGAATAATAAAACTTATTATCGCTTCTCGATGTAATCTCCCTGCAGCTGTAAAAATTTTTCAAAACGACGCAGCCATGATTCTACGGCCGTTGCGAACGATCCTTTGGGAGTCTGCTCAAAAGTTTGTAAACCGGAGAAACTGCTTGGTCATCGATCCAGACTTACTTAAACTAAATTATGCTAAGGGCAAAACACACTCATGTCCAAGGGAGGACCCGAAGCTTCGACGCGAGCGGCTGCGCGATCCGTAACGTGACGCACCAGACCATACGGCCATTTTTGCGTGGCTTAGGTGTCTGCTTTGGCCACTGACGGAGAATCTGTGTTTTCCCATTGAGCTGACTGAAGCTTCTTTTCAGGATTGAAAAATGCCATCAATGTCTTATCCACTGTCACAATCAGTGAAAAGAAAGTTCCATTCATGCCGTCATCGCCCGACAACCTGCCACGCGCGCAGCATTGTGACCATCCGCCAGTATTCGCGGCACCCAGCTGGAGGACATTTCGCATTTTCCAGTCCTCATCCCTGATTGTGTGTACAGCGCAACTTTGGAGGTGTTGTATTCCACAGCCCTTCGGCGATCCTCCAAAACAATTCCGTCTATTCGCTCGATCGTGTCGTCAGACCATCTGGCGTGTGGCCGATATGTGTTGGTACAAGTCGTTCTGCCTTCTCTGAAGTGTCGCACCAACGAACGCACACTGGACACATTCAGAACACCATCACCATATGTCTCACGCAACTGGCGATGAACTTTAAATGGTGGCACACTACGCAAATGCAGAAAACGAATGATTACAAGTGGTTCTTGTACTAAAGAAGAGCAACAATTTGTACGAACCTTCCCCATGAACCAGACATTGCCGTAGGTGCAACCTCAGCGGAGGGTTATCTGTAGAGAGGCCAGACAAAGATGTGGTTCCTGAAGAGGAGCAGCGGCCTTTTCAGTAGTTACAGGGGCAACAGTCTGGATGACAGACTGATCTGGCCTCGTAACGTCAGCTAATGGGGCTTTGCCATACAGTTACTGCGAACGGCTGAAAGCAAGGGGAAACTACAGCTGTTCCTTTTCCCGAGAACATGCAGCTCTATTGTATGATTATATAATGATGGCATCCTCTCGGGTGAAATATTCCAGAGGTAAAATAGTCCCCAATTCGGATCTCCAGACGGGGACTACTCAGGAGGATATCGTCATCTGGAAACACAACACTGTCATTCTACGAATCGGAGGAATGTTAGATGCCATAATCGGGTAGGAAAGTTGACAATTTAAAAAGGGAAACTGATAGGTTGAAGTTAGATAGAGTAGAGATTAGTGAAGTTCGGTGGAAAGAGGAACAGTATTTCTGGTCAGACGAGTACAAAAACAGTTTGAGATATTACAGGAGTAGATCTAATAATGAATAACAAAATAGGAATGCGACTAAACTACTACAAGCAGCGCAGTGATCGTATTATCGTAATAAAGATAGATACGAAGCCAACACCGACAATAGTAGTACAAGTTTATTTGCCCACTAGCTCCGTCGATGATGATATCGAATAAATAAATGAGGAGGTAAAGAAAATTATTCAGACAGTTAAGGGAGAGAAAAACTTAATTGTGATGGGGACTGGAATTCGGTAGTATGAAAAGGAAGGGAAGGAAAAACAGTACGTGAATATGGACTGCGAGAAAGGAATGAAAGAGGAAGCCGTCTTAGAACTTTGTACGGAACATTTAATCACAACAAACACTTGGTTCAAGAATCATGTAAGAAGGTTGTATACGTGGAAGAGATTTCGGAGCCAGGTTTTAAACTGTAAGACATATCCAGGGGCAGATATAGACTGTGACTATATCGTATTAGTTATGAACTGCAGACTGAAATTGGAGAAAGTGCAGAAAGGTAGGAATATAAGGAGATGGGACCTGGATAAATTGAAGGAACCTGAACTTCCTGAGACTTTCACAGGGGGATTTAGGTAACAACGACAGAAACGGTGGGAAATTAAACAGTAGATGAGGAATGTATAGCTTTGAGAGATGAAATAGTGATGTCAGCGGAGGACCAAATAGGTAGAAAAGCAAGACGTACAAAAAATCCTTGGATATCACAGGAAATACTAAATTTAATAGACGAAAGGAGATGATATAAAAAGGCAGTTAATGAAGAAGGGAAAATTGGGTACAGACGAATAGAAATGAGATTGACAGGAAATATATACCGCCTACAGGAAAATAAAAGAGACATTTGGGGACAAGAAAGACAGTTGTCAAGAACTCGGATGGAAAACCAGTTCTGAGTAAAAAAGGGATAGCCGAAAGCTGGAAAGAGTATATAGAGGGGCTCTACAAAGGAAATGAACTTAACAGACAATATTGTAGGGAGGGAAGAGGAAGTAGTTGAAGATGAAATGGGAGATACTGTACTGAGAGATGAATTTGACAGAGCACTGAAAGACCTAAGTCGAAACAAGAACTCTGGAGTAGATGACATTCCCTCAGAGTTACTGAAGCCTTTGGGAGAACCCGCCATGACAAAACTATTTCAGCTGGTGAGTAAGATGTATGAAACAGGCGAAATACCCTCAGACTTCAAGAAAAATGTAATAATTCCCATTCCAAAGGAAGCAGGCGCAGACAGATGTGAAAATTACAGAAGCATCAGTTTTATAAGTCATGGTTGCGAAATTTTAAGACGAAAGATTTGCAAATGGATGAATAAGCTGATATATTCGTACCTCAGGGAAGATCAGTTCGGAGGCAGGAGAAATGTACGAACACGGGACGCAATACTCACCTTATGACTTATCTTAGAAGATATATTAAGGAATAGCAAACCTACATTTCTAGTTTTTGTAGATTTGGAGAAAGCTTTTGAAAATATTTATTGGAATACACTCTTTCAAATTCTGAAGTCAGCGGGGGTAAAATACAGGGAAAGGAGGGTAATTTACAACTTGTACAAAAACCAGACAGCAATTATTAGAGTCGAAGGACATGAAAGTGATGCAGTGGTTGGGAAGGGAGTAAGACACGGTGGTAGCGTTTCTCCAATGTTATTCAATCTGTACATTGGGCAAGTGTGAAGGAAAACATGGAAAAATTTTGAGAAAGGATTAAAGTTCAGGGTGAAGAGATAAAAACATTGCGTTTTGCTGATGATATTGTAATTCGTCAGAGACAGCAAAGGACCTGGAAGAGCAATTAAATGGAATGGACAGTATGTTGAAAGGTGCATGAACATTAACAAGATCAAAACAAGGGTAATGGAGTGCAGTCTAATAAAATCAGGCGACTCTGAAGAAATTAGATTAGGTAACGAAACAATTAAGGTGGTAGATGATTTTTGTTTCTTGGGAAGTAAAATAACATATACGATGGTCTCAGTGCAGAGGATATAAAATGCAGAATGGCAATGGGGAGAAAAGCGTTTTTCTCATTATATGAGAATTATTATCCTAACTTTTATATATTACATATAGTAAAAAAAAATTAAAAAATGGTATTTTACAACTCCATTCTAGGACGCTTTTCTGTATTTGGAACTGTGTACATATTACTTTATATTTATAGTTATGTATTTCTACCCTATGTAGACATTAGGCTACCTGCACAGTGACTTAGTTGTCTTCTCATAACGTGAGAAACTTTCTCTCTTATATAAATAGGATTTCCTAACGTGTGTGTGTGTGTGTGTGTGTGTGTGTGTGTGTGTGTGTGTGTGAAGAGATAAAGTACGATTTCGTAACTTTACAGTACCATGTTTCTTTGAAGTGGAATTTGCATCCATATTGCCACCTAGTGGCAACCTGTAGCAACTCTGTTATGTAATGTTTTCCTGTTCAGTCTCCTGTTTGCTTGGGCCAAGACCACATTTTATTCATTGTGACGAACCACCCTGTAATGAAAAACTTTAACGAGATGTTTACGTGTGTTAGAAGGTTATGTTTCTATTTTTACATATGACGCTAAGGTAATGTACATGTTTTGTTAACTGTCATTTTATTTGTATACCACAATAACTTTGCAGTTTGTAGACATTGTATAACTTTTTCCAGTGATTGTACTGGACTTTCTGAAGATGGTGACTGAGCTCACGGATACCGGTTAAGGGACGAACATAATTTTTTAGCGATCTTGGCTGAATGAATTGTTTTATATAAACTGTTGTTCGCTCTCCAGTGGGGTAAGATGCCTGTTAACTATTAATTTAAGTGTAAGGAGGTCCTTTCTGAAGGCATTTGTTTGGAGTGTTGCCTTGTATGGGAGTGAAACATGGTCCATAAACAGTGCGGACAGGAAGAGGATAGAGACTTCTGAAATGTGGTGCTGCAGAAGAATGCTGAAAATTAGGTGAATGGATCGCGTAACTAATGAGGAGATACTGAACAGAATTGGGGAGAAAAGGAGTTTCTGACATACCTTGGCTAAAAGAAGGGATTGATTGGTAGGACACATTCTTAAACATCAAGGAATTTAGAATTGGAGGGAAGTGTGTGGGCTAAAAATCGCAGAGGGAGACCAAGAGATGAATATAGTAAGTAAATTCAAATGGATGTAGGTTGCCGTTCTTATGAGATGAAGAGGGTTGCTCAGGATAGAGTAGGGAGGAGAGCTGCATCAAACCAGTCTCCGGACTGATTACAACACCGAGACGCAGTTTCCTGGTCGCCCCTCCACGACAACGCCCCAGATCACAAAGCAAACACGGTGCCGGAGTATTTGGCCAGCAAACAGATCAGTCCTGGATAATCCATCATATTCGCAGGATTTAGCCCAAGCCGACTTGTGGTTGTTCCCTAAATTGAAGCTGGCAATGAAAGAACGTCACGACGCAGTTAAGGAAATCCAAGGCAATTGTAGCTCAACACTAAATGCATTTCCAGAAAAGGACTACAGTGGCTGGCTCAAAGGATTTTTTAAACAATTAGCTAAACTCTACCACGCTTGCTGTTACTCAGTTTGAAATGAATGGAAGTGTCTGGCCTGGTGGTGTCGGGGCAAATCGCTCCACTGGAAATACAATGGTCGTGGAATCAAAACCCAGGAGATCACGGATTTTTTGGTGTGCGGTTTAACCCCCGCCTTCGCCTACTGACGATGGGAGGGGGGGGGGGGTCGCCAGAATCGACACGATTCCAACTTCTGAATATGGCAAATAGTAATACGACGTAATATGTATGAGCGGGGAGGGAGGCGGGGGAAGGGATGTTTGAAGGGTTCCAAGGTGAATCAGTGAATACAAAATGATCAAAATCGTGAAGCCAGTTTTGTAAGACTACAGATGATATAAGAGCAGCGTATTACTACATCATTCTGATGTGTACGCCAGCCGCGGTGGCCGAGGGGACTGAGGCGCTCCAGTCACGGTCTGCACGGCCACTACGGTCGGGGGTTCGAATCCCCCCTCGGGCATGGATATTTGTGCAGACCTTAGTGTTAGCTAGTTCGTAAGTAGTTCGTACGTTTAGGGACTGATGACCCCGTAGTTAAGTCCCATAAGCTATACAAAAATTTGAACATTTTTCTGATGTGTACAGAAGGAATATGTATGTGTGGGGAGGGGTGAAGCAAAACTAATTGTTTTCTTCCTCAGAACCGAATATATTACATTTGGTGCTTTCCAGATATATGTAGAAGAATCGTTAAAAATTGCACACAACCACAAGACAACGTAAAATCATAACTTACAGAAACAGTGCAGGTTTAAGATATTTCGGTGAGTGTGCAGGTTATGAAAGGTATAAGTCAAGTGACTTATACCTTTTTTATGGTTTTAGCTTCAAAAATGTTTCTAATCAAATAATTTCATAAAACGTATTCACCCTCCCTTATGAGTTGAATGCCCGAAAAAAATGAAACATTTCTTCCCAAGAAGTCAGATAACAATTCACATAGATTTAGCATTGAAATTGCTTCAGTATATCTTTAATAATGATTTATTTTTCAATACAACTTCCATCACTCCTTTCATCCTGTTAGGGGCTGAATTCCAAAGCTCCCGAAACATGTATTTTTCTTATTTCTAGGCAAGAATCCAAGTATCAATTTTCGTAGTTCTAGTTTCATAGTTTCCTTAATACACCCATTTCATCCCCTATTCCCCTCGCGTAATTATCTGCTTTTTTTAAATTGTTACTTAAAATTATACAATTATTCTGTGATCAGACGTGATTTTTGTTATATATATATATATATATATATATATATATATATATATATATAATGTTACAAGAGCCCTATCGAGAACTACTTTATACTTTGAAGAGCTTTATCTGTGTGAAACGCCTTAGAAAAGGAATACCGAAAATGCCATGTTAGACGACGCCTAGAGTACAAGATCAATACCGTCCGCCAAATTTCAAATGCCTTGGGCCGGGCGAAGATGAGTGAGTCAGAGTGTCAGCGGGACACCGCTTTTTATTTAAAAAGATTTCAGCTGCGTACTGATTCAGGATGAGACTATTCTGAAGATATATAATGTGTTTGTGAAGGCAGTCCATTACTTTTTTATAACCTCAGTTCTAACAGAACTACGTGATTTTCACATGTAGCGTGAATCCCAGCGAAGTCCCTAGGCTACGACCACACGAGCATTTCTTTCTCACGTATTTGTGCGCGGAGTCCTGTGTTGTACAACTATTTCAAGGAAAGACACCTGTTTATAAAACATATAAGGCATGAGGCACAGTAGTTTTTGACATATTTCAAATAAATCTTTCAAACCGTTCCATCTGCTCTGTACTTGTATCCACAAAAGATCATGAACACAAGATATTTGCGTAATTATCTGCTGTTTTTTTAATTGCTACTTAAAATTATATAATTATTCTGTGATCAGACGTGATTTCTGCTTTATATATATAATGATACAAGAGCCCTACCCAAAATTACTTTACACTTTGAAGAGCTTTATCTGTGTGAAATGCCATTTATTCATGTTATTTTCCATTGTGAAATGCTGCGTTCCGACTTTATTGTGATGCAAAACCCACGTTCAGTTTTTAATTTATTATCGATCTTTATATAGAATTTCGCCGCTAACGCTATATAAAGATATTTCGTTATTTCAAAACAGTGTGTGGTTTTGCACAATACAGCGAGGACAACAGAACAATGCAGTACCTCACACGCGGAGGACACGAATAAAATGACACAGCACACAAAAAAGAACTTGCTGACACACGATGTGCAAATTATAATTAAAAAGAAAATTCGCAGACTTTCACCAAACGTTTCTAAAGGATCAAATCAAATTTTGCAGATATAGGGACTGTTAATTCGAAGAATTCTCTAAATTTCTTCTCGGTCGATCTACAACTACTGGCGTTGTTAGAAACACTTTTACTTTCATATGGCAGATGCTAAAAAGGGAATATATTAAAATACCGACTACAGATGGATTGAGGAATATGCCGCGGCGGAGTGGCCGAGCGCATTGAGGCGCCAAGCTGCGATGCACGGGGCCGTTCCCCATCAGGGGTTCGAATCCCCCCTCGGGCATGGATGTGTGTGTTGTCTTTAGTATAAGCTAATTCATAAGTAGTTTGTAAGTTTAGGGACTGATGACCCCGCTGTTAAGTCCCATAAGCTTAACAAACATTTTTGATGCAAGAATATCAGTGACGAGTATGTCATTATGTGAGCCCCGTATCTGGGCAATTTAATACAAAAGTACTTTTCTATTGTATTAACACCCATAGCAGAAAGAAAGTATTAATTCACACGCATAGTGGTAGGGGCATCTGGTCATCAAAGAGACTTTCATACATCCAAAGCGATAGAATTAGATGCGTAAACAAGTTTAAAATCAAACTACGAATCTGCCATAAGCAGCACCTCTTTCGAATGAGCCTGTCCTATTACAAACTGAATGATGCGACAGAATTCAACGAAAGGGAAACAGTCGGTTGGCTCCAGTGAGAGGAAGTCTTTACCCGCCTGATTATGCCCAATGGAAATTAGGTAACAATTGGAAAGCGATTTAAATTAATAATAGTTCGAAGTATAGTTAAACTTCAAATGTTTATTTTAGAAACACAAGGTTGTATCCTGGCTTTCGTTGAAGTAGCACCTAAAAAAGTTCAATGGAGTCTTTTGTGCAGAGACGATGGCTATCTGCCACCGTCGCGTCTGCCCTGAATCAAACTATCAGTTTCACTGTTCCCGTTCCCAAACTGATGTGTCAGTAGCCCTATTCAGCCACGCCTAACTCCCTCACTGCCTCCATACAGCTCGCTTTACTAAGGCTAATAGCGAACAGCAAAAACTACTAACTACCAACTTCTGTCTATTGCTCTAACTCTACTACTAACCAACCGGAGACTTTGCCCCCAGGTTAAATATTTGTAAATCTATCGGACAAAACCGCATGGTCATCAGTCCGTACTTAAACTAAGGTAAACTAACCTACGGACAACACACACACACACACACACACACACACACACACACACACACCACTCTCTCCTATGCCCCAGGGAGGACTCGAACCTCCGACGGCGAGCAACCGCGCGCTCCGCAGCGAAGCGCCTTAGACCGCTCGGCCACTCCACCGCGCCCCCCCCCCCCCAGGTTATATATGCTCTATTTTGCTTTGTGGAATACTCCGAGGGGACGAGCGGAAAGAGACGCGTCTTTCCCTATTTGGACTGTCATCGTGACGTATGGGTGTCTATAGGAAAGTTCCTCCGCCTGTCCTCTTAACTACAAGCTCTGCGTCTTGTATTGCAACACTCAGCAGCTACGTGCCCAACAAGCCTGTAGCATGGCTCGGTCTGTTTACTTAGGACCTGTTGATTCCGGGCACATTGCCCCTCTAGGGGTTGTGACATCTTGGCTTCTTATATCTTTCCTAACAAGACTCGGCTGTACTCGCTGGTCGCTACAATTCTTGCGGACTGAAAACCCCCCTTTGGTTTCTGACTGATGGAGCTTTTGCAATGAGTGACACCGCATCCCTCAATCAATCTTCTTTCTGTATATAAAGTAGTGTGTCGATTTGTATCTTTGTATAGCATACAAATATACAGTTTTGATCCAATCTTGATGAAATTTTGCACACCTGACCTTCAAAACAAGAGGAAGGTTAGTGTCTACGTAAAATTGTACATGGTGGGGGGTACTTAACATAAGGACTTCGACAATATCGACAGTTTTGCTCAGATACTGATGATACAGGGTGTCTAGAAAAGGACTCCCTGATTTCAAAATTAAATATCTCGAAAACAAAGATCGATAGAGGAATGCAGTAAACGGTATGTTTATTGTGAAAGCTGTAAGAAGTTTATACAGCAGTTTGAAATAATAGTTACAAAAGCTGCTAACAGATGTCGCTGTAATAGCCATACGTAATGCCTAGTATAAATAGTGATCCGAAGCCCAGAGCGATCAGTTCCACTATTGAAACGTGAAAGGAGGTTAGCGTATCGAAGAGATTAGAACTATGTACTCCATTGAACAACGCGTTTTTTCTGGTGCTAGAGTACCACGGGTTAGAAGAGAGTCCTACGGCAACAGCCGGCCGCGGTGGCCGAGGAGACTGAGGCGCTCCAGTCACGGTCTGCATGGCCACTACGGTCGGGGGTTCGAATCCCCCCTCGGGCATGAATATTTGTGCCGTCTTTAGTATAAGGTAGTTGATAAGTAGTTTGTAAGTTTAGGGACTGATGACCCCGTAGTTAAGTCCCATAAGTTTAACAAACATTATAACATTATCCTACGGCAACAAAGCGAAGTTTTCAAGCACGATTTAATGTTCCAAAAAGACCCGATGCTAAACTGATGGTCTAATGGGGCATGTTGGCCGCAAGCAAACCGCAGTTACGCCTGAAAATAGCGCCACAGTTTCTGGAATTATTCCGCGAAATCCAATGTCTTCCGTCCGTAGTATTGCATCTGAGACTGGTTTGAAGCGTTCCAGCACACAGAAAATACTGAGAAAGAGCCTACACATGTATCCATTCAAAAGTCAAACGCACCAGGCCATACCCGTACGAGCTGTGCAACAAAGGATTGCCTTTGCTAGTCAGATGCTCACAATGATTGATAGTAAAGGATTTGATGTTGGCTGCATCTGGTTTACAGATGAAGCACACTTCCACATGAATGGATACGTGAATAAGCAGAACTGGCGATTTTGGGGTCACGAAAAGCCGTGTTGGTGTGAAGCGAAACCCCTGTATTCTCCTAAACTTACTGTGTGGGCAGCAGTATGCAGCAGAGGCATTATTGGCCCTTTTTTCATTCGAGAAGCGGTCACTGGTGCACGTTACGTTGCAATTTTGGAACAATTTGTCGCCACACAGCAAGCGTTAGAGGATCGACCAGGTATTGAATGTTTTATGCAAGATGGAGCCCGACCACATCGGACCGAACAAGTGTTTCGCTTTCTTGAGGAATACTTCGGGAATCGAGTCATTGCTTTGGAATATCCCAAATTTACTGGTGCAGGCATTGATTGTCCTCTATATTCACCGGATTTGACTCCCTGCGACTTTTTTTGTGGGGCACAGTGAAAGACATGGTCTACCCGAAGCATCCCGCCACGCTGGACGAGCTTGAATCGGCGATCTCTGTGGCATGTGAATCCATTTCGGTTGAGACACTACGAAATGTGATGGCGAATTTCATTCTTCGTTTGCGCCACCTCTGTAGTGCCAATGGTGAACATTTTGAAAACATTGTGATGTGATTGTTTGCAAAGAGTGTTTTCATACGATTATTTCACTTATGTATGCTGATATGAGCTGTACAGCGTACAGCGCCATTTGTTAGCAGCTTTTGTAACTATTGTTTCAAACTGCTGTATAAACTACTTATAGCTTTCACAATAAACTTACAGTTTACTGCATTCCTCTATCGATCTTTGTTTTCGAAATATTTAATTTTGAAATCAGGGAGACCTTTTCTGGACACCCTGTAGTTCGCAATTTGACCATCAAAACAAGAGAAAGACAAGTATCTTTCTTAACACAGTATAAATTTATAGCTCTTATCGAAACATGTTAAATCAGAAAGTTATAGAGCTTAAAAAGCTCTATTTATTTCCCTCCCCCCCCCCCCCCTTGAACTTACCTAATAAAGAAATCTACTCCTAAAAAACGCATCGATAGATCCTTTTAAGCCCTGAATTTCAGATTTTTATTTATTTTTGCATATTTAATATTGGGCCGTTGCAGAATGCTTGACTAGACCTGTTTACCGTACAGATCGGTGAGAGTGGTCTGAAATAATAGGGTTGGAACTTCAATAGTGGCAACACTTCTGGGGAGATCCTATGCAATGGAATCTACGATTGTCGCTGATAGCACACGTTGTTGACATACCTACCTTACACCAGACGAAATGGACTCGCCCGGTCCACGTCACCGCCGTGCGCACAATCGAAGGGAACAGAGTGACTTGGTGGGAGAGCGGCCTAACATAACTTGGAGTTGGATCAAGATTGAATGTGCCAGAGGTCGTATAGCACTACAATGTTATCAAGGTCTTCAAGAGGCGTGCCGAGAATCTACATTGCCGAACAGAACAAGGTCACGTTGAGTAAAAACCTTCAACGAAGGTTGGCAAACTGGGGCAAACATGCATCGGCCCTGCGTCTCTGAAGAAGAAGTGCATCTGTTGCCTCGTTAGTGAACAGTGATCGACCCCAGACGATTCGTGAGCTCGCCCACGAAACCGTAATAGCGCATACGATGTATTACGTTCCTCCCTGAGAGACCGTCATTCCACAGTATTACTTTTCGTTTTTGGAGCATCACCTGCGACCAGCTTTGAGAAAGAAGCAGCAACACTTTCTGCGCAACCCACCCATCATTTTGCACGACAATGCAGGGACGCATACAGCGCAATCAGTGGCTGCTCTGTTCGGTCGATGGGTCTGGGAACTACTGTATCATCCACCACACTCCCCAAACGTAAGACCTAGTGACTTTGACTTGATTCTGAAGACGAAGAAACTACTTCGTGACATTCGCTTCAGAACTGTTCCAGAGATTCGCCAGGCAGTAGACCGCTCCATTCTCACCATCAACAGAACAGGCTCTTCCATCAAATAGCTTATAAAGATAATAGCGGAAATTCCGACCATTTAAATGCGTTTGCCTGGCGACACCGCTAGCAGTGCCATCTTTTGGCTCGAGTTTTACACTGTACCTGGCTTCACGTCTGTTACTCCGAATTTTATTTCCCTGCGTACCGCATTTAATATTGTTGTGCCATTTAAGAAATCATGTTGGCTGCTAATTCATTTAACGTATATGGTTAAAAAGAAACTATAGCGATCGGTTCTGTGCAGTTTATTTGAGTAGAATTCGAACTGAAAATAATACAATACGTAAGTTTTAATCTTATACATCTACGCGCACTTCGTGAGCATTTAGGCCTATTTGTGAGTTACTTTCCATAACATGAGGTTACTCTAATTTGTGATGCTGACGAATCATTTTTCTTATTGGCAAATACTTTAATTACAACTGCAAAATATTTTTTGCCAATAAATAATAACTGTTACACACGCCTCTTAATTCGGCAGATTCATTTACGAGAAAGGAAACCAACTTCCTTCTCACGCCATAAGTGCTTTTAGCAACGTACTTAACAAAATTTTGTCTAAAAATTTCTGACATTTTATTGGACATACAACCATTAGGAAAAAGCATTTTGTTTGAGTCAAATCTCTTCATCTGTATATAAAAGTTGGCAACTTCATGTTCATTATCATTATGTGGTGTCAGAGCCATTGTACAATTTTCGTGTTCCTACCCACTACATGCCCAGCCCATAATATAATTCCTCGCATTTGTTTCGATATGTTTATTTTCACTACTACTGATATCAGCATACAGAGATACAGTAACACTTGTCTTCAGTAGACATTTCACTCTCGGATTTATTGAGTGGAAGTTTTTTTCGATTCATTTATGCTGCGACATCTACTTCACAGTTACTGTCTTGAGAGAAAGGCAGTAAACTATTGACCACTGCTGCCAAAGAAAGTATCGTGCTGGTGTTTTACAGCCTCGTCTACTCTTTAAATACGTAAACGGATTAAAATAAAACTTGCGATTAAAGTTTGTTATTACATTAAAATAATACCTGTTTTTAAACACACGTAAATAACAAATTACAACACCTACCCTTGGATTAACAAATTCTTATTTCTAAAATCTTTTTCCACAAAATGGTCTAAGCTTTTATTCACATGCTCCGGGCTGTTCTATTTCGAAATTTCATCTAAGTCAGCTCTTCTACTATGAATAATCAACTGGCTGCATCTATAAACAAATTATAAAAAAAGAAGGTAAATCAAATCTTAAAAGCAAATGATCTGAGTAGGCCTAATAGTTGCCTGTTTAAGCTATCATACTCTCTCTATTTTTTGGAAAGTTGAAGAATGGTTTCCGAGCGCGTTTCTGTTTATAGTTATTACAGTCGCATATAGGACATATACTTCCTCTTCAAACTATTTTCTAGTTCTATCAACTAAGACGACGATCAAGAAAGTCTTCCGTCAGTAACTATGTAAAGCGGCCGTTCACGCCCTGTGTTAGTTGACAACTCGAGCCGCTAGGAGGCGTTCGGGTGCACTGTCGCCCGTTTCACGGCTGAGTTTCCGCTATTATCTTTATAAGCTATTTGCTTCCACATCGCTGGCAACGGGTGCTACACAACGCTGATGACTACTTTGAAAGGCAGTAACAGGTACAAACATGTAACGCTTTTGTATTGGTTGTGAAAAACACTTGCCACTATTTCATGTAAGACAAAAAGGAAAATGTATCTATCAGCCAAGAGTAGTTGCAATGATGATGATATAACTAAATATAAGGAATACTGTAAAATATTTTAAAAAGTTATTCAGGCATCTAAACAAATGCACTATGAAAAGAAGATAGCAACATCAGGAAATCAAATAAAAACAATATGGGATATAGTGAAAGAGGAGACTGGTAGAACCAGAAAGGAACAAGATCAGGTACATTAAGTGTAGATGAGACATTAGTAACTGATGGGCATAGTATGGCAGATCTATTTAACAAGTACTTTATATTTGTTGCAGAAAGTATGGGATTGTCTGGCTCAGTAAATAATGCCATTGAATATTTGAAACTAGCACGTACATGAATATGTCACTCACTTCACCACAAGAAATAACTTCCATAATAAAATCTTTAAAAACAGAGCATTCTAGTAATTATGATGAAATATCAACAAAGTTAATTAAAGCGTGTTCTTGTAAACTTAGAACAATTTTAAGTTATTTGTGTAGCCAGTCTATTATAAGGGGAACATTTCCTGATTGGCTAAAATATGTGGATGTCAAACCTCTATTCAAGAAGGGGGATAAAGAGATACCATCAAACTACAGACCCATTTCACCTTTGCCAGCATTCTCAAAAATTCTAGAAAAGGTAATGTACAAGCAGCTTATCAACCACTTAACCTCACATGTCATATTGTCTAGAACACAGTTTGGATTTCTGAAAGGTTCCGAAATTGAGAAGGCTATTTACACTTACAGTGAGAATGTACTTAATTCATTAGATAATAAATTGCAAGCAGCAGGTATTTTCTGTGTTTTGTCAAAGGGATTTGATTGTGGGAACCATAACATTCTTTTAAGTAAATTAGAATTCTATGGGGTCACGGGAAATGCTGCAAAATGGTTCAAGTCGTAACTCACTAACAGGAAACAAAGGGTGTCAGTGAAAGTGACTAGTGAATTAAGCCAACAGTCATCATCGGATTGGGAAGAAATTACATGTGGTGTCCCACAAGGATACATCTTAGGGCCATTGCTTTTTCTTGTGTACATTAATGACCTCTCATCAGTTACACTACCAGAAGAGTTCGTTTTGTTTGCAGATGATACAAGTATTGCAATAAAAAGTACGTCAAGCATAGTTATAGAAAGGTCTGCTAATGATATTTTCATGAACATTAATAAATGGTTTAAAGCCAACTCATTGTCATTAAACTTTGAAAAGACTCACTACATGCAGTTCTGAATTTCGCGTCAGCATATGCATTAAGTATGAAGAGCAGATAGAAGAGGTTGACAGTATTAAATTCCTGTGATTACAGCTTGATAATAAATTTAGTTGGGAGGAGCACACCACAGAACTGCAGAAACGACTCAACAAATCTGTATTTTCAATACGAGTGTTATCAGACATAGGAGACATAAAGATAACAAAGCTTGCTTACTTTGCTTACTTTTATTCCCTAATGTCATATGGTATAATATTTTGGGGTAACTCTTCAAGTCAGTCAAAAGTCTTCAGAATCCAAAAACGTGTAATACGTATTATTTGTGTAGTAAATTCACGGACGTCCTGTAGATGCCTCTTCGAAGAATTGGGTATATTAACTACTGCCTCTCAGTATATTTATTCCGTAATGAAATTTGTCATAAATAATATATCCCTTTTCCCAACAAACAGCTCAATTCATACATACAATACTAGGAATAAAAATGATCTACACAAGGACTTAAAAGTTCAAAAAGGGGTCCACTACTCAGGAACACACAATTTCAATAATTTACCATCAAGTATAAAGAATTTAGCTACAAATAAAGATCAGTTTAAGAGGAACCTAAAAGACTTTCTAGTGGCCAACTCCTTCTACTCCATTAGTGAATTTCTAAATTGTACCAAATGATGCATGTACTCATACTATATTAGTATTATTATATTATCTAAAAAAAACTTAAAAATGTATGTATCTGTATATTGTGAGGATACAGGGTTTTAGGTTAGTAACCTCTTTGGTACGTTTTGGTCGAACGATAGTTATCGTTGGCGTGCAGCGATAGCTGCTGGCAACAATGCTTAGGTTGGAATGTTTTTTGTTGGCCGGTGTGCGGCAGTCTCCCGCAGATCGCAGAGCCAGGCAGTAACATGTTGACTCTGCGTCCGTAACCCGCGTTTAGCGGTGGCTAAAGTTTTTGCCCTTCAGTCGTATCGCATATGAGTTTCAGTTGCGTATTGAAATGTTTCCGTGTGGGCTTCTAGACAATCATCGTAGTGGCACGCGGTTATTTAATCAGTGTAGTTAAAGGAAGAATTATTAACATTTGTCGTTCCATGATAAAGGAAGCTAAAGTTTATTGTTATGGATCAACCTAGAAATTGTCCGCAGCCCATACCGTCAAATCATTGGAACAATTATTAAATGTATACATGTGGCGTCTGTTCCGAAAGAACAGACGTCACTTCTGATCCTGCAGCTGTTATTATTTAATATTCATAGAATATATGACATCAACTGCGATTGGGCAAAGCTGAAAATGTGTACCCAGCCGGGATTCGAACCCGGGTCTCCTGCTTTCTAGGCAGTTGCGCTGACCCTTACACCACTGGGGACACAGTGATCACCGCACCTGCAAGGACTACCCATGCACGCCTCCCGTCAGGGCGAAGCTGGGAATTTGTATCTGACGGGAGGCATGCATGGGTAGTCCTTGCAGGTGCGGTGATCACTGTGTCCCCAGTGGTGTAGGGGTCAGCGCAACTGCCTAGAAAGCAGGAGACCCGGGTTCGAATCCCGGCTGGGTACACATTTTCAGCTTTGCCCAATCGCAGTTGATGTCATATATTCTATGAATATTAATTATTAAATGATTAAGCAGCAAATAGAATATAACGGCAACTTCGCCCATCGAGGATTAGGTGGACGCAGCTGTGACTTTACAATATCTATTATTCAACTTGTAAATTTTGTTTCTTGACATGTTCCACATACACGAGGATCTCCTCAACATGGATCTACGGAACGAAAAACTAATCTAATCTTCCAATCCTCGTATCATCGAAGCTGTGTCGGGAGGCACTGGCGAAACTGGAGTTGGTAAATGGTGATGATAATGATGAAGACGATATAGAGTGGGAGAAGTGGCCCCTGAGAGAAAGCGCGTGCGTGCCGCAGGGGGAGTGGCGCTTGCGCGGCAAGGCCTGGGCGTCGCGTCGGGCTACTGGCGCCAGCAGTCGTACAGCGGCACTGGCGCGGGCGGCGGCACACGAGGCGGACGGTGTCTACTGGCGACTGGCGGCTGCGCGTCTCCGGGCTTGAGCTCCACTCTCAGGTAAGGAGCACGCCACCACAGCGTCGCTAGCTTGTGGCAAGCGACCTCAATGTAACACGTCTCCCGTAGTATTTCGACGCAACCACTCAACTCGACAGCAGCAATCGTCAAAATTGCACTTGCGCAACATTTTTCGCTTTTCGTCCTCGTATGGACAATGGTGATCGCATACAAAATTTAATCTCTCATATCTTGCGGTGTTCAATTTTTATTAATTAATTAATTAATTATTTCAAAAAACAGTTTCGCAATAGTCAATGTTTAGCAGACACTGCAAGCTTACTTTACCGATGTACTAGTTCCTTTGGATTTCGCGACGCTGCTTTGTTCTTACACGAAGGGAGCTGTTTATAAACGGAAAGAGGAAGCCTCGAAAGTGAGTTATTGGGCAAAAGCGTTAGCTAATTCTCATCCCGGGCTTTACTTTGCATATGCATTGTTTACTGACAGGCCTCAGTCGAATGGGCAACCAGTCCAGAAGAACAGCAAAACAGCATCTCCTGCACCAGTGAGTGAATAGTTTTCCTCACTTGATATATTATCGGCCTAAACAAAAATGTAGGCCTTGAATTCACGGGTGCTTGACTACAAGACATGGAAAATACGGGATATTGGACTTTGTACCAAAAATGACTTGTTTTCATACATATCACATACAATATTGAAAAATACAACAATTTCAGCCCCACAAGAACAGCACTATAGTGTTTATAATGTGGACCTCATGTATCCTTTTTAGGGAATGTTACTTACACGTAAAATAATCGTATAATATTGTTCCCATATCCGTACATGTCTAATTCAAGTAATTCGATATTTATTCTTCGCGCAATTTCTGTGTGTGCAAGGAACTTTCCCCTTCGTTATTTCCTACGCTGTAACAGAGATATCACGCTCGGTAGTATTTGCTACAATTAATTGACAGGTAATGAAATACGGGTAGTAAAAGACTTCAGGAGATCCTAAACTGTAAGATTAAACACTAAGAGTAAATTTCATTTAGGCCTATAGGCCTCGTTTATATCTTTTAAGGAAATATTGATAACACAAATGATATAAAAAAGCTGTCTTATGTGATGGATGTTATTTAATGCTCTAATATAAGCAGTAGGCCAATTTCGGCCCCATGTAACCATAGAGCATCGGAGGAGCAAATATCAATCAAAATTACATCTGCACGATGCAATATGAATGTTAGTATGAGCTAATATACCACGAAAAAATACACCGAAATTGTTTTATTTTAATCTATTTAACGTAAAATCTTAATCCGCAGATAGCCTGATGATGGCCACAGAGCCGAAATATGCTTATTGCTGTACATTAAAATATTATATAAGATCCATCACACAGAGCAGCTTCTTGGTATCATTTGTATTATCAGTAATAATTAAGTCTGAGTTCATCATAGTGGTGTGTAAATACAAAGTGCAAAGGAGGAGGTTCATTTCGTCCAATATACAATTCCGCACTTTTCTATATTTCTGATGCTCTCTTATTACTATATCAAAAATGTGTTCCGAAATCTCTCTTTCCCTCACCCCCCCCCTCTCTCTCTCTCTCTCTCTCTCTCTCTCTCTCTCTCTCTCTCTCTCTCTCTCTCTTTCTCTCTCTCTCTAGCAGCGCGCGCGCCTGCGCGCGCGCGCGCGCGAGATTTTGACATTCTGATACACGTAGTTTCATACATTGGCTGTTTCACGGGGAATAGTCGATCTTGGTGCTAGTGTAGACAAATTGCAATAAAAAATTCCATATAAAATTTGTCCAATTTTTCATGTGTATAAAGATACAGTTCTTAGTATGTAACCCAAACAAACTTAAAGCAAAGGCAAATCAGGATGTTCAAAGTTGATTTTCAAAAATTCCACGATCAACTTTAATGCACTTTTGACTTCTCTTGATAACGCCGCGTTTAGCTGTTACCGCGATGGAGTAGCCGAGCGGTCTAAAGTACCTCGCCGCGGAGCGCGCGGTTGCTCGCCGTGGAGATTCGAGTCCTCTCTGGGGCATGGGTGTGTATGTTTGTCCGTAGGTTAGTTTACCTAGGTTTAAGTAGTTTGTAAGCTACGGACTGATGACCACGCAGTTTGGTCCGCTAGATTTACAAACATTTGAACATTTGTTTAACTGTTCTTAGGTTGCCAAGATACGTGTACATATCAACCCATATTCCGGAGAAAATTACGTTCAGATGAAGTTACCAGCTGACGATTAGAATGTGCAAGAGCGCCGTCATGCGCAAGAACATTGTCATTCTTGCACTCAAATGAATCTCTTCCAACAATGCTGGAAGCTCATTTTCAAAAAAGTGTTAGATACATGGGTCATGTAACCGGATGTGGTAACACGACAGGCGCAATTAACTGATTTTCTATCAAGCCACACCACACATTTACAGCTTAACCTTTTGGAAATGCATCTCTACAATGGCATGTGGGTTTTCTTCAGACTGTTGATGTAAATTACGAGTGTTACTGATGCCGTCACTGGGTGAAACTGGCTTCACCAATGAAGAGTAGACATGGGACTAGTCGGCGATTTTCAAATACCCGACGAAAAGCTCCAATGGTATATGTTCATCTCCTGCTCGGTGTTGACAGAGCGTAAAATGATACGACTGTAACCCGAGCATACATAACGTCCGCCACACTCTTTTGTGTGTAACACCGATAGCTGCAGAAATTCTACGTGGCTTGCTGCACGATTATACGCTACAATACAGTAGGCTTGGGTTACAAATCACAATGAAAACTCTATATAAACTAAATATTGACTTCACAAATTGAACATCACCACTCTACTGCTGACATTCGATAAATACGTCCACAGCAGGTCATAGCCAACACACGAAACGGAGAGAAACCGAACTCAGCTGTACCACTATACTCAATAATAATTGAAAACATGTTATATGACACTTTTATTGCAATTCGTCTATACCATTACCTCCCGAAATATTTAGTACTAACTGCTAAACCTGTCACTGCCTGGGTATATATGCAGTTTTCCTGTCTTATATCAGAAACGAAAATAAACTCGAAAAAGATTTCATAATCATGTATCCATGAGAACAGCTTAGAAATTATGAAACAGTAAAACAGAGAAATATGCATAATGACTCAAATTTTAAGTGCAGTATTCAAAGAAACAAAAATAGTACCATAATGCAAATGTATAACATTAATTTAATTCAATACTTTACTGTTAACAATATTTAGTCCATTTCGTTTTTCTCTTACTGTCCATCGGCTTTTACCTTACTATCTGTCCATTTAAGATTCGTTTTCATGCAGATCAATACTTATGACATCGTACATCCTTGACTATGTGCCCTACAATAATTAATTCTTCAGATTTGAGAATGTAACATTAGGAAAATGTCTGCGATGAATAAATAGCGGATGAACGAAGTCTCGTAAATCATGTGTCGCGTGATAGTAAAGTTGTTGTCATTCATTGTTTACGACGTCATAGCTCCTGAACTATGTGTCGTAGGTAGTTTTAACCCCACAGCAATTGTTGTCTGATAGTAAGCAATATGTGTACCACGTTTAGTTGAAATTGTCCATTATTTTAGGAGGAGATGTGGAAAAACAGCGCATGATGTAGCGTTATTCGGAAATTTCGTTGTTTAGACGTCGTATCTCCTGGAATGTATGTCGTGCTCTCATGTAAATTTGAAGGTACATTCAGTGGTATATGTGCCTAATCTCTGCAAAATAAATCTCTGTGTTAGTAATAAAGGCGTAATAAATCGGAATGTTGAACTCTGATATAGTATCAAAGAAACATTCAGTGGTATGTATGTGTACTGTGAAGACTAGACAATTGTATCGCGAATCCTATTTACAGTGTAGAAGTAATAGCTTGTAACATCATGCCAAATGCCCTACATCTACATCATGAATATCGGAAAATAGTAAGCGATAAACTTTTTTCCTTCCATCATTCTGTTGGGATTGTCAGCGAGAAAAATTTCGTAAAAATTTGAAATTATATTCAAAGTTTATTGCAAGTAGCTAAGAGCTCTCATTGTCAAACAGTTGACGAATAAAATCACGCTATCACGCGGCGCAAGATGAGGTAGTTTTCACTGTTTATGACGTGATATCGTATGAACTAGGTGTCATAGGTGGTCTTTGCAACCACAGCAAATGATTCCTGACCTTAAAGAATATTTGTACAAAATCGGTGCATTAATTTAGGAGCAGATGTAGAATATTATCATGTGATGCGGCCGTTTTTCACGACTGTCATTGTTTATGATGTCATATTTCCTTACGTATGTGTCGTAGGAGGTTCTTATCCCGACAGCGATTGTTGTCTGATATAAAGGAACATGAGTTACAAGTTGGTTGAAATCGGTCCACTAGTTTAGGAGGAGATGTGGAACATACGACCATTAACACACACACACACACACACACACACACACACACACACACACACATAGCCTATGTTATGAGATGTATAGATTCCTCATGACACACACTGTCTTCACTAGCAACTATGCACAGTGTAAGTCAAAAGTCCAGAAAGGGTTATAAATGCAAACAACTTTTATTTACTTGATCTAAAATATCACACAGATTAGGGTAAGCACTCTCCCATCCTTAGTCTTGTAAGACTGTTGCGTATCAGTCGAAACTATTGACAGTTGAAGTTATTCGGACCATGTTTTTGAACTTGGACTATAAAAAAAAGTTCTCAGTGTGCTGCTGCTCTGTGCTACCCGAGTAGGACAAACAATAACGGATGTCAAATCGAAAGAATCCAATAATACTTCCTGGTCCTTGTTTTCTTATTACACTCTTTCAGAGAATCAACATTGAAATCGCCACAAATAATTATTTGCTTCCCCGTATCAGACACATAGCACAACAAAGCATCCAAATTTTCCAGAAATAGCTTAAAATTACCTGATGGGGACCTCACAAAATTACTGCTTGCGCATATTTCTGGCAGTAAATGCACGTCGAAGACTGACAAGCGTCTTCTAATCAAATTGCGTGCTTATGGAATATGCCACAATTCTGCGATTGGATTCGTGATTTCATGTCAGAAATTGACGATAAGTCATCAAGTAGAACAGAAGTAATATCTGGCGTACCACCGGGCAGAGTTGTAGGGCCCCTACTGTTCCTTATTTTTATAAACGATTTTGGAGACAATCTGAGTAGCTCTCATAGACTGTTCGCGGATGATGCTGTCATTTATCGGTTAGTAAAGTCACCAGAAGATCAAAAGAAATCGCAAAATGATTTAGATAAGATATCTGCATGGTGCAAAATTTGGCAATTGACCCTTTATAATGATAAATGTGAGGTCATCCATATGACCACTAAAATAAATCCGTTTAACTTCATTAAAACCATTAATCAGTCAAACCTATAGACCGTTAATTCAACTAAATACCTAGAAGTAACAATTACGAAAAGCTTAAACTGGAATGAACACACAGAAAAAATTGTAGGGAAGGCGAACCGAAGACTACGTTTCAATGGCGAAACACGTGGAATATGCAACAGTTGTACTAAAGAAACTGCCTACACCACACTTGTGCGTCCTATTTTGGAGTAATGCTGGGCATTGTGGGATCCACGCCAGATGGGACTGACGGATAAGGGCAGCTCGTTTTGTATTATCGCGATGTAGGGGAGAGAGTGTCACGGAAATGATGCACGAGTTGGGGTAGTCTGGCACAAACTCTCGTAAGTCACCATTACAGCGTACAGCTGATGTTTCATATTCGCAATTACGAATACATTTCCTGTATTTATTTAATCACCATTGAAATAATATAATAATTTCGTGTGGCTCATTGGCCTGATCAAGTCTTTCGACTGGACGCCACTTCGGCGACTTGCGTGTCCCTAGTCTACCCCACTTACCCAACCGGGGAAAGGGGATCTACAGCTTAACGTAGAATCCGAACCACACGTCGTTTCTGGCGACTCCTCACTTCGTTGAGAGGTGAAGGGTGGGTTAAAGTGCGGACTGAAAAAAATCCAAGGTCCGACCGGGTTTCGAACCCGCGAGCCTTCGGTTTCCGGTCGAGCGCATTACCCCAAGACCACCGGACCCGACTAGAAATGATCGTGCGGTATTTTTGGCGCCATTTCGGCGACTTCCATATCGATGATGACGAAAATGATGATAACACAGGACACTCACCCCCCATCCCGGGAATCGAACCGGGCCCCCTACGTGGTAGTCATCGACAGTGCCGTCTGAGCTACGGAAGGAGAATAATCACCATTAAAGTTTGCAGAGGTATGTAACCTATATCTATAAATGTGAATGTCTGTTCGGTGTACGTTTATCACGTCTGAACCACAAGAGATAAAGAGCTAAAAATTTGTACAGTTACTAATGTCTACCCGCGAAAGGCTTTAGGCACGGTTTTATGGATATATACATTGTATATTAATGTGAATGTATGTTCGGTGTACGCTTATCACGTCCGAAGAACAAGACGCTGAGACTTAAATATTTGTACATTACTAATTCATACCTGAGGAAGGTTTAGGCACGTTTTTATAGCGATCTGATAGGTATTTAGTAATTCGAAGAATATAACGCAAAATGCGGAACAAGCATTACTCTTTGAAAATGGTTTTATTGGTTGCATTGTTGCTTGAGGGTTGATGATGATAAAAGGGTGAAGTATATTGGGAACTTAAGTCTCCCGTTGTACACCATAGCAGTTCCATGCCGATAGCTATAAGGGGGTGGAAGATATGGTGGTTGAAAGTCGTCAAATAATAATAAAAAAAAAAAAATTGGACTGATGGCCAGCGATGACGTTTGCGATTCTATAGCAAAGAGGTTACATACAGCGAAACGTGATGCCACAGACCATATCTGTGGTCTATGCGTGCTACAATGTCTTCAAGCTCTTTCTCTGTAAGGATAAGCATACGAATAAGGAAATATAAGAATAAATAAATAAAGCAATAAAAAATCGATTTGACGTTTCGCGCATTACATCAAGTGATCGATCTGTAATATTATTACAATCATTATTGTTAAATTTCGTGATTGGATTCTTCGAAGAGAGTGAATTTATGCGTGTGATTTCTTATTTCTTATACATTCTCTGATAAATGTAACATGTTTTTAGAAAAAAGGAGATAGAATGAGAGACAGGGTGGATAGGAAAAGTACTAACTTAAGGCTCGAATAAATAAATAAATACCCGGGCAACGCCAGGTTTTCAGCTAGTTCTTTATATACAGAGAAAGTAGGGCACGGACTCAAGGAGGAGCATCTGCATGACTTGGTGCGACGTTTCGGTGTCTCTGTCATCGTCTGATGGAGGAGTGCTGAAACGGCCCGCGGCTCAGACGTTGCACTAACGAACTTATCCGACCTCAAAGCAAATAAAATTTTATATTCGTTCTGCAAAGAAAAGACGACGAGACGTGGGCTGTTATTGTTCATTACTTACAAAACACGGTTCGACTAAGCCATATTATGTATTTAGAAAATCTGAAAGGGATCTTTCAACAAAAGATTGTAATGTAATACGCCGAGTATTTTGCTGTATAGTTTATTTGCCTGCCGAAGTGTTAAAGAACTACGTTTATATTACAGGGATAATTTTAATGGTACTCGATAGCTCGTTAATTAAGGATTACAGCTACATAAATCGTGTTAACGATAGCAATCTTTCGCCCAGAAAAAGCCTGTAGACTCTCCTAATGAAGCGTGTCAGCAGTTCTGAATTCATCTCCTTGCGAACAAACTAACAGGAGCGACAAAGCACAATAGCGGGATGCCTCGTCTTCTAATTCAATAGTTTCAAGTTACTACTTTTATTGGCCGTGCCCTACAGCCTGTATGAAGCTGATTAATTACATTGCACCTATATATACACGCGACGCTGCTTCTTTTCTCTTTTATTTACATTTTGGCCGAACCGATATCCGACTACATGACCATCTTCAGCGCTCGAACACTTTCCTATTGTGTCCTCACACGATTACCATACAGCCTTTTTTGGAAACTTTTCTTTGGTTTTTAATTAGTTTTTAGCATGTCCTCGTCGTGTTACTATAATACACATACAGACATTACCTTCGAAAGTCATTGCTGAAGATAAACTTTTAATTTAAAGTGTTTGCCACGGTAAGTTTCAATCATGAGACCATTCTGTTCACCACGTTCAGATAAATAAAAACTCGTCTTTCATTTTTTTAAATAGAATTTTAAGGAAGTAGCTTCATACTAAGACCATAATGTAGTTGTGGCCGACAGCACTGTTATTAGTTTTGCGATAGTAGATGAAAGTAATACAACAAAAGCAATCTTTTCTTTCTTACATTTTCGTAAATTTACGAGTCAATTGCATTCTTTCAAGAGATCATTTTCTGATAACAAGTTGTTACTCAAGACCTGAAGCACTTCCACTTGTTCACCAAAGTTGTAGAGTTTGTTTCTTTTATATATAATTGGTGCTGTCGTTTATCTGTCGGTTTTCCGGTCTCTGCTGTCAAAAATGTTCAAATGTTTGTAGAGTCTATGGGACTTAACTACGGGGTCATCAGTCCCTAAACTTACAAACTACTTATGAACTAGCTACAACTAAGGACGGCATAAATATCCATGCCCGAGGGGCGATTCGAACCCCCGACCGTAGTGGCGGTGCAGACCGCGAATGAAGCGCCTCAGTCCCCTCGGCCACCGCAGCCGGCTCTATGCTGTCCATACGGCTTATTCAGGGTTTGTACATTACGCCTGGATTCCTGAATTAGTGCTTAATTGTTTTGCCAACTCGATATGTCGCATCATCTCCCCCCCCCCCCAAGTATCTTTTCCGATTTCTCATACGTAATCGGAGCCACCTAAGGTGCGCTATGTTGGCAAGCGGCACACGTTATTTTAGACGAACTAATTATATTGCCATCACTCAATACCCGAGAAATATTGACGGCACGAGACCTTAGGCGTGCTTTGGTTACGTGTCGTATTTCTTATTAGCACCACTCCGGGCAGAGATTATGAGATACATCAGGCAGTTCGCGCGTGCCCCACTGCGTAAGGTGCAAAACTCCTCATTAATGGGATGATGGGTGTCCTAGTGCATTTTTGTTATCACATTAATGAATCTGATTTATTTGCGTAATTAAATTCTAGATGGCGGCAATGACTTCCGCCAAGATGGCGTCACATCCGGCCACGATGGCCACTGGGCGGGAAATTAAAAAATCCGACTACGTCCCGTTCGACCGCGTCTCCTTGGCGGAAATTTAAAAGTTTCGGCAACGGTCTTAAGTCTGAAGCCGTCTCCACTTTGGCAGTAGATTCAAAAACATCGCGGATTTTCAATAAAGTTCAAATTTTGACCACTGGAGAGACTGAAAGGTGTTTTCCCTCCACCTTCTCCATGTCTGTATCCTCCACAGCCGTGCACTGGTCTCCGTGGTGAGCAGACAGTACCATACTGGACGTTAAGTATTGTTTATAAACATTCGAATCTATTTGTTTAAACAATTATCTCCTATGTAACATATCATAAACTATGTTTACATTAGCTATTTAACAAAAATATTTTTCAGAAATCCTTAGTGTCATATTCTCTGGCAGCACTATATACAACGTTTCGGCACTGCACCGTTTCAAATTTCTTTTGTATGTTCTTCAATGTACAATAGATCGTGTTTTCCATTAATTTCGGCCAGTACTCCGACACGCGACCAATATACTATGCGGTTTGATGGAAATGCAATTTTATGAGTCCAAATCGTAGTGCGACATTTTCCCACACCCAGTATTTAAAGTTATATGTTAAACTACTCTGCACATATGCTATATCTTCTTCTGTCTCGAGTAGTTTTTATTCGTCCTTTATGGCAGTTGCTGGAGCCATAGAATCGAGTTTGCTTTTCTTGGCTTCGATTTCTTCCATTTCCAGTTTTCTGTGCACATAAGAAATTAACCTAACTTAGGGTTGTAATTTCGTTAATGGGCAATGGCTTTAGTCTTCGTGAGACATTTGCTCTTAATCGTAGGATTTGTAGATTGACGTTGTTTTGTAGGTACCAGTCCTAATTCGACTACATTTTAATCTGGGTGTATTGTGCAAAACAAAGTTCTGGATTGGGAGAAATGTTTCTCCTGCTTTTATGTAGCTCTTCTACGTAATACTTCTACCGTCCTTGCTAGGGTCAATGTTACGAATCTTCATGTAATTTACTGGTAGGTAATTAAAACTCCACCGCCATGAACCACAGACATTGCCGAGGTGGGGTGGCTTGCGTGCCTCAACGATTCAGATAGCCGTACCATAGGTGCAACCACAGTGGAGGGTATCTTTGGAGACCCCAGACAAACGTGTGGTTCCTGAAGAGGGGCAGCAGCCTTTCAGTAGTTACAGGGGCAACAGTCTGGATGATTGACTGAGCTGGCCTTGAAACATCAGCTAACATGGCTTTGCCATGCAGTAACTGCGAACGGCTGAAAGCAAGGGGAAACTACAGTCGTTACTTCTCCCGAGGACATGCAACTCTACATGCAGCGGCCGGCCAGTACGTGGCGTGATGCCTTAGACCACGCGGCCATTCCGGGCGGAAATCATCGCTACTGTAGACCGCATGCCGGCTGCGGTGGCCGAGGGGACTGAGGCGCTTCAGTCACGGTCTTCGCGGCCACTACGGTCGGGGGTTCGAATCCCCCCTCGGGCATGGATATTTGTGACGTCCTAGTTCGTAAGTAGCTCATAAGTAGTTTGTAAGTTTAGGGACTGATAACCCCGTAGTTAAGTCCCTTAAACTGTACAAACATTTGAACATTTTTGTAGGCCGCATGATAAAAATGATAATGTTTGTCAAGCTTATGGGACTTAACTACGGGGTCATCAGTCCCTAAACTTACAAACTACTTATCATCTGCTTTATACAAAGGACGGCACAAATATCCATGCCCGAGGGGGGATTCGAACCCCCGACCGTAGTGGCCGTGCAGACCGTGACTGGAGCGCCTCAGTCCCCTCAGCCACCGCGGCCGACTAGGCCGCTTGAAGAGAGAAGAATGGTTCGCACACCGAAACATAACGTACTTTTTGACTAAATGTACGAGAAAAGCTAACCCCTGTTCTGCTTTTTACAATGATATTGCGCGTTACAGAAACACAATAGTCCATTAATGTGTTTCCTCATTTCCACTGACCAATAGTTAGGAACCGTTTGCGGGCGTCATTGTTTTAGTCCCCCCCTTTCATCTGGCTCTGCGTAATCAATTATGACAATGGTACGTAAATCTCATATTAATTTTATATTTGGAAATTACAACATTTTGACGGGTAAGAACTACAAACCTGCCGCATGGGAACATTCCTTCCGGCGATGCTTCTTTGTCCAGGCGGAAACAATGCTCTTCCTTCCTTGTTTGCCAGTTTTTCCAGTCACCGCCCTGAAAATACTCCTACACCCACCTCACAAAGGGCAGCAACAGAGGAAGAATGCGCGCCAGCCAGTTTCAAAGAGAGCGATCCAAGAGGTGCTCAATTTACCACGGGGACGAGACAGGCGCCTATTGGCTGTCGAAAGAGGGCAAGGATACGACGCCGCCTTCTGGAAAGATGACCACGCAAATGAAGAATACTGCAAGGCTGTCGAAATGGGACCTTGGCGCGTTTTTCTATGAAAAGTGGCAAACACTGAAGCATCTGAATCCACGACAACTCTATTCCTGTCGTCTTGGAGTTAAGATATCTAAAAAATAAACATGTACGAAGATATCTAAGAAAATGATGTCTCGCACATTTGTTTGTTCTTCAACAAAGGATACATTTTATGCCAGCGGAATGAACTACAGGCAGGTCTTCAAATAACTTAATATCGTTAGGATAGCGAAACCAGGCGACCAAAAACTACTCAGAATATACTGCAGAAAAAAAATTGCAAGTCGAAGGTTTACCTGCATTTGATGCCACTTTTTGAACGACAGCTCTAGACCACTATCAATTCCTCTCCCCCCTGCTCCCCCCTCCCTCCCTTGCCCCGCTCTCGTGATTCTCACAAATCCCTATAACTAAAGCTGCTTAGACCCAATTAAGGATAATCCCCTGTTTCCTGTCTCCCACAGACTCCTCCACCACCTCGCCCCCTCCCCCAACCTCTTTCCTACTCCTGAAGGACTAGAACGACGGTTGTTGTGGTCTTCAGTCCGCAGACTGGTTTGATGCAGCTCTCCACGCTACCCTCTACTGTGCAAGTCTCTTCATCTGAGAATACGTACGGCAACCTACATCCTTTTGAATCTGCTTACTGTATTCGTCCCTCGTTCTCCCTCTACGATTATTACCCCACACGCTTCCTTCCAATGCTAATTTGACAATTCCTTTATGTCTCAGAATGTGCCCAACCAATCTATCCCTTCTCTTAGTCAGGATATGCCAGAAACTCCTTTTCTCCCCGATTCGGTTAAGCACCTCCTCATTAGTTACGCGATCTACCCATCTATTTTTCATCATTCGTCTGTAGCACCACATTTCAAAAGTTTCTATCATCTTTTTATCTGAACTCCTTATCGTACACGTTTCAGTCCCGTACAACGCTACACTCCGGACAAATGCTCTCACTAACATTTAAATTAATATTGGATGTTAACAAGTTTCGCTTCTTTAGAAACGCTTTTCTTCCCAAAGCCATTCTGCATTTTATATCTTCTTTACTTCGGCCATTAGAAGTTATCTTGCTACTCAAATAACAGAATTCATCTACTACTTTTATTATCTCATTACCTAATCTAATTCCTTCAGCATCGCCTTATTGTCAAAACAAATGTTCAAATGTTTGTATACCTTATGGGACTTAACTACGGGGTCATCAGTCCCTAAACTTACAAACTACTTATGAACTAGCTAAGACTAAGGACGGCACAAATATCCATGCCCGAGGGGGGATTCGAACCCCCGACCGTAGTGGCCGTGCAGACCGTGATTGGAGCTCCTCAGTTCCCTCGGCCAACGCTGCCGGCCGCCTTATTTTCTAACATTGCATTCCATTACCTTCGTTTTACTCTTGTTAATGTTCATCTTATATCTTCCTTTCAAGAAAGTGTCCATTCCATTCAATTGCTCTTCCAGATCTTTTGCGGTCTCTGACAGAATTACTATGCCATCGGCAAACCGCAATGTTTTTATTTCTTCTCCCTGAACTTTAATGCCCTCTCCAAATTTCTCCTTCCATTCCTTCACTGCCTGCTCAATGTACAGATTGAATAACACTGGGGAAAGGCTACAACCCTTACTCCCTTTCCAACCTCTTCGTCTCTTTCTTGCCCTTCGAATCTAATAACCGCTGTCTGGTTTTTGTATAGGTTGAATATAACTCTTCGCTCCCTATGTTTTACCCCTGATACCTTCAGAATTTGGAAGAGTGTATTCCAGTTGACATTGTCAAAAGCTTTCTCCAAATCGACAAACGCTAAAAACGTAGGTTTCCCTTTCCTTAGCCTATATTCTAAGATAAGTCGTAATGTGAGTGTTGCCTTCCGTGTTCCTACATTTCTCCTAAATCCGAACTGATCTTCCCGAAGGACGGATTCCACAAGGTTTTCCATTCGTCTGTAAATAATTCGTGACAGTATTTGCAACCATGACTTATTAAACGGATAGTTCTGTAATTTTCACACTTGTCCGCACCTGCTTTCTTTGGAATTGGAATTACGATATTCTTCTTGAAGTCGAAGGGTATTTCCCCTGCCTCATACATCTTGCATACCAGGTGATACAATTTTTTTCACGACGGCTCTCCTAACGATATCAGCAGTTCAGACGGAATTTCATCTATTATCAAATTTATTTACTCCATTTCCTGTTTCCTGTAGTCACTACCTCACTCCCCTCGCAGACTACCCGAGGGCCTGATTCACTTTTAAATCCGCCATTTCATCTCCTCATGATGGTTTTCTGTGCCCACCTGAAAATAGAGCTGTCGGGATTCGAACCCTCAGCCTCCCAATTGCGTACTCCATACGCACACAGTGTATAAATTTCGTGACGAAATATATGTACAGAAATTGAATGGGTACGGCTGGTTGACGATTTAACAGTGACGATAACTTCACGAAATGGGGCTGCCAAACATCACTAGTAACTGAAATTACCCTTTGTGAAAACGCGGAAGTATTCCAGTCCGTGACTCCGTGCCCAAAGTAGAAGGAAAACAACCGAAGGAAAATAACTGAAGTAAACAAGTTTCGAGTTTGTCAGTGACACAGGGTAATATCCCAGTGATGTATCAAAACCTCTTAAGGATAATGGTCTTTCTTGAAAAGGACACAGCCGAGTTGTTTCACCAATCAGAACTCTTACTCCATCTGAATGGACCCACTGTCAGCGATAAAAACTTAATTAATGTCGAGAACTGAGAATCAGCTAGGAGTTCAATCACGAGTTACTTTGTAAGAGTAATTACAACCATAAAACAAGAAACAGTAGAGATTAATACTTGTTCCATAGCTCATATATACGACATTTCGTAATGATGTGGAACGTGTCAGTTTAGTAAATAGTGTCTATACTTGACAATATTTTAAGGATTTTTTTTATTTTTTTATTTTTTTTTTTTTTTTTTTTTTTTTTTGAGTTTTATCTAAAAATTCATCTACATTGTAGGAGTTGCCATTCAGAAATTCTTTTAATTTCTTTTTAAATACTAGTTGGTTATCTGTCAGACTTTTGATGCTACTTGTTAAGTGGCCAAAGACTTTTGTGGCAGCATAATTCACCCCTTTCTGAGCCAAAGTTAGATGTAAACTTGAATAGTGAGTATCATCCTTTCTCCTAGTGTTGTAGCTATGCACACTGCTATTACTTTTGAATTGGGTCGGATTGTCAATAACAAATTTCATGAGTGAATATATATATATATATATATATATATATATATATATATATATATATATATATATCTCCCTAAATAAATGTCTGCAGGATGCTCTTGGGTGGGCTCCAGCAATTATTCTGATTACACGCTTTTGTGCAATGAATACTTTTTTACTCAATGTTGAATTGCCCCAGAATATGATCCCATACGAAAGCAGTGAATGAAAATAGGCGTAGTAAGCTAATTTACTGAGATGTATATCACCAAATTTTGCAATGACTCTGATAGCATAAGTAGCTGAACTCAAACGTTTCAGGAGATCTTCAATATGTTTCTTCCAATTCAGTCCCTCGTCAATGCAAACACCTAAAAATTATGAATATTATACCTTAGCTACAGATTTATGTTCAAAGTCTAAATTCATTAATGGTGTCATGCCATTTACTGTATTAAACTGTATATACTGGGTTTTATCAAAGTTTAATGAGAGTCCATTTATAGAGAACCACTTAATAACTTTCTGGAAGATATCATCAGTTAATTCCTGTTTGTCAGGTGTGATAGCAATACTTGCATCATCAGCAAAAAGTACTAGCTTAGCATCTTTGTGAATGTAGAATGGCAAGTCATTAATATATATTAAGAATAGCAAAGGATCCAAAACCGAACCTTGTGGGCCTCCATTTTTTATAACTCCCTAGTTAGAAGAATTAATTGGTTCATCTATATCACGTGAACTGCTTATTTCAACTTTCTGCACTCTTCCAGTTAAGTATGATTTAAACCATTTGTGCACTGTCCCACTCGTACCACAATACTTAAGCTTATCTAGAAGAGTCCCATGATTTACACAATTAAAAGCCTTTGAGAGATCACAAAAAATCCCTACTGGTGATGTCCGGTTATTCAAAGCATTTAGTATTTCATCAGTGAAGGTATATATAGCATTTTCAGTTGAAAAGCTTTTTCTAAAACCAAACTGACAAAGTGAAGGATGGAGGTGTTCGCAACCCACGCAGTGGAGCATTATCGACCGGTTTCTTTGTGCTTTTGCGCGAGGCAGGTAGGTCAGGAATTGAAAGGAAACGGTGCCTCTGACCGAGACGCCACGTCTTCTTAACAAGCTCGTGACAAACTTGCCCGCAGGCTTTCCTAAGTCCCTACACGTGCCGCCCACCTGTGGCGTGAATGGTGGTCGCCCTGCGCCGCGGGAATCTCTCTTGAAGCCTGCTGGGGTGTTAACGTCGTCGCCATTCAATGTGTACCCGTTGCACCTTCTTGGGCTGAATTGTCGCAACTGCTCCAATTCCTCCATTATCAAAAGAAGCTCAGCAGATATTCCCTGAAGCCACAGTGCCACATGATGAAGGCTTAACAAGGAAACTCACTGTACGTACGAGGTACGTGGACGTGTATTATAAGAGATGTGATAGCAGAGTGCGTTCGATTATACTGGTGCCAAAAACATGGTCCGCGAAAGATATAAAATTTCAAACTTGTATTCATTTTATATTATCTAATGCTTGTGCGAGGTCAGTCAGTCGTACTGTGTAACTTGACGACTCCATGGTAATGACAGAAGTGGATATCATCGGTAACATTTGAAATATATCCATCTGTATTCAATTGCTTCGAACGCTTATTAAATTACGAAATTATAAAAACTGTAATAACGCATTTGAATCTGTCCTTTTGGGCAGTAACATTCCGGAAATCGCATTCCGTTATTTTACGATTTTCTCCACGATTTACTCGGACGAAGAAGGATTTCCTGTTTAAAAAGAAATCCAGGAATTGATTGAAAGTGATGATACGAGTTTAGCTTTAAGCAACAGTATTATGCCTAGAATTAGCGAACTTTTAAATCCGACGAAAGCTGTAACATCACATTGCTGTAATCCTAATTTAATATTCTACTAATATTGGTGTTGTGATTGTTCTTTCGGACATGTGGCTGCATTAAGGCATTGAAATTAAACAATGGCGACAAGTAAAAATGTGAGCCGGGTCGGGAATCGAACCCGGGTCTCCCGCTTCGGGCCAGCGGTGGCCTTAACCACTTGGCCGCTCGTGCTCGCCTCCCGTTTGTCTCAAACTTCCACAAGTCGCAAGGTATGGATGTAGCGCCCCTACCGTTCATGCCCTCTTACACTCGCCATTATGGATTCCCGTGCGAGGGCGAATGTCTGATCGCATCTGCGGTGAAGTAAGTGAAGCTAACGTCTTCGCGTGTAAATACTTATTATATTGGTGTAGTGTCTGTTCTTTCGGAGACTTTCTTAAGGTAGTTTAACTTAGTTTAAGTATCGCTGCAACAACTAAAAGAAAACACTGTGAGAATTATCAAATAGCTACAATTATGAGCAGAGGTTGACATACAGGCATTTGACGTATATAGGAAAATTTCAAGTAGTTTTGGTATACTTATGGATAGCTACAGAATTTCAAAGCAAAAGAAAAAAAAAAGGAAAAAAAAACTAAAATTGTAATTCAACCTCACACGGGAATGGAAAACAAGTTTTTTGTATTAAATTAATATTACAATACGTTCTAACAGGCTCTGCTTTTTAATTTGTAAACGTACTTATACTTTTTTTAAACGTAAACACATGCAATTTGTTTTTGTCAACAAACTTTTCCCATCCTTAGCTTGGTTGATGTACAATTGGGAAGAGTAAGTAACTAGGCAATGAAAGGAGATCGGCTAGTGATTTCATAGAATAGTCAAATAATTTATATCAAAAAATCTTGCACAATATGAGCTACTAGTTTGTAAGTGCTTCTATAAAATATATATGTAGTACCCAAAATACAATCTTGGTTTTAAATTCAGTTTCATAATCAATCACTTTATAGCAACCTGTAGATCATTTGCCTCTATTTACACTAAAAGTCAGTTTGATACAGAGTAGCCATTTGCTGCTCTGGCTGGACGTTCGAGTCCTCACTCGGGCACATGTATGTGTGGTCCTTAGCATAAGTTAGTCTGTAGGTCTAGGAATCGACGACCCTAGCAGTTTGGTCCATTGGGTTTAGAAGCATTTGAACAGTTGATGCGGAGTAATCAAGATCATTCTCTTCTAATACTGTAGTAAAACAAAACAAGAAATAACCTTGAGAAGTACAGCATATTATCATTCTTCTGACTACTTCTGTGCAATGAAACTTTTGCACCTTAACGACGGGTTAACTCCGGAATAAAATTATGTAGATAAATACGAAAAAACAACATGATACTTACATAATTTCTCCTCGAAACTTGCAACGACACAAACTGCAAAATGTATGTAAACTAAGCCTTTAAAAAGATGTAAGTAATGATTTTTTTCACTTCTCAATTTAATTTCTTGTTTGCATGTGCAGTGAAATTTTTCTAAAGGCCGTGTTAGTCAGTCTGTAGCAAATTTGCGATTGGTATTAAAGCTTTTGATATCCGGAACTAAAAGTGCAGTCCTTTCTATCAGATTAGGAAAGATTTAGCTGACCTTTGGGTCATGGAGACAGGCCTTCGTGGTATACGGCTAGCGATACTAAGTCAATCGAAATAAGACCATCTACGAGGCATGTCCAGAAAGTAAGTTCCGTTTCAATTTATCTCCGCTGCAGCGCTGCGATTGCAGTTCCGCACATGCGCTTTAGACGATGTTTATCAAGGAGAAGAACGTGCGTCATTCGGAGATCACTGTCAGTTACGTACGCTTTGTTGTGCTTGTTTGAAATGTCGGCGTTGATTGAAAATCCCGCCGCCTGTGAAATCAGAGGACAGTGAAACCAAGTGAAATTTATCGGCAAATTTGCGATGTTTACGGAGCAAATGCGATGAGTGATTCGATGGTGAGAAGATGGGTCCTATAGTTCAATGGTGGGCGTAGTGATGTGCACAATGAAGAACGAAGTGGGCGTCCACCTTTGGTTACAGAAGAACTGGTTCACACGATTGATGACAAGATCCAGAAAAACCGTAGGTTTACAATTAGTGCTTTCGCTATGGAACTTCCCCCAAATTTCACTGTTTCCAACTGGTTGAAGACACAGGCGGCAGATTTCTATGAAGAAGATATACAAAACCTGGTGCCACGCTATGACAAATCCCTGCAAAATTTCGGCAGTTATGTGGAAAAGTAGTTTAAGAGTTGTAGAATTTTGTGCAATAAAAATTTCCTCTGTATCTGTGTACAATTTCATTTTATTACCAAACGGAACTTACTTTCTGGACGCGCCTCGGACAACCACCTAACACAACACAAGTTACGTTAACCAGCCGTAAATTTTGTTGCGAGGAATAAATTACTAGCGAGGAAGCTACGAACCTGTAGCGTGGCCAGTAACATTAATTATATCGAGTTGGAGCGCAACGCACGATGCAATATTCTCATTGAAAAGACTGCCTCAAATTATTTCAACACGTCGTACGCTACGCCGTAGTGCCCCCATCGACCATGCCATCCCGTACAAGGACGAACGTTATTATCGTATCTGCAGTAAAGTGGATGAACGTCGTACGGGAATCCGACATAGCGAGTATAAGATGGCATGGACGGGTGGAGAGAGGGCGGGGGGGGGGGGGCAACGGCCATAGCCTGAAACTTGTGGGAATTTGAGACGAACGGAGGTGAGCGTGGGTAGCCAACTCGTTACGATGATCGCTGGACCGAAGTGCAAAACTCTGATTTGATTCCCGGCCCGGCGCACATTTTTACTTGTCGCCATTGAGTAAGTTCGATGCAAAGCCCTAAGGCAGCTAAAGTTATTACTTTTCCTAATCAAACTTCTTCCGTCCTCTCGTCTCCTTAACCTCTAGCGACCTCCAGTATCATATGATACATCCGTTCAAACGAGGTTCCTTCACATTGGTTGCTGCTTTTTGTAAAAGTGCCGACGGCATCTTATTCGCTACAATCCACAGAACAACGAGGCAGCCTACTCATTGTTCTCAGAATGACCACTAGCTGTTAGGAGGGAACAGTCAGTGGCAAGTGTGTTTTGAACGAGTAACCATGGTCTCAAGAAAGAAAGATTAGTATTGTCAATTTGCCAATTATTTCTTTTAAGGCAGTACTAAAATGTTGATAACCGATCCCAGATTACAATTCTATCAAAGAAAGTGACTTGAAAGCCGGGTTTTCGGCTGAAAAATCGTAGTTTAGTAGATGTATCATATATGATACATCGGGTCTCTGTGACTACATTTCATATGTCTGTAACCATATGACATGTCTGCATTTCATGTTGTTAATCTGTTATTTCAAAGTTCTTTTATTGCTTTTAGTGCGTATTTCACTGCTTTCATAATGTGATAGGCATTACTAATGCTTCCAGTAAAATTAAAACTTCACAAACGTGTATTAAATACCTAAATCCAAGTCTCTATCTGATTCAGAAATTGTCCAGCTTCTGGATGAGGTTTTTGATTCTCACTGTTCTGATATCGAAATTGATGATGATGATGAAAATGACGACGTTGGAGTTTGACAATCAGGGAATGCAGTGAACAGCATTTGAAGAAGAAGATGAAGTTTCAGACAGTGAAACTTCAGTACACCCAACACAAATTCATGAACACCATCTCCTAGAGATCCAACTCGACGCTGGTGACACAGAACAGAGTACGTAATGTATTCAAAAATGTTCAAATGTTAGTAAATCTATCGGACCAAACTGCGTGGTCATCAGTCCGTAGCTTACAAACTACTTAAACCTAGGTAAACTAACCTAAGGACAACACACACACACACACACACACCCATGCCCCAGGGAGGACTCGAACCTCCACAGCGAGCAACCGCGCTCTCCGCAGCGAGACGCTTTAGACCGCTCGGCTACTCCACCGCGGCACGTAATGTATTTTTTAGTAGTTTCAATAGCCATGGGTGTTAACTATTGCAAAACGAGAGAAGAGACGAAGGAAAAAATATTTTTCCTTCAAGATGGATATTGCTGAAAATGTGATGTTTAGCAGTAATTAAAGAAACACAAACAATCCCGATAAATATGAAACGGAAGGAATGATGAGGGGAGTAAAGAAAGGGAAGCGGACAATAAAAAGAAGAAAATATGAGTTCAGACAATACAGAAGATACAAATGTGCTTCGCACATGCTAGAAATGGCTACCGAAAAAAGAACAGATCAGGGCGCAGGGCAATGAGCTACTCAAATTTAACGAATGTGAGATGTTCTGAATGTAAGGCCTTTTTGTGCTTCACTTCAGAAAGAAACTGTTTCGAAAGAAACAGTTTCAAAATGTTCCGCGCTTCATAATTTGTAAAAAGAAGGGGAAAAAAAGGAATGCAATTTTTCATCATTTACAACATTTTTAAAAATTTGTCAAACTTTTTTCTCATCTTTTATTTTCTGTATTTCTTCAGCGAGAAGAAATAAAAACTTTGCGGTTTGCCGATGACATAGCAATCCTGTCAGAGACCGCACAGGATCTGGAAGAACAATTGAATGGAATGGACAATGTCTTGAAAAGAGGTTAAAAGATGAACATCGACTAGAGTAAAACAAGGATAGTGGAATGTAGCGTCAAAAAATCTGGCGATGCTGAAGGAATTAAATAAGGTAATGAGGCAATAAAAGTAGTAGACGAATTTTGTTACTTGGGTAGCAAGATAACTTCTGATGGCCGAAGTAAAGAAGATATAAAATGCAGAGTGGCTTTGGGAAGAAAAGCGTTTCTGAAGAAGCGAAACTTGTTGACATCCAATATTAGTTTAAATGTTAGGAAGGCCTTTCTGAAAGCATTTGTCTGGAGTGTAGCATTGTATGGAAGAAAAGCGTGGACAATAAGTAGCTCAGACAAAAAGATGATAGAAGCTTTTGAAATATGGTGCTACAGACGAATGATGAAAATTAGATGGGTAGATCATGTAACTAATGAGGAGGTGCTCAACATAATTGGGATAAAAAGGAATTTCTGGCGTATTCTAAGAGAAGGGATAGGTTGTTGGGACACATCCTGAGACATCAAGGAAACCTCAACGTAGCATTAGAAGGAAGTATGTGGGGTAAAAATCGTAGAGGGAGACCGAGTGACGAATACAGTAAGCAGATTCAAAGGGATGTAGGTTGCCGTACGTATTCTTAGATGAAGAGACTTGCACAAGACAGGTTAGCGTGGAGAACTGCATCTAGTCTGAGGACTGAAGACAACAACATTTTTCTAAAAAAATTATTTCTACAACACGCAATGAGTCAGTGTGTAACAATGTTGTGCATTTCCTGGCATTATCAGAAGTAAATGTAATTTAAATAAGCAAAAATAAAAGTAAGATTTAGTTTTTCACCGTGTGTGTTACTGTCACGATAAGCAACTATGATACATGGTCTGCAACAAAATGTAAAAATTAAAAACAAAATTCTTCATGAATATTTTACCACCAGTGGTTCCAAACAACATATTAAAGGTTCCCAAGAATCGCTGTTTTTTGCTTGTGGTAATGAGCAATTGGATATTTTTACAAGGTGTAAATAAACGTATCATTTACACTGCCATCACCATGTAGTTGTTGCATGGATTAACGTGAAGAAAGCAAATACAACATTCAAATAAATAATCCCTTAAATACTGGTTGTGTACCGACTGCAGTTGTCTGTGCCATTTCGGTAGGATCACAGACGGCACCAAACGGACACACATTGTAGGTGTAACGAGTTACACTACGTGCTCCAGTACCAATACAAGATGGCCAAGGTATTTATTTAAGGTTAATTAGATATGGAATTGGACTGATACTGCCCTGAATTGTTCCTTTTGTGCAGGTGTAATGGCGAGGCAGTATACAGCAAGTGGTACTGTACAAGTCAAAGAAGGTATAAGGTCTTCTGTGAATACATTTGTTTCATTGTTAAAAACCTACGTTCGTTTGTTCATTATGATTCTGGTATTCATTCTGTACACTTTGTTAGTCCAAGACGTGTGTGGAATATTGCACTCTCGCTTTTGTATAAATATGGTGCAATAAATGAAGGTTATTGTACAGCATAAAAGCACGTCAAGATTTCCTTCCGAAGAAATTGAGAAGTAATATTGAAGGATATTTCAGCTCTTTCCAGCATTCTGTTCCTGCAGTAGGAGCTTCAATGACGGAGTCTGAGGATGCAACTGAAGAGGATCCACACTCATTGACAGAGGTCCTCTAAATCCTAAAGTAGACTGGAATGCCACACACTCGGTATAATCAGCTAAAGGGCAGTGAACTGCTACTAGCACGGTCATAATTAAATAGTAACGCTGCAACAGTTAAATAATTTTGATTCCGAAAGAGAAAGGATTGTAGTCAAGTGAACATAACAATGAGACTAGATTTCAGTAACAACATTACTCCATAAAAATTATAAACAACTTTCTATTTATGTGCAACTTGACTAACCAAGCCAGGCACTCACGAAAGTAATCATGCGTCTCTAAACAATATAACTACCAATGATCAATGTGTAACAATACTGAAATATGTCTGAGTGAAAATGTAAACACTGAAAAGCAAAGTCAGCAGAAGATGAAAAGCAACTGCAAAACGAAACTTCCTGGCAGATTAAAATTGTGTGCCGGAACCGGGACTCGAACCTAGGACCTTTGCCTTTCGCGGGCAAGCGCTCTACCGACTGAGCTTCCCCGACACGACTCACGATGCCGCCTCACAACTCTATTTCCGCCACTACCTCGCCTCCTACTTTCCAAACTTCACAGAATTTCTCCTGCGAAACATGCTAGACTAGCACTCCTGGAAGAAAAGATATGGTAGAGACATGGCTTAGCCACAGCGTACGGGATGTTTCCTGAATGAAATTTTGACTCTGCAGCGGAGTGTGCGCCGATATGAAACTTCCTGGCAGATTAAAATTGTGTGCCGGAACCGGGACTCGAACCTGGGATCTTTCCCTTTCGCGGGCAAGCGCAAAGGTCCCAGGTTCGAGTCCCGGTTCTGGCACACAATTTTAATCTGCCAGGAAGTTTCATATCAGCGCACACTGCACTGCAGAGTGAAAGTTTCAGTCTGGAATTGCAAAATGATTTAAATATGATACATTCATAGTGCGAAAATTTGCAACTGACCCTAAACAATGTAAAGTATGAAGTTATCCATATTAGCACTAAAAGAAATCCGTTAACCTTCATTTACACAATAAATCAGTCACATCTAAGGGCCATAAATTCAACTAAATACGTAGGAATTACAATTACAAACATATTAAATTGGAAAGAACACATGGAAAATATTAAGGGGAATACGAACCAAAGGCTACGTTTCCTTGGCAGAACACTTAGAAGAAGCAACAATGCTACTAAAGAAACTGCCTACACCGTTGCGTCCTATTTTGGAGTAGTGCTGCGCGTTTGGGATCCTCACAAACTGGGACTGACGGACAGTTTAGAAAAAGTTCAGAGAAGGGCAGCTCCTTTTGCAGTAGTGCCATATATGAGAGAGAGTGTCACAGAAATTATGCACGAGTTGGTGTGGATATCATTAAAAAGAAATGCGTTATTCGTTGCGACGAGATTCATTTGGAAACATTTCTTTAACCAACTTTCTGTTCTCAATGCGAACATATTTTGTTAGCACCCAAGTACGTGGGTAGACAATCATCTTAATAAAATACGAGAAATCAGATCGAAAACGGCTATTGAAAATACAACGGTAGAGCGGTTCGATGAACCCTCCGCCATGCACTTCAATGTGATTAGCGGAGTACTTATGTAGATGGTAGCCGGCCGGGAAGGGCCGTGCGGTTCTAGGCGCCATGTCAGCGACTGCGAGGGTGCTCCCGCCAGAGGTTGGAGTCCTCCCTCGAGCATGGGCGTATGAATTGTCCTTAGGATACGTTTAAGTTAGTTTAAGAACTATGTAATTCTAGACCCGATGACCACAGTAGTTGGGTCCCCTAGGTTTGCAAACATTTGAACATTGACGCACTGCTCTCCGAATATATCTACATCTACATACATACTCCGCAATTCACCGTAAGGTGCGTGGCGTAGGGTACACTGTACCACTACTAGACATTTCCTTTCCTATTCCACTCCCAAATTGAACGAGGAAAAAAAGAATGCCTATATGCCTCAGTACGAGCTCTAATTTCTCTTATCTTGTCTTTGTGATCTTTACGCGAAATGTAAGTAGGCGGCAGCAAGATCATACTACACTCAGCTTCAAATTCCGGCCGTCTAAATTTACTCAACAGAAATTCGCGAAAAGAACGTCGTCTTTCTTCCAGCGATCCCCAATTGAGTTGCCGGAGCATTTCCGTGACACTCGCGCATTGGTCGAACCTACCGGTAACAAATCTAGCTGCTCGTCTCTGAACCGCCTCTATCTCTTCTCTATATATGTCGGTGTACACTACTGTAGAGCCCCAGAAGCCGTCAATAATTGATAGAAATTGGCGACAAAGGGTTTCAGGGTGAACTGAGGTTTTGGAGTACTATGACAACTCTCCAGTCGAAGGCGAGGCTGACGTATACACCATGGTGGTGTAGTGACTGGAATTCGAAGAGAGATAGCACGGGAACAGACTCCAATTCACCCAAAAGAGATCTAACATGGACACCAGCTGTCGAAAGGCTCCTGTTGCAAGCCTAACCCCACAGTGGGTCCAACTCTGCAGAGCTGAAGGCGATGCTGAACCATAGGCAACGCTGCCGTAGTCCAGTCTGGACAGAACAAGGGCCTTATAGTACTGCAGTAGCATACTGCGGTCTGCACCCCAAATGCTGTTACGAGGCAGCGGAGGCATTAAGGTGCTGTCAGCCCTTCTGCTTGAGCTGTCGAATATGGAGAAGCCATGTCAGCCGGTCGTCGAACAATAGCCCCCAAGAAACGATGCGTTTACACTACGTTGAGTAGTTGGTCATCAAGGTAAAGCTATGGATGTGGGTGATCTGTGCGACGCCAAAAAAAGTGCATAACGTACGTCTTGGCAGCAGAGAACTGGAACTCGTGGGAAAGTACCCATGACTGCGCCTTGCGTATGGTTCCCTGCAGCTGACGTTCAGCAACACGTGTACTCGAGGAGCTAAAATAGATACAGAACTCGTCATCATAGAGGGGGGAGATACTACGACCCTACTGCTGCTGCTAGGCCATTAATAGCCACTAAAAACAGTCGCACACTCAACACAGAGCCCTGGGGAGCCCCATTCTCCTGGACGTACAAAGAACTGCGAGAGGCGCTGAACTATACCCGAAAGGTGCGCAGTGCTAAAAATTTTTTGATAAAAATGGGGAGCGAGCCTCGTAGACCCCAACCATGTAACGTATTAAGAATGTGGTGTCGCCAGGTCGTGTCATAGGCCTTAGACAAATAAAAAAAGACAGGTATCAAATGTTGGCGCCTTGAAAATGCTGTCCGGATGGCGGACTCAAGGTGGACAAGGTTTTGCAAGGCTGAGCGTCCTTTGCGGAAACCACCCTGACATGGAGACAGTAAACCGCGAGACTGGAGGAACCAGCACAGCCGGCGGCTCACCATGCGCTCTAGCAATCTGCAAAGAGCGCTGGTGAGACTGATGGGGCTGTAAGCTGTCCAATTCGTGCGGGTGTTTGCCAGGATTGAGCACTGGAACGATGATTCTTTCCACTGAGAGGAAAAGACACCATAGCACCAAATACGGTTAAACATGGCTAGCTTCGACTCCTCGGACAAGTGCTTTAACATCTTGTTGTGTATGCGGTCTGGCCCAGGGGCAAGTGGCAACACTTTATGCGCAAACCGTCCTTCATTTCGCACGACAGTGCGCGGGCGCATACAGCGCTAACTGTGGCTGCGCTGTTCGTTCGATGGTACTGGGAAGTACTGCACCATCCACCATACTCTGCGGACTTGAGTCATTTTGACGGGGGATATTGTCTGGTTCACTGACGGTTCAAAATCAGACCAAGGTGTTGGGACCGGGGTATACGGGGTGCAGCCAATACTGGAGGGCGTCATCTCTCTAGGGGAAACTGGCCTCAGTATTCCAGGCCGAAATCACTGCCATCAGGGCGTGTGTGGAGGAGAAATTGCGTAGGTGCTACAAAGACCGTAGCATCTACATCTATTCAGACAGCCAGGCAGCCCTGAGATCACTGGCAGCTCCTGCAACAAGGTCTAAAATTGTTGCAGAATGTCACCGGGTTCTGGTGGAGCTAGGGGAAAGCGATAGAGTAAACCTATTGTGGGTCCCTGGCCACTCGGAGATCAGTGGCAACGAACATGCCGACAGATTAGCCAGGATGGGGTCAGAGACTCCATTTATTGGACTGAAGAAGGAACCACTTCGTGGTATCCGCTTCAGAGCTGTTCCAGAGATTCGAGACAGCAGGTCCCTCCATTCGCACAGAACAGGCTCTGTTACCGGTATACTACGCCTTCACATATCTGTCAACGGGTTCTACACAACGCTGGTGACTACTGTGAAGAACAGTAACAGGTGCAAACATGTAACGCTTTTGCAACGGTTGTGAATAAATAGTTGCCACTAATTTCCAACCCTCGTATATCACGATTGTGATATTTAACGTCTTCTACTTGCTACAATCTTTTTCGTTCTTTCACTAAACTTACCAGTTTCCCACAATCCATTTTAGAGTGTGAGAACGTAGTTCGAAGTGACCGAAGAAAACAGGTGATTTGAATTTCACCGATTGTCGTTCGAGGTCTCCACGTTAGGAGGATGGGATCTGCTACACTGTGCAGTGATTTGAAAGGATCGGCCGTCTCCCGCGGTTGCCGGTGGTCGGTACAACCCACCGACGTCGCAGCTACTGGGAACGCAGCCGACACGTGCCAGCCACTCAGCCGTAATTCCTGTTTCCAGAAACAACACGCGCCACGTCCACCGCAGTTTTCGCCGCCTAGTTTTGACCTGTACTGCGAAACGCTAATCGAATCCGACCCGGGGCTGATAATGGGCGTAAAGCCGGCAACGGTAATCGATATAAGCTGGCCATTTGGATAATGTTGTTAGGACCTGCTGCAGCTCAAACTAAAGCTTTTTACTGGCTGTCAGTTTCGATTACACAGATCATAATCAGGAGTACGTTAACAACGGAAAATCGAAAACAAGGTTTCACTATTTTTTGTCGGGGAAAGAAACGTAATATGATGTTTAAATGTTTGTAAATCTATCGGACCAAACTGCGTGGTCATCAGTCCGCAGCTTACACACTACTTAAACTAAGGTAATCTAACCTAAGGACAACACACACACACACCCATGCCCCAGGGAGGACTCGAACCTCCGACGGCGAGCAACCGCGCGCTCCTCAGCGGGGCGCTCTAGACGGTTCGGCTACTCCACCGCGGCTAATATGATGTATATATTAAACAAAAACAGTGTCATAAACAAACTAACAAGTTTGTGTGGCCATCTTTCGCAGCAAGAGCCGAATTATTTGTTTTTGGAAAACAAGCGCAGTTTTCTAGCTGCAATTCGGTCATTTTTCTCAGCACGTTTCGCTTTTTCATTCCAAGACATCCTCAGCTAGTTCTAGAAATAAAGTTTTGTTTTCTGATGTAATATTTACAGATTAAACACAGTTCACGTCTTTTCCCTAATAGCCGGCCGCGGTGGCCGAGGAGACTGAGGCGCTCCAGTCACGGTCTGCACGGCCACTACGGTCGGGGGCTTGGTTTTGCTGTTCTTCCCATATAGTCACAGACTAAATTAGCATAACTGAGCCACCTTTATAATTTTGTGTGTCTTTTTTTACTCGTACACTTCTGTAGTCATTTTATATGAAAAAATGACATAGGAAAATAAACGGAGTTCAGCCGCCAGACTGCGAGACCGATACATAACACCTAATAAAATTTATAAATAAAGTGCACAAGAAATTACTAAAGTGAAGCAGTTGTGTAGCCTCAATCTATGACCATATGGTACGACGAGCAAAACCAAACCCTAAAGACGATAAACTGAAATTAACCATGTATTTATATTATAAAAAGAAGTGAATTGTTTATAATTTGCAAAAATAGCAATTTAAAAACAAAAATGTAACTTCTAGAATAAAATGATGATGCATTTAAGTTTAAAAAGACGAAACGTGTCTGGATAAAACAAATTACAGCAAAAAAACAGCGTTTTTCATTTCCAAAAACGAATAAACCAACCCAACTACTTCAGACAGAAAATACCATCGTGTCAACGTAATCTTACAATTATATTCACTGCTGTTAATCTAGAAACACGACGTATGACTACTCTATCAAATACACTTGTATTTTTTACTTGTTGTATTTTTGAGTCTTATTGTAAGTGGTTGAAATGTTTATTACGCTTCTGGGACTTAACTGCGGGGTCATCAGTCACTAAATTAGAAACTACTTATAAACTAACTTATACTAAAGACAACACAAACATCCATGCCCGAGGGAGGATTCGAACCTCCAACGCGGGAGGCCGCGCCTACTCCCGTGCGGCATTGTAAGTGGGCTCGAGGTGCATTTCATAATGCGAAAATCACAGCCATGCACAACAGTAACGAAATACCAGTTAACAGGACAGAACGCAGCAAAATGTCACCAAAGAGTTAAATTCTTCAGTTTATATCGAGGTTAATTGTACCCTACAAGGGTCCATGTGTTGTCATTCGTTTAAAGTGGACACTAACAGTGGATGCCGACCTAGGACGGGCAATACCGTTCGTTAACTCGCTTTACAAAGTATATTATGGGCCAGACCAAGGCAGCAACCACATGCAAACTCTTTTTCTTTCCGGAACTTCTAAAGTAACGCCGTGTCCAGCAGTGGAAAATACAAGTTCATTACGTCGAGCGTCTTCGTCATCACACATTTGACATCTAAAATTCTGAAGTAACTTCAATATAGATTTTTCTCCTCTTGTTTGTGGTTCTGGTAAGCCGTCTAACTTCTCGTACAAACGTCTTTGGAAAAAGTTTTAAAAGCTCGACAGATTCAAAAGAAAAAAGAAGTAAATTAGTGGAAACAGCTCGCACAAATTAGCTGTTTACCTTGTGCTAACAGAATGAAAAATACCGACTTTCGCAACAAACAGCAGCTATCTATCCTTGAAGAGAGTTGGGATAAGAGCGTCGCTAGAATTTAAGCTATAGAGGGGGACTGCGGAAGTAAGAAGGATGGTGGGAGGGAAGAGAGAGCTAATTTTAGTTTGACGGTGGCTACCTAAACGTTTTTAGGGATCACGGTACATTAGTTACCAGTCAACAGACATCACCCATTCCGCGTTTCTTTAAACTGATACTACGTCTGATTATGTCACACTGCAATATGTACGGTCAATCATGAGAAGGCAATATTTTTCGCAGCACAGGGGAAGAAAGGGGGGCGGAATAGTAAAGTTACCTTGTATTCCCATCCCCCCTGGGAACGTGCATGATGTTTTTTCTTTCTACGTAAGAATTACAATTACTTGTCTTCGGCAATATTTTATTTTTACTTTTCGCCGAACATGTTTCAACTAATTTTTTTAATAGTAAAATCACTGGTTTTCGTTTCACCCATGTTCTACGTTCAAATGTTTGTAAATCTATCGGACTCAACTGCTGGGTTATTAGTACGTAGCTTACAAACTAATTAAACTAAGGTAAACTAACATAAGGACAACACAAACACCCATGTCCGAGGGGGACTCGAACCCCCGACGGCGAACGGCCGTGCGCACCGCAGCACGGCGCCCCAATGCGCACGGCTAATCCGCCGCGGCCATGTTCTACGTCTGTCTGCTGGTCTCTTGTAAGCACTCCGTCATGACCTCATTACATAAACTAACATTAAAACATGATTTTAAAAAGTATATTTTGTTTCACAAATACATTATATTTAGATCAAAATAAACGTCAACTTGCTAAGAACTGTTGCACTTTTTTCTACACCGATTTTGAAAACACAGGAGGATAAATAATTTACAAAACAGGGTTTGATGAAAACCACGTAGTTTGCACTACGTATTCTTCCCCGTCTGCCGGAATCTCATTGGTTTTCGTTTCACGTGGTGCAGAAGCCAAGTCGTATACAGTATTTAAGGATAATAAAGATACGTTTCAGATTATGCGGTACACACACATCGACGATAATACCGCATTTAACTTGATACAAATAGAGCGAAGATTTGTATTTGAAACACAAAAAGGTGCGAGTGGAGGAATAACACAGCTCCGAATGTCACTTGGTTTTTGAACAGAAAGAAAATACTATACTACAAAGTTTGGCAATGCGATTCTTTGACGGACCAGGTGGAAAACTTAATACGCCCTCGTCCTTGGATAACAAATTATTGTAATTATAAAGAAGAGTGATGAAATTCCCTAACTTAAGTAGAGGATAATTTTTTTGAGTAAGCTATGAGTAACGTAAAACTCTATTGTAGGGATTTCACCGTGAAGTGCTGAAGCCACTGAAAGTATTGCTCTCGTTTAGTAACCCCTTTCACGCCTTCCATATCCAAATCCGAAAAATACATTGGCAGTACTGGAACTGTAATCTGCTAGACGAACAACGAGACGATACAAAAAAAAAAAAAAAATCCACGAAGACACTTCAATGCCTGCATGTTTCACTACTGAGCAGGCAGAAGCTTTATCATTTCAAAAACACGCATTAAAAGTGAGACTATCACAATACAAACGACCTTTGCAGAGGCTATGACTGTACACGATTTTTTAATATAAATTACGTAGCCAAATTATGATTTAAGGCAAATGTTGATAGCTGTCAAATCAGAGTTTCATGGCTGTAAATCTAAAAATGTTCAAATGTTTGTAGAACTTATGGGACTTAACTACGGGGTTATCAGTCCCTAACCTTACAAATTACTTATGAACTAGCTAAGACTAAGGACGGCACAAATATCCATGCCCGAGGGGGGATTCGAACCCCCGGCCGTAGTGGCCGTGCAGACCGTGACTGGAGCGCCTCAGTCTCCTCGGCCACCGCGGCCGGCGCTGTAAATCTATCGGACCAAACTGCGTGGTCATCAGTCCGTAGCTTACAAACTACTTAAACCTAGGTAAACTAACCTACGGACAAATACACACACCCACGCCCCAGGGAGAACTCGAACCTCCATGGCGAGCAACCGCGAGCTCCACAGCGAGGTGCTTTAGACCGCTCGGCAACTCCACTGCGGCTCAGAGTTTCATTTGCAGTAACAACGTTTAAGATAGATAACGTGTAGACGGTGTATTACACGGAGCATATTTGGTCGCTTGTCGCTGGCGAATTTGAAGGCAGCTGCTAAATTCGCTCCGTGTAAACAAGGACAGCGAACAAAGTCGCTGCTCCGAAACGCGAGCGTCTAAAGTTGGGTGGTCTACTTTAGACGCTGGTCGCTGGCGTTTTTGGTCGCTCGCAAATGTTGGTCGCCTCGTGTCATAAACAGGAACGTATAAAGCAGCCACCAGTCGAGTCAAAATGTCGAAGGAAGTAATAAATGCTGGCGTTGTTCTTTTGAGACTCTTGCCAGAAACACAATCTACCAAAATAAAAACGGAAAAGTAAGAAAAAATAACAGAAAATTGATAAGAAGGTGTATTGGGAGGAGGGATAAATATAGTGCTTCTGCAAATCTTTTGAGAGAATTATTGTGTGGAGGTACTTCTGCCTATAGAAATATAATGAAGATGAGATACTTAATGTAGGGTCAAAATGTCTTGTTGGCTGGCATTTAGAAATGCCGCTTTCGTTCCGTTATTTGCTGCTGCTGATAAAGACCGTGCGATCGCTGATCCAGTACGGTTGCCATTTGTGTAGACTTTTCGCCGTCCTTTTTTCGAAGGCTATGAAGTGGATTCAAGATCTGGACATTGCTGTGTAGCCAAAAGCTTGTCTCTCATGACACATGTCGTAATTCCAAGTGTTCTGTCATAATAGATCATTGATCATTCACATGTACCGAAAACGAGCTCTTGTACAATCTTTTACTGATATTTGTATATATATATTCTTGTTCTTTGTTTAATTATATTTGTAAAATGCTGCTGTCATATACCAAACGATAAATAAATAAATGAAGATGAGATGTTTTATCGTTTTGATTTTTGTTTTCAAGTGTTTGGTATGCATATTCCCCAAGAAACCTTCAGTGTTCAATTAGTCAGTCGCCAAACAGTTGGTTAAATTGAGTGTCGTTAAGTTTAGTGTTTAAATAATCATTTTAATGCCCTATAATACTGGAAAACTTCGATAAATTTCCAGAAATTTGATGACAATTCCACTTCATATTTTGTTTGGCGGGAAACAGAACTGTTTAGTATCACCTAACCTCCAAAACAATGTGACATATGCTACGTCACGTTTCAATTGTTTTTAGGAAGACGCTAGCGTCTGAAGTCGCTGCGTGTCATTGCGTCAGCGTATTCATTCGCTATTCGCCGAGCGACAACAGTGAACAGACGCCAGCGACTAGCGACCAAATACGCTCCGTGTAATATACCCTTAAGCGGGATCTACTTACATGAGTGGAACAAAACGGCGCGTTTGCTAGGCTGCTGACGAATCGGTCTGTGTTCGTTTATCTCCACAGTGGTCTGCGCCGCGGGTAGCCCGCCCGCGGTCGAAAGGGGCACGAGCTGCTCAACGCTGCTAAACCGACCGCTCCTAGAGTCGGGCCGTTGAAACTTTGCACTTGCCGTTTGCAAATAACAAGTGAAGAGCAAGAAGCGCGAGGCGCTAGTCGCTAGGGACAATCACAGCGCGATAAACACTTCCAGTGGTCACGTGCCGTGACGTCAACGTTCCCGCGTTGCCGGCTTTGTTCAGTTCTAACGTAAACAAAATTGTGTATCGTTTTTATCGCGTGTTTATGTTTGTGTGTGCTTTTTTTCGCTGCGATATGTTTTACTGTGAGTGGTTTAACTTGACTTTCCGAGTTCAAGTAATTGGATAATGTCACTGAAAAGACGTTGGTCTAGTGACGTTTTCTGAGTAAGTTCTCAATTTCGTATGAATAAAAACTTCGAAACTTATACTCTGAGCAGGAAGTTCATTCTCGCTTCAAACGATCGGAAAGAAGTTACGGTGCAGTGGCTACAAGAAAGAAATATTGCTGCAGATATGTCAATGTCAAAACTTCTTTTATAATCGCTCGTGAAACAAAGTAAGCCTATTACAGCCACATATGCAGTAGACGAAATCGCAAAGGAGCAGCGTCACAATGTAATAAATCTGCCCCCATTTCACTGCCGTTTTAACCCTATAAAATTGGTATGGAGTGACGTGAAGAATTACTAAAGGAACAACAAGTCTGTCACAATAAGAGAGGTGGAAAATCTGTTGCATGAAGCTGTTGCCAATGTGGATGCTGCATCTTGGGAAAAAAAGTGTCGAGCACGTTGAAACACTGATTTGGGCAGCGCAAACAATGGCAGGGATCATCAGTAATCATTAACGGTTAATGATTTGTCTTGGTGATGACGACGATTTTTGGCAGTGACGACAACAGTGAAGATGGGGAGCTGGATGTAATTGTACCATTATCGCCGTAAATTGGTGAGTGAAAAGCATTCTGATTATAAAACTTAGAGAGAGAAGTTACTATCTAGATTATTGTTTATTTCGTATCTGTCGTGATCCAACGCTTATTTTCTATATTGCTTTGCTCCGTTATTGAAAGCGTGTGCATTGTTGTGCTCTGGTGTTCATTAATATGCCGTTAATTAATTGCTGTTCAAGAACAAATTTTTATATGCACTTTTATTGCTCAATAGCTTACATTTACGAGATGCAACTGAAAACCGTTTCGTCTGCTGTGCGTATAGAGGGTAGTGTTGCAACGTCGCTAAAGCAGTGTAGCCAACTTAACTCGCCGTAACGCGAAACGTCAAGTGCAATGTTTCAGCGGCCCGGGTATAGAGTCGGGCCGCCGAAAGAACGACCCTGACAGTTCGCGCACGTGGGCCGCAGAGGGTGGGGGGGACACCCAAGCACCAACCTGAGCTCTGGAATTCGTAAACGTCGCCGGGGTAACGGTGCCGCGTTGCCACCCTGCCGCGCAAGGTCGCACAGGGTGGCGTGCTTCAGTCGCTGCAAAGCATCTGTCGCGTGTTCATCGTTTGTCTCGTTGTGTTACGAAAACAAAAGCCGAAAAATCCTTTATGAAATTGATACAATTATCAAAGAAAGTGGTCATAGAGGGTTCGCCTTCCACCATATCATTGCCATTTCAATGCAATAGAACTCGTGTGGACTCAGGTGAAATCGTAAGTTGCAGAAATAATAAACGTTTTTCATTAACAAAAGTAGAATTCTTAGTTCGTGAAGCATTGGGCAGTATTACTCCCACAAAATGGAACAATGTTGTCACACATACGTGGCGCATCTTAGAAGAGGCATGGGAACGAGAAGGTACACTAGAAGAACGGGTAGAAGAATTAATAATAAGATTAGGGGACGATAGTAGCAGTAGCAGCGGTGCATTGCACACGATGCTGGCCGCGACTAATTTTTAATGTATAGTTTGTTTCGCAACCAAAGATCATTTACTGAAAAATTACTTTATTTTATTTCTACTTCTGTGACCAATAGACTAGCTGTCGAAACTGATCTGATAATATTACTCAGACACTATACTATGGCAGTCACAACGACCATAAACGAATGAGACAAAAACTCTTTTTATGTAAGAAGACACATTTCACTGGAAGAGGCAGTTTTACTACTAGTAAAGTGGTAGTCCTTATTTATTTACCCTCTCGGCAGACTGCCACAATACAGTGTCCTTGTAATAACAGCGAGTCTGTGGAAAATAGGTATAGAAGATGAAATATATAAACAAACTTCTTCAGCTAGCGAACTTTGGCTAAAGACTAAATGATACATTGTATTTAATGGAATACTGGAACATATGACGTTTTAACTCGACATATATTTCTAAACCTTTTTTTTTTTTTTAACTGAAAAAGAGAGTTTCATTACTTCGTGATTGTTCTCGTTCGTTCACGCTTTATTAGTACATAGCAACGGTCCCAAAATATTCGGACGTGATATTCGTATGCCGGCGACCGACACGGCGTAGCAACAAACAGCCGCGTAGCAGCATTGGCAACATAGCCGCTAGCTGTCAGAGTCGTTCTTTCGGCGGCTCGACTATAGTTTCAATTACATGTGAGCTGTCTGTCCCAAACAGCAGGCGCCGCTGCTCCACCCAGCAGCCATATACGAGGGTGCTTTCAAACGTTCTCGGAATCACCACGAGAGGCCAGCACTAGCGCAACGAGTTGTTCACGTGATATCCACTGGACTGTTGTCTGCGAACAGGTGCCACGTCAGTGCTCTTGGAAGAGAGCTGTGCTGTTGAGTGGCTCTGATGTTCCCGCGTACTGACTTGCAAAGATGGAAAAAAATCGAGATTCGAGTGGTAAGTACTTTGTAAAGAAAGATACGATAGCAAACGATATTCATGTCGATTTCCAGAATAATACATTGTGGGATTTTGCTCCTTCATATTCAACTGTTGCCAAATGGTCAAATGGATTTATATTCGATCGGGAGAGTTTAGATGATGTTCCGCGCAACAATCAGCCAAGATGTGTCAGTATTCCACAAATCATTGCAAAAGCGAACAGAATGGTCATGGAAGATCGCCGATTGAATGTGCGTCAAACTGCTCACGCTGGTCAGATGTCTTCTGAAAGGATATATCACATTTTCACTGAAGAAATAGAAATGGAAAAAATGTTATCTGCAAGATGGGTGCCGCGACACTTAACGCTAGATCAAACAAGCATGAAAATGGACAGCTAGCAACAATGCTTGGACCGTTTTAGGAGAAACGAACAAGATTTTTTGCGCCGGTTTGTGACCCAGATGAATCTTGGGTGCACTACTATACCGCAGAGACAAAACAACAGTTAATGCAGTGAAAACATGCCGATTCTGCGGCATCAAAGAAAATTGTGTGTGTGTGTTTTGTCCTTATGTTAGTTTAAGTTTAAACAGTTTGTAAGCCTAGAGCCTGAAGACCAAACAAGTTAAGTCCTATAGATTTACAAACATTTCAACATTTGAAAGAAAATTCTTTCGGCTGGAAAGGTCATGGCAACAGTGTTCTGGGATGTGAAGGGTTCTCTGTAGATTATCTCCCCTCAGGGCAAATAATTACTGGAGAATACTATGCTAACCTTCTGCACAAATTGCAACAAACGATGGGCGAAAAAAGTACAGACAAAGCGTGCCTGCACTCATGTTCCATCGTCAGGGCAAAATTACAAGTACTAGGGTATGAACTGTTCCCACACCCGCCTTATTCACCTGATACGGCTCCGACAGACTTACGTCATTTCTCGAAACGGAAAATTTTTTCTAGGTGGATGAAGATTCACTTCAAACGAACTAATAACCGGAATTGATGACTATTTTGTACGCCTGGAGGCATCTCATTTTCGAAATGGGATCAAGGCATTGGAACAACGTTGGACCAAGTGCATTAATCTACAAGGAGACTACATTAAAAAGAAGTTTTTATTGATGTAAGTACTTCTATTCCGTTCCAAGAATTTCTCAAATCACCCTACTACACTACTTGGCACCCCCTGACGGAAGCACCTCGATCAGGTGCAATTTAGCGCGGAAGTCCACTGGCGTCGTAGCACCACCACCTAGAGAAGGCCGCGGCGCTGTTGTGTGACGTCAGGCAGAGTAGGTTGCGCGCGCACAGCTGACTGGCTCGCTGCTTCGGCATAGAGGGCCGTGCCCCAGCGGCTACCCAGTCAGCTATGCGCGCGCACCCTACTCTGCCTGACGTCACACGAGAGCGCCACGGCCTTCTCTCTAGGTGGTGGTGGTGGTCATAGAGGTCCCGCTCGGGACGGCCGTATTGATGGTACGATTACAAGCAGCTGCACCGCTTCACTAGACAACGGACACTGAGTTTTGCTTTCTAGAAACATTCATACCTCGAGAGAAAAGATGTAGGTGAAGTGAAGGCTTGGAAAATTCCATCATTTACATGAAAAACGGAAGACGGACACGCGATAACGTTTCAACTATTACAGGATGAACATGGAAGCATTTCAGTTTATCCTTACAGCTATTCCACACACAATTACGAAATGGTCACCGTAAACCGTGGTGTCAGTGCACTATATTCCATCCGAGATAAATACATGACCTCCTGCTCTGAGGAAGTTCACAGACAGAATCTGTAAGTTCTTTTCAGAATAATAGATTCTTAGGGTGAACGTATACGTCAATATGTTCTTGTCGCTGTGTTCTTCTTTATAGCTGTATGAATTGCTTCGAAAGTCTATCTGAATGCACACAATAATTATTCACCTCTCTCTACTAGTTTGTAGAGAATTTATGTTGCATGTTCAATAAATGTGATACACCTTGTCCTACATATCCCATTGTGGTTTGTTCTAGTTCACAAGACTAATAAGCTTCTCTGCATCCACTATTTCTAATTGGTCTGAAAAACACAGACACAGAGTAGGTACGACCTCGTCCGACAAATCCCATTTCTCTGGGATCCGTCCATCAGCCGTATGTATGCGGCCGCCCTGGTCGGGTGCCATGAACTTGGGCCAGCGACGCTGCATGGCTTGGGATAAGTCAGCCGTATACGGACGTCCTGTTAATCGGACGAATACTGTTCCTACAGACGCTCAGCTCTATAGCCCGCGTTTGCGGCGAGTTGCATTATTACGGCCCGAAATGTTAACATTACTAAAATTATCCGGGATATTATGCAGTGGTCTTATGGATTTGTTATTAAAACCCAGCGTTTCGTTCCATCTGCGGAGGACAATCTCAAGGAACATAGAGGGATTTTTCAACATCCGGTACACACCCTGGCTCGCTACTGACTGCAGATGAATTCCGTTTTCGCGTGCTCGCGCGCAGAGGTGTGACGATAGATGTTTTGGATAGGCGCGCGCAATTCGCCCTTACCCGTTGCCGTTGTCCGTTGTTGATATTGTCCCATGGTTGAAGACTGTTACATTTCTTCTTCAACATCGGAATCCAGATTTCGTTCAGTTTCACGCCTCCTCCATCCTATTGAAATTACTGGGGTGTTTTACAATTTCTATAGCCTGTCTGTACAGACTTCCGTGATATCCGTATGTGGCTGCCAAAACCTAGGTTTTATCAAATTGAATAAGCGGTCTTCTGGTTGAAAAACATGTTCAGCAACAGCTGATCTTCCAATCTCTCCCCTTCTACAGTTACCCTTGTGCTCTTCTAGTCGTTTTTTGACGGTTCCTTTGGTGGTACCCACGTATACGTCTCCACAGCCGCACGGAATCCTGTAAATCCTGCTTTCCCGACGATTTGCGAGCATCCTTTGCCGATTTCAGGTGATCATGTATTTTCCGAGTAGGTCTGTACTTCACGGGGACATTCCGTTTATGACGAACACACAACACCGTGATTCCAATACTTAACAACCACTGTTTATTTCAGAGAATAATACATCACAGAATACGTAACATAAATCATGGAACATCAATGAATATAAAAGATTTATAAATATATCAAAAGTTAACCCGCAACATCCTCCCCACCCTGGTCAATTTCCAGAGGAATGACCAGCTGAATGGGCCGTGAGATTATGGTTCCATCTGAAGTTCGTAACGTGACAGTTCGTATCTTCCCATCTCTTCCCTCATGAAGATCTTCTATCCGCGCCTTCTTCCACATGTGACGTGGACGAACAACTTCCTTTAGAAGTACAACATCACCCAAATGTAGTCTCCCAGAACCTGTCCTAGGTTGATGAGTTTCATGGAAGTTTTTGAGCAGGATCAGGTATTCTTTCTTCCACCTGTTCCAGAAATGCTCTACCATGTGTTGCTGCCGTTGGAACTCCTTCGACAAATCCTTCCTGACAGTCGGTTCTGGACCTGTGGGCAACGTTGTCAGTCGCTCACCTACAAGAAAATGTGCAGGTGTCAGTGGCTCAGTTTCTTCTCCTCCTTGTGTGATTGGTCTTGAATTTAGTGCTGCTTCTATGCTGACCAGGATTGTGCTGAGACCTTCTTCATCTATCTGTGACTGTCCTAAAACCTTTCTCAGGCAGCGTTTGACTGAACCCACCATTCGTTCCCAAAATCCTCCCCACCAAGGCGCGTGTGGGGTAATGAATCTCCATGTTATAGATTGCTGAGCAAGGTACTTGTATGTTTTGCTGGCCATGAGAGCCTGCCAGAGCTCTTTTAGTTCTGTGTGGGTGGAATGGAAGGTAGTAGCATTATCAGTGTAAATTGTACTAGGCACGCCTCTTCTTCCCACAAATATTTGTAGAGCTTGAAGAAATTTATCAGTTGACATATCTGAGCATAATTCCAAATGCAAGGCACGTGTTGTTGCACAAGTGAACAGAGCAATATATGCTTTCTTTGTTATATGTCCTTGTTTGACGTATAATGGACCAGCAAAATCGATGCCTGTGACTTTAAATGGTTTCAATGCTGAGACCCGTTCAGCGGGTAATGGAGCCTCTATTTCTTGAACAGAACGAGCTTTCACCATCTTGCAAGGTAGGCAACAGTGTAGAACACATTTTATTGTCTGACGAGCTCTAAGAATCCAGAATTCTGTCCTCAGCTCAGATAACACTATGTTTACCCCAAGGTGGTGCACACGAATGTGAGTTTGCCGGATTAGTAAATGAGTGAAATGATGCTGTCCATCAAGAAGTATTGGGTGAATTTGTTCTCTTGTTAATTTTGCAAACTGTAGACGTCCACCAATACGAATAAGGCCATCATCCAGGAATGGATTAAAACGAGCTATTTTAGAATTTTGTGGCAGAGGCAAGTTGTTATGCAGAGCATGCAGTTCAACTGCAAAATGTTATTGTTGAACAATACGAATCCAATAAGTACGTGCTTCTTGCAATTCTGTTGCTGTTAATTCTCCTAATGTCTTATTTTGTTTCATTAATTGTCGTTTAAAACGAAGAATCCATCCTGTAACTCGTAACAGTTTGTAATAGTTACTATATCGTGTAGCTGTTAAAATTGGAGGTCTTGTTTTTACCATGAAGACTTGGTTTGTTTGTTTCTTTCTTTCTGGCAAGGAATAATCTAAGTTTTTCTGCCTAAGTCTTGGCCAATGCATTCTGTTCTTTGTTAACCAAGCAGGACCGTGGAACCATGTAATGGAATTTTGAAGTTTGTCTGCTGTGGTACCTCTGGAGAGTAGATCAGCTGGGTTTTGATCACCGGGGCAATGTCTCCACTGTGATGGATTTGTTAATTTTTGTATTTCTGTAACACGGTTTGAAACAAATGTCTTCCATCTATTAGGGTCATGTTGTATCCATCCTAAGGCTACAGTTGAGTCAGTCCACAGTGTTGCGTTATTTGCATCATAGTGTGTGGCCTTGCAGAAATAGTGAAGTAACCTCGACCCAAGAAGTGTTGCCAGAAGTTCCAGTCGCGGAAGAGTTATTTTCTTGATTGGGGCTAATCTGTTTTTACTGCAAACTAAATTGACTGATGTCAAGTTTGAAGTGCTGCATCGTAGATAAAGCACTGCTCCATAGGCCTTTTCTGATGCATCTGAAAAGACATGTATTTCCGTTTTTGCCTCTTCAGAAACACCAACCCATCGAGGGACTTTCATGTCCAAACATGATGGTAAGGTTGATACCCACATTTGCCAACGTTTACCAAGATCGGGAGGTAAGAGCTCATCCCATTCAATCCCTCTTGACCAAATTTCCTGGAAAATTATTTTTGCAGTGAGAGAGACAGGTGACAATAGACCCAGTGGGTCATAGAATCTTGCAGTGCTTCTAAGAACTTCTCGTTTAGTGGCAGGACGATCTCTAATATAGTTTATGACATTAATGTGAATAATACTGAACATATCAGTCGATGTATCCCAGTGAATTCCTAGAACCTCTGTATCTGTAACATTTATGACACCTTCTGATTGCCAAATTTCAATCAGTTGTTTTGAGTTTGTGGCCCATTTTGCCATTGGTAGGCTAATGATACCCATAAGTGAGATAAGTTCATAATATAAGGAAGTCACAGCATTGTCATCTTCAGCACCTGCTACAAAGTCATCCATATACATGTTATTTTCAACAAGAAAAGCAGCTTGAGGAAAATTCCTTTTGTACATTGTAGCAAGTTCTTTTAGTGTGGCTGCAAGAAGAAAGGGGCTACAAGTTAGTCCAAAAGGTAGTCGGGTGAAGCGGTATGTAATCTTTTCGTTCGTTGTAATGTAGTTTCCTTGTTTATCCATGATTACTTTATACCAAAAAAACCTTGTTAAGTCTCGGTCTTTTCTATGTAGAACTAACTGTAGAAAAGCTTGTTTAATATCAGCAATTAAAGCAACTGGATATAAGCTGAATCTTAATAATATTGAAAGAATATCTGGAAGTAAATTAGGGCCAATTTCCAAAGAGTCATTCAGTGAATGTACAGCATTTTCGTGGGAAGAACCATCAAATACAATCCTCCATTTGATAACACCTAATCTTTCTTTCTTTACTGCATGATGTGGCAAATAAAATATGTCATTTGATGTTTGTTCAGGAGGGGCAACCTCTACATGTCCCTTTCTTATGTGGTCTATCATTTGCATTTCATAAATGTGTTTTAAGTTAGTGTCCTTTGTAATCTTTTTCTCCAGTGAAATAAATCTATTCTCTGCTAGTGAGAGATTATCAGGCACAATAATGTTGGGTTTTCTAGGTAAAGAAACCACTCTCCTATTGTCTTCAATGCAGTAATATTTTGAGAAATCGTGCAATAAAGCTAGTTCTTTCGGATTTGGAGTCTTTGTTTGGTCTGCTGTGATTCCCATTGTTTCTAAATCCCAGAAACGTCTTAAAATATTGTCTGTTGATGTCATTGAATCCAAACTAACATAGTTTGTTATCACAGGGTTTGCCATGGTGTTTGACTTACACCCACTAAGAATCCAACCCACAGTTGAAGGTATCAGTACAATGGATGGTGTTAAGCGAATAGGAGGGGAATCTTTAATGATTTTCCAATAGTGATCTGCTCCAATAAGGATCTCAATAGGAAGATCTTCTGTGTCGTCCTTTGGGTCTGCTAACTGAAGTTTTCGATCATACACTTGTTTTGTTATTTCAGGTGGGACAGTTGGGTGAGCAGCAAATGAGTATGTGCTTTCAAATGCAGTCAGAGATATTGTGGAATTTTTAAATATTCCTTTCAGAGTGAATTCTACAACTCTACGACACATTGAAGTTACACATGGTATTTCAAAGGCATTGACAGATATGTCACGATGTTCTAAAGTTTTTAAATCTAGTTCATCAATGAGAAACTTTGAAATGAAACTCGACTGACTGCCACTATCTAGAACACAGCGAGTGAGTCTGCTTAATCCTGTTGGTCCACTGACCCAAACTCGAGCTGTCTGAAGATATGTAAAATCTGCTGAATTTACATCGATTTTCCCTACAGAAGTAGTGGTAACTTGCTGAGAAGGTGAATTAGAAGTAGTAGTATCAGTACAAATCGCTTTATGGTGACGTTTCTTGCACTTAGAACACGAAACCTTCCCTCTCTTACTGCAGGTTTTAGCATTATGGCCTCGTTTTAGGCATATAAAACAACGATTATCTTGCTTTAATTTGTCAATACGTTGTTGGATGTCTGTTACTAAATTGCAGTCTTGAGCCCAATGAGTGCGAGCGTCACAAAATATACAATATGGTTGTACATCTTGTTTAATTTTCCGAGAGGTTTTAGCTTGTTTTGAATTTATGTGAAATGTCGCAGCAGTGGGCGTGTAGTTAGAAGATAGTTGCTGTTCTCCACGAATTTTTTGTGCAGTAAGAGCACCCTGAACTTCTTCCTCCAAAAAACTAAGTAATTTCAATACATCTCCTTCCGATATTTCGGTTCTTCTAGCATGAATAACCCATTTTTGACACATTTCGGCAGGAAATGCTCGTAAAATTTTCGGTGTGAGAACTTTGCCGTAAGCTACAACATCTTCCCCCAGGGCACGCAGCGCTTGAATACGGCGGTTACACTCTAGGAATGTACAGTTCAGCGTTTCAGGTGTCTCTGACTGTACTGGCTGTAGCGCATCCAAATAATCGAGGTGCGCCTGTATAATACGGTTGTTATCTCCGTACCGATGCAGTAAAATTTTCTTTGTTTCTTAGTATGTGTTAGCTGTAATAGGTATTCCATCTACTAACAACTTCGGTTCTCCTGACAGATACCGTCGAAGGAAAACATGTTTATTAACTGTGGAAAGCGATGGGTCTTTATCAATAGTTGATTCAAATTGCTCCCAGAAGCGGGACCACATTTCGATATCTCCACAAAATGGTTCAAGCTTAATGGCAGGTAGCTTGACTGAATGCATGCCTGCAGTGGAGTGTATGGGAAGTGTAGGTGACGTGATATTCATTTGCGATGTTACGGCTGAAAGCTTGCAATTGATTGCTTTTGTAGCCTTATGTATTGCGTGTTTAATTTTGTCTATATATTCCTCACAGATAGATACGTCTGCGTCATATTCATCATCACTTAAGAGGTCGTGAATAACGTCATCTAAGGAAGTGAGCTTCTCTAAAGTATCTTGAAGACGTTCTATGTAGTGTTCAAAATCGTCCATTGGACTTTCTGTCGTAAGTTCATCGACAGCCGTACAAAACCGCGTAGCATTCGTCCTCTCCCTAGTTCTTTTTCTTTTAAAGTTTGTTAGCTGTTTCCCGGTATCTATCTCGTCTGGCATTATTAAGGAACTGCTTTTGTGTTGGCGTAAGCGTAATTGAATCTTTTCCTATCAATTAGTTATTCAAACCGAAATATTTCACACTTTTGATATTAGCAAAGTTCGTGAATTATGCCGTTACTGCTAACATTCTTTTGAGGCAAGGAGTTCATAAAATCGTATTATATTGGAATAGACTTATCTTGTGATGTGGTCCGACGTCGTATCCCGCTTCCAGCAGCGTGAAGTAAGCTTTTTATCGTCAAAATTGCGTAAAAAATCGTAATTTTTTCACAAGTTTCGGCACCAAATATGACGAACACACAACACCGTGATTCCAATACTTAACAACCACTGTTTATTTCAGAGAATAATACATCACAGAATACGTAACATAAATCATGGAACATCAATGAATATAAAAGATTTATAAATATATCAAAAGTTAACCCGCAACACCGTTTTTTACTAATTTTATCGATGCGGTCGGTTACGTTCTTAATAAAAGGCAGGAAGACTTCAGATTTAACAGGAAACTTTTCATCGTTCTGAATTCTACGTGGCGGTCTCAACGCTCTCCTTATCTCTGTGGACGAACAGCCATTCTTGAGTAAAGCATTACTCAGATGTTTTAATTTCGCCTTAATTAGTTCCGGTTAGCTGATGTTCCTTCTTCTGTCCACGTCTTTATTATGCCCCGCTTTTGTTGTGGGTGGTGCAGGTAACGGTCTGCGTGTGTGCACTTCCGATCAACTATATGGCCCAAGCTGCCATTCCTCTTTTTGAAAACTGATACTTCAACAAAATTCAGTTTTCCGTCTGCCTCCGTCCCCGTCGTAAGCTGAATTCTAGGATTAATTCCTTTGAGGTGTTCGAGGAAACGATCTAGTTCTTCTCTGCCATGCCTCCACACAAACTGAACGAAATATGGATTCCAGTGTTGAAGAAGAAATGCCGGCCGCGGTGGCCGAGGGGACTGAGGCGCTCCAGTCACGGTCTGCACGGCCTCTGCGGTCGGGGGTTCGAATCCCCCCTCGGGCATGGATATTTGTGCCGTCCTTAGTCTTAGCTAGTTCATAAGTAGTTCGTAAGCTTAGGGACTGATGACCCCGTAGTCAAGTCCCATAAGTTCTACAAACATTTGAACATTTTTTAAGAAGAAATGTAATAGTCTTCCAGCATGGGAAGACTTTAGCGGACATTCGACAATCAGCAACGGCGAATTGCGCGCGCTTATCCAAAACATCTGACGTCTCACCTCTGTGTGCGACTACGAGAAAACGGAATTCGGCTGCAGTCAGTAGCGAGCTAGGATGTGTATCGAAAGATCAAAAGAGCCACGATCCCCCTTGAGAATGCCCTACACAGATGGGGACAAAAAGTTGGATTTTAATAACAAATCCACAAGTCCACGGCATAAAAGCCCGGAAAAAATTAGCAACGGGGACTGTATCCCATCCGTCTGTGTCTAGTATCATCCAAGATGAATGTGTGTGGACGCCTTGTAATGTTTTTGAAGCGTTTAATGAGGCACACCTTGTCGCCTTTGTGGAAACCGCATAAAAATCACATCTAGATTAGCTGGCATCCGTATGGCTCAATCCTCGGCAGGTACTCATCTCTCCGAACACCGGCAGCGCTGTGCTGACTACAATGAACGGATCGTGATTGATACTCCACTGATTTCCGAAACAGGCTGTAAGACTGGATGCTAAGCACGGAAAAACAAACACACCCCACCTCCAACAGATCCATTAAAAAATAATTAAAAATAACGATGCGACTGCCAAACAAATGCCGAGGTTGAAAACAGCTTTGTTTTATTTTCAATTACTTGTTAATGAAGACGATAAATGGGAAGCGTCCAGAAAAGAGCTCAAAGGACAAATTATTTATTTTTTTCCCCCGAAGACAGTCCAACTGGAGCAAGAGCTACATGGCTACTTAAGAAGTTCGAGCGATGTGGTAGTTAACGAACAATGTTTGCTGAAGTTGTGAGGCGCTGTTTTCGCCGAAAAGTACACATAATTAAGGACGGCGAAACGCCAGGTCGGCGCTCAATGCCATCGGCCGTTAAGACTCGGTCTCGGTCACAGTTGCCGTTCACCTATTATGGACTAACGTGGAGACCATTAGCGGCAGTTTTTGCCGGGAGACAAAGAGCGACGGCAGAGAGTCGTGTTCCTTGCTCTGACTCCACCGCCAGAATGAATGTGTGTGTGTGTGTGTGTGTGTGTGTGTGTGTGTGTGTGTAATATAGGTTTCGCAGAATGTAAGAAGCAAAATAATCATTTACAAAGCATCTACATATATATTCCGCAATCCACCATAAAGTGCGTGGCGGAGAGTACACTGTACCACTACAAAGCATTTCCTTTCCTATTCACAAATAGAACGAGGGGAATAAAGAATGTTTATACGCGTCTGTACGACGTGCATTCAAGTTCTAAGGCCTCCGATTTTTTTTTTCTCCGAACTGGAAAGAGATAGAAACATGCGCATTGTTTTAAAATGAGGCCGCGTTCATTATCAATACGTCCCAGAGATGGCAGCACCGTACGGCAGATGGAATTTTACCGCCAGCGGCGAGAATGAACTGTTTTATATACTTAAAATGATTCCATGGCAGCGGCGAAGGCTTCTTTAGGAGTCTGTATTGACCACTGGAAAATCGCTGAGGCAATAGCAGCATGGCTGGTGAATGTGCGGCCACGGAGAGTCTCTTTCATTGATGGAAAAAGCCAAAAGTTACTAGGAGCCAGGTCAGGTGAGTAGGGAGCATCAGGAATCTTCAAAGATGTTATCACGAAGAAACTGTTGCGTAACGTTAGCTCGATGTGCGGGTGCGTTGTCTTGGTGAAACAGCACACGCGCAGCCCTTCCCGCACGTTTTTGTTGCAGTGTAGGAAGGAATTTGTTCTTCAAAACATTTTCGTAGGATGCACCTGCTACCATACTGCTCTTTGGACCGCAATGGGTAAGAATTACGCCCTCGCTGTTCCAGAACATGGACTCCATCATTTTTTCAGTACTGGCGGTTACCCGATTTATTTTTTTTTTTTTTTTTTTTTGTGGCGATGAATCTGTGTGCTTCCATTGAGCTGACTGGCGCTTTGTTTCTGGATTGAAAAATGGCATCCACGTCTCATCCATTGTCACAACCGACGAAAAGAAAGTCCGATTCATGCTGTCGTTGCGCGTCAACATTGCTTGGCAACATGCCACACGGGCAGCCTTGTGGTCGTCCGTCAGCATTCGTGGCACCCACCTAGATGACACTTTTCGCGTTTTCAGGTCGTCATGATGGATTGTGTGCACAGAACCCACAGGAATGCCAACTCTGGAGGCGATCTGTTCAACAGTCATTCGGCGATCCCCCAAAACAATTCTCTCCACTTTCTCGATCTTGTCGTCAGACCGGCTTGTGCAAGCCCGAGGTTTTTCGTTTTGTTGTCACACGATGTTCTGCCTTCATTAAACTGTCGCACCTACGAACGCACTTTCGACACATCCATAACTCCATCACCACATGTCTCCTTCAACTATCGATGAATTTCAATTGGTGTCACGCCACGCACATTCAGAAAACGAATGATTGCACGCTGTTCAAGTAAGGAAAACGTTGCCATTTTAAGTATCTAAAAAATTCTCATTATCGCCGCTGGCGGTAAAATTCCATCTGCCGTACGGTGCTGCCATCTCTAGGAACGCGGCCTCATTTTAAAACAATGCGCATGTTTCTATCTCTTTCCAGTCCGGAGAAAAAAATCGGAGGACTTAGAACTTGAATGCACCTCGTAAAATACGACAGTCCAGATTACAAGTTGCTGTGCTTCTTATTGGCAACCGGTTTCAGTCCTAGGCCTTTGGCACCTTGAAGGTGACGGTGGCCGGAGCAGGCGTCAACTCAAGCAGTTGACCAACTCGAGCACCGTCCACCAACAAGGTGCCAAAGGCCTCATGATGGTCCCTTAGGACCGAAATGCCGGCCGCGGTGGCCGAGGGGACTGAGGCGCTTCAGTCACGGCCTGCACGGCCACTACGGTCGGGGGTTCGAACCCCCCCCCCTCGAGCATGGATATTTGTGCCGTCCGTAGTATTAGCTAGTTCATAAGTCGTTTGTAAGTTTAGGGACAGATGACCCCGTAGTTAAGCCCCATACGCTTTACAAACATTCATTCTTCTAGGACCGAAATCGGTTGCCAATAAAAAGCGCAGCAACTTGCGATCTGGACTGTCGTATTTTAATTATATAAAATTTTAAGATCGGTGTTTCCAAGAAAATGCTTTTAAAAAAATACTGTCAGCCATCTGCCTCAAACTGAAATAGGTGATAATGGACTAACAACCGACTATGAGATAAGAGACGTAAAGTCGCAAGTGTATATACAGGATGATCAGCTAAGCTCTTTACTTCAAGTATTAAAATATCGTGATTCTGTTTTCAACTAGAAGAATTGTAAGAAAGTTCTCACTAAAAGACTTATCGTATCTTATTATAGCTATATTAATTACATAGATAACCATATCAACTTCGTCTTTTAAATGGAATTATAGTAATTTCTGCTACTTGTATCGTAGATCTCAAAGAGACGACTTCAACGGCGTTGCACCGCCACTTTATGCGAAAGTCTGTGATTTCACATCCCAATAAGAAAATGCGTGCTGGGTAGTTTATAAAAAAAGCGTCCAAAACCCATGATAAATTAAAACAAAAATCGCATTTCTCTTTGTTTGTAAAGAGCCATATTATTCCCAGACTACCCAGCACTCGTTACACATGAACTAGACAGAATACGAGCTCCGTATCCTCTCTGGCACTTTTATACCGGCATCGCGGCGGTGCAAATTCCTCATCCGACGTGATGCAGTTCCTTATTTGGATGTGAAATCAAGACTTTCGCATAAAACAGCAATCGGCTTGATGTTCAAAACAGATAAATCCTGGGTTCTAAATATTGCAATTTCTCCGAAACTATTTATCGTGTATCAACAAATAATACAATTCCTTGAGACAACATTTTCTCATTATACCAAAGGTATTAAACATAAGAAGAGGCATTGAGCCGGCCGCGGTGGCCGAGGGGACTAAGGCGCTCCAGTCACGGTCTGCACGGTCACTACGGTCGGGGGTTCGAATCCCCCTCGGGCATGGATATTTGTGCCGTCCTTAGGATTAGCTAGTTCATAAGTAGTTTGTAAGTTTAGGGACTGATGACCCCGTAGTTAAGTCCCATAAGCTATACAAACAATTGAATAGAGGCATTGAATTAAAATTTATGCTGTGGCCGGGATTCGAACCCGTGACCTCCTACTTACTAGGTAAACCACTCAGCTAATACAGCATTGCAGCTAAAGCGACTACACGGACTGTCTTAACACACGTCTCCCTCCACACCACATACTTTAATTCTGCCTCATGGTCCCTGTGAAATGCGTATCAAATTACCGGAGCTCTCCTACATCGGAATAGCATCCCAGCCTAAATTTTAATTCAATGCCTCTCCTTATGTTTAATACCTTTGGTATAACGAGACAATGTTGTCTCAAGGAATTGTATTATTTGCTGATATTTATATCACCTCGGCCTGAGGAACAAGGTGGGATAGTTCCTATTCGCGTTCTTTGTTGGGGTGCTATTCCAATGTAGGAGAGCCTTGGCAATTTGATACGCATTTCACAGGGAACATGAGGCAGAATTAAAGGATGTGGTGTGGAGGGAGACGTGCTTTAAGACGGTCCATTAGTCGCTTTGGCTGTAACGCTGTCTTAACTAAGTAAGTAGGAGGTCCCGGGTTCGAATCCCGGCCGGAGAATAAATTTTAATTCAAGGCCCTCCTTATGTTTAATACCTATTTATCGTGTTTCGAAGAGTGAAACGCCGTTGAATGTCTTCTGAGATCTACGAAAAATTACTATGGTTCCATTTGAAAAAACGAAGTTGATATCAATATTTAAGGTATTAATATAGCTATGACAAGATACTATACGTCGTTTAGTGACTAATTTCTTATAATTCATCTGCGTGAAAACAAAATGACGATATGTTGAACGGTTCCAAAAGTATCTGAGGTGAATAGTTTACCTGAATCAACCTGTATATCGTGTTATGAACCGACCCAGACAGAGTACGCAGTATAATAACAACGTGGAACACGTTAACCCTTTAATGCATAGTGTAGCTGATCAGTTACATGCCCTATTATCTCCCAAACTGATCAAAATTTTACCACAAATTCATTTGTAGCTGCTTGTATACATAATGTTACATATGCTAGTAGCTCGTCCTAGAAATTATAAATTACAAAGTGCTACTGAATCATTTCGACAGCCGCTTTGAGTCACTCCTGACATGTGCGTTTGTTCACATCAGTATTCCTCCTTTGCCATGTAAAAGTAATCAGTCGCATACTACTGTTGCATTATGAGTTACTTTCTGGAAAGATGAGAGGCATTATAGTGACATTTACTACATCGGGTACACCGAGGAAGCACTATATAGCTGACCAGCTATGAACTTTTTGTTGCTAGTAGTGCATAATAATTTTACGGAATTTTTCAGTATTTTTCTTAGTATATAAGCACCATATATTAATCGCGATATTTTTATACCTTCAAATAAAAAGTCATGCATTAAAGGGTTGAGTGTTCAAAATGACAACAACCAGTCTCAACGAGTGACAGCTGCGCATATAGTTGTGGCACAATCTCGAAGAACCCTGGTGTACCAGCAGACACGCAGCTTGGAGCCTGGAATGCAGACCTCCATCCGTTTCTACCGACGTGCCGTACAACAAAAACTTGACCTATCACCAGAAGAAAAAGTCCAGAGCTGTGAGACCCGGCCATCACACTGACCATGGGACAGTACCTCCCCCACCACTCCAACGGTGAGGGTACGTGTTGTTCAGGTGCCCATGGAGATTAACATCGAAGTGAGCTCGTGCAACGTCGTGTAGAAACATCTTATCTCGGACAGCAAACAAAATGTTCAAATGTTTGTAGAGCTTATGGGACTTAAATACGGGGTCATCAGTCCCTAAACTTACAAACTACTTATGAACTAGCTAATACTAAGGACGGCACAAATATCCATGCCCGAGGGGGCATTCTTACCCCTGACCGTAGTGGCCGTGCAGAACGAGACTGGCGCGCCGCAGACCGCTCGGCCACCGCGACCGGCTCGGACAGCAAGTGATACATTCTCAAAAATCTGTGGCATCACATCTCGCAGGAACACCAGCAAACATGGACCAGTCAAATGGGAACGTAGCAAGGTCCAACTAAGTGATACTGGGCAATGCCTACCCAAACGCTAATAGAGACTCGTTGCTGGTGGCCACTGTTATGGATGGCGTGTAGATTGACCTCGCCCCCAGACATGCAATACACACATTGAAACCGATAGTCGTCATATCACCGCGAGATATGTTTCTGTTATGTGGTGTACGCTGTGAATATCCGTAACACAATACATATATAGATTATTGGTCTCTGTTTCAATATAACTGGTTGTGAACCCTATAGCAACCAAAAGGTTTGACAAAACATGCGTATTAGTTAGGGTGTGGATAAGTTTAAGAGTCGACAAGATTGGTCATGCGCGAGTGTTACTGAAATGATTCGGGAACTCAAATGGGAGTCGCTGGAGAGAGAGCGACGTTCTTTTCGAGAAGCACTGTTGAAGAAATGTAGAGGGCCGGAATTTGAGGCGAATTGCAGAACGATTCTACTGCCGCCAACCTACATTTCGTGTAAAGACCACAAGGATAAGATCAGAGAGATTAGGGCTCGCACAGATGCATACAAGGATTCATTTTTCCCTCGCTCTATATGGGAGTGGAACAGGAAAGCAAGTAACTAGTAGTGGTACTGAGTTCCCCCCGCCACGCACCTTTGGGTAGATTACGGAGTATATATGTAGACGTAGGTTTCGGTACACTTATCTATAAAAATTCACACAACAGGATTACCTGTAGCGCCATCCAAAGCCACAAAGTTAGTTCAAGGGACGGAGGTACGCAACGGCATACCGTCCCCAAAAGGACCATGGCTAGTAAAGCATTGGTGTCCAAACCAAACTTCGGATTGATTAATGTTTACCTTCACCATAAATGAAACAGTGTGTAATATTCTTTAAGATCCACTGGAAAAGAATGTTAAAATAACCATATAGATTGACTAATTGATAAGTCGTGCAAGTTTAGTTTTTTATCATAGAGGCAAGAATGTCACCTTTTTTTGTGTTACTAAGTCAGTACGAATACACAAAAAGCGATTATTTAGCAAAAGGAAGCTGAAAGACATTCTCTCTGCATATCTACGTACATCTATCAGAAGAGTTTATAAAATTTCCTTTACATCTGAATGGATTTCAGTTTGTTTTTTTTTTTTTTCTTTTTTTACGGACAACAATTTTCTTCCGAATTCTGATCCACACAATCATACGACACAAAAAATAATTTTCATGTAGATGTTGTGTCATGGTATTTAATATGTCGTTGTGTAAACAAGCAAAAAAATTTCTGTATCTCAACATTGCAAAGAAAATTAAAGACTTTTTCTTTAGCTACTCTTTCTCAAAAATAATTTTCACAAAGAATTGAAATGTTCTACTAGTCTCATTCCAAATCATACTGATCAACGGAAAGTAGTGTATTAAGTAGTAATCTATTACCAACAGGTCTCTATAGCTATTTACAGATGTACATATTTACTTTCTCTGAAAATGAGACATGTAATCGAGTAAATATAAGCTATTAACAAGAGATAACTACATAGAATAACTGAGGAGGCAGAAACTTTCTGAAAGTATCAACTTTCCTTGAAGTCTACTCGATAACACTTCGCTGGCGTAACCAGGAAAAGCATTAAGGAGTGATAGTTATAAACACGTGAATGAATCTAAGCAACCGATGCCATCGTATAGCTTACAGAGGGATGACGAGAAATAAAACAAGATATGCGTATTTATTTTGATACATTTCTGACATTATTTCACATTTTGGAGGTGATCTATCTTGTTTATAAAAAATTAATTTTGCGTATACGTTTCATTTTATGAATTTTGTGTGTGGTCATTGATACGACATTTTTCTGATTTGCACTTACATCTTGTATGCTTACAAGCTACCCAAATATCGCTGCATTTGGAGCTTATGGTCTTGGCCTAATTTTACTCTGCCCTGCAGAACTGTCCAGTTCCTAACGTAAAACACGACAGAACATCGCACCTCAAATTATTAACGTACCTTCTCTAGAGCTCAATAACAAAACAAGACTCTAAAAAAAACTTTAGTACCATCATATTATTTAATGTTTTACGACAAGGAAAGTTTAGCGTTGCAGTTGAAGTAAAAAGAGGCCAAAAACATCAATAATAAAACAATGAATACTTAGAAAATATGCACTTAGATGACACTTAAAGACGCAAGCGAAAATCAAAGACAAATAGAACCACTGACTTCTTTAAAACGATAAAAAAGAAAAAAAAATCACAAAGAGCAAAACATTTTTAGAAGTTACAAAGATGCATTGGAAGTAACATTAATGACTTAAAATGATCTACGGGCAGCTATCTGGAATTTATTCCCATTAAAGTCATTGAAAAAGAAGCACACCATGCTGAACTAATAGTAAAGTAGTAAAGTTAAAGTAGTTTGTAAGTTTAGGGAGCGATGATCACTGCACTTAGGTCTCATAACTTCACAAACATTTGAACATTTATTTGATAAAATCAGAGAGATTATATATTTTTGGAAACCTTTCTCTTTCACTTTTGGGATAAACAGCACTCTTATATTTAAATTTATATATAAAAACAGTCTAGAGTGCAATGATTTTTATTTGTATCAACTAGTTTCGGTCCTTTTTCGGACCATCTTCAGGATTGCAACTCTGAAATGTATCATAGTTACATTTAGAGGACCTCCAAGCAGCATACATTAGTGCCGACAATAACCTAAGTTAATGAAGAGAAATAAAATAAAACGATGTTATACCCATTGATGTAGTGGAGCTGGGTAGATGTTCTGGAGTCTTCCAGTGCTTCGAGGCTGGTTGGAGCAACTTTGCTGCTCTTAAATAGCTAAGGCTTCACCCCTTTGCCAGCTCCACCCATCTTTGGTACCCAATGAAAATTAACTAATCATTTCTTTGTTGTTAACTGAAATTAAATAATTATGGTCATCTTTCTAATGTGTAAAATGAAGATTAAAACATTTAAATATTGACGTTAATTACACCATGTTCTTATCGATATTATTAGAGATATTATATAAGTGGTTCTACAGTGTTGTATGCAAATTTGCTAGTATTAAAAGATTAACTATAAAATGTATTTAATGTACATAGAGAACAATTCAAGATAGCTTACTTTGCATTCCAAAACTATTATGTTCTTTTATCATTAGACCCATAGTATGCCTTAATTTTATTTCTTTATTTTACTGTTAATAGACAACTATGAACTTCATTTATATATTACTATCATTCTTAAAAGCTATTTGAATTTTAACTTTCTGTGTTTTGACATACCAGTTTTAATCTTTCACAATGTTGTAATACAACATGTTTTGAAACAAGTTTTTTAAACCAAAATTACAACCTAAGCATTGTACAATAGATCAAGGACTTTAAAAATTGTTTCTGTTTGCCTTAAACTTGATTACAATAGCGTTGTAAAAAGTTAACTAGTTAAATCAACCTATTTTTTAATATTACCAAGAAAACAATAGCTTTACAAACATTTCAATGAGAAAAGAACATCATAGTTTTGGAATGCAAAGTATGCTATCTTGAATTGTTTTCTATGTACCATAAATAAGTTTTATAGTTAATCTTTTAATGTCAGCAAATTTGCATAGAACACTGCAGAACTACTTATAGAATATCTCTGGAAATACCGATAAGAACATGGTGTAACGTACGTCAGCGTTTAAATGTTTTAATCTTCATTTTACAGATCCGAAAGATGACCATAATTATTTTATCTCAGATAATGATAAAAACGCATAGTTAATTATAATCCTGTATTTTTAGGCTAAATTTGTGTATGTAGTCTTTTCAATAGCTACCAAAGATGGGTGGAGCTGGCAAAGGGGCGAAGCCTCAGCTATTTAAGAGCAGTAAACCTTGCTCCAGCCAGCAGTGACGCACTGGAAGGCGCCTAAGCACCTGCCCAGCTCCACGACATCAGTGGGTATAACATCGTTTTATTTTATTTCTCTTTATTAACTTAGGTTAATGTTGGCACTAATGTATGTTGCTTGAAGGTCCTCTAACTATAACAATGATACATTTCAGAGTTGCAATCCTGAAGATGGTCCAAAACAGGACCGAACGAAACAAGTTGATACAAATAAAAATCATTTCACTTTAGAATCACCTAACACTTGCACAAAAAATATTGCGGGAACGAAAAATGCGATTGATGTGCGGTTTTCACAGAATGGATTGGTAGTCAAGGACTCGTATTGTTACCCAATAAACAGAGTGTAAAAATATCTAGAATGTGTATTTTTATGCAAACACTTTTTCAAATGCAACAATTGTTGTTTCTATCATGCAATACAATTTTTGACACCAGCTGTATACTAAGAATTTTGAGTGACTTTTTATCACGTTTAGTTTGGCAGCTACAACCATTCAAAGTTTTGAGCGGAGGCTACGACAGCGTAGCTGACTGGCTGGTGTTCATAAGACAGTGGGCCGTGCCCCAGGGTCTAGCCACTCGGTCGGTCAGTTACGCTATCGCAGCCTCCCCCCCCCCCCCCCCCCCGAAATTTTCAACGGTTGTAGCTGCCAAACTAAACGTGATAAAAATGTAATTCAAAATTCTTTGTACACAGCTAGTGTCAAAAAGTCCAGTGCATGATAGAAACAACCATTGCGCTATTTAAAAAACTATCTTTGCATAAAAAATATACTTTCTGAGTAATATTACGATCTGTTTGTTGGCTAAAAATACGAGCCCCCTTACTACCAACAAATTCTTTGAAAACCGCACATCAATCACACTTTCCGTTTCCGCAATATTTGTGGTGCAAGTGTTAGGTGATTCACCCAGTATGAGAGAGAGAGAGAGAGAGAGAGAGAGAGAGAGAGAGAGAGAGAGAGAGATTAGAGTTCACACGGAAGCAAAAGCAACTGCAAAGCGATTTAGACAAAATTTCTACATGCTGCGAAAATTGGCAATTGACACTAAATAAAGAAAACTGTGAAGTAATACATATGACCACTAAAAGAAACCCGCTGAACTTCAATTGCGTGATAAATCAGTCAAACCTTAAGGTCGTAAATTCTACTAAATACCTATGAGTTACAATTACGAACAACAGACTGGAAAGAAACACAGAAAATATTGTGGGGCAGGCGAACCAAAGATTACGTTTCATTGCCAGAACGCTTCGAAGATTCGCCAGCTCCACCAAAGAGACTGCCTACATCACACTTCTGCGTCCTCTCCTGGAATACTGTTGCCTATTGTGGGACCCTCACCAGATAGGACTGACGGAAGACATTGAGGAGGTTCATAAGGTAAAAACGTTACAGCCTCTCAAAACACTCATTTCTAGAAGGACGTCGAAACTGAGCGCACATCTTATAAATGATGTAACTTCTGATTGGCTGAAGATAAGGTAGCAAATGTGCCTATCAAATTGAAGTAAATTTTATGTTATATAATTTTATTTCTGACAAATTTTCTGAGAAACGATCGAGGGGGTCGCTAGAAGTAAATGTTTGACAAAATTAGTGAGGTAAAGATGATTTTTTCCGAAATTGTCGATTTTCAATACCGTATATCTCGAAAACCGTTGGGAATTCGACATATATGTATCGAAACAATTTTATAGCAAATTCAATTATCTTTAATTTTTATTTGGAACAATTTTTTCCTAAAGCCGACCGTTTTCGAGATATAAGCAGAAAACCAAAAAATGGTACCTTTCAACCCCCCTCCCCGCTTTAGCTCACCCCCAAGGGGCGGGGACTTTTAGTATGTTCACCTCCCAACTATCCTTAACAAAGTCCTGAAGTCAAAAATTCTCGCATATTCCATGCACTCTACACCCCTCTTTTGAGCACTCATTGACTGGACTAGAAGGGCAGCTCGTTTTGTTTTATCACATTACGGGGAGGGGGGAGGGGGGGGGGGAAGCGTCACGGAAATGTTGCACGAATTGGGGTGGAAATAATTAAAAGAAAGGCGTTATTCATTGCGGCGTGATCTGTTTGCGAAGTTTCAATCACCGACTTTTATTTCTGAATGTGAAAATATTTTGCTAGCACCCACCTACTTAGGGAGACATGACCACCCCAATAAAATAAGAGAAATCAGATCGAAAACGGAACGATTTAGGTGTTCTTTCTTCCCGCGCGGTATTAGAGAATGGAATGGTAGAGAAAAGTTATGAAAGTGGTTAATGAACCCTCTGCCAGGCACTTAAATGTGATGTGCAGAGTATCGATGTAGATGTAGAAGCATACCCGTAATAGCTTTTTCCACGAACGATACGCGACTGGAACAGGAGGAAGAAGTGGCAATGTATCTCCGCTACACACTGTTATAGTGGCTTGCGGAGTGTACATGTTGGCAGTTCAGATCGCTCGCTCGCCTCAGGTGCTGGACTCTGCCGACCGCTGAAGTGTCGCGGCCCAAACGGCTGAATACAGAGAAGTATACCTCGTGTCAAGAGTCGTGAGAAGACGAAAACTGGCGACGCCCGCGGCCACGGAGGCTCGGAGACTAAAGGCTCCCCTGAGAAGCCGCGGTGCGTGACGTCACGCGGTGCACACGTGCGGCGCCTCCGCCAATGGCGTGGCAGCGGGGCGGCGCTGGGCGGAGTCAGGTGCGTCCCCACAGGCGCCGTGGGCGGCGCCACCACAGCCGCGTGTCCATATATACAGCGCCGCCTGCCGCCTGAGCCAACACACTGTACGGCGCCGCGCGCTACACCAGGTAAGTCTACGCAACAACAACACTTGCTCGCGATTATCTGTCGGCTCTCCCTTAAGTTCTATTTACTACCATGAAAGAAACAAAGGGGAGTAACTCATCAGTTGACTGATTTTTGCTCTTTCGTCATTTCGGAAACTATTTACGTAGGTCTATTTATTGGTTTCAAAAGGGTGACGTTTAGTTTTCTTCCAATCTTTATGCAATTATGTACTCTTAAGTTCCAACCCATGAGAACGGTCGCCGTAAGTGTAAGAATCAGGAGATATGACGTCATAAACACAGCACAAGGATTTCTACAAAGTGTCATCTCTTGTCTGACTGTAAATGACATGACAACAACGCAAACAGCTCTGTTGGCAGAGCTGTTTCAGTATCCAGTTTTTTTTACCTCTGAATTACAGTGCTCCGTTTATTTCCCGACTACTGTGCTGGCCAAAATAAAAATCACACCCTTTCTCGCTATCTCCTCACTTACAGACGTAGGTCAATTTAAAAAAGAAAAAAAACCGACCAATTTTCCCTGTCAGAGATCACGTTTACTATCATGTGATCGAGATTTTGTAATCGTCACCAGAAATCTCAAAAAAATTATACAATTTATATAGTACAGGAGGTTATACAATTTGCTCATGGTAGGGAGCGATCTTATAAATGTATTTGGTGAATAATGAAATGCCATGATCGCGGAATTTCGTCTTTATTCATATAATAATAGATGGCCGGTTTCGATGTACACACACATCTTCTGGTCTCTGCACTAAATAGTAACATTATTACATAGAAGATGTCTGTGTACATCGAAACCGGTCGTCTCTTATAAATAAAGACGAAATACCGCGATCTTGGCATTTCATTATTTACAAAATACATGAGGCTACTCATCACATCATGGACAATTCTACACAAAGAAAGTTTGTGGTGAAAGAGATATTCTGTAATTCGAAAGCTGGTAAAAATTTCACTACATAAAGTATGCTATCTCTAAGGAGACAAAAATCTTACCTATAAACGAAAGAATTACATTTTCAATCAATACTTTACATATTCGCATGGAAAGGTTTACATCAATGGGTATTCAACAATTAACGGTCTAGTTTGTAGTACTTTTTTAATGGGTTTAATTTCTAAGACACCTACGCTATCAGAATTACCTTAATACCCCTCTAGGATAATTGCCATTAAAAGTGCAAATATTGAAGATCTGATTTCTACAAGGACATCCTCTGTTGGCTGACTGTTAATGACATGAATTTAGAACAACGAAAACCTTTTACTTTGTTGACATCAGTATTAGTGTTGCAATATTTATGTTTTGAAATTTTTCACACCATTTTATATGTTTTGCAAATTTAATATATGAAATTTAAAAAATATATACGAACAAAATTGCCGTAATTATGATATTTTTTTGATTAACCTAGTCAATTTTTTAAAAGGACGTAAAGTTTACAGTTCAATAAAAATCAGTATATCCCTTAAGTCAGCTGAGTTAGGCAAAGTTCCTGTTTTGCAATCCCGGCCTGGTACTAACAGGAAGTTTCATATCAGCGCACACACCAGCGCAAACGGAAACTCTTATTTTACAAGTAATAGTTCCTGGAAAAGGCCGTTGGCAGTGGTTACGCCACTTGTACACTATAGCCCTTCTTTACCACAACGTCATCCCGGCAAAGTAGGCAGTCAAGCTCCTGACAAGTGGACAATAAAATAGAGTTGCTGGCCGCACTGCAGCCATGACGGCGAGTCCAGATTCGTGTTCAGTCGGTAGGAACATTAGCCGCTCCCGCGACAGGTGAGGTCCCGTACGCCACATTTTTAATCTAGTAGAAAACTCTAAACAACGCAGACCATGCCGAAGAAATTGTTCGAATGGCGGTTTTGTAAGCTACGTCGTTCCCAGGTGGATTCCATTTCTTCGTGATGATTGTTTCATTCTTCTTTCGCCACCTACTACGCACCGAAAGCATAGCTGTCAGTATTTTAGTGTTCTGATCCTCAAACTTGTAATGAAACAACATTGAATATTTTTTCCTGATTACCGGAAATGCGCTTTGCGGATCGTTACCGGTCTCTGAACACATTGTAGAAACGCTACAGGCACCAAGTGCAATTTGCTCACAAGCGGCAGCAGAGAACTTTTCCTGGCGCGTTCCGCAAATTAACACACGAGTTGAGTGTCACACTGAATTGCACACTATTAAACTGCCGAAAATATCAGAACATCCTCTTAGAATTTTTCAACTCATTCCACATTTATTGTTCAGGCAGTGCATATGGAGTACAAAAATGTTCAAATGTTTGTCAAGCTTAAGGGACTTAACTACGGGGTCATCAGTCCCTAAACTTACAAACTACTTATGAACTACATACAACTAAGGACGGCACAAATATCCATGCCGGAGGGGGGATTCGAACCCCCGACCGTAGTGGCCGTGCAGACCGTGACTGAAGCGCCTCTGTCTCCTCGGCCACCGCGGCCGGCTATGGAGTACATGAAATGAGTACATTTACAGGTCAGTATCTCAAGAAATACTAAAGTACAATTCGTCGATTCACGGACATCAATGCAAGCGCTGATTCTGGCGTCAATCCCATTATACCTATGGCGAATACTGTCTTTAGATATATTACTCCACAACCGATCGACGTGTACACGTAATTCTGAATGAGTTGTCGACTGACGAGTCGCACGTGTCAGCTGTCGCATTATATCCCACACGTGCTCGGCTGCAGGCAAGTCCGGAGATCGTATCGGCCAGGGAGTTCAAAATCTTCAAATGCCTGTAAATCTATCGGAACAAACTGCGTAGTCATCAGTCCGTAGCTTACAAACTACTTAAACCTAGGTAAACTAACCTACGGACAAACACGCACACCCATGCCCCAGGGAGGACTCGAAACCTCCACGGCGAGCAACCGCGCGCTCCGCGGCGAGGTGCTTCAGACCACTCGGCTACTCCACCGCGGCGCCAGGGGAGTTGTTATACGTCTTGCAGAGCACGTTGAGTTTCCCGCAGAGTGTGTGTGTGTGTGTGTGTGTGTGTGTGTGTGTGTGTGTGTGTGTGTGTGTGGTCTAACAAACATTTTGCTCCTACCGGCCGCTGGTCACTTTCCTCCACAAACACCGAGGTGTACGAGAGTTGCAGCTTATCGTATCCCACACCATAAACAGGGATAAAACGCGATTACTGTAAAACTGTCACTGTTTAAGTTAAATGCTAGTAACTGTTTGATTGCAGTCAATGTCAATTTCAACAAACTCATCGCATCAGGCCTGGAAAAATTACTGTAGAAATACGACAATCTAACGGCACTTATTATGACAGAGTTTATATGGGCAGATCGTCAGTTATGATATAAGAATTTCTTTTCTAAATGTGGTATGCCACAACACATGCTACATAATGCACAATGTAAGCTGCCTGTGAACATTTACAATTGAACTGCGAGAGAAAATTCAACAATTATGTCTCCCCATCGCACCCCCCCCCCCCCTTCAGATTTAGTTATAAGTTGGCGCAGTGGATAGGCCGTGAAAAGCTGAACACAGATAAGTCGAGAAAACAGAAAGAAGTTGTGTTGGACTATGAAAAAAAAGCAAAATATAAAAACTGAACTTTTCAAGCGCAAGATAGACAACTCGAGCACACTGAGATCAAAGAAGTGCCGTGGTCATATGGCTGGTGTGAGGAACTGTGGAGCGAGAGGTCCTTGGTTCAAGTCTTCCTTCCAACGAAAATTTTATTTTCGCAAAATGACGATCTGTCTGTCCGTTCACTGACGTCTCTGTTCGCTGTAATCACTTTAGTGTCTGTGTTTTGAGACCGCACCGCAAAATGGTGCGATTAGCAGACGAAAGGAAGTGCCTCTTCAATGGGAACCTAAATCATTTGATTGCAAGGAGCTAGGTCAACAGATTCCTCTACAGGAAAACACATCTGATGTATTATATACGATACTGGTGACGATATCAGAGACATTAATTCTCTCTCTCCGCCGTGTACTGTGTTTACATGTTTGCTTAGGCGTAGCGTCCCCATACTACGGCGCAGTTACCTCGCATCGGACGGACGGAGAGGTAAAAATTTCATGAAAATGAAAAAATTAAAATTGTCGCTTGGGGAAGATTGGAACCAAGGACCTCTTGCTCCGCAGCTCCTCACACTAACCACAGGACCATGACGCCCCTGAGCTGACAGTCCGCTCGACATTGCTTATCTTTCGCACGGACTGCTCAGTTTGTATATTTGGCTTTTTTTTTTTTTTTTTTTTTTTTTTTTTCATAGTTGCACACAACTTCTTCCTGTTTTCTCGACTGATCTGTGTTCAGTTTTTCATGGCCTATCCACTGCGCCAACTTATATCTGACGGGGGGTGCGATGGGGAGGTTCCCTTTTTAGTCAATTATGTCATCATCGAGTAGCCTTAACAAATCGACAGAAAGCACGTATAAAATTTGTTATTGAACTGATTGCCAGGTCTACGTCGTGCGCGCGGGCACGGTAAGCTTCCTCCTCTGTAGAGCAGGGACCGCCACTCCACCTTGCAGTGCTCCTCTGACGGCACTAGTCCAGCCGTGCTCACGGACGCTATGGACTGGAGGTCCGCAGCCCCACAGCCTGAACCAGGAGGGCCCTTCTCGGCGCACAAGCGCTCTTACCTCTGCTGCGGCAGCTGTGCGATCTGCCACTGCAGTCCCTTCGACCCTATCTTGGCGGATCTCTGGGACGTCTTGAAACTCCTCTACGGACCACTGCAACCCCTATCGTTGCACTACTGATGCGGCACGTCCAACTCGTGTGGCAATTCTCCGAAAGGACCATCCCGACTCTCCGAAGACCACAATCAAACTCGCTCGGTTGGCTGTAGGAAGCACGATTGCGTCTCTTTGGCGTGGCACCACTTTGCTTCACACTGAGTCTTGTGGTTGCAAACATTCCCTGTTAAGGCTAGACAAAGATGGCACTCTAGCAGTTGTCACTACCCTTTATGTTTTCGATACATCTACTATCACCCAGGTAGCATCTGCCATCATCGGATCAAAATCAACGTCATCTTTCCAGGTGTACTAATTTTTTTCCGGCAGTTTATTTCCGTCGGGACCATTTAAAACAATTTACGATTAGACTCGCACCATTTAGAACGCTCTCGCCACGACCTCTGGCTCTGGGAAAGCCAAACATCCACTCACCTCAGAGTATTCAGCGTGTCGTAAAATCGAAACAACAATCATCTGTTGCGCTTGGAAATGCCACCTATACCTACCTCCTACAGATATTAAACTCTGATTGTATGAAAGGCTTCGACTATGGATTCTCCTGCAGTAGAAGTCGCCGCGAGTAAAATGACGCCTCACATACCTATTTTATGGAATTAGATCAAAATCCAAATCGGAGGACGATACAGCTGCACTACTCTTTCTGCAAAACCAGGAATATTTATTACGTGTATCTGATGTAACCGTTCTAGTACAGACTGTACTGAGACACCTTCTCTCTCTCTCTCTCTCTCTCTCTCTCTCTCTCTCTCTCTCTCTCTCTCTCTCTCTCTCTCTCTCTCTCTCTCTCGCCGGCCGTGGTGGCCGAGGCGCTTCAGTCACGGTCTGCACGGCCACTACGGTCGGGGGTTTGAATCTCCCCATCGGGCATGGATATTTGTGCCGTCCTTAGTACAAGGTAGTTGATAAGTAGTTTGTAAGTTTAGGGACTGATGACCCCGTAGTTAAGTCCCATAAGCTTAACAAACATTTGAACATTCTCTCTCTCTCTCTCTCTCTCTCTCTCTCTCTCTCTCTCTCTCTCTCATGCATTTCTACCTAAAGTGACATGTTAACAAAGAGAAATTAACACGATATCAATATCATAGGACGGAAACTATGTAATTCGGTGATGTGAGTCTATAATTAAAATTTCTATGAACAGTATGAAACACCTTCTGCTCCAAGTAATAGTAGCAGTAAGCGTGTATATATATATATCGCGCCCAATGGCTTTTCTTTCTTGTTAAAAGAGAAAAATAGTGTCATTGAACAGCATTTTACGGGAGCACAGTATTATTCGGAGTCAACCGTTTTCCTGTTCAACTATTATTAGTAGTCTTTACAGGTGCAGCCCTGTCGAGGGCCCAATGCGACGGCTAATTAGGCTAGCTCTTTAAGAAAGCGCCAATATGGCAAGCTTTAATTTTTTTTTAATTTCTGAAGCCGCCAGGTAATTAGAGAAGCTAGTTCTCCTCTTCTACATCTTTCACACTGGCAGTGACGTATTGGCCTTTCGTCGAGCTATGTGTTAGGAGCATTTAACTGGATTTAGTTAAAAGTTTACTGCAGTCAACGAAACGTCAATAACTGATAAAACACCTTCAGTTAGTAAGTCCACATGCCCAACGAGTCTCATGATATGTTAAATTTAGCTGGACTCTAAACCATGATAAATCGACATCGGGAAATAGTTACTCCACGGAAAAAATTAACAATTATCAATAAGGTGTCTGTTCCTTTGGGAGCATGTTTCATGGCATTGAAATAAATTCAAGGGAGAAGTTGAAAATGTGTACCAGACCGGGCACTACCATCGTACTGTGCTATAAGTTGTGAATTAGTGATGGAAGGGAAGCGTACCTGGATAGCCTAATTGATTAAGGCGACCGCTGGCCCGAAGCTGCAAATCCGGCTTCGAACCCCGGTCCAGCGTCAATTTTCAACTTCGCCATTGATTTAATTTCAATGCCCTGGAACGGTGAAAATGTTGCACTATTTCCAATTTGGAAAATAATTAGTTTTGAGTTTCTCCACTTATCTACCTTAGAACGAAGTTTGTACCATTCGTCGTTGAAAGTGTAGAAGTGACGGGCTTAAAAAAACTCCCGAGAAAACAGTTTTTAACGAAAAAAATATAGAATTAATCTCAGCAATCTCAGCACAATTGACATATTTTTTGCAGAAGAAATAAAGTGATTCGCATAAATTTCCCCGGATTCCGACTCCAGTTCGGCGTTCCAAACTGCATATATGCTGTAACGATCGTTGGTCAGACCTAAAACAATCCTTTCAGCCCATGATACTAGCTCAAACAGGACCAAGACGTTTAAAATCGCGATTCTCCACTCGGCAGTATCAGAATTATTACGGCGTTAGCGCGCTGTACAGGTAATGGAAAGCAGTCAACAATCGAGAGATTGGTTTGAAAATTATAGTGCTTTACTAAGCACGGCCGTGTATGGTAGTATTCAGCTGCCTTCCTCCGCCTTTTTACCTAACTTATACAGTCAGTTATAGAGGGACCCTCAGTTTAACGTTGATTCCGAAACACGATGCAACTTGGCTTTTTATCACATGTGACTGACAAAGGTGAAATATCTGAAAAGTAACGTAAAAATCTTAGGCTTAACCGGGAATCGAACCAGCGACCTTTGGATTCGTAGTGTGACACTCCGTCACCCTCCCAACGAGGCAAATGATTTAAAAATAATATAGAACCTTACGAGGTGCCTGTTTAAACTAGGTTTGCTTGCACATTCAGAGCAAATTGTTTGAAATTCAACATCGTTTCCAACACAGTTGGGTAATCGATTAGAACAGCATCTTATTCACTGTTCCGTCGGTTTTTGACAGAATATTTGATACATTATGAATGAAATACACAAGATAACTGTGAGATATTCTGCAAATTTATTGGTTTACGAACCGGTTTTCGGCTGTTACGCCATAATCAGGTACAAATTACAAGTTTAAGTTACAAAAGTCTTAACTTGCTAGATATATAACTTTCAAAGGAAAGTTTCACTATTTCCAATTTGGAAAATAGTTAATTTTGAGTTTCTCCACTTATCTACCTTCGAGCGAAGTTTGGAGCAGTCGTCGAAGTGTAGAAGTGTGGGCCTTAAAAACCTTCCAAGAAAACAGTTTTTAACGAAAAAATACAGAATTTATCTCAGCAATTTCAGCACAACTGACATACTTTTGCAGAAGAAATCAAGCGATTCGCATGAATCCCCCCCGGGAAGGAAAGTTACATATTTACCAAGTTAAGATTTTGTAACCTAAACTTGTAAGGGGTACCTGATGATGTGTACCTGATACCGGTTCATAAACCAATAAATTTGCAGAATATCTCACAGTTATCTTGTGTATTTCATTCATAAAGAAGAGCATCTATTTCCGCGCAGCTGTAATTTAATTTCAGCTGAAGAACAAAAGGAAAGAGAACTATTTCAAGAGAGATAGCCCGTCCTCGTGGCGCCAGTCGAGTCGACAGCGCAGGAAGCAGGGAGCACTACGTAACAGCCTGACGAAACACCGCATTAAAAGCCACAATCACGGCGTTTGTCAACAATTTGCAGCAATAAAAGCTAATCAGGCCCGTTATTATTCTATTAATAGGTCCGTTCGGCGCGATAAGGCGGAGATGTCTTCATTAGCAAAGCCGCGAGGCAGTTTCGCCGAGTGGGCTAAGGGCAGGGGCTCGCTGCAACCCACTGCGCGCGCGTGTGGCGCGCGGCTGCCCACTTACAGGCGAACGGCAGCCGCATCTCACGTTTATCTGTAGCCTACTTTTGGCTCAATCGAGGAATCAATAAACAAAAGCAAAGGACACGAAAGAAAGTAGGAACACACGTGTCGATAATTAGCTTCAATTTGACTCAAGGATAAGCTGAATATACTAGGTGGTAAGGCAAGTCCAGGGACGATTCGTCGTTGACGGACAGCTGAACACCATCCACATCACACGAATCCAACAAACTGAATTGTTATACAGATTACGGCTACAATCACACAGTCTGATCATTCCCATAGTTTAGAACATTGTTTTTAATCCTGTGGGTCGCGACCCCCAGAGGGGTCGCAAGTCTTAGCCGGTCGCGGTGGCCGAGTGTTCTGCGGCGCGCCAGTCACGGTCTGCACGGCCACTACGGTCGGATGATCGAATCCCCCCTCGGGCATGGATATTTGTGTCGTCCTTAGTATTAGCTAGTTCATAAGTCGTTTGTAAGTTTAGGGACTGATGACTCCGTAGTTAAGTCCCATAAGCTCTACAAACATTTGAACATTTTGCAAAGTCTTGCTCGAGGGTCGCCGTCACAGGAGGAAGAACTTGCACCGTAAAATAACTAGGGGTTCAGAAACACAAAACCGCATGCCTGAGTAAAATTCATTTAATGTTACAATTACGGAGTTCCTTGTGTAACATCTATTATCTCTTTATATAAAAATGTTGTGTTGGTTTGTGTGTGTTTGAAAATCTCAAAAACTTCTTCACCGATTGAGCTCCAAATTTGTCACAACGTTGCACTGTAACACAGAAAGGTTTTTAGATACCTCTCTCTCTCTCTCTCTCTCTCTCTCTCTCTCTCTCTGTTGTGATCTTTGGTAACAACTTTTCCACATTGTAAAATATGTATAAATTCATATATGATATATATTAAAAATACATACGTAAATACATGCGCGTATTCTTGCAGTTCGTTGTCTCAATATTTCAAAGCATTCGGTCAAGAACTTTCGGAGATATAAAATCAGTGGTTTTGGCTGGGCGATGATGAGTGATTCATGGAAACTGTCAGTCATTCGGAAGACAGTATTTTATCTACAAGTATTATGTGTTGCAAGCTGTTTGATATCTGTCGAAGGTGGTCTATGCAGTGTCCTCTGTTATATACCGAGTATATACCAAAATGTTTGCAAAAACTTATAAAACTACAAGTCTAAAGTGGGCCGTAAAATACGCCAGTGCGATTTTTTTTTCTTGCTGCCAACCTTCCGTTAAATTTGTATTCATATAGCTAGATTTCACCCGTCCCTTCTTATACATCGGCTTCCTATGTCACCACCTACTCACATTCCCTTAGTTAGTCTGTACAAGTCGGGGGAGCAGCACACCACGCCCGCCCACCGCCCGTGAGCGCAATTGTAAATATGGGCTTATCTTGTATCACCAGAGACCACCGCTTCGGTTAAGGTAATCTTAAAAATCGCTTTTATGTTTCTCACATCTTTACCGAATATGTTCCAACTGTAATTCGTTGTTACCCGATCATTTGTAGGGCGACAAGGAACTCCAAAAAATTCCAGAAATATAGAAACACCGCAAAACAACTTGCGGTGTCACACCACGGAGAGCGCATTGTAAGCTTTGTCATTTATACTGTATTCTTAACACAAAATAAGCCCATGTACCATTATACCCGTTTGTAATTCCGCCTTGTAATTTTGTGTAAATTCTGTCACGCAGATAATCTGAAGATGCCCTGCTAAGGGGCGAAACGCGTCATTGACTAATAAAATAATTTGCAATCAAGACGGTTTGAAGAAAAAAATAGGTGATAGAAATTATGTAAAACGCTGTTCTGTAGTGATTCCGATCCCACTTCTTACTTTATTTCCGTGACACTCTCCCCCTTGTATCGCGATAATAGCCAACGAGATGTCCAAATTTTTTCGATGTCCTTCGTCAATCCCACACGATACGGATCCCACTCTGAGTGCCAACAAGTCCGAAAAAAAGGACGTACAAACACAGTGTAGACAGTAGTTCTGTTGCATATTAGCTTTTCCCCACAACATTTTCTGGTTGTTGTTTGCAGTTTTAGTCCGCGACGTGAGTGCCGTGAGTTGGCATGGAAGCTTGCGAGAGGAGGGGGGGGACACGTGGCTGTGAGCCGGTGCTTGACAGGGCTGCGTGTCTGTGGAAGGCGAGGGGCCGAGTTCGAGTCCCGGCGTGGACGCGGAGTGCAGCTGCATGCGGCCAGCCGGCGGCGTTTCCCAAGAGGCGGCGGCACGCGCTGGCCGGCTCGCGGCTCTATACTTAGCTCTTATCGCTCGCCGTTTCGTCAACGCCAGCGGCAAATAGTTTTACTGCGGACCGGGCCTTGACCTGACTCGCCGCCGACATACACACTAAAGGTAGACGTCTGCGCGGCTAACACAAACACCACACGCATCCGACACTATTGGCCCACTTTAGGTTACGGTGGTAACACTAAAGACGGGTCCACACATTGGAACCAACGTTGGCACCAACAGTGTTCGTCCAATGTATGGATCGGTGAAATAGCGTTGGAACCAACGTGGCAAGGGAAGCATCAGTTGGGAAGGGAGTAAGACAGGGTTGTAGCCTTTCTCCGATGTTATTCAATTTGTACATCGAGCAGGCGGTGAAGGAAAGCAAGGAAAAATTTGGAATAGGGATTAAAGTTCAGGGGGAAGAAATAAAAACATTGCGTTTTGCTGATGACATTGCAATTCTGTCAGAGACAGCGAACGACCTGGAAGAGCAGTTGAATGGAATGGGCAGTGTGTTGAAGAGTGCGTATAAAATGAACATTAAAAAGAGCAAAACAAAGATAATGGAATGCAGTCTTAGAAAATCAGGCGATGCTGAAGGAATTAGATTACGTAACGAAACAATGAAGGTGGTAGATGAGTTTTGTTACTTAGGTAGTAAAATAACATGCGATGGTCGCAGTACAGAGGATATAAAATGCAGAATGGCAATGGGAAGAAAAGCATTTTTGAGAAAGAGAAATTTGCTAACATCGAATATTAATTTAAGGGTAAGGAAGTCCTTTCTGAAGGCATTTGTGTGGAATGTTGCCTTGTACGGGAGTGAAACATGGACGATAAGCAGTGCGGACAGGAAGAGAATAAAGGCTTTTGAAATGTGGTGCTACAGAAGAATGCTGAAGATTAGGTGGGTAGATCGCATAACTAATGAAGAGGTACTGAACAGAATTGGTGAGAAAAGGAATTTTTGGCATACCTTGACTAAAAGAAGGGATCGCTTGGTAGGACACATTCTTAGACATCGGGGAATCGTAAATTTAGCATTGGAGGGAAGTGTGTGGGGGTAAAAATCGCAGAGGGAGACCAAGAGAAGCGTACAGTAAGCAGATTCAAGTGGATGTGGGTTGCCGTTCTTATGAGGAGATGAAGAGGCTTGCTCAGGATAGAGTAGGGTGGAGAGCTGCATCAAACCAGTCTCCGGACTGAAGACCATAACAACAACACCAACGTTGGCTCCAACGTTGGTACGGCTCCGTTCGTTGTCGGTATTTTGACGAAACATCAGAGGACGTTGGGCCAATATGGGTACGTCGTCCACACATTGGCGCCAACGTTTCATTGCCTTGTCGTCTGCTCGTCACTAAACTGTTTTTCTTCGTTCGTTGGTCGTCGTCGTTTACAGGGTTAATCTCTTTGCAGCCGGCCGCGGTGGCCGAGGGGACTAAGGCGCTCCAGTCACGGTCTGCACGGTCACTACGGTCGGGGGTTCGAATCCCCCCTAGGGCATGGATATTTGTGCCGTCCTAGTTCGTAAGTAGTTCATAAGTAGTTTGTAAGTTTAGGGACTGATGACCCCGTAGTCAAGTCCCATAGACTATACAAACATTTGAACATTTTTGAATCTCTTTGCAAATATTAGAACTTATCAGAAAGTGATTCATTTGTGAAAGCAACCACAAAAATCGAAATGCCACGTCAAAACTTACGTGCGATTAGTGAACTTCAAAACTTTTCAAACTTTGATACGCTCAATTACTAAATGCAGTTTTTAAAATTAACATAATCTAACATTTCCTGTCAAGTTTCACAAATTGCTTTGCAAACTACAACCAGTACTAGTGATATCAATTACATGGTTATTTTGAAAGGAAAGTGTAGGCTTCTCAAAATGTCTCCTGTAGCAAGAAATCGAAGCCTCAATATCAAAAAACTTTAGCAGGTATACCAACCCTCCAAAACGTATCTTTCTCTTTTAAGTTCACTCATTTAAAGTAGCAGGTCTATGTTTTAATAATGTTTACTTATTACTTATAACATATATTAAAACTTTCTGATTGTGTAATTAATGTTCGGCAGGAAGTGATACAACACACCCAACCATCTTTTATATATGTTTCCTTTTTTGGTTTGCAATGACGAAATGAAATTATTCACGTTCAAAACCGTTAATACATTAGGCGTGATTTGTGCGTCAGGTATGTTTACGTTGGCTCTCGACGAATTCAACTGAATGTTTCCTCAAATGTGTGGGCGCTGTCGCAAAAATGTTGGCCAATGTTGGCGGCAGCGTTGGTACCAATGTGTGGACGCGGAGTAAAAGTGGGCCTTTGCGGTCGTCTTTTGACAGCTCCAAATTTAAATGAAAATAACGACTTAACTATTCATCTGACACGAAAATTGAATAACCAAATTTGTAGAGCAGAAAATTCTCTACAACTTTGCTCTCTTATATTTTTTTCATATCTCGTATCGTTTCAGAGATATTTGCAAAAATAACGGGGATTTTGGGATGTGTGTGTGTGTCTGTCTATCCGTAACGTGTTCCCTGTTTTTAAGACGAACCGTTCAACAGATCAGCACCAAATTTTACAGACTTAATTTTAGGCTGTCAGTGACAAGAACACCTCTTTTTCAAATTTTTCGGACAAAAAATACGATAGAAATACCTAAAAAAAGCTGTTTGTAATATAATTGTAATTGCAAACGAACCGTTCATCTGACACGAAAATTGAATAACCTAATTGGTAGAGGAGAAAATTCTCTACAACTTAGCTCCCTTATGTTTTTTTCATATCTCGTCTCGTTTGAGACATATTTGCAAAAATGACGGAGTTTTCATACCCTCCATTGAATTAACGAAAACCAGCCGTTCGGAGGTATCACGTGACATTCCTCGCCCAGAACTCTCTCTGGCATACGCCATCTTGCGTTGCGTATTTAATGATTTTCTTATTGTAACTTACACGTTGTCATTTCAAAGGAATGGCGCACTGAAGAATTAACAAAAACACATCGTTCTTCGTACGATAAACGATAATCTAGTGTCTACAAATGTCATATTAGTATCAGTTAAAAACGGCTATCAGTAGTATGAGATTAAAAGACTCATCTTTTGATTCATAGCCGTAGCGTAGTGGGCAAGGCGTTGGACTATGACGCTATAGGGCAGTGGTTCGGAACCCGCCACTACCTATTTTTTTTCCTAAAAGGGTCTCAGACACTCTTATTAATTAATATTATATTATTTAGATTATTATTTTGGTCCAAAATGTTTGCAAAAACTTATAAAACTAAAAGTCTAAAGTGGGCCGTAAAACACGTCAGTGCGATTTTTTTTTTTTTCCTTGCTGCCTTTAATCCCTCCGTACCTTGGAGCTCTGGCGGTAGGCTTGTCCTTGGTCTGAATTTTCACCTGAAGGTCACTCAAAAAATGCACAACGTCCTTTTTCCACATTTGTTAGTCTGGCGCAGTGGTTATCACACTGGAACCGCATTGGGAAAGACGGTCATTCAAATCCACCTCCGGTTCTCCGTGACGACGCAGTAGCAACATTCACGAGAGATTCAAGGAGGGATTTTGGGATGATTCTCTTCATAATAATAAAGCCAATATAAAGCTCCAGCAGAGGTCGGTCAGTCAACAAAGAAATTGGAAAATAAAGAGAATTGGAGACGCGGCTTACTCACATCCTCTTCTCAATACAATGCAACAACCTATATATAATGGCAGACTAAGCATGTCGGAGGCATAAGCTCCCCTCCCATTCCAGGATGACTAGTTGCCGACAATAGTGACCGTCTGTCCCGTGTTACGATCCCTTGAGTTCACCTTTGCCATAAACTTTCTTACCGTAACAATATAGATTGTCTTTTGAAATTATATGACGAAGGGAGAACTGCTGGCTATCGTTCAGGGAAAGATGTTATTGTTATAGCCACAAGAGTTTTAAGAACTTCACCAACCACTGAATTGAACGCCACTTAATTTGTCTGGACAGAGATGAAGTGTTATGTCGCAATAAGGAATAAAACCTAGGAACTAAATGTAGTCAAAGTACGAGGGCCGTTCAATAAGTAATGCCCCACTTTTATTTGAAGCCATTAATAATCATTACTTTTGACAATTTGATTGGAATACACTCTTTCAAAATCTGAAATTCGCAAGGGTAAAATGTAGGGAAAAGAAGATTATTTACAACTTGTACATCAACCAAATAGGAGTTATTAGAGTCGAAGGGCAAGAAAGGGACACTGAGGTTGGGAAGGAAGTAAGACAAGGTGGTAGTATTTCTCAAATGTTATTCAATTTATACATTGAGCAAGGAGAAATCTGGAGAAGGAATCTAAGAACACGGTGAAGAAATATAAACTTTGAATTTTGCTGATGACATTGTAATTCCATCATAGACAGAAGTGGACCTGGAAGATTGGACAGTGCGTTGAAAGGAATGCATAAAATGAGCATTAACAAGAGCAAAACAAGGGTGTTGGAATGTAGTCTTAGAAAATCAGGCTATGCTAAAGGAATTAGATTAAGCAACGACACAAAACAAAAAAAAGTTCAAATGTTTGTATAGCTTAGGGGACTTGAATATGGGGTTATCAGTCCCTAAACTTACAAACTACTTATGAACTAACTAAGACTAAGAACAGCACAAATATCCATGCCCGAGGGGGGATTCGAACCCCCGACCGTAGTGGCCGTGCAGACAGTGACTGGAGCGCCTCAGTCCCCTCGGCCACCGCGGCCGGCAAGCAACGAAACAATAAATGTGGTAGTTGATATGTTACTTGGGCAGTAAAATAACATATGATGCTCGCAGAACAGAGGATGTAAAATACAGAATAACAATGGGAAGATAAGCGTTCTTGAAAAAGAGAAATTTGCTTACATCGAATATTATTCTAAGTGTAAGGAAGTCTTTTCTGAAGGCATTTGTGTGGAGTTTTGCCCTATACGGAAGTGAAACTTGGGCGATAAATAGTTCAGACAGGAAGAGGATAGAAGCTTTTGAAATGTGGTGCTACAGAAGAATGCTGAAGATTAGTTGGGTGGATCGCGAAACTAATGAAGAGGTACTGAACAGGATTGCGGAGAAACGGCGTTTTTGGCATACCTTGACTAAAAGAAGGGATCGATTGGTAGGACATATTCTTCGAAAACAACGAATCGTAAATTAACATTGAAGGGAAGTTTGTGAGAGAAAACTAACAGAGGGACACCATGAGATGAATATAGTAAGCAGATTCAGATGGATGTGGGTTGCCGTTCTTATGAGGAGATGAAGAGGCTTGCTCAGGATAGAGTAGGGTGGAGAGCTGCATCAAACCAGTCTCCGGACTGAAGACAACAACAACACATAATCATAGACAAACGTCCTTGTGCGTGGTTCACATTTGATGCTCGTTCTGCGTGCCAGTGAAATTCCGAAGAGTTCCGGGAAGATGGCAGAACGGTAGTACGCCGTCAGAATGGGATCTACATATGACTCACGCCACAAGCAGCGCGCCGTTATGGAATTTTCTTGTGGTGAATATCCATAAAGGTTTTTGTGCAGTGTATGGCGATACTGCAGTTGATAGTACAGTTGGGCGATGGGAAAAGAAAGTTAAAGCCTCAAGAAATCCAGAAACAGAAGTGCGTTTGGAACAATCGAGACTCTCGAACATTCGAAAAGGTGGTCACGATGGGTTCCGTGAATGCTCACAGCGAACCACAATATTCAAAGAAATGTCATTTCATATGAGGTATTAGAACGCTTAGAGTCCGACGGTTAAAGATTCTCTAAGGGGAACACACTTTGAAGATGATGAGAGTGTCAGTCATCAGTCATGCAATGAAAAAAGTCTACGTCTACAGGACAAGAGCATTTACCCGCACAAAGTTGGCGTACGGCCATAGAACGTAATGGAGCTTGCGTAGAAAAATAGGATATTGAAAATATATTTTTAATTATATTGTCACTAAATTCTGATTCAAATGTTTGTATAGCTTATGGGACTTAACTACGGGGTCATCAGTCCCTAAACTTACAAACTACTTATTAATTAGCTAACACTAAGGACGGCACAAATATCCATGCCCGAGAGGGGGGATTCGAACCACCTACCGTAGTGGCCGTGCAGACCGTGACTGATACGCCGCATTCCCCTCGGCCACCGCGGCCGGCAAATTCTGATTCTTAACAGTAAATATGTACTAAGAAAAAAAAAATAGGGCATTACTGAACGACTTTCGTACTTCTGGTTGAAGCAGTCACTGAAGGAACGTCGGGTATAAAGCAGAAATGTGTGTTAAAGAAAAAAAAAAGAAAAGAAAGGAAAATCAATGGTGACATGGATAAAATTGTGGAAGCTTACGAAAAGAGTTTAGATATCGGCGTTAGAAGGAGTAGTAGTAGTAGTAGTAGTAGTAGTAGTTCTACTTCTCCTGTACTTAAAAAAAAACTTTTTGAAAAAAACAAGACGGTTATTTTTACACTTACCAGTGGAATTTCCAACATTTTGACGACTATAAAGTGGTCCTCTTCACGGTGGTTAAGTGCTGCTGAATATTTGCCCCTATATAATGCGAATTTTTCGGTTATCTGATACCGATGTCATATATCTAATATGGTGATTGGTTGGCAGAATCTGGTATCTGATTGGAAAGCAACGCTATCATCAGCTAGTACTCAGGGGATGGTGTTTCCTGCTGCGAACTCTAAGGCCGCGCGTCAGTCCTACTGCACCCGCTGTTTATACTGCAGAACCCGGGTCAAGTGGAGCCGCTGGCTGGCGTGCACACGCGGCCCGCTGGGCAGGGATTGCCGGCAGCCACGTCGAAGGTAGCTTGTAGCCATCCTCCCCATTCACGTTGTTAGGTCATTGGAACACGGGAGGCAATAGATTACGACTTATCTTGGAAGATAGGCTAAGGAAAGGCAAACGTACGTTTTTAGCGTTTGTACATTTGGAGAAAGCTTTTGACAATGTCGAGTGGAATACACTGTTTCAAATTCTGAAGGTAGCAGGGGTAAAATATAGGGAGCGAAGAGTTATACTCAACTTATACAAAAACCAAACAGCTGTTATTAGAGTCGAAGGGCAAGAAAGGGACGCAGAGGTTGGGAAGGGAGTAAGACAGAGTTGTAGCCTTTCGCCATTATTGTTCAATCTGTACATTGAGCAAGCAGTGAAGGAATGCAAGGAGAAATTTGGAGAGGGAATTAAAGTTCAGGGAGAAGAAATAAAATCTTTGCGGTTTGCCGATGACATAGTAATCCTGTCAGAGACGGCAAAGGATCTGGAAGAGCAATTGAATGGAATGGACAATGTCTTGAAAAGAGGATATAAGATGAACATCACCAACAGTAAAACAAGGATAATGGAATGTAGCGTCAGAAAGTAGGGCGATGCTGAAGGAATGAAATTGGGTAATGAGGCAATAAAATTAGTAGACGAGTTTTGTTACTTGAGTAGTAAGATTACTTCTGATGGCCGAAGTAAAGAAGATATAAAATACAGAATGGCTAAGGGAAGAAAAGCGTTTCTGAAGAAGCGAAACTTGTTGACATCCAATATTAGTTTAAATGTTAGGAAGTCCTTTCTGAAGGCATTTGTCTGGAGTGTTGCATTGTATGGAAGTGAAGCGTGGACATTAAGGAGTTAAGAAAAAAGATGATAGAAGCTTTTAAAATGTGGTGCTACAGACGAATGATGAAAATTAGATGGGTAGATCACGTAACTAATGAGGTGTTCAACAGAATTGGGAAGAAAAGGAATTTCTGGCGTATTCTGACTAAGAGAAGGGATAGGTTGGTGGGACACATCCTGAGACATCAAGGAATCGTCAACTTAGCGTTAGAAGGAAGTGTGTGGGGTAAAAATCGTAGAGGGAGGCCGAGGGACGAATACAGTAACCAAATTCAAAGGGATGTAGGTTCCGAACGTATTCTCAGATGAAGAGACTTGCACAGGACAGGGTAGCGTGGAGAGCTGCATCAAACCAGTCTGCGGACTGAAGACCACAACAACAACAGGTCATTTAATTATTTCGATGTCTTCTCTTACTCTGCGTTGCTACATCACGGTTCCTGGGCAAGCACGCAAGGTTCTCGAAAGTTAATAGTACCGCCGTAATCCTTCTGATGTTCTGCCACAGCTGACTTGTCCCAATAGTGTGTAACGTTCATGTTCCGAAATGCGAGTGCTGATGGGTCTCCTGGTTTCACATACTTTGGTGCATTCGCACTGGAATTCATGGACGCTTGCAGTGTGGTTGGCATTTATGGGATACTTCGTGCGCCTCAACAGGTCACGGATCCTGCGGCCACTCTGTAAAATCCGTTTGATTCCTCCTCGTTCTCTGACGTCTCCCTTACCAAGGTAGCAAACGGTAAGAGCCTACTGATACGCTACGGCCAACCAACCACCATCTTAGATGTATGACGTCGGCATCTGATAACCGAGGCCGACGAAAAAGACAGGCTACAGCGCACACGTCATGCCACATAAGTAAGGTAGTTCTCAGCCGGCGCGATGGTTAGCTGGTTGGCCGGCCGCCAGGACACAGCCCACTGCCTCATGGCAGCCAACCACTGAGCTAGCGATCGCGCCGGCTCGGAACTACCTTGCTTACGTCGCATGCGTGTGCGCTGGGGTCTGTATTCTTCGTTGGCCTCGCCGATAACCGAGGAATTCACATTACATAGGAGTGTACGCTAAGCAGTATCCAACAGTTAACCGCACTCAAGAGGATCACTGCATAGTGGTCGCAACATCGGCAATTCCTTCGCAAAGAGTTTTAAAAATGACACAGCTAAATATCCAGAATTGTATCATTCAAGATGACACCAGCCGTGGAACCCTAAGAAAAAGAGCTTGTTCGGTAACATTATTGGTTAGTAGTTTCATTTATTTGTTGCATTTCTTCTTCAAATACAACTCAAGGGCGAGTGCACAAATGGTTTAAATCATACTTAACTGGAAGAGTGCAGGAAGTTGAAATAAGCAGTTCACATGATATAGATGAAACAACTATTTCCTCTAACTGGGGAGTTATCAAAAATTGGATCCCATAAAGTTCGGTCTTGAGTCCTTTGCTGTTCTTAATATATATTAATGACTTGCCATTCTACATTCACGAAGATGCTATGCTAGTAATTTTTACTGATGATACAAGTATAGCTCTCACACCTGACAAACAGGAATTAACTGATGAAATTGTAAATGATATCTTTCAGAAAGTTATTAAGTGGTTCTCTAGAAATGGACTCTCATTAAACTTTGATAAAACCCAGTATACACTGTTTCATACAGTAAATGGCATTACACCATTAATAAATTTAGACTTTGAACACAAATCTGTAGCTAAGGTAGAATATTCAAAATTTTCAGGTGTTTGCATTGATGAGGAACTGAATTGGAAGAAACGTTTGAATTCAGCTACTTATGCTATCAGAGTCATTGCAAAATTTGGTGATATAAATCTCAGTAAATTAGCTTACTACACCTATTTTCATTCACTGCTTTCGTATGGGATCATATTCTGGGGCAATTCAACATTGAGTAAAAAAGTATTCATTGCACAAAAGCATGTAATCAGAATAATTGCTGGAGCCCAGCCAAGAGCATCCTGCAGACATTTATTTAGGGATCTTCACGGTAGCTTCACAATATATATTCATTCATGAAATTTGTTATTAACAATCCGACCCAATGCAAAAGTAATAGCAGTGTGCATAGCTACAACACTAGGAGAAAGGATGATGTTCACTATTCAAAGTTAAATCTAACTTTGGCTCAGAAAGGGGTGAATTATGCTGTCACAAAAGTCTTTGGTCACTTACCAAGTAGCATCAAAACTAGTGCTTAAAAAGAAATTAAAGGTATTTCTGAATGGCAACTCCTTCTACAATGCAGATGAATTTTTAGATAAAACTTAAAAATAAATAAATAAATAACAACAAAAAATGTAATAAAAATCCTTAAAATATTGATTGTCAAGTGTAGACAACGTTTACTAAACTGACAAGTTCCACGTCATTACGAAATGTCGTATATATGATCTCTGGAACAAGTATTAATCTAATCGAATCTACATCATGACACTCACGGCTGTGAACATTGTTACCAACTGACAGTTGCAACGACACTAGCGCTCCTAGTGGTGGGCGAGCCGCCGAAGGAGTGATGTTTGCTTATAATTACTTGTGTACATAATGAACGAAATAGTTAGGATAATTTTTCCATTACAAGCATTAGTAAAATATTAAGAGACGTACATAATACGGAAATTAATCTAAAAACAGCCGAACTTTGCTGATTCAGTGGTATAACGAACAACTTCATCATGGACCAACACTTAAGAATATGTGTATATTTACAGCTTATTCCACTCAAAGTAAGTAGAATACAAACATAAAAGAAACATAAATTTCTATTATGGTCTCTTCTTACTATGACAAGAGTTTTTTGACACATATGAATTCAGTGTGAAGTCCAATGATTCGCACAAATTTATAGGCTTCACTCGTCTTTCTTATACAGGCATATGCTTTAGAGTATAATTACTTTAGAGTTAAAAGGCTGTACTTTGAAGATTCTTGCCGTTTGTGGTTCAGTTGTAGCAACAATTGTGGAATTTTTTTATTTTTAATAGTTTTATTGCTTTTTCCGGTTTCCTGCCACGTCTGTGACATTTTTCATTTAGCTACAGCTGTGGTGGCTGATTTAGTATGTTAAATACTGTAGTTATGGCATTCTATATTCGTTTTCTATGTTCCACCCTCATTGATTTTACTGGAATTGTAGTGAAGAAACCTTAATGTTCCTGAGTAGAAAAGCAACGTCTTTCTGCCAAAGGGCAGGTCTTCTGGTGTTTCCCAGCAATTTTTTATTTTAAATAGAAAATTAAATTACTCAGTAAAAGCCTGTAGGTTACAAGATAAATGTAAATAATCTGTCCTGCTAATTTTTCTCAATATGGGTAGGCATACTAAACATGGTGCTCATATGAGAAACGTCTCTCAACAGAGGAAATCTATCTCGAGGACAATTTCAAAAAAGACTTGCGAAGAGTGCAAAAATAACTTTCAAAAATGTGGCTTTACATGAAAAAAGTTTTGAACGGGGAATTACTTGACATAATACGGTAGGTGACTCAAAGATCCGGATAGCCTATAAAAGATCCGGCCAAGTATCATTAATTTGTTCCTAAGAATTGAAGAGTTCCATTACCTTGTAATAGATCCCATAATCAAAACCTAACCAACCAAACTCTCAACTCTCATCCTTCAAGTACACCCTTTCCAATAAAAAAGAATCATTGAAATCGGTTGGCTTGATATTGAATTATTCGTCCATTTGTCGTGCACATACTTAATGCAAATTTAAGACTTACATGGTTTTCTTATGGATGCCATTGTCAGACCTGGACGAAATGGGGCCAGACAGGAATAAAAAAACAATCATCAGAATCAGTTCACACTGTCAAAGGTACTGAGGTAACATATATAACTTCTTTGCTTTTTACAAATGTCTGTCTAGGTGTTTTTGCATTTGGATATGTGTGAGTGTGTGTGTATTTGTTTACCTTCCTTATTTCCCCTAAGGTAAGTCCTTCCACTCCTGAGATTGGAACGACACCTTTTCCACTTCCTTAAAATCCATATCCTTTCCTTTTCCTCTCCTTTCTTCCTCTTTTCCTGACGAAGCGACCAACGGTTGCAAAAGCTTGTATGTGTGTTTGTGTGTGATTTTATTTGTGTCTGTCGACCAGCCTGTCCTTTGGGTAATTTTCTTATATGACTTACCCAAAGGACAGGCTCATTGACAGACACAAAAAAAATCACACACAAACACACATACAAGCTTTCGCAACCGTTGGTCGCTTCTTCAGGAAAAGAGGAAGAAAGGAGAGGAGAAAGGGAAGGATATGGGTTTTAAGGAAGTGGAAAAGGAGTCATTCCAATCTTTTTTATATTTGTTTATCCCACCAGGAAGGTTTCCTTCTGTAATTTTCGTCATATGCAGTCAAATTGAGAATCTTCTCCTTTTTTTTTTTAAGTCAGTTAAAAATGTGTTTTCCTTATTCAGTTTCATTCATAAAAACTGTGATCGAAATAGTTACATAATACTTTGCTTACTTGACAATGTATGTGGAAAATTATTTGAGGTTTTGTGTACTGTTAAATGGAGAGAGGTGAGGTCTAAAAAGGGGATGTGGTGGTGTATGAATTAGTTAAATCTTCACACTGGTTGTGAAACTCCCTAGTTACACCACAGAGATGAAAGATAATGTCTCTTCACTAAACAAGGTTTCCTCTAGAAGATATATTAAGGTCAATATACTGTGGTAGATGGAACAGATTACTTTAGCTTATTACATTGCAGAGGAACAAACAATAACACTCCAACTCTACGTACATCTTCAAAACCATCAAGATCATGGAAATTCAGAAATAGGCCTTAATTTCAGCTCCCCCACCCCACTCACCCAACCACAGTGGCTTACAGCATCATATTTCAAAAACCAAGTTAAACTGAAGGTTACCATGAATTTATCTAAGTAAATGATTTCTAAGACTGAAGGAAGACAAGGGCCTGCCATCAACAACAGGACTACATTAATGGCGTCTCCAGGACCTACAAAGAGGAAAAAGGACTGCCACCTATTGAATGGAGAGAAAACAACATGAAAAAATACATGAAATATTTTGAGAAATAGCAACAATTCCATTACCAATTAAGAATTTTAATACTTGCAGGATGGCAACAAGGATGGAATATCTCACATAAGAGAATAACACCTTTATTTCTTGCTGGTGTAAACAAAAAGCTTCAGCTCATAAATTTTAATCCAAGTAAGGAAAGTGACCACTACCTTTCCAGGCCTTTGAAATATATACTTCCAGGTAAAACAACTAGTTGCCACTGGGGCAAAATTGGTGCAGCAGTTTATGTCCATCAGAAATTCTCTTAGGTGAAGATATAGTGATGACTTCTAGACCAGCTTTAACAAGTAAAATTACTTGAATTTTCATTCCCTTTGTAGAATAATAATAATAATAATAATAAACTAAAAGAGAACTTTAAAGAGTATATTCAGCATCAGAACCAACAAAGAGTAATAGCAATCAACAGACTCCACAGTCAAGATGATAAAGGCCAGTAGATTAGCCCAGTAACTGAACACTAAAAAGCTCTCCAAGAAGAATGTGAAGAGTCAGGGAAAAATAAGTGATGTGCACTGATCTGTGACCATATTCTGTCTGGAGGCACAAAGATACTGCAGCACATTGGGCCACAGCATGTACAGTATGAAAACAGACATTGGCCTATCTTACATGCATTTATCTGTCACCACCTGGCACACAGTAAAACAGTGGTCATTGTTCATAAACCTTGCCCCTCTCTGAAAATGAAAGCTTTGACAAAGAACTTGAACATCTGATGGCAATGCTCCATAACAGATACACAGAAAGGCAAATCTGAAGAGAGCTACATCCCACACTGACAATACAACCAGCAGAAACAGAAGAAAAAAAACCAGAAGGATGTGGCTACAACATTTATTCCATTCTGTAGTTCATTATCAGAAGAGAAATGTGAAATTCTTCAGTAACCTCAGCACAGACTATCTTCCACCCACCAGTTAAAAAACAGGCAATGCTTGGTAGTGCCTAAGACAAATTACGACTAAGGAAATCTGTGATCAGTCAGACCCCCTATCAATATAGTTGCTACTTCCTTAGTAAGGCCTGGGAATGCATTTTGAATCAGATTAAGAAGAGAAAGTCTTAATCTCCCCACAATCTGACTTTGGGGACAGGTTGAGCAACAGCTGGGATGCTACCATCACAATTCCTGGGCTCAAAATGTGACCAGAAGAGTTTTGGCAGTGAGAGGAAGGATGGAAAAGAAGCCAGAAGCTCTGCACCTCTACACTGACTGCATTCACTTTTCATTGGAGTTCAGTTCATCCCGCTCTTGATTATGACTACAATGTCACTTGACTGTTGCACACTGACATCCAGTTGTTCACCCATTAACTACTTTGTCAAAACGCAAGTGCAATATAAAGAATTACATGTATTCCCACCAAACTGTACCCAACTATCAACTTAACTTAGATACCAAAAATAACACAGATCAAAACATAGCATTAACATTTTATTCTCCTTCTTTTTGGACACAAATGAAGCACATGTCACACCATTATTATGTCACAGGTGAAATCTGAAATCAAAATTACTAAAAATTTCCAGGCTATTATGCCTTGGTCTAGTGGATTTATTGTTGAAACCCAACGTTTCGTCCCCGACTGCGGAGGACATTCTCAAGGGGAATAGTAGCACTTTCAATGTCCGATACAGATACACACCCTGGCTCGTTACTGACTGAAGCCAAACTCCGTTTATGAGGGCTCGCGCGCAAAGGTGTGACATCAGATGTTTGACATGCGCGCGCAGTTCGTCTTTGCCGATTGCCGTCGTCCATTGATATCGTCCAATGGTAGAAGACTGTACATTTCTTCTTCAAAACTGGAATCCAGATTTCACTTAATTTCACGCCCTCCTCCATCCTGTTTGAAATTATTGGGGTGTTTTACAATTTCTGTACAGTACCACAAAGACTGTACAGAGAGGCTATAGAAATTATAAAACACCCCAATAATTTCAAACAGGATGGAGGAGGGCATGAAATTAAATGAAATCTGGATTCCGGTTTTGAAGAAGAAATGTACCAGTCTTCCACCATGGGATGATATCAATGGACGACGGCAATCGGCAAAGATGAATTGTGTGCGCATGTCTGACGTCACACCTCTGCGCGCGAGCCCTCGTAAATGGAGTTTGGCTTCTGTCAGTAGCGAGCCAGGGTGTGTATCGGACATTGAAAGTGCTACGATCCCCCTTGAGAATGTCCTCCACAGTCGGGGACGAAACATTGGGTTTCGACAATAAATCCACTAGACCACGGCATAATAGCCCGGAAATGTTTAGTAATTTTGGCCATTCCGGCCGTGAAAGTTTACATTTTACAGAAAGCTGAAATCTCATTATGCTGGGTTCAATTTCATCATTACCATGGTATAACATTTCTTTCCTTCACCAACTCACAAACAAAATGTCATCTTTCAATCTAAGCTAAACCTCTGACTAAAATACAGATTTGTCTGTAACCGTAAACAACATAACGAAAGCTATAACAATGGAAATCCAGGTTGGGATATCAACAACATGCAAACAAGTGAGTAGCAATCTAATCATGAAGTAATAATATAGGTCTGTTATAAATAGTCTTTCCTTGTATGATCTCGCACATCCCAACATTTGTACAACACAGGTGTAAGCTTCATCTAGTATCTGCTCCAGAGCTGTTCATCAAAGTGAGCAGCTAGCTCCTACGCTGTGCCTGTGGTGTTGCAGATGAGGCGGTGCTGTGTGTGGTGGGTATGGCTGTGGCTGTGCACGTGGGCGGCTGCTGCGGCGGCGATGCCGCCGCCGGCACTGCCCGGCAAGCGCGACGTGTTCGTGTCGCGCGGCTGGGGGGCCGGCGGCATGCCCTTCAGTGTGCTCTACCTACCGGCACCTGTCCTACCAGATGCTGAGGTGCAGCCTCAGGTGGAGCAGCCCATGTCACAGGTGATGGTGCCGCAATACTTACCACACTGCCCGCCTCTGCTCTATTCGAAGTTCACCTCTACAATTTAAGAGTTAATGACTACTGACATTTCTCAAATATGCGTGCTGTTGTGTTAGTCTGATGGCATTATCAACTTCTCCACTTTGGTCTATCACCATTTTGGTTCTTCATCTCTCCATATTGCAGCAACCTGTATCTATTTTAACCTCTTTACTGCAGACACCTCTTCATTTCCCTCTACAATTTCGGGCTCCTCCTCTTCACCACACACACACACACACACACACACACACACACACACACACACACACACACACAAAACTATCTGCCTTATTTTTGTCAAGTTAAGCCATAAGTTTCTTTTCTAATCAATTTCATTCAATGTCTCTTCACTACTGATCCCCTGACATCATATTTCTAGGAAAGGTTTTCCAGTTTATTTTAAATGTTATCATGATCGCCAGTACTTAAGACTGTGTCTTTCAGCATTCAGTCTGCTGCATACTACTCCCTTATAAAACTCCTTCACAATTCTCTATTCAGGCATTCAGATGTTGACAAATCACTTTTTATTCCAAAATTTCTTATCTTGCTCTTATCAGTCTGAATTTTATAATGTCTTTTCTTTAGCCATGATCTGTTACTTTGCTACCTGAATCAAAAGCCTTGTTCATGACAGCTAGGGACTCAATTTCTAACTGAATTCCTTCAGCAACCCCTGACTAAATTTGAATACATTCTATTAACCTCTTTTTTTTTTAGCTCCCAGTTAATGTTAAGTTCTTTTTAAGACACTATCCATTGTGTTCCAATAATCCAACAAGACCTTTACCATCTCTAATAGAATTACAATCTCAACATCAAAACTTCACATATCCATTTCTTCTCCTAGAGGTTTAATTCTCTTTACAAATTTACCTTTAGTTCATTTTATTGCTGAAGCTGAAACCAGGACTGAGGGCAGACATGATTCTCTGACAGCCAATGAGCGTTCAGTATAGTTTTGAACATTCTGCTGCAATTGTGGTTGGCACTGCCCAAATTAAACTGGTTGTAGTGAGCTATTCAGTGGATTTTATTCTATTTGTTGCAAGTTGTCATCAGTTATGGTGCTGCCATGCAATGAATTCTACTTAAGCAAGCGAGACATTATTTGAAGGCTATAGGTTTTTTTTGTTTTTTGTTTTATTTTATTTATTTATTTATTTATATTTTTTTTCATGCACATAGCATGTATATGCGCATACTTCAGTTATTGCTTGAAACTAGCAAAGATACTTTTCCCATCATGTACATGTACAACCTACCTTTGTTCTAGGATCAAACTATAACCACTGCATTCCACTCACGTCATTTGCCTACTTTAACTGTTCTGTTTGTTGCACAAGTTGTAGATAACCTTTCTTTGTCGATATAATAATTACTAATAACCCTGATCATACCTATTTATGTCACTTTCCTAATGCACTGTGTGAACATTTAGCTGCTAAATAGGGTGAACACCAATTAGTTCCAACTAAAGTACATGATTGCTACAATTAACAATAAGCAGAATGTTTTAGGAATTGTCAGACAAAATTTCTCTATGGCAGAATGATCTGTAGAGAACATAAACCTATAATAGAAAACAGCATTCACACCAGCCATCCAGCTCTGGCTCTTATCCTACAAGGCACATATTTAAAAAATGCAAACTAACCAACTCACTGTAAAGAAGCTCGCTGAGCTGCTGACAGGCACAAAAAAATAGACAATCATATTCTAATTGGATTAACCTTTGTTAAAAATGCAAACTTTTTTTTCTCCAATATCTCTTTAAAGTTTTGTAATAAGTCTCCTTGCTTCTCTATGGCTAAATCTCAACATCTCAGAAGCTATATTTCTCCATCCAGGAAACCATTTCTGTTAATCTGTTGAACATTTTGGTTAACAGTGGTAGACAGCTCTTCCAGAGAAAGATAATGATGTCCATGCAGGGCCTACAACATTAGCAATATGCAGATGAACACTTTTCTGGAGAATGAATTGATCAATGTTTGAGCTTTGATTGAGCAGGCCAAAATTATTTTCAGTTAGGAGACTTTGAAGTTCTCCATATTTTAATCTGCAATTCCACCAGTGAAAGACTCTAACCCATGATTATTCAATAGCAACAATTCAACAGAATAATTCTTTATCTTTACAGTTGAATCGTTGTTTGAACAAGGTTGCAATGGCCAGCCATTTCTGCTCCTCTTCCATATCTGAGCAGTGTGGGGCCCATTTCTCAGAAATTTTTCTCTTCTTCAAATCATTTGTCAGAATATGGAATACTAATGCCAGAGGAATTCTCAAGGATTCAGAGAGTTTCTCCAAAGCTGCACTGTGATCTTCTTCAAGAGCATCTGCCAAAAGTTTAACAATTAATTTATCTGTTGACTTTTTGGTTTTTCAGGACTTGGATTATAAGTCTATATTCATATGATGAACAATGATCAATCATTGTTGATCATATGCCATCCTGAAATTGTACTACAGTCCACTGTAAACTCACAACAAGCTTCACTTAAAACACTCTGGATTTCTTTCGGTTTTTTGTGACATAATATTTGACATTGATGTATGACCTCTGGTGTGTGTGTGTGTGTGTGTGTGTGTGTGTGTGTGTGTGTGTGTGTGTTTAACTGTACTAAAAAAAAAGATTCAGACTCAAAAGCCAGTGTGAAAGCTGTATTCTGTAACGTTTCTATGCTCCACTCATCAGCCTACTACCAGTGACCAGTTGCCTTTCCCACATTTTATGTACTGTTCCTCTCAGGAATTTCCAATACCGTTATAAATTTTCTCTTCATTTGTTTCCTTCATTGTATCACAAATGCAAAAGGACAAGAAGGGGATTACTTCTGGTACATTCTTGAATTGCCTTTTGCATATGGTTTATAATGAACCCTTACAAAGACAAAATTACACAGCTTGAAGAAAATTCTTAACTCATGGTTTTTAAGATCAGGAACCAGAAGACATAAATTTTATGATTTTGGGCTGTATTGCTTATTTATACTTTCACATGGCATAGTAACAAATTGCTGCTAATTTCTACTTCTGGGTAACAATTCTTTTAAGTGTGAGACTATGCTTTCCACGTTCCGCAACTTAAATTTTGGGTCAAATATTTAGCAAGGTAAATACTGATGAACAGCCTCAATATTGAAATTTCTCACAGTATCACAAAGTGGAAACATCCCCAGCAGAGGTCAGGCTACCTGTGAAAGCAGCCATGTGATTTACCAACTTTGTTGCAACCATGGCACAGTATTTTATATTGGTATGATGATGAACCCTCTGCCCATCAGGATGAATGGCCACCATTAAACTGCGGCAAAAAGCAAGATGGACCACCCCGTGGCACAGTATGCAGCTCAGAAAACACTCTAAATTTCAATGGGTGCTTTACTACCCAAGACATCTGAATTTCCCCCTCCACTACCAGCTCTTCTGAACTGCGCTGCTGGGAGTTGTCCTTTCGACACATTCTACGGTGCCGCAATTATCCTGGCCTCAACCTAAGATACCTTGGCACCCATACACCCTATGTTTAACATTATTCCCCTCATTATCCTGTATCCCTCCAATTCATGTCTTCCTAGCAACTGTGTGTCACCCCTTACAATATTCCCTTAATTAATTCCCTTTTTTTTTTTTTTTTTTACCTTATTGTTTCAAATCTGCCCACTCCCTCCTCACACCCCTTTTATCCTGTACCACCCCTCTCTTCATGGTATTCAATGACATCTCTCATTCCCACCTATCAGAGCCTTTACAATCCATCATGCAATGTGGAACTTTCCATCCCCCCCCCCTTACCTGGTATCCTTCCCCCTCCACTCCCCACCTCATTCACAGTAAAGATGCTTGTGATGCTGGAGTGGCTGGACGTGTGTGTGTGTGTGTGTGTGTGTGTGTGTAGTTTTTTGAGTGATTGTGTGAATGTATGTGTTTGTTTTTCTGATGAAGGCTATTGCTGAAAAACTTCAGATGGGGATTTCAAAATCACACGTGTTCATTATCATCCCATCCATTGGGGGATATCGGACACTTTTTCTCTCTCCTGCAATTACAGGTACACACACTTGTACCTTACCATGAAAATAGCCTCCAAACCATCAAAAAAACCCATTTTGACAGTACATTACAAATGCATGCACAATATTTGCCACTGACAATTACACTACACTACACAAGCATGCACATGTTCAGAGTTCAAAAAATTGGGTTTTTGGTAGCTCTTGGAAAATATGATTAGGATAAACAAGACCACTGAGTATAAAGTGCAGGAGACAGATGAATATCACAGTAGGACCACTTCATGAATTCCTGGTAGTATGCAGTCTTCTGACTCACACTGCATTTGAACAACAAATGGGAGGCATTTGAAACCTCTCTGGTCTGAAGTAATCATATCCAGTTACAGCCCACAGCTACTGAACAAAGTCTATGAAAACTGGAGAACAGAACTGATTATTTGGAGTACCCATCAGCAACAGTACTGAGTCCCTCTATGATGGTGTGAACTGATAGTCATTAAGGGTACTCTGATCTTCAGTCCACTTCACAACAATCTTTAACTACTGGGATACTAGCTTGTCACATGTGTGAATTGGTGAGTTGGTCTTGACTATATACACCTTGTTTTGAGATCAGACAGCATCAATATGAGTCCTGTCACAATACGAGTATGTACTGCTCAAATCAACCAACAGAAGAGACTCCTGTAGTGCATATGGGAAGTGTACATCTTGAAAGAATTGCATCCAAATTTGTTCTGATATCAGGCAGGACTTCAATGCAAGATGAATTGGATTTTACTGCTCACACTTTAAACTGAAATCTAAGTTGCTGGTAATTTAGCAGCATCTTTGGAAACATATATCCATTTGCTGGTGTAACCGTTTGATTGGTGTAGGAATGAGTTGTTGCATAATTGCCCGATATTCAGAGATTGTATTGAGTGAAGTTCTTTCTGTTTACCACTTTGAGTGCAATTATAAATATATTTACATTCTATAGTGTTCATTAAGGACATTACCTTCTTGTGAAACTCATCAATTATTTCATTCATGTCACTATCTGTATGCCAAGCTTTAGTGGTTACATGTTTTGATATTGTCCATGAGTCAAAATGGTGTGTTAATTTATATGTGCAACCTAGCCATGGACAGATCCTGTGAATCAAGTCAGTCCAATTTCTTTGGCCTTTTCCAAACTCCAAACATGAATACCACTGTTACGTACATTATCACTTAGAACACTAATTCACAACATGATTTTCTTTTTCAGCTACATAATCATCAAGCACTGACTTTTCTTCCCTTTCTCTACCATGTGATGGAATCACTGTAGATGATGGATGTCTAACACCATATATCATATCTGTACTATATCAAGCTTGATCTTTTAGATTTTCCAGAATCATCCCAAGAAATTATCACAATTGACTTTTCAAAGCTATACTCTCACTTCTTCCTCTTGGGTGGGCTGGGCAAATAACTGGTTTCATCACTTCTTAATGGCTCTTCTCCACTATAATGTTCTGAATCATTCATAATTTCTTCAAAACTCAACAAGTCTTCTTCTGCATATTCTTATTCTTCAATATATTTTGCATCTTTCTGATTTATATTAGTACCACTGGTTGCCATTATTTCATTCGTCACATTGATTATGAAAGCACTTTAGAGTAATTTCTTTAGTGTTTATAGTTGCTAATAATTATGCCCACTGCATTTTTAGGACTCATTATCATAGTCTTATGTTGACAGTGAGATTATCATCACCGTCTATGAAATCACTACCAATATGAATGGACGGATTAACTGTTGAAATTGATGTAAAATAGTCAGGGGACACTATTACACTGATGTCTTTGCTCATATGTGTGTCTGGTTCATCCAGATGTTCCATCAGGTAACTTTTGGCATGGTGTGACGTGTTAATCACAGCATACACTGAAAATACCTACATTAGCTAGAGTAAATCTACTTACAATGACTAAAGGTCCTAATGTATCAGAATTTTCTTAACCACAACCAACCAATTTAGTTTACTACATTACTAATTAATTTTGGTGAGCAACATGCACACAATATCTGAAATGACATTTGTTTGCAGTTATTTCATGAGCAATAATTATTCTCTTTTACGCAATATTCACAAAGCGTTCACTTATATTGTTTCTTAAATATTTCTAGAGTAGACCATCTCAAAGTAAATATCACTTGCCTTTCAATCCTTCTTTTACAATTATCAAAACGAATTTTTGCCCAGTCATAACAATTCTAAACTAAATTTCACCAGCACCTGCTTCCCCATTCACTTGCACAAAACACACTGCAATGCAGTTTCTTCACTTGATGGCATGTGGAATTGATACTAGCATTTTGCACTGAAGTTTCAAGCACCATTTTGCTACAACAAAGCTTGGTGAATTGTGGTGTGTAATGTAGACAAAAGGTAAAATTGCACATACAAAAGACACACACATACAACACTTTCAGCTATTAGTCATGGCCTTCTTCAGAAAATAGAACATTCATGCAATCACCCAGGCACACAACACAGTCATACAACCATCACCTCCGGCTGCCACACTTCAAATCACACTCTGCGGCATGTAAATATGGGAGGGGAGGGGAGAGGGGATAGGAAGGTTGCATCACAGCGGTGGGGATGGGTACAGACGGCATACATGTGAATAATGAGACACAGCTTAGGAATTGAGTGGAGAGGTGGGTGAGGGAAGAAAAATAAAATAAACAAAATATATATTTAAATAACAATAAAAAATAAAAAGTGCACACACTGCACGTACACACAACCGCATGCACGCACGCGCACACACACACACACACACACACACACACACACACACACACACACACACACACACATTCAAGCAACACTCAAATAGGAGAGGTTTAGGAGAGAGAGGTAGGAACTGTAAGGTGTGGAAAAAAGGGAAGTTATCGTAGGTTGAGGCCTGGATGATTTTAGGATCAGAGAATGTATTGTATGGATAACTCCCATCTGTGTAGTACAGAAAAGCTGGTGGTGGACAGGACGACACAGATTGCACGGGTTGTGAAGCAGTCATTGAAATCAAGCATATGCTCTGCTGCATGCTGTGCCACAAGGTGGTCCACCTTGTTTTTGGACACAGTTTGGAGGTGGCCATTCATCCTAATGGACAGCTGGTTAGTGGTCATGCCCATATAGAAAGCTGCACAGTGATTGCAGCATAGTTGGTAAATTACATGGCTGCTTTCACAGGTGGCCCGTCCTCTGATAGGGTAGGATATGCCTGTGACAAGACTGGAATAGGAAGTACTGGGTGGGTGGATTGGACAGCTCTTGCAGCAGGGCCTTCCACAAAGATATGATCCCTGTAGCAGTGGGCTGGGTTTCAGGGTGGCATAACGATGAACTAAGATGATGTGGAGGTTGGGAGGGTGACAGAACACCACTTTAGGAGGGGTGGGAAGGACCTTGGGCAGGATGTCTCATTTCTGGGCATGAGGGTAGAAAATCAAAACCTTAGTGAAGGATGCACTTTAGTTGTAGAGTCCAGGGTAATACTGGGTGACAAGGGGAGTGCTCTTTTGTGGATGGTTACTGGTGTTAGGAGGAGGATTTGGGATGTGTGAGGATATGGCACAGGAGATCTGTTTGCGGACGAGGTCTGTGGGGTAGTTTCTGTCTGTGAAGCCTTTGTGAGACCCTCAGCATATTCAGAAAGGGAATTCTTGTCACTGCAGATATGCCGTCCACGGGTGGCCAGTCTATAAGGGAGAGATTTTTTGATGTGGAAGAGATGGCAACTGTCAAAATGGAGGTACTGTTGGTAGGTTTAATATGGACGGAAGTGTGGTTGGAGCCATCAGTGAGGTGGAGGTTGACACCCAGGAATGTGGCATGGTAGGTTGAGGAAGACCAGATGAAGTGGATGGGGGAGAAGGAATTGAGGTTCTGAAGAAAGGACGATAGGGTGCCCTGGCCTTGAGTCCAGATAATGAAAATATCATCAATGAACCTGAACCAGGCCAGAGGTTTGGGGTTTTGGGATGCTAGGAAGGATTCCTCCAGACGGCTCATAAACAGGTTGGCATAGAAGGGTGCCATGCAGGTGCCCATGGCTGTGTCTCGGATTTGATGGTAAACTTTCCCCTCAAAGGAAAAGTAGTTGTTAGTTAGGATGAAATTGGTGAGGGTTATGAGGAATGAGCTATCAGGCTTGAGTTCAGAGGGGCATGTGGGATGTTGGTGTATAGGGAGGTGGCATCCACTGTGACAGGTAAGGATCCAGGAGGCAAAGGGGTGGGGATGGTGGAGTCAGTGAAGGAAGTGGTAGGTATCCTTGAAGTGGGAAGATAGATTTTGGACAACTGGTTGGAGGTGTTGGTCAACGAGGGCTGAAATTCGTTCAGTAGGGGCACAGTAAGCAGCCACAATAGGGCATCCAGAATTATTAGGTTTGTGGATTTTGGGGAGCATGTAGAAGGTGGGTGTGTGGGGTGCTGCTGGGGTGAGGAGGGAGATGGATTCAGGGGAGAGCTTCTGGGAGGGGCCATAGGATTTTAACAGGGATTGGAGATCTTGTTGGACTTTGGGGATGGGGTCATTTCAGCACAACTTGTAGGTGGAGGAATCAAGAGTTGGTGGAGCCCTTCTGCCAGGTAGTCACTGTGATCCGCAACTACAGTGGTGGAACCTTTATCCGCAGGGAGGATGATTATGTCAGGATTTGTTGATGGCTCTTCTTTCTTCTGCTGAAAGGTTTGAGTTCTTGGGAAGGGACTTGGGGAAGGATGGTGAGACCAAGTTGGAGATGAGAAACTCTTGGAGGGTAACCAGAGGCTGGTTAGGTGGGAGTGTAGGGGGATCTCTGTTGGATGGTGGTATGAATTGGGACAGGCAGGGTTCAATATTGGGATTAGGTAGGTTACAGTCAGATGGATTGGTGGCAAAGTATTGTTTCCATCGTAGGGATTGGGAAAAGGAGAGTGGGTCTTTGACAAGATCAACATGATTGAACTGGGGTGTAGGGCTAAAGGTAAGACCTTTGGATAAAATAGAAACTTCAGTGGGGTTTTGGCTTTTTGTGAATAGGTTAACCACAGTATTCTGGTGTTGTTTTGGTATTGGATGTTGTGGAGTGGTGGTAGGGAGTTTGCAGTGATGAGGTCTGTTCAAGAAGTCAGCTAAGCATGGTCTGGGAGCTATGAGGGGTTCACGAGGAGGAACACTATGGGTCGGATAAGGATTGGATATAGGTGTTCCAAGGCGGCAATATGATGTATTTCACTTATGTATTTCACACTAAATGCAATATTATTTTGTTTTCATCTAAAGGGTCTGCCCATACTACTGCATTTCAGCATTCAGTAATCAGTGATTTACGACACAAAGAAAAATCAGTATATTCTATAACCTTGCTAGTAAATTGAATATTCGTTAGTATAAATAAAGATAAGACTAGCATTTAAATCTTTTGTTTACTTAAACTTCTGAAAATGCTACAGCCCTGATTGTGTGCTCAAAATAAATATATAATAATTAAATAACAATGCCATCTACAGGTTCTTTGGTGTACTGCATAATTAACAGAACAGCACCAGCCATTGGTTCTTTGGTGTAGTATGCTATACTACTAAGCAGAGAAGACACACAAAACTTTACAAACCATATCTTTACTTCTGTGCTATTTGGCAAAAACTGACATTTTGAGGCTGTAGCTGAGAATAAAATACAGGTTGATTCTTGCAAAGAAAACAGCAACTAGCCATTATTTTCAATAATACTATTTATTTAAAAAGTAACACAATTACTGGTTTTGCACCTAAGGGTTCATTATGGCGATAGAAATTAATTTCTAGGTTTCTGTAATCAGCACCTCATATATATATATATATATATATATATATATATATATATATATATATATATATCCCACAGAAAGTCACTGAGCGGTTCTGCAGGTAAGTGCACTCAAACAACCGACATGGTGGCCTTAGAGTTTTATTGTAGTAAAGACAAGTTTAGATTCCTGTTAATAAAAAATAGACGAAGATTACTCACCAGGCGAAGGAGCACAGGTGTGACAGCATCACAAATAAATAAATGAATACACACACACACACACAATCGCAAGCTTTCGCAACCCAGTTGCGTCTTCAGGCAGTAGGGAAGGAGAGGGAAAAGGAAATGATGAGGGTTTTAAGGAAGGGGGTAAGGAGCCATTCCAATCCCGGGAGAGGAAAGACTTACCTTGGGGAAAAAAATGGAGAGTAAACAAATGCACACATGCCCACACATTCACACAGACACAAATACACCTAGGCAGACATACTGTAGAAAGCAAAGAAGTTAAGTTATAGAAGTTAAGAAGTTAGACAGAGATACCACTTGAGGCAGAGGCTCTGTCCAGAGAACTGATGCAAAGATGTTAAGAAGGTGGGTGGGAATTCAAATTTAGCGGAGGTTGAGACCAGGTGGGCAACGGGAAGAGAGAATATGCTGAAGGGCTAGTTCCCATCTCCGGAGTTCTGAAGGATTGGTGTCAGTGGGAAGTATCCAGATAACCCGGACGATATATATATATATATATGACAAACAGAAATATTGTTTTCAATGCAGAAATTGACACAATGGTATGAAAAACTACACACAGTTCCAGTATAAAGGGTAAAATGAACTGGATGCTTAATAAAATGTTGGTCAGTTTGCATTTAGTGTCTTTGTAACTGAACACTGCACGCTAATAACAAATTGGTTTGAACAATGTCATAAATAAGACAAACAGCAAAGTCAAAGCTTATTTTAACAAAATATGACTTGATCAGGCTATTCATTACATACCACTATACTCATATTAAGAGTGGCTAAGCATTCAAATCCAATCCACAGTCACAAAACTACTCACCAGTACTGTGTTTACTATTACTATAACAACTATTAATGCCATACAATTTTAATGTTGACAGGCATTTACATATTCTGATGGACCAGAGGAGCAGGATGATGAAACAGATGTCCCTGAAATTGCTGAAGAAGAAGCAAGCCTACCTCAAACAGCTGCCTACCATGCAATGAAGCTGCACAATGCTAGGGAGCTCCTACAACAACCACTATCTCGCAAGCACTATTCTGTCATACCACAACTGTTTGTTTCTTATGGTTGGGGCCCACTTGGAAAATGAAATTGAAATTTTCATCTACCTTTCTACATTCTACACTCAAAAGCTCTAGTGTTCTGAATGTTCTTACTTAACTAATACAACTGATATATGGCAAGTTTATCGACTTACCAGTTAAATATATGTAATAAAATTATGTACTGAATCGAGTCAATAAACTGCATCACTGCTTATGTTTTGTGCTTTCACAATTAAGTGTAGTTATTAGTACTATTCTTAGCATATGAATGTGCACTGAATGGAGTAAAAACCTACACACACCATTTCTGCAGCAAAGTTCATACCTACATAAAAAGGAATTTTGCCTCTTAATTTTACCTTATCTATAGGAAAATTGAAAGAATTCAAAGTCTTCCACATTCCAGAGAAAAACTAAGACAATACACACAGCAGCAGACAAGAGCAGTGAAAAGCCAGTCTTTTCTTCACAACTGTCTGCTGCTTAGTGTGTTGTCTTTGTGGTGAGTTTGAAAACTTTTCACAATACTGTTCATAATCCAACTTGGAGTTTCCATTGCTTTAGCTTCATATGTAATATCCTAACTGTGCCAGAAGAGTAATCTATTTCAATTCTGTGGAGTACAACATGATCAAAATTCATTTTTATACAATCTTACTATTCAACTGAAAGAAAATTTTGTGACAATCTTCAAAAGGACATGATTTATCCTACCTAAACTATGGAGACAAAAAAAATTATGAAAGTATTCTTCAAGAGTAAAAAAAAAAAAAAAAAAAAAAATGATTCACATAACGACTCTCAGAGTAATATGTTATACTAACCTTATTTTGGATGCAATGGGTGAATAAGTACTGTTCATGTAAAGCTCACTAAGCTTCATCACAAATCCCTCCAAAAATACAAAATATCATTGTGTCAGCTTGATCATCCACCTAGTGTCCAGTGATTACAGCCTCTTACATTAGGAAGCCAAAATGTTAGTAGCCAATGCTACAGTAAGGCCAACAATAACAAACGGCCATTCTAAAAACAAATCATTAAAATCTCAGATTCCACTAGTTTAAGACAAAACTTGATGCCATAAAATTGTTCTAAATTCTGCTGTTCCATATTTGTAACACATGAAAAAAAAAACTCAATTTCACGAATGGCACTCTCACATCTCACATGATGCTTTTATGGAGCTGAAACTTTGAATGAGCGTCTGGGTGGAAAGAACACACAAGTCTACACAAGTATAACGCAGAATTGCTAATTCGCTGACAGTCTTATGGGTCCAATTACCTTTCTCACACATCTCGTGTATACAATGTGTGCTCTTATGGAAAAGCCTGAAGGAATGTTCACAATTGCTACATAATTACATATATACAAATAAAGGGGAGGAATTATTTGAATGACCAGAAAGCTGCAGATGTGTTCTACATGTAAAGACAAACAAATTATTATAATTTCACAATATTGGATGATTTAATCAAAAGAAAGAGAGTCACAAACTGAACAAGTCAATAACCCACTGGTCCATATCTGGCCATTAAGGAAGAAGTTACCTGGATTGGTATTGATCTATTCAGTTGTTCGATGTCCTCCTGATGGGTGTCAACCACATTATTCAAGCTGGTGTATTAGATGCTGAGCTGAATGAAGATCCCAGTCCACAATGCTTCAAAAGTTATCAACAGAGGAAAGATCCAACAACCATACTGGACAATGTAAGGTTTGGCACGCACGAAGAGAAGCAGTAGAAACTTTCACCTTGTGCAGCCAGACATTATTGTGTGTAAATGTAAGGGGGTGGCTTGCCTTGAAGGGCAAAAAATGGGTGTAGAATATTGTTGAAATACCTCTGTACTGTAAGAATTCCGCAGATACGACCAAAGGCCTTTAGCTATGAAATGAAATGGCACTCCAGGCTATCACTTCCAGCTGTAGGGGCTGTAAGGTGGGCAAAAGTTTGGTTGATAACCAGTAGCTGTTTGAGTCATCTCCAGACATTGGTCATCAGGATTCAACTGAAAGCAGACAATTCTACTGCAGACAAGATTGCAGACCAAATGTGCCCAACCCTACTGCAAACAAATTATTGGTGTACAGAATATAACAGCTGTCAGTACAGGTGGCACCATAAGCTCAGTCCCCTTTCCATGAGCCAATTAATGATCCTAGTAGTAACTGAGGCACCAGTTCCACATCTGGGGCTTTGAATGCCTCTCCACTAAGATGCTCAGTCATTACATTCTGCTCTCTCTCTCTCTCTCTCTCTCTCTCTCTCTCTCTCGTTAATTGCTTCCTTTTTGACACTGTGTTCGGCCATTGTTCACTCATTCTTGCCATTGTCATAAATAGTGGCATCACACCTGTTCAGATGTTGATTCACAAGTTACTGAAATTGTCTTCTATGAGCCCAACTACACAATGCCCTCTCAATGCGGACATTTCCAGTTGTTCATTTGCCTGCTGTGAGGCGTAGTTACTAACTGAATACTCAGAATAAATAAATAAAAAATAGATGAAGATTACTCATCAGGCGAAGGAGCACAGGTGGTGATAGTAGCACAGATAAAACACACACACACACACACACACACACACACACACACACACACACACACACTCAAACGCAAGCTTTCACAACCCAGTTGCTTCTTCAGGCAGAAGGGAAGGAGAGGGGAAAGGAAAGGATGAGGGTTTTAAGTGAGGGGGGTAAGGAGCCATTCCAATCCTGGGAGAGGAAAGACTTACCTTGGGCGAAGAAAAACAAACACATACACACCCACACATTTACCCAGACGCAAACACACCTAGGCAGACATACTGTAGGAAGCAAAGAAGTTAAGGAGTTAGACAGAGATGCCACTTGAGGCAGAGGCTCTGTCCAGAGAACCAAGACAAAGATGTTAAGATGTTAAAGATGGTGGGAGGGAACTTAAATTTAGCAGAGGTTGAGACCAGGTGGGCAACGGAAAGAGAGAATATGCTGAAGGGCTAGTTCCCATCTCTGGAGTTCTGAAGGATTGGTGTTGGTGGGAAGTATCCAGATAACCCAGACGATGTAACACTGTGCCAAGATGTGCTGGCCGTGCACCAAGGCATGTTTAGCCACAGGGTAATCCTCATTACCAACAAACACTGTCTGCCTGTGACCATTCATGCGAATGGACAGTTTGTTGCTGGTCGTTCCCACATAGAACGCTTCACAGTGCAACTCAGAAAATTATAGAAGAAAACTTTCCTGGTGGGATAATTATGTATGATAAATAGAAATCGGATAATTTACCCAAAGCACAGAATCGTCGACAGATACAAATAAAAACACACACAAACACACATACAAGCTTTCTCAGCTGTTGGTCGCTTCTTCAGGAAAAGAGGAAGGAAGGAGGGAGAAAGGGAAGGATACGAGTTTTAAGGAAGTGGTAACGGAGTCATTCCAATCCCAGGGGTGGAAGGACTTACCTTAAGGGGGGAGGGGGGGGGAAGGAAAGGTAAAGACACGCACACACACTCACACACATACACACGCAAACACCACAAGGTAGATATTTGCTTTCCAAACTTCACAGAAGTTCTCATTCCAACCTTGCAGAACTAGGAAGTTTGGAAAGTAGTATTCAAGGTACTGGCAGAAGTAAAGTTGTGAGGATGGATTATGAGTCGTGTCGGGATAGCTCAGTTGATAGAGCGCTTACCCGCAAAAGGCAGAGGTCCCCCCCAGGTTCAAGTCCTGGTTCTGTCACACAATTTTAATCTTCCAGAAAGTTTCATATCAGCACACACTCTGCTGCAGAGTGAAAGTTTTATTCTGGGTACTTCCTTTCTGTTTGATTTCAGTGACTTTTAACATATTTTAAGGACATCCATCATTAAAATGGGATAAGGACTGAAAACTTTACACAAAACTCATGACAAACTGGTACAAAACTTCTAACAGTGCCGCAGCCTACTGATCTCGTTGGCAACTGATGATAGAATACTTTTCTGCCAGTCGCAACAACAGAAAATTTCCACTCCATAACACAGTGCGAACTTTAGACAATGAGACTGTCCAACTGATTATTGCATTGGTAATCAATCGATCCAAATGCAGGAAGTGCGGGACAAAGGGATTACAGTCTCGTGCATAAGATAAGCAGTAAGCGGAAGTGGAAATTAGCGCTAATTTGTTACTATGCAGCAGGAAAGAGAAGATAAATCATACTATCTGAAATCATCCTGTTTGAAGGAACTAATTCATACCATGACAATGAAGACTAGCTCCTCAATTTGGTGCTGTGGAACATGTTTAATATAAAGAAGAGATGTCAATGGCCGGATGCACAGTTCATCATTTTGTGAGAAACAAAAAATGAAAAAAAAAAAAAAAAAAAAGCACTGTGGAGCTTGATTGGGATCTCCTGGATTGCAGTTTACCACCATTACTACAAAACTGTGAATTCATGGCTAAAGGATTCTGTTCAATATTGTATATCTGACAGTTTGACTGTTAAATGTTTCTATTTCACCTTTTTCACAGTTCCATACCACTTCTTTCTGCTTTTGTGCTTAAGGTGTGTTTAGTCTTTGATGGGCTATCTGCTGCATCATCTTACTGCCAAATCTGAGGAGGGCGCACTGGGGGAGTGCTCCTTGAAAGTAAGGTGACACACTGGTTAGCCATTAGACTTGTATTTGGTATGAGAGTGGTTTAAATCTGTCTGGTTAAGCAGATGTCTTTTTTTCTATTGTTATCCTAAATCATTTACAGCAAAATGCCCTTGAAGGAGGCATGCTTAGTTTATTTTCACATCCTAACTTGTGCACCTTCCTTAATAACATCACTGTTCAGGGATATTAAACCCTAATTCTACTTTTCTGCATGTCCTTTCAGATATTTTAAATTTTGTTGTAAGCTATTGCCACTATACATCATTTCACTAATTCTATGTTCTCTAAAATTCAATCAGCAACTTACCCCTAACGTAAGTGATTGTTGACTTACAGGAAAAAGTTTTGTACCCTAATGACTCTTGGAGACCATACATCAAAAATGAATATTGACTGGGGAGAAATCAAGTGTAACTTCACTTAAAGAATCCTTTTAACAGTAGCTTTAAAGGAATTTATGGGATATATGGCAAACCTAGCATTTGTACAAAAAGAGAAGAATGAAACTCCTTAGTTCTGAACTAGCAGTAGTTGCTAGAAGTCTGTCCACACCAGACCACCCATGTTTTGCATTCGGCCACTGGCAATCTCAGTAATTTAATTCAGAACCTTGCATTGTAGACATTGTGATGTGACTGTTGTGTCGTGTTCTGTTCACTGCCTCAATGTTACTACTATTTTCTTTTTTCTTCTATTTTTTATAACACACACACTTTGGGACTGTATGTGGGAACTGATACAGAAAAATGAACAACAAATACCGCTATTTAACACTGCCTGTAGTCTTGCTTGGAGAATAAAACAAGACCAGTATGTGAGAGCAAGTGTAGCGTTTGCAATGTGTGATGCAAAGTCAAACTGTTTTCCCTTGCTCCCACTGTCCCCACACCACTCTCACAATTAGCTCTACTTCTTGTAAACAAACTGCAAATTAGCATTGTTGGACAAGGTTATGAACCTTACACTTCATGAACTCCACATTTTGTGCCTCAACGGCAGTGTGACTCTTCAGCTTGTCACCCCATGTGGGGTACAGTATGCTGTACCAAAAATGAAAAACAATATTTGCTTAAGGTAACATGCAACCAGCTGTAGATCCAAAAACTGAAGCATTAAAATATGAACAATATGCATCCCACAGTCATTGTGACAACAAAACAATAACAACAAATGTACTTACAATGCCTCAAAAGTTTACTGGCCAATCTTTACCATTGCATATAGGCTCCTTCAGAGTGCTGCTTTTACAACTTTTATCAGCTGAGCATTGCAATTTCCCTCAACTTATTCAACCAAACAACACACTAATGTTATCAGTCTCTGCTTTCAGGTTTCTCCAATACATGGATAACTACAGGTAAATCAAAAAGTTGGGTGCAATTAAAACCAGTAGATATAAGACATAAACTTGATAAGCTGGTTGTCTTAAATAACCAGGATAATGGCTTTGTTTATAAAACAACTTATTTAACAGCCATTTGTGATTTTCAATTTAATAATATTTTGCATGGCATGTTTTGAGAAATTATTTCTGTTTTTCAGTTCATTTTTGTGGTACATGCCATTAATTTGTGATGTTTTCTCTGTGTTTAGGCACTGCACTGTTCTGTTGGCTTTACTGTATAAAATAAAACTTTGTACAATTATTAATTAACATTTGGTCTTTATTGAGAGAGAATGGTACCTGGAAATTAAAAAAATGGGAATATTAGAGTTTAACGTCCCATCAACAGCTTGGTCATTAGAGACGGAGCTCACACTCGGGTTGTTTAGGCAAGGATGAGGAAAGAAATTGGCTGTGCCCTTTCAAAGGAACCATCCCAGCATTTGCCTGGAGTGATTTAGGGAAATCACAGAAAACCTAAATCTGGATAGCCAGAGGTGGATTTGAACCACTGTCCTCCTGAATGTCCTGGAAATGGAAATTACTTTCCAAAACATGTTGTACATAATTGAAATAATAGATAATCATGACTTGCAGCATAAAAAGTTTCTTTATACACAAATGAATCTTTTTACAGTAGTTAGGTTTGACCATCCTTTACTAATGGATAAAATTAAGTGCTCAAGATAATTTCCCAATATGTTGTCCACAAGACTACTGCATAAGTTATCTGGCTCCTTTCATTCAGTGATGTGTATAACTTCTCACTAAAACTTCAGGATGATCAGGAGAGAAGTGGTACATCCTAGTGAATTTAAATGAAAAATTCTGCTAGTGATTTAGTAATTTAGAAAATTACTAACTAAAACTTAGAACTCTGACCATAAGTTTAAAAATTGAGTTTCAAAATAACTCAAGAAGCCTCCCATTTCTGGTTCAAAGAGGTAAATTAAGTTGTTACAATACACAAAATCAGAACTTCCCTTTAGACATAAGAAAGATACAAACTCACCATTCATTTCCTTCATTGCTTTGATGAAGTCCTGAGGATCTTTAAAACTCACAAATCCAAATCCTTTTGTTTTGTTTGAGCGTTTATCCCTGATGACTTTTGCTTTCAGAAAAGACTGATATTTGCTGAAAGCTCTTGTCAGAATCTCATCAGTTACATCATTACCCAAGTCACCACAGAATATCCGGAAGTCATCTGTAAAAAGAAGAGGAAAAAAACATTGTATTTTTGTTCATTAGAAATCTCCAAATAGTTTTATAGCATTATGAAACAACACCCATTTTATTTCTCAGAAATTAAATGCTGAAGGCATATGGTATAAAGTTGGAACTAGGACTTTTTTCTGAATATTAGATACCCATACTAGATGCTAAGGTGGAAACAACTTCAGAAAGACTAATAACAATCTGCCAAGAATGTCACTGTCATAATAAATCAAAGAAACAGAAACTGTTGCACATTTACTAGGTATGTTTATGAAAATGGTATGGTTACAAAAATGTAATGAATATATTAAAAGAATAAATAGTCATAAAGACTTTCACTGACCCGCTAACAGGCACAAAAAATAGACAACCACATTTATATAGTTACAAGTTGGATACCAAGCAAAAAAAGCAGTATCACTCTACAGGAGGTACATTTATACACATATCAGAAGTCTTAAGAGTCATACTCCACACTCACACTGCAATAATTACAGTAATTACATTACTGTAATAGCAATGTTTTGCACAGACTGTCTGAGCAAATATAAGTATTTGGAATGAACAAAATATCAGCATTTTCAGTAAACATTTAGTCAGTGTTCTGGAAAATTATTTTGTTAACTTGGAGTTACACATATGTGGAGAATAAACAATGTAAATACTGTAATTTCTATTCAGCTACGCAGCAGCAGTGTTAACAATAAGCCTGCAAACAATACATCAAAAGACGCTCAGTAGTCTTGGTTATGAGACTGACAATACTGAATTCACCGAAGATTCCATATGTTTGAGATGTATTCACAACAGTCCTGAAGAAGTTTTTAATCAGTTTCTGCTGAGTTTAAAGTGCTGAATGTGATTTTCTAATGTAATTAAAACCACTTACAGAGTTTTTTTTGTCACATTCCTTTACTCTAGCATTACAACTATTCTAATTTTTGGAGAGATGTCCAGAGCAACAACAGATTCAGCTACTTTGTGAACTCAGGAACTTCTGTGAAGCCTTCATGTGTTTACGCACAAAAACATGTAGCAGTGAGCATATTTCGAAGAGTGACAGTCTCAATGTTAAAAGGAGCCAAAATCAGTCTAAAGTGTGTGCCACCTACTTTCGCCACGCGCCGCCATGCACGCACGGCGCGGCGTTCTTACGACGTCAGCCACGAGCGCCCTCTTCTACAACTCCGCTCGTGGCCACCACTGAATGACATCATCCACTTGGGACTGAGGTAGGAACCAGTTAACACTTCGGAATCAGATAGGCACCAGTAAAGACTTGGCTATTGGATAGGCACTAGTAATCATCAGTAGGCAGGCATCGATCAACTATGTATCAGCATTCTGTAGTACTGAGCTATGTAAAAGTTAAGTATTACTAAGTCTCTAAGAAATATATATCTCGTTCTAATTTACTCTAGTGTTTCTAGTTTCTGCTGTCCCACTGGCTGGTCACCTCCTACCTGCACAAGCGTGCATCCTTTATTCCTGTGTCGGTCTTTCTACTCAGCCACTGACACCTACGACGGAAACGAGACACAAAAGCGGCGACGAGGCTGGGACACAAAATTACCCTTGTTTCAGCACATCCTTGCCTAATGGTCCCTCTGAAACTCTTAACCACCCCTGGTTCCTTCAATTCATCCAGGTTCAATCTCCTTAGTTTTCTACCTTTTTGCAGCCATGAAGTTTCAATCTACAGTTTATAATCAGTAAGTTATGGTCAGATTCTATATCTGCGCCATATGTCTTACCTGGATTGTAAAGTCAATCTGGTACCTTCCAGTATCTCCTGGTCTCTTCCACGTATACAGCCTTCTTTCATGATGTTTAAACCATGTGTTGGTGATCATTAAATTGTGCTCTGCACAAAATTCTACCAAGCGATCTCCTCTTTCATTTCTATTCCCCAGTACATATTCACCTACAGCATTTCCTTCTCTTCCTTTTCCTACTACTGAGTTCCAGTCCCTCATCACAATCAAGTTTTCTTCTTCCTTAATTTTCTGAATGATTTGTTTCATCCTCATACATATCATCTATGTCCTCATCATCACCAGAGTTAGTTGGCATATAAACTTGTACTACTGTGGTCTGAGTTGGCTTCGTGTATATCTTTCCAATGATATGCATTCACTATGCTGTTCATACTAACTTACACGCATTCCTATTTTCTTACTCATTATCAGACCTACTCCAGTGTTACCACCAACTGATTTTGTGTTTATAGCCCTGTACTCACCTGACCATAAATCCAGTTCATTCTGCCAATGTATTTCACTCATCCCCGCAATATCTAACTTCAACCTCTCCAGTTCTCTTTACAAGTTTTCTAGCCTACCTACCTGATTTAGGGACAGAACATTCCAAGCTCCAATTCGTAGAATGCTTGTAATGCCCAGAGATTCAAATGGTTAGATTTTTAAAGGGGCTAAACTACAATGGTCATCAGTCCCTTTTCCCAATCACAGGAATGACATAATAAAACTACTAAAATGGGACAGAGGACAAGGTGGTAAACTACATCAAACTTAACATGTAAGATGTCAGAAATAAAAACACAAATAAAAAAATAATAATAAATGTTCAAATGTTTGTATAGCTTATGGGACTTAACTACAGGGTCATCAGTCCCTAAACTTACAAACTACTTACGAACTAGCTAAGACTAAGGACGGCACAAATATCCATGCCCGAGGGGGGATTTGAACCCCCGACCGTAGTGGCCGTGCAGACCGTGACTGGAGCACCTCAGTCCCCTCGGCCACCGCGGCCGGCCACAAATAAAAGGGGAGAAAGAAGAGAGATTTAAAAGAGAATACCAGAGTGTCTGGGCTGAGTGGTCACAGAAATAAAAGTAGAACATCCAGCCACTCTGCAACACATTAAAATCACCTGCCTAAATATATGAAGCAGGTGTACAGCAAATAGATAAATTAAACGTCAGATCGCATTATATAATCCACTGTTATGAATAAAATTTAAAACAGAATCAGCCAGAGAGGCATTGTCACTTAAAACCAGGTTTAAGGAGTCAGGGAGATTAAAAGTCCTCCTTTGGGCATCAAAATTTTGGCATTCCAGTAAGATGTGAGTTACTGTCAAAGGCACACCACATTGACAGTTAGGAGGGTCCTCACGATGGAGAAGTGTGTAAGCCAAGTATGGCCAATACATAGTCCCTGTGAGGATTCCGCATAGAGGACCTCCATACGTTTGTTGTCTCCTTTATTAGTCTCAGTCACAATTTGTTGGGTGTCCATAGGGTACGCCATTCTGTTGTCCACAGATCAAGCATGCGACTGTGTAATATCAAATGGATGTCAGTAGCTGGGATACCTATATCCAGGGTTGGTTCATGGGTAGCCTCTTTTGCTAACCTGTCAGCCGTCTCGTTTCCATCTATCCCAATGTGCCCTGGTGTCCAGAGAAATACTATGGACCACCTACAATGATCAATGCCGTATAGGAATTCTTGGATCGCCTCAATCAAGGGATGGTGAGGGAAGCACTGATTGAGGGTCTGTAGACTACTTAGGGAACCACCGCAAATGAGCAAAGACTCCCCGGGGCAGGAATGAATGTGGTCGACTGCACAAAGAATGGCCACCACCTCAGGAGTGAATACACTGCTGCCACCAGGCAGGGAATGCAGTTCCTTATGTTCGGTATGTGTATATGCAAGCCGACAACGGTCTGCCCTTGAGCCATCAGTGAAGATTACTGTGCATCCCTGTTACCCATCCAGAATTGACAGGAATTGCCAGCAAAGTGCCTCTGGGTGAACAGAGCGTTTGGAGTGGTGTGTCAAGTCCAGTCATAGTAGAGGGCGAGGTATATACCATGGTAGCGTACGTGACTGAAATTTGAACAAAGATGGTAAGGGAAAAGACTCCAATTCACTCAGAAGAGACGAAACACAGACGCTAACTGTCAAACCTGATCTCAGCCACTGTTCTGGAATATGGAGTACTCTGTTCGGAAAAAGGAGACGACGGTTTGGTTGAGTAGGCACACCACAGATGTGAGCTGTGTAATTCGCCAGTAGTTGTTGCTGTCTGATTTGCAGGAGGCACCCCAGCCTCCCCAAGGCACCTGGCCACAGGACTTGTTCTGAAAGCCCCTGTCGTGAGCCTAACTCCACAGCAGTGCATAGGATCCAGCATCTGTAGCGCCGAGGACGATACAGAACCATACACCATGCTCCTATAGTCCAATTGTGACAGAATAAGGGCTTTGTACCAACACAGCAGGGTACTGCGGTCTACACCCCAAGTGGTACTACTAAGGCAGCAAAGGGCGTTGAGGTGCCACCAGCACTTCTGTTTAAGCTGGCGAATATGTGGTATCCAAGTTAGCCGATCATCAAATTTCAGTCCTAAGAAATGGTGAGTTTCCACTACATTGAGTAGTTGGTCGTTAATATAAAGCTCTGGATGTGGGTGGACCGTCTGACGCCGGCAGAAGTGCATAACGCACGTCTTGGCGGCTGAGAACTGAAACCCATGGGAGAGGGTCCACGTCTGCACCTTGCGTATGGCGCCCTGCAGCTGGCATTCAGCAACACGCATGCTAAAAGAGCTAAAATAGATGCAGAAGTAATCAGCATTCAATGAAGGAGATACTGAGGATCCAACTTCAGCTGCTAGGCCTTTAATAGGCACTAAAAACAGGGGGGACACTCAATACAGAGCCCTGGTGGACACCATTCTCCTGGGTATGTAATGAGCTACGGTACACCTCGACCTGTACATGGAAGGTATGCAGAGTAAAAAAGTTTTGCATAAAAAGTGGGAGTGAGCCCCGGAGACCCCACCCATGCAATGTAGTTAAAATGTGGAGTCACCAGGTTGTGTCGTACACCTTTGACAAGTCAGAAAAACATGGCTACTAGATGGTAATGTCGAGAGAAAGCTGTCTGGATGGCAGACTCAAGATAGACCAAATTATCCAAGGTCGAGCGCCCATTGCGGAAACCACCTTGGCATGGAGCCAGCAAGCCCCGAGATTCAAGGAGCCAATACAACCACCGGCTCACCATGCGTTCTAGCAGTTTGCAGAGAACGTTCGTAAGGCTGACCGGCCGACAGCTATCCAAATCTAGTGGGCCTTTACCCCGCTTAAGCACTGGGATGATGGTGCTTTCTCGCCACTGTGATGGAGAGATGCCATCGCTCCAGATGTGATTAATCAGTGCAAGAACATGGTGCTTGGAGTCATCAGACCGATGTTTTAACATCTGATTGTGAATTCCATCCGGTCCAGGGGCAGTATCAGGGCAGTGGGCAAGGGCACTGAGGAGCTCCCACTTGCTAAACAGAGCATTGTATACCTCAGGGTGGCATGAGGTAAATGAGCCGCTTTTGTGTTCCATGCGCTGTTTTAACGTGCAGAAGGCAGGGTGATAATTATGGGATGCAGCATAGCAAACATAGTGCTTGGAAAAAGCCTCAGCGAAGGCTCTATGGAGAGAGATCCCAGGAATTGCTGTCTGAGTCTGGTAGCCATATGGGTACTGGATCTTTGTCCAGACTTGGGAAGAGGTGGTAAGCGATCCTATGGTTGAGATGTACCTCTCCCAACATTCCTGTTTGCATCTCTGTATTATCTGGTAAGCACAAGCTCAGAGTCGTTTAAACATGATTAGATTGTCTAGCGATGGGTGGCATTTATGGTGCTGTAGGGCACGCCTACGGTCATGGATGGCTTCCACAGCTTCTGATAACCACCAAGGCACTGTCTTTCACTGGGGGCATCCGGATGAATGGGGGATTGCTTGCTCAGCAGCAGATAGAATCGTCTTAGTGACATTCTCTACCATTATGCTGATCATGTCATTTGGGAGAGGTTCAAAGTGGCAGCAGGACGGAAGTCATCACAGTTTGCCTTATTTAAAGCCCATTGAGGAGAGCGTCCAGAGCATTGACGATGGGGTAGTAGCAAAAAGACAGGAAAATGGTCACTACCACACATATCGTCGTGTGTCATCCAGTGGACAGATGGTAAGAGGCCAGGGCTGCAAACTGACAAGTCAATAGCCAAGAAAGTGTCATGCGCCACACTGAAGTGCGTGGGGACACCAGTGTTTAAAAGGCAGAGGTCAAGCTGGGATATTAAGTTTTCAACATCTCTGACATGGCCACTTGTTATTGCACCACCCCACAAGGGGTTATGGGTATTAAAATCACCTAGTAGTAAAAAAGGCGGCAGGAGTTGTGGTATCAGTGCAGCCAATATGTTTCGTGGTATATCACCATCCGGTGGAAGATTCAGGCTACAGATGGTTAAGTCGTGTGGTGTCCTTACTCTGACTGCCACAGCTTCTAAAGGCGTCTGAAGGGGCACAGGTTGGCTATAAACAGAGTTAAGGAAGTATACACATAAACCACCTGACACCATACAATATATGCTGCAACTTTTGTAGTATTCCCTGCACACACAAAGGGCAGGAGTCCACACTGCTGGGAACTACGTCTCCTAGAGGGCAATGCAGAAAACAGGTGAGGTGCTTAACAGTCATCGTAATTCAGCCAGGTGTCGGAAAAATCCACTGCAATTCCACTGGAGTATGGTCTGGGAAGACATGAGGTACTAAGGATGGCTTTTAGTCCTCACAATCACTTGCTGTCACTGCTGCTGAGGCTGTTGGATCATGTCCATAGTTCCTGAGATTCCATCAAGATTTAGGTCCTCAAGTTTTCAAAGATATATGGAACAGCTTACAGCTCGGGTGCCTTGTTGTACAAACTACTTGGACGACATAGTTGTGTCAGGCCGTAACCCAGAAGAACACATTGCAAATTTGAAAAAATTATTTCAAGTTTTGTCAGATGCAGGTCTTGAGTGTTGTTTAGATAAGTGTGACTTTTTCAAACCGGAACTGCAGTATTTAGGACAAGTGATAAACAGTCAAGGTGTGCACCCCATGCAATCACAATTGCTTGCCATTTGTGACGTGCCAGCACCAAAAAATGTGAAAGAATTACAGTCCATCCTGAGAAAATTAACTTACTATATTAGGTTTATTCCCAATGCAGCACAAATTCCAGCCCCTTTGCATCAGCTACACTGTAAAAATGTTTGTTTTGTTTGGACACAAAAATACCAACACATATTCCAACAGTTAAAAGATGCTTTGCCCAGTGATAGATGTTTGGTGTACTTCAATAAAAAACAGTTCTGTCACACAGACATAGGTATATGGGCTGTTCGATAGCGTTTGTGTCCAAACTTTTGACAGACACCCAGTGCCATTATTTTCAAATTGAGAAGGAAGCTTTAGCCATAGTGTATGGTGTCACAAAATTCCATCACTACTTGTAAGGGAGAAAATTTTTTCAGTAACTGAGCACAAGCTGTTGCAGTCATTGTTTTATCCAGCCAAGCCGATTCTTACTCGCACGGCACACAAATTGCAACGCTGGGCTTTTCTCTTATCACAGTATCAGTACGAGATTGTGTACAGACCCACAACTCACCATGGAAATGCTGACGCACTTTCCCCATCTTCCAATTGGCCCTGATGAAGACTATGATGCTTCTGAGACGTCTTGTTGTCAGACAGATGCACAGGAAGATAGTTTGTTGCAATAATTCCCGTTGGAACTATAGGAAAATTGCTCAGGCCACATAAATAATCCCTGATTTACGAATTTTGCTGTGCTACATTCGCACAGAATGGCCTCGTTCACAACATGACATTAAAAATTCGCTGGTGCATCGCTATTTTGCAAGAAGACATGTACTTTTAGTCCATAATGGTGTCATCCTAGTTTCAAATGATAGTGGACAATTGTGGGTGTTGATCCCACGAGGTTTGGGACTTACTTCACCAAGAACATCGGGAATGGTTTGCATTAAGCAGTTGGCACGACAACACTGTACTTGGCAGGGTACAGGCACCCAAATAAAACAGATAATGTCACAGTGTTCAGTGTGCACTACCAACCAGTCCACCCCACCTCAGAAATTTTTTGCATGGCCTAAAGCAGATTCACCATGGCAACGAGTGCGTATTGACTAGAGATGGGCAATCTGCTCCCGAACTGATTCAAATAGCCAGATCCTTCTGAGGAGTGAGTGATGGATGAATCCGAAAAAAAGAGTGGTAGTTCATCCGATTCGAAAAGTCCCTCTGGTAACAGCAATGAGCTGCATAAGCACCCCTTACCTCATGCTTCAGAAGTTTCCTAAACCCCTTGCCACATGCTTCAGAAGTTTCCTAAGCTACAAAATAAATGTGGTATAGACCATGTGCAAGTATAAAACTACAGAAAATGAGCGCCTAAATATGCGCAGCGCCTCTGCGCTGCGAGTCGAGAATCGTTGAGTCGAGAGTCGGCAAGTCACACAAGCAGCCTGGTTCAGTGAGCTCGCTGCTCCGCACGACTCCAGCGATCGGGGCGATCCGACCGCCAACTGAGTCGGTGATTTAGCTGGTTCACTGGTTCACCTCTCCCCACCACTCTCCCGACTCCGCTCGCTTGCGGAGCCGCCCATGTGGCGCGCTGCTCATTATTCCCCCCACTCCTCTGGCGAACTGCATGGTGCCGAACAAAGCGACTCCGCGCATTTTTCTGTTCTCTCAACTTTTGTATTCTGATAAATCTTGCAGCTTGCTTACAGAAACGATCATCTGAAGCAACAGAAACTGTCATACAGGCTAATGTCGTATTCCGAATAGTATTCAAAATGAAACGTATTTATTTAATTTTATGCTTTTTCTTAATAACAGGAAATATGCAGTCTGTATCAAAAACGCGTTACAGTACGAAATTAAACTATATAAAATTTCCGCGGAAAAGATCGTACTCAATTTTCTCGAGGACTTGTAGTTTGGATGAAGGGAGCAAGAGAGACAAAATCTTGTGCAATGTGCATTCTCTGTTGCTTAGATAGATTTTGTAAGCCCATATCACGCAGTTTCATGACTTGATAGTCAAGTATCTTGCATCAAATTATGCGTCTTTTATGTATCTACACTATTTTGGCATGTTGAAAACAATGACTATATAATCAAATAACAAAGAAAATAAAAATGTGCGTTAATGTTTTCTATCTCTGAAACCATTCAGTTTCGGGAATGTGTCCATTTGAAATTTTTGCTGCTGGTGACAAATCTTTGACAGTAACAACAAATTTGTTTCCCAAGAGAGAGAGAGAGAACAGTAGGATGTCAAAGGAGATGTGTCTAAAATTACGTTTCTGAGTAAAATATCTTACTGCGAATTTAATGTCTTTGGTACAGTGGGATGTGTATGTTTGCAATTAAATATAAAATATATTGGGAAGCACTTAAAAATAATTTGACTTGCTCTGTATAGAGAATATATAAAAACTTTGCACAAATAACATGTGAAAAGGTTGTAGTTACAGGAATTAAAATATAAAATGGAACGGAAATCGTACCAGCAACTGCAAAACTTAGAATATAAGAGCCCAGAATGCTACCCCTGTACTACGCTGACTGTAAGAGTATCACCTCTGTTATTTACCTAATTATTTCTTTCGGTAAGTCTGTTCGCACTTAATCAGTTGTTGATGGTTTGTACTCTCAAAAGAAAACCTCATTGACGACATAGTCGAAAGTACTCGTCGTCATATTTTCGAAGAATTTGACTAGAGATCTTCAGTCTTTTTTTCGTATTTGAAGTTATGAATGAAACAATCCACGAACATTCCTCGCTTTGTAAATTTAATGGACATTACTCTTTTGACGCCTTAATTCCTAAATTAAATAAACTTTATTGCTTACTCTGAAGCTATCATTATTTTACTGTTTTGGGTGCCAGACTTTAGAAACAGGTGATCGATTCTAGCGGCCATCTTGTAGCGAGAATCTGTCGCGCGGACGTGTCGCCGAATGTCGCTGCTTGTAGCTTGTAGCGTCGCTGAATGTCACGCGCTGTCACTCGCTTTTGTCACTCACGTAGGACACGGCCTTATTGCGCACGGCTATTCCGCCACAGCAGTTGCCACATCCTGCATGGAACTCACGCGATATGTCACATTTCATTCAACTCGCTCAAACTCGCAAACTATTCGCTGTATATATATGGAACTTAGTATCATTTTATTCTGCAAAATATTGTATTTTTTGAATGAAAGTATAAAAATATAAAAATAATATTTTTTTCTTTTTCCAATTATTTCAGCTGCAAAAATATTTAAATTCTTTTATGACATTTTTAATTTTTAATGTAGGCAAAACTAACAAATTTTAATTCTCGAAACTACTAAGCACTTACAATAAAATGATTATTCTTCTTTCACAATATGGCCAAATCAGATGAAGGTATAGTAACAAAAAAGCAATGTGACATTGTTTTACTTTTTTATCAGTTGGTGAGTCGGTGAGCCATGAAAAAGAACTAGTTCATGCCAGAGAGTGACTATTTCTGATCCGATCTCTGAAAAGATCAGTTTTACCCATTTCTAGTATTGACTATGCTGGTCCCTTCTGGAACACTAAGTGGCTGATGGTGGTTGATGCTTTTAGTGGTTAACCATTTGCAGTGCCAATGTCTTCTAAGACTTCTAGTAGCACAATTAGGGTGCTGTCTTCAAGTTTTTGTCTGGAAGGTCTCCCTGAACTGATCGTCTCTGACAACGGTCTCAGTTCACAAATTTCGCTTATTTTGTGCATGCAACAGAATTAAACATCTCACCAGTGCACCATTTCGCCCGCAGTCAAAGAGCACTGCAGAACACTTAATCCAGACATTTAAGCAACAGATGTCCAAACTCCGTTCGTAGCACTCATGGGAGGCAGCTTTGCAACTGTTGCTCACCTCCCACCATTCGCATCCACGAGAAGGATCATCACCGGCCAAACGTCTGCACAGCCGTTGACATTGCATCCTGCTCCACTTGCTTCACCCACCGCAATGCCCGGAGCAGCAGCCGACGACACGCAAATATCGCTTCACTCTGCGTAACCCAGTCTTTTACAGAGTTCTTGGCAGTTGCAAACAGTGGGAGCGGGGCAAGATCATCACATGTTTCGGTGGTTCCATGTTTGAAATTTCAGGATCTGATGGAATAGTTCGCAGGCACCGCAATCAAATTCACACTTGTTGTGAACCCTGTGATCCTTTTGAGTTTCTCTTGGCAGATTTGTGCAACACACAGACCGCTTGGCCTCCACCGCCCGTGTGACCTCTGCAGCCACCCCTGCAGCAGATCTCCATGGCACCACAGCCCAACGTCATTACGACGGAGCCCTCACCGCCTCTGCCTCCGTTCCAAATACCAATGGACCTCGACCAGCATGCCACATAGCATCTGACACTGACATCGCCACCAATGTCATCATCTACGTCATCATCTGGGCCACAGGTTGTGGACATGGGACCTTCAGAGGTTTTCACGGAGTACATTCCCTCGCGAGCTCAGGTCGGATGGTGGGGCCCAGCCAGTAGTATGGCATCCTCCGCAGCTAGAGACTCTGGTCCATCACTACGTCCACGAGCCTACCTCCTCCCCTGTTGTCTAGCTCCCTACACGACAACGGTACGGCACTTTGCGGGGAAGGGATGTTGTGGCGTAAAGTCAACGCCACATGCCAGATGCACGAGAACAATTGTGAACAAGTCAGCGGACGATCAGCAGCCAATCGCACGCTGGCGCCACTCATCCAGGAGGAATAAACATACAAGCACGCACTCTACAAGTGGCTATATCTAAGCCGACATGCATCTGGACAAGCCCATCTGAACTCGGCTCTGAACTAGACAATCACTAGGACTCAGCGCATCTAGCATTGTACGTAAGATGACGACGCGAGAAGAGAACAGCGAAGAGACATACTTCAATAAAAATTAAGTAATGATATTCTTCAGGAAATAAAATTTGTATTACTAATCTATATAGTTGTTCCAGCTGTCCACGCATCCTGATAGAACCTTTCCTGAAAGCTAGGTTGATGACAAAACACACGTAGTGCTTGACAGATCGTTAGAGGCCTTTCCAGTAATACCTTTGTCTGATTCTGTCTAGGGTCTTCACAAATCCCAGATGACCGGATATTGAAGCATTGAGGAAATACTTGAGAATAGCTGGCTGGACATGAGCTGGAACGGCCAGTAGCCATTTGGGGCCCAGTGGATCGTAGTTGCTATTATACACATAGTTGCTCTTATACAATGTCCCATTTATAAATTGGAACTCTCCATTGATAGGTTCTCCTTTCTCCAAGGACTCTATGGTTTTTAATAGTGCTGGATCTTCCCTCTGTTCAGTGGGGGTTGAAATTTCATTCATGCTGTTGTGTACTACTAATCGATTCTTCGAAAGTCAGTCGACATCCTTGTGTTTCTATCTGTTTTTGAATACCACTGTGACATCATACTCTTGGAGTCTCAGGGCCCATCTTGCTAGTCAACCTGATGGACCCTTCAAGCTAGTCAACCAACACAAAGCGGAGAATGGTTTGCCAAATAAATACGGCCGGAACTTGTTGATAGCCCAGATAACTGCGAGACATTCTTTCTCAGTTGTAGAGTAGTTTATCTCGGACTTTGAGAGTACTCTTGATGCATAGGCTATCACTTTTTCAGCACCTTCCTGAACTTGTGCAAGCACTGCACCAATCCCATAACCACTGGCATCTGTGTGAAGTTCAGTTTCCGCATTCTCGTCGTACAAGGCTAGCACTGGTGCAGAAGTTAGAGCCTCCTTAAGTGCCAGAAAGCACTTTCTTTTGTCTTATCCCAGTAAAACCCGGTGTCTCCCTTAAGAAGTTCTTGCAACGGCTGCGCCTTTTTACAAAATCCTTTTATGAAACGTCGATAGTATGAACACAGCCAAGGAAACTTCACACATTACGAATGTGCGGAGGAGTTGGAAATTCTGTGACTGCCCTTACTTTATCAGGATCAGGACGGATACCATCTCAGTTGACTAGGTTCCCAGGGGTTTTTATCTCTTTGGTGACAAAGAGGCACTTCTTTGGACTGAGGTGGAGTCCTGCAGTCTGAACACTCTTTAATACAGATGACAGGCGACTCAGATGTTCTCCAAATGTTTTCGAGAAGACGACAATGTCGTCCAAATAGCAAAGACACGTCGTTCACTTAAGGTGTCGAAGCAAGTTGTCCATCATGCGATCGGATGTGGTCAGAGCATTACATAACCCAAATGGCATTATTGAATTCATAGAGGCCATCAAGTGTAATAAAAGCAGTCTTTTGCCTGTCAGCTTCGTCAACGTAGATTTGGCAGTAACCTGTCTGCATGTACATAGAGAAGTATGTAGCTCCTTTCAAGCAGTCCGACGTGTCGTCAACGCGCGGCAATGGGTAGACATCTTTCTTTGTGATTTTGTTCAGCCACCAATAGTCGACATAGAAACACCACATACCATCCTTCTTTTTTCGAGGACCACCAGAGACAACCAAGGACTCTCCGAAGGTTGAATAATGTCTTCTCCACTTCCTTCCGAATTATCCGTCTTACAGCTGGTGACATTCTATACGAACGCTGGCTAATTGGTGGATGATCCCCAGTATTGAAACAGTGCCTTAAAGTGGGCTATTCGTCTGACTTTTCTCTAGCTGAGGTATAAATGCACTCAAAAATTGGCGTAGTATAGCTAACACCTGCTGGCATTGTTCCTTGGTCAGTCCGGGCCCTATTGGCAGTTCCACGGTTGGTTCCTCCAGCATGTTGTCTGTACTAACAGCAGAGCATGGGTATTTGTTGATGGTGTAGAGCTCACCATCCTGGATTGGTTCAGCTGTCCAGATACACATTGCTTTGGGATAAGTTGTAACTGTTTGTGACAATTAGTGATGCAAATCTCTCCTCGGCCAGTGGTAAAGCTTATGATAGCTGCTGGTATGTAAATTTCTTTTGTAATCCTAATAAACTTTTTACTATCAACAAGCACTTCACAGTTTAACCAGTCATCTGTGTTGTGACTGGAACTCTTCTCATTGTCAACGATGGGATCGTCACACTGTCAACGGCAAATAACATCCCAGAAAATTCTGTATTACGTGTACCCGTCGGAATGACTTCCTCAATTTTCAGCTCAGATCTTCCACAGTCAATGATAGGTTGGGATGCTTGAAGACAGTCCCATCAGAGGATGACATTATGACTACATTCTGTTAAAACGATAAATTCAAACGGCTGGGCCCTGTTGTTGATGGTTAATCTTGTGATACAACTTCCTGCTGGCTGGACGTACTTTCCATTTGCGACCTTCAGCACAGTTGCCCCCGTATCACAGAACATGGTCTTTTTTAGTGTGTGATGGTAATTATCCGAAAATACAGAGAAAAAAGCTCCTGAATCAACCAGTGCTGGACAGGTTGGCCGTCAATATGATGTCAATGAGATTTTCTGACATCTTAGCGACTGTCATCCATGGAGGATTTTCATCTGCAAAGGCGTCACCTCCATAGATGGTCGCCTTGGTTTTGTTTTCCTGGGTGCAGCGGCTAGGGAGCGGCTTGTACCTCCTCTATGGCGACAGTGAACGGTAGTGGCGCGTTGGGGAGCGACCACGTCGGGCAGGGTACAGTGATGGGCTTCTTCCCATAGGTCGACTGAACTTATCAGCAGGTGACTGCCTGGGATAGAACTGCTGTGATGGCTGACGTCTTGCAGCAAAATAATCATCAACTACACGCCTTCTCTCTCTGGAGTAGCATACAACATGTCAAGAGCACCCACAGTGAATGTGTGTTGTCTTCTGTCCTCGTGATGTCTGTTCTTCTGTGGGGCATCGTAGTTGCTGGGGGAGTGGGTTGTGGCTGCGTCGACCGGTTCATAGGCTGCCGTTTGGCGGTTGCAGCGTAAGTCATAACAGGACAACGTCATTCTTCACGTCGGGTGCAATTGGCAGGGTAGACAGGAGCTAATGTCTGAAATACCTCTTCTCTTCCTCACAAGCGTCGGCTCCCTTGTGACTTACAGGGCTTATATCCATGGCAATAATCCGATGCTCGCTCGGTCTAATAGTCCAGGCTGCCATAAACTGTTGTAATTCTTCTCTCACAATTTGCCATATGAGAGAAGCGAAGTCATGCTGGTCTTCCACAATGGCCATAGGGACTACATTGGGGAGTCTGTCATACTTCTTTTGTCCAACCCTCCTTTGTTGCATCCCTTCAATACACTGGCACCACTTGATGAACTCTTCTGTTGTAGCAACGTCTTTTATCAGAAGAGCTTAGTACATGTCTTTTGCAATAACCTTCATCAGGTGCGTGATTTTGTCGACCTCAGTCATATCCGGGTTAACTGTGTTACATAGGGCCAAAACATTCTGTATGTACGACTGTGTTGGCTCACCATGTCATTGGGCCCAGTTCTTCAGTTGTTCTTCCGCTGAGCGGATTTGTTGCTGGTGGTCTCCAAACGTCTTCTTAAGTTCCGTCTGGAACGTTTCCCAGTCATTCAGCTGCTCTTCGTTGTTTTCAAACCAATGGTGGGCTGTTCCATTCAGGTAGAAGTAAACGTTGGCCAAGCACATTGTATGATCCCACCTGTTATACTTGGTGACTCAGTCGAAGCCTTTTAGCCATTTGTTGGGGTCCTGTCCAGCGTCTCCACCAAACAATGCCACGTTGAAATGGAAGCAGGCTTGACTTCGAATGCAGGGTTGTCAACAGAACATAGCAATTATACTGAAAGCAGGTTAATTGCAAACTGAAACATGTATGCAGCACTGACTGCCTCTCGGGCAGAGTGCTCTGCTATCTATACACAGACAGAATGTACCAGAAATTAGAAGAATAGCTAACATAAGAAACATGTAGAAATTACAAGTGAACACAAGAAAGATGTAGAACATTCTGGAAATGATAATTACAAAGAAATAATTATTGCCAGTGGACAGGAATGAACCAGAGACCTTCAGCACTGCAATCAGTGACGCTATCCATGGCACCATGCCGGAAGTCAGTTAACTTGGGGTCTTACAGCAATATTGTGTCTGGTGTACACAAAAACAACATATTTTCAAATGGCATCAACGACTTCTTTGTGCCTTTCTGTAAGGTGTAAAGACCTCTTTTGCACATAAATAACCTTTTTATCACTGTCATAGTATTGTTGATAGAGGAGTGAAACAGCTGTAGAAAATATGCATTGGTGGTATAAGTCTCGGCAACAATTTTGGCTTCTTGACCACATTTATACACAAGGCCTCTACTACTAACATTGTGCCCAGCCTCTCTCATTATAACTGAGGCTCTTTAAGAAAGTCCTTAGATAAGACAATTCACCTTTTTCTGTGAGTAACAGGTATAGCACATAGGCTACAGTCTGTAAGTAATTATGAGATTGCAATTTATTTTTCAAAAGCTATCTCTAGATAGATTGGCTGCCCAGTACTTACCTTTTTGCTGTACCGCTGTTAACACAGAGAAAGAAAAAAAGACGAAAATAAAACAAGCTTCCTGAACTGTGTTCCTTCTTCTCTCTTACCTGAAGAAGGAACACAGTTCCGAAAGCTTGTTTTATTTTCATCCTTTTTTCTTTCTCTGTCTATCATCGGTACAGCGAAAAGGTAAGTACTGGCCAGCCAATCTATCTCTTTTGAAAAATAATTTCTCATCTCTGTGGAGAATTTGCATCATAATCAGAGATGGTAATTTTTCATATAACAATGCAGTTATGCAAAAACAAGGTATGACATAAACAATTTTGTTATAAAGGATATTTTCAGGTTACCTTCTTCCCATTCTGCAAGGGAGCTATCTTCCCACACCTGGCCTCCTGCCATTCTAACATGCTTCTTAGATTTCTTTTCCTTCTTACGATTCGAAGTGTTTGAATCGTCTGCCGTCACCTGTCCTGGTACAGTAGGTCCAACTGTGACAACTGTAGATGCTCGCACACGATCAGACATTTCCTTGGCCCGCTGCTGTGGAGTCTGCATGTGGATCTCAGAATTATCTGTTTTCAGTTTCTTGCGTTTCTGCCCACCCAAGTCATCAGCACTGCCATCACCGTCACCAGGGACTGCTGCAGCCGAGTCTTCTGCGTCACCAGGAGTCTTTGCCGAATATATGAGTGGTGTTGCACTAACAGGAGAAATACAACTTTTAAAAAATGGGTTAAGAATAAGAAAAAAGTTTTGTCATACATTAAAACTATGTCAAAATTTGATTGCTGCTATGTTAAAAACAATTAATACCTTTTTTCATTATTTAATGGTATGTAATTTTTATCATTTAATAATGCCACTTGTTCTGTTATGTGCGAAATAAAATAATCATTAATATCCAGCTCTCAGTTTCCCTAGGTAAAAAATGAAAATTAACTGTTAGTTATTAGAACATATTTGCCGTTGCCAACATCAATACATTACACCACTGCCGTAAGGAAAATCGTAGCCCTTGTTGCAGAGTATTACACCTTAGTCCTAAAAAGCACTAGACATAAACCGGGCAGGCCGCTATGAGTAACCAATGTGAATCGTAGTACTTCAGTGCGCAAAAACCATAGACAATGAGAGCATAGTCATGGCCATGGACATGGTAGGACACCGAAAAACATAGGGATAGTTGGACTAAGCATTCACAACAAAAAACAAGTAAGAATTATGAAATGTTTGTAAATCTATCAGACCAAACTGTGTGGTCATCAGTTCGTAGCCTACAATCTACAAACTAAAATAAACTAAACTAAGGGCAACACACACACACACACACACACACACACACACACACACATAAATAAACAATACATTAGCTGATATAGTCACATCTGGCGTAATATGTTTAATTGACAATGAAAAGTAATAAATTACCAATGAATACAAGACAGTTACACAACTAGCATGGCAATGTTTGTTTATAAAAATAATATATTAACTATTTCTCATTTTATTTTCAATTAATCTTGTGTATTTTATCTTGAAGTATTCAGTTAAATCACTTATCTGTGATATAAGAAATTGCATGATTATGATAAATAGTACAAAGGATGTTTATACCAATATAAAAACGTAAGAAGATATTTGTTTAATGTGTAGTGTAATTATTTTGATTTTAAGTAAAGTTTTAGAAATGTATTGGCTGAGCGCTGTACGTTGGAAGTTGGTTAGAACAGCTCACATGGGGAAGTTGATGACGTAGGGAAAAAACCCCGGCAGTTGGACTTTTGGTGCACATGCGCGAGGGCAGGAAGTGACGAGACGGAAACAAGGGGGGTAGCTGGCCGAGCGGTGTCGCTCTGCAACAGTCGGCATGTAGATCTCCAGGTGGAGGTTATAGATTTGTGTGTGGCAATCGCCACGTGTGGTTGCTCGTCGTAGACTGCACCAAGTTGAATCGAGTGCTACTGTGTGTTTGTGAATATTTAGCTGGTGGAACAAGGTGTGCATCGCATTGAATTAAAGTGACTGATTTGTTAATGTAACACGTGTCGTCGCATAGGCATGAACATAAACGGTGTTTGAGACAGGCACATGGTGTGAAAACAATTTGCGACAAATATTGATTTTGTCTGGGGGCTCACGAGCTATAACTTTATTTGATAAATGTGTCGACGTACAGACGCATCAGCCACAGGGTTTTAATATGGTGTAATAAACAACATAAAGTGAACTTTCACGTGTTTTCAAAAATAGTAGTTAGTACACCCTTTTCTCACATGAACTTACTTTATTATGAATTTTTTTGTTAATCGTATGCATGGAAGGAAAGCTGCGAACGTGTGATATCATCCCCTAGAAAACGAGTCAAACAGTAGCAACCACAGTTACAGTGTTTTTGCATGTTTAGGAATTTGGTTCACAGTTGGTGGTTGTGAGTTTTTAAAAAAAATTAAACTTTCCCTATTTTAAACTCTCACCCCGACCTTCACTCTCGTAACCTCCAACGGCGAGCAACCGCGTGCTCCGCAGCAAGACGCCTTAGACCACTTGGCTACTCCACCACAGCAAGGATTATGAACGGGCCCACATAATCAACATGAATACATTCCCAAGACTGTTGAGGTTGATGCCAGGGAGAAAGAGAAGTGCTAGAGGCTGCCTGTTGTGAAGCACACCGAGAGCAGGTGGCCATGAAAGTGCACTTTGTCACTGTCCATGCCAGACCAAAATATATGCCGACGAGAAAGAGCATTAGTGCAGGATGCCCGTGATGCAGCATCTGAAAGACTCAAGCACAGAGAGCCACTGGAATAATCACACATGGCGACTGACCTTCCGTAGCCAAAAGGAGTACCCCCTCATAATCAGACAGACATAACCAAAAAGAATAGTAGTTCCGCAGAGGGTCGTACACCCAGTGTGGAGTAACATCAGGCCAACCTTCATGAACAAAGTGCGAAACTTGTTGAATCACAGGTTTGGACGCAACAGCAGTCTACAACACAGAGGAAGTAAGGGGAAAACCATCCACAGTAACCTGAGTTTCAGTATCGAGATAAAAACATAGGAGTTCCTCTCAGTCAAACGCAGGATCAGGTCCAACAGGGAGGTGAGAGAGGGTGTTCTCATAAGCATGCTGGACTGTAGGATGGAAATGAATTTCATAATTGTACTGAGAAAGAAACACGGTCCAGTGCTGCAGCTGATGATGTGCCCTGTCCAGCAAGGACACAATAAGGTGGAAAAACAACACTGAAGTCTTACGATCCGTAACAAGATGAAACTGCACGCCCTATACAGGTAAACATGAATTTGTTTCAAGGCCTAAATAATGGCTAACACCTCCTCCTCAATTTATGAATAACATTGCTGTGTAGGTGTCAAAGTTTTTGATGCATACGCTATGGGACATTCAGACCTGCCAGATTATTTATGCGCAAGCACTGCCCCCACCTCATACAGAGAGGCATCAGTAGCAAGCATAAGGTGTTGACCTGGACAATAAGCAGTTAGGTACGGAGCAGACACAAGTTGCTGTTTCAAGGTAAAAAAAGGCGCGCTCACAATACTTTGACCAGACAAAAGGCACATCTTTATGCAAAAGGTGATGAAGTGGGTGCACAACCACAGCAGCCTCAGGCAGAAATCTATGCTAATATTTTATTTAACCCAGAAAGGCTTGCAACTCTTTAACAAACATGGGCCAAGATAGGAAAACATTGGCGGCCACGCAGTCTGGAAGCAGGTGGATCCCAGCAGAAGAGATTTCAAACACAAGGTACAGAATAGATGGTTGAAAGAAATATAACTTGTTCAAATTACACTGAACACCGACAACCTGGAGAGTAGTAGAAAGTTCCATAAATGGTTGGTAGGGGACCCCATAACCACAATACTGTGCAAATAGTGAACACGGTGAGGGACGGGATGCAAAAGTTACTCCAAAAAATGTCAAAAAGATAGCTAGGGTGCTAGCTACACCGAATGGCAATTGCCAGTACTGCCGAAGACCAAAAGGAGTATTTGCAACCAACAAGTGTGTAGAGTCTCTGTCCATCGGAAGTTGTACATAAGCTTCAGCCAAATCCAACTGAGAAAAAGAGTGGGACCCAGTAAGCATAGCAAGCAGTTCATTAGTGTGTGTGTCAGGGAATAGGAATATCAATAACAGACTTGAGCATTCACAGGACCTTAAAGTCACAAACAACCGTATGGAACCTGAGGGTTTTTGACAATCACAAGAGGGATAGCCATTCACTAGAGGAATTAATTACCTGTAAAGCCTGCAGGCAGTTAACATCAGCCTTGACTTCATCCAAAGAGTCACCATGACCTGGCAGGCAAGAAAAATCTTGGGGTGCACTGTTGGTTTCATGGTAATGTGAGTGGTAAAAGCAGTAGCGCAACCTAAGCCGTCAGCAAACTAGGATGAAAATTCCTGGCAAAGTAACTCAAGGTCATGTAAAGGGACAGTATCAGAGACCAAGTTAACAGAGTCTGAAATAGAGAAACTGAAAACACTGAAAGTGTCAAGATAAAAAATGTTAGCAGCTGTGGTATTGTCGACCAGCAAAAACAGCACAGGACAAACCACAGATTTATAAGCCACAGGAACCATGAACTGACCCAGGATAGGAATGCACTGATGACAGTAGTTTTTTATGTAATGATCAATAGGAGAACCCAGGTGAATATGTTTGATAATTCAGGAGAGAAACCGAGGCCTCCGAATCTGCTTGCAAGGAGACTAATTTCTCAAACAATTGAACATCAACATTAGAAGGGTAGGCCTCCAAACTTCCCACAAAATTAACTTCCATGTCTATGTAAGCTGGAGGGGCCCCTGAGACATACAGAGGCCATGTGTCCTTTTGTATGAAAATTGTCGCAAACAACCCAATGCTTCAGCAGATTGTTGTTGTTGTTTTGGGGTTTAGAGGGGACTAAACTACATGGTTATCAGTCCCCTGTTCCTACCAAAGATATCAAAGTAAGAAAAAGATAAAATAAAGCTCAACACCCAGAAGAAACACCAGGCACGAGCCTACCACTAAATAGAACGATAAAAGCCAGCTGTGCGTATAAAATCTAAAACTCTGTCAGCCATTGAGGCATTCTCAGCTAAAATGAAGGCATGCGCAGTAGTTAGATTAAAAGACTGCCACAAGGCGGCTAAAAGCAGACAGTCCGACAGGATGTGGACCACTGTCAACAAACTTCCACAACGGCAATTCGGTGGGACCTCTTTACGAAAAAGGTAGCCATGTGTCAACCACGTATCAAGGACTTGTACAGCTGCAGGAGGGTGGAACAAGCAGCGCCCCAAGCAGTATGGCTCAAGCAGCGGAGAATATTAAGATGTCGCGAGCATTTTTGTCGCAGCTGATGCAGATGTGACACCCAAGTACGCCTGTTGTCGAATACCATCCCAAGAAACCAATGTGTCTCTTCGATGATGAGCGATTCACCACCCAGATATAACTCGGGATCCATGTGAACTGCCCGGCGGCAACAGAAGTGCATCATGTGGGTTTTCTGCGCTGAAAACTGAAAACCATGGGTAGAGGCCCATCATTCGGCTTTTCGGATGGCTCCCTGTAGCTGCCGCTCAGCAACACTAATACTAGTCGAACTAAAATACAGACAAAAGTCATCAGCAAACAAGCTCTATCAGACAGAAGATCCCACAGCTGTGGCAAGTCCGTTTATGGTGATTAAAAACAGAGGCACACTGAGGATGGAGCCCTGTTGGACACCGTTCTCTTGGATGTGCAATGAATTAAGAGTGGTACCCACCCTAACCCTAAAAGAGCGGTGGCAGAGAAAGTTCCTGATAAAGACCGGAAGTGAGCCCCATAATCCCCAGTCGTACAATGTAGCCAGTATGTGGTGGCACCAGGAGATTGAAAAATAAAGCAACAAGGTGTTCACGGCGGGTAAAAGCTGTACATATAGCCGATTCCAATGACACAAGATTGTCAATTGTGGAGCGGCCCTGACAGGAACCCCCTTGTTGTGCTACCAAGAGTCCCCAGTCTTCAAGGATCCACATAAGCCGCCAACTCACCATACGTTCAACGAGCTTGCATAGAACGTACGTGAGGCTGATCAGACGGTAACGGTCAGCCACCTTTGGTTCAGCGCCAGGTTTTATCACTGGGATGATGGTGCTTTCCTGCCATTGTGAGGGAAAAACACCTTCTGCCCAAAGATGGTTAAATAAGGCGAGCAGTTGGTTCTGAGCATCCACAGGAAGATGTCGAAGAAACTGGCTATGGATACGATCTGGTCCTGGACAAATATCGGGGCATGCAGCAAGGGCACATTGAAACTCCCACTCACTAAAGGGTGCATTGTACAGCTCCTGGCGACGCGTGTGAAATGACAGTGGCTTCCGCTCAACTCGTTCTTTTATGGCGCGGAAGGCTTCACTGTAAGCTTCAGTCGAACTTATGCCTGCATAAAACTGTGCCATGTGCTCGGCGACAGCAAGCAGGTCTGAGAAGCAAGGACAGAAGATTCTTGCTGGTGGGCAGTACCCGAAAAGACGTCGAACCTGGGTCCACACCAGAGCAGGTGAGGCACGAGATCCAATAGAGGCGATATACCTCTCCCAACAATCTTGCTTACTTTGCCATATAAGCCGTCGAGCTCGGGCCCGGAGCCGTTTGAAAACAATCAGGCGATCTATGGTGAGATTTTGCCGGTAGTGCTGAAGTGCCCTACACTGATCCCAAATGGCTTCAGCGATTTCTTGTGACCACCAAGGCACAGATTTGCGCCAAGGGGACCCTAAGGTGGTTGGAACAGTGGTGTCAGCAGCGGAAACTATGGCTACAGTCACCTGTTGGACCGCCACATCCACATCGGCTGGCAGTTGGGCTGGAATGACAACAGCAGAGGTGTAATGCTGCCAATCAGCCCTACGGAGGAACCAATGAGGCAGGTGTTCCACCTGTTGAGACTGTGGGAGCGACAAAAAGATAGGAAAATGGTCGCTCCTTCAAAGGTCATTGTGGGCCCTCCAAGTGAGGCGTAGAAGAAGGATCGGGCTACAGGCCGAGATATCTATGGCTGAAAAAGAGCCATGCGCAACACTGAAGTGCGTAGGGGAACCAGTATTTAGAAGGCAGAGGTCTTGTTGTGCAAGAAGAGTTTCAACATCCCTACCACATCTAGTCGTCTCTGTTTCGCCCCATAAAGGGTGATGGGCGTTAAAGTCCCCCAAAAGAAGAAACGTTGGGGCAGCTGTGCTATCAGAGCAGCAAGATCAGTGGGCGAAACATCCCTGTCTGGAGGAAGGTATATAGAACAGGCAAACAGCAACAGCCTCAATAGGTGTGTGGAGAGGCACAGCAAATCTGGGGACAGTGGCAAGGGTGTATATACAGACACCGCCAGAGGTTCTGTCACATTCAGCACGGTTGTTGAAGTAGCCCCGATAGCCACGAAGAGATGGGGTATGCAGAGCCATACACAGCACTGGGAAACCGCACAACTACTGCTGCAGCGCAGCTAGTCGGTTGAAAAACCCTCCGCAACTCCATTGAAGAATTTGATTCACGTTTTGCTGGAAGGCCATGATGTAGGACTGAACATCGTCAGTCCCAAGATTTGCACATCTACTTCATCTAGGAGCATCGGCTCAAGTGTCTTAGTGAGAGCCAGATACTCGTGAGGCGCGAAGATCTGCACCTCATGTTCCAACGTAGATGACGTAGGAATCTGTGACTTTGAAGTCACTGAGGAGACTTTCTTCTTTGGTTTTTTCTTTTTTACATGCCGCTGCCCTTTCGGTCTTAAGGGCTGGGAGGACTTCTCACAACTGGTTTCTGGGCCCGATGTCGATCGGGAAACCTGTCGACTGGAGGCAGGTGTATCCTGCATCCTGCAGCCTTTGGCTAGGACCCTCCAAAACCACTCGTGGAAGCCTCAGGAGGGGGTGCCACAAGGGACCCCTTCCGGGCGAGAGAGGCTGGGGAGTGGGGACTGGAGTCCCCCGATGATGGGGTGGACATTGCTCCCACGGGTGTTGGGTGAGCAAGGGATGTAGATGGTCCCCCTCCCATCGAGGGGGCAGTAGAAGGTTGTTGGCCTGTAGGGCCCACGCATGGAGACAACACTGGCATGGTCGATCTGAATGGAACAGGTGCTGCTGTGACTGCGACAAAAGAAGATGTCATCTTAACAGGATGGAGCCGCTTGTACTTCTTGCGTACTTCAGAGAAAGTGAGGCGATCCAGGGTCTTTATCTCCATTATTTTCCTTTCACGATGAAGAACAGTACCATTTGGCGAGCATGGCGGATGATGTTGCCCACAATTTACGCAAGCAGGAGGTAGGGTACAAGGGGTGTCCAGGTGCGATAGCCGCCCACATTCCCTGCAGTTTGGGCTGGAAGTACATTGGGACGACATGTGCCCGAACTTCCAGCACCGGAAACATTTCATAGGGGGAGGGACATATGGCTTTACATCACACCTGTAGTGTATCGCCTTCAAAGGCCAAGATAAAAGCTCCGGTGGCAACCCTGTTTTCTTTAGGTCCCCTGTACACTCGATGGACGAAATGAACATCACGACGCTGCAGGTTTGCTCGTGCCGAACGATGGTTGTTGAAGCACGCATAGAGCTTACGGTATAGTGGACTGTTGGCGCGACACAGCCCACAGCTCAGGACCCCGGGTTCGCCAAGCCCGTATTCAGCAAATTAATGCTGAGCCCCTGAAGGGGCTTCAGGCAGACCACCCAGTCGTGATCCATAAAGCAAAATGGACAAGAAGGAAGAGATCACAGTGCACATGGCTGTCCACACTGCAGAGTCTGTTGATGCTGTTTATTGGGAGCCTACTGACAGCTGTGAACACAGCGAGTGGGACACTCCTGCACCGCAGCAATCACGGCAATATTGGAAGCAGCCGGCTGACCTACACCTGAAGAGACAGCTGCTATGTTCCCCCTCACCTCAATCTGACCCTCAGCAGCATGGAAAACCTCAAATAACTGAGCAATATTCAAAACATCAGCAAGAGTCGGGTTTTCGAATTGAAGAGCACTTTGACGAACTTCGCGAACGGACACCAGGCACAGAATAGCATCACGGACCATGTCATTTGCTTAGGATTCCTGATGAGTAGGGGTAACAAACATATGGTTGGCTACCCACAAATGGTAGTACAGATTACACTTCTTCCGTGACCACCCATATGCCTCTAGGACACAGTGATCACAACTGTACGCACTGCCCTAGGGCACCTCCCACCAGATTCAAATTTCCAACTTATCCAAGCAATACTAACGTAATGCACCTACCAATTTTCAATCATTACTCTCATCATTTCATTGATTCCTGTAAGAATTTGGCCTGGTGAATATGCGCATTAAAGAAAGGTTCATAGCAGAAATAACCCACACGGATTTTCATTAGCCAGCATCCCTATTCCCTTTATTCAGGGAACAGAATATTGCTACAGAATATAAATATTTATTCAGCAGAATCAGTCCTGCTGACATATCTCTATATCTAAGAAATTAAACTGAAGTGGCAGCCTCCAATTTTTTAATATACAACGTAAAAATTTAAATAATCTTTCATTACCATAAAATTTGAGGATAAAGATAAAGTAGTCATAAATCTTACAATTGGTTTGAACACAACAGCACTTTACTAGACATGGTCCTATTGGAAGAGGTTTGCTGTTGCCTTCCTTTGTTCTTTGAACTGACTTACCCAGGTAATTACTGGGTGATCCAGAGTTCAACTGAACCATGGCGCAGCTCAAAATTTTTTAAAGCAACATGCTTACCAGAGGTGAAAGAAGTGATAAGTGATGCATAGAAATGCAAGGTTTGACTAGGGGTTGAACTCTCAAACTCAGAATTCATTGTCTGGAACTGTATCATTCTGCCAACAAGTTACACAATGAAAGAAAATAAGCGAGGTGTTAGTTAATTTGGAGCGATATAAATCTTTAGGTATGTTGTTATAAACATACATTCACAGAGATTTGCCATCATGCATCCAATACAAACATCACTAATATTTGCTGATATAGACATTGGGTTTATGTATAACAATGTCAACTATTTTTTGAATACATTAATACCCCCTAGCTTCTCTTGCATAAATGAAAAACCCACAAAGAAATAACTTTGCCTGGACAGTATAGTATGTAATTTTCATGTAAACAAAACACTTTTGATATTGTCAAATTATGCACTTCAGATCGTAAGACTATGGCTTAGGCATACTCTTAATAGTAAAATAACAGAAAAATTACAAGGCCAATTAATGAGAAAAGCTAAACTGGTTTATAAGTAAACTGAATTTAATAACATGGGATAAAATAATAACCATCGTTGATGCTCACAAATTTTTAAAATCTTAACTGACATTTTTCAAACATCTTTTCCTAAATACTACCAGAAACCATCCAAGCAGGGCAGTGGCACCAAACCAAAAATTCAAAGAAATTTATACACCCCACAGTTAAGGAGAATAAGAATCATAATGCAGCTTTATTATGCACAGCTGCATCTACATCAGTGCATACCCACATCCATATCCACAAGCCACCCAAAAACGAGTGGCGGAGAGTACTTTATGTATTATTGGCAGTTTCTCCTCCTATCCCAGTTATGTATGGTTCATGACAAAACTACTGCCAGTGTTCCTCCAAGTGGGCACCAGTCTCTCCGATTTTATGGCTGTGGTCATTTAATGGAATATGGTAGGAAGGAGCAAAACATTTGTTGACTCGTTATGAAACGTAAGCTCTCAAACCTTGACAGAAACTTCGACCTCTATATCTGGTATCAACCCTATCTGGTACAGGTCCCACATTCAGGAGCAATAGTCTAGTGTCAACCAAATGAGTGTCTTTTAACTTACTTCTTTTGTTGGTGGACAACACTTCTGAGGATTCTTCCACTGAATCTCATTCTGGAATCTGCTGTGCCTATGATTAATTATATTTGCTCTTTCCTTAGTTTATGTAAGTAACTGCTTCCAGTGTTTGTGTTGCTGTAGCGTAACTGTAAAACAAAGGCTCTTTCTTTCTATGTAAATGCAGCACTTTTCAATTGTTTATGTTGAGGCAGAATTACTATTCCCTGCATCATGCATCGATACACTGCAGATTATCCTGCACTCTGCTAGATATTCTAGTATTGCGACTGCTCACTACACAACATCATCACCAACGTAAAACCTAATTGAATTCTGATGTTATATAAGAGCTTATTTATACATATTATGAAAAGCCACTGTCCTATAACGCTCCCTTAGGGCACCCCAGAAATTTCTTTTGTGTCTGAAGACTTTTCTCCATTGAGAAAGACATTCTGCATTCTGTTTGCTAGAAACTCTTGAATCCAGTCTCACAGTTGTTCTGACATTCCATATGTTGGCGTTTTGTTCATTAGACTATGGTGTGGAACCATATCTAACACCTTCCAAGAGTCAAGAAACATGGTGTCTACCTGGTAACCAGTGTCTGCTGCCCCGTGTGTCTCATGGACAAACAACACAAGCTGGGCTATTGACAGTTGATTTCAAAACCCATGTTGATTCCTACAAAAGACACTTCCCATTTTCAGAAATGTGATAACTACTCTAAAATAAAAGTGTTCCAAAACTCTACAACCAACCAATGTCAGACATTTAGGACTTCAGTTTTGCACGTCAGTTGAATGACTCTTCTTGGAAACAGAAATGACCTGCGCTTTTTTCCAATCATTAGGAACAATTCGCTACTCTAGAAATGTAATGTGCACTGCTGCTGGAAGTAAGTAATAAAGGAAGTTTAGGGTTTAACATCCTGTCAACACCATGGTCATTATAGACAGCCTGCTGGAGCAAGTTCCTACTGGTGAACGAAGCTATCACATGCATAGCAGATATTTTTCCTAGTGACATTGTGGCATTATTCAGACACTGCCTTACAACTACTTATTTTCAATACAATATGTTTTTATGAACAGAATGACAAGGTGGTTATGGGTAGTGCTCTTAGTCCGGCTGTTGCTAACTTGGGGAGATCTTTAAACAACGGGTGCTACAGACAGCCAGAAAAAGACAAGGCAGATGGTATCATTATGTAGACACACATTCGTAATATGGAAACTTGGTAAAGAGGAGCTGGAAGCCTTCCTGTTACATCTGAATAGTATCAATCCTAGAATTCAATTCACTATGGAAAAGGAAAGCAATGATCAACTCAAACGAGAGGATGGATCACTGGATCATAAGGTTTACATTAAAGACACACACACTGATTATTATCTGCAAAAAGATTCTAACCACCACCCAAGACAAAAAAGAGGTGTGATTAAAACATCATTAGACTGACCACACAAAATATGTGAACCAGCTCACTTAGATGATGAGACTGAACACCTTAGAGTGAGCTTTAAGAAGAATGGTTATTCTGAGAGATACGTAGATCATGCACTACGTCCCAGACTGACAACCAGGATGGACGAGGAACCACTAACCCAAGGGGAAAGTTTTCCTACCATTCATCAGTAAGGTCACTGATCGCATTGGAAAAAGTACGATGTGGAAAAAGTTTTCAGACCACCATGAAAATAAAAGAATGTTTACAATCCGCAAAAAGATAAGCGACTTCCCCTGGCTATACCAGGTGTTTATAAAATTCCCCGCACTTGTGGACAATTTTATATTGGCAACACCTGTCTGGGCGAACATAAAAGGAACTGCCGCCTCAGACATACTGACAAGCAGAACATATGTATCAAGAAGGTCTCCACAAAATAAAATTTAGTGAGACAACTGTCATAGCAAAGAAGTTGCATTATTATGCCGTATTTACAGAGAGGCCATTGAGAATTTTTAACCACCACAATAATTTTAACAAAAAAGAGGAAGGTGTTAAACTTGATAAGATCTGGATGTCAACACTGCAGCAACAGCATAACAATTGATTAATTTCAATCGAGAAGTTTGGCAATACCAGAAACCATAGCACAGCCAACTTCACATGATTGACAGTGACGCCCTCTGTTCGGCTTACACAAACAGCACTCACTCGTACTCCGTTGCAGTACATTGCTTTACCTCAAACGATGCCTTCCAAGTCAAAGATGAAACGTCAGGGCAATTTTTTATGTATGGACCGCGGCATCTCAGCTTGTAAGTTTTAAGTGATGATAAAACAATTTAACAGCTTTCAGCCATTAAGGCCTTCATCAGTCAGAGAGAAACACACACACACACACACACACACACACACACACACACACACAGAGAGAGAGAGAGAGAGAGAGAGAGAGAGAGAGAGAGAGAGAGAGAGAGAGAGAGAGAGAGAGAGAGAGATAGAGAAGGGGGGGGGGGGACCGCTGTCTCCAGCCACTGTGACCAGTATGCGAGACTCGGCATGGCCAAGGCGAGAGAGAGGGACCATGGTGGAGGTGAGGAAGTGGCAAGGAGAGAGAAACAAGTGAGAGAATACGTCAGTGTTGTCTGACAGACGGTAATGTCCAGTGGTGCCCAAACCCTGACAGCGACAGCCTCCAGGGCTGTTTGAAGTGGCACTGGGTAACTGTAGACAGAGGCATGTACATATAGACATACCCCACCCTACACCCTATTGTAGACTGTGCAGTTCCTGAAGTACCCCCGGTAGACCCAAAGGGTGGGAGTCCGATGACCAGGAAACCAGGTTTTCTGGAGAGCAACACAAAGAGTTGGGAAGAAGCTTAACAGCTGAAGCAATTCAGCCAAGTGGCAGAAAAAACTGCCACAATTCCATTGGAGGATCAGGCTGTCTCCTGATTTAGGGTGCAGAAGACAAGGAAGATGGAAGAGGGATGGCACGAGCACTCATCTCTAGCTGTGAAGTCTGATCCTCCATGTCCATGGCGTCCCCAAGATCGGCGAAGGCCAAATCTTCAGGTGTCGCAAGAAGGATGACCTCATCCTCAGGAGCGTCAGGTGCAAGGGCTGGGGGCACTGGGGCCGCCTGTGTCTCGTTGCGCTTTCCGGTGTTTTCCTTCTTTTCTCTCTTGTCTTCCCCTCGTTCCTTGGGCCTAGTGAAGGAAGGGAATTTTTCCGGAAGGGCTTGAGGAGCATGGGAAGACTGAAGAGCCAAAAGGCTTTCTGGCCGGGGGTCCTTCAGCCACTGGCTGGTGTCCGAATTCTTGGGGGAGACTGGTGGAAGGGGCACACAGGTCCCCTTTCCAGAAGAAGCCAGAAGAGGAGAACCCTTTTCTGGCTGGGGAGCGGGGGTAACTGCTCCCGACAAGGGGGTCAGTACGGGCCCCACAGAAGATGGTGTGGCCCCAGATGACTGGGAGCCAGAGGTAGACGGGCAGCCCATATGGCCCACAGAGGGAGGCAGAGCAGTTCGAGAAGTGACCACCAGTGGTGGCGTCATCGTAGCTGCAGCATAAGATGTTAGCAGAGAGACTGGGTGCAGCCTCTCATATTTCCTACGAGCCTTGGAGTATGTCAGGCGGTCCAACATCTTATATTCGACAATCTTTCGCTTTTTCTGTAGAACAGGACAGTCCTGTGAACATGGAGAGTGGTGACCTTACAGTTGATGCAGGAAGGATGGGGGGCACAGGCAGTGTCCGGATGTACAAGATGTTCAGTCCTGACACATTGAGGCAGCATTGCAACAAGAGGACATGTGCCCAAAACGCCAACATTTAACCGTATTGAAGGCGGGATGAATGGTCTGACATCACAGCGATACATCATCACCTTGACCTTTTCGGGTAGAGTGTCACCCTCAATGGCCAAGACGAATGCGTTGGTGCTCACCCTATTGGCTTTTGGTCCCCGAAAGACACATCGGACAAAATGGACTCCACGTCGTCATAAATTGTTGCGCAACTCCTCATCGGCCTGCAGCAAAAGGTATTGATGATAAATTACCCCCTGCACCTTATTCAGGGATTTGTGGGGTCTTATCGAGACAGGAATGTCACCTAGGTGGTCACATGCTAGGAGGTTGCGGGGGTTTGTGCCTGTAGTGGGACCGAACCATCACGCAGTTTGGACATTCCGGCAACTTCTCCAAATCTTTCCTCAAGATGTTCAATGAAGAAGGAAAGCTTAGTTGCCTGGAAAGATTCCCCATCGAGTCTGGTACACACTAGATACCACGGCAAGTACAGCTCAGTCTGCTTTGTGGTCTCATGTTCCCCCCCATGATGAAGTTAGGGAAGGAAACGATTTGGGGTCATATCTTTCAGCATTAAAGTTAAATTTGTCATGCTTAGAGACACCTGACTTGCTGCCAGGATTTTTCGGTGGTTTTGTTCCTCTTCTTTACGAAATGTCCGCCCCGATGCCACCCACTCCGAAACAGGGGCTCTCCTCATGGTCACCACCCAGCCAGAGGAATGTCACCTGGCAGGATGAGCTTTGCTGGGAGTCCTGATGCCCCACCAAGACAAGCATCTACTCCTTGGCATTTATGAGGAGGTTGCAGCTCAGGCATCGGCAGTGTTATCCCTGTGTATTTCAAGGGGCTCAACCATGAGGGTACATAACAGCCCAACTACACGGACTGGCTACATGTGCAGGTGACCTAGTGGGGGGAGGGAGCGAGGAAGGAATTGGGGAGGAAAGGGCGGAGACCATGCCATAGATGCTAGGTTGGGAGTTCTTCCCTAAATAGTTCACACTAAAATGTAAATGGAGGTCAAACCCCTAGGGGGACCAAACTGGGTCAAAACTGGTGGAAACGGCAAGCAAAACAGAATTGTAGAGCCATCAGTACTGTGGAAACAGCTGGGCCGTCAATGCAAGAACACCTAGAGATGGTGTTGGGAGAGGGAGTGGGGAGGAATAGGGAAGGGAACGGGGGGGGGGGGGGGGGAACCGGGGGGGGCGGAGAAAAAGTAGGAAAGAAGGTCGCAATGGCTCGGGGACCTGTGCACGGCACAGGTGGGTTCCCTGGGGGGAATTCATAACTGGAAATATAAAAGACCACCTCATAAATAGTGAGTTAAAACCTCTAAATACCATGTGTACTGCACTACATAATTAAAATTTGTAAATTTTATTTATCTGGTACTTGGATACATATGGATAACAGAAAATGTTTTTGCATGACACCTGATGATGGCAATTACGCCGAAAGATATCTAGTGAATGAACAAATAAAATAATATATTACAGTGTTTTGGACAAACCTTTTACAATTATGTCAATCTACAGCATCTATAACACTGTAGGCACAAGATATAACAATTTGTTGACAAAAAATGTCAAACTTGACATTTAGTAACCTGACAATGCAATTTCCTCAAATATAAAATTTCATTAATGTATTGCTTTCCAATACTGAATAAATTAAGGACAAAGTTAAAGATTTTGTAAAAAATCCAAAAATATTTCATTTTACCTCATTTTGCAATAAAACTAGGCTCTTTAAAACCATAGCTCTATCCTCAAAAATAAGTATACTTGATTATCCAACACAGACTAACAACAGTATATTAAACAAAGTAAAAGGGCCCGAAAGTTACGTCATGAAAAAATGTAAACTTTGGATATTTATATCTTCTAAAGTAATCCCATTATAAACATGAAACTAAATATGTAATAGTTCAGTAGCTCAAGATACGGAAAGTAAAATTTCATTCTCCAATTTCATTTCCAAATATTTTACAAATTTGTAAAAAATATGGCATTATTGTGAAAAAGTGAAAATAGAATACATTTTAAATTTTTACAAATACTGTTTTTAATAAAGCTTCAAAACCAGTCTCATTTGAAACAGTGCGCTTTGTATCCTACCATAACAGTGGATTAATTTCTAATGGCTAACAATACTATATAAACTGGATCAAAGAAGCTGCAAATATTACGCAGAAAACATGTTTTGAGTTTGGCTATTTATATCTCATTGATTAAAGGCAATAAGCCACAATAAACATGAAACTTTGGATAAAACAGCTTAGTAACAATAGATTTTAAAGCTAAAATATTGTTCCCTGGCCGTGCTTGTATTGGAATTTGACACTGCATCATTGCACTCATATTTAAGAATATTATACTGCATGAAATTCTTGCTATTAATAATGACTTGCATTGCTTGATGGCATATAGCAATGATATAGAGCTCAAAAACTTCCATTTCAAAGATACAATTTTATAGTATTAATTATAGGTCTGAATAATCAGACACCAAAAAAGAGAAATGATAGAAGAGGGATCACTACCTTACAATAGCTGGCACTGGAGTTTGCATAGCAGCAATAGGTGCCTCCACTGCTGCTGTAATAGGTGCCACCATAGAAGCGTCCATCAAAGGTGGACCAGGCATAGGCATAAACGCAGGTGGCATAAAGCTGGGTGGAGCAGGAGGAGCCGGCGGCGGACCAGGCATCACAGGGGGTCCACTCGGAGGAGCCATCGGGGGGCGCATCACCGCTGTAAAGACAACCGATAAAGAAATGAGGCACAAATGGCAAACAACATTTTAGCACGCAATGATAAAAAACTGGTAATGTAAAACACACAGAGTAAACTCACAATGTTATGATCACATTTACAGACTAAACATTGGCTGACATGCACACAACTAGCTGGATCAGGTCAAAATAACTTAATCAGGTGCTTCCAATGGCTGTTGTTAAGAGCAAGGTGCAGTAAACATGACCACTGAAATGGTCTCACAGATATCCAGTTGAGGCAAGATCTATTAAAGAGCAATATACAGGACCCATTCTTCATGCACCCGATCAGCACATCCAATTCCAGTACCATCACAGATGTGTTCCTCCCCATTTGAATCAAGGTCATCTGGGAAAGAAGACATCAAATAACAGATTTGCTGTAACCTCTTCACAGACTTTCATGTGGCCAAAGCCAAAAAAATGTTCAAATGTTTGTAAAGCTTATGGGACTTAACTGAGGGGTCATCAGTCCCTAAACTTACAAACTACTTATGAAAAATATAATAATGGAAAGCGCAGGTTGGAATTAATAATATAGTAATAAGGACAGTTTACAACTCACCGCAAAGACGTGGCGATGAGCTGCGACAGGCATATACAAAAGACACACACATACAACACTCAGCTATCGGCCATGGCCTCCTTCAGAAAATAGAACATTCACGCAATCAAACAGGCACACAACACAGTCATACAACCATCACCTCAAGATGCCGCACTTCAAAGTGATGGTTGCATGACTGTGTTGTGTGCCTGTCTGATTGCGTGAATGTTCTATTTTCTGAAGAAGGCCACGGCCGATAGCTGAGTGTTGTATGTGTGTGTCTTTTGTATGTGCCTGTTGCAGCTCGTCACCACTACTTTGTGGTGAGTTGTAAATTGTCCTTATTACTACATTATAAACTACTTATGAACTAGCTTATACTAAAGACGGCACAAACATCCACGCCCGAGGGGGGATTCGAACCCCCGATGGGGAGCAGCCTCGCACATCATAGCATAGCACCCCAATGCGCTCAGCCGTTCCGCCGCGGCCTGACCAGAGCCAAAATCAGTGAACTAGTGGCATTTTCCAAACTACAGCAGAGAGAAAAATTATTACCACCCAGTGGCAAAACACGATGCTCAGCTGAAAAACTGACACACACAACTTCATGTCTCCTCCACAATCTCCCCCAATACATTTTTCTTTAGCGGATCTATCTTATAACAGGTATTGATAGGAAAGACTCATCTGACCTCGCCTCTTTCTTATTTGGTTATTAACTGTGGTGTTTGAGTTAGTAGCCCCGCCTACCATGACACCACTATTGATTCCCATCGCAGTTGCAGCTGCGGTATCATCTTCAGTTGACAAATAACAATTCCTAAATTCCTGTAGGAGGCCGTGTGTACTATGAAAATGATCACATGTGAGTAATCTGATCGGCTGAACTGTAGCGTAACACATTGTGGACGACGCCCAAACCAGACTTATTCAGCGGTACTTAGTCAGATGGATGGCGCCCGAATCTGACTTGTGCAACGCTAAACATCTGTAGCGACCAGTTTGCAACCTGTCCTCTGTTGGTAACCACGTAAAATGAAGTAGAAAGGTTCTCTGCATTGTGCTGCCACATAGTGAGTGGAGTTTTAACTATTTGTACGCTACAAAAGGGCTCTGTACTTCTCACTTCCTGTTGAGTCCTGCACTGCTTCCGTGTGCTACCTGCATTGCTCATACTCTGCATATTCTCGATATGGTGAATTCACATGAGAGCGATGTTTTCAATGCTTTGAAGAGGAAATAGATAATTCTGATTCAGAAGGAAATGGTGTTTATCTGTAAGAATCATATGTACAAGAGTGGTTTTTTTTGTAGAGGGGGGGGGGGGAATAAAAACATGATTTACAAAAAAAGAAATTGTATATGCTAAATTTAATAATTGATCATTAATTTTTAGAATGGATAAATGAGGTTTCATTGTTTTAGCCAACTCAATTAACATATTCGTAATTTTCAAAAAACTTGTTAAAAACAGTAGTCCAGCTGCCTCATCCAGGGTCACTTATGCCAGTCTTGAATGTGTTAATAGCTGGCACATATGATCTGTGAAATAGAGAAAGTGAATCCTTTCATTTAAGAGTGTCCTCAACATGCTACAACATTCCACAGTGCCTCAAGATTCATCACTACAGACTCCAAGTTAGATGTCACTTGTGTTTGTGCTGACACTTCAGAATTATCACCAACTGTCTCAAGGGAACTTTGTGTAGGATCACTCAGTATCTGTAAATTAAACTTTATCAGTCTGGAATTTATGTACAGAATGATTACAATTAAACTTTCAAAATGTAAAAATAACACCACTGGTCAGAATGAAATCAAATTGCAATGGAATACAATCAGAGAAGGGGGAAGGGTATGACAAAAGAAAAATAAATAAGTGTGCACGGTAAGCATCATAATTTAATAGTGGTCAACTACAAATGACAAATGAATCATACAACAATGCCTATGGTGTAAGTCTGACATTAAACAAACTGTATTACTCAGTGAGCATGGGTGCACAGGTACGATACTGTCAGTTACATAACCCCATCCACCACAGCAAGATCATATCACAATGGATGGGGAAAAAATGGTTCTTAATTCTCCTCAGGCCAAAAACTGCATAAAGACAATCAATCACATAAGTTTTTAATTGTCCTGAGGCATAAAAGCCTCTATCAAAATCAAATAGGATTTTTCTGCAACAAGTTGAAAAGGAGGTACAGCATGATGTACAACTAATCAAATTGTTTATGGGGTCATATTCAGAACATGTCACATAAGGTGTGCTTTCAAAACAGCTAATTCCGCAATCAGAACACTGAACACAACATCTTTCAGACAGTTCACAGCCAGAAGTCACACATATTTAGATCAGGTGATCAGGACGACCACATTATAAGGAAATGGAGGCTTGTAATCCTAGCATTTTCAAAATGGTGCTTCAGCAGCTGCTTAACTCAATTTGCCATGTGTGGAAGTGCAACATCTTGCATATAAGTGGCCCCATCCACACATCTACATTGTTGGAGAGGTGAAATTATGTGGTTGCACAAAGACACTCTTCGAAAAAATATGGCCCTGTGATAGATGATGCCATAAACTTGCATGAAGAAGTGGTGCTGGTTGATCTAAATGTAGATATTCTGTTGGCCATATTCGACAATTCTGTATATATTGACATACCCTATCAGATGGAAATGGGCTTTGTCTGTCCACAGAAACTTCCACAGCCACTCATCGTCCACAAAAGCAAAAGACAACAAGTCAACTTGAAGCAACTTGTGCAAATAGGTAATTCTGAATGGACAGCAAAGAAGGATGTTTCATAGCATTTTGCATCCTGTGTTTACAGGTTTGTCCAAAGTTCAGGCAATTATTTATGCACTATATATTTGCACACCACCACTCAACTCTCCGTGTATTGCTGTGACCACTTCTTTCAGTGATAATGAATCAATTAATTTCCGCCCTCTACCATGATACACACCAAAGGAACCCGTCTTTTTTAATTCCTCCCCCCCCCCCTCTGCCAGACCCACAGCACACATTGGACCAATGTCTTTTTTCAAACCCTTCACTGTCCGGAACTTCTGCAGAGCGACTTGTGCACAGTCATCATTCTAGTTAAGACTTAATTCATACTATATTATAGCAAAAAAAAAATTGAGTGTTGGTTATTTCCGATTGGACAGCTACAAATTACAGCAATGACTACTGCTATTCTCTAATTACAATTATGACAGTGTTTATCTACCCACTGCTAAGCACTAAAACAAAGATACTCCTTCATGACTGTGTGTTATGGTCTTCAGTCCGGAGACTGGTTTGATGCAGCTGTCCACCCTACTCTATCCTGAGCAAGCCTCTTCATCTCCTCATAAGAACGGCAACCCACATCCATTTGACTAACGACTTCATGATTTCATGACTAACGATCAGTGAAAATGCAGTTTTTGATTCATCAAAAGTGCCTGGTTGTCAACTGGATCAGTGTGATTAATTTGGAGAATATTGTCCCAGGAGAAAAACATTGATCTTATTTGACAGTATTTGTATTTTAATAACAGTCTTGATCACAGAGGTAAAAAATGTTTTGTTTTACTGGTTTCAACCTAATATAGGTCATCTTCAGAAATAACTCTGTTACCAACAGATGGCCTGAAAACAGCCATGGCAGTCCTAAAATCCTACAGCACTGGCCACATCGGCTGTATATTTATTATTTCTCAAGATGACCTATATTAGGCTGAAACCGGTAAAATAAAACATTTTTACCTCTGTGATCAAAACTGTTATTAAAATACAAATATGGATTAGTCTGGCCTGAAAATATTTCATTTTTTTCCGATCACTGCACTGATCACTGTTTCTGCTACCACATGCCAATTGAAACAGCTTTCAAAATTCATTCAGACTGGATGGCCAATTAACAGGTTGTTGTTGTTGTGAGATTTAGAGAGGACTAAACTACAAGGTTATCAGTCCTCTGTTCCTACCAAAGATGATACAGCCAAGTAGGAAAAAATAAAATATGGAGCTCAACACCCAGAGGGGAAATCCACAAGGGGTACACAGTGACAATGAACATGACGCTTACAACACAAACGAAGAAAACATAAATAGAAGACATCATGTATTGAACTGAGCTAAAGCAGAAAACAGTGGCAGGCTTATCACAAAGGTAATAGAGGATGAGCCAGCCACTTTGCACAGACTAAAATCCTCTCGTTATAAATAAGGCATAATCCATAAATGAGGTGATAGATTAAAGGTTCTGTAGGGGTGGGGGCCCGAGAAATCAGGCAAATGAGTCCACCACTAAATAGAACAATAAAGCCAGCTGCACATATAAAAGCTAAAACACAAGTCAGCCATTCAGGCATCGACAGCTAAAATTAAAGCAAGTGCAGTAGGCAGGTTGAAAGACTGCCACAAGGCAGCTAAAACGGACAGTCCAAGAGGATGTGGATCACTGTCAAAAGAGCACCACAACAGCAATTCGGTGGGTCCTCTCAAAGTAAAATGTGGCCATGCGTTAACCACATATGGTCAATACATAATAGGCAGAGAACAACAGAGTCTCTACGGGAAGGCCTGAGGGAGGACATCCAGGCAGCCGCAGAGGGTTTGATCGCATGGTATTTGTTGAGCATGCTCAATGTTGACCACTGTATTTTCCAAGCCTCATAGACCTTGTGGTGCAACCCCAATCAGATATCCCTTTCTGGGATACCAATATCCAGGAGCTGAGAGGTGGTGGCCAGCTTGGCCAGCTGATTGACGTACTCGTTACCCAGGATTCCAATGTGGCCCGCAGTCCAAACAAAGTCTACCAAACAGCCAGATTCACTGAGCGCAAACATGGACTTATGAATGGATTGCACCAAGGGATGGGGAGAAAAAACACTGGTCGAGGGCTTGTAGGCCACTCAGGGATCAATACAGATGCATAATACTTCCTGGGTCATTCTCGTAGTTGGTCAAGAGCATGAGATATGATGATCAGTTCCGCAGTGAAAATGCCACAGCCAGAGGCAGTGAGCATTGTTCAAGGCAGTCGCCGTGATCCTAGACATAACCAAATCTGCCATCTACCAGGGAACCTTCAGTATATATCACTAATGTGCCACAGAACGTGGCAAGTATGGCCAGAAACTGGCGACAGACTGACATTTTTGATCACAAGACAATTGCAGGTGGAGCTGCAAGCGAGCGATGGACCAAGGATGGATATGCGATTGGCAGGAAAAAGCGGAAGGTAGAGGTAGAGGTAGAGGGACTGAGTGAGGAAACGAGAGTATGAACCCAGACTGCGATGGAATACTCGAGCTGGATTGACATGGTGGGCAGGGAAGAGCAGCAGCTGGAAACAAAAGACTGTGATTTGGGTGGTGGGGCATGGCATGAACACGAGTGATGTAAGAGGCAAAAAGCTGTTGCCGGCAAAACTTTTAGGGAGGGATCCCAGCTTCAGCAAGGAGGCTTGGCACAGGGCTTTTGCGAAAAGCCCCTGTCTCTGGATGAACACTACTATAAGGATGGGATCCAGGATCTGCAATGCTGATGGTGCTGCAGAGTCATAAAACAGACTCCTGTAGTCAAGCTATCACTGAATCAAAGACCTATAAAGCTGCAGGAGGGTGAACGGGGAGCTCCCCAAACAGTGTGGCTGAGGCAGTGAAGAATGTTTAAATGTCACCAGCATTTTTGACTGAGCTGATGAAAGTATGGCACCCAAGTGAGCCGGGCATCGAAAACCAAGCTTAAAAAGCATTGTATCTATTCGGCGCATATAAATTCACCACCCAGGTATAGCTCTGGGTCCACATGAATTACCCGATGGTGACAGAGGTGCATTGTGCAGGTTTTCTGTGCTGAAAACTTGAAACCATGGGCAGAGGCCCATGACTGGGCCTTCTGGATGGCTCTCTGCAGCTGCCGTTCAGTGACACCAATACTAACACAGCTAAGATATACACAAAAGTCATCAGAAAACAAGAAGGAGAAGACCAATGACCCACAGACTGTTTATGACAACTAAAAATAGAGGTACACTGAGAACGGAGCCCTGTGGGACACCGTTCTCTTGAATATGAGGTGAGCTATGAGAGGCTAAGAGAGGGGGTGGGAATGGAAATTCTCTATAAAGATTAGAAATGGACCACATACACCCCAGTCATACAGTGTAGCCAGTATATGATGATGCTAGATGGTATCGTTCACCTTTCGGAGATAGAAAAAGACTGCAACCACGTGCTCACGTCTGTTGAAAGCAGTAGGGATAGCCAACTTCAGCGACACTAGGTTGTCTACAGCAGAGCGATCTTGGTGGAAGGCCCCCAGTTTTGGGGCGAGGAATCCCTGGTCTTGAAGAATCCACATGAGTCACTGACTTGCGGTACGTTTGAAGAGCAAGCCCAGAACATTTGTTGATCGGGTGGTAACTATCAGTCAACTGTTGATCAGCACCATGCTTCAGCATTGAGATGATGATGATATCCCACCACTGGGATGGGAAGACACCTTCTGCCCAGAGACGACTGAATTGGGTGAGAATTTGGTGTTGAAAGTCCGCTGCAATGTTACAGAGGAACTGGTTGTGATTGCTGTCTGGTCCTGGTGAGGTATTGGGCATGCACCAAGGGCACTTTTGAACTCCCACTCATTAAATGGGGCATTGTATAGTTACAAACGATGCATGTGAAAAGATAACTGTTGCCGTTCAACGCATTCTTTAAGGGCGCGGAAGTCCACACTGTAAGTTGCAGTCACCAAGCTATAAGCGTAATGTTCCACCATATACTCTGCGATAGCAGCTGGGTCTGTACAGAGAGTACCCTGAATGTGTAGACTGGGGATTCCTGTCAGCGGACAGTGCCTGAAAAAGTGCCGAACTTGGGCACAGGGAGACAGGGAGGCCCGAGATCCAATGGTGGTTAAATACCTCTCTCAAGAGTCCTGCTTAGGCTGGTGTTACACTATCATATTTTCTTTGGCAAAGAATCTGTCAGAGTCCATCAAAAATGGCGGATGAATATTTGTTATTAACCTTAGTTGTTGGTTACAAGGATTATAAATATCTATTCAAACACTTTGATTGCTTGTACGTCTACAACAATTGCAATGGCTAGAAATTTGGAAACGTGCCTTTATTTATAGAACCGTTTTCGACTGGTACCACAGCTCTCACCTCAGGTGTTTCATATAATAAGGCCTCATATCAGATATTTGTAGAAAAGGGTGAAGTACTTTTGACAAGCTAGACTGTAGACGTCATCGCTGCTTGTTTACTCACAATAATTTAAGCTGTACGGTACTCTTAAGACATATTCGTAAAAAAAAGTAGTAAAGTACTTTTGTCAATCATAATAGACATCTACAGTATAGCTTGTCAAAAGTACTTTGCTGTTTTCTACAAATATGTGATATTAGGTCGCATTACACGATACACCTAAGGCAAGAGCCGCAGTACCACTCGAAAACGGTTCTACAAATAAAGGCTTGTCATCTGGAAGACTGACAATATTGGTGATACTTGCATCTGCAATGGTGTTCTGCTCTAAAAATTGCAAGAGGTCGAACCAGTACAATTGTCACTGGTAAGGAGCCTGTGCCCTGTTTCCCCTATTGCTAGTACTCGGTCGCGCTTGCAGTAAACAAAAACTTTTGAAATATTTATATTTTGTGTAATTATATTTCGTATAAATAGTATTTGTCTGAATAAATATATGTAGGGAATTAAACAGTGTCATTACGTATTATTTCTTTCTCCACTGCAAAATTGGTGCAGAAGCCATTAATTTTCTTTTTGACGTCGTCTGCCATGCAACCAGTACTCACTTGATCGCTAACAAATTCCGCAATTGTCATCTAGCTTTCGGCTCACTGCAGCCAGATTTTATAATCAGCCTTATACAAATGCATAAATTTACTTGTTGCGATGACACACAATACGAATTATGCGGTAACATTTTCAAACAGTAAGTCAGAAACTGCTACTCCTATGCTAGCACTTCAAGCAGTCACATTTCTCACCGCAGTTAACATAAGATGAACGCTTTCTTTGATCAAATCTACAGTGGGCTGCTAGATTTGATCAAAGAATTTTTGACAAAAGGCAACTTTGAGCAAAGTTTCGTATTACACTGTCCAATTTTCTTTGACAAAAAATCTTTGTCAAAGAAAATTTGATATTGGTAATATCAGCCTTACTCTGTTGTATCAGTCTCTGAGCTTGGGTCGAGAGTCATTTAAAAGCAATCAGGAGCTCTAAAGAAGGGTGGCGCCAGTGGAGCTGGAGTGCCCATCAACATTCCCTGATGGCCTCAGAATCTCCTGTGTCCAGCAGTGCACCGATTTAGAATGGAGCAAACAAGAGGATTTCAGAACTGTGGCCTCAGCAGTGGAAACACTGGCCCTAGTGACTTAATGAACAGCTGTATCAACATCATCTGAGAGTGGAGAAGTTACCTTAGCAGCCAAGGTGTACGTGGGCCTGTCTGCCCTACGGAGATACTATAAAGGCAGAGGGCCTGCAGGTGGAGACTGTGGTAGCAACAGAAAGATGAGAAAATTTCTTGCACAAATGTCGTCATGCATCCACCAAGTAAAATGTGGGAGTAGGCTCCGGCTATATGCAGACCGGTCTATGGCTGAATATGTGCCATGTGCAACGCTAAAATGTGTTGGAGCACCAGTGTTGAGGAGGCAAATGTTCTGCTGTATCAGGAGAGTCTTAAAAAATCCCTACCACGAGCCGAGGCACATGTTCCACCCCATAAAGGGTGGTAGGCATTTGAATTCCCCAAAATATGCATATGTGCCATGCGCAACGCCAAAATGTGTTGGAGCCCATGAAGGGTGGTAGGCATTTAAATCCCCCAAAAGATGAAATAGCGGAGGAAGTTGCAATACCAACGCAGTGATGTCAGTGAGAGAGACCGCTTCATCCAGGGCAAGGAAAATGGAACAGATGGTAAATTCCTGGATGGTCCAGATTAGAACAGCAACTGCCTCTAAGAGTCGTGTGGAGAGGCACAGAAGCACTGGGGACAGTGGCGAGGACATAGACACAGATACCTCCTATGCAGCACGGTTTTTGTAGTCGGCCCAATAGCCATGAAGGGCTGGGGTCTGCTGGGCAGGAAACCAATTTTCCTGTAGTGCCAAAAAGAGCACGGGGAAGCGGCTTAACAACTGCTGCAGCTCAGCTAGACGGTAAAGAAACTGCCACAATTCCACTAGCAAATTTCGTTGTTTCTATGCCGAAATAGTTTACACTGACATTCTTTTCTTAACACCATCACCTGCTGCCAAAGATTGAGAGTCAACATTGTCTAGAACCATTGGTTCTAGGGAGCCAGTAAGGGTGAGATTCTCAGTGGAAGCAAGAATCTCCACCTCATTTTCAAAGGCAGATGTCTTAACAGTATGTGGTTTTGGAGACAGCGAAGTTTCTTTTGTCTTCTTTTTCTTAGTATTTTTAGCCTATCACTGCCCTTTGGGTGTCAAGGGCTGGGGGGGCTTCTCAAGAGTGGTTTCAGGACCCGATGCAGATCGGGAAGCCCTTCGAGCAGGATCATGTGGATCCTGCAGCCTCTGGCTGGGATCCTCCAGTCCACTCATGGAAGCCTCAGAAGAGTCACCTTCCTGGCAAAAGGAGACAGTGAAGACTGTTACTTCTACAGCTGGGAAATGTGGACTTGTGTCTCCGATGGTGGGAGTGAAGTTGCCCCCACAGGTGATGCTAGGGGAGAAATGGAGAAATGGGCGCCCCAATCCGTGAAGGGGGCAGTGGAAGGTTGATGGCCAACAGGAGCCGCAGAAGGTTGTAACAATGACAGATCTGTCATTGCCAAGGAGAGAGGAGATGACATGACAGAAACAAATGATGTCACCATATGGACGTGGCGGAGACGCTCGTATTGCTTCCTCACCTCAGTTTAAGTCAAACAGTCTAGGGTGTAGATCTCCATGATTTTGCATTCTTTGTGCAAAATAGTAGAGTCTGGTGAGCTGGTTACAGTTCACATAGACACGATGAGGTGTACAAGGAGCATCTGGGTGTGATGGGCCCCTGCAGTCCCTGCATGTGGGGCTGGAAGTGCATCGGGAGGCCATATGTCTGAACTTCTGTACCTAAAACGGCACATATGGGGAGGGACATACGGTTTTACATCACACCAGTAAATCAAGACCTTGAGCTTCTTGGGCAGTGTGTCACCTTCAAAGGCCAGGATGGAAGCACCGGTGGCAAACAGTGTAATCTTTTGGTCCCCTATATATTCACCAGATAAAGTGAACACCAGGTCACTGTAAGTTGATAGGCATATTTTTGTCAGACTGTGATAAGAGATCTTGATAGTAAATGAGTCCCTGAACCATGTTTAAGATACTTATGAGGGTCAAACATCACCCAGCCTATCACAGGTAAGTAAAGCCTTTGATTGGGCAGAAGATGTTGTTTGGATCAATACAGATCCGTTCTGCACTATGGAGAAATATGCCACCTGGCCACATTTGTCCTGAAGGTTCTCCACAAAGAATTGCTGCTTAGTGGACATGAAAGCTTCCCTGTCGGACTGTTCACAGAAGATAGATGGGTGAGTATGGCTCAGATTTTTGGAGGGCCCCGTGTTCCTCCCATGGTGTACGTTGTGTTGAATTTGGTCTTTCCTCCCTTCCTCTCTTAGAGACAGAGGTTATACATCTGCCAACATAACCTGACTTACATCTCTTCATTGCAGGTCATCCAACCCAACGCCATCCACTCCAACCAGGAGCTCTCCTCACTGGTGGCACATAGCCACAACAAAGGTCACCTGATGGGATGACCGTCGCTGGTAGTCCTGATGTCCCACAGAGATAAGCAATGACTACTTGGCATGTGAGAGGAGTTCTCAGCTCTGGCAGGGTAGAGCAACCCCTGTGTTGTTAGAGGGCTACAACCTAGAGGGTACATGACAATCCTACCACAACAGACTGGCTACTGTGCTGGATTTCAGGTGCTGTATGGATCATTATGATGGAGGGTGATCGATGTCAGTGCACTATGGAAATAACTCTCACTGAGATTAAATGTCCTGCACGATGGCTGGATGGAAGCCATGATAATTAGTCCATTCCATAATGGGTGCTTCATTAACTGTAAATACACTACTGGCCATTAAAATTGCTACCCCAAGAAGAAATGCAGATGATAAACGGGTATTCATTGGTCAAATGTATTATACTAGAACTGACATGTGTTTACATTTTCATGCAACTTGGGTGCAGAGATCCTGAGAAATCAGTACCCAAAACAACCACCTCTGGCCATAACAACAGCCTTGATACACCTAGACATTGAGTCAAACATAGCTTGGATGGCGTATACAGGTACAGACACCCATGCGGCTTCAACACGATACCACAGTATTGTGATGAGCCAGTTGCTCAGCCACCATCGACCATACGTTTTCAACTGGTGAGAGATCTGGAGAATGTGCTGGTCAGGGCAGCAGTCAAACATTTTCCGTATCCAGAAAGGCCCGTACAGGACATGCAACATGCGGTCGTGCATTTTCCTGCAGAAATGTAGGGTTTAGCAGGGATCGAATGAAGGGTAGAACCATGGGTCATAACACATCTGAAATGTAACGCCCACTGTTAAAGTGCTGTTGATGGGAACAAGAGGTCACTGAGAAGGTAACCAGTGGCACCCCATACCATCACACCAGGTGATACGCTAGTATGGCAATGACGAATACACACTTCTAATGTGCGTTCACCTCGATGTCGTCAAACACGGATGCGACCATCATGATGCTGTAAACAGAACATGGACTCATCCGAAAAATTGACGTTTTGCCATTCGTGCACCCAGGTTCGGCATTGCGTACACCATCGCAAGCGCTCCTGTCTGTGATGTGGCGTCCAGGATAACCACAGCCATGGTCTCTGAGCTGATAGTCAATGCTGCTGCAAATGTCGTCGAACTGTTCGTGCAGATGGTTGTCGTCTTGCAACAATCCGTTACAGCCATGGGGATAAGATGCCTGTCATCTTGAATGCTAGTGATATGAGGCCTCTGGGATCCAGTATGGCTTTCCGTATTGCCCTCCTGAAGCCACCGATTCCATATTCTGCTAACAGTCATTGAATCACGACCAACGCGAGCAGCAATGTAACAATACAATAAACCACAATCACGATAAGCTACAATCTGACCTTTATCAAAGTCGGAAATGTGATGGTGTGTATTTCTCCTTCTTACACGAGGCATCACAACAATGTTTCAGCAGGCAATGCCGGTCAACTGCTGTTTGTGTATGAGAAATCGGTTGGAAACTTTCCTCATGTCAGTACGTTGTAGGTGTCGCCACCAGCACCAACCTTGTGTGAGAGTTCTGAAAAGCTAATCATTTGCATATCATGGCATCTTCCTCCTATCAGTTAAATTTCGCGTCTGTAGTACGTCATCTTCATGGTGTAGCAATTTTAATGGCCAGGAGTGTACACGGTGCACCACATAAGCTGTCCTTCCCCAAATGGCTCACTCTTTGGAAGAATTTTGAATATGGGAGGTCAAACCCACATAGGGGACTGCAGATTATGGCAGAAACATGTGAATACTCCTTTTAATTTCCTCTTATGACAAGCAGGAATACCTCTGGTCTATTCTTACCTCTGAACCCATATGGGGAAACTAACAGATTACAGGTTACTGATCCTAGAGTCCAATGATACCTTCGAAATTCCATGCTTTGTCCATTCAGACACGCTCAAGTCCTCATTCCGAAGGTCACATCTGGGAGCCAAATACCATTTTCACAACATAGGGGAGAGCCCTTTGCAGACTTTCTCTGGTCACGTCTTCTGCTGCCAACTAAATCAGCGATTAAGGTGATTGTGTGACAAATTTTGATTTCACAGATTCCATGCAGTGATCACACCCCGGATACAGCAGAAAGCCCAGTCAGTCTACAGGTCGAAAGGCCTCCCTCCGGCATTGTGATGCTTCCTCTGGCCAGCGCCATTACCAGAGTGCAGCCGTCTCCAGTTGCCTTTGCACAGCCTTCAAAACCAATGCTATAATTCTAGCAACTGGCTGGCACGGATGTGGACTCCCCTTCACCAGACAACACAGTTCCCATGGATTTAGATTCCCCTTCTTCATCTTCATGCCTTAGTCACCTGTAGCCTCCTCCATGGATGCCTTTTCTTCTGGCACCCATGACCGACCTACCGTGGGTTTAGTGGATGTTCCCACTCGGTATCTAAGGGTGAATGCTGAGGTGCAAGCTGGTTGATGTCATCCACCATGGTACTGTCACCAGCTGTATGCCACGGGCAGTGTTCCTCCCCACTGTCATTTGTCATGATTCGACACTGGTGCATTGATTCCAGGAGGTGAAGTAAGGCATTGTTGTTAGCGATGATCACACCACAGCTATCGATTGACGTTGCAGTCACAGAAGCAGGATCAACACCATTGGCAACAACAGTCTCTGGATTCTCACCAAACTCATGCATTTTACAAAGACAATCTGATTGGTTCAACTATAATTAAATAGCCGGCACATACGACCCGTGAAAGAGAAAGAGAGTGCATAATTTTGTAAAGAGTGTCCTGAGCATGCTACCTTGATTTATCCAAAAACACTATATGATGATGTTCCTGTCCTCTTGTGACATCATTCCATACACCACCACCTTCAAGCATGTTCCTGCACATTATTCACAGGCAGGCTGATGTGCACATAATCTGTGACTTAATAAATGCTGATAGACTGTTCTCCCAATAGTGTACAATGTATTTCATTGTTCCTCATTTGTATCATAGTGAGAAGGATGCAGATACGTCCTTTAATGCCATTACAATGAGGTGTTGATCTTCTCGGAGGGGATGAGGATGGTCGGGGTGGTGTGACTTGACCCATTCTTCACTTTCTACAGTCTTTTGTGAACCATTCATGACACACCTATTATGCTGCCTGAATACTTTGTCAAATATGAGCAGCAATTTCCTGGATAGATACATTCCATTCTCTCAAGAACCTTCTTTTAAACTCACTGATCGGAGAGTACAGTTCACACATAAATCTGGTATCCTGTGTGTCTGCTCAAGTCACATTGATCCATTGCCTTAAATTTATAGTGACAATGATGGCTGCAGGCACATTTTTCTAGTAGATGGTGTTGCTCTGTGATATCTATGTTGACCATGAACCTGTGAACTATCAGGAATCATATGCTAATGAATTCTGCAGAGCTAATGTATATGCCTTGTGAAAATGAAATTCCATTCTCTAGTCTTTCAAGGTGGCTTCTTATAAAATCAATGATTTAATTTTCACAGATTTTATTTGTTGGTACCAAACATCCTAAGCACCTTAAATATTTCATTTGTTCTATGGTCTTTCTCTCAAATTATATTCTGACAGAATCTCATTTTGCATATTCTCATGACTTTGGTGTTACCTACATTAATCTCATTCAGTAATCTACCTGTAAAAGAACTAAAAACAAGTTAAACTTTAAGATGTGATGATGTGATCCTGATAAACTATGCAGGGATTGAATAATTAAGCATATGATAAAATATTTAAACTGATTACTAAAATATATTAAATGATTGTAGAGTTCCAGATTTAAATAAAAAGTCTAATAATACATTTACTGTCTACTTACACTCCATCACAATGCCATTGTTGATACTGTTCTGTACTAAAATAGTCTGTTTCAAATTCTCGGTTTTCCTACAATGTTCTGCTCAAAACAACCTTGGCTTGATTACCGGATCATGCATTAGTATTAAGCAAGATGTTCGTGTTAAGTGCTTCAGTAACGGAAGCTAGTTTATAGAGCTATGGGAGCAGCAGCTGTCACTACAACAACAGTTTGCAGCTCAGGATTCATGGCACATGGAATATAAGGACATGCTAATGTGACTTCTGTCAGAGCAGCTATAAAGTAAGTTGGGGCCCTAACTATGCTCCCATTGGTACTTGTATTTGATGCATCTCTGGATAGGTGTAAAGTCTATCTCTGTTATTTTGAGCTGTGGCATTCTATTTATGATACTGAGGGTAGGCTCTGCTTTTATCCCCTAGTAGTTTGTATGAGCAATGAAGGAGCTGCAGCCCTCTCTGATCCCACAGATTTGTGTTATTCTACTTTGTGCATGTCGTTAATGGCATACTATGGCAAGCTGATGCATCACGTTGTGGCTAGATTCCAATTTATCCCAGGCAGTTTTCGCCACTTGAGCAACCGACTTGCAGGGTCTCACTTGTAGGTGCAATTTCACTTGTCAGAAAGTCTCATAATCATAACTGTTGATTAGGGTTGTGGTTGTGTGCCTTGCCCAAACAAGAAACCTATGGCCACAGCATTTGTTAAATTCAATTCTAGTTTGAATACGGCGCTTAGAATTACGAAATCTTTTGAGGCTGCGTCTACAGCCCAGAAGTCATGATGTTCAAATTGGCCGCATTTATGGTAGCCATTGCCCAGTAAGGTCAACAGATGGGTCTGCATCATCTTCTCCTGTATTTTCTTCTAATTGTCGGGATCGCCAGCTTCTGAAAGGAGCCTTCAGTGCATCAATAATTCTTCATACTCCTTATCATTGTCTGACCTTCTTGTAATGTTTGAGTGGACTGGAGTCACCTCCGTCCTCTGCATAGTCTCATTCATCACTACTGCTAAAGATGCCTCGGTCCTGTCTTGATTGTGGCTGGGGAATGACAGAATCAACTTTCTGCATCAGGACGCTACTTTCAGCGCATGTGGTAAGTGTGGCAAGCTCACTGTCATATGTAAACAAATGCAAGCCAGCTACACACACAGTAGGCTGACACTGCAATACAACTGCCCAGAGCAGTAGCTCTTGTGGGTTCTACACATTGGTTTTACAACTGTCTGTCCAGGTGAGTCAATTAATTGAGTTTTTTCTGAACTCTGGTAGAGCTGTGTCACTACTCAACAAGGACATGTTGCACCAGCTGGGTTGCCTCAACTGCAACAGGCCTGGCACCGAGTCCTGTCTTACTGTTGACTATCCATTCCTTTCCTGGGTCCCTGCTGCCAAAAGATAAATACAAAAACATTGAATGAGTCCTTCCCTTTCTAGTTACGTGTTTCCCTCAGCTGCTGAAATTTTCCATTTCGACCCTTTAATAGTTACATGTTCAAAATAGAGTCTCAGGTTAATTTAGTGTCAACCTCTGTTCCTTTGATTGTGACACCCTATACATGTTCTACAAAGAGATTTTTGAATTAACATTTGGGTGCACACATAACTTTGTGGCACAAATTTCTTAGAAGCCCTGAGAGGTGTCAAAATTTTGCCGATGTCACCACTCTTTCTTAAGGAATTCATGAAGACATTCGGAAAGCTGCAAGACCTCAGTGTTATTCTCCTGGTTTCCACTCAGTCAATGGAAAAACTCCTATGGTGATCCTTAAACTAAATAGGTTGTTTCAACAATATTTTCGTGAAGGATAGGTTGCATACTCACCACTGAGACATTTGATGAGTCACAGAATGGCACAAATAAAAGAAAACAAATTGATAGTTTTCGGCCATTAAGGCCTTCATCGGTCAGACAGACACACACACACACACACACACACACACACACACACACACACACACACACACACATGACTACCATCTCCGGCCACTGTGGCCAGTCTGACCACAGAAGCCTGAGACAGCAATCATGTCTATGTGAGTGTGTGTATCTGAATGACCGACAAACTTCTGCATACATCACACTGAGGAATTATGATCATGAAGGCGCTGGCCCAATGGTATGTAACTAGCCTCACATAAATGTCCCCACTGAAAGAGCATGCTCATTCAATCAGGTGTCGTCAGCACAACATTAGTCATGGACCCACCTCGACCACTCCTGAGAAAAGGTACATAATGATATTCAAATGTTTGTAGAGCTTATGGGACTCAACTACGGGGTCATCAGTCCCTAAACTTACAAACTACTTATGAACTAACTAATACAAAGGATGGCACAAATATCCATGCCTGAGGGGGGATTCAAACCCCCCGACCGTAGTGACCGAGCAGACCGTGACTGGAGCGCCTCAGTCCCCTCAGCCACCGCGACCGGCCATAATGATTTTCTAGGGGCTATTTGGTTGCTGGTAACTAATGCCCTCTACAACTTCTGTTTGGTTTGTAGTATGTATGTCGCCCACTACCATTCCCTTGCAGTTGTACCTAAAGAGGATTTTTGAAACCAACAGGATACCATGTAAAATCATGGATTCGAATTTTCATCAGCTTATTTTCATCCTTTTTGTTGCCATAACAGAATTGTCCACTTGCCCACCGTCCCTTTCATCCCACCTACAATGGGGAAGCTGATAAGATAGTATGCACATTTATAATTCAGATTAGGAAAGCCTTATTGGCATTGTCAACAGCTCTGCTTGGTTTCTAAGGGGTGAGTCCGTTCTGCATAAGCTTCGGCATCACATTAGCAGACTAGCTTCATCCCATTCAGTGTTACTGTCTTGCTCAGAAGTTCACATAAACATGCAGTAACTGTGCCTTGAATCACACTTTAACCCACCATCCAGGGGTTACTAAAGGGAATGTCTTAGTTGTCATCAACTCTTTGACAGTAATATCAGTGGCATCTGCAATAATAGCCAGCTCTGGCCACATCATTGGTCATCTTTCACGTTACTCTGCCCTTGCCACCTTATCTGGCTACTGGTCACTGCTAGGCCAACCTATCACCCACTCTCCTCTTCTCCTGGCTCAGTACATTAAAAAGAGTTCCACCTCTGTATCACTGGTTGCGCACAGGTTGATGACTGAATCACAGCTTGGGAACTGATTGTACTGGAAACAACTACCTCTGTCCCCCACCAGTGGTGCCAACCAAGCCCCCTACCCCAGATGAATTGCTGCCACCACCACCACCACCACCGCCGCCACCACAACCAGCACCAGCACCACAACCGCCACTGCATATTCTCCCCAATGAGATCAGTCTCGAATTGACAGTCCTACATCAGCTGACAGATTCTTCACACAAGTTCTCGCCCTCCCCACCCCACCCCGTATCTTCCTGGTAAGCACCAGTGCCACCCTAGACATTTTCAAGAAAATCAGCTCCGAGCCAGTGGTCGTGGCTCCAATAGTTTGACCTTTTTTGCCCCAGATGTAGATTATGGGACAGAGGTAAATATTCAATATCCCCTGCAGCAGAAGAGATTACCATGGTTTAGCATTACAAACAGAGGTAACTGGAGATGTCATAAGTGTGTACAGTGGGTTATGTGGGCAGACTTGCTGTATGAGGAAGTGTGCATGAGGCTCAGTCATATGATGTCGCAAGTTTACTGCCTATTTATGCTTCTCCTACATCATTTTTGAACCTACTGTCACCTGGGCTAGACAGTTGTCATTAAGTGTCTGTTGTGAAATACATGGCAGTGGAACCAACTACGGACCACCACAGACACGATGCCCATGGCCGCATCCTCCTGGTCCACGAAATCCTTCCTGGGAGGCATAAGGGCTCAAATGGCCCAGGCGCAGTTGCTCCCTCTTGAATGATGGCATGGAGGGACCAGCATCAGAGAGAGATCCACCATCGCTGATGCAGAAGTCATCTCCATATCTGAATGCCAGTGACGAGAAACCGCTGACGAGTCCAGGCTTGGTGGGCTGTCTACATCTACATAAATACTCTGCAAGTCACACTGAAGTGTATGGTGAAGGGTTCATCAAACCACTTTTATATTACTCTACAGTTCCATTCTCTAAAAGTGCACAGGAAAAGGGAACACCTAAATCTTTCATTTATGACGGGATTTCTCTAATTTTATTATGAGAGTCATGTCTCCCAATGAAGGTGGGTGCTAACAATATATGTCTGCATTCGGAAGAGAAAGCTGGTGAAAGAAATTTCGCAAATAGATCTTGCCACAATGAATAATACCTTTTCTTTAACCATTTCAACCCCAACTCATACCTCATTTCCATTACACTTTCTTTCCTATATCACGATAATACGAAATGAGCTGCCCTTCTCTGGTCTTTCTCTACATTGACCATCAGTCCCACTTGATGGGGATCCCACAATGCACAGCAATACTCCAAAATCGGACACACAAATGAAGTATAGGCAGTTTCTTTAGTAGAACTGTGAGGAATCCTTGGTGAAGACAGCTCTGTGGAGCACTGTATGGTGCCCAAGCATCCGACCACAGTTGAGTGTCCTCTGGAGCATGGGTAACAGACAGCCACAACGTGGTGATGCCCTCGGAAGGCATCGGAGGTATCCGGCACTCAGAATCTGGTGAACTGGCACAGTACGGGGTTTTGAGAGGGAAGGGAAACCCAAGTGTGGGCAATGGATGGGAAAGCTCTGAGGAATAACAGGGAGGGCAAAGATCAGGGGGGAGGAGAGGGGGTTGGGGAGCAACAGTCCTCCCACCCGACTCACAACTGGTACTCATGACGAGTGAGCATGTGGTCTCACAGAGTGAGAATATTTAATTCCCTCATTGTTATTGGATGATGGCTGGCATCAACCGGACCTACTGGCCGTATCATCGTGCCCATATTCGAGTACCAGGCTGAAACCAATGTGACAGCTGGGTTGGCAGACAACGTGGAGCAGGCAGGAGCAGGAGAAAGACGGTCTTCAGCTGTCTCCCATATAAAAGCTCAGCAGGTCTTTCCTCCTTTATAATTGTCGACTGGTATGAACTAAGAAACTTGACGAGGATGGCCTCAGCTGGGAATTTCACAATATCTGTGCCTTAAAACTATGCACCAACTGTTCAGCCTCACCATTTGACTGCAGGTAAAATGAATAGGCATAGACATGCTGAATACCATTTGCAGTGCAGTACACATGAAAGAATTCCAAAAGAAATTTGGGACCATTGTTCTGTCACCACTGTTTTTGGTAGACCCTCCCATCAATCACAAAAATTTTTGAAAGAGCCTGTTTCTCGAACTGAGAATATTTTCTTTGTGTAGCATTTCAGCGCCTTTGAGGCATAAGCCGCCGGTCGCTCTGTGCCATCAGCAAAATGGTGTGCCAGTACCAGCCCCAACCTGTAATCTGACACATCCATTGCCACTTGTATGATTGCATCTGGCTGAAAGAGGGCTAAGCAGGGGGCTGACTGCAAGTAATTCTTTAGGGTCTGAATGCCATTTCACAACCACAAGACCACACCTTTGCGGCATAGTCGTGGCTCCATATTCTGTGAATTAGTTATGATGCACTGTCAGTGATAACTATGATTTTTTGCACGATCAATATCACAATGAACACAATATACTGGTAAAAGTGTCTGATGAAAAATACTCTTGGTCTCCACTGTAAACTGTCTAACAATCGGGATCATATGCTTATTGTAGTTCAGCAAAAGAGTGATGTAGGGATCTCAGTTGCAGGTACATTTGCCTGTTCAATAAGGAAGCACCTGCTCCCATATCCACCCATAGCTGCACTGGTTGTGCATTGATGAAAAGAATGATAAACACCTTATTGAAAATCACCAAGTGCTTAGGCCACTCTTGCTGTCTCTTCATGTGATTGTGAAGAGCGGCAGAACATGGCGATATGCCCAGTTTTATGGCAGGCACTACAAAGGAACCAGTGATCTCAAAGATGTTTTTTAAAACATGTGGAGCAGGAAGGAAGTTGTCATAGAGGAGACCGATTTCCCCGGAGCAGATGTGTCCCGGTCTGGGAGTTGTTGATGGGCGTGCCATCCTGCTGCTATTTCCCTGTCATCCGAATTTAGGAACCCGTGACATCGATCATGTTGTGCATTTAGTACCTCTACTTCCACCCATGTGTCAAGTTGTTGTCCTGTCGATCTAGAAACCTCTTAAGCCTGTCCCACTGCCAAAAACTGTTTGAGGGATGGATCATCCAGCTGCAGGGCCTGTTACTGGACTTCCTTGTCAGTTGCAGAGCAGATAATAGCGTCCCTCAGCATGAAATCTCCATACAATTCGCCGTGTTTAACCATCACAAAAATGACACTTCCAGTTCCGTCCATGCAGTTTTGTCGCCTTTGCTCTGTATGATTGATGAGGTTGATTTTTATACCAGTTATTCCACCTGAAACACAATTAACAGCACATTGTTCCGATAGTACAATGGCATTAACTTGCAAGTCATAAAGTGACAAAACACAACAGTTCCGTAAATGGGGCCAATTTGAAAAGCAACTGATACATCTCTGGCTGAAACAAAGACAAAAACAGGGGTTTAATCATAGTGGTATCTGTTATCTGAAACACTGTGAAATGTTGCCACAAATGCATGCCATAAGAATCCCAGTCTTCTGCTGCCTCGTCATATGTGGAAAACAGGAGTGGATGTACTACCAGTGCAGGTTCTTGTCTGTTGACAAGACCCACTTATAACTGCTACCTACATGAAATAAACATGCTCTGTTTTCCACCATTAAAAACAAAAGATTTTGGGATAAGTCGCCTCCTCCTGTTGACTGATGTACTCCAGGGTACTTTGGGTCACTTCGTAACTGACTGTGTGGGTAATGTTCTTCTCTGCTTTGTTTTCAGTGAGATCTTCCTGTGATGCTTTCTGAATGATCACAATTTGGATGATTTCTTCCCCAGTCAAATCAAAACAGTCATTTTCCATCCACTTTTCAACATCTTCAAAGTTCGTGTCTTCACAACCTGGTGGCTTCTCCAATAAATGCACCAAAATTATGTCATTTTTGTCTGTTTCTGCTATGTCAGCTTGAGTTTAAGTGTTGCCTCCTTCTTCACACCACTGACAAGTTGCCTCAGAGTTTCTTCTTCTACTTTTTTTTTTTTCCAGGAGCTTGCACAAAATCTATCTTCAGCATCAATCACACCAATTCAGTATTCAGACAGCTTGTGTATGTAATGTTTTTTCATCACCTCATGAACACCTTCGTGCAATCGTTGATATAATGATGTTTTGTTTGGTAGAAGAAAAATATCCCCTTCTTGTAGATCAATTGGATGAAAAGGAGCATGTCCACAAGAAGCAGCGCTTTTCGAGGAAGTTCACTTTGCTACGTGTCTTTTTCTACAGCTGGAACAAACTCTATCTGGAACTATAGTCGGGCTGCTGAAACATGTCACTTCAAGGTCACTCTACGAGTGTTTTGAAGTTGCCAGTATGACTGAAAAACAAATGACGAACTCGAGTCAGTGCATCTTCTGAACCAACGCAGCACAGCAACAAACGCCGGTTCCATAGTCATCACCACCACGTCGCTGCAGTCGCTGCACTCGCCTGTCAGTATTCAAACAGCGAATTCAGGCCACGTTCGGAACAAAAATTCGAACATAAAAATATTAGCCGCGAACTTACAAAGTATTAGAAACAAAGTTCCCGAATTTGCAGCGCTGCATGGAAGTTATTGCGCTCAGATAGTTTTAGGCACCGAAAGCTGGCTAAATGATGATGTGGCAAGTTCAGAAATATTTAGCGAATCGTGGAATGTATATCGGAAAGATAGATCTGATACAACTGGAGGAGGAGTGTTCATCGCTGTGGACAAAGATATTGTTTCTACTGAGATCGAGGGTGAAAGTAACTGTGAAGTTATCTGGGCACGCATAACAGGTCTAAAAGAAGTAAAGTTAATAGTTGGGTGTTTTTACCGGCCCCCCAGTGCTGCTGTAGCAGTTTTAGAATCATTCAAGGAAAGTCTACACCAGGTAGTGCATAGGTATCCGGGCCATGCAATATTAGTCGGAGGTGACTTCAACCTTAAGAGTATAGATTGGGACCTCGCTAGTTACATTTCAGGCGGTACAGACAAGCAGTCTTGCGAGCTACTTTTGGACACATTCTCCGAAAACTGTCTTGAGCAGTTAAACCGGCAACCCACGCGCAATGGAAATATTCTAGACCTTATAGCCACAAACAGGCCTGACCTTATTAACGATGTCTGTGTAGAGACAGGAATTAGTGATCACGATATCGTCATAGCGTCGATGGTGACCAAAGTTCATAAACCAGTCAAGAAGGCTAGGAGCGTGTTTTTGTTGGGAAAAGCCGACAAGCAAATGTTACGATCGCACTTAGAAAATGAATGGGCATCGTTTAATTCTGGGACTATGGATGTAGAGGAATTGTGGACTAAATTTAAATGCATTGTTAATGAAGGGTTAGAGAAATATGTGCCAGTAAAGACGATTAAGGATGGAAAAGATCCACCGTGGTATAATAATAATGTTAGAAAGCTGCTGAGAAAGCAAAGGCTGTTGCACTCTCGATTCAAAAAGGAACACGCAAATAATGACAGGCAAAAGTTAGTAGAGATTCGTGCGTCTATAAAAAGATCGATGCGTGAAGCATACAATAATTATCACAGCCATACCTTAGCAAAAGATCTTTCCGAGAACCCGAAAAAATTCTGGTACTATGTAAAATCGATAAGCGGGTCAAAGCCCACTGTCCAGTCACTAGTTGATCATTCCGGGGCAGTAATAGAAGAAAGCAAACGGAAAGCTGAAGTTCTAAATTTAACCTTTAAGAAATCTTTCACGCAGGAGGACCGCACAAATATACCATCATTTGATCAACGTACCAATTCCGAAATGGGGGACATAGCAATAGGTATTTCCGGTGTAGAGAAGCAGCTGAGAGAGCTAAATACGAAAAAGTCTGCTGGTCCGGATGGAATACCAGTTCGTTTTTACAAAGACTATTCTGCGGCATTGGCCCCCTACTTAGCTTGCATTTATAGCGAATCTTTAATTCAGCGCAAAGTTCCTAGTGATTGGAAAAAAGCGCAGGTGACTCCCGTGTATAAGAAAGGAAAGAGAACTGACCCATACAATTACAGGCCAATATCGTTGACATCGGTTTCATGTAGAATTTTGGAGCATATTCTCAGTTCGAATATAGTAAATTTCCTTGAAACGGAAAAGCTTCTTTCCATGAATCAGCACGGGTTTAGGAAACATCGTTCATGTGAAACTCAGCTTGCCCTTTTCTCACATGACATCTTGCGAGCCATGGACGAAGGGCAACAGGCGGATTGTGTTTTTCTCGACTTCAAAAAGGCGTTCGACACGGTACCACACTGCAGACTGCTAACGAAGGTACGAGCTTATGGAATAGGTTCACAGATTTGTGACTGGCTGGAAGACTTCCTAAGTAATAGAACGCAGTACGTTGTTCTCGACGGCGAGTGTTCATCAGAGACGAGTGTATCGTCAGGCGTGCCCCAGGGGAGTGTGATAGGACCGATATTATTCTCTATCTATATAAATGATCTGATGGACAGAGTAAGTTGTAATTTGCGGCTGTTTGCTGATGATGCTGTGGTGTATGGGAGGGTGTCGTCTGTAACTGACTGTAATAGCATACAGGTTGACTTAGACAAAATTTCTAGTTGGTGCGAAGAATGGCAGCTAGCTCTCAATGTAGAAAAATGTAAGGTGATGCGCATGAGTAGGAAAAACAATCCCATAATGTTCGAATACAGCATCAGTAGTGAGCTTCTTGATGCGGTCGCGTCGTTCAAATATCTAGGCGTAACATTGCAGAGCGATATGAAATGGAACGAGCATGTAAGGACAGTTGTGAGTAAGGCAGACAGCCGACTTCGGTTTATTGGGAGAATTTTGGGAAGATGTACTTCAACTGTAAAGGAGACCGCGTATAAAACGCTTGTACGACCACGTCTTGAGTATTGCTCAAGTATTTGGGACCCGCAGCAGATCGGTTTGAAGGAAGACATAGAGGCGGTTCAGAGGCGAGCAGCTAGATTTGTTACCGGTAGGTTCGACCAATGCGCGAGTGTCACGGAAATGCTCCGGCAACTCAATTGGGGATCGCTGGAAGAAAGACGACGTTCTTTTCGTGAATTCCTGTTAAGTAAATTTAGAGGGCCGGAATTTGAAGCTGAGTGTAGTACGATATTGCTGCCGCCTACTTACATTTCGCGTAAAGATCACAAAGACAAGATAAGAGAAATTAGGGCTCGTACGGAGGCATATAGGCATTCTTTTTTTCCTCGTTCAATTTGGGAGTGGAATAGGAAAGGAAATGCCTAGTAGAGGTACAGTGTACCCTCCGCCACGCACCTTACGGTGAATTGCGGAGTATGTATGTAGATGTAGATATGAAAGCTTTGTGTGTTCATGTGCAATTGTCTGCTTTTGTGCTGTGTGTCATTTTACTGCTTCATGTACATGTTTTGTTTATTAAAAAAATATCACCAAAATGGTGTCTTCAACCAAATGACAATCCATTGCATTGCTGTCTGCCCTTAAATAGCCAGTCAATTGAATTAATCAGAAGAATGTGTGAGTTCTACGAACAAGAGAGAGAGAGAGTGTTTCTGTTCATGGGTAACCATCGATTCTGGCTGATAAAGTTTTAGAGAATACCTCGAAAACTCTAGGACTGAGTCAAAGAATGATTATAAGGAGAGGTGTGCTGCTTCAAGAACTACAAGACAATGAAGCAAACTGTGTGTGAGATAACCCATTTGAAGAAAACAGTGTGTTTTAACTGCCACAGACAAGGAAAAGAAGCAGTCTCACCCTGTTACAAATCTCGATTTGCTTCAAACTGCTGCAGTTTGTTGTCATATTTATGGCTATTATAGCCAGAAAGAATATACCACTGTAGCAAAGCTGCTAATTTTGTTAGAAGCATGTGATCTTTTCTTTGGGGGGGGGGGGGGGTCTATGAAAACTATGTTAAGAGGTATGGGCTTCCACTTCAAAAAGTTAAATGGATGAAGACTGTTACTTGAAAAATCACATGTTGTTGCAGCTAGAAGTATATTCTTGCATAAAATTAAAGACAATGGTATCCATTCCATTGTATGTTTAGATTAAACCAGGGAAGCTGTTGATAAATGCTGGATAGACAATACTCCCAATAGCAGTGGTCATCAGCCAACAGGAAGAGGCACCAGATTAATTGTGGCACAAGCAGGCTCTTCAAATGGATTTGTGAATGACGGATCAAGAAAAACAGGTGATTACCACGAGGATATGGACCACCAACATTGCCTGCAGTGTTTTAAAAATTTGTTGTTGCAGGTTAGTGTCCCAAAAGTGTTTGTAATGGACACTACACCTTACCACTCAGTCATATTAGACAAACCTCCAACAACTAGTGGCCATAAGGAAACTATGGTACAGTGGTTGCTAGCGAGAGACATTGCTGCAATATGAGTATGACAGTGCTGCGGTTGTATTCACTTGTGAAGGAAAATAAGCCTGTGACACCTACAAATGTAGTAGACAAAGTTGCAAGGGAACAGTGTCATACAGTAATTAGACTACCACTGCATAACTGCCATTTCAACCCGATTGAATTGGTTTGGAGTGGTGTCAAGACATACATGAGAAAAAATACCAAGTCTTTTACTATAACGGAAGTGGAAAGACTTACATGAAGGACCTGCTAATGTTGATGCCACTTCATGTGGAAAGAAAGTAGAGCATGTTGGTAAACTTATTAAAGAAGTGCAGACTACAGACAGCATAATAAATCAGTGCGCTGATTCGAATGTCAGTGATGATGGAGAAGTTGATGAAACTGCACCACTGACTTCATAAACTGGTTACTGTAAATTTATGCAGAATTAATTCTTTCACTCAGCATCACAGAATGCAACTGTTTCTTTATTTCGTATTACGATTGTTGGTTGTGTGTTATTTGTCATGAGTAGCTTTACATTATTGTACATTTCATGTGCATCTATTATGTTAACAATTCGGAATAACATCTCGTAGACACTGTCCTTAACTTAGACTGTTGTTTTATTTATTTCATGGTTTCTTATATTAACAAATTGTATTTTTCTGCAAGTGGTTTGTTTGCTGTCATAAACACATTCTGCGTTACACTTCCATAGAAATTATTATGCGACCGTTCCTATTCACGGTGTTAGGCAACATTTCCAGTATATATTTTGGACATTCTGAGCTATCAGCTGTTGTTGTAGTCGTCTGCTGCATACCTATTGCAACCTCGCAGTCACAGCATAGCCAACTACAAACAAACTGTCAAGTGTTATATTTCAGCGGCCTGACTATACTTTTTGAAGATGGCACCATATATCCATGCCTTAGACTGACTCGTGTACCACAATGACAAACGTTTATCAACTGGTTGCTGTCTAAATGCTCTTGGTTTTTTGGATTTGCCAATTAAAGTAAGGCACGTTTATGAAAGCTAGTGGTATTAATGCATGCAAGGTCAGTAATTCTTTCTTATATCCAGATGCCTTTTTTTTTTTTTTTTTTTGCACAACATTTTGTAATTCAACCTAGTTCCATCACAGTTGTAAAGTTGATCGCTAGTATAACCTCCATTGTCAAAGATCGTATGCATTTTCTTTTTTGTGCGCAACATTTTGTAATTCAACCTAGTTCCATCACAGTTGTAAAGTTGATCGCTAGTATAACCTCCATTGTCAAAGATCGTATGCATTTTCTTCTTAAAATCAGCGATAACGGCTTCATTCCCCGATAATAATTCACCGCTGATGGCAATTTTACGAATGCCATGCTGCTTCTTGAACCGATTCAGCCAGCCACCACTTCCGAGGAATTCTTGCTCCTTTCCTTCAATCAGTTTATAAAAAGTCATCGCTTTTTGATGAAGGAGAGGACCTGATACTGGCAGACCTTTGGCTCTTACTTTTACATGCTACAAAAATAAGACCTCTTTTAACTGAGAATGTGCACCTTTTCTCATTGTTTTTTGAGATTTCATTGTGCTGTCTTACACTTGGATGAAACAAAATTCTTCAATTTCTCATCAATTTGTCATCCAATCAGTAAATGTAATCCTACCGACGTTCAAATCCCCAACAACTTTGCCCGTGGCTCACCAGCATCAATTATATGCAAAGTGTGAAGCTTTTGTTCCAATGAGATCACATTCTTTCGTTGTTTCACACCCTTAAACATACTCAGCATATTTTTTTTTTTTTTTTTTTTTTTTTATCAGTACTCAAATGATTCTTTATTTTTGTTTTTGCCCACTTATCTCTGGTCATTTTTTAGCAAAAATGTTAAATTGAAAACACACAAATACACAACTTGACAATACTCTAGATGCATTAGACAAAGCTTTTGACTTTTGAAGCCAGGCTGTGGCAGCCATCAAATGACAACAATCAATACATCTGTCCCCTCTCGCCTATCTTTCTTCCCACCACTGATAAGTTACCTTATGATCTAAGAGATCTAACAACAGAAATTATAGGAATTAGTCAGCAATTCAATGAATGATGCTTGTCTGCCAACACAGCAACACAACAGCGCATTTTACCTTCACTGTTAAATTGTTAAACGCTCGGCATCATCTGATGTACCGACAACAGGTGGAAAGTGTTTGACGCCGCAGTCTCATTCTCGGTCTCGACAGGGCTACGCCACACTGCGTACAGCAATACTGTACTCCCAAGGAGTTCCAACAGAGAGCAATGGCATGAATCCTTGAAATATGAACAAGAAACACACTTAAACTTCAACCAACACACGCATAATTTATGACACATGGACTTTTCACATGTGCCAGTGCACTGATTAGCAATAACAGCCAAAAAACACCAGTGAATGCATTCCTCCAGGTGCAGACAAGTGTCAGTCTGTAAGCATACTGTAGTAAGCACTTGCATTATCGAACGCTAGCATCGATAGATGCACGGTCCACCAGTGACTTGTTTTTGGAGTGTTCCAGTGTTGGTGCGATTACGAGCCCGCGCACTCAGTGGGAGTTAGGTCTAGGAGTGACACAATACATGTCTGAGGAAATGAGCAAAGTCATCGTGAAAGAATCTTATCAAGTGTGCTATGAAGTAAAGTGGATCATTTCAGTACCCTATCATGTGGAAGTACAAGTGAAACATAGGCCTATCATTATTTCGTTACATGTGTCGTTCCCGTATTGTTGCTGTTATGTCTCAGCCGCGGCACGACGGTAATCATCATCAGAATATGTGAAGTTGAGCTTATGTTAATTAATTAGTGCCATGGCTGGAACCTTCGTATCGCCGACCACACATCAAGATTTTCGGACAGCCACGTCGCGAAACAGTAGACAAGTATGAAATCGCATTATTGTTATGAGAAGTGTTGACTGGCTGAACTCAATTTTAACAAACTGTGATTTAAATTATCTTAACGAGCACAGACTATTGTAGCACCATCCGCACATCAAGAAAGATCGGGCAACCGCGCCGCGAAATAATGAACTGCCAATCTGTGTGAAAGTGTAAACTGGACCACATGACATTATCGTTACGCATACATGGACATGTCTGTTCAATTTGAGGTGCATCCTCTTTCTTTATACAAAGTGATTTATTACTGTCTACTGATTAAACATTTCTGTTTAGCCGTTATTAAATTGTTGAGTGGTGCAACCACGTGTTTGTGTGTATTATCTAATATTTGCTGTGACTTTAATTGTGATTAGTGTTATATGAGTGATTAATTGTCTCATAGTAAAGTTCTGCCGGCAGAATTAGGTGCACGGTCATTATAACAAACATTTACGCCTTATCCACTCCACCGGTAGTGTAGTTAGCATTAACAAATATATTCAGTGCAATATTATATGAATATTTTACCGGGGCAGTTACAAGTCAAGCTAGCCAAAAGCTAGCTATGTGATGCATCAGACAATGTGAAGTGAACTGTGAAAATTGGAAAAATTTGTTCATATAAATGTGATTAGGATAAATGGAAGTTTACTATACGGCATACAGTCTCCAGTACATCACAATACACATTAACCATACACTACGTCCCACAATTAAATAACTTTAATTACTTATGAAATAAAATCACAACAGATAGAAAATTTTTGGGCAACATAAAGCAGACTGTAAAGGCAAATCCAATACAGCGTACTGGAAGGGAAAATGTGGAACTTTCATCAAGTTACTTAAATAAAGGAACAAAATAAGATATAGTTAGGGTTTCTGCGGGAGTGTAGTCCTGTATTGCTCAGAAAATTAAACTTTTGGTGCCAAGAAATGTCTACAGGCATTAGATATGTGATGGTGGAGAAGGCTGGTAAAGATATTGTAGACAGCAAATGAAATAAATTCTTAGAAGACATAAAAAAGAGCTCTTGCTGCAAAATTATAGGAGCAATCAATTTTCGGGCTCTATTGACACTTGTAAGGTGGCTACTGAATGGAAATTTCCTACTTTACGTTTTGGGATTATATATGTTGGCAACAGCATATATATGAACATCTTTGTTGGGTCCGCAAGGATTATCTTTGGCGCCCGGTAGGCGGGGTTTGCTTGGTGTTGCCGCGCAGGGAGTCGGAGAGTAGTAGCGGAGTGTGACGACTGCACTGGAGCTCGCGGTGGACACAGCCCAGAGTTCTTCATGATGTTGCTTATTTTTTGGTAATTTACTTTAAATGTTTTTTGCATTGTGCAAGGTCGCTCATTTCATTTTATTTAATTTTATATCACTTTCCATTCAGTAAGAACATATACACAACGTGGATTAATTCGTGGCTCGTCACTGTAATTGTTGTAATAACATGGATAGGGTATTAACCAAATGTAATAATAAAAAACAGTTCCTTTCACAGTTCCTATTAAGTAACCCCGTTACACACACATCAACCAGTCCTGTTGTACACTTTAATTTTTGTGTTAATTAAATTTTGAAAGAACTGGTCAAGGCATGATGACAAGAGTAAGAGGAAGATGGTAATATACCAGTTGGATCTGAGATGATGCAGTAGTTGCCTCATACAAGGAAATGAAAGAATTACGTAACAGGGAACAGTGACAAGTGGAGCAGAATTTCTACAAACTAACCTTAAGACTGACATTTAAGAATACACTCTTATCACTTTTGCAATTGTTCTTTGATTATTCAGTAAACATTGCTTGGATATTTTTCTTTGTCCTTTGTAAAGAAATTGCAAGATAGTGCTTTATCAGTATTGAACTATCTGATACATTATCATCAACCAGACCCAAGTACACCAAATGTTATTTGTAATTTCTTTCATCAAAAGTCACTTCAAACTCATTATTTATTTCCTTTTATTTTTACCCAAAGAAAAACTAATACTCTAAACATCGTGATGTCTGATGTGCTGCATTAATATATTTGTATGAAATGTTTACTGTAATTAATTTCAGATGGTTTCTAGTGGGGAGTTGATTGGTAGCAAAATGTGTCTTCAAAGTTGCAACTTGATTTGAAGTTAATTGTTCAAAAATGATTTCCAAGCATTTCAAGCAAATGATAATATTCCGGTACAAAGTAACAACAGTCCCACTGAAAACTGATTTTTTTTACAAATCCCTAATTTCAAATGTGTTTCCCCACCTGATATGGTGATACTAACTTTGGTAACATGGAGTGAAAAACAAGGAAAAGAAAGATGTTAAGTATTATACATTTGTTGATTTAAACAACACAAATGTAGATGAAACAAACTGACACATAGAGACTTTTAATGGAAGGAATGTGGCCGATACATTTTTAGTAAATTATCAATATTTGGTTTCACTTTCATTAGGATTAACCTTAACCCTTAGCTGGTACCATACATCTGAGAGACGGCTGTCGAAATTCCTGGCAGCCATACCCTCCCTATCTGGGGTCGGTCCGCCCTTTCCCTCTGTGTACCTTTCAGTTGGAGTGGTGACTTCCTGCAGTGGTGGTAGGGTGCTGCTCGCCCTGTTTGACCTTGAGTAATTGTGCGGCAAAGTCGGCGCAACATCTCGCAGATGTGTGATACCAGTTGTGTGAGTATTTTTCGTCAGACACTTTTACCAGTATATTGTGTTCATTGTGATATTGATCGTGCAAAAAATCATAGTTATCACTGACAGTGCATCATAACTAATTCACAGAATATGGAGCCACGACCAGATCCATCACACCAATCAAAACAGCCTAAAGAATCTCCTTATTCTCGACGAGCTCTGAGAGGAAATTATCCAAATTTAGAAATGTATGTTCAGTAAATTTTTTGTGTGTGTTATATATTTTTGTATTTTGAAAATGTTTTAGGCAGTTGCCACAGAGAAGAATCAATAGTGTATTGTGTAACAAGGGAAATTGTGGCCTGTGATAAACTTGAAATTTAGCGTCAGAGTGTGCACTGTTCCCACAAATTTTCCAGTAATTTGGTTTATGTTCCTCATTATTAGTTTTTTTGAAAGGCTAGAATGGCACAGCATTAAGAATTAAAAGCTTTTTTGCTTCAATTTTGAGAAATGTAGAAAAGTTCACATTTTCAGAGCATCACTTGCATATTTTCTTTATTCTCGATATGTAAATTAACATTTTGCTCATTTTTTTGCTGTCTTACGTCTGGAAAAACCCAGGTTGTAATTACTTGAATTGAACAGAAAACAAAATGGTTATAACAATATTGTATAATTCAAAAGAAAACTTCAGGTATCTGACACACATGATACCAGTTACGTTAGATAAGCCATGGTACCAGTTAAAACCTCTTTCCACCACGTATGAAATTGGGAAAACTATCAAAAACTGTCTTGCAATAGTCCACAATCAAAGGCAAATAACAGGTATGTCTCTCTGGAGCCAGAGCATAAAGAATGGTCATCTTCCTATGTTTCTTTGGCTGCTCTTTGAAATGTAATAAACGACTTAAATTCTGTGCAGTAGGAACTGCTACACAAAATGCAGAAAAACTGAAGAAGTCCACATTCACTCAGCGCACAATATGTCAATATATCCCTTTATGAGTGACAAAATATTTGCTGGCCTTTCATTGGCAGCATCCAATACTCGTCCCACTCCTTGGAGAAGGGCAAGGAGTAGTAGTTTACTTAGTGGAGCTATGAAAATAATCAATAACGTAGCTGATGGTTTCATAATTTGAAAAGTATGCTGAAGTTCCTCTTTGGAGATTTGCATTTAACTAAATGTAATATTATCTCTATTGAAATACATGTGAACCTTTACATATGTTGTAATGCTTTAGAAGTTGCAATATATATGTCATAACTGATCTCCCCTCTTTCCCCTCCCTCTGCAAAAACAAAAAATCTGACTATGGGCTTGCAGCAGCAGACCTAAAATTCTGAATTCCTCCACCCCTTTCGCTTAGCCAATGAAGCGAACAGTGACATACAAAGGATCAAGGTTCAGCATTGTGAGAACAATTCTGAATTTTGGTTGTGATCTTCCTAAATGTAAATCATTAAGGTGGACCCTCCATTTACAAAAAAAAAGACTCAAAAATTATTTTTCGATTGACATAGACCCCTTGCAGGCTGGAACAAACCTCTGGGGGTCTATATAGACCACTTTGGGAATCACTGATTTAGATCAAAATTAAACAATCAATGCTTTACAAAATCATTTTTTTAACAAATTATAATAGGAGAAGAGAGAGGTAGGTAGTCATTATAACTTCCTCCTGCTACTCCCACACTCTGTGAACAAAATTAATCATCCAGAAGGTGAGGAGGAAACAAATGAGTTGAGATGGTAAATAATGTAGTTGTAGTGATTACAAAATCAAGTTAAATTCACAAGAACTTGGCAGCACAATCACACTTATCGATACGAGGTTTTTACCCCTTCTTGTCTGGACATACAAACAGGTTTGGTTGCATGAGGTGTTATGAAGCTGTTGCATCATCTCCTGTGTAACTGTTGGAGCTGGTAATCAATATGCCGAATATTCACAGTTGTTGGAGTTGACTTCCCAGCTGGTCCCACTTGTACTATTGGGAGCTAATTAGGAGATCTTGCTGACCATAGGTGTACCTCAACACCATAAGAGAGTTCATTAATACTTGGAGTGACAACTGAGTGGAAAATAATGAGACAGGGAAAACAGCCATGAGAATTTTGTTTCTCACTTCCTCTGTTTTGTAAATGCAGCTTGCATATATTTCAATTTTTCCTGATGACGCTGCAATTTATGAGAAGGTAGTTTACCTTTTTTTTCATTTTGTAAAACATTTCACTCTTTTTTATGAATATATTTTCAAGAATTGAATCTGAATGACATTTCTGCTCATGCTTGTCAAAAATTCTTCACCATTTTCTTCAAGGGTTTCATAATTTTAGAGCATGAAATTAGGCATGTACCTGATGACACGGTGAAAGAACACAATGCACAATTATTCACAAACTCTTGATTGGCTGTCTTAACTTCCCGTAATTCCTTTAAGGATAATTATACTTTTTTCCATTGTTATTGTATAATTTGTAATCCACCTATGAAAGAACTAAAATAACTATGATGTACCAACCTTTAAGCTGGGTCATTTTAATGTGTGCTATCCTATAGGCTGTATGAAACATAAATGTTCCATTAAAATGTTTAATAATAGTGCAAGTAGCTGGTCTTCTGAGTCTGAAATTGTTGTAAGTCCCTGGTGCCCGAAGTGTTAAGTTTTCAACGGGAGTTAACGGGTTCATGATGTAAGAAGTCATATCACATTCTCATTATTAACACAATTCATCTTTGATAAAAGGCCTTTTATTTTGAAATAAACCACTAATTACAATTTTTTCCCACAATCTGTCTTTGTAATAAAGCCTTTGACATGTTCTGTTATTGGCAGATGATTGCTTGTGCACAGAAATTTGTTGTTGTAGATCATACATTTTCCTTTTGAACCCACGTGTGTATTCTCTCAGAGGGCTGAAGTAAAAACCCAGTCAAAATTAAAATTAGATAATAACTAAAACAATGAAAACTTCCTGTAATTCTAAAAAAGGTCCCGGGAATTTGCCAAGTTTCTCCTGGCAAAAAAATCTTCACATTTTTCCTGGAGTGTATACACTCTGCAAGGGGATCTATATGAAGTGAACAGAATAATTCTGAATGGGAAGGAAAGAAATTATAAGGAGAGAGAGTTAGAAAGAAGATAAATAAAACACACACACACACACACACACACACACACACACACACACCATCTTGACCTCACGCCCTAGGTTTGAGTAACCCACATATACTTTCCCTTTTACTCTCTTCCCTCATCTCTCCTGCCCAACGAAGGAATACATATTTGCTTCCTCCATTCTGTTATCTGTGTGTTTTCTTTTTTTAATTAGTATCTAATGTTCTAATGGTTCCAATATCTTACTTTACCTTTCACACCAGGATTTTCACCATTACTCTGACCTTTCTGTATTCTGTTGCCTATCATTTTCACAGGCATTCTGTATATTCCTTTCAGTTTACCTTTGATCTTTGTCTGGTGAAAAAAATGATTAATATTCTAAAAGCAATAAATTTACTGTTTCTTCCTCTTATTTCTGTATCAACTCTACCCTAACTGTCCCAGTAATCATTACTGGTAGAAAAAAAATTGCATGAATTACTTTGTTGTTCACACTGGTTCTATCATATCATATTCTTAAAAAAGGTAACAATTTGAGCAGGTACAGACAAAAAGCAGAGACGCCAAGTTTCGAAAGAATCTAATCATAATGGAGAAAAGAAAATTGAGGATGAGGAATTGTGGGAACTACGACTGTATCACAAATTTTTTTATTGACAATAAATGTCTGTTTGAGGCATACTTGTGACTCTTTGGGGAAAAAAAGCTATGAAGCCACGAGAAATACAGTGAATAATTAAAAAAGAAAAAAAAATCGCTTGTAGAGTATTTGCGACAAACCATTGTATTGAACTTTACATTTGTCTTGCCTTCACCAGAAAGTGAAAACAAGTGCAATAGTTGATTGAACGGTGCTCAATAATTAATTTACACTTGATAGTAATGCAACAGAATGAACTTCAGTACGTCATATTGTAGTTTACCCTCAGTAGTGACGTTAGAGAAGCACCATCTGCGCTAGGCAGATGACAACATGGTATGACACTATTTCTGAAACAATACTGGTTCAAAAAATACTGGAACAAAAAATAGTATGTGGCCAAAAAACTAAAAAAATAAATCAAATAGCGAAATCCGTAATTTCAGCTGGGCTTCTGTAAGACCGTAATTTTAGCTTAGAAATTGCAATAATTACAGAAAAATCTTAATACTTGGCATGTCTGAAAAAGGCCCACAGTGCAGTTTTACGAATCCTTTTTAAAAGAAATAGTCTTAATAAATACAAGCACTAATAATTATTAGGCGGAAGCCTCAAATTAACAGGCAGCCAGTACAAAAGAAACTTACGATGTCGCACTGGAGGTCCCCTCTGCACTTGATGTGGAACCAACATAGGCGGAGGAGGTGGCGGCGGTGGTGGCGGTGGAGGGGGCGGCGGCGGAGGAATTCCTGCGTAGGGAGCGACAGGCTGTATTAATGGTGCAAATGCCAATGATGGATCAGTCTGATAATCTGGGACTGCAGGTACCATCTGCTGTTCTTCCAGTCGCCGTTGGACTTGGTTGTAGGTGTTGGAACCTATGACTGCTCGCTGTGCTTGTACCGAGGTCACAGGTGGCTGCGGCGGCGGAGGCGGAGGTGGCGGAGGAGGAAGAACAGGTAAGGCTATTTCAGCCTCAAACCTGAAATAATTGAAAGAAGATTAGTGCTCACTTTCTTAAGTAATTTACAGAATAACAGGTCTACTCACAAACGTAGGATTGCCACCTAATTAAGATTCAATCTATAACAAGTTGGTTTACATCTGAGTGAGTTTCCATGTCCCTAACAATATCCCACTGAGCAGACAGGTGAAAACCCTACAGAAAAGGTTGCTGACAGTATGTCAACATAAAATAGAACATCTTTACCTACAATAGCAAAAGGGCTCACAAAACAGGAGAGAAAAAGGGGATGCATCAAACATTGTTTTTGTCCTTTCATTTCTTATAATTAGTTTTCCACATAACAATTAAAATTCACTACATTCCGATTGGTTGCCTGCATCTGTGCTCTGTCATTCGTCGTTACCTCATTTCCAGCCATTCTATTCTGTTGCCAACATCAACACGGTAGGGCACCAGCACCATAAATAAAATTTAACTGAATATAGTAAGCTTTTTTTATTTTTTTTTTTTTTTTTAACATGCTGCAAAGAAAATGTCCTGTACCTGTTTAACATATTACAAATGCATCATTTAAAAATATCTAAATGTAATCTATTGTGCAAAGCAGGGGGAAATAACATAACTAATTATAGTTCTGTTGCTATATTGTCTGCTTTTTCCAAAATGCTAGAACATTCTATTCATGTCCCATAAGACTAGTGGAATTCTTAAACAAGATTAATATTTTCAGTTTTGTAAAATTGTCCACCACATATTTCTTGTATGATTTTTTAAATAAGTATGAAAATTTAATAGATCATAAACAGCCAATTGCAGGTATATTTCTCGATCAGTCCAAAATTGTTGATATTGCCATGACCCTTCTGATGGAACACATAGTGCAGTGGTCAGCATCACAGATCGCTGTGCTAGCGGTCACCAGGTCAAATCCCATCACTGGCAACAAAAAAATTCTTTGTATTTACTATTTCTAGAATGTTCTACATGTTTCTTAAGTTTAATGTACCTGTAATTTCCGATAAATTCTTTCTATGTATAAATAGTGGAGCACACCAAGCAGGAGGCAATCCGTTCTGAGTGCCCACTTGTGTTAGCAATAAACCTGTTGTGCTCTACTAACGACAGCCTTCGAATCACGGACCACCTACACTTTTCAATGTGACACTTTCTGGTGGAGGCGCCATGTATCCTCCAATACATCTGCATCATCGTGGCTGTGATTAGGCAGCATAAGAGCCACCACCTACACAGACAAGAACTGGAATACAAAGGGTATACTGACTTCCGTCCATAGGTCCATGTCATCAAAAGGCCCATGGATATGAAAACAGCGGTGAGCTATCTGTACATCAGACACCCATCGGTGTTCATGGGAGACGCTGGATAAAACCCAAATAAATGGCTTAAAGGATTTGACTGAGTCAGCAAATATTATAGGTAGGATCACAATGTGTGCTTGGCAAACGTGTGTTTCTACCTGAATGGGACGGCCCAGCAGTGGTTTGAAAATAATGAGGGCAAGCTCGATAGCTGTGAAAAATTCCAGACAGACTTTAAGAAGACATTTGGAGACCACAAGCAACAAGTCCATTTATCAGACAAGCAACTAAAGAACAGGGCCCAAAGACACGGTGCATCAACGCAGTCATGTATACAGAATGTTTTGGTCTTATGTCACGTTGTTAATCAGGATATGACGGAGGCCGACAAAATTTCACACCTGATGAAGGGAATTGCAGAAGACATGTATTGAGCTCTTACATTAAAAGAAGTTTCAATGCCACAACTGTTTATACAAATTCCAAATAGAGGCAATAAAGAATTAGTTCTGGTACAGTGGACGTAGAGGAATTAAGGGCAAAATTTAAATGCACTGTAAATAAAGCGCTGAAGAAATACGTGCCAACAAAGTGGAATAAGGATGGCAAACATCCACTGTGGTATAATAGGGCCATTCCATGATAAACAGGACACAACATGAATTTTATAATTTATTTTTTCCAAGCAAAATTTCTGCCCCACATCTACTATAGGAACATGAATTAATATAAACACTTTGGTTTCATTCTTTTTTTTTTTTTTTTTAACTTTCAAGAGTGGTTGGTCTGTTTTAATATGGCTTGTGTCAATTGTTTTTAAGATGAGCAAAGTTGCATTGTTTGCTGGTGACTGAGCTGCTTACCATACATTGTTGACCAAGGATTTTCCTGTTCCAAGTGATAGGTAACCTTCTATTTTAAATGAATTTTATTGCTACAGTTTCATAAATACACTAAATAATTATGTATTAAAAAAATTAAAGTAATCAACCTAAGTGTCCCACACGTGACTCAAAATATAGATTTTGTTCTGTTCTGCATACAAATGTATTGTTTCAAAGAGGTTTGGTTAATTTTTTTTTCTACACTGACAGTCAACAATTACATTATCAAGCTTTGGTAAGTTTAAATCATTAATAGTAAGAAATATACAAATTTTTGTTACTGTCCCACAAGTGACCGTACAACATGGAATTTTATCCAACTTGGTTTTATTGTTGTTATAGCCTAACTTATTTACTACACATTTTTTTACAGTTGTAATGGAAGTGTCAAACAAATCAGCTAGTGCAATAAAAATGAAGAAAATGAGGGAAAGATTGAAAGCTGAAAATCCAAACTACCAAAAACAAGAAAACAAAAGAATTGCAGACTTAAAGAAAAGGAAGAGAAACACCATGAATGAGAAAGAAAAGGAAGAATTAAGGAGTATGAAAGGGACAGAAAGAGGTTACAGAGAGCAAAGAAAAAGCAAAATAATTTAACTGCTTCTAACAGCAGTTTGATGACACAAAATAAACCTAGTCCTTATTCTTGCAAGGCAACATTGTCTAAAGCTGTCTGGAGAACAGCTTGGTCATTACCTACATTGCCAAGGTAACAACAAGGAGTAGTTACAGGTTTGGCACAACGCTTCGGTGTGAAACTAATGAATGGAATGGAGGAAGATCTTTCAAGCAGTCGTGAACAAACTGATTATTCGGTAGTCACCAGATTCTTTTTCCGACCAGATATTGTTTACACATGTCCAGGAATGAAAGATGCTATTACAATATGGGTTGATGGCAGAAAAGAGAAATTGCAGAAACATTACTTGACAATGTTTCTAAAAGAAGCCTTCTGCATTTTCAAAGAGGAAAACCCAGACTTCAAGATTGGCTATTCAAAATTTTGTAGCCTTTGCCCGAAGAATGTTTTATTACTGAAAGAAACTCCAGCTGACCAATGCAAATGCAGAATTCATGAGAATTTCATTCTGAAACTAAATTCACTTTCTCCTAAGTGTACATACTCATCAGAGTTCTGGAAAAATATATTGTGTAATGATAAACTGGACTCTTTGCTGGAAGAATGTGTGTGATTGTTGTTCAAATGGGAAACTAATGCCTGGCCCAAGTCAGCCAAATGATAAGGTTATTTGGAAAACATGGGAAAAGAATAGTGAAGGAAGGTTACAACTTTCGGTTAAAGAAACCTGCTTGGGTGAACTTTTTGAATAAGTGATTTCTGACCTCCCTGCAGTGATGGACCATGTTAACACTAAACGAATACAGCAGAATGAGTTTGAATGTGATAAAAGAGAAGGTGATACACGTATACTTCAGATTGACTTTGCAATGTCTTTTAGCTGTGAGTATCAAAATGAAATTCAAAGTGCTCTTTGGTCATGTACCAGTGTACTTCTATTTACTGCAGCTGTTTTCTACAAGGGGAAATGTAAAACTTACCTCATTTGTTCTGATTTCCAGTCTAAAGACAGAGACACTGTATTAGTGTTCATTGACTTTTTATACGAAGAAATAATTCGCAGATCAGGTCATGACCAGCCAAAGTTGGAAATAATCTGGAGCGATGGGCCATCATCAGAATTTAAAAATAAATACATGATAAAAGGTGCTCCAGATACTCTCTAAGAAATACAATAGAGAGTTTGGGTGGAAGTACTTTGCAACTGCCCATGGAAAAGGAGTAATTGATGGTATTGGAGGCAACGTGAAACGGTTGGTTAGGCAAAAAATGATGGCGCAAGGAGACAGATGTATTGTTCAATCAGCCAAAGATTTTGCTGAAGTGGCTTCACAGATTGTTAGTAGAACCCATATATTTTATGTGGAAAAAGATCATATACTTACTGTCATCTCTTCTGAAAAGCCATGGGAAAATGTAGTTGCACTCCCTTGCATAAAAAGTTGCCATGTAATTTTGTGCAAGAAAGAAGTTATTACGTGCAAGAAAAACGCACTGGCTGCACCAAATACAGTCATTTCAAATAGACCAGCCACTGAAGTACAGAAAGGAGACCTTTCCTGTGGGCAGTGGGTTATCGTGGCTTATGAAGGTATCCGGTATCCTGGAATGATAGTGCAGGTGCATGCTTGGGACAAAATTGAAGTTTCAGTGATGATTCAGGCTGGAGTTTCAAATTACTTCAAATGGCCTAAACAACCTGACTCCACTTGCTATACCAAAGAAGAGATTGTTAAAAAACTTCAAGCTCCAGATGTTGTGAATAACCGAGGACTACATAAGTTTTCAGAGTTTGTGAAGACTTAAGTGAAATTTATTTGTCATTGTGCCATATGTAGATTTAAATTACTTAATGTCAATTGATATTCACTGTTTTAGCCATATCTGAGTGTTTTTTCTTCATTCTGTTAGAAAATACTGTTAATGCATATACTTTTTGACATTACCTGTTTCTTAATTTCTCCTACTAGTGAAAAAGTCCCACACGTGACTCCTACTGTCCCACACGTGACCAACAGAAAAAAAGCCCAAAACTTCTTCGGCTAATTATATTTTCAATGTAATTAGGTAAAACTATACTATTTTTTGCAAGGGTTTAGGATAAAAATACTGCAAACTTACAGCACTAGAAGATGGGCTAAATTTCTCAACAGAATTCAGTATTGTGGCACCTTGGTAAATTACGTGTGTCCCACACGTGACCATTGTATTTCCTTCTTTTTACAAATACAAACTTGACATAAAATTATTTTTAATAGCTCAAAAAATCAATCACTGTCAGCACTTTCCATGAGAAATATGCAATTTTTAGTTTTAATAAATAATATAGTGAGGACAGTTTACTACTCACCACAAAGACGTGGCGACGAGCTGCGACAGGCACATACAAAAGACACACACATACAACACATTCAGCTATCGGCCATGGCCTTCTTCAGAAATAGACCACTCACGCAATCACACAGGCACACAACACAGTCATACAACCATCACCTCCGACTGCCACACTTCGGCAGTCGGAGGTGATGGTTGTATGACTGTGTTGTGTGCCTGTGTGATTGCGTGAGTGCTCTATTTCTGAAGAAGGCCATGGCCGATAGCTGAATGTGTTGTATGTGTGTGTCTTTTGTATGTGCCTGTCGCAGCTCGTCGCCACGTCTTTGCGGTGAGTAGTAAACTGTCCTCACTATATTATTTATTCCAACCTGGACTTTCCATTATTACAATTTTTAGTTTTAATTATGCACTTAATTTTTCATGACAATAAGTAAATGAAAAACTAGTACAAATGTCCCACATGTGACCATGGAATGGCCCAGTAGTAATATACAAAAAATGCTGAGAAAGCAAAGGCAGTTGCTCTTTCAGTTCAAAAAAAGTCAAGCAAATCAAATCAGACAATAGTTAGTAGAGATTCGCGCGTCTATAAAATGTGTAATTCGCAAAGCATACAATAACTACCATCGACATACCTTAGCGAAAGATCTTGCTGAGAACCCAAAAAATTATGGTCCTATGTAAAATTGGTAAGTGGATCAAATGACTCTATCCAGTCACTCATTGATCATCCTAGGATGGTGATAGAAGGCAGTAAAATAAAGGCCAAAGGTTTAAATTTAACATATAAGAAATTATTCACACTGGAGGACCATGCAAATGTACTTTCATTTGATGGTCACTAACTCTCAAATGGAGGACATAGTAAGAGGCATAGCTTGTGTAGAGAAGCAGTGAGAGAGTTGAAAACAAATAAGTTGCTAGGACCAGATGACGTGCCAATCTGGTTTTACAAAGAGCACTCGGCGGCATTGGGCCCTTACTTAGCCTGCATTTATCACAATTGTTTTATCCAGCACAATATAAAAAACAGACTGGAAAAAGGCACAGGTGACTCCCATGTATAAGAAAGGCAATAGAATGGACCCTTGAAATTACATACCTGTATCATTAACATCAGTTTGCTGTAGAATTCTTGAACATATTCTCAGTTCAATAGAGTAAATTTCCTTGAGGTGGAAAAGCTTCTGTCCATGCATCAGCATAGCTTTAGGAAGCATCGATCATGCAAATCCCAGCTTGCCCTTTTCTCTCATGACATCTTGCATGCTATGGATGAAGGGCAACAGGCTGACTGCATATTTCATTATTTTCGAAAGGTGTTTGACAAGATACTGCACTACAGACAGCTAATGAAGGTACAAGCTTATGGAACAGGTACCTAAATATGTGAGTGGCTCGAAGATTATGTAAGTAATAGAACCCAGTATGTTGTCCTGAATGGCAAGTGTTCATCAGATACCAGCATATCGTCAGGGTTGCCCCAGGTAAGTGAGATAGGACCACTATTAGTTTCTACCTACATAAATGATCTGTCGGACAGAGTGAGTTGCAATCTGTGACTGTTTGCTGATGATGCTGTGATTTACAAGAGGGCACTGTCATTGAATGACTGCAGTCAGATGCAGGATGACTTGGACAAAATTTCTAGATGGTGTGAGGAATGGCAACTATCACTAAATGTAGAAAAATGTAAAGTGATGCAGATGAGTAGGAGAAACAATCCCATAATGTTCAAATACAGCATTAGTAGCATGCTGTTGGGACAGTTGTGGGGAAGGTAAATGGTCAATTTTGGTTCATTGGGAGAATTTTGGGAAGGTTTGATTCTCCTCTAAAGGAGGAATTTTGTAACTGATAGATTCAATCAATGTGCAAGTGTTACCAAAATGCTTTGGGAACTTGACTGGGCATCACTGGAGGGAAAGCGGCGTACTTTTCAAAAAGCACTGTTGAAGAAATTTAGAGGACCAGAATTTGAGGCAGACTGCAGAATGATTCTACTGCCACCAACCTACATTTCACATAAAGACCACAAGATTAGAGAGATAGGGCTCGTACGGATGCATACAAGTATTTGTTTTTCCCCATTATATATTTAGAAATGTTGTCTTTGGACTCCACAGGACAGTGACTTACTAAACAACAACAACTACGTACTACTACCAGCACCACCACCACACTTCCCTATTACACTTACTGGTTTGTGCAGCGGGATGCAGCCATGTGCCTCTAGCACAAGGAAATTTGCATCATGTCAAAAGAGAAGACATATCTGGATGTCAGAGGTAAACTCTCAAGCCATTTTGCTAAGTTTACAGGAAATCACAAAGGAGCTGCTATGGCTAGATTTTGCTACCTGTAAAGTATGTCAAAGAGGCTTACGTAAGTATGAAGAACTTTATTTTTTTTATATCCCTCACTTCTAGTCTCTACATGTACTTTGTCTTCACAAATGTTCCATCGCCCACCCAAGCTCCACAACATCCTATTCCATCCCGATGCCACTACCAATCCCAACCCGTTAACACTGGGATCATATTCCTGTGGAAGAACCCGTTGCATAACCTGGGCAATCCACCCAATCAGCACTTCCAGTCCTGTCACAGGCTTATCATACCCTGTCAGAGATTGGGGCACCTGTGAAACAGCTAGCTGATTTACCAACCATTTTACATTGCTATTACAAAAAACCAGATGTCCATCAGGATAAATAACCACTGTCAAATTGTGACACAAATCAAGATGGTCCACACTGTGTACAGCGTACGGCTGAACACAACACTCTGGTTTTCAATGGCTGCTTTACTACCCGAGCCATATGGATCCTCCCCTCCACCACCAGCTCTTTTTGAACTCCGCAGTAACTTGCCATCCCTAACACTAAATTACTTCATACGCTATGAGTGTGACAGTTATAAATTATATTGACCAAAATAAATGGTAGGTCTTTTGTGACAGTGGCATTACAAAGCATATTACTCTAAACACACAGTATTTTGTTTATTTCAGTGAATTTAGTGCTTCTCAAATGATTCACTGGGGAAAATGAGATGTCAAAATGTGTGTGTGTACGGTAGACGTATTGTTTGTATTCAAATTCAGCTAAATAATGAATGGTAGAATGTCAGTAAGGACAATGTTATATATGACCCAATACAAGTGCTCATTTGTTCGCTGTAAGACCTGCAGCCTGCAGAGGCTATAGTACTAATTGTAGATATAGAAGAATCAGTGTTCAAGAAAAATATACAGGTAAAATTGTTATGACGGATTACGTGAACAATGGACTTTATGGACTGCATATGTGTATTTTTAGACATTCAAAAATGAATCATGTGAACATGGTGACTTCATCTGAAACATTGCAAGATTTTATCATCAAAATAAACATGTTAATAACATTTTGAAGAGACTGCAGGTCAATGTGGAAGATGCCAAAAGTGAATATGGTGATGGCCGTGCTGTTGGAAAGATGCAAAGATCACTATACTACCATACATAATTACAGGTGACTTAATTCAAGCTGATGTCAATGGACCAATGAACGCAAAGTGTGTTGGTTGTAATCAATGTGTACATTTCAAAGGCAATTTTAGTAAATTTTGTCAAATTTTCACAAAAGTTAAGTATGTAAATTTGCTTAAGCAAATTTCAAAAGAAGCACAAACTAATGGACATTTTGCCAAACTATTTAGATGTGATGGTGGCAAGGAATTTAACAAGCAAAATGTTAGTGAACTGCTTGTAAAAAGGGGAAATGAACTCCTGATTCCTCCTCCTTAGACTCCAGAACAAAACTGTGTGGCTGAACGAGAAAATAACACCACTCTTGATGCTGCTCATTCAATGCTGAATCTGAGTAAATTACCAAAACAGCTGTGGGCAGAAGGATGTAATATGGCAATTTATCTTATGAATCATACTGGGAGATCTTCCGTTCAGAATAAAATCCCTTATGAGTTATGGTTCAATCGATCAATAAGAAAACTTGACCATCTCAGAATTTTTGACACAGACTGCAATGTTCACATTAACAAGCAATTCCGTTCAAAATTTGATTATAAGGTAGTTTATGGGAGATTTGCTGGATATGATAATGACAAGATGGATTTCGCGATTGGATTCTCAGTCACACAGTCAGCAGCAACAGCAGTGTTACAACTTAGTAGAAGAGAACTATTGTCACTTATTTGTGGGTTGAGCAGTGTAAATTTTTGTAAACTCGCACTAGTAACAAGTTGACACTTAACTCCCTACAGGCAATTGTTGACTTGTTAGGATGGATAAGATGTGTGACTGCTGTGTACAGACGCAGGAGGAGCTGGCCGCTGTTCGCGAGCAGCTGAGCGTGCTGTTGGCTGTGGTCAGCCGTCTTAAGGCTGCTGCCTCGAAGTGTTGCGGCAGAGGGGGCTCTGGTGTGTCGCATGGGACACCACATGTGTTACATGCTTCACCCACAGTCCCTCCCTAGGCCCAACAAGGTAGCAGTAGGCAGAACTCAACAGGAAATGAAAAGATCAGTGTAGTATTAGTTAACTGCAAGAGCATCTATAGAAAGGTACCAGAACTGCTCTCATTAATAAATGGTCACAATACACACATAGTACTAGGGACAGAAAGTTGGCTGAAACAAGATGTAAACAGTAATGAGATTCTAAACTCAGACTGGAATGTATACCACAGAGAGAGGCTGGACAATAAAAGGAAAAGCATGTTTATTGCAATAAAAAGTGCACTAGTATCAGAAGAAATTGACGGAGATCCAAAATGTGGAATAGTGTGAGTGAAGGTCACGGTTAAAGCAGGCTCGAACATGGTAATTGGCTGTTTCTATAGGCCTCCTGGCTCAGCAGCAGCTGTGGCACAACACCTGAAGGAAAATTTGGAAAATATTTCGAGTAGATTTCCTGTTCATGACGGGTGGCAGGGTCAAAGAATCCAGTGAAATTGTTTTCAGTGCATTATATGAAAACTACCTTGAGCAGTTAAACAGAGAACCAACCTGTGGCAACAACATATTAGACCTTCTGGCGACAAACAAACCCTAACTATTCGAAACCGTTAACACAGAACAGGAAATCAGCAATCATAAAGCGGTTACAATATCAATAAATTCAGCCGTAAATAGAAATATTAAAAATGTAGGAAGATTTTTCTGTTCGGAAAAAGTGATAAAAAGCAGATTTCAGAGTACTTGACAGCTCAAAACAGATATTTTATTTTAAGTACAGATAGCGTTAAGGAACACTGGTCAAAGGTCAAAGCCATTGTACAATATGCATTAGATGAGTACGTAACAAGCAAGATCGTAAGAGATAGAAAGGAGCCACCGTGGTACAACAACCGAATTATAAAATGGAACTTCACTGCAAACATAAACATAGACAAACAAAAATTACACGAAGCAAAATGTAGCTTGAGGGGGGCTATGCGAGAGGCATTAAACGAATACGAAAGTAAAGTTCTATGTACTGACCTGGCTAAAAATCCTAAGATATTGGCTGACAAATGGTGCGGCTACATAACCGGGTGGTAAATCGGGCACCGTGTCATGATGCTGAAGAGGAATCTCCGCATGTTGATCCCGCATAACAGTGAGAAATGCAGAAGGAATGGGATATAATGGAAATGAGGACTTGGAATGAGTCACAGGGTTGGTTGACACGGGAAGCACAGGACTGAATGCCGACACAGAAGCAGGTACTGGTGCAGGTGTGAACAAAGGTGACTCAATACATCTTGTCAGAAAGCATGGAAGGATACTGTTGCCGGTATGGAAAAGATGGCATAATGTCTGTGGGCAACATAGCAGATTTCACATTGTCCGTGAAAGATAATTGGTTTGCGGAAAAATTAAGAAGTCGTCGTTCACAATGTGAATAATTTTTTGAATCTAACAGACTGTGCAGATGTATGACACGAAACCTGGTAGCTGTTGCTGAGAAGCCGCAAGTTGCAAATTGTTTGTTGGATGTACACAAAGCTTGATAGCATTGTTTGTAGCCCTTGAAACAGTCACTCAGTTAACCGTCTCAAGCGTCGTGTCCTCAAATGAGGACACTTAAATTTTGTCTCATTTCTGTCATCTTTTGCATCTGAGATGACCGTAAAAGCACAGGAACCTCATATGAGGAGTAATATTGAATGCTAGAATGACTCCCAGACGACAGTATTAGCCATTGGGCTAACAAAAAAATGGAAAGTAGAAATTAAAAGAAAGAATAGAAGCAGGCCTTCAGATTAAAGCACATTGTCGTCTGTACATCGAAAAAAAGTCTGTAATTCGGTACCCAACAAATTACGCTTCAATAGGGTATAACACTGGCCAGCCAAGTCATCCCAATGCCAGGAGGTGTCATGATCAAGACTGCCGAAGGAAAACACGTTACATTTGAGAAAAGTGTAAACTTGATGTGTGCCCTGAGTGGTTGAAAAAAATTCATTGTACGAAAAATACAAAATAGTGTACTCTCTTCATGTATTCTTTGATATTATTAATATATGTTCTATATAAAATGTAGCAGTTTTCGCACTCACTGTCCTCATTTCAGGACACCTCGCTATTTTTTAGATAAATTATGATGAATTCTGCACAAGATAGGTCTTGTCAGGTTGCTAATTCGTGCAAGAGAGGGTTAAGATTCTGCTGCATTTCGCTGTGTGTTGCATTCGGTGTACTGCAGGAATCCACTGTGAAACGTATCACACAGTTGCATTCGGTGTACAGCAGGAATCCACTGAGGAACATATCATCACAGTTGTTGAGGGGAAATGTTGAAGTTTGTTGCCCCAGATGTTCTTGGCGATAAAGACGGCACACACGAACTTTGACCAGTGTTCCTGCTGCTTCGCCACACTCCATTACCGACCATGTTCTCTGTGGCAACAAACTTCAACATTTCCCCTCAACAACTGTGATGATATGTTCCGCGGTGGATTCCTGCAGTACACCGAATGCAACTGTGATGATACGTTTCACAGTGGATTCCTGCAGTACACCGAATGCAACACACAGTGAAATGCAGCAGAATTTTTACTGAGTGACTGTTTCAAGGGCTACAAACAATGCTATCGAGCTTTATGTAGATCCAACAAACAATTTGCAACTTGCGGCTTCTCAGAAACAGCTACCAGGTTTCGTGTACATACATCTGCACAGTCTGTTAGATTCAAAAAATTATTCACATTGTGAACAATGACTTCTTAATTTTTCCACAAACCAATTATCTTTCACGGACAATGTGAAACCTACTATGTTGCCCATGGAAAGTATGCCATCTTTTCCATACAGCAACAGTATTCTTCCATGCTTTCTGACAAGATGAATTGAGTCACCTTTGTTCATACTGGCACCAGTGCCTGCTTCTGTGTCGGCATTCAGTCCTGCGCTTCCCATCTCAACCAACCATGTGACTCATTCCAAGTCCTCATTTCCATTATATCCCATTCCTTCCGCATTTCTCACTGTTATGCGGGATCCTCATTTCCATTATATCCCATTCCTTCCGCATTTCTCACTGTTATGCGGGATCAACATGCGGAGATACCTCTTCCGCATCATGACACGGTGCCCGATTTACCACCTGGTTATGTAGCCGCACCATTTGTCAGCCAATATCTCAAAACTGCTTGTGTTCACATGCAAGAGTGCACAAACACGGTTCAGTCTAGTCGATCATTAGTTTATAATGCACGGTACCACCAGTGATAACTCATGATTCGCAAGCCTTGTCTCAAGTTTACATGAACACTTAAAGCTCTTCAATTACATAATTCTAAATCCAACCAAAGAAGATAAATATGCACTATTATCAAACATTGGCTGAAAAGTCGCCATCTGACAAAGTGAACACGGTGGGCTCACGTCAACCCCACTGTTATCCCTGATATCGGTCTCTGGCTGTTCAATATTCCAGTTGAGGTTCAGTTACAGCTACTTCTTCGCACAAGGTACACCATCAACAAGCAGCTATGCTTAGCAGATACAACATACCATCTCCCGATGCCCAAAGGCTACTGCTAACGTCACAGTTCATCGCCTGTCCCTCCATCAGTAGAGACTAAGTGAGGAATGTCACATGATGTATACAGCAGGACCCCATACATGGGGCCGTGCGACACCACCACTTACTCCAACTACCCTAGCAACTTCGTCTGCCTCCACTGTACCGGCAGACCATCAAGTACTGCAACCTGCTTACCCACTCTGTTGGTTCCACTCAAAATTCAGTGATGTGGCACACCAGTGGCACGTCCCAATCACCTACCCAAACCCCAATGGCGCACTGTAGTGGACACAGCAGCCCGTCTCGATTCTTCAAAGCACCTAAACACTGACGCCTCCAGACACTATTCCTGGCAAACTCTTTGTGAGTGATCAGCTAACACATGTCATGTTCCTTGTTGATACCAAAGCAGAGGTGAGTGTCTTACCATATTCTATGTTAATGGGCCCTCTTTTACCACATGCTTTGCCCTTTGCTCTCATTGACAATTCCTTAATCTAAGTCCATGGTGTCACGGTACTCCAGCTCACAAATTCCTTCTGCCCAACATGGACTTTTCATGTCGCCAACACCGATACAGTGGTGTTGGGTATTCATTTCCTTTGGCATTTTGCACTATGTGGTAATTCCAGCACTTCTTCAATGTTCGGATACCCCAATTGCTGCAAAGTTTGCTTGAGCCCCCATGGATAGCTTGGTGTTAAACACGCTGTACTCTCACTGGGTATGTCACAACTCAACAGGCACAACTTGACATGGTTCTGACACATACAGAACTTCAGACAGACACTACTGCCCTGCAGGAGCAGCACGCCGCATTAAGCAGTAGGTCAGATACTGCCTCACAGGAAGTATTAGATGTGTGTATCGCGCACTCCTGCTTCAATGACTCTTCACAGTCACCCCACACTTACAATGACCAATGCACTGCCGCTCAACCTAAACGTCAGGCGACACGTCACTGCAGTCGAGCCGCTCCTTCCTGACCTTAGGCAAAGGTCACCACAGCACAGCAGATCAACCGGGACATCAAGAACTCACCATTGCTGTTCGGACGCACAATGTAGACAGCAAGTGTCACAGCCACCTGACCCCACTAAAGGGCAACCCACCACTCACACGCTATCAACAAACCCTTCACAGCAGTAGATCCAGCCAACAGCTGACACTCAAGGACAGGTATGCCCTACTGAAGCAGCAGTTGCTAGTGCCTTGCCTCCTACCCCTCCTCTCCAAATTGCTGTTGTCACGAGTGGCACTTGTTACCTGGTGTTACCACTCCTGTCCCTTCAGTGCCTTACACCTAAGAAGCTGACTGCAGCCAAAGGCACTACACTCAAACTCCTTAATGCTGGCACAATGTGTGCCTCCTCCAGCCACTGTTTGTCACCTATTCAGTTAGCCCCCAAAAAGGGTGTATAATTCCACCTATGCAGCGATTACTGGTTACTAAATACATGCCCAATTAAGGTCAGTTATCCCATTCCCAATCCAAGATTTCTCAGCAATGCTTGAGGGTGCCAAAGTATTCAGTCTGCTTCACTGTAAGAAAGCTTATCACTAAATACCCATGGTCCCTTTAGATATTCCAAAGTAGGCCGTTATCACTCCATTAGGACTTTTTCAGTACCTGTTTATGGCTTATGGCCTTAAAAATGTACACGCATGGCAATGATTTACTGACTCTGTTTTTCAGGATCTACCAAACTGTTTGACATATCTGGACAATATCCTGACTTTTTTTTTCTCCATCCGCATCTGCCATGAATCTCACCTTCAACCTGTCCACACCAATCTTGCCTTCAATGGTGTAGAAATTAACGATTCCAAGTCTCAGATCGTTCAACCAAGGGTGGCTTTCCTTGGCCACAAAGTTTTGGCCTAAATCACCCATCCAAATTCTCACCGCAAGTGTCTCTCCCTCAGCATACTACATTCAAATTTCCCTGCAGGTGTCTGGATATGGTGACTTTCTACCAAAACCACTTGTCCCATGTAGCTTCCATACAGACACCCATCACCAATTACCCTCAAAGGCAAGGATACAACAGGATCCTGCCCTGTCCTCCCGACTCCCAAAATGTCATGAACTTTCTACAAACTTAGAGTTGCCCTACGTAATGCAGTCATCCTAGCGCATCCTTTCCCTGATGCCTTCCCTCCCATTGCAGCGAACGCAAGTGCCTTTACCCATCGTGCCATACTGTAGCACCACATCGGCTCATCAGTTCAGCAACTATGTTTCTTCTCAGAGAAGCTCACTCCTTCACAAAGCAAGAAGTCTGCTTTTGACTGCAAATTACTGGCTGTATACGAAGCTGTTTGCCATTTTCACAACAATGTCGAGGGCCACCCAGTAACCATCTTTACTGATCATAAACCCCAGGTAGACGCAATCAAGAGTCCCACTGCTGACCTCCCCCAACACATGTTCCATTATATTGACCTCACCTGTCAGTATACTATAGGCATGAGGCATGTGCGCAGTGCCGACAACATTGCCCATGGCTGGCTTTCTCGTTTCAGTTGCCCGGCATCGATCACAACCGATCAAGGTCAGCAGTTTGAATCCCTACTTTTCACATGCTTCTGCATGTTCTGTGGTGTCAATTGCTTCCTCACAACTGCCAACCACCCCCAAAGTAACGACTTGGCGGAACGGTGAACTGGCACTGTGCACTGAAGACCGCCCTCACCTGTCATGACAGTGAATGGTTCGTTCTAGTCATCCAAGCCTCCTTCAATGAGGACCTCAAGGATTCTGTCTTGGAATTTCTTTACAGCAAGCTACTACCTGCCAATTTCCTCGAGGCCCCTCCTCCAATCCTCCCTGCAAACTCGCCCTCACTAGTCAAGCAGGTTCACTCATTAATGGTCCATGCACAACCCCGTCCTCCCGGCTAGCACTCGCCTCCTAAGGATTTTGTGCCCTCTGCACTCCATTTGTGTACTCATATCATTCTAAGTATGATAAGATTTGTCCTCCTGTCATTTGCACTTTACCCATGACCACTCAAAGTTTTATTATGCACACCCCATACAATCACTATTTCCCTAAAAGGCAGACCACTCACAGTCTCCCTGCATGGGGTAAAATCAGTGTGGACCCTATCTCTGACGTCTCCTTGCAAATTGGCATTGCCTTCTCCCACCCATCCCATGCCGTCCCTCTCCAATCGATGCTCCAGCTTACAAAACATGTGATTTGTCCACAGAGATCGCAAAAGCCTACGACATCAAACTCACCCTCCTCCCACAGAGTCGACTGCTCCAACTCTGAGCTACACCCTACATCATCTTGGACACAGCCACCACACACCAACACACGATGCACGAGTTCCTGCTGCCACCCAATGCAGATCCTGGCAGCATGTCTTCAATATGTCTCCTGACAGGTGAGGTGCACATATCAATTCCTACAAGACAGATCCTGCCACCAATGGCTATGCAGGCAACCCCACACTCACTGCCAGGGCATCCCTCTTGTCATCAACACATCTTCTCTGCACTCCTGGAGGGGGCTCTGTTGCGGATCGAGCAATTGACAGTGAAAGATCACCTCTTTGAACTAAGCTCTTTGCTCAAGTGTATAATTCAGTCAGTTCTCAAAAGCTTTCATGTATGTGTTTTTGTAGCTTGCTATGTCTATCCGATTAAAAGTGTTTAGAACAAGTGTGTAGTGATTACTGTAGTTTACAACCACCTTACTACTACATTTTATACTGTTCATTGAATGTGCTACCGTCTTGCCTCTGCTGCACTATCTTTAACTTTTGTTTGAAGAGTAAGTGTACTCTCATGTTCTTTTCGTATCAAAGGTTAATTTAATAAGTTTTCTTGCCTTTAAATACTTTTTCTTAATCAATAACTGCTTATTCCCAAAAGTTAGCAGCTTTCATTCAGTTAAGGAACTGCTGCAAAATTAATAAATTAAGCAAATTCCTGTGTTACATTGATGATTAGATTTACTTATTCAGTTGTGGTATTGTCATTTTCACTACTGTCCTTCTGAAACAGGAACAATATATCTATTGTCTATGAGAAATCAAGTTAATGGTTGGATGTTCATACTAGCCACTCAATTCCACTTGACAGTTCTGGAGTCATTCAAAAGAAGGTCTGCACTAAGTACCACAATGACACATAGGGTCATCCAGTTACCTATCAGTCTTGAATGGTGGCAGCTGGAAGTCAGCAAAAGAAAACTCAAGTTCTATATTTACCTTATACAGTTTTTGTCAAATATGTCTCCAGTTTTGAATATGTTGTTTGGTAGGTACATAATAGCACAATTTTAATACCTGTGAGTCAAAAGAGCAGCGATAACACTAACACCATAGCTTTTTAAAAACATTAAACTATTTTCTATGAATATGTCAATATTTTGCAATGTTCCTCATAAAAATTTTTTTACATCCACAACCTCAAATTGTTTACAAGTGTAAAATATAAAAGCATAGTTATTGGCTAGCTGAACACCATTCCTTATTTGCCACCTTCACCACCATTTATAACACCACTACCAAAATGTGCTCGTCAAGCAGAAGACACTTTCACCTACAGTGCATTTGAATCCTGATTATATTGGCATATAGAACCAACAGTTGAAAATGCATATTTATTCGGTTATGAATGTACACAGTGAACAGAACATAACAAGGACGCTCACTATAATTGTCCAAAGTGACTATCATCACACTCAACAGTGTATGAAGTTCTAACGCAAAATCTCAAAGATATCTGGAGAGTGCTGTATCAGACAGCAGGTCTTTGTTGATTTCTAGGGGATTTTCACATTTCTTTGGGGCTTTCTCGCAGCAACAACCAGTTTGAGAATGATACAGATATTCATCAATACAAAAAGGAAAAATGATATGCACTTATCTCTAGTTGAGGTTTACTTTGGGACAGACAGTACTGAAAAATAAGCTCTAAACTCTGCCATAAATTTTTTCAAGGATATACAATATTTGAGTGTTGGCAAAAGTGTTTAGTGTTTCTATATGTAGGCTAGTTGTCTGACAATACACATAACAAAATTCACGTTTTCCAACCTAACCTGGAGCTCTTACATTATGAATTATACTTAATCACATCTAAGAGTAATTTGGAAGAAGCATTGCATATTGCAGTTGCGTCCTACTACCAATACATATTTAACATACAAGCATCGCTTTTTCACTCACAACAATTTAAGCTGTAATCATAAGTTCCTGCCTAACCATAGCCTTTTAAAAAGTACTTTTGAAAAACTAGATTTTGTCATTTGTTAGTACATTACTATTTTTTTACACATATGTCATAATTTTAAAGGATGTGGTTAGAGAGGAATGTAAGAGAACAGCTTAAATTGCTTCAAGTGAAAAAGTGACGCTTGCATGGCATTCAATATGTATCAGCCACAACTGTGATACGCAATGCTTCTTCCAAATTACCCATCTTAGATTTCATGTATAAATGCATTGGCTCTGTCAACTAACACGGATTTGGTACCTTACACCTTTATTAAGAACTTGGGGTACACAAAAGCCCAGACTGTCAGAATAATAACAGTTCTAAAATCTAATACAGATGCAAAAGAAGAAAATATAGTCAGTGTTCTACTAGCGCTCTATTTGTGTATGCATAACACAAATCTGCATCAACTGACATATCCCATATATTACTTTAGGCCTACTACTTAAGCATATATATATATATATATATATATATATATATATATATATATATATATATATATATATATACTAACTTGAGGCATGAGACAAAGAATGACAAAAATACTGATTCATAATATCAAAAAAGAAAAAAATTAAAAAAAAAAACATAATTCTTCAATTCTTTATAAAGATTTAAAAGAAGGGCACTAAATTATATTAAAGAATGTTCGGGAAGTTTGACTTAGGCCTATGCATCCTTAGATTTTACATAGACAGTGGCGCAGTAGAGTGATCGCCTTACAAGGAAAATAAATATGGGTCTACTGATAGGGGATGGGCACATACAAAATCAGGTAACCACAGAGGTGGAACAGCAGTAATTATCTATTTCGTAGTGCACACACAAGATTATTCACATCATTCTTTGAGACTGGGTCTTCAAAAGATCACCCAATGGCCGTTGCCAAAATATACTACGGCACCGCTGCCGTCGAAGCATTATGTGAACACTTGTTTGATAAACTATTCCTGGAAAATTCCAACACACTTTGAAATACTCTACTGAAATGTGATTAAACTTATGTAGTTGGATCTAATTTCTTGTGCCCGGCACTTCAAAACACCAAATTCAACTAAAGTTGCTTACAATCTAAGAACACATATTTCTTTTTTGCCTTCGGATATATTTACTAGCTGACACTCTTTTACACCCTTTATAAAATACAAGTATAATTCTAAATTACGAGCGCTAAAATATGGGCATTCGCTTATCATTACTTCATTATATTTATGTAGCCCGTGCCGTATGTAACACAAATTTTGTGGGAAGAAGAACTAAGTGACGAATAAAATTAAATGAAAACAATAACAACAAAGTAAACACTGCTTTAAATTACCTGTTCATTTCATCCTCCATCATCCGCAATTTTTCGTCGTTCATTCCCGCCATGATTTTGCTGCAACTTTAACACAAACTAGTTATAGCTCCAGCAGCAAGTTTACATTCACCACCTCCTTCAAACGTATACCAACAACTTCCCTACGAAGGAAAACAAACACAAAGATATCATAATAGTCAGATGGACAGACGACGCAAAAGAAAATCAGAGTTATAACGTTCAGAGTTGAACAAAGAAAATTGTCGAGTAGGAGTCTGCAACAAGGAGGTTATTCGGAGGTTATTCTAACCTCCTTGGTCTGCGCAAAAGTCTGCGCAAACCCCGCAAATCGTTGCGTGTGGACAGCACATGTGCGCAGATATGAGATATGCGCAAAACTGGAAGTTTTGTTGAAGGTTTGAGCAAAATTGCTCAAGTCTGTGGGTTCAAAACACATTTGCGCAGACAAGTTGGAACATGTGGACAGGGGATCGCTTCAAATCTGTCTCAGTGTATACTTTTTTCGTGTTGTTACTATGTTGACAGTGGAACAAAATGGCTAAGAACTGAAAATGCCCACTGGGAAACAAAGTTAGCCGCTGCTTACGGGCCACATACATAATATAAAGTGAAGTAGGCGTACAGTGTTTCAAACATATCTTAAACTCTGATAATTTTATTTGTATCTTGTTAGAAGGTAACCCTACTTTACTTGCCTTCATGAAATAATTCCTTAGGGCTGCGCAATGGCTTCACAAGTATTGGGGATGTTTTAACTCAATGCTTGTTTATGTTGAAAAAACTAGCGCAGCGGAAAAATAAAATCTTTCACGATAAATTCTGATTTTTATCGTATATATTTGCAACTGCAATACATTTACAACACTTTTTACAAGACGTGACAAAAGGCACAGAATAATAAATTAGCAACGAATAAGTACAGCATCATCATCATCAAAGAATAATTAATTAACCACCGAAAAATTATTGATCACATTTCCAACACTCCCCCTTGAGCAAGATTTTTCGGTGTTGTATATAAAGTCCCATCGATTAAGCCATACTGTCTTACAATTTTCTGGAATCTGTCCTTGGTCAATGGTTTTGTTAATAAATCAGCCAACATTTCTTCAGAGCTTAAGTATTTCACTTCAATATGCTTCTTCTCAATGTGATCCCTGATGAAATGATGTCTGACATCTACGTGTTTTGTTCTAGCACTTGTTACATTGTTTTTGGCTAAATTAATAGCTCCCTGATTATCACAATAAACTGTTATTGTCCTTGAATTATTATCAGCCTCAATTTCATTCATTAAGTTTTTGAGCCACAAAGTTTCCTGTACAGTAGTATATAAAGCCATATATTCTGCCTCTACTGTACTTAATGCTACAGTTCTTTGCCTTTTACATATCCAGGATACTAAGCCTCCCATCAGTTTTAAACAGCTTCCAGAGATAGAATGTCTATCTTCTAATTCATTTCCCCAGTCTGCATCACTGTAACATTCCAATTCTTCATTGCCTTCTTTACAATAAATTAATTTATAATTTACAGTTCCCTTTAGATATCTGAAGATCCTCTTCACTGCTTTCCAATGTTTTTCTTTAGGATTACTACAGAATCTGCTTACTACATTTGTTGCAAAAACAATATCTGCTCTTGATGTCTGAGCTAGATATAAAAGACTCCCTACAGCTTCCAAGTAAGATGTAATTTTATTATAATCAGTGTCTTCTTCATTTATCATCATTTTTATACCAGGTTCCATTGGAGTTGAAATTGGTTTACAGTCTTCCATTCCAAACTTTTTCAAAATCCTTTTGGTATATGCAGACTGATCTATCCAAAGCTCGTTTCCATTTCTCTGCTTTATAATTTTCATTCCCAAATATTGTTTTACTTCACCCAAGTCATGCATATTGAACCTCTCTTGTAGCTGTTCTTTGAAAAAAATCATTTGCTTATCATCTCTAGTTAAAATGAAAAAATCATCTACCCAAATAGCCATTATGGTTAATTCTTGTTTACTTTTCCTAATATAAATACAGGGGTCTGCCTTTGACTGCTTCACTCCCATCTTAACTAATGTAGAATGCAAATACTTATTCCAACAGTACCCACTTTGTTTCAGCCCATAGATGCTCTTTTTAAGCTTCCAAACCTTTCCTTTATCTTTACAATATTTCTGAGCTTCTTTGGGTGGCATTACATAAATTTCCTCTTCTAATATTCCATTTAGATAAGCGGTTTTAACATCCATTTGATGGATTAACATATTTTCTTTCACAGCTAAAGCTAAAAGATACCTTAGTGAAGAATATTTTACAACAGGTGAAAATGTTTCTTTGTAATCTATACCTTCCCTTTGATTACATCCTTTAACCACTAATCTTGCTTTATACTTGGTTGTTTCACTTTCAGGATTTTTTATACTAAATATCCATCTTGTGTTTAAGAGTTTTTTCTTCTGTGGCATATTTACCCATTCATATGTTTCATTTTGATTTAAAGATTGCAATTCTTTCTCAATCGCTTCTTTCCAATTTTTAGAATCTTTACTATTCATAGCTTCTTCAACAGTTTCCGGTTCATCATTGAAACACTGGGCAATATACATTTCATAATCAGGATACTTCTTTGGTTTCCTTGTACGAGAGGAATGTCTTACTTTATCTTCATCACTCCCTGCTTTATCTTGATCACATCTTGGTTCTTCTTCTTCCTCATAGCTTGCCTCTGTTGGCCCTTGATTACTTTCTTCTTCCATTTCTGTCTCTTCTCCAATACTGCTATTTACATTTACACCAACAGTTGTACATTCCTTGGTTCTATCTTCACAATTTTCCAGAAATACAACATCTCTACTGGTTACTATCTTATTATTCATAGAATTCAAAAAACGATAACCCTTTGATTCTTCACAATACCCTACAAAAATATATTTCCTGGATTTTATATCCCATTTCTTTCTTAGTGGTTTAGGAACTTGTACCATAGCTTTACAGCCAAAAATTCTCAAATTACTTAAATCTGGTTTTCTTCCTGTCCACACCTCATATGGCGTTTTACTTTTGATAGCTGTGGTAGGTGAACGATTTATTAGGTACACTGCTGTTGATACAGCCTCTGCCCAAAATTTTTTTGGTAAGCCAGCATCACTTAGCGTACTCCTCGCTTTTTCCACTATTGTTCTGTTTGCTCGTTCTGCAACACCATTTTGTGCAGGGCTATATCGTATAGTGGTCTGATGTCTTATACCAACTTGCTTTAAACGTCCTTCAAATCTATGATTTATGTATTCTTTCCCATTATCAGATCTGACAATCTTTATTTTCTTTCCAGTTTGTCTTTCCACCAAAATTCGGAATTCTTCAAAAATATCACAAACTTGTTCTTTAGAATTCATAAAATAAACATGAATATATCTAGAATAATCATCAATAAAAATAATAAAATAATTATTTCCCCCAATAGATTCACTCTCCATGGGACCACACACATCTGTATGTACTATCTGCAGTAATTCTTGAGTTTTACTGTGACTGGGTTTAAATAGGATTCTTGCCTGTTTTCCCATTATACATATCTCACAAGGATCCTTACACATGCCATAGTCTTCTAAACCTGTTGCCATATCCTTTAATAATGACATACCTTTTCTATTTAAATGGCCAAGTCTCCTATGCCACAGAACACTTTTGGCACTGTACACTGAATGACTTTCATGACTACTAACAGTGTCTAATTTAAAAATTCCTTTTTCATTACTTGCAGTTGCTACAATTTTACCACAACTGTCAATTATTCGAGCTCCATTTATATCAAAAATTACCTTGTTACCTTTCCTTACTATCTCACTAACAGATAGTAAATTAGTAGTAACATCTTTGACATAATGCACACCTTGAGCAGTAATATTTTGTGGTTTTTTATTTACCACTATACTAAGATCAACTTTTCCAACAAGTTCACACTGCAATTTTGACCCATCAGCTATAGATATACCCATATTAGTTGTATCCTTGACATCATACAATACAGATTTATTTTTAATTATATGCAATGATGCCCCTGAATCCAATATCCATTCTGTTTCTTCATTATTCCCCCTTTTTAAAGAATAATGCATTGAAAGAACCTTACCTTGGTTGGAAGACTTCTTTTCATGGTTATTGGAAACATACCTTTTATCACTAGTACTTATCCTTTCCTTGCACTGTGAAGCAAAATGACCCATCTTCTGGCATCTATAGCACTTGATTTGTGTCTTCTTTTTATTTTTAGAGTACAATGCTGATGCTGTTTCATCTTCAGTTTCACCTCTCACATCTTGTAATATTTTTACCTTGATACTGTCACCTGTTATGGGAACACCAGAACTCTCTAACCCCATTATCATAGGCGTATATTTTTCTGGTAATCCAGCAAGTAATAAAGTACCAACCCACTCGTCAGCAATCTGGAAACCTATATTTCTCAGTCTATTAGATGTAGATATTATTTTATTAACGTAGTCGTCCACATTTTTGCACTGATTCAATTGAGTGGTAATTAATTCACGGAGCAATCCGACTCTTCTAGCCAATCCGCCGTCTTCAAAAGCTTTCCTTAACTTGTTCCAGACTTCTTGTGCATTTGCAGTATTTTCGATGTGCACGTAATTTACCGGATCCACCAACAAAATTAATTTTGATTTGGCTTTCCTATCTTTGTCTGCAAAATGCGAATCGGTAGACTTTAATGTACCATCTATTACGCACCATAGATCATCTAATCGCAAATATGCTTCCACTGCGAATTTCCAGGTCCCGTAATTTCCACGACCGACGAGTCTTTCAATTTGAGGTATTTGCGCAGTACTCATTTTTTCACGTTCGCGATCTATTTCGTCGAACACGTTCGCGATCTATTTCGTCGAACAATTTAGCTTCACGCCTTCTCGTAATTTTTCGTATAACTATTTCGTACTGGGCCCATAACCTGTTGAAAAAACCAGCGCAGCGGAAAAATAAAATCTTTCACGATAAATTCTGATTTTTATCGTATATATTTGCAACTGCAATACATTTACAACACTTTTTACAAGACGTGACAAAAGGCACAGAATAATAAATTAGCAACGAATAAGTACAGCATCATCATCATCAAAGAATAATTAATTAACCACCGAAAAATTATTGATCACATTTCCAACAGTTTAGAAATTGCTGTTGAAAACTCAAGGTCTTTGTAGGTCCTTCCTGTGGCCAGGAATCTTAATGTAACTGTCAGCTGATCATGTGGAGATATGTATCTCCTCATACAAATGTCTTTACGTATTACGCAAGGTGTTACCAGTGTCAAAAAACAATTATAAGTTTCCACATACAGTCGCAAATAATTACGCCAGTCACGATATAGAATCACATGTGACAACTGCCTTCTTTTAAGCAGTCAATGCCTAGACCATTTCTGTTTACTGCAGTTTATTTGAAATTTCTTTCTGCAAGACACATAGCAAATAATGATGGTAATAAGACTCCTCCATCACTGACAAAAATAAACTTCTAAAAGAACCTTATCGTATTCGTTTGCCAATCCGATTGCAGTCTGTACTACCTAGAGAATTTGCAGCGATGTAAAGAAACGATTTGTGTGCGCAGAGATTAGCGCAGACAGATCGTTGCGTGGGGATCCGGCTTTTTAGGCCGGTTTTTACCAACACCGCCTAAAAGACAAGGCCTGACAACTGGCCATGCCTACGTCACACCGAGAGGCGGCGGACGCAAGCTAACTGGCCAGCCGCTACAAGGCAAATGGCAGCCGCCGCCTCTTAGTGTGACGTACGCACGGCTAGTTGTTAGGCCTTGTATTCTAAGAGGTGGTGGTTCCACAGGCACGAATTTCTTTCACATGCATTCCCCAACCACCATTCCCCACATACATGTAACGTTTCCATTTACCGATGTAGGAAACGTTATTTACCCGACTTTCAAGATGGCCGCTTGTGTAATTTTTCATGCAGGAGTTGTATACCTTTCAGCTGTAGAGTTTATACAGAGGTTGATGAAGAGAAAAACAGATTCACTACTACTGAATTTAGACGTGGAAATTTCTTAGAAAGTGTTTGACGGCGATAAAATGAATTGTCAATCAACATAATGCCCTAATGTTAGCCATGACCTCGGAAATTGCTGTTTGAAAACTGTCACAATCAGAATAAGTGAAAAAATCTTTCGTTTTAACCATAAAATAAATAATGAATGCTGCTCTATGGTGTGCAGGGGCCGGCCGCAGTGTCCAAGGGGACTGAGACGCTTCAGTCACGGTCTGCACGGCTACTACGGTCGGGGGTTCGAATCCCCCCTCGGGCATGGATATTTGTGCCGTCCTAGTTCGTAAGTAGTTCATAAGTAGTTTGTGAGTTTAGGGACTGATGACCCCGTAGTTAAGTCCCATAAGTCTTACAAACATTTGAATTTTTGGTGTGCAGGATCCTGCATTCACCCTTGTGTAACCGGTAAAGCAATCGTGTATCTATTCTACAGAATAGTCTGTATGCAATGTTAATGCCGATTTGAACTCTATTAGGCCTATATTGACATAACATTTTTATGATAATCAAAGTAAGTCTCCAAAGCCACATATAAATTTTCATTTGATGACAATATTTACAGTCAATGATGAATAATAAACCTATACCGAAACAAAATATACGTTTACAATATTAACTGTTATGCAATACTATCAACGTTAGCAAGTTAACACTGTTTCAATGTTTACAAATTCGTTTCATCACATTCGTTTCTTCATCATCTATGTACAGATGTTTATAAGGAGCAGCTCAGTTCTAAATTGAAGTTCACGTTTCTTTGTTTATGGAAATTTTGTCACATTACGAAGTATTGCTTTACTTAGCTAAAGACAAAAGTCATTATTTTGGTATGACATTAACTCTTAAGCCGGGTCCACACGCAACGATCTTTCTGCGCAAATGTCTGTGCAAATATCTGTGCACCCAATCGTTGCGTGTGGACGGGTGTTCACACTACTGCTAATTCTCACACCCAACATCTTTAGGTGAAAAAAGAAACAAGGTAGTACAGACTACAATTTGGGTGGCAAACGAATACCACAAGCTTCTTTACGAAGTTTATTTTTGTTGGTGATAGAGGAAATCTATTTACGGACACTATTTGCAACGTATCTTGCAAGAAAAAATATGCAAACAAACCGCAAAAAACAGAAATGGTCTAGGCACTGACTGCTTAAAGAAGGCAGTTGTCACATGTAATTCAACAGCGTTAGTTGGAGTGCAAACCCAATGACTAGCGTAATTATTTGCGATTGGATGTGGAAACTTATAATTATCTTTTGACACTCCTTGCATAATACGTAAAGACACTTGTATGAGGAGATATATTTCTCCACATGATTGGCTGACAGTTACATTAAGATTCCTGGCCTCAGGAAGGACCTACAAAGACTCGAATTTTCAACAGCAATTTCTAAACAAGCATTGTGTTAAACCATCCCCAACACTTGTGAAGCTATTTACGCTGCCCAGAAGAATGATTTCATGAAGGCAAGTAAAGTAGGCCTACATTCTAACAAGATGCAAATAAAATTGTCTGAGTTTTAGATATTTTTGAAACACTGTACGCCTACTTCACTTTATATTCTATATGTGGCCAATAAGTTGCGGCTAAATTTGTTTCCCAGTCGTAAATTTCAGTTCTCAGCCATTTTCATCCACTGTCAACATATTAAGCACACAAAAAAAGTATACACTGAGACAGATTTGCAGCAATCTCCTGTCCACATGTTCCAACTTCTCTGCGCAGATGTGATTTGAACCCACAGATTTGAGCAATTTTGCTCAAACCTCGAACTCCAGCTTCCAGTTTTGCGCACATCTCATATCTGCGCAAATGTGCTGTCCACACGCAACGATTTGCGGGGTGTGCGCAGACATTTGCGCAGACAGATCGTAGTGTGTTTACCCGGCTTTAATGTACATGAACAAACATTAAGCCAGGTTTCCACAGGCATGAATTTCTTACACATGCATTCCCCCACCACCACTCGCGACAGTCAAGATACACATGGAAAAACCAAACTTGCACACTGTCCTGCTATGTTACGCGTAAGTTACTAAACTTCAAACGCATTTAACTTTCTTGCACGATGTCGCTTCCCCACCATCGCTTACGAGCTTCAGCAACATCTGATAGATGGCTCTGCTTTCATTCTGGTCTTGTTCGTTCGACAGTACTGAACATGGAGCTAGAATTGATGTGTTTTTATGTACATGAAGAGTTTGCGATATACCAAAATAACGACTTTCGTCTGTAGCTAAGTAAATGAATACTTAATCAAGCGACAAAGTTTCATGAACACTGTGATGTGAACATCAATTTAGAATTGTGCTCCTTGTTATAAACATTTATACATAGAGTAACACACCATCGTTTGTTGTGACGAAACGAATTTGAAAACATTGAAACAGTGTTAACTTGCTAACGTTCATAGTAGCTATTGTATAACAGTTAATATTGTAAATGTATATTCTGTTTCGATATAGGCCTAATAATAATTCATCATTGACCATAAACATTTCGATCAAATGAAAATTTATATGTGGCTTTGAAGATTTAAAAGTACACCTACTTAGATCACCATAAAAATCTTATTTGAATATAATAGGGTTCATGTCCTCATTAACATTTTTTAAAGAGTATTTTGTAAAATAGATGCACTACTGCTTACAATATTAAGTAGTGAATCGGTATTTTCGGCACTTGTTACCTACCAGAAATTAGACTAATCCTTAAGAGATAAACTATTGAGACAGAAACCTTACTTTCCACTTATTATTTTCTGCAGCTATTACCGATATAAACATTCTTTCTGATGTATCATCTGTTAATTGTAGATGACATACGGTAAAAATATTGTTCTTCAGAATGTATGTACTGCAGTATCTCCAGCATAAAATGACCTTGCAAATTAATACGAGATGGCATGGTATCTCACATACGTGTTTTAACTTTTGTATACCGGTAGTATTAGAAATACGGCTCAAAAGGTTTACGAAATCGGGTTAAAAGTCAAGCAGTGGCGACATTGTGCTTTGTTGGCAGCGAAAAGTTCGCTTTACGAGTTTAATTTACTGATTACATAAGGGCAAATGCAAGACCCTGCACACCATAGAGCAGGACTAACATCATTATTTATTTCATGGTCAAAACGAAAGATTTTTCCCCCCATACTCTATTTGTGACAGTTTTTAAACAGCCATTACCGACGTCATGGATAACATTAGCTTGTTACATTGACACTGCCATTACTAAAAGCTTATTCGCAATTTATTTTACGATCCCCAATACTTCCTTCGATATTCCCACTTCTATATTCAGCAGTAGTGCATCTGTTTTATCTTCGTCAACTTCTGTATAAACTCTACAGCTGAAATGTGCACAGCTCCCGCACGAAAAATTTTACGAGGGTCTATCTTGAAAGTCGTGTAAATAGAGCTTCCTATATCAGTGTGTTGAAACGCTACATGTATATAGGGAATGGTTGTGGGGCAATGCATGTGTAAGTTATTCATGCCTGTGGAAACCCGGCATTAGTTCTAAATCTGTGTTCCGTTCTGTCGAACAAGCAAGGCCAGAATGAAAGCATATGCACCTTTGGTCAGTTCCTGAAGTTCGTAAGCGATGGTAGGGGACGAGACATTGTGCAATATAGTTAAACACATTTGAAATTATGTGTAAGATGGCCACACAGTATGCAAGTTTGCTGTATCCATCCATATGTTATTAACACGAGTGGTGGTGGGGGAATGCATGTGTAACAAATTCATGCCTGTGGAAATCCGGCCTTAGGGCTGAGACTTCGTCAGCTGAAACTCGTATCCGAGTTTTCATTTCTCTCCTGAGATTTCCTGTGTCGCGGTTCCGATGTGGAAATGAAGTAGATGGCTTAGTAATCAAATCAATGAGGCCACAGACATTACAGATGATGGAAGGACTTGGCTGAGCCTGGAGGAGTTTAACTCTCTGGCGTTTGTCATCATTCAGTCTTTGACATCCTTGCTCGAACTTCTGAAGAGCATTTGAGGTAGCTGAGCGCCAGCGACTGCGATCTCCTGCTATTTTGGATGTGGTTTTCAGATTTTTTTTGAACTGATCCTTATAGCGTTTAAGAGGGGCACCTCATGGCCATTTATCTGTGCTCACTTTGCTGACAGCATTTGGACTGGAAGTCTGTCATTTTTCATCCGCTGGACATGTCCGACCCATCTGAGTTGATGCCCTATAATGAGAGCCTCTATACTATTCATTTTAGCTTTCCCAAGAACAGCAGTATTGGATATGAAGTCATTTCACTTTATGTTCATGATAAATCTTAGCTTCTGTTGGTTGAAGCGCGATATAACATTCAGGTTTCGTAACTATAGAGCAGGGTGGAAATGACTGCAGCTTTTTACACCATCAGTTTGGTGTACAGTGTGGGGTACTTATTCAAGAAGACACGTTTTGCAAGACGTCCAAATGCTACCTGCGCAGCACGAATTCTATTCTCCACATCTTTTTCAGATGACAGTATGCTTCCTAGGCAGAGGAAACGGTGCACTTGTTCCATGGGTGTATAAGAAATGGATGATGCATTTCTCCTGAAAAGAGATGTAAATTTCCACTGAAGATCCTTGCCACAGCAGTTTTTTTTTTGCCATGAATATGATTGGCACCTCGATCACAGACTGATCACCATGCAGTTTGGTCCGATAGATTTACAAACAAACCTCGATCAGAACATATTAGTAAACAAACAGATGACGATTTTTGACGTGAATGAATTTTACTTGTTACAACTAGTTTTACTCGCAGTTAGTCTATTAGGTACTTGTTGAACAACTAACTCGGAAATCGCTATATATTTTAAAATAAACAGCCAATAATATTTACGAAGGGAATGTTAGGCATTTGACTGTGAACAGTTATATTTTAATTCACAGATTTCGCGTGTTGTTACTGTTAATGGTAATGTCACTTGATGTGACTGAAATTAGAACATGGTCATGTGTTCAGCATCAAATAAATTGTACTTTTCCATTATGTCTGGTTTTTGTACATGTTAGGTTCAAAATGTTTGTTAAGCTTAAGGGACTTAACTACGGGGTCATCAGTCCCTAAACTTACAAACTACTTATGAACTACCTACAACTAAGGACGGCACAAATATCCATGTCTGAGGGGGGATTCGAACCCCTGACCATAGTGGCCGAGCAGACCGTGCCTGAAGCGCCTCAGTCCCCTTGGCCACCGCAGCCGGCGTACATGTTAGGAGTAGGCGTTAGGGGCTGATGCATTCCTCCTGGAAAGAAGTGTATATTTCGGCTGAAGATCTTCGGCACAGAAGTTCTTTTCGATGCAATTGGCACTACCTCAATCACAACATATTCGTAAACAAATAGATGAAGATTTCTGATGTGGATGAATATTATTTGTTGCAACTATTTTTACTCACACGAATTTCGGGTTTTGTTACTGTTAATGGTAATGCTACTTAATGTGAATGAAATCAAAACATGGTCATGCCAGTTTGTACAGCATCAAATAAATTGTACTTTCCCATGATGTATGGTTTCTTTGCACTGACACAGTACATTTTCGATTTGTGCTCCATTATGGAATTTGACTGACAATTTTGTTAAACAAATTGAATGTTGATTTGATGTTGAAACACGTCCACATAACGTGTTCCATTTAATTGACTCCCCATGAACAAATGTTAACGAGCTTCAGAATTTTTTTTTTTTTTTTTTTTTTTTTTTTTTTTTTTTTGAGTGTAGCAAGACACTCCACTCGCAATATGCGAGATACCAGGCATTATATATTGATTTAGTTTCATCTGTATGTAAAATTCTGTCTATGTTGTACATGAGGCCCCAAATATGTATTAGTGTGTATCGAGCCTGTCTTCCACAGAATGAATGAAATGTTGTATGTAAGAAAGTTTAGGAAGTGCTAGGCACGCCTCGTCTGTTTTGTGTCGTCGTTTGTTTCAAACGCTGGGAGTTGAATGTCTCTGGACGAGAAGTAGGTTTGCCAACTGCTGAGCAGAACCCAATCTTAGAAAAGATTCCTAATGCAGCTTGCTCTTAACCTCCTTGGCTGGGGGTTGGTCAGGTTACCTGCCTGACGAACGGTGACGCTCTCTTGGCTCCCCTCCACTACCTCTCCCTGGTAACAGTTAAGCAGTGGTGAAGAAAAATGTTCAAATGTTTGTATAGTCTATGGGACCCAACTATGGGGTCATCAGTTCCTAAACTTACAAACTACTTATGAACTACTTACGAACTAGGACGGCACAAATATCCATGCCCGAGGGGGGATTCGAACCCCCGACCATAGTGGCCGTGCAGACCGTGACTGGAGCGCCTTAGTCCCCTTGGCCACCGCGGCCGGCAGTGGTGAAGAGAGCTATTCATTTGCTTCTTGGTTCCTGGTAGGATAAGTACCTCTGGGTTTGGTTCTGCTGTGGCCTTGTGGCTCGACTTAGTTCAGGCTCCATAGTCGTGCTTATGCCTTTTCCCGAGTTTAATTCCGGGAGTAGCAGCTGCACTATGTGTAGTAGTGAGATTTTGCTTAATTTCCTACAGAATTGCTAATTTTATGTCGATTTTTGCTGGAATCTGATTCCGAAGTTCTGATGGTGTTTCGTTAGCATAGTTCTTGCACTTTATAACTTTTAAATCACTTCTTCGCCTGTTTAAATATGTTCAATGTCTTTCGCGTTCTTATCGTAGTTGAATTCTAATATTTTCAGGGATTTGCAGTGCCTATACTGTTCGTACTTTGTCGACAGAACCCGTGGACGATATACGATATCAGACTAAGCCTTCAGATTTTCCATCATTCAATGCACATGAGGGGTTAATAATTGTATAGTTAATTTGCTAAGGTGTTTCCTAGTGATTGTGGTCTTAAACCAAGTGCGTTAGTTTCTGATAGTTTATCATGAGCCTAAGCCACTAGCTTGACACGTTATGGAAGCGAGGTACTATTTCATTGTGCGCGAGTGAACCACCGATCTGCATTCTCCACATTGCTTGGCTGTCGTCTTGGTGTATTGCTGTCAGGTGCTTGGTAAGTACCTGCATGGCTTGGCGTATGAATCTCTGTGTGAATGTGCTGCAATTCCTCTGTTCCCCCCATGAAACATCATCGTAATTAACTTGTACTCAACTTTGCAGGTGGCCAATTTTAGGGTCATGTAATTGTGGATATTTTGAATGTTTTGAATGTAAGGTGTGTTTTTTATTGTAATTTAAAAAAAAATGGTCTTCCCCTTGTTGTTCTTGTTTTGAACAATAATTTAATTTGTTAAACCATAATCCTTTTGTGCTAATTTAAATTCTCCCCTCATCATTTATTTTGGATTAATGTGGGGTATTTTGTTCATGTATCTTGTGTCTATATTTGCGTCTCCGTTGCCAACGTTTATTTCTGATTTAGATACATGACTGCGGATCATTATTTAATTGTGTGCAGTTTCCTCTAAAGATTGCAGTAAAGGTAGAACTGTTTGCTTAACTTATAGAATCAGGGTTTTGCTTAAGGGAACTGTATACTTCTGCCGCTGTGTGAATATCGCCGTAACTAGGTTTTGTGAGCAAGCAGTCAATTGTTAACTTCACAAACACGGCTAGTTAACAGTCAAACAGAACAGCAGGCGAGTTTCAGTGTCATAAAATTTTAAATGATTTTGGTGACACATGAAGTTACTTATGAGATCCAAATCATAATTTTGAATTAAAAATAATTTGACAGTCTAATGCTCTTCAAAAAATTATATATGATTGTGGTCCCCTACAATTTACCAATTCATTAATAAAGATATATCATTCATCACTCATGACTGGACAGACTGTGTCAGCTTTACTGTGTTAAATAGATAACTATTATGAGAACATAATTATTGATGGTACTTATTTCAGTCATATTAGTTAGAGCAGTTAGCTTAGGTTCCTGGCCAATTACACACTTGCAAATCAGAACATGTTCATGTATAAGCAGCCAACTAGTTGTGAAATCACCACATATTCGATATAGGTAGCCAACTACGTCTATGTGAGAACGAAGATTATAAATATCATTCGTACTTGCTTCAGTCACAAAATTTAAACTCTCATGTTAACTCCCTGCATATATTCACTCTCATATATCGTAAAAAATATGGAAAAAACTAGAGAGTACGGTGAAGTAGACTTGCAATTAATAAATATTCTCGTTCTCTATTCTGTTACATAGGGCCCATAAAAAAAAACCTAAATGAATTTAGCTTTAACAGGATTCGAACCCAAAAAGTTTCTTATCCACACACTCACAGCTTAGCACCCTAACCAAAAGACCAGACTGATTGCACTTGATAACAACTACTTTTTTAATTCATATAATGTCTGCTTAGATCTTTTATGGTTCTTTCATAATTTATTGATATTCGCTGGTAATTGACATTTAACGTACGAAACCAAAGCATTTTTGACAAATCTGTAATCTAACATTTCTCATAAAACAGTATCTTATCACGATTTGCAATTCAACATGTCGTCTGCAAAGTTACTGAAGACCAAAGGCCACCTGCAGAAATATACTCTTCTTTCTGACAGAAATGTATCAGCCCCTAAGGTAAAGACGTTAGGGGCCATTGAGTAGAAATATCTCTAGAGTGAGCATAGCATTCTTCGCCTGTTGTCAACATTAAGCTGGAATTGTCACGTGATCTAGGGATGACACTGTTCGTTAAATCACACTAAGCTTCATGTCACATCATGTTAGGGTTTTTCGGCAGCAAAGTTTTAACAACATCGTTGTCTGTTGACATCGAAATTTATTTTCGCCAGGCTCTGTATTGTGACAGTAGCTGGCTTTGTTGTTTCTTAATTTTCAGTTTATGACTGTGATTTGTTTCCGTTGTGTAGCATTACAAATTGAATTTTTTCCCTTGAGTATTATTCCAGAAGCAATGTCGAAATGTCAGATACCTCAAAATGAAAACTTGCAAGGGTGAACAAAGCGGTCAATTCGAGCAGGGCATACCACTCATCGGCTTTGACCCGTGACGTAGCCGTGTTGTGCTGTATGACGTCATTGTGTCACTGATGTTTCGAATATAAGTAAATGACATCTTTGGAAATTTGTTATTAATTTAATTTCTTCGGATAAATTTTACTGTATGTAAATGTCACTTCTAAGTACTTTTCATCAGCATACTTTGTCTTAAAATGCGTGTTTTGGAAATACCTTTAATGCGATGTTTCATTTTCCCTCTAAATTTTCATACGGAATAAGATTAAATACGAAATCCATCAAATACGGTACATTACCTCAAATAAAAGGTTACGCTACGCTAAGTTCCTTTGTTATGCTAACTGAGCACAGGCCACATGATGTAGTCAGCCAACCACAGCACATTGTAATAGCATTAATCAGCGAATAGTAGTCATTCAATACTACCTTTTCCGCTGCGGTAACATGCAAATACGACTGCCCGAACATTAATCTGGGCAATCCTGTGATTGCAGTAAAATATAGATATGTATGCATCCTGTGAAATTATTTCTTTTAATTAACTGAAACATAAAGATTCATATCGTATTTAAACGCACGCATGTTTGATCAATAAATGTTTTTTTGTGACAACTACAATTAAAACAAACATTATTTTTTTCTGAATGGACAAGGGTACATACAAGAAACTGTCGACCATAGAGCAGGTACAGTATTGAATTTGCTGCGAGTGAAACGAGCAGCAATAACATTTACTTTGTTGCTCGTGAAAAATATTAACGCAATTCTACACTTCATTGTTCATGTGTTGCCAATATAAGCCCTGGAGCCTGGCGAGAAGTGTCGTAAAATTTTACCGAAGAGTGTACAGCAAGACAGTTTAGTATATCGAGAAGTAGACGCATTTGTCCAAAACCAGATACAGTGTCACATAGATGTTCCACATTTTTCGGCTTTAGTTGACAGCCAGCCTTCACACAGAAAGAGACAATTTCTTAAAAAAAGACAATGAAGTGGTATGCAGAGTAGAATGTTCTTATTAATTGTGATACTAACCTTTAAGAGTGCACTTAGTGTATTTTTTGCCATGAGCTATATAGGTCAATTCGAGTGTGTGATACTGATCACATATTATCTATCCCATCAATTATTATTATTTCATTTAAAAAAAAACAAAAACATCCATTTCCATGAAACAAACTAAATAAACTACAACTGGTATCCTCTTCTCCAATTGAGCTATATAGGTCAATTCGAGTTCACGATACCATTTTGCTCAGCATTTTTCTTTACTTTTTCGCAGTGGTATCCCTGCCTGTAAGTGAGCTATATAGATCAATTCGAGTGTCCGATACCGATCACATATTATCTATCCCATCAATTATTATTATTTCATTTAAAAAAACATCCATTTCCATGAAACAATTTAAATAACTAAATAAACTACAACTGGTATCTGCTTCTCCAATTGAGCTATATAGGTCAATTCGAGTTCATGATACCATTTTGCTCGGCATTTTTCTTTACTTTTTTCGCAGTGGTATCCCTGCTTGTAAGTGAGCTATATAGGTCAATTCGAGTGTCTGATAACGATCACATGTTATCTATCTCGTCAATTATTATTATTTCATTTTAAAAACCATCCATTTCCATGAAACAATTTAAATAACTAAATAAACTACAACTGGTATCCTCTTCTCCAATTGAGCTATATAGGTCAATTCAAGTTCACGATACTATTTTACTTTGCCTTTTCCTTTACTTTTCTGCAGTGGTATCCCTGCCTGTAAGTGAACTATATAGGTCAATTTGATTTTTAGATACAATTTTTTTTATTTTCGGTAGTGGTACCCCTATGCCATTACAGCGTCATTTTTAACTTAACTTTTTTGTATAATTTATATTCTCTTGGTATCAGTTTATTTATATCGTCAGTTTACCTATTAGAATGTCCCCGCCCAAAACACCCATATTCCCGCGCTAGTCCCGTTAGTGTCATTTTCTTCATTATCCACAATGTATAGTGTGTTTAAATGTGTGCGTGATTTTATTTTTCGTGTTTTTATATTATTTATCTCTACATCCAAAACACCGATTTTATAGCGATATACTCGATACAGTGATTTATTTTTTTTCCGTGTGATATTTATTTTCCACAATTTCATCATATGATTATCTACAATTAATTCATTGTATATATCGTGTATGTAATGTTATCTTATAAAATTACGTTATTTCCAGAGATATTTATATATCTTTGGTTTCATCAATACTCAATTGTTTCGAACCACATACATACATTAATTTATGTCTTTCACTTACCTCCATGATGTCTTTGTTCCTAAGTGCATATAGGTTCGTTCCAGCAGCTGCTAGATTGCTTGACGCGCATGCGCATTGCTGATATTTTATTCCAGCAGCGCCTTGTCCCGCTTCTGGCTACTTGGAGTGTGGCTGTTTGGTGTTCCAGCAGTAGCCGCAAGCAGCCCGACGCTACCTGAAAAAATATTTCTGGCGTGGTCAAGTTGCCAATTTGCGCATGCACAGAAAGGTCTGAGTTAGAGTGGGGGGGGGGGTAGCCATACGTGATACGTGTGTGTTTGTAGCGTGTTTTTCAATTATTTCGAAGTCACTGCAATCCCACTTGACATCAGATATTTCTCGTTTACACTTCTTCGTTATTAGGAAGGAAAGTATTTTAATTATTCCGTTAAACTCACCTTCGCCTGCAACCAGAAACAGTGCAAAAAGCGTTCCAGCAGTGCAAGTATCAAACAAGGGTTTTTACGTCATAGTAGCTGCGCATGCGCAGTAACACCTGTTTCATAGCGCTTGAAAGTAGCCGTCTGGCAGCTGCTGGAACGAACCTTATATCAACTACTTTGGTATAGGTATGATAGCCACGAATATAACGCCTCTGGATAATGACGTCATTGATCAATGCTGACGGGTGGTATCCCCATCCCGAATTATGCCAACAAAGCTGTGTTATGGTTTATGTGTGAAAATTGGTTAGTGGTTTCGGTAGAAAATTCATGTAGATAATATGAAATTACGTTTTTCTTTACAACACTTTATCACATACAAATGATCAAGAACATGACCTTTACTATGTTCATTAAATAATTTTATAGTTGTCATTTTCTTAAATCTGACGCTATACTAATATTTTTTTTATCACTAATGGTAGTTATACCTCCACTTCCATTGCTCGGTACAGGGCTAAGCAAGTTGATGTGACATAATGTACAACTTGACATGGCGGCCATGGTGAATTAGACTTTTGCTTTCCACAAAGTTTAAAGGTTATACAATTTGTATCATTGTCCATGTCCATATTTTTCCAGACACTTTTGAAGGCGCAAATTTACTCTCACGTCATAAAGCGATTCAAAAGGATGAAAAGTCTGTTATTTTGTCAAGGCCATTCCATATTTTGGTTATGTTTGACTATATGAGGCTGAAACATAATCATTCATTTGAGAACTGCTGCAGACAATGAATCTGGATGTCAGATCAACTTTGTTGCAAGAGATTGACGTATAGCCTATGTTCACGACAAAGTTGTACACACTTTACCAAATTTGTAACAGTAGTCCATTCATAAAATTGAATTTTTTCAGTACTATCATTCACAGGTAAATTAGTACTCTATGATTCCTTTGTAGCACTTTTTACACTTGCATATTAGCAGCTTCTAACGATGTTACACACTGTTAGAACCAGTTTTTACAGGTGTTTCATAAATAAAAATCATACATGATCTTGTAATCAATGTTCAGTGGTAGCTCCAGTAGTTTGAACAGCTCACCTGCCTGTATTTTATTATGAAAGCATTGGGGTATAAGCTATATAACTGTAAAATGTGACCATTTTGCTGAACCAAGTTATTTACTGAAGTATTAACACACACAAAGAAGATTTACATATACAGATAGGAACTGACTGAACACTATTAAGGTATGCGAATGACTGGCTAAGACTGACAGACTGCACGCCAAAATCGCGTGTATAAGTACATTACATCAGTTCTAGAACATTCTAGAATAAGGACGTTATAATATGACATATTAATAGTTTGTTTATAGAAGATAAATAAATCTTTCATATACACAAAATTATGACAATAATAAAGATAGTAATTTTATATCAGAACAAAACAAAAAGTCAGATCATAAGTAATTTACAATTAGAGCAGTAGTTGCATTTGTTGACATCTTTTAAAATAGTTAAATTAAAGTAATTTTGCTGTTTGAGGAAAGTTATGTATCACAAACAGATCGGAATATCGTGAAAGGCATAAGATAATATTAATTAGAAATTTGGTTAGTGAACCCACATTATTGTGCAATATTAATGCTATAATTTGTACAAACATAAACAATTTAAGGAATAATATAAAATACAATGATGCAATTAAACAGTCTTGTATCGTATTGTAATATTTTATAATTACATTTGTGATTATGCATAAAGAACGGCACATTTCTGTGTGGTTCGCAATTTGCATAATTCCAAACAAGTAAAATATTACGGGGTATATCCATTATAATACCCTCTCACACAATGTCAGACATCACAGACATCACATGTGTATGATATTATGTGATTACATTATCTGGGGTAGTTACAATCAGCAAAAATTTTGATTTTAAAACAAAAAAGTCAAAATTATAATCAATTTTTTGAAGTGGAAAAGAACACAAAATTTTACGGAATCGTACAAAGTTTATACTGTATGTCTAGTGAATCAAAATTCAACACAAAGTTGAAAGTGATATTAACAAAATTAACAAAATTACTGAGATAAACAATTTTATATGTAACAATCAGAAAAATATTTAGTCCACATGTAAATAAATGAAATGTTGGTGATTCTGCCATGTGCCCAATAAACGTTATTTCACATGACATGAACCAGGTTATAGGGGTAATTTGTAGTGTCTTCTTCTCTGATGTGTTCTTCAGTGGTCGTCTTCTTGTTATGGTTACAAAGATTACGAATATTGATTACACATAATTTCAGTATGACGCTATTGCAAATCATAGTCCAGTAACTAGTTTTAGCATTTCAAACTTAAATGACCAAAATAATATTTTACTACTGAAGATACAGTTTCTGAAGAGTACCATTAATTAGAAAAGTCCAATGAAATCATATAATGAGAAACTAGAAGTTGTTATGCATGAAAAAAAATCACAATAACGTTTCTGATACGATTTGAACAAATTAAGCACAGCTAGTCAAAATGAATAACAAGTAACTTTATTTAAAGATTTCAACCATAGAATGATGATTTTTTGCAAAAAGTGATTTAGAAATGTAATTAATTAAATCAAATTAAATGTCGTAAAAATTTAGCAATGAGACATCATAGGTTGATTATCTTGAATAAACAGATTACATACCTGTCTTGTTAACGTTATGAACAAAATGAGAACAGTTGGTAAATCGAAATAGAAAACAAATTATTTCACCTTCATATTATTTACTATGCATGTATATAATTTAATTTGCACAGAAATTTAGTGTATTGTTTTCAATAATGATTCAGTAACTAATTTTAACTTTAAAGTATAAACTGATTTTATACCAAATATGATTTCTAAACACCACAAATAAGTAAATACCATGAGGTTATTTCTCACTAATTTGAATGAATAAACAGGACTTTAGTCTTATAGAAACCTCATTTATAGGATAAATACATTAATGGAATCATAACTGATGAAAATTGAATTTGTATAACTATATTAAATACATACAATTGATTTATATAAATATTACCTATTTCAAAACTTTAACACAAATTAACTCAAAATAAGTACTACATATATTAAAGCAATAGCAAATAGTAAGTATACATTATTTAAACTTTGTGAATTAAGAGTGTAATCAATTCAATTTCAATATGTACTGGAAATTTTATGAATGTGAAACGCTATCATTTCGGCACCTATACAAAATGTACACAAGTACCTAAGAAATTTGAAAAAAAAATGCTATTGTAAATTTTACATCCACAGCCTTCACAGCCACAGGTCTGCAGATGGGCATGTCGCCACCATAAAAATACAGATGTTGAGCTCACCATAGGAATTAAGTTACAAAAATTATTACATTCAAGTTATTCATGAATACGGATTATTACATAATATTAATTTATGAATACAGTATCTAATATAAGTCTCATCCCAATAAACATCCTGGATAACAACAGAAGACCCCAGCCATCAAATTCAAAAAGTTAACCACATCAATACTTCACATTATCAGAACACAAAATGCATAGTAAAGTTTAATAGACAAAAGTCATTGTCATGCCTGACAATGTGTCAGTTCAGTTAAATAATCATAATCAAACTTGAAATGACAAGTATCCCTTCACGTTTTTTACACAAAGAACATTTAATCTACAACTTTTAAATAATTTTGTTTAGACCTGTACCAAAATGAAAATTACAGCCAATTAATAAAAATCAGCAATTAATTTGTAATATGTCATGAAAGTATCTAATAATGAAAATATATCCTGCTCATACAGTTAAGATTTCAAGGTTTAGTGCAGTTAAAGAACATTTCATGACTATAGTCTATGGTATCAATAGATCATGTGGATAATACAACAGATTTAGTAAAGCATGAAAAATCCTGTCAGCTTACAGAAATCAAATCACTTTGAAGTTTCATGAAATGAAAGCATCTAATCATAAATATAACATATTCAAAATTTTAAGGTTTAGTGAAAAATCCAACATTAGTGACAGAGGCATATACTATCCAAACATTTCACATTGGTCAGATGAGCGACTGTGTGTGCATGGAAGTACCATATTACCAAATGAATAACACAGACAGTTAATTTTAAATGTTATCAAAGATTCCCAGAATATCCTACATAAAGTACTTTGGAAAGCAAAAACAGCAACACATCAGAAACAATAAACATACTTAGGATTTTAGACATTACATAACAACAATTGGATATATAGTATGTACTATCACTCATTTAACAGGAAACATAGTGCATAGCAAAATATTAAAAAGAGCTTAGCTTACTGAATGATACTGTAGCCAGTTAAATGAAAATATACTTCATTATGTTTCTTATACTAGGTAATTTTGAGTAGCATTTATTGCAGTGTCACAGAACAGTGTTTGATATTGCATATAAAATTCAGTAAATATTTTAAACTTACATATGCGAATTATGAACAAAAATTTTAGTAAAACTTTAAAAGGATCAACAGATGTCAAATAGTTTATTAAACATTATTAGTTTCTCAATGACTGGCTGCTTGCTGTTGCCGCAACTGTGGTAGAATTTAAAGAAAGTCCAGCTCCAGTTGCATGTATTGGTGCTTTATTTAAGCCTTAAGCTAAATTATTATACCTCCTGTATCAAAATTTTAAATTGACGACACGCCCACTTTTCACATAGCCTCATTGGCCGCTAAATGATCCGTTTTTATCCTAAGTGACATTTATAATATTTTATTATTGACCTTTAACACGAATTAAATACAGACGGATGGAAAAGCTGGTAGAAGCCGACCTCGGGGAAGATCAGTTTGGGTTCAGGAGAAATGTAGGAACTCGGGAGGCAATAGTTACTTTACGGCTTATCCTAGAAGATAGATTAAGAAAAGGCAAACCTACATTTCTAGCTTTTGTAGATTTGGAGAAGGCTTTTGACAATGTTGATTGGAATAAACTCTTTAAAGTTCTGAAGCAAGCAGGAGTAAAATATAGGGAGCGTAAGGTTATTTACAACTTGTACAAAAACCAGAGAGCGGTTGTCAGAGTTGAAGGGCATGAAAGGGATGCAGTGGTTGGGAAGGGAGTGAGACAGGGTTGTAGCCTTTCTCCATTGTTATTCAATTTGTACATTGAACAAGCTATAAAGGAAAGCAAGGAGAAATTTGGTGAAGGAATAAAAGTTCAGGGGGAAGAATTAAAAACATTGCGTTTTGCCGACGATATAGTAATTCTGTCAGATACAGCAAAGGACCTGGAAGAGCAATTGAACGGAATGGACAGTGTGCTGAAAGGTGCATATAAGATGAACATTAACAAGAGTAAAACTATGGTAATGGAGTGCAGTGTAAGAAAATCAGGTGATGCTAAAGGAATTAGATTGGGAAACGAAGCAATAAAGGAGGTAGATGAGTTTTGTTACTTGGGCAGTAAAATAACAAATGATGGTCGCAGTACAGAGGATATAAAATGCAGAATGGCAATGGGTAGAAAAGCGTTTTTGAAAAAGAGAAATTTGTTAACATCGAATATTGATTTAAGCCTAAGGAAGTCCTTTCTGAGGGCATTTATATGGAGTGTTGCCTTGTATGGGAGTGAGACATGGAGGATAAACAGTGCGGACAGGAAGAGGATTGAGGCTTTTGAAATATGGTGCTACAGAAGAATGCTGAAGATTAGGTGGGTGGATCGCGTAACTAATGAGGAGGTACTGAACAGAATTGGGGAGAAAAGAAATTTCTGGCATACCTTGACTAAAAGAAGGGATAGATTGGTGGGACACATTCTTAGACATCAAGGAATTGTGAATTTAGCATTAGAGGGAAGTGTGTGGGGTAAAAATCGCAGAGGAAGACCAAGAGATGGATACAGTAAGCAAATTCAGGCAGATGTAGGTTGCCGTTCTTATGTAGAGATGAAGAGGCTTGCTCAGGATAGGGTATTTTGGAGAGCTGCATCAAACCAGTCTCCGGACTGAAGACCACAACAACAACATTATTGACCTTTACATTTTATCAACTACTGCTTAGAATTTTATGCTTGCAATGATGTAATGTTTATGTCAGAACACATGAGAACATGCCGATTATAATGATTTGGAATGTTAAATATGACACGCCCATTGTTTTGTGTCGCCATTGGGCGCCAAAAGTTTTCAATTCCCTGAGTTCTACTGTTTTAATTACTTGACGTTGCTTTCTCTATGGCATTACGTAACTTTCCTTCTGCTTCTGTACAGTACCTTTTTATATATGTAACATTCTATCTTGTACCATGTAACTTATTGCTACACATTATATGCAGGTTTGTCACACTTCAAACTGGCCTAACATAGAGCACGAAACCGGTAGTGTGGACTTAAATAAAGCACCATTAAAAGCAACTGCAGCTGGACTTACATTAAAGTTTACTAAACGTTTATGAACTAACGTAAAAAAATACTGTACATTCCTGTTTAAAGCAAATAAAATTAATTACAATGCCTGAACCTCCTTGGAATTCAGTTTCGATGGTAAGAGATCCCATACAAACACATCTCTGCCTACATCTTTTCACTTTACGATGTTTCCACCACTCTGGGTATGATTTTTCCCAACTGAATTATAGTTTTTCCATACAAAGTATCTGTCATTATTTTTGCATTTCTAACCTAACGTTTTCAAAAATCTTTCTGTTTCAAAAGTAAAATTTGGGAAGTTACTGTCAATTGTAGTTAAGACAATCCATTCACATTTACATTTTCAGGATTATTTTTGAGACACAATATGGTTTGATCAATATGTACCTTACTTACAGCCTTTTCATTTTCAACACAAATATTTTTAAACCTTTCATTATCGAGATCAAGTATCCTATTTTCAACATTTATGTCTTCAATATACTGCTCAATACACAATCTACTATCTGTTTCATTACTATTTTTCACAAAATCCCTACTTGGAATGTTGTCATATAAAGTATCGTCTTTACAAAGCATAGTACTTTTATCATCATAATGAACATAAAAATTTTCATTGTTATTACATTGTTCTCTACACAACTTGACAGATACATCATTACTGTCAACATAATCCTTATTGTCAACATCATCAGAGCCACTATTTCCAAAATTAAAAATGTCATCACTATCAGGTATATCATCATTGCATTTACTAACACAAACATTATCCAAGTTACAATTGTCCACTTCAGGTACAAAAATATTGTCACATTTAGATACAGGCCTACATTAATTTTCTAGTTTACTGAAATCACTTCTAGGTCTTTTATAAAATTCATTATTGACATTTTCAATAGATGCAGCACAAATGTTTTCAAATACAATATTACAGGTGTCATTTTCGATCAAGTTAATAATCTTTTGAGGTACACACTTGGTACAACTATTATTTTCACCATTACCTACAATTTCCAAGTCATTATTGTTATAGCTTTGTGTCTTAATGCTATGTTTCCTACCATGAAATTCAGCTGAAGGTTCATTATGACATCCAAATGGAACATCATATTTTAAAAAAAATTTCAAACTTACATGTTTACGATACATCTGTATTTACTTATTCCATTAAAATGCTGATTATCATAATCATTATGTCTTTGCCACTTCCTACACCATTCATTACTGTAGTTAGAGCCTTGCCTTTCAACAAGTTTGTCAATTATGTACACAAAACTTAAAAATTCTTCTACATCATTATCATGTGCATGCATTAATTCCCATTGCAAGTATTTTGGTAGCCTTCTTTTTAAAACAATAATTTGTGTCATTGTGTAAAATGAATAGTCCAAATATATCAAAGTATTTAGCTGTTTTTACAAAAATTATATAATTGTCCTGGTCTACCTCTGTAGGGAGGACCATTTAAAAATTCACATTTGAAAGTTTTTTATATTTTGGCCACAGTATTTTTCTAAAAAATTCTTTTTAAAAGCACTAAATGTTTCCCAGTTGTGTGAGTTGTATTAGCCCAGATAAATGTCTCATCATTTAAGAGATACTTAAAATACTTTATTTTAGATTCCTCAGACATCCCTTCAAATGTTTCAAATGTTTGTATAGTCTATGGGACTTAAATACGGGGTCATCAGTCCCTAAGACATCCCTTCAACAAAATCATTTTCACAGCTTAAAATAAAATCTACAGGGTGCAAATCATTTTCTGGAATTCTTTTTACAGGAATTTTAGCCATAAACCAAAAGTGTGTATTATATTTGTTACAAGATAATTATTCCCAAAATCACCTGATGATAATTTTAACCTTTTCCCTTTCTGTATTCACTTCTTTAAGAAAGTCTACAGTTATTTTCACTGTCTGCACTGCTGATTCTACTTCATGAAAACGACTCATTACATAGCTATCATTTATTAGGCCTTACTCAGTATTCACTGCATTTTTATTGTGTGTTTTTCGGTCAGTAACTTCACACGAAATATTTAATATATCTGCTTTTATCTGATCGTTTAACTCCTGTTTCATAGATTTTGGTTGTTCACTAATTTTATTTATTATTTATTTTTGTGTTCCTTGGAACCTTGATGCGAATGAATCGCTGGGATGTACAAATGTGTCAGTAACAGCACAATGAAAATAACCAAATGGTTTAACAATTTGAATCAAATATATATAGAAACATGAAAAAAATGTCCAACTGTTCAAATAACAACACAGATTATTCAGAAAACTTAAAATAAAATAAAAAAAACACTGGTAATAATACAATAATGACACAGGATGATTACACCAACAGAATTTATGTTCAATTAACACAACAAGTTCATTGATTAAATCAAAAGATTTCATTTAAAATAAAAGAGTTCAATTAACATAAAAAGTATTCTGCAAACACGTGATATGCCAATGCTGCATAGTCAGTTTATTAGTAATGGTTAAATTTAACACAGTTCTGGAAGTATTACACATTCTCCAGCAGGTAAACTTTAACAGTTTTTTGAAGTTGTTAAGATCCCCAATGCTTGATTTGATGTGGACAGGAAGTTTATTGAATGTATTTATGTCTTGATAATGAACACATTTCTGTACCATGATAAGATTCTTTAAATCTTTGTCGATATCATGTTTTCTTCTTGTGTCGTGATGAAGATATGAACTATTTGTTTTGTAAAAGGTAGTATTATTATTATTGATAAATCTGAAGTATTTATTATTGTTCACAAAGCACATTAGTGACAAAATGTATTGGCAAGGCATCGTGGGGATCTCCAGTTGTTTGAATAAATTTCTGCATGAGGATCTGGGATTGACTCTACTCATAATTCTGATAACCCTCCTCTGTACAATAAAACCTTTTTTTGCGTGAGACTGATTTCCCCAGACTACAATGCCATGTGTCATAAGTGAATGGAAATAGCCATCGTATGCAGCTTTCGTTGTTTCCAAATCACAAATAGACGCAATTGAATGAATGGCAAATGCTGCTGGATTTAATCTTTTACACAGATCGATTATGTGGATGAACCAGTTCAGATAGTTATTAATATGTAATCCAAGAAATTTAGAAGATTCAACTTTCAGTATTTCTTTGTTTCCACATTTTATTTCAATATTTTCCACTTTTTTCTTTATTGTTCGAAACTGAATAAGCTGGATCTTATTAATATTGAGAGACAGACCATTTAAAGTGAACCAATTTAGAACTTCTTGAAATATAGTAGATGCCGTGCTCTCCAGGCTGCAACCAGGAACCTTGTCAATCAGAATCGTTGTGTCATCTACAAATAGTGTGAAGTGTGCTTTTTGTGGCATACAGCATGGTAGGTCATTTACAAAGATTAGGAAAAGGAAAGGGCCGAGCACCGAGCCCTGTGGCACTCCACATTTGACTGGGCCCCAATCAGAGCTGGCAGGTGCCTTTGTAGAATTATTTAATACTACTTTCTGTTTTCTGTCACCTCGATATGACACAAGCCACAATCCTAGTTTACCTTTTAGGCCATAGTGCTCAGCCTTGCGCAGAAGAACCTTGTGATCCACACAGTCGAAAGTTTTCGACAGGTCACAGAAGTTCCAACTGGTGACATTTTACTGTTTATTGATTTGAGGAGTTGGTTGACAAAAGAGAAAATAGCCTGTTCTGTTGAAATGCCCTTTTCGAAACCTAATTTATTTTTGTTAAGGATATTATGTTCATTCAGATGATCCATGATTCTATTGAACACAAGTTTCTCAAGGTTTTTTGAAAGACTCATTAACAATGAAATTGGTCTATAGTTAGAAATATCAGTTTTATCACCTTTTTTGAAAAGTGGTTTCACAATTGCGTATTTTAGCTATTATGGACAGTACTTTGATTTATAGATTCATTAAATATGTGGCATAGAACTTTAAGAATATATCTGTGGCACTGTTTCAATGCTTTAATAGAAATAATGTCCACACCGGTAGAAGTTTTGTTTTTCTTATTGCATATCACCTTCTCAATTTCATCTATTGTGAAGTAGGGTGCATGCATCTGACTAATATTTCTCTGAACTGCTTTTTGTAAAAGGTTCGTGGCCTCATTCACAGACCGTTTACACCCAATCTGATCTACTGCTGACAAAAATGGTTACTGAAGACATTGGCAACTATTTCCCCTTCATCTACCATGTTTCCATTGTGACATACTTGGATACTGTCTGTATCCTCTGAAATTTTTCCTGTCTCCCTTTTTACCACCTTCCAGATTGTTTTTATTTCATTATTTGATATGTCAATTTCCGATTTGGTGAACATACTCTTGGATTTTTAATAACATTCTTTAAGATGCTACAGTACAATTTTTAATGTTCCCTATCCTGAGGATTATCAGAATTCCCAAATGAAATGTAAAACATTCTCTTTTTCGTACATGATGTTTTTATTCCCTTAGTGTGCCACTGTCTCTGGTACTCATTCCGGTTGGTACTTTTGAGATTCTCATAGGAATTGAGGCTTCAAAGATAGTAACAAAATCGTTAAGGAATACGTTGAATTTATCATAGACATTTTTGGCCTGATATACCGCTTCCCTATTTAACTGTTCTACATTTTTACTAAGGGTGTCAAGATTCTCACTGTTTATTAGTCTGAAAGGTCTATTATTGGAACTACTCTTGTTAGCAGGGCTTACATCATGTACTTCCCACAGCTTCCCATCATGGTCAGAGTGACCATTCAAAATATTTTTATATAAATATTACCAGTTCTGTTACTATCAACAAAAATATTATGAATCCATCTTGTGCAACTCTTTGTTACCCTAGTGGGAAAGTCAACAACTGCCCTCTGATTAACGGAGTTCATTAAATTCTAAAACTTAGTTCTATCGTTATTACAGGTACATTAAAATCCCCAAGCATAATTATTTCTTTTTTCTTTGAGTACAATATTGTTAAAAGTGATTCTACCTGTTTGAGGGAAACACTGACCTTTCCTGAGGGAGCTCTATACACAGAAATCACATAAAATGGAAGTGTATCAACAAGGACTTCAACATAACAAGCTTCAAAATGCTGCTCAACACAAGATTATTTTTATATCTATAGATTTATACTCTATATTATTTTTAACATACATGATCACTCCACCTTTGTCCATTTTAGTTCTAATGTAAGATGCTGCCAAGCTGTACTTGTCCAGTTGCAACATTTCAATTCTTTCTGTCATGTGATGTTCAGTGAAACATAAAATTGGGCATTGTTTATTGTATCACTGTCCTCAATGCAAACGGACAACTGGTCCAGTTTGTTCATGAGGCCCATTATATTTTGATGGAATAAGGTAATTTTTTCATTTCCTACACTGTTTATTTTGATGGTACTTTTTGTTGTGGTCTGCAATTTGAGAATATTTTTGGTGCACCTGAAGTTACATGCTTTAAGTTATTCCTGGAACTAAGGCTGGGTACCAAAAATCCTGAAGAGTTGTGCATCTCCTGGTTCTTTTGCTTCTTCTGTTTCCCTCTGTTGCTGTGCTGCTGATGATGGTTGAGATAGTGAGAAGCCTTTCATTCCTGAAGACTGTGGAGGGGCCGATACTGATGGCAAGTCTTGAGCTACTGATGAATTATAAACAGTACATAGAGCTTCAGAAAATGCTACTGATGAAGTCAGGAAGACAGTTGATGTTGTTTTGATGGCTGCATTTTGAGACAGCAACAACACTGAAGCAGTACCTGGACTTTGTGGTAGCACGTGCAAGTGCTGATACTTCTGTTGTTTGCCCAGATTTGTTTGAATTGACTGAAACTTCCACTGCTCTCAGGGGAATAGGGATGCTGTTTACATTAGTTGTTGATGAAACAGCTTTTATTATTTCAGGACACATGGCCTCTTTACCCCTGTTATTTCCGTGTAAGCTATGTCTTGTAAGAATCCCCCATTTTATTTAACATTGTCTGTAGCATATTTAAAGTCTGTTTTTGTTCCATTAAAAAATCCCCTTTTACAGTTGACACATTAATATTGTGTTTACCATTTTCAATTTTGAATAAACTGCACTCAAATCACTAAAAGTCAAAATTTGGTAACACAATTTTCGGTGTCTAGTCCATTCCAAGTTCAAAAGAAACTTTTTGTCTTACTTCAGCGACCTTTTTCTTCCAACTTCTTCGTCTTGAAACCCATGACAGTCACATTGCTTATGATTGCATTTAGAAAGTATATATGCAGTGGCGTATCCGGGATCTTGATGGTCCGGTGGGGGCTGAGGTCATTTCGAGCTGACGAGATTTCTATTAAAAAAAAAAAAATCCCTCTCTCTCCTCTCTCTCTAAGCATAGTCTAGTAGGCCTCTAAGCATAGTCTAGTAGGCTTCGAGGAGGGCCTAGGGGGCTGCAGCATGGTCTGGGGAGTTCAAGGAGGGTCTGGAAGGGGCTCAGATATGGTCTGGGGAGGTTTGAGGAGGGTCTGGGGGGGTTGCAGCCCGACAGCCCCCCCTGGATATGCCACTGTGTATGTGTCTTTTTTCTCCATCTTTGAAACATGCCACATTTGTAGATTCCACAAATCGACACCAGTTCCCAACACTGATGCACCATATCTAACGATGTTACTCACCATTAGAACCAGACTTTACAGTTGTTTTATAAATAAAAGTCATAAATCACCATGCAATCGATGTTCACTGGTAGCTTCAGTAGTTTGAACAGTTCGCCTACCAGTATTTTATTATGATAGCTTTGGGTTCTAAGCTGTATAACCGTAAAATGTGACCATTTTGATGAACCAAGTTATTTATTGAAGTATTAACACACACAAAGAAGATTTACATAAACAGATAGGAACTGACTGAACACTTCTAAGGTATACATATGACTGGCTAAGACTGACTGACTGACTGACTGTGCGCCAAAGTCGCGTGTATAAATACATTACATCAGTCCTAGAACATTCTAGAATAAGGACGTTATAATATGACATATTAAATAGTTTGCTTATAAAACATAAATGAATCTTTCATAAAGATGACATGCACAAAATTATGACAATAATAAGGACGGTAATTTTATATCAGAACAAAACGAATAGTAAGATCATAATTAATTTACAATTAGAGCAGTAATTGCATTTGTTGACATTATTTAAAATAGTTAAAGTAATTTTGGAGTTTTGAGAAAAGTTAAGTATCACAAACAGATCATAATATCATGAAAGACATCAGATAATATTAATTAGAAATTTGATTAGTGAAACCACATTATTGCAGAATATGCTATGATTTTTACGAAAAATAAACAATGTAATGAAACGATATAAAAGACCTTGCCAGTGATGCAGTTAAACAGTCTCGTATCGTATTGTAATGTTTTATAATTAAATTTGTGATTATGCATAAAGAACGGCACATTTCCGTTTGGTATTGTAATTTGTATATTTCCAAACAAGCGAATTTTTATGGGGTATATTCATAATAAGCTTTAAGATACATACTCAAGACTTATAAACAACGATAGAAAACTTGGAAATATGGTATAGCTTTGACAAGATTACAGACTTTTCATCCTTTCAAATCGCTCAATGACTTTAATAACATACTGTTCAAATTTTCAGTTTCCACTCTTTCCAGGCAAGAACTTATCACTTTCGTTACAATGACACAGTTTACTCGAACAGAAATTCTGTTAAATTATACTTAAGGCCTCAGCCACTTAGTGTGGTAAAGTTGGCAACGAATATTAACTTTGCGAGGATAATAAATTTGCTGACCACACATGAGTACATACAATAATCTGTTCATCTCAGAGCAGGAACATCATTATTTATTTCGTGATCAATACGAAATATCCCTATTATTCTATGTGATTGAGTTTACAAATACCATTAAATAGTTGTTGCCAACATCAGCACACTATACTGCTGAGGTTGTAAGTAAAATTTTACCCAGAATTACCAGCATTTATAGTCGCCAGTTGCTACGTGTGAGTGTGTGTCACCTTGAATTTGCATATCTGGTGATTCATCGTAGAATTCGCAGAAATCATAATTGGTAAAGTTTTGAAAGGATAAGTTGTGAATTCCAAAAGTTCTGTTTGAAACTGTGCCAAATCACTACTAAATGTCACAGCTACCGAAAAGTAGCATTCACTGTTTAGGTCAACCTTATTACATGTGACCATAACAGCAATAGATGTTGTCAACGTAAGTTCTGTTCTGCGCATCTGAATGCTCACTCCACAGATATGATAACATTTCAGATGACATATTGAAGTGCAAATGATGACAATCTACTGTTTTAACGGAAATAGTACATTACAGATTTGTCACTAACAGTTTGCTTTGGTACATTAAATGTCAATTACAAGCGAATATCATTAAATTATGAAAGAACGATAAAAGGTTTAAGCAGAATGTATATGAGTCAAGAAAATTATCGCTGTAATAGTTCAGTCAGTCTGGTCTTGTGGTTAGGATACTATTCTGTGATAGTGGGGAAAAGAAACTTTTTGGGATCGAATCCTGTTAAAGCTATTTTTTTAGTTATTTTATTAGGCCCTATGTAATAGAATAAAAACGATAATATTATGTTATTGCAAGTGTGCTTTGCAGTACTTGCTGGTTTTTTTTCATGTTTGTTAACATATATGAGGGTGAAAATGTGTAGGAAGCTAACAGGAGGGTTTGAATTCCTCTAACTGAAGAGAGTACAAATGATATTTATAATCTTCCATCTCACAGAGACGTAGTTGGCTGCCTAATCGAATATGTGGCGATTCACAGTTGGCTGCTTAAATATGAACATGTTCCGATTTGCAAGTGTGTAATTAGCCAGGAACCTAGGGAAACTGCTCTAATATGACTGAAATAAGTACCATCGACGTTTATGTTCTCATAAGTAATAGATATCTATGTAACATAGTAAAACAGACACAGTCTGTCCAGTCATGAGTGAGGAATGATGTGTATTAATGAATTGGTAAATTGCGGGGGACCACAATCACATGTAATTTTTTTGAAGGGCTGTCATAAATTATTTTTTAATTCACATTTATGATGTGGAATGTATAAGTAATTTCATGCATCACCAAAATAATTTAAAGTTGTATGAATTCATATCAACATTCGGTTAGTTTCATAAAATTTTGGGTCAAGGTCCATAATTGAGCATAAATCGAAAATGTACTGTGTCACTGTACAGAAACCAGTCAATGGAAAAGTACAATTCATTTGATGCTGAAAACACTGGTATGACCATGTTTTTATTTCATTCACATCAAGTACATTACCATTTACAGTAACAAAACCCGAAATCCGTGAATTAAAATATAAATCTTCACAGTGAAATGCCTACGATTTCCTTCATAAATATTGTTGGCTGTACATTTTAAAATATGTAGCGATTTTCGAGTTAGTTGTTAAAGAAGTATCAAATAGAGCAACTGTAGGTTCCTTTGAAGAGCTGCATTCATGCTGCAGCGCATGCGCAGTACGAAAAGTCGTGTTTGAAGAGCTGCAGGCGCAGCTCCTGCTGCCTGCCTGCAGTCTGCCGGCTGTTCGAAGAGCTGCAGGCTTGCAGCTCATGCAGGAGGAAATTCTCCCTGCAACTCATGCAGCCAGACTCGCGCATGCGCATAACTCTCAGGCTTGCAGTGGGGGTATAAGAAGCACCTTTCTTCAAAGTTTTCGGAAGTCCACAGCGTTGTAGTATATAAGTGTACGTGTACTACATGTTACTTCTGTCGTTCTGCGTTTCTTCTACTGTTTGTAAAGGAAGTTCGTTATTTGTTTGTGTATATTGATGTATTAGTATTTTATTTTATAAGTAATATTTTTGTTTGTATGAAATCACCTCTAAAAATTAGAAGAGAAAAATTGTCTATAATAGGTAATTCGTCTTATGCAGACTGAAAATAAAGATATTTGTTTTACACCAGACGTATTTCGCTTTTTATTTTAAAATAATCTTCAGTGGACTGTAAATAATATAAAGGTTGTACAGTTTGTTTTGTATGCATAGATTAAAAACAGTTTTAAAAAACAACTTTGTGCACGTTAGTCCTATGCGTTTTTAAATTGATATTCGATCTACTCAAGGTGTTGTCTCTTCTTTACATCTCACTACTGTTTTCCGTCTTGTTGTCTGATGTTGTTTGGTTCCTGACGTGCATTTTCCGGTAGTGTACGGAACTTTTCGCCTGTTTTAACTGAAGTGATAATAAATAATAAATGAAACGAAAGAAACGCCACAAAAACAGGCGGAAAGTGCCGTACAAACCGAAAAACACACGTCAGGAACCAACCAACCTAGCCAACAAGTCGGAAAAACAGCAGTGAGATGAAAAGAAGAGACAACACCGTGAGTAGACGGTATGTAAATTTAAAAACAAGTAGGCCTAATGTGGATAAACTTTTTTAAAAACTGTCTTCAATCTTTGAATATAAACAAACCTTTACATCATTTACAGACCACAGAAGATGCTTTTAAAATAAAAATCGAAACGCGTCTAGTGTAAAACAAATGTCTTTAATTGCAGTCAGCATAAGCTGGATTACGTAATATACTCGATTTTAATAGCCGCTGAGGAAGATGGCCACACAACCAAATATAGCATTTGCCAATTCCATTTGTTCCAAATGCTAAGCGATTCAGATTTTGTGTCCAGTGATGACGATTTCGATGAAATTTTGCGACGAAATAAAAGGCAGAAAAGTGAATATGTGGTTCCACAGTATTCGGAAGATTAATTTATAGAACATTTTCAGGTGTTTGTTTATTATTCTCGTAAAACTCTATTAACGCTAATGTGGCATCCGTGCTCCACACCGATTCCTATTCTTCTGCAGGTACAAGAGTAGGTGCGGATGCGGGAGGTTGGAACTTTAAAAATTCCGCGCCTGCAAATAAAGGAAGACTTAATATGGAAATTTTCAAACTGGATTACATGGAAATACACAAAACTATTACACGAACACTTCAATTCCTTAAACGTAAGAAAATACTTTTCTTTTAGACGCTGGCACAATAAATCGCTATCTTATGCTACACAGAACAAGTGAGCATACACGTGATACGCAAACTGCAGGCTGCAGGTTAGTATTCGAAGACATGACGTTAGCGGCGGAAAAACACCAACCGGAAGTGCCTGTAATTTTGCAGTCAGAAGTATAGTATCTGCGTCTTCAAGATCTTTGAGTAGGCTACGCAACGCAAAGTGACAGCTCAGAAAGAAAACAAAGCAGACGATCATGCTATTTTGTGTTGACACTTGGGTAGTGTTCACTTCAGTCTGTTCATTACTCGCGAAATAGCTTGGTGTTTCTTTAGGTATTACGTAATTTTCTTTCCTGTCCGAGTGAAAAATAACTGTTTTACAGACAGTACGTATCTTTCAGTGACTATTCAACTACTTATTTTTTTAAAATAAATATTCAATAATAACGTTCTGTAAATCGTGTACCCAGCCACAATCTATGTTGTACATAGGCCTTGCTGGCTTCTGTCTAGGAGTTTCCAGCCAACGTTTGTTTGATTTTACAACTTACGTTTCGCTACCACCAATTTAGATTGAGATTGGCTCGCACTTGGGCAATGTCAGCAGTTCATAATGGGGCGAAACGTCTGACTAACCTTAAACTTCGACAGAAAATCTCGAGACAGATGCCAACGGACAACGTGTCAACAAACTGCCATAAAAGCTTAAAATGTACAATAGATAAGAACTTGGGAAACGTCTTTAAACATCTGTGTTTCTCAGTATCTTGAAGCTCCAGTAGCTACGACCGTTATTTATCTTATAATTGACGATACCAATAGATTGTTTGGATTGTATTTACCTTGTACCCATATTTTAATGCACACTGTGTCATTAGCCCCTGTTCTGCAGATGAATAAGAAGCTGCTCATAAAATATTTGTATTATCACATTACACAGACAAACCTGTGTTAGGGTATCAACGTTTTCTTTATTAATGACCCCCACGAATGAATAATGTCTACTGTCAAGTTTCAAATACAGAAATATTTATTCTTCTCAGTGTACTTTGTTAAGTGATATTACCCATCCGAAAATATTATTACGGTACATTTACAATGATTTGTTTTTAAGACAGTATTCCCCTAAACAGACACTCGGAAATTGTCACATATCCGGAAATTACTATCCAAATAACTGTTTCGTCCTTTGTTTTCTAATCAGTTTTAAATGTAAATAAAAGACAGAAACGCAGGACTAACTTTTAATACAATCAGCGAAGTTCATTTAAAAACGTAAAGACGGAAAAAAATATTGGAAGAGGATACGATTCGAACATACACCTAGACTTAATACAAATCAGCAATCCACAACACTATCTATTACGCTACAACTACATGACTTAAAAAGATGCTTTGGATTACTTATACCTACACTTGAAGAGTTATGTTGTTAATTTGCTATAAATTACTATTTATATATAAGGTAAGCGTTTTCGTGATTACTCTTAAAGGCATCACAATTGCATTCTTAATGTTTAATGTTCACAATTTCTAAATAAGCTCAATTTAAAATGGCGCCTGTCACATCCTGCCAACGATTCTATCCGTGCTGTGTATAGTCTCTGGTCGAAAACGAAAGTGGTATTTTTCCGCCGCTAACGTATACTGTATTCGAAGAGCTCCGGCAGCATGCATGGCATGTGACGTCATCTTCGCAGCGCATGCGCAGTAGTGTCTGCATTGCTACTGCAGGATCTGCATCCATGCAGCTCTTCGAACGAACCTTGTGAGTGAAACAAGTTCCAACAAGTCATATTCATCAACATTACAAACTGTCGTCTGTTTGTTTACGAATATAGACGGGTTCCCACAAGCAACTAAATAGACACAATAACGCGCGTCTTTCTGCAGTTTCACTGTGAGCTGTCGTTCACACAGAACTTCATAAATACTTCACTGTAAAAGATCTTTGACAAAGATCTTTGTCAAAGATTTTATCCAAGATCTTTGACGAAACTACTTCACAGGAGCACATTACACTAGCGTAAAATATTTCGTCATAGTTGCCCGGAATAGGACTCCAAAATAGTAAAGCGTCTGTATTATAGTACGTAATATAATGTTGCTCGGGAGTGCATTCATTGGAAAGAACTAAAAATAGAAACAATTTTAGGTAAAAACGTGAACAGCAAGAGGAAAATACGAAAACTGCTCGCACAAATTTACTCCACGAGCTACACTGCTGGGGAAATAATAACCTTAATTGTTTAAGAACGTGTGACCAAATATTTTAATTCGCCCACATATTTATAAATACATAATAATCGATATTTCAGTAAGCCCTAAAGCTGTGTCAATGGGTAAATAATGAAACACTGAAATAATTTAACGTGTGTCATGCTAAACATAACTTTGTTAGACACTTTATCATAATTAAGAAGAGAGAATATTTTCGTAGTTCTTTCATGTTATGCTTCATTGAGGATTATGCGCTGCGAAAGACATTTTTATAGTTTGCTGCAGTCTGACATTTGTTTTGCCTGATTTTCCGAAACATAAAATATCCGTATAAATACCTGGACTTGTGGTTAAATGTCCAAAAGCATCATGCAAAGCAAGAAAAAAATATGGAGGTAACTAGTGCAGTACCTCATTACGCAAATTATGAATCCCTTCCCACTGTAGATCCTCCCATTTGTATCCACATACAAAATCTATTCCAGCAGGCAGTAAAATACACGAATCGTACAGTGTAGGCCTAAGATTTCACGTATTATTCCAGACATAAGTGAACCAAGATGTAAATCACTTTAGGAGGAATTACGAGGTTGGGTTAAAGTACAAATAAAAACATTTATTTCACTTATGCATCTCCATACATCCTTTGATCCATATAATATCTTCCATATCATCAAGGCCAATTCACACTGTCCGTCACGTCACGTCACGTCACCGTCCGCCAGAACATTCCGCAATGTATTTCTAATGGCGGCATTCACACTGTCCGTCACCGGACCGTCACGTCACGTCAACGTCCGTCAAGCTTTCTCGAGAAGAATGTTTTGACGGAACGGCCGTCTGCTAACATCGGAAGTCAACCTAATTTCGTCACGCAAATTACATGTTGCACTCGACGATTGCACTGTTTATATGCGAATGTGTCTTATTCATCTTTCTGTTGTTGTTGTACCTCGTTTTAGGGGTAAATCTCAAATGTTTCATGACGACTTAAATATTTTTGTCAATTGAGTGTCCCCCTAAAATCGAGGTCGGATATCTGAAACCAAAAAATGGTTTATGTTACGTAACATTATAACAGAAACGACTGAAGCAAATTGTTTATTTGAATAAGATTGTAATTTGATTACGCATTTTTCATTAAATTACACTTTAAATGAAAATGTCAGTTCTAATGAAAGACAAAAATTCAGTTGTTTACGACGGTATTAACAATGTCAGCGAGCAAATCTTAATGGTTAAAGTATACAGGCGCTATTTATGCTCTTACAAGTATGGTTTGATGTCTTCATATGCTTATTTTTTCGCTTGAAAATAGATGTCGATGTTTTGAAATGTTGTTCCAGTTCCCAGTAAGTTGGCCAAAAACATACACTGTAAAGTTTTCTTTGGCCGTTAATAACATTTAGCGTTGTTGTTCCCCCTTTCTAGTATTAAACTATGACTTTCTACATAACAGATCGTCACTCATAACCTCACTTTCAACATCGCGTATTGAGATGGACGAATTGACGTGACGGACACGGACGGACAGTGTGAATACCACTTGACGTGACGGTTCCGTGACGTGACGTTGACGTGAAGGACAGTGTGAATTGGCCTTCAACCTCAGTGAGCCACTTTGAATACAACTGACAGCAGTAGCTTTTTCTTTATACGATTCTGACCCTACATTTTAGTAAATGTGCTTTGTATTAATAAATATTCCGCACACTTCTCACTTTGAAACGATCACTGTAGCAGTAGCGACACAACAAATACACTTTTACGTTAATTTGTACGTTAAAAGGCGTCAAAGCAACGAAAGACGCATGTATACAATGGCGAACTTTTATAAAAGCTAGGCTCTCTCGCTACCTTTTATCAAACATCTTTTATAAAAGATGACTCATTACACTGTCAAAGATTTGACCAAAGAGCTTTGATAAAAGATCTTTGTCAAAGATCTTTTACAGTGTAATACCCGCAGTTGTGCAGTTTCAAATATGGCGTCTGCTCTCTCAGCTGATCACGATTTGCATGTCACATTTCATTCGTGGCCAACCGACCGTTAAACTTTGTTCCTCAAGCACATGATGTGTTTTCTTTATTTATTCGACATTTTATTCGCTAACAAAGACGACAAAACTTAAAATTTGAACTGAAACGCATTTTATACAAAGTAGATTGGTTAGAAATACCCCGTGAGGTGACTGTCAAATGTCGATATTTGGTGGTGAGAGAAGAAAGTGGCAAAACAAAGTGCAACCATGTTGAACTTTCTGTTGTCTGGAAAATAGTAGCGTCTCTTTAGTGGCGTTACTAAAAACTGTAAGTTCATACTTGGTTACTCGACTACAACTTCACTATTCAACTAGCTGTTGCACGCCATTAGGTTCACGTCTGAACCCAGCTGATTTTGTGATCGAGGTAGCGCCAGTCATGGCGAAAAGAACTGCTACGCGAAAGATCTTGAGCGGAAATATATACCTCTTTCCAGGACGAATGCATCAGTCCCTAAAGGCCAATTCACACTGTCCGTCACGTCAACGTCACGTCACGGAACCGTCACGTCAAGTTGTATTCACACTGTCCGTCACGTCAATTCGTCCATCTCAATACGCGATGTTGAAAGTAAGGTTACATGAATGGCGATCTGTTATGTAGAAAGTCATAGTTTAATACTAGAAAGGGGGAACAACAACGCTAAATGTTATTAACGGCCAAAGAAAACTTTACAGTGTATGTTTATGGCCAACTTACTGGGAACTGAAACAACATTTCAAGACATCGACATCTATTTTCAAGCGAAAAAATAAAAAATATGAAGACATCAAACCATACTTGTAAGAGCATAAATAGCGCCTGTATACTTTAACCATTACGATTTGCTCGCTGACATTGTTAATATCGTCGTAAACAACTGAATTTTTGCCTTTCATTAGAACTGACATTTTCATTTAACGTGTTGTTTAATGAAAAATGTGTAATCAAATTACAATCTTATTCAAATAAACAGTTTGCTTCAGTCGTTTCTGTTACAGTGTTACGTAACATAAACCATTTTTTGGTTTCAGATATCCGACCTCGATTTTAGGGGGACACTCAATTGACAAAAATATTTAAGTCGTCATGAAACATTTGAGATTTACCCCTAAAACGAGGTAAAAAAACAACACAAAGATGAATAATACACATATGCATATAAACAGTGCAATCGTTGACTGCAACGCGTAATTCGCGTGACGAAAATAGGTTAACTTCCGATGTTAGCAGACAGCCGTTCCGTCAAAACATTCTTCTCGAGAAAGCTTGACGGACGTTGACGTGACGTGACGGTCCGGTGACGGACAGTGTGAATGCCGCCATTAGAAATACATTGCAGAATGTTTTGACGGACGGTGACGTGACGTGACGTGACGGACAGTGTGAATTGGCCTTAACGCCTACTGTGTACATATATTTGACGGCGCAACTAAATCAACTATATCGATACATAACAAAGTGCATACATTCCACAAAATAGTCTCGGTTGTGGAGGCGCTTTCCTACCAACGTTTCTTGTCGGATGGTTGGTCAGGCCTGAACATCTGACATCCAATCCGCCTACCCCTCCCCCCGACAAATTGTACGGTGAGTGGCACTACACGACTAACTTCCTGCCTGCGATCGTCTGCTGTCTGCACAGCAAACACACGAAAACAAAAACAATGCGACAACCAGAGACCAGAACAGGAAGACGCTGCAATCACTGCATGCAGTTGGTCGGAACATATGTAGTCTGCTACGAATCTGGTTGTTTGGGTGGTCAGTTGGTTGGTCAGACAATCAATCAGAATGTGCTTAGGGGCCTTAAAAGTTCAGTCTGTTCTTTGTTGTTGTGTTGTGAACAATAAAGTGCAGTCTTCATATAAATGTGGTGTTGGTTTAGGGCATACAACCCTAGGAAATCCCATAGTGGTGACACCTAGTGTCGAACACCGTGTTTTTGTTCGTCTGAAGTGTTTCCCTGGTTGCCGAACCAGTGTTATCACTGAAATACAATGAGCCAGGATTTGATGGTTTGGATGACTTTGTCAGTCCAACTGCTCATTTTCACAATTTACCTCATTCCATCACAGTCACACCTATCTCGCATGGATAAAAAAGTGCTTTATCATCATCTCTGCTGCTTCCAGTTTCGTAGTTATATCAAGATATGTTTTCGACACCATGCTCCATCAGTGAGGTTAGGTTCTCTGACAATGACTCGAGTTTCATTACACCTAATGTTCTTTCGAGTGTTTCACCCCTATGCAGTGTGAACAGACATCAGAGCAGTTTCCCGTGTGCATAGGATTACCCTGCTGCTGCTTTGAACAATTCAAATATTCACACTTTCAACAATAGACCATCAACCTTCCTGCCATGCATGTTGGGGTATCACTCCGCAGGCCACATGATCAGCCAACAAAGTGTGATTCCATTGCCACAATTAAACCTTTTTCTTGCCTTGGAGTACAATGACTTTGCTCAACACACGATTTTAGAATCTTCTTTCTGGACTGTTTTCTCGCACCTCAAGTGAACCTATTTCTGCATGCGCAATGAACATTACAGAAAACACTGTTGCAGCATGTTTCACACAACCACCCCTCACGAGTGTAAATAGTGAAAGTGTGACAGCTTTGAGCTATAGCCCCAGTGACTTTACATGTTCAAACCGTGTGTCCAGCAACAATGCTTTTAGTTTGCAGCCGGGTGCCAAGTCAAGTGACGCATCTGCCGCACCATGACCACAAGAGCCTTTCATCACAAACACATGGCTGACAGATTTGGACACACGCAACTGGCATCATTCGTTCAACTGCCCATTTTTGCAGCATAATCTGCTGCCTCTGCTGTGTCAGACTTCCACGCTGTTTCTACGTATCATGACAATGCACAATGGCTCGTTTTTCTTTCTTTCTTTCTTTTTTTCTTTCTTTCTTTCTTTTTCTTTTCTTTTTTTTTTTTTTTTTTTTTTTTTTTTTTTTTTTTTTTTTTCCTTTCGATCCCACCAGGAACCCTGGCAGCACTGTTTGCACACCCTACCACAACAGGCATGCTGTGATGCTGCTATCACCGAGAAACAGGGCCAGGGAGTGGACCCACTTCTTACTGCACCACTTAGTTGGCTATCTCAACTGACACCGTTTTCTTTCAATGCACCAACCACTTGGTTTGCACTGGTGGAAGAAATTATCTATCACTGTTCATTGAATGATATAGCCATATACTTGTGCCTCGTCCCCCACCTCCACGAACACATTGACTTTATACGTGACTTGGAGACTGCTGACCGCTACATCATTGCCATGCGCACCATACTCAAGGATTTTCTCACACTCCAGATGAAACCATCAGATACATCTTTCATGAGGTACTCCTCGGTTATAAGAAGTCTTTGCAGCTGTGGCACCATATTCGACTGCTTATGAACAGGCACAAGAAGCCTGAATTGACTCTTATGGCAGTTTGGTCTACCAAGGTCCCCCTTGCCGTCCAAATGGCACTGACATATAAAATCCTTCATTCGTCCAGCAAGCGCATCAGGATTGCTGACAATATCTATAAGATCCACCTCTGTTAGGTTCACCTCAAACAACTTGATCCTCCGTCACATGTCACACCTCACCTTCAAGTACCGGTTGAGGTTGCACCCACAACGTAGATGATGCATATAAGACACCTGGCTCTGTATGTTGACCACCCACTGTCCAACATCCAGCTTCGATGTCCCCTCCTTCACTGGTGCTGGAGCTGCCAGCCAATGCTTCATGCGATTTGGACAATGACCCCCACCAATGATTTGTTTCCCCAAAGAGCAGGTCCCACACTACCCATTCTAATACTTCCACATAGTTTTGGAGACGCCACTGGATGCACCCTCTTTTGTGTCACCACCCAAACACAGGTCATAAGATGGTGTAGGTGTCGCATCCTGCACCACCATGGACATGCACTCTTCACTCTGTTCACAACTACTCGCTCATTGATAGTCACTTACTTCAAGACTCTGCCTAAGGTACACGTTTTCTTTGGGACACTGGTACAGATGTCACGCCTCCCCTCGTCCATGTCCACAAACAGGCTCCGCCCACTGCTTCAAGCTATCAATCAACGGCACTCAGCTGATGTGCTCAGATTCGAAGACCATCACCATTCAATTGTCACTGAACTGCAAGTTCGAATGGAATTTTCTAGAAGCAAACATTCCGAGCCCATCATGGGCATCAATTTCTTCACACACCACAAAGTACTACCAGACATAGGTGCCACTCAGAGTATAATCACCCCACAGACATGCAATTCCCATGTGCTCAATTGAGCTTAAATACCATTTACTTTCCCAAGCATGCGTAACTTACTCACATGTGCATCGATACAGCAGATAGATCCAACATTTCATGTGTAAGTGGTCTGCAGAACATGAACAAGTGCTTCACCTATGGCACGAAAGGGATGAGATTGCTCACCATATAGATAACAAAGATAACTGGCCTCTGTGTTACATGCACTAAAGACACTTTGTAAGGATTTTTTTGGATAATCGGACTCGGGTTAGTATTGCCACGAGTCTTCCGACGGATGCACGGCGCAGTGGATAGGATCACAGATCTTAGTGCTTACAGTCCCCAGTTCTAATCCTGTCACAGGCAGAAAAAATTCATTTATTTGTATTTACTATTTCTAGAATGTTCTACATGTTTCTTATGTTTGATGTACTTGCAAGTTCCAGAAAATTGTTTCTATGTATAAATAGTGGAGCACTCCAAGCAAGAGTCACTCTGTTTCTTTCTTTCTTTCTTTTTTTTTTTTTTTTTCGCTAGATCTCAAAAAATTTGGTAACTGCCAGTTAGAATATCAAGAGAAGGCTAAAAACCAAAAGATAAAAACAATTAAAAGGATTAAATATCCTTTGATAAATTGGCCAAATTAATAAAACGCAAAACTCGAGCAGCTGCTCGTGTGTCATCAGCTAAAATTTCCTCCAGAGTAGATGGAAAGTGAAGGGCTACACGTACATGATTAAAAAGTACGCAAGACAGTAAAACGTGTCGCATGGTCAGCAGTTCACCGCAGGAGCACAGCGGTGCAGGGTCGGCGGACAGCAAGTGACGGTGGCTGAAACGGCAGTGACCGATCCGCAACCGGGCCAGGATGACCTCCTCCCGCCGAGAGGGGCGTGAGGAGGTCCTCCAAGCGGTCGGGATCGGTTTTACAGTTCGCAATTTATTGTTGGACATTGAAAACCACACACTGTGCCAATGCGACATGATACTCCGGCGGAGAGCCCGTTGAATATCGTCAGATGGGACGCAAAATGTAGCCACGCGAGGTAAAAGAGCTGCGGCCTTGGCCGCTATGTCGGCGGTCTCATTCCCGGGCACACCTACGTGGCCAGGGACCCACAGGAAAGAAACGTGACAGCTGTCATCTGCTAGCAACTGGCGGGAGCGTTGGATCCAATACACGAGAGGATGGTTCGACAAAGGGTCCTTAAGACTCTGCAGGGCACTAAGGGAGTCCGAACAGATGGCATAGAAAGGTTAGCGGTGGCGGCAGGTGTAAAAAACGGCCTTGTGGAGGGCAAATAGCTCAGCCGTGAAGTTAGAGCACCAGTCAGGGAGCTTATATTGGAACCAGTTGTCCCCGACGACGAAGGCAGATCCGACACTGGCAGTGCTCTTGGAACCATCAGTGTAAATAAATATGGCGTTATCGATCCGCGAACGGAGTTCGACAAGCCTCGAGCGGTATACCAAATCCGGAGTGCTCTCCTTGGGGAGCGAACTAAGTTCAAGGTGAGTGTGAACCTGGGCCTGATGCCACGGTGGCAATGGGCTTTCGCTCAACCGAAAGGTGGAAGGAAGGGTAAAATTGAGCCGCTGTAGCAGGTGGCGAAACCGAACTCCAGGTGGAAGTAAGGCAATCGCAGACAACTGATATTGGCGATCGAGTAAGTCATCAAAAAATAATCGGTAAGATGGATGGTTGGGCATCGACCGCAAGCGGCATGCGAACCGACACAAGAGTATGTCACGTCGAGTGGTCAAGGGTAATACAGCAGCCTTGGCATACAGACTTTCAACAGGGCTGGTATAAAATGCACCGGTCGCCAGACGTAATCCCCGATGGTGAATAGAGTTGAGACGGCGGAGAATCGATGGCCGTGCAGAAGAGTATACAAGGCTTCCGTAGTCGAGCTTTGACTGAACAATGGCCTGGTAAAGGTGAAGCAGGACGGTACGATCCGCTCCCCATGACGTGCCACTGAGGACACAAACAACGTTAAGGGATCGGGCACAACGGGCAGCCAGGTAGGACACGTGTGTGGACCAGCAAAGTTTACGATCCAACATGAGTCCTAAGAATTTCGTAGTCTCCACAAAAGGGAGAGCAACAGGGCCGAGATGTAGAGAAGGTGGAAGAAATTCCTTGTATCTCCAGAAGTTTACACACACCGTTTTCTCAGTGGAGAATCGGAAACCATTTGCGATGCTCCAGGAATATAGACGGTCAAGACAGCGTTGAAGAGAACGCTCCAAGAGACACGTCCGCTGGGCGCTGCAATAAATTGCGAAATCGTCAACAAAAAGAGATCCGGAGATGTCGGCTGAAAGGCAATCTACGATCGGATTGATTGCAATGGCAAAGAGCGCCACACTCAAGACGGAGCCCTGTGGTACCCCATTCTCCTGGCAAAAGGTATCTGACAAAACAGAGCCCACCCGTACCCGGAACTTGTGATCCGCCAAAAACGCTTGAATGAAAAGAGGAAGGTGGCCCCGAAGGCCCCATGTGTGCAATGTGCGGAGAATGCCCGCTCTCCAACAGGTATCGTATGCCTTCTCCAGGTCGAAGAACACTGCTACTGTTTGACGCTTCTTTAGAAAGTTGTTCATAATGAAGGTCGACAATGTAAAGAGGTGATCAGCAGCAGAGCGGTGCCGACGAAAACCGCATTGGATATTAGTCAGGAGGCGGCGAGATTCGAGGAGCCAGACCAACCGAGCGTTAACCATGCGTTCCATCACCTTACAGACTCAGCTCGTCAGAGAAATAGGACGATAGCTGAAAGGAAGATGTTTGTCCTTCCCTGGTTTGGGGATGGGGACAACTATGGCTTCCCACCAACTTGTGAGAACATGACCTTCAGTCCATATGCGATTGTAGGTACTGAGAAGAAAACACTTGCCCGCAGGACAGAGGTTCTTCAGCATTTCAATATGAATGGAATCGGGCCCGGGAGCAGAAGATCGGGACAGGGCGAGAGCACGGTCTAGCTCCTGCATGGTGAAGGCGACGTTATAATTTTCACGATTAAAAGAGTGGAAAGAAGGCGGCCGTGCCTCCTCTACCTGTTTGCGAGGGAGAAAGGCAGGGTGGTAATGGGCATAGCTCAAAACCTCCGCAAAGAAACGGCCCAATGCGTTGGAAACGTCAGAGGGGTCCACGAGGACTGCGTTCTCCACTGTCAGGCCAGGAATCGGGGAGTGCACCTTGATGCCGGATATACGGCGTAGGCCACGCCAAAGAAACGTGGAGGGAGTAAAACGGTTAAAAGAACTAGTAAAAGCAGTCCAGCAAGCTTTCTTGCTGTCGTTTATGATACGACGACATTGCGCTCTCATACGTTTATAATGTATGCAATTCTCCAAAGTCGGGTGGCGGCGGAAGGTGCGTAAAGCGCGGCGCCGGGCTCTAAGCGCGTCGCGGCAGGCTGCAGTCCACCAAGGGACCGGGACACGACGTGGAGAAGAGGATGTACGAGGTATGGAACGTCCAGCAGCAGTGAGAATAACCTCTGTGAGGTATTCGACCTGACTGTCAGAGCTGGGAAAATTCTGATCGTGAAAAACAGCCATGGAAGAATAAAGCCCCCAGTCGGCTTTAGAAATGTTCCAACTGGTGGGACGAGGAGATGGGGAATGATGCAGAAAGTGGATGATACAGGGGAAATGGTCACTCGAGTACGTGTCAGAAAGTGCATACCACTCAAACCGACCGGCAAGCTGAGGAGTGCATATTGCGAGGTCTATATGGGAATAAGTGTGTGTTGTGTCTGAAAGGAAGGTCGGTGCACCGGTGTTGAGGCAGACAAGATCGAGGTGTTGGAGAAGGTCCACCAAAAGGAAGCCTCTCGGACGGGTGGCAGGTCGAACCGCACAGAGGTGTAGTGTGAAAAGTCTGCACGATCACTTGGACGCAACTTAGTTTCTTGGAGGCAGACGACAAGCGGGCAGTGCAATCGAAGGAGTAGTTTTAATTCCTCCCGATTGGAACGAATGCCACGAATATTCCATTGAAGGAGCACCATGATAAAAAATGAGAGAAAAAAAGAAGATAAAAAGGAACAAGCAGATGGGGTCACCTCGACGGCCGCTGAGGACCGGACTTCGAGGGAGCACTGCTATCGCCATCTAGTGGCAAAGGGTCATGTTCCATTGGTTCGATCGACACGTCTGCCACCTCCCGGAGTTGATCAGGAGGGGCAGCTTCCACCGCCGGTAAACGGCCGGGTGCCCGACAGACGGAGCGTCCCGGTGAAACAGAAGACGGCCAAGGCCGGCAACTGTTGGATGGCGTGACAGAAGAGTCACGCCTCGGCGGGGAAGGGGGGGGCTGTTTTTTCTGGAAGCCTTCTTAGAAGTATGACGGGTGGAAGATGCGGTTGACGATTGAGAAGTCTGAGTCTTGAGAAAATCTTCACGGACTGGTTCTTTTTTTGAACTCCGGGCAGCAGATTTGGGTGCCCGGGATGTGTGTGAACTGGTCGACAAATTCGTTGTAGAAAGGGCAGAAGGGATGGGAGAGGTGGAACGAGCAATTTTCGGGCTAGCCAACCTGACGACAGTGTCACAGAACGTTAGGTCGCAAGTCTGGATGCCTACCTCCTTAGTTGGTCGAGGGGAGATGAGGACCTGGGTGAAGGTACCTGATGGGAGTACAGCGGGCTTCCTACTAGCTAATAATTTCAGAGCGGCATAGGTGGAGACCTTTTCCTTCACGCGAATCTCTTGCATGACCCGCTCTTCTTTATAAACGGGGCAGTCCCGTGAAGAAGCAGCATGGTCACCCATGCAATTAATGCAGTGAGGGGATGGATGGAGGTTGACATTCACCCTCATGAGCGTCTCTGCCACAGGGGGCGCACTTGGCTGCATTTGGACAAGATTTACTTGTATGGTTGTACCTTTGACAATGGAAGCAGCGTGTAGGATTTGGTATGTACGGGCGAACGGAAATGACTTTGTAGCCCGCTTTCACTTTTGATGGTAGGTCAACCCTGTCAAAAGTTAAGAAGACAGTACGGGTCGGCATGAGGTCATTGTTGACCTTTTTCATCACGCGATGAACAGCTGTGACTCCCTGATCTGACATATAGTTCAATATCTCCTCGTCTGATAACCCATCCAGCGATCTAGAGAACACTACCCTCCGCGAAGAGTTGAGGGTGCGGTGAGCCTCCACCTTCACAGGGAAAGTATGTACAAGTGTAGCTCGAAGTAACTTCTGCACCTGGAACGCATTCTCTATTTCGAGTAACAAGGTCCCGTTGCGCTGCCTGGAGCAGGTCTTCAAGGGACCTGCGATCGCATCGACACCCTTCTGAATGATAAACGGATTGACTGAAGAAAAATCCTTATCGTCGGTACGTGATACCACCAGGAACTTTGGAATGTTAGGCAATGCCTTTTGCGGCTGAGAATCATGTTTCCGCTTATGGGTCAGGGTTATAGTTGATGTGGAAGGTTTCATAGCGGAGGTGTCCCCCATGATTACCGGCGTCTCCGATGGCACGCTCCTTCCTTGTGGGGGCCCTCACTGAGGGCGCACCCGCCTTAGGTGACTGTTCGCACCTCAGGTCACACCTCCCGAGAACGGACGGAGGGACCAATTGGCATGTTCGGAAGGTATCAGCTCGGGTAATCACCCCTCCCTGGGCCCGGCCTTTACCGGGGGGTACGTACGTGCCCTACATGTCTACCCGGGGCGGGGAGTTACGCCTTACCCCGTCACCGGCTACGCAGAGCGTGGGTCGACCTTCAGACACGCACAAGGAGGAAAGAAAGGAGGAAGGAGAGAAAGGGATGAAGGAGGAGGAAGAATCTCAAACGCCGAGGCGGAGATTAAAGGGTGAGTCGAGAACAAGGAGAAAGGAAAAAGAGGGTAAGGCTGAAGAACAGGAAACGAAGAAGACCAAGAAGAGAAGACATAGGAAGCGAAAAAGAAACCTTGGACTAATGAAAAAAACGCCCATCTCCGGGCGAAGGCACAAACCGGGGGGAAGAGGAAAGCGGCCTGGGATGGAAGAAAGGTCGCTTCGGCTCGGGGCCCCGTGCGCGCCACACACGTACCCATAAAAGAGCTGTGGGCCCTCTGGGGGGCGGGCCAGGATGACCACCTCTCGCCGAGAGGGGGGTAAGGAGGTCCTCCAAGCGGTCGGGATCGGTTTTACAGTTCTCAATTTATTGTCGTACAGTGAGAACCACGCACTGTGCCAGGAAGACATGATACTCCGGCGAAGAGCCTGTTGAACATCGTCCGATTGGATGCAAAAGTTAGCCATGCGAGGCAAAAGAGCTGCTGCCTTGGCTGCTATGTTGGCGGTCTCATTCCCGAGCACACCCATGAGGCCAGGGACCCACAGAAAACTGACGTGACAGCTGTCATCTGCTAGAAACTGCAGGGAGCGTTGGATCCGATACACGAGAGGATGGGTCGAGAAAGGGTCCTTAAGACTCTGCAGGGCACTAAGGGAGTCCCAACAGATGGCATAGAAAGGTTGGCGGTGGCAGCAGGTATACAAAACAGCCTGATGGAGGGCAAATAACTCAGTCGTGAAACTCGAGCACTGGTCAGGGAGGTTGTATTGGAAATGGTTGTCCCCGACGACGAAGGCAGATCTGACAGCGTCAGTGCTCTTGGAACCATCAGTGTAAATAAATATGGCATTATCGAACTGCGAATGGAGTTCGACAAGCCTCGAGCGGTATACCAAATCCGGGGTGTTCTCCTTGGGCAGTGAACGAAGTTCAAGGTGGGTGTGAACCTGGGCCTGATGCCATGGTGGCAATGGGCTGTCGCTCAACCGAAAGGTGGAAGGAAGGGTAAAATTGAGCCGCTGAAGCAGGTGGCAAAACCGAACTCCAGGTAGAAGCAAGGCTATCGCAGACAACTGATATTGGCGATTGAGTGAGTCGTCAAAGAATAACGGGTAAGATGGATGGTTGGGCATCGACCACAGGCGGCATGCGTACCGACACAAGAGTATGTCACGCCGAGTGGTCAAGGGTAATACAGCAGCCTCGGCATACAGACTTTCAACAGGGCTGGTATAAAATGCACCGGTCGCCAGACGTAATCCCCGATGGTGAATAGAGTTGAGACGGCGGACAATCGACGGCCGTGCAGAAGAGTATACAAGGCTTCCGTAGTCGAACTTCGACTGAACAATGGCCTGGTAAAGGTGGAGCAGGACGGTACGATCCGCTCCCCACGATGTGCCACTGAGGACACGAAGAACATTAAGGGATCGGGCACAATGGGCAGCCAGGTAGGACACATGTGGGGACCAGCAAAGTTTCCGATCCAACATTAGCCCCAAGAATTTCGTTGTCTCCACGAATGGGAGAGCAACGGGGCCGAGACGGAGAGATGGTGGAAGAAATTCCTTGTATCTCCAAAAGTTTATACATACCGTTTTCTCAGTGGAGAATTTGAAGCCATTTGCAATGCTCCAATAATATAGGCGGTCAAGACAGCCTTGAAGACGACGCTCCAGGAGACACGTCCACTGGGTTCTGCAATAAATTGCAAAATCGTCTACAAAAAGGGATCCGGAAACGTCGGCTGAAAGCAATCTACAATCGGATTGATTGCAGTGGCAAAGAGAGCCACACTCAAGACGGAGCCCTGTGGCACCCCATTCTCCTGGCGAAAGGTGTCTGACAAAACAGAGCCCACCCGTACCCAGAACTTGCGATCCGCCAAAAACGCTTTAAGAAAATGAGGGAGGCGGCCACGAAGAAGGCCCCATGTGTGCAATGTGCGGAGGATGCCCGCTCTCAAACAGGTATTGTATGCCTTCTCCAAGTCGAAGAACACTGCTACTGTTTGACGCTTCCTTAGAAAGTTATTCATAATGAAGGTCGACCACGTAACGAGGTGATCAGCAGCAGATCGGTGTCGACGAAAACCACATTGAACATTAGTCAGGAGGCGTCGAGATTGAGGAGCCAGACCAACCGAGCGTTTACCATGCATTCCATCACCTTACAGACGCAGCTCGTCAGGGAAATGGGGCGATAACTGGAAGGAAGTTGTTTGTCTTCCCTGGTTTGGGGATGGGGACAACAATGGCTTCCCGCCAACTTGTGAGAACCTGACCTTCAGTCCATATGCGATTGTAGGTACGAAGAAGGAAACACTTGCCCACAGGAGAGAGGTTCTTCAGCATCTCAATATGGATGGAATCGGGCCCGGGAGCAGAAGATCGGGACAGGGCGAGAGCACGGTCTAGCTCCTGCATGGTGAAGGCGACATTATAATTTTCACGATTAAAAGAGTGGAAAGAAGGCGGCCATGCCTCCTCTACCTGTTTGCGAGGGAGAAAGGCAGGGTGGTAGTGGGCAGAGCTCAAAACCTCCGCAAAGAAACGGCCCAATGCATTGGAAACATCAGCGGGGTCCACGAGGACAGCATTCTCGACGGTCAGGCCAGGAATCGGGGAGTGGACCTTAATGCCAGATAAACAGCGTAGACCACCCCAAACAACTGTGGAGGGAGTAAAGCGGTTAAAAGAACTAGTAAAAGCAGTCCAGCAAGCTTTTTTGCTGTCGTTTATAATACAACGACATTGCGCTCTCATTTGTTTATAATTTATACAATTCTCCAAAGTTGGGTGGCGGCGGAAGGTGCGTAAAGCACGTCGCCGGGCTCTAAGCATGTCACGACAGACTGCAGTCCACCAAGGGACCGGGACACGACATGGAGAAGAAGATGTACGAGGTATGGAATGTTCGGCAGCTGTAAGAATAACCTCTGTGAGGTATTCGACCTGACTGTCACAGCTGGAAAAGTCCTGATTGTGAAAAACTGCCATGGAAGAATAAAGCCTCCAGTTGGCTTTAGAAATGTTCCAACTGGTGGGACGAGGAGATAGGGAACGATGCAGGAAGTGGATGATACAAGGTAAATGGTCACTCGAGTACGTGTCAGAAAGTGCATACCACTCAAACCGACCGGCAAGCTGAGGAGTGCATATCGCGAAGTCTATATGGGAATAGGTGTGTGTTGTGTCGGAAGGAAGGTTGGTGCACCGGTGTTGAGGCGGACAAGATTTAGGTGTTGGAGAAGGTCCACCAAAAGGGAGTCTCTCGGACAAGGTGCCGGAGAGCCCCATAGGGGGTGGTGGGCATTAAAGGCGCCTACCAATACGAAAGGTGGAGGGAGCTGGTGAACGAGGTGGAGCACATCTGCCCTAGTAAGGGCGGATGACGATGGCGAATAGAAATTACAAAGGGAAAAGGAAAAGGTGGATAGAGTGATGCAGACGGCATCTGCCTGTAGGTGAGTATGCAATGAAATGGGATGGTGATAGACGTCATCCCGAATGAGCATCAGAACCCCTCCATGGGCTGGGCTACCTTCCACAGGTGGCAGGTCGAAACGCACAGACGTGTAGTGGGGGAAGGCTGCACAATCACTTGGACGTAACTTAGTTTCTTGGAGACAAACTAGAAGCGGGCAGTGCAATCTAAGGAGTTGTTTTAAATCCTCCCAATTGGAACGAATGTTGCAAATATTTCATTGAAGGAGCGCCATGATAAAAAATGAGAGAAGAAAAGGATAAAAAGGAACAAGCAGGTGGGGTCACCTCGACGGCTGCTGAGGAACGGACTTCAAGGGAGCACTACTATCGCCATCTAGAGGCAGAGAGTCATGTTCCATAGGTTCGAATGATACACCTGCCACCTTCCCGACTTTTATCAGGAGGGGCAGATTCCGCCGCCGGTAAAATGCCGGTTGCCCGGCTAACAGTAGTGCGTCCCGGTGAGACAGAAGATGATCGGGGCCGACTACTGTTGGTAGGCGTGACGGATGGGTCACGCCACGGCGGGGAAGGAGAGGAACTCTTTTTCTTGTTGGCTCTTCTGGAAGAGTAACGGTGAGAAGAGGCAGTTGACGGTTGAGAAGCCTGAGAACGCAGAAAATCTTCACGGACGGGTTCCTTTTTCAGAGTCCGGGCATCTTGTTTAGGTGCCCGCAATTTATTAGAGGTTGACGAAGACTGAACTTTAGAAGCAGCAGGAGGAAGTGGGGACATGGAACGGGCAATCTTCGGGCTGGCGGATCGTACAACTGTGTCAGCGAAAGTGAAGTCACAGGTCTGGGTACCGGAATCCTTAGTAGGTCGAGTGGAGGTGAGGACCTTACTGTACGTGCCCGCTGGGAGAACAGTGGGCTTTTGACTCGCCACCAACTTATGAGCGGCAGATGTTGATACCTTTTCTGTAACCCGAATTTGCTGAATAACTTTTTCATCCTTATATACAGGGCAGTCCCGAGAGGAAGCCGCATGGTCACCGTTGCAATTAAGGCAGTGAGGGGAGGGAGGTGGGCAATCCTCCTCATGGGCGTCCCTACCACAAGTGACAAATTTTGCTGCATTAGGGCAAGATTGACGGTATGGTTGTATCTGTGACACTGGAAACAGCGAGTTGGGTTTAGTATATAAGGGCGGACGGAGATAACTTCGTACCCTACTTTGACCTTCAACGGGAGTTCAACTCTGTCGAACGTCAAGAACACAGTACGAGTTGGTGTCAGCTGGTTATCTACCTTTTTCAACACCCTATGCACGACTGTTACATCCTGATCGGACATATAGGTTTGTATGTCTTCGTCAGACAACCCGTCAAGGGTTCTCGTGAAAACTACCCCCCCATGACGAGTTGAGAGTGCGATGCGCTTCTATCTTGACAGGAAACGTGTGTAACAATGTGGTCCGTATGAGTTTTTGCGCCTGGAAGGCACTGTCTGCTTCCAGCAACTATGTACCATTTCACTGACGCGAACATGTCTTAACAGGGCCAGCAATTGCATCAACACCTTTCTGAATGACAAAAGGATTTACAGAGGTAAAATCTTTACCGTTGGTTCGAGAGACGACAAGGAATTTCGGAAGATTAGGCAGAGTTTTCTTTTGCTGAGGCGAATCTATCTTTCGTTTCTGGGTCAAAGTCACTGAAGAAGAGAAGGAAGTCATTGCGGAAGTGTCCCCCATGATTACCGGCGTCTCCGATGATGCGCTCCTTCCTAGAGGGGGCCCTCTCTGAGGGCTTACCCGCCTTAGGTGATTGTTCACACCTCAGGTCACACCTCCTGAGAACTGTTGAGGGACCAATCGGCATGTTCGGAAGGTACCAGCTCGGGTAATCACCCCTCCCTGGGCCTGGCCTTCACCAGGGGGTACGTACGTTCCCTACTTGTCTACCCGGGGCGGGGAATTACGTGTTTCCCCGTCACCTGCTACGCATGATAATGCGTGGGTCAGCCTTCAGACACGTACAGGGAGGAAGGAAGAAGAATAGAGGAAATGAAGAGAAAGAAGTGTCTCATACGCCGAAGCGGAGACTAATGAGGAGGAGCGGAAGGGTAGGAGAATACAGCAAGGAGAGAAAGACAGAAGCAAAGATTAGGAAAGGAAGAAAGCAAGGACTGAGAGAAACTACTACAAGAAACCACCTTAACTCGCAAAGGACGCCCGTCTCCGGGCGAAGGCATAAACCGGGAGGGAAAGTGAAGCAGCCTGGCCGGAAAAAAGGCTGCCTCAGCTCGGGGCCCCGTGCGCGCCACACACGTACCCACAAAAAAGCTGTGGGCCCCTGGGGGGGGGGGGGTTGTCACTCTGTAGTGAGTGTACGCTTGTGTTAGCAATAAACATGTTCCAAGTGTCAAGTGTTGTGCTTTATTAACAACTAGCCTTCAAATTCGGGACCACCAGCAATTTTCAACGTGACAGCTGGGACTGTTGGATCAAGAAAGCTCCAGGTTATGGCTACGGATGTCGTTCCTGTATGTCATGAGGGTGCCGTCGTTGCTGAGGAAGAGGCATTTCAAACATTAGCACCTGTCAGCCATGCCAGTTGCACTTGATGTGAAGAATGGCCTCACCCTACTATTACTTAGCCGCAGCCGCCAAATGGCAGCTTAGAAACCCACCAACGCAACCACAACTAAATCCTCTGGCAACTGTGAAGCCTCGAAGCCTCGCAGAAGGACAGAAGACAACACGCTATTGTGTTTTCCCTGTGGCCTTCCCGTAAGATACTATAGGGAGAGAAGACTAATATTTGACAATTATTATGCCGCAACGTGCCAACCATTGGAGCAGTCCTTTCAACAGCAGTCGATTACTGTTGACCTATGGGACGAAGCCCGTTGCCATATCCTGGACTGGTTGCTCTCCAACATGCCACCGCCATTCACCGATGCCTTACAGAGATACCAGCCACTCACCTAGCAGCCGTGTTCTGGAAAACTAGACTAGGTAACCATCTACGGAGGTGAGACCATCACGGATGAAAATCCTCCATGGACGACAATTGCTAAGATGTTGGGTAATCTCACTGACATCAACATTGTTGGCCAACTTGTCTAGACACTATTCGATTCAGGAGCTTCCTTCTCTGTATTGTCGAATGACTACCGCCACAAACTAAAGAAGATAATGTTCTGTGATACAAGAGTAACTGTGCTCAAGGTCACAAATGTGAAATATGTCCGACTGGCAAAAACATGGTGCAAGAATAATTAACAACAGGACACAGTCTTTTCAATTTGTAGCTTTAACAGAATGCAGCCATAACGCCACCTTCAGATGGCACTTAAGGAGGCTCTAACTTCTGCACCAATTCCAGCCTTATAGGATGAAAATGCAGAAACTGAACTTCAGACAGACACTTGCAGTTATGTGATTGCTGCAATGCTTGTACAAATTGAGGAAGGTGCTGAAAAGTTGATAGCCTATACATCAACAGTTCTCTCAAAATTCGAGATAAACTACTCTACAACCGAGAAGGAATGTCTCGTCATTATCTGAGCTGTCAACAGGTTCCGGCCATATTTATTTGGTAAACCATTCATTCTTTATGTTGGCTGACTAGTTTGAAGGACCATCAGGTCGACTAACAAGATGGGCACTAAAACTCTAAGAGTACAATGTCACAGTGGTATTCAAAAACTGGCGCAAACACAAGGATGCTGACTGCCTTTCGAGAAATCCATTAGCCGAACACAAGCGCATGGATAAAATTTCAGCCCTCACTGAGTTAGGTGCAATTAGGACTGAACAAAGAGAAGATCCAGCATTATTACAAATCGTAGAGGCCTTGGAGAAAGGAGCAACTATGATCCACTGCCTCCCCCCCCCCCCCCCAAAATGGCTACTGGTTATTCCAGCTCATCTCCGGCCAGGTCATCTGGTACCAATTCCACCTGCAGCAACTCCACTCCACCGAATTGGAATCGAGCTTTTAAGTAGGTTCCCAAAGTCGACAACCGGTAACTGAGGTCTAACAGTCTGCACTGACTACCTCACCCGCTACTCTGTCACCAAACCTGTGCAACTGCAGAAGCTCCAGTTGAAAACATTTCTAGTTGAAGACATTATTTTGTAGCATGGTGTCTCACGTGTGATGATAACTGATCAAGGAAAAGTATTCATGTCTCAGAGGTTGCACTATTCCCAGTAAGATTGAGTTCCGATGACCGTGTTATTACAAATCGTACTCTCCTCTCGGGACACAGCACCCAAATTATGTGTAGTTTGATTTACCAAACATCACTCCTCATCCAATTTAGTAGATTTGTTAAAGTTTAAACATCGTAATCTTCAAACATTTGTATATTTTCAGTCTGTAGTTACGCCTAGGATTCAGGCTAGGCTTCGTCTGTTTGCAATGGGGGAAGCACATAAAGTGAGAACAACTTTTCCACAAATGAAGAAGTCGTATTTTCACTTTAACAAAAACATATATTATGCCCATTAGGCCAATATTACATAAGGTCATAACTTGACTGAGTCTCAATTAGAACTAACTAAACTACTTTTACAATGCATATTTCTCTCTGGCATCAATAATGATCAAAGATTTTTCCAGGATTCATTTACGTTTTGACGCGACGGTCTGTTCTTCAGCACAATATTATCTTTGGCCGCATCACTTGCTCACGCCCTCTACCTGCGCACACGGCACACAGTAAAATTCTTATATCATTACTTATCTATATACAATGAATCTGCACATCTCATGGCGAGACGGTACCGTAGTATACAGCTAAATTAGCTGTTACACTACAAGGTAATGTCACATTGCGACATTTTACAGAGAATCTCAACTGCCTACCATCCTCAGACAAATGGTCTTACAAAATGTTTTAACAAGACGTTAGGAGATACACTGTTGATGTACATCAATATTGACTAATACCACCAGCCATTTGCTTATAATACAGCAGGGTGAGACACCACAGGTTTCATACTATTTTCCTGCTTCATGGCTGTGACGCTGAGACAACAATGGATACACTGTTCCCATTTCAACCGGACGACACTCAGGATGACTATGTGAAATAGCTGATCACCAGAGTCGAAGAAGCAAGACAGCTGGACATATGGACACTGTACGCCCAGAAGGACCGTTAGCTATATAACGTCAAGCACCGATCTGTTGTGTACAGCCCAGGAAATCTGGGATTGATTTTTACTCCTGTATGGAAAGTTGGGCTATCAGAAAAGTTACTGAAGAGATACCTTGGTGTGTATCGTGTCATACAGCACCTGTCCGACATTACATATGAAGTCGAGGATTATAAGCCATCCTAAAAACGACAAAAATGAAGAGACATTGTGCATGTCCTTGGTATGAAGCCATACCATGACTCCAAAGAATAGATAGACAGAAATGCCTCTTGTTCAAGGACTCTGCAGACCGTCATCATCATGATGAAGCTACAACAGGAGGGTCTGGTTCCAGTTGTCACCATAAGGAAGGTGTGCAGACAGAATGGAAGGACCCATGACAAGATCCAGGACACTGGAGCTGGTACCAAAGGGAGCCTAACAAGAGGTCACTGTTCTTTCAGGAAGGGGAGAAATGCCAAGATTCTTCCGATGGAACGCATGGCACAGTGGTTAGCATCATAGATTGTAGAGCTTGCAGACCCCAGTTCAAATGCCGCCATGGGCAGAAAAAATTCATTTGTTTGTATTTACTATATCTAGAATGTTCTACATGTTTCTTTCGTTAGATGTGCTTGTAAGTTCCAGAAAATTGTTTCTATGTATGAATAGTGGAGCACTCCAAGCAGAAGTCAGTCTGTACTGAGTGTATGCTTGTGTTAGCAATAAATGTCTTCTAAGTGTTGTGCTCTATTAACGACCGGCCTTCAAAATTTGGGACCACTAGCAGTTTTCATTGCGACAGTATTTATGCTCCCTTTACAAACGTTATCAGTGATGTCATGCCTGTGCTTAAAGGTGTCAGTGTACTTTACCACTCTGTGTTCCCGCACTGCTCCTACGCGTACAAAGCTTGGTTACCATGTCAACACAGTATTTGGACACGCCGGCAGTGCTCATCTTCTCCCTGCTTCTTGCTCTGATAGCAATCTTACTCTACCCACATGGCGATCTTCTCATCTTTCTCACTCATCAGTGCCACCAGTCAGTCTCGTGACTGGAACTTCAACTTTTCCATCTTGCACGCCGCAACTCCCTTGTCTCACCATGATGAAATACACCAAGATTTTCTTCACCTATGGTTGAAAGGCTCACGTTTGGCCATCTTCTGCACAGGTGTCAGTATAACCCTCACCTGAGCTGGTGGCCGCTGTTGCTATTACCTCCATGCCTCGGCAGCCTTCGGCTGACACGAACTCTGTTGAGTCCATTATTAGAAAGTGAATAAAAGATTATATATAATAAAATATCTAATAAAAGGGGTGACACAGTTGGAAGAAAGAGACATGTTTGGGGGATAGAGGATAATGAGTAGGAAATGGGGGGAGGGAGGGGAATGTTAGATATAGGATGTAGGGATGGCAAGTTATCTTAGGTTGAGACCAGGGTGGTTGCAGGACTGTAGCATGTGTTGAAGGCACAACTCTCATCTGTGCAGTTCATAAGAGCCAGTTATGAAGGAGAATATCCAGATGGCTCAGGAAGCAAAGTAGCCATTGACATAAACACGGTTGTGTTCAACCACATACTGGGACACAGAGTGGTCCATGTTGCTTTTTGCCACAGTTTGATAGTGAGAATTCATTCTGATGGACAGTCGGTTTGTTGGGATGCCAATGTAAAACACTGCAATGTTTGTAGCAGAGTTGGTAAATCACAAGTCTAAATTCACAGGTGGCCTGACCTCTGTTGCGTTAGAATAAGCCAGTGACAATGTGCCCCCTCCACCCTCAATAACCAGTCACAAACAAGTGTTCATCTTGTTACCCAGTACAACCCTGGACTGAAACAATTAAATGACATTCCTCGTCTGAGCTTTGATTATCTGCCACAATGCCTTGAAATGAGACACAACCTACCCAAGATCCTTCTAACCACTCCTAATGATTAGATTAGATTGATACTTGTTCCACAGATCATACATACAACATTTCGTAATGATGTGGAACGTGTCAGTTTAGTAAATTTTGTCTATACTTGACAATCAATATTTTAAGGATTTTTTTTTTTAAACTTTCCATCGCCCATTCAATCTCCACAACATCCCAGTCCATCCCTATGCCACTCCCAATCCCTTACTACAAGGATCATATACCTGTGCAAGACCCCAATGCAAAACCTGCCCAATTTACCCACCAAGCACTTCTTATTCCAGTCCTATCAAAGGCTTATTGTACCCATTAGAGGTTGGGCCACCTGTGAAAGCAGCCATGTGATTTACCGGCTCTGCTGCAATCATTGTTCAGTGTTTTTCATTGTTATGACAACAAACCAGCTGTCCATCAGGATGACTGACCACCGTTAAACTGTCCAAAAAGTGAGATTGATCACCCTGTGGCACAATATGCGGCTGAACACAATACACTGGATTTCAATGGCTGCTTCACTATCCAAGCTATCTGGATCCTCCCCTCCACCACCAGCTCCTCTGAAATGTGCAAATGGGTGTTGTCCCTACAACATGTTCTACAGTCCCACAACCATCCTGATCTCAAGCTAAAATAATTTGCAATCCCTACACCCTATTCATAACGTCACCCCCTCCATTCTCCACTCATCCTGTATCCCTCCAATTCCTGTCTTCCTTCCAACTGGGTGCCACTGCTTTCAACATCCCTTTAATTAAATTTTATGCATACATTTTCTCTTTTTCATCATTTCAAATACCCATCCCTCTCCACACATCTATACACCTCCCTTTAATCCTCTCTTACCCCCTTACCTTCACTGCATTCACTGTGATTACTCATTCCCACCTGTCAGAGCCTTTACCATCCATCATGCAACATGGAACTTTCCAACCCCACCCTGACCTAGCATCCTTCCCTCTCCACTCACCGTGAAGATGCCTGTGGTGCTGGAGCAGACATATGGTAGTTGTGTTGGTACAGTTGTCTGAGTGATTGTGTGAATGTGTTTTCTTCTTCTAATTTTGACCATGGATTAAAATTTAAGTTGTGTGAAAGCAATTTCCTATTTTTTGTGGCTGTCAGCAGTTTGGCGAACATCTTTACGGCAAATTTTTATCTACCCTCCATTAGTCACATCAATTTAACATTCTTTAGATGCCATCTTTTTAGTGATGCTGTTTTAATAGCTAGTAGTGTAGTATGAAATCATTAACTACTGTGACAGAAAAGTAATGTGCACAAATATGAAGAATGTCAAACACACACACACACACACACACACACACACACACACACACACACACACACACACATTCCTATTACAGGTAACTGATAACGGCTTCTTATCAAATCAGACCAAAGTCACTATGACTTAAAATGATAAAATGAAATTTGTTTGTCATCAAATTGTCCTCCACTGAACTAACTCCAAATGTAACAATGGTATAGCTACATCAAACTCTCCTCCCGAGGCCAGTGATAAGCTACACACCATGACTATCAGCATAACATCTACATCTCCTTAAAAAAAGTTCTATTCCAGTCACATATCATATGTTTGATCATATTGTAGCCTTAGTGACACTGACATGATTCTGGATGTTGATCATCATATAATGAACTGTTGTCAGCCTAAGAGTAATATAAGACTGAACATTTATCTACATGTCAAAATTGTTTCTAATCTGTCAAAACCTCAATCATAAATTAGCCTATAAACATCTCATTCAACCAAACTGCATTCCACATTGTCATTATACCAACTGTTGTACTACTGTAAAAATGCATGTAACTTGTTTGTATGGGCCAAGACAGTCTGATACCTCTAGTTTAAATGTGGTAATCAGACTGGCATTTGAATTGATTAGTATAGCTCCTTGATTGAAATTGGATTTAGACACATCAGTGTGAACCATTTAAAAATTGTGATAAGGCTGTTCAATTAAAACACTGTAAGATGCACAATGGCAAAAAAAGACTTCTTGTATTTCATAAAATTTAAAGTGAACCTGGTTACCACTTGCCACCCCCCCCCCCCCCCCCACACACACACACACTGAAATATGTATATTTATCTGGCTTTGTAATGTGACCCTGGCATTTAACAATTTTTTCCCTTTTTATTCAGTTGCATGACTTTTTCCAAGTAAATTCAACATACATTGCTTATTACAGTGTTATGAGACAGAACATAAATAACAAATTTTATCAACATAACACGAACATGGTATGTGATACTTTCTCTTACATAATATAATTTCAATCTCATTTTTTAGTTCATAATTACATGAAAACCTCTGTATGTACATAAAGTGTGTATCAAATAACCTAATGTTGAACTCTGCTCAAACATATATCACCATGAAGTCAACTACTGTGTACAGCAAATCACAGCTCCTTCATCTGCACACTTAGTCTCCAACTGGACCCTACCTTGTACTTATGAATATAATGTGTTGCACGTAACTAGTTTATTGCAGATCTTCTGCAATTCATAAACTTAGTTGCAAAATCCAAATTTAACTGTAAAAAAAGTAAGTATGTGCGAAGATTTGAAATTTCTCTACGTAAGTACATTAGTCAATATTAATTATTTACAATATGAATACAAATTGTACTAACTTTCATAATAATCATAGACATGAACAAAAATGAATAATTTTTTCCTTATTGATGGAAAAGAGGTAAGACAGCGAGGATCAGATAAATACCAAAAAATGTATAAACATGGAAATAGCTATAAATAATTACTCTGATCAATCAACTACAAATAACATGATGATATGACACATACACACACATTTCAATAGTGTATGCAATCTATTGATAGTCAACTATCTTAAATCATGTCACATGATCACATTCAATGTAACAAATGACTTATGAAATGTAGGTAGAAAAATACCCACAAAAATTATATTCTAATATATTAAGTTAACATTGGAATTATAAAATCTGAAATACAAAAATCAAGAATAACAGAAAATCTTACTAGATATCAACAAAAATAATGAACAAAAAGTGCCAATATTTTACAAAGTGAAGAAACTGGGTATAAACTTAAAAAATGAAACAGATTAAAAAATTAAAGATTTATTCAATTTGAATGTCATCGATAAGGCTACAGCACTGTGTGTGCATACAAAATGGCAAATCTAATTATATGAATGGCTTTACTGCATTATTTCCATTCTTTGTATTTTTAAAGTTGACACATAATTAAAGCTCAACAAAATGTACATGATTATTTTTTATTACCTAGAACAAGTTTAACACAGGACCAAGCTTCAATTACATGAACATCATTTTGGGTGACAAAAGTGTCAACAGTCTAGGTCTGAATTGAAGCAGGCATCTCTGTAGCTGGTCACATAACAGGCTAATTGGACTGCAGAATTTGTAGCTCTACAACTGCATTTGTCGTGGTGTTGCACCCAATGGGTTCTAAGATGATCCTATTCCTTGAGAAGACATCTAGGTATTGGCATAATTTCCCATGGACAGAGTGATAGCAAAAATCCAAAATATCTAGCAACTGCTAAAGTCACAGCATTTCCTGTAAGACTTAGCAGTATCAGACCTGCATTTTAGTAAAGACACTGATGACCTCTGACAAATGTGCAAGATTTCTCTAATGAATGAAAAGCCTGTGATCACATTCGAGTAGAGGGCAACTACACCCACATGCCACCCATACTTGTGGATTTATACGCAGCACTAATAACTGTAGTAAGTACATGTTGCAAGAATAGTAAATTATTGGCAATTTCGCAACACCAAGCAGAAAATACAAGCAGCCATATAATTTCCCCAACCAAAGTTTTATCAGATATCATTCATTATTATTCAACAATAAAGAAAATAACTAGTATATGAGAAGAAATAAAATTATAAAAAATAAATGCAAAATAGTAACACAATATCAGGAGGATTTTTTTTTTTTTTTTTTTTTTTTTTTTTTTTTTTTTTTTTTTTTTACAGACACGTGCAGCCTATACATATGTCTACATCATGGCCGGTGAAACCTATAATGCTTTTTGCCCATTTTGACCATGTGTGTGAGTAAATAAAAGAATATAATTTCTAACAGCCCATTCAAATCCCCTCACTGAGGAAAGTTTACCCAGACACTTCTTTAAGAAGGGCTGGATGTGACAAGGTTACCTGCTTCCATCCGGCAGTTCCAATGACTTGTTTCAGATGTGCATCTATAAATCCAAGAGTATGGTCCTTGAGAGATTCTGCACCATGACGGTCAGCAAGAATGAGCATCCCGGCAGCATTTTCTGCAGTAAGCCCCGCACCGAGTTCATTTTCACACATGGCTTTCAACCCAGGCAGCTGGTACTTATCTGCTGCGGCTAACAAACAATCTGCTAGTGCTTCTATATTTGGAATCTCTCCGGTATACATGTAGCGCACCACTTCCCTCAATACGTCATAGTCAATATCTGTTATGTCTACGCGGTTGCAATTGGATTCTTCCATATTGTGATTGAACATAGCTGAGAAAACTGGACTACGTGCAGCTAATATAGCTTTGTGGGCTAGAAGGTGGCGACCATCTAAGGTCCAGAGCCAGACATCACCAAATCTAGCAGAATCTAGTAGAGCACCGAGGTCCTCACGTAGACTGCATTCCGGCACAGGTACTGTCCAGTCCACTACAACACCTCCACTACAGCGGATTGTCAGTGTATCATCTGATAGCAGATCGAAAGGAGAATCTAACAAGCAGCTCCGGTCCACATATTCATCGTAACCTTGCCAGTAACCAGGTTTGAACAAAACAGCCCAACTTGTTGACTTCACAAAATGTTCATTCTCTTTACTATCCAGTATACTAAACCTGTATTTGGCATATACTGATGACCGGTGACATGATACAAGGGTGAGGTGAAGTGAAAGACTCTTCATGAACTCTTGGTATGCCCCGTAAGGATACAAAAGCAACTGCCATTTAACGGAACAGTCATCACCGGCACAGAATATCGATGACTCCAGAGCCTCTCCTGGTTCCTTTCCACAGTGTGTTATATTGCGTATCTTCCATGTGTACTCAAACTTCCTTACATTAACAACAGTTTCATGAAATATTCTTGTACATGGTTCAGATTTCGTCGTGAGAGACATGTAGATCAATGGTGGTACACAAGTTGTAGAAGCCTTAACAAAACAAAAAGCAACAATTATATCATTTATTACTAGGAAAATCAATATAATACACACAGTTAATTATGTTCTAAGAAATTTATTAAATAAATCTATTATCAACATGAAAGCATTCATTACTTTTATGATTGTAATGATTCCAGAGCCAGTCAGTTGACAAATGTTTTCCGTATGGAGTATTGCATCACATTGTAAAGATGGCTGTTACTAAGGCAACCAACATTGATAGTGGTCTTCAGATTATTCAGATGTGTTGCTCGACCAGTCTACAGGTGTATTGCTGGTTCATAGTGTCCAATGGGCAATTATGAACCAGGAGTACACCCGTAGACTTTTGAGGAAATATGCCAAGAAAAACTGAAGAATCACATATGTATGTGTACAAAAACTTTTTGGGCATGCAGCCACATAAAGTTGACTTCTTCTAATATTTCAGGTGGGTACGGTCCAGCCATCTTCAGAGAGAGTATTCAACTCTCAAGATGGCTGGACAGTACTCAGCCGAAATATTAGAAGAAGTCAACTTTATGCAGCTGCACACCCAAAACTGTTTTGAACATTCATTGCACCGCAAAAATATGAAGATGCGCACATATGGATCTTATTTGTTTTAAGAGTCACTTATTTTCCACTGAATGCAACATTACAACAGTTTAAAAAAAGTGTGAAGTTACTTGTGACTTTTGGTAGAAGGAATAGGAATTTCTTTACAACAGATTACTGTCGTAGAGCAATGATGGATCTGCTGCTATATATATTGCTCCTCAACAGCGTGCCACAATTTATACTCATCAGAAAGAACTGCTTTCCTTCTGTTGACCACAGTCCGTGCGGAGGCAGTTGCTCATGACTCATGTTGTTAGTGCGGACTATATTACTGCAATGGCTGGCAGCCAAGGTGACACAAGCCTGAGTGTCTTCATTGTTCATGTCAACAGACTGTTTTAATATTTTGGCACCTTTTCAAATATTCTAATACTTTCTTTCTGCATCTTTGCTGGTGTTAGAGCACAACAGATGTTATGTTTCCCTGTGTTGTGTAACAAGGATGTTTAATAATTACACTGGACTACCTTCAGCTCAGTTTTGCAGGTAAAAACAAACAAATAAAATGGCTATTCAACATTTTCTTTATGCTATAAATGATATTGTAAACATACTGTCCTCCTTGTTTCATGACATGACGTCGAGCAATGATAATGGAATATCAGTTTCTTCGGCACTGCCAGTACTGAGGCCTGTGATATACAAAAATTATCTCTAGCTATTTGACCAAAGTCTGTGCCATGGAATAAGATGCTGCAGAACAATGTCAACACTCAACAATAATTTATGTAATGAGAGATGAAAACAACATTGTTTTATGAATGAAGGCTTTTGTGGAATGTTATAGTAATCTTCAGTAGTTTACTGTTTCCATCTGTTTAAGTTTGAGCATGGGCACCAATGACCTCACTGTCAAGCCCCATAAAATACCGATCATCATCATCATTTACTGGTGATCGAGTGTGGCATAACTTTATGTTGAATAAAAGGTACATTTAATGATACTGTGTACGAATCATGTTGGTTATCGATAAATTTTCTAATGGAATCCGTTTAAAATATTGTTACGGAATTCTTTGAGATGTTTCAATGTTTATAGATGGCATATATAACACTATTTTGAAGTGGGAGGATTATTTGGAATTTTTTTAAATTGCATCAAGAGAATTGTGATAAATATGAGGGTTGTACCACAAGTTAGATTCCCATATTTTTTACAAATAGAAAACAATAAATAATGTTATTACATTATACATCATTGAAAAGCTTACACTTTTGTCTATTTTCAATATAGCCTCCATTGTTTTTGACACACTTAGGAAGGTGGTGCTCTAACTTTTGTATTCCTAAGTCAAAGAAGTCTCCTGCCAAGCCACTGACGAAGAATGTGACCTCTGCTCAGACTTCATCATCACTCTTGAAATGTTAGCCCGTAAATGTTCCTATAGTTTGGAGAAGGGGTGATAATCGCTGGAGACTAAGTCCAGGCTGTACAGGAGATGGGGCATAATAGTCCACCCAACGTTTTTCAAAACCACCTGTGTTTGATGAGCGACATGGGGTCAATCATTGTTGTAAAGAAGCACTGCTCCCTCCGTCAGTTGTGCTATCTGGTGAATCTGGACTCCTCACAGGAGTTTCACAATAACTGTAATCCCAGGATGCATGAAATCGATGAGGAGTAGGCCCTTCCAATCCCAAAACATAGTCTCTCTAACCTTTCCTGCAGACTGCGTTTGAATTTCTTTGGTGGTGGTTGTGGTGGAGGAGGAGGACTGGGGTACCATCACTGATGAGTTATTGTTTTGTTTCGAGGGTGTAATGAAACACCCATGTTTCATCTCCTGTGACGACAGAGTGTAACAACTTCTCCTTGTTGCCTCCCCCCCCCCCCCCTCACATTGTTGTTGAAACTTGCGAGCACAGTCAAAGCATTGCTCCTTGGGTCCATCAGTCAGCATCTGGGGGATCCAATGAGCTAACACCTTCCATGCAAACCTTAGCAAAAGCCCTGGACTATGCAGCCATGCTGAATAGATATGTACTGTTCAACATAAAACTCAGTCAGTTGCCGATGAATCTCCATGGCCAATAATCCCCTTGTGTGGAGAAACTGCATTACTGTTCAAACCTCATACTTGGCAGGAACAGCAATCAACACTTCCATGTCTGATGGCTGCCAAGCCAAGACTGAGCGACATAGCGAATCACAAAAGGGTGGGCTTGAGAGCACACAGCACTGTTGTCAGATTTAGCCTAGCACCTTCCCTCGAGGCTTTAGCTTGTTGGGAATATTACTTTTGGTACAAACCTTGTGTGTGTGTGTGTGTGTGTGTGTGTGTGTGTGTGTGTGTGTGTAATCACTCAAGAACATGCAAACGGGACAATTTGGAAATTTAGGGGACTGTTTCGATTTATTCTTTTCTTGCAGGGCATTCCTCCTAGTAAAGAAGTCTGATCGATCAAGTGCAAATTATTTTTTGATTTTACATTCTTTAAACAGAAAGTGCAAACTAAAGTTGACGAGAGACCATGCTAAAGGGCAGATTCCGATCTATAATGTCAGCTGGTTAAGGAAAGGAGGATTCTGCCACTGCACCTAGTTGAATGTAGCACTCATGTTCACATATGCAAGTTGCTACAGGCCAGTCAGTTTCGCTACTAACACAAGACATGGGTGTTACCTGCAAGTGACTGCCACCAGGCAGGCTATGGACAACAGAAAGGAACCAGTACACCACACATATTTCGTCTTTATCATCAATTGTAGTATGCTACAGAAGAAGCAATAGATAACAACAGATCTCCAGTCCATCCACCACAGTTTACCTATATAATAAAGTTCCCCCTCCTTCCACCAAAAATCTCCAACATCAAAGATTTTTAAATTATGACAATGTCACATTCAGTGGTAAAGTCAAGAAAAAGTGAAAGTGACTTAATAACAAGTCATTTTAGTCAGAATAAACCCACTGTAACTAAGGCTGACACACAATTTGTCTTACATAACAGCTGTCTTTATAATGTATCATGGTACAACACACAGAAAATGTTGAAGTCAATTACTTTGTTAATGAAAAAGAACAGATTTTTCTGAATTTAAAAATGGACATGTACAGACTGTATAATATTAAAACAGTTTGATGACTGTGGTTTTAATTCAAATGTTTACTCATTTTACAAACAACATTGGGCACCTATGGTTATTATACAAGTAAAACTAAAGAAAAAAGTTCATGTAAACACAGGTCCACAAATGTTTTGTTACAGAGTTATGGCTAATAAATGATTTTGCTTGTAATTTAGCAACCTCACTAATATGAAGTCAATGCAAAACTGTACGAGGCTACAGTAAAGCACGATTTCCATTTATTTTGTTGTTATTGTTCTGGTAAATCAAATAAAACATGTCCCAGACATGTATATGCAGAGGAATAAAGAAATAATTTGTAAAAATAATTTGTAATTGATTAAATACTTAGCCATTTTTTATTTATTTATTTACTTTAATTCCAGACAATTGAACAAAGTTTTCAACAGAATTTGAAGAGCATTTAGTTTTGGAAAAGTTAACTAAAAACCATTATCTTCACAATACATTCATTATCTTCAATGGCCACTTTTCTGAAATCAACAACTTGACAACAAATTGCATTTGTAAATGACACTCACATATGAAATCATGGATGACTCGAGTAAGCTGAATTATTTGTACGTTCAATTGCAGTTAATAATGAAGTGTACTTTAAAGTGTAAAGAAAACCAACTAGTGATTCAATCATACATGATGTAGTGTAATGGATACGCTACAATGGCTCGGTCAATGTAAGATAATTGCATGGGCTTAAAAGTAGGTATAAAGTACAGCTTCTGAACAGTATTGTGTCTGGATGCAGGAATTTAATGTCTAGGTGAGTTGTTATGGGGCTCCATAAGAAACTCTTCCAACCTGTATCAACCCTAAATCAACACGTCATGGAGTAATGCACACACGCTGGCACAGAGGACATCAACAAATATCTCTGCTGACTATTGTTTTGTTATATTGTTCGCAGAAGTGGTATGTTGTGAATATTCTTGTCAGCAGTGTGTGTTCAGGCTCCACACGGAGAATTATAAAACTGAATTTGATTTATAACTGACTCGTGTTGCACACTCATTTGTAGGGAATTAAAAAGAAATTATTTTCCTTTGATGATATATATTTCAGAAGAACCAGTCACACCATAATGCCTCATCCTATTATCTATGGCATTATGAGTTTTTTTACCATGCTATGATTGATCACAATTCTTCACCTACTCTTAGTTCCGCAATGAGCTGAATAATTTTGAATTTACTGCAATTACACTGTTCAAAGCAATTAGGGGATCAGTTGAGATAAATGAGTTCTGAAGTATTGTTGTCAGCAGAATGAACTAAAATGGTTTATCATCCTTCTGTCAGTTCTACAAATTGGAGACAACAACATTACAGCAACTGAGATAGTGGTAATAACTAAGTTGCTGCAAAGGAGTTTGGTGTTGACTTGTGGTTATTCTACCAAATAAATCCCACAAGCAGTTGAGTTCAGACAGTGGCGTATCCAGGGTTGGGGGATGGGGGGGGGCTGAGGTCAAATTGTGTTCTGGGGGGGGGGGCTGAGGTCAAATTGTGTTCAGGGGGGGGGGGGCTGAGGTCAATCACCGAGCTGACGTGATTTATATATATAAGAGAAGAAGAAGGGAGAGAGAGAGAGAGAGAGAGAGAGAGAGAGAGAGAGAGAGAGAGAGAGAGAGAGAGAGAGAGAGAGAGAGAAAGTTGTGCCTTTACTCATAGGGGAGGCTGCAACAAGGTCTGGGGTGGGGGCTCCAGCTCCAGTCTTGGGGTGGGGGGGGCTGCAGTCCAACAGCCCCCACCCACTCCCTGGATATGCCACTGAGTTCAGATGATAGTGCAGTGAGCAGGTAGTGCAATGCAAGAACTACATGACTTACCTATAGCTATAGCATGGGGAGCCATAGGAATGTTGGAAGTGGAACAGACAGGAGGAGGTGGCTGCAGCTATTGGAGTGTCCCTAAGTGTAATTTCCAGGACCTGGAAGTAATTTTGGACAACAGGAACTGTCATTCATGGGTCACATGAGCAAGAGATTACTGTCATCTCTGTTATGGCGTAAAGTCAGTGCCACACGCCAAACACACGAAACCGATCGTGAAAAAGGCAGCAGATGACTGGCAGCCAATCACATGCCAGCACCACACCACCTGGAGGGAGCAACAGAGAAGTGAACCCTCTACAAGCAGCTTTATCTAGGCTGACATTCGTCTGGAAGGGACTCCAAACTCTAATCTGAACTAGGCAGTTACTATGATTCAGCGCAGCTAGCATCGAGCGAGAAGATGCCGCCACAAGAACAAACCAAAGTTGATTATTTTGTATACCTTAGTAAATAAAACTTTTATTACTAATCTGTATAGCTGTTTTAGCTGTCCGCACATTCTACGCTTCCTGAGCAGATTCTTTCCCAAAAGGTAGGCAGATGAGGACAAAAAACATGGCGACGAGATGTTAAATTTCAGTGTACGCTGAAATCTCTGACACTACTCTGTGATGTTTTGCTTGTCAATTTCTTACAGGACTCTGAGATTGCAGTATATAATCTTTACATTTCTCTTGCAGGGATAAGTGTCAATTTCTAAACTTTTACATTGTTTCTTCCTGTTGTTTTTGCACATTGTCAACCCCCAGTAACACAAGCATTGCTGCCACTACACCGCAGCTCCCTGTGCTCGATGGACAGCAATTGATGCAGATATTTCAGTTTCAGAGCCAACAAATCGCCTCCTTGTTGTCTACTGTACAACAACTTCTGGCTGCACCCGTGCCACAAAATACACAAATACCACAGCAGCAGCTACCGCCTCCAGTAATTCCACCATTTCACCAGTATGACAAAGCACAAGAGGAATGGACAGAATCAGAATGGCTGCAATAGTTTGAAGCCTACACAACAGTTCACAGGATGCAAGGTATGGGTTCTTCTAAAAATAATTATTTATTCAACACCAAATAAAGGAATAAAACTGCCACAAAATGCGTACGTTGCATTTTTATTATTATTATTATTATTATTATTATTATTATTATTATTATTATTATTATTCCTTTTTTTAGTAACTATAACAACGAACAATACAGAGATAAAATATTTCCAGAGACTTTCTATCGTCCATTCACTGTACATGTTGCGCCACATACTACTCCCTCCCCAGTGACAACGTTGAGATATTTCTTGGGGAAGTGTACTGTTCGCCCAGAACATGTAGCTTGTTGAGGTGGCTTGTGACCTTCTGGAGGTTTGATGGCTGGAGCTGATTGTTTATGTGGAGTCAACATGGGTGTTGCAAGATCCATATTCTTCAGCAGGAAGGCTGGCTTGAGCCTGTCAATGGAGATAGTCTTCTCGCCATGTGGTGTTTCAACAACAAAGTATTTGTCAGAGCATGACTGTACCTGATATGGTCCAACATAGATAGGCTGCAGTGGTTTTCTCTATGCATCATGTCTAATAAATACGTGTGAAGAGGTCAGGAGTTCAGGATGAACAAAAACAGACCTTGAAGCATGATGTTGAACACTGACTGGCTTAAGTGATGCCATGTGCTGTCTCAAATTATAAATGAAAGTTGGTATGTCACATTCTATTGTTCTAGGTTCAAAGAAGTCTGCTGGAATTTTAATTGTCATGCCATAAGTCATTTCTGCAGTGGTTGTCTTCTATTCTGGAATCACATAAGTGCGAAGACCCATTAATATTGTTGGTAAATTTTCAACCCAATTATCTGAAAGGCTGGCTCTTAATGCTGTCTTGATGTTTCAATGCCATTGTTCAACTTTACCCTTCGCCGCCGGATGATAAGCGGTAGTTTTTATATGTTTTATGCCTAGAGTTTTTGTGAGGTGAGTGAACAACTGACAAATTGCCGTCCTCTGTCGGTGGTGGTGGTGATTTTTGGAACTCCAAAACGTGCGATCCATGACCATAAAAGGGCATTGGCAACACTTTCAGCGGAGACGTCATTCAACGGAATTGCCGCGGGCCAATGTGTAAATCTGTCAATCATTGTTAAGAGGTAATTGAAACCCTGAGAGGAAGGTAATGGTCCCACAAGATCAATGTGTATATGAGAAAAGCGGCTGTCGACTTCCTTGAATGTTCCACATGCACTGGTTGTATGTTTTGAAATTTTTGCTCGTTGACAGCGAATACATGCTTTTGCCCACAGACTTATATCCATTTTGAGTGAGAGCCAAGTGAAACGTTGTCGAACCAAGTCGGTTGTACCTTTGACACCAGGATGAGCCAAGTCATGTAATGCACGAAAAACTTGTTGGCGGTAGGATGTAGGGACATATGGCCCGAGTTTACCTGTAGAATTATCACATAGTAACTGTGATCCATCATCTAGTAATATTGTTACAAATACTAATGAAGGGGATTCTGAATTTTTCACTTTGTCCAGTTCTGGGTCACTGCTTTGTGCTCTTGCTATGTCTTCATAAGAAACACTGGCTCGCAATGTAATGTCTGCAATTCTGGAACATGTATCAGCTGGAATATTTTCCCCTCCTGGAAGGTATCTAATATCTGTGGTGAATTGACTGATGAATTCCAGGTGACGTAGTTGCCTGGGTGTTGCTTTTTCTGGACGCTGTTTAAAAACAAATGTTAATGGCTTGTGGTCCGTTATTATAGTAAATTCTCTGCTTTCCAGAAGATAACTGAAGTGTTTGACTGCTGAATAAACTGCCAACAATTCACGGTCATATGTACTACAATTGCGTTGTGTGTCGGTAAGAGACTTGGAGAAGAAAGCAAGTGGTTCAGGTGTTCCTTCTCGTAAATGATGTAAAGCAGCCTCTATAGCATAATCTGATGCATCTACCATCAATATTAAGGGAAGGTCTGTTGATTGATGTGCAAGCTGAGTTGCTTTATTAGCTAGTTCTTCTTTTAATTTATTGAATGATTCGATTGCCTTGTTAGTCCATGTAATGGTGCACTTATCTTTTTTCTTAGTATTTTTGCACAAGTTAAACTAAGGTTGTTGTATTTCTGCAACATGTGGTAACATGCGCCTGTAGAAATTTACCAATCCTAGAAAATGGCTTAATTCTGCTACTGTTTTAGGCTGAGGGAAGTCCTTAATTACTTTTACTTTTTCGTCTAATGGTGAAATGCCTTGATGTGATACGCAGAAACCCAAGAATGGTATCTCTTCTTTTCCAAAAATGCATTTTCCCACATTAATGTTAAGACGGAACCTATCTAGCCATTGAAGAAGTACTTGCAAATGTGTCGTGTTCTTCTTCTGATGCTGATGCCACAAGAATATCGTCTAGTTATGAATATACAAAGGGTAAATCATTCAAAATGGTGTGAATAAACCGTTGGAATGTCTGAGCTGCATTGCGTAGACCAAATGGCATTTTTACAAATTCAAAAAGTCCAAATGGTGTGATAACCACTGTTTTAGCTACATCTTCTGGTTCTACAGAGATGTGGTGATAAGCTCGGGTAATGTCGATTTTAGAGAATATCTTTTTGTTGAAGAGTTGGCAGTTGAAATCTTGTAAATGCGGTATGGGATAGCGATCTGGCACCGTGACTGCATTTAAAGCCCTATAATCACCACAGGGCCACCAAGTTCCATCCTCCTTTGGTACGAGATGGAGAGGGCTAGACCAGCAACTTTTAGAAGGACGACATATGCCAAGATTAATCATTTCCTGAAATTAAAGTTTCACTTGCACTAATTTTTTTGGTGACAAGCGTCTGGCCTTTGCGTGCACGTTAACTTCGGGAAACTTTTAATTAGGTTTCTCTGTGAGAATGTTAGGATAACTTTTTAGTAGGTCCCGGTATTTGTGCTGTGGATCAATCAAAAATATTGAACTGTCAGCAGGTGCATTTGTAGAGCCTGTACTAGTAAGTAGAGTGGCTCGGTCGAGTACCTTTTTTTGACTTGACATCAAGTAAAAGACCATAATGGCTCAAGAAATCAGCGCCAATAATCAGCTCACGCACGTCTCCAAGAAGGAATGGAAACTGAAAGCAGCTTCTAAGACCAATTTCTAGGTTCAGTAGCTTCTCACCGTATGTATGTATTACAGAACCGTTTGCAGCATAGAGTTGCCATTTCTGTACGTTTTTGTGCTCTCGTACTGTTGTTGGCAATACGGAAACGTCTGCTCCCGAATCGACCAAAAATCTTAGTCACGTGGTGCGATCAGTTATGAACATGCGGCAAGGTGAATCCGTTTTCTCCCCTACTTCCGACTGTTTGTTATTGGATTGTTGAGAAAGAAATGTACATAGTGGCGTGCATTTCTGTGCGTCTTGTTTGAATTTATAATGATACCAGCACACAGGATGTTTCTGTGAGCACTGCGGTGATTAATCTGCTTCTCGTTCATGCGTTAGTTCGTAATTTTTGCATCTGGTTCGTTAGTTCCGCAAGCTGTCTTTCGAGCCTGGCAAATCTGTCATCTTGAGTTGAAGGCGAAACTGTATCAGCACTGTAGATTGACTGATTGGGTGTCGTAATCTCTATGATTTTGTCGGCCATACAAGCCATTACATCGAGATTTACTTCTTGACTAGCGGCTAGTATCGAACGTGCATTGGTCGGCAGTCTAAGGAATATAGCACGCAAAAAATCGTCTGTTACTTGCGTTCTGGCAAGAACGCACATCTCTCGAAGTAAAACAGATGGCTTTTTGTCTCCTAATTCTACTTCTGTTAGCAATTTTTTAACTTTACGTGACTGCTTCCTCAAATTCAGCAGCGAGGCGTGCTTTTAAGTCTGTATATGGCATAGTTGATAACGGTTTTGCCAGGAAATCTGAAATTAGTTAGGCCACTTCACTATCGAGCGATCCCAGAACATAATGAAATTTGGTTACCTCGTTGCTTATATTTGCGGTAACAAATTGTGATTCCACTTGAAAAAACCAAATCTGCCATAAGAACTAAAGAATCTTAACACTAATCCACACGCTTTCAAATCTAAATTGAAGAGTTACCTCATGGCTCACTCCTTTTATTCTGCCGAGGAGCTCCTAGAAAAGTTAAACAATTATGCTAATTCATTTTTTCTTTATTGATTCTTTTCACTTTGTCTTAAGATTGTCGTGTGCAAAGGACTACTTAAAAATTTTCTATTGCCATTCTTGTGTAACAATGTATTGACATGTTCCATGACCATGGAGTCTCACTCCTCAATTGGGTCCTATGGAACAGAAAAAAACAATAAATAAATAAAACTTATTTTAGTAGAGGTGTAAAGGGGAACTGGATTTGATCATTTAGTATTTAACTAGCATCCTGAGCTAAATGTTAATTGATTTCTAGTATTTCCAGTATTGTAATCTTTCTGCTTTTCTCCAGAGAATGTAGGATTTCACAGTGTACATTTTGGTTTTCTCTGAGCAGATGTTCAGCAAAGGTTGAATCTATCTTTTAACCTCCAGCTTCTCTCGTACTCTGACAATCTAATAGCTACAGCCCTGCCAGACTGACCAATATACACTTTCCCATAATGTTTGCACGTGATCTTGTACAGAGGGCTGTAGCTATTAGATTGTTAGAATACGACAGAAGCTGGAGGTTAAAAAAAAGACAGATTCAACCTTTGTTGAACATCTGCTCAGAGAAAACCACGATTATGAAGTACACTGTGAAATCCTACATTCCCTGAAGAAAAGCAAGAAGATGACACTACCGGAAATACTGGAAATCAATAAACATTTAGATCATGGTGCCAGTATAGTATTAAACAATCAAATCCAGTTCCTCTTTACACATCTACTGAAATATGTTTTAGTTTCCAACTTTATTTTTGTTGAAAAGGAATCATGTTAGTTTTCATCCTTCACATATACTTATCCTATTTTATATAAATGTTAGTAACTCTCATAAAAGGTTATAAGGTACTTTCCTGTAAACTAATCAATTTTCTGTGATAACATCTTTGTAAATTGTAACACCTATGTAACATCTTTGAAAGCATGCATACTATAGTCAGTTGTCACCTGATGATGGCCTGACAAGCTGAAAGCCAGTTTGTGATGAATAAATAAGTTTTGATAAATATTAGGAAGCTGTTCCTTTTTGATATTATCATCATGTTCTGTCAAGCACCGACAGAAAATTCAATTAACTTCATAGTTTCATTTTCTTAAGGCTGGTGGGTTATTCTTTCCAACTGTGATTCGTATTCATTAAATTGGGTGTTTTATGCATTTGAGTGACTTCTATGCCAATGGTGGAAGTTTCTGAATATTATACGACTAAATCCTGAAAAATGAATAATACTGTTATACGTGTGAATCAACCATTAGATTACCTCAGATATACTGTGTGAATATTTCAATTCTGATTATAAAGTAACAAGCCTTCTGCCTAGTATGAAGTAAGAGAATATTTTATCATGTTAGGGTGATTAAAGATTGGCAAAACTGTCAATTTGAGCAAAAGGAGCCTTTTAGTGCATGAATTTTAAAAGTAATATTAACAATGAAAAATCCAATAAGAATATCAATTATGGAGGATAGGTAACAACTCATGGCATGAGGCTTACTGAGCTGCTGAGAGATACGAAAATAGATATTTACATTCACAAAACTTAAATTTTTGGCCATGGCCTTCATCAGAAACACACACACACACACACACACACACACACACACACACACACACACACACACACACCCCTATAATGTCTGGCCATTCCAGCAACACAAGTATCTAGACTGTGAGTGAGGTGGGGAGTGGAGGGTGAAGGATACTGGGTGAAGGTGGGAATGGAAAGTTCCACACTACATGATGGATTTTAGGCTATGATAGATGGGAATTTGAATTGCAGCAATGAATGCAGTGAAGGGAAGGGGAGGGAAAAGACAAAAGGGAGGTGTAGAGGATTATAGGGTGGGAGTAGGGGGATTAGAAATGACAAGAATAATAAGGAAAAAACAAAGTTAAGGAGAAAAAAAAAAAAAAACAAAGTTAAGAAAAAAAAGAAGGAAAAAAAAAACAAAAAGAAGAAGGAAAAAACAAAACAAAAAGAAGAAGGAAAAAACAAAACAAAAAGAAGAAGGAAAAAACAAAACAAAAAGAAGAAGGAAAAAACAAAACAAAAAGAAGAAGGAAAAAACAAAGTTAAGAAAAAAGAAGGAAAACCAAAGTTATAAAAAAGAAAAACCAAAGTTATGAAAAAAAGAAGGAAAAATATGAAAAATAAAAATAAGTAAAAATAAGAAGTAATTAAGGGAATATTATAAGTGGTGACACACAGTTTTAAGGAAGACATGAGATACAGAATGATAATGGGTAATTATCCTGTATCCCATGTCTTCCTTACAACTGTGTGTCACCACTTACAATATCCCCCTGATTAATTACTTCGTATTTTTACTTATTTTTATTTTTCCTTTTTTTCCAATAACTTTATTTTTTCCTTTTTTCCTTATTCTTATTCTTATTTCAAATTCCTTCACTTCCTCTCCACAATCCTCTATACATCCCATTTGTCCTTTACCTCCCCTTCCCTTCACTGTTAACACTGCTGCAATCCAAATTCCCACCTATCAGAGACTTTAAAATCCATAATCCATTATGCAGCATGGAACTTTCCGTCCCCACCTTTACCCACCACCCTTCCCCCTCCACTCCCCATCTCAATCACTGTCTAGATGCTTGTGTTGTTGGAGTGGCCAGACATTATAGTTGTGCATTTATAGTTGCCCGAGTGATTGCGTGAATGTATGTGTTTCTTATTCTGAAGAAGGCCATGGCCGAAAATTTAAGTTCTGAGAATGTGATTATCTATTTTCGTGTGTCAGCAGCTCAGCGAGCCTTTTTATGGCGAGTTGTTACCTACCATCCATTATTGAATTTTAAAAGTAATACCTATTTATAATACATAAGGTGACTACTTTCTCCTCCTCTTTCTTGACCATGTTCAGGAATCACTAGTTGTGTGACAACCAGCAATTGGGGATGAGTGACAATGTCAGTCATTGAGGAATGTAGACAGTTTTTATTGCAATACATACAATGACATCAGTGGCACTTGTATTACAATTAAAATTATCAACAAGATTCAAATTCCTTGAGACACATATTCCGAATTATATTCAAATATACTAAAAATGAATTAACATCTCTCCTTATATTCAAAATCTTTGATATAATGAGACAATATACACACCTGGAAAATGAGAAAAGAACACCACATATTCATCTACCCAGTAGAGGAAAGTTTTATTGACACATTCTTCAGGTTGTATACAACACACGATCACATAAGCAGAGCCGTACACACTGAGTACAGTCACCAGAGCAGCCGCAATCTTGGCGTTAATACAGCATATACCCTCCTTTTGCAGCAATGCAAGGTGTAATTCTTTCATGGAAACAATCGTAGAGGTTCCAAATGTGGTTAAGCTCTGGGGGATTGTGCTGGCCAGGGTAGTGACGTACATTTTGAAGAGCACATTGGGTGGTATGGAATACGTGTGGACGTGCATTATCCTGTTGGAAAAACATATCTTGTTCGTGCATGAGTGGTAGCAAGAAAGGTTAAATAATTGTTTCAGTGTACTGTGCACTGTTCAATGTTCTCTAGATGATCACTAGAGGAGAATGGCGAGGGAAGACTATCGCTCCCCTCACAATGATGCATGATCATGCGTGCCGTTAAGAGTGTCTTCCGCTCATGCCCCAGCATCGTTCAGCCCGCCTCCAATGGTATCATGGTAGGCGCTTATGAAGGAACTAGTGGAGACATGTCTTCAGTGGTGAGTCGTCGTCGTCGTCGTCGTCGTCGTCTCGGTGAGAATGATGGTCATATGCGTGTATGGTGTCATGCAGGGGAGTGCAAAAATTTGGAGTGTGTACAACAGAGGCAAACAGTGCCAACACCTGGCATCATTGTGTGGGGAGCCATATCCTACACCGGCCCTTCTCCTCTGGTGTTCGTTGTGGGAAAATTGAAAAGTACACAATACACTGAAACCATCATTCAACCCATCTTGCCACCATTCATGCACCAACAAGGAGATGTGCTTTTCCAATAGCACAATACACATCCATTTGTATCCCCTACAACCCAACATGCTCTTCTAGGTGCGCATCAACTACCATGCCCATCATCATCCACATATGTCTCCCATTGAGCATGTCAGGGACCGGATGATACGTCATCTTGGCGTGGTTTACACAACCAGCACGAGATCTGGTCCAACTCGAGCATCAGATGGAAATGGCATTGCAGGCCATACTGTAAGACTTCATTCGGCACCTCTACGATCGTCTTCATGAGAAAGTTCCACCCTCATTGCTGCAAAAGGAGGGTATACATGATACTAGCGTCAACACTGTACATGCACTCGTGACTGTTCTGATGTGCATATGGTTCTGACTGCGTGATCAGGTGTATACGTCCTCAAGAATGTGTCAATAAAATTTTGCTCTTCTGGGTTGACAAATACATTGTGTTCTTTTTTATCTTTCAGGAGTGTATCTCCAGGAGTTGAATTATTGTTGATATATAAATCACCTCTTCCTAATGTACAAACAAGATTGTTCGCATTCATGTTCATTACTGGGATGATATTCCAATATTGGAGAGTCTTGGTAACTTTGATATGTATTTCATAGGGAAACACTGCAGCAGAATTAAAGTACTTGTGGTGGAGGGATACACGATTTAAAACAGTGTGTAGCCACATTATCCATAAGGCTGCATTAGCTGAGTGGTTAGAGCATCTGCCTAGTAAGCACATCACAGGTTCAAATCCCAGCCACAGCACGAATTTTAATCCAGCACCTCTTGTTAACCAGACACACATGTAAAAAAATTAACCATCACATTGACATTAGGAGCTGCAGAGAAATAACCATAACTGCACAGTCACTAAACATGTAATAAGACTTTTACTGTTAAAATAAATACTTGATTCAGCTATAAAAAATACCAATTAAAATTACTTTCTGATTGCAGTGATGGAAGGCAGTGTTATTGTGCAGCTAGCATGGTTGCCAAAGGCACTGCATATTAGGATGGATTGAAAAAAATTGTTTCACAGAACACTTTACTGCAGAAAATTTGCCTATAAGTAGATAAACAGCATAATGAAAATTAAAACTGGTTAACATCTTCTGGTCATGCATTGGACTAATGATAATGGAAAATTCATTTGAAATTTTTAAAAATTAGGTTAAACTTTCAAAATAAACATGCTTCAGTTTCTTTTTATGTTTGATGGTTGAAATAAATTAAAATAGGGCAATGATAGAGCATTTTCCGTGCTTGCAACATCTCAGAAGAAACATAATTATTAGTATTTCACATTTTCCTCCCTGCAACTCTTTACATATTTTGGTAGAACAAAAGATACAAACTCACTTGAAATTAACTGAACTCATTTGAAGTAGATTCAAATCCCAAACCCCACCCACAGCCCGCCAAATTGAGCTTCTAATATCTCCACCTTTCACTGATATGGTACACATGAAAATTATTACACACTGTGTGTCACATTTGTGCTTCAAGTTTATGTTGTGCAATATGAAATACTGTGTACTGTTTTTCATTGGGTATATTTAATTTGAATTCTAACTAGATTTGATGACTAGTGTATTATGAACTATACTCACCAGAAGTGTAATTGCTGCCTACTGAAAGAAGTTTTATTGCCCTATATTTGGTATATATCAAAGATAAACAGCCAACACATCAATGTGTTCTTAGCTGCTGCTCTAAAGAGAGATACATATTGTTACTAATAGAAAACAACCGAAGTGTATATTTCTGTAAATTAGCCCAATGTCAGTGAAACAAAAAATCTTTACTTGATAAAGCATCCATTCCTTAGCTGACTGCCAAATTGTAAAACTTATTGATACTTATCACTTCTATATAGTAAGGTAAAAAAGTTGTATAAATGCAATAAAGATAAGCCCCAACCGAAAACTTAAAAGAAATAGTTGGCTGCATTTTAAAATAATACAGGCTGTTATGGTTTGACTTAAAAAAAGAGCAAATATTTAACTGATGGACCAAAACATTTATTTCAAGTAATTCAATCTTCATGGTATTTAACCGATGTATTACTTCAAGTAGTCATTCGAACAATACAATGAAACACATTATTTGTCCACCCAGATAATGTTCTGATGGTATAATTGTCAGTATTGCACAAATCTGTTAACAGGAGGATCCTGAAAGCAAGAAACCGTCCTACAGAAGAAGACTGTTAGAAATTTCATACCATTTTGAATGTCAACCAGCTTATTGTTCCTAATTCTGCAAAGCCAACTACTTTGTAATTGCTGGTCATATGTAAGGAACTGAGTGATATCCAAAATTGCTAACTGTCATAGCTTTGAAACAGATAAAAAAGCATGAAGTTATGAGTGGAGGAGTAGTGTTTTACATCGTACAGAATTCTGTAATGAAACTAGCCAACCTCAATACTTTTTGCCTTAAGTGAAGGGTGCAATACCACCTAAATGTTACCAGTTTTGTTCTTTTACTTCTTTCTTAACCAGTATTATCTGGATCTCTAAATATTAAGAATCTTATCCCACACTTTGATATCAAATTGTCAGGTGTATATTTTCATGTTGATTTGGACAGTCTTAATGTCTTTGTGAATAATACAAGTTTGAGAAGATTCTTACATATTTATATAATGTCAAATATTTTGTACACAGTAACACTTAATGTAATTTTCTATCACTATTTTGATACATAATTACTAAATATGTCTCAAAATTTTTCTAAAATTTATCAAGAAATCTATGTTTATTTACTGTAATTGAATAGCAAATTGAATTATATATTTTCAGCTTTATTTTAGCTATTGCTGGTATCAAAAATCTTTACTACCACCACCACCACCACCACCACCACCGCCACCATTATTATTATCAGAGACAGATTATACCTTTTCAGAGTTCTGTCTGGAGCTAGTCCCACACTGAAATTCCTACACAATCCCCTATTCAATGCTAACATTGATGCCTTATCGAATGTTAAGCATGTTACTTCAGAATCATTCTTAACAAAATCTAAGTACTTTGTCGAGTCCTCTTACCCTCTATTGCTGAACCCATGAGTCTCTTAGGTAACATTGCTTCTTGCATGTGTGTAATATGACCATCTCATCCTGTTTGCTCTAAGTACTTCATTATGGACACCCTCCTGCCACTGTTTCCATCTATTGGTACCTGCAATCATCCTTGCTACTTTCATATCTGTAACCTCAAACTTATTTATAAGGTAATCTGTAACCACCTAGCTTTCACTCTCATACAACAAAGTTGGTCAAGAGAGAGAGAGATAACTGTGCACTGCTAACTTAGTCTTGGTACTGACTTCCTCCTTTCAGAAGAAAGTAGATTGTACTTTAGCACTTACTGCATTAGCTATGCTACACCTTGATTCCAGTCCTAAGTACTTTAAACTGTTCAACTGTCCCAACTTTGTTCCTCATATTTGATGCTCAATCTGTTTAAATATCTTTCCCATAGACATGACTTGTTTTAGAGTTGCTGATCACTATACCGGTATATATAAAGGAAGTGTCCCGATTGACTGGACTGACTGACTGACTCATCATCGCCCAGCCCAAACCGCTGAAGATAGACACTTGAATTTCTGGACGGTGTTGATCTTACTCTGTAGGCGTCATTTAAGAAGCGATTTTTGGATATTCTGTCTGTAAGGGGGTGAAATGTTTTTTGAAAATACGTAGCTATTTATGCAATTTTGAAGCTAGAACCACAAAATTTCGGATTTTAATTCAGTGTTCAAATTTAAAAGACACGTGTTACGGATTTTTTTGAAATTCGACAAATAAGGGGGTAAAATAGGTGACGCAAAAAATTTATTTTCAAAAATATGGTGCTGTTAACTCAAATTTCGAGCTATAACTACTAAACTTAGGATATAGACTCTTGATCATGATTAAAGACATGTGTTTCGGTATTTTTGGAAATTCAACAACTAAGGGAGTAAAAGAGGGGATCAAAAATTCTTTTTGAAAACACATTGTGGTCAAGACAATTTTGAATCTATAGCTAGAAAAATTGGTATTTGTATTTTCTGTTATGATTTAAAAAATACGTTTTTCGGTATTTTTGTTAATTCAACCATGAAGGGAGTTCAATTGGAGAGGGGATGTTTTTCGAAAATCTTTTGCTAATAAGGCAATTTTGAAGCTACAACTACAAAAATTGGTATGTGTTTTCTTGGTCAGAATTAAAAAGACACGTATTTCGGTATTTTCAGAAAATTAATCAAATAGGGGATGAAACATTTTTTTGAAAATACGTTGCTACTAAGCCAATTTTGAACCCAGAATTACAAAAAATGATATTTGCATATTTGGTTGGACTACTGGTCAGGATTTTAAAAAATGCGTGTTTCAGTGTTTGTAAAAATTCAACAACTAAGAGGGTCATACAGAGGATCAAAAATTCTTTTTGAAAATACGTTACTATTGGGACAATTTTCAGGCTAGGGCTACTGAAATTAATATTTCGCTTGTTGGCCAATTGAAAAAGAAAAATAAAGTATTTAGCTATTTTTGGAATTTCACACATCAAGGGGGTGAAAGAGGGGGTGAATAGTTATTTGTAAAAATATTGCTGTATTGGTGTATGGATTCTTGGTTACAATTTTTAAAAAATTAAAAAGTACGTGTGAAAACCACATATAGTTGTGCATAAGTATTTTACAGATTTCCTTTCAAATACGACATGCGTCCTTTAAAGATGCGAGTAGACTTTTGCAAAAATAGGTTTAAGAAAACACGCCTGTGTTAGAATGCCGTTTTGTGTCAAAATTCCAATCGGTCAAGAACTTTCAGAACTTTAATATTTAGAACAATCAAATGGAAAATGTAAATGTTCGTAAACTCTTACCTCAAACGACTGAATTGAAATTTTTTAAAAGATGTTCCTTTGAAATATGCCCAAGGTTTTAGATCCTTTTTTAATACGTGCCTGGGAAACGGTCAGCGTATTTACTTTACATCTGAAAACGTGGCTGAAAAAATTAACCAGCCCACCACAAACAACACTGCTGGCCTTCTTTGAGTTATGAAAAACTGACCACTTTGCGAAAACGCTGTTGTACTATGAAATTACTTCCTACTACGTATGGAATAAGAATAAGTTTACACGAAGGAGACAAGGGTTGGAAGTGCCTGGTTGGCCAGGAGTGATGAAAGACTATGCTCTTGGAAGAGTCTACACTGTTCACCCAAACAATATTGAATGATATCATCTACACTTACTAACACATAAAGTTCGAGGACCCACAAGTTATTCTATCTTAAGATGGTAAATGGCATCCAAAATCCCACATTTCATTCTGCATGCAAAGCTCTCGGTTTGCTGGAGGATTATAAACATTGGGAAACTGCACGCCGCGGTGGAGCGCGCGGTTCCTTGCCGTGAAGGTTCGACTCCTCCCTGGGGCATGGGTGTGTGTGTGTGTGTGTGTGTGTGTGTGTGTGTGTGTGTGTGTGTTGTCCTTAGATTAGTTTACCTAGGTTTAAGTAGTTTGTAAGCTACGGACTGATGACCACGCAGTTTGGTCCGATAGATTTACAAACATTTGAACATTTGAATTTGAAACTGCACTGGAGGAAGCAGCACTGTGTGATTCGCCATTTAAACTACGAGAGCTGTTCAGTGTAATGTTAGTATTTTGTCAGCTCTCTGATCTGCTAAGCCTTTGGGAGAAGTTTAAAAGCCGCAGTGGAGTAGCCGAGCGGTCTAAAGTGTCTCACTGCGGAGCGCGCGGTTGCTCACCGTGGAGGTTCGAGTCCTCCCTGGGGCATGGGTGTGTGTGTGTGTGTGTGTGTGTGTGTGTGTGTGTGTGTGTGTGTGTGTGTGTGTGTGTGTCTCTTTGGGTTAGTTTACCTAGATTTAAGTAGTTTGTAAGCTACGGACTGATGACCACGCAGTTTGGTCCGATAGATTTAAAAACGATTGAAACATTTTTTTTAAGTTTAAAAATAAATTATCTGAAGAATTCATTCACCAATTTGAGAAAAGTTTCCACTGTGCTACAGATATTTTTTTTTGAGGACTCACACAATAAATGCCTGCTATAGATTGAAGACTCAGTGTTTGCATTGGGAGGACAATCTTTGCCACAGTATGGCTTACCTGATACAAAATGGCTTGAAGTAGTCTTGCAGAATACAGATTGTTTAAGGGAAATAAACTATGACACAAATATTGCTATTAAGGCAATTTTGTAGCTACAACTACATAAATTGGTGTATGGATTCTTCATCAGGATTAAAAAGAGACAACTGGTGTAGACCAACCAGCCTACACATGCAAAGCAGCGGGGGTTCAGCTAGTCTTCATACATAACCCTTACACCTCTCATCTAGCTCTTAAATATTAGCTTGCAACCTCTCAATCAAATCTGCCATCACAATTAAGTCATCTGCATATGCAAGTGTGCTTATTTAGTTTTCACCTATTTTTATGTTACCTTCCAGTTTATTGTTTTAAACATATGATCTATAAATAGTATGAACAACAGTGGTGACAGGTTACAGCCTTGTCTTACCCCTGAAACTACCCTGAACCATGAATTCAATTTACCATTAACTATCAGCTGCCTGATAATCTAACAAAAGACCTTTTTTATTGCCTGCAGAAGTTTGCCTCTTCTACCATAATCTTGTAAAACAGACAATAGCTTCCTCTTAGAAACACGGTCATAAGCCTCTTCTAGGTCTATAAAACAAATGCAATTTCCTGTTTTACTCATAGAACTTCTCCATTACCTGTTTTAAGCTAAAGATCTGATCCTGACGGCCTCTAGAAGGCTGAAACCCACAATGATTTTGATCAAACTCGTCTTTCACTAATGCTCATACTCTCTCTTCAACAATACCTGAGGATATTTGCTCACAATGATAATTAAAGATACCTCTGTAATTGTTACACTTTCTTCTCTTTCCATCCTTTCATCCAGGTAGATGGAATCTGCCCAACTCCCATACCATTTCAATTATCCTTTGTAACCATTTGGCAGCTGACATTCCACTGTATTTGATGAATTCCAACTTAATTTCATCTGCTCCACCTGCTTTAATGCACTGCAGTCTATTGAACATTCTCTTCACTTCCTCAAATGTGATCCTGTTTCCATCATCATTCGTATCCCATTGTACCTCACACTGACATCACTGAACCTTTCACATAGATTGAGCCACTCTTCAAAATATTTTCTTCATCTGTCCAAGGCAACCACAGGATTCACTATTAGCTTTCCTGACCTGTCCAAAACAAGTGTCAATTCCTTCTTCCCTCCTTTTTGAAGACTGCTAATTACACTCCACAATTGTTTTCCTGCAGCTTCACCCAAAGTTTTTAACCTATTTCCAAACTCTTCTGGTGATTTCTGCTTGAATTCCACATTTATCTGTTGGGCTTTGATTCTTTCAACATTCTACATCTGCCCAAGCTCTAGTATGGGGCCATTTTTAACATCTTTTTCCTTTTACAGGCTGCCTTGACCGTCATTCCACCAAGCTGCCTGCTTCTTTCTGCTTTTGCAGATTAATTACTGTTGTCTAGCCACTACTAGTAGTGTGTCCTTGTTCATTACTCTCCCAGTGACTAAATGACTACATTCAACTAACGATGCCTTTCTTAGTCTCTGGCTGATTTCCTTTTTCTGAAGCTGCTTCTCTTTTATCCTATTACATATGGACACAACTTTCTGCACTTTGGGCCTCAAAAAACCAATTTCACTGCAGATTAAATAATGACCAGTGTTTCAAAGAACACACTGAATAGACATGTCCCTGACTGCCATCCTGAATTCCTGATCCATTGTTATACAGTGAATGACAGACCTGGCTATCCTGCCTTCCCAAGTATACTGGTGATCTTTGGCTTAAAGGAGTTCGTGATAACTAAGCCCATACTGGAACAGATATCCAAGAACTGTTTTCCGTTCCTGTTGGCCCCCCATATCCTCTCCAAACTTACCAATAATCTTTTCACACCTTTCTATTCTCTTCCACTATCTCTGAAATCACTTGTCCATGAGCCTCCAAAATTTAAACAACAGCTCAAACAATATTTATTAGACAAATCCTTTATTCAGTCAAAGAATATTTCAACTGTGTTAACTGATTTATTTTTTTTTAAATTAAGAAGATGTTATTTTATGGTAGAATGTTACGTGTAATTTTTGTCAATCATCACTTTTTGTTGCTGCTAAGACCTACCTTTATTTTAACCTTTTAGTGTGTAATTTTGTATAATGTGTAATGTTTAAACTTCTAATGTGTAATTTTGTCAACATCACTATCACTCACTATTTTAACCTATGAATATGTAACAAATTTTTGTAAACATCACTATTTCTTGCTGTTAAGATCTACTTTTATTTTAACCTTTTAATGTGCAATTTTTGTCTATACTTTTTGGTGTGTCATTTATCTTATATCCATATCTCCTCTTGCAAGAGGGATTTCTGTATGTTCCTTTTTGTAACAATTTGACACATCCTACACAACCAATTGAGTAACTCGCTGTATTAGATCTATGGGATCTAAATAAATAAATAACAAAATATTAAAATTTTCTATCCTGTCTTTGAAGTCACCAATGGGCAAAACACTGTCCTTTCCTTTAACATCACCACTGAGTGCTTAATGAAATATGCTTATCTCATCTTGATATGTTCCTTCACAGGGCAAATACACTGACAATCCTGATATCCATATCAGTCACTTGTTTACATATCTTATTACAGTTATGCACTGGGTTCGACTGCATTCCTGATGTAAAATCCTACAGCCTACAGTGCTCTTCCTACTTTGATGCTTGACAGACCTTTTTTGTGTGATACTATCAACAGTACCAAATTAAGGTAAGTACTGGCCAGATACTCTATCCCTTGAACATTTTCACATTTCAGTACCGAATTTCCACAATTAATCGAATAAGATCTTGTATTCTTCCACTTTGTCTTCTTTCTCTCCCCTTACCCAAATGTCAAACAGCGAAGATATCTAGCCCCATCTTACTTGCAGCCTCTGCCAGCTATAGCTCCTTCCCAGTGTACCTCTTGTTGATATTAATAGCTCCTCATATCATTCCAGATTGTTTGCCAAGTCTTCTCTCAGGAATCCGTGGTCTGTCAATTGGAGATGGAACTCTATCACTTCCAAAGGGTCAAGGCATTTGGCTCTGATTATTGACAGCATCAGATCAAAGACCTGGGAAGCAAATTGCTAACCTTATTCTTGCCCAGGGTCTAATCAGGTTTTATCCCTAATGATTGAGAGGCTAATTAGTGGATTTGGTTGTCTCTGCTGTAATGTTACTCAAAAATTACAATCACATTGACCATGTGTCTGATTCTCCAAATTCCAGAAACCTCAAGAAAGTGTGGCACATGTGTTTTGATGCTAAGGTATAAGTAAGACAGTCTAATTCTCAGATAAAGGCAATTCAGTTGAGATAATTTTTTTGTGAAGTCATTGTGTAGTCAGTCTGGAGTTGTGTGTCTCTATAGGCTGTTGAAACGAAGTATTCAGAATTAATGCTATGTGAAAAATGAAATCATGTGATGCATTTTGACAGTGAAAATGCCCTGAGCATAATGTAGCTAAAACATTTAACAAACATCAAGACTGGACAATGAGCCATACAAAAGATAAGTACTGCTACAAACACAGTCTTCACTTAATATTCCAAAAGAAAGAAAGATGTATTATAATGTAATGTGAAGAATGACTAAAATTACTTTTAGCACCTGCTTTTGTCACAATACAATGCGAACATTAACATCATCACACATCATATTGTTAAACACACATACACACAAAATAAGACAGAAGAAAAAATGTTTTAGGACATAATTTTTGTTTATTAGTAAGACAATTTACAATTACAGTTATAAACTTTACACACAATTAATACATTTCTTGATCAGCATATAGAATCAACAAAACCAAGTATTTGTTAAGAAGATTACATGCTTCTATTCAAGTAATGAAAAATTAGAATTTTCTACCATGTTTTGGAGTGGGGTTGGGTTGGTGGAGAATGTAAAGTTTTGTTTTATCCCTTTAAATCAAAACATACTTTCAACTCAAATTAGGAGACACTGCTACCTGTGAAGTCATTTTATATGATGGTCTTCAGCTGTGCTTCTGAATAGGATTTTTAATGATTTATTTACTGAGGTTCTAAAAACTGTACTGCAGTGATCTGTACAATGTAAGTTTAGTATCAATATATCTGAAGCAAAAAAATCATCCATTTGGCATTAAAATATAAAACCTATAGTTTTCTCTGGAGACACTTATTATCAGCCACACACACTTTAGTTTGTAGAACCAAAAACTCCAAGCTCCACTGCTGACTGCCACAAAGGGGGCCCAAGTTCAATTCCTCACAGGAGACTAGATGTGTGTTGTTATCATTATCATCATTTTATCATTATTGACATGCAAGCTAACCCAAGATGCGTCAAGTAAAAGGACTTGCATTTTGGCAGGCAAACAATCTCCTATGGGATGTATCAAAATAACTTCTGATGGCCAAAGTAAAGAAGATATAAAATGAAGAATGCCTATGGGAAGAAAATAATTTCTGAAGAACCGAAATTTGTTGATATCCAAAATTAAATATTAGTAAGTCCTTTCCAAAAGCACTTGTCTTGAGTGTAGGATTGTATGGGAGTGAAATGTGAATGATAAGGAGTTCAAACAGAAATATTATAAAAGTCTTTGAATGTGGTGCTACAGACTAATGCAGGAGATTAGATGGATAGACTGTATAAAGAGGAAAGGTGAACAGAATTGAGAAGGAAAGAAATTTCTAGCATATCTTGAGTAAGAAAAAGGACAGATTGGTGGGGGACATTCTGAGACATCAAGGAATCATTAATTTAGTGTTAGCGAGAAGTGTGTGGTGTAAAAATCAGAGGAAGAAAAAGATGTATACAGAAAGCAAGTTCAAATGCGTGTAAGTTGATTTTCTTATTCAGAGATGAAGAGGCTTGTGCAGGACCAGGTAGTGTGGAGAAATGCATCAAACCAAAGACCACAACAACAACAACAACAACATAATTTGTTGCTGTTTATCACCACTTACAGAGTTTCCCAACAGATACATGAAGTTTCCACTATAAAGGGAGGGACTGGATGCAGAAGAATTGCATTATGTTACAATGACCCATTCGGCAAAATATCAACACCTTCTTCATTTCCTCAACTGCTGTAAGTATACAGTAGCCAACAGGGACTTCATTTAGCTTTTGCGGGCAAGTGCTCTACCACTGAGCTGTCATGACACAACTCATGGTTCACCCTCATAACTTTACTTTTGCCAGTACCTCACCTCCTACTTTCCCTTAGGCTGTGGCTAAGTCATGTCTCCACCATATCCTTTCTTCCAGGAGAACTTCAGTGAAATTTGGAAAGAGAAACCCCCAAGAAATAACAGTTATATAGGATAAAATTAACACACACACACACACACACACACACACACACACACACACACACACACACACACACACACACACACACACACACAGAGAGAGAGAGAGAGAGAGAGAGAGAGAGAGAGAGAGAGAGAGAGAGAGAGAGAGAGAGAGAGAGAGAGAGAGAGAGAGAGAGAGAGAGAGAATTATATATATATATATATATATATATATATATATATAAAAATAGAAAAGAGATGACTTACCAAAAGGACTGGCTCGTCGAGAGAAACAAATAAAATCACACACAAACACACATACAAGCTTTCGCCACCACTGGCAGCTTCTTCAGGAAAAAGAGGAAAAAAGGAGAGGAAAAGGGAAGGATATGGGTTTTAAGGAAGTGGAAAAGGAGTCATTCCAATCCCAGTAGTGGAAGGACTTACCTTAGGGGAAAAAAAGGAAGGTAAACAAATACACACACACACACACACTCAGACATATCGAAATGCAAACACACCTAGACAGACATTTGGCTTTTCACAATGCCAAAGATATAGCTTTGGGTCAAGGTGAACTACACGACTATGAAAGAAGTGCATTACGCAGGTTTTCTGCACTGAAATCTGAAAACCATGGGTAGAGGCCCATGACTGGGCCATTCGGGTGGCTCTCTTCAGCTGCCTTTCAGTGACACCGATACTGACTGAGCTAAAATAGAGAGAAAAGTCATCAGCAGTCAAGGACGAACAGACCCCCCCCCCCCCCTGCCCCCAGTCGCAGCAAGACCATTTATTGTGACTAACAATAGAGGTACACTGAGAACGGAGCCCTGTGTTACACGGTTCTCTTGAATATATTGTGAGCTAAGAGAGGCACCAACCCTAGCCCAAAAAGAGTGGTGGGAAACGAAATTTTGTATAAAGATTGGAAGTAGGCCCCGTAAGCCCCAGTCGTACAGAGTTGCCAGTATATGGTGGCACAAGGTGGTGTCATACACCTTCTGAAGATCAAAGAAGACCACAACCAGCTGCTGCAAGTGAAGGCTGTATGGATGGACAACTTTAGTGACAAGGTTGTCAATAGCAAAGCGGCCCTGATGGAAGCCTCCCTGTTGTGGAGCCACAGGTCCCCTATCTTCAAGGATCCACATGAGCCACTGACTCACCATACATTCAAAAAGCTTGCAGAGAACATTGATGAGGCTGATTGGGCAGTAATTGTCAGCCACCAGCAGAAAAGCTCCTGTTTTCAATACCGGGATGATGGTGCTATACCGCCACTGGGATGGGAAAACCCCCACTCAAACAGGTCGAGAAGCTGGTGTCGAGACTACTGGAAGGTAATGCAGGAACTGGTTGTGATTATCATCTGATCTTGAAGAGGTAACGAGGCATGCAGAAAGGGCAGTTTGGAATCCCACTCACTGAATGGGGGATATAGAGTTCCCCGCAGCATGTGTGGAATGATAACTGCTTCTGCTTGGCCCACTCATTGAGGGCACGGAAATCCTCACTGTAGGTTGCAGTCGCAGACCAACTAGCTTGATGCTCTGCCATGTGCTTGGCAATAGCAGTTGGGTTAGTGTAGGGAATACCCTGGATGTTGAGGGATGGGATTCCTGTTGGTGGGCAGCAGCCAAAAAGGCACCAGACTTGTGATCCTACCTGAGAGGGGGAGGCACGAGAGTCGGTGGCAATGTGCCATTCCCAAGAGTCCTGTTTACTCCATTGGATCAGTTGTCGAGCTCATGCGCGAAGCCTTTTGAAGGTGACCAAGTTCTCAACAGTGGCGCTGAAGTGCTCGCCGACATTCCCAGATGGCCTCAGCAATCTCCTGTGTCTACCACGGCACATACTAACAACGAAGAGAACCAATAGTTGTGGGAACAGTTGCTTCAGCTATGGAAAGAATAGTGTGACACCTGTTGCACTGCAGTATTAATGTTGGCTGGTAGTGGAGTATCAAGTACAGCAGCCGAGGTATATGCCAGCGAGTCAGCCCTATGGATGGGGCATCGGGGCAAGCAGTCTGCAGGTTGGTACTGCAGGAGCAACACAAAGATTGGTAAGTGGTCACTGCCACATAGGTCGTTGTGGACCTACCAACTGAAATGTGGTTGAAGGCTGGGGCTACAGACAGGTCAATGGCTGAGAATGTGCCATGTGCTATACTAAAGTGCATCGGTGTTCAGAAGACAAATGCCATGCTGCACAAAGTGGGTCTTAAGGTTCCTTACCATGGCCCGTGATCTGCATTCCATCCCACAATGGGTGGTAGGCACTGAAGTCCCCTAAAAGGAGAAATGGTGGGGGAAGTTGGGTGACCAAGGCAGCAAGGTCAGGTGGAAACACCACCTCATCTGGTGGAAGGTAGATCGAACACAGTGTAAATACTTGCACAGTTTGGATTGTAACAGTGACTGCTTCTAGAGTTGTATGGAGAGGCACAGCAGCACTAGAGACTGAGGCAAGGACATATACACAAATGCTATTGGACATTCTGGCATAGACAGAACTGATTCTGTAATAGCCCTGATAGCCACGAAGGACAGGGGTTTCCTGCAGGGCTAAGCAAAGTGTGGGGTAACGGCACAGATGGTGAAAACCCGCCACAATTCCATTGGAGATTTACATTTTCTCCAAGCTGAAAGGCCATGATAGATAAAGGAAACCTGCTATTCCATGGGAACACCTGCTGCCAACTGCTCGGAATCTGCTGGGTCGAGAACCGTGGGTTCTGGTGATCCTGTTATGGCGAGATCTTTGAGGGATGAGAGGATCTCCACCTCATCTTCTGAAGCAGAAGACGTAAGAGGGGTTGGCTTTGAAGCCACTGGAGATTCTTCTTTGGCTTATTCTTTTTCCCTCTTGCTACTACTTTGGATGCAGTGCTTCTGATGCTGGAAGTTCAGACATATGTCCACCTGGTGCACTTTCAACCCCACATGCAGGGAATGTGAGTGTCCATTACATCCGGACACTCCATGCACACTACCTCACGTCTGTGTGAACTGTAAGCAGTTACATCCATCTTGCTCGCCGGACTGTACTATTTTGCACAGGGAAAGGAAGATCATGGAGATGACGACTTTGAACCAACTAATGTATACTGAGGCCAGAAAGAAGTACGAGCAGCTACATCCAGTAAGCATGAATTTTACCACTGTTGCGTCATCCTGTTCTCTAAAGGAGAGGGTCAATTAGGATCTAATTTACATTGTCAACTGAGCAATGTACACAGGTATGGGTTCTCTGGAATGGCATCAGGCACTGGCAAAGAGCCGGAAGCCCTTCAGCCAGTAGTTTGTGGATCTGTCAGCCATTGGCTGGGATCCTCTGGTGCATTGAGAAACCTCTGAACGAAGTGTCTGGAAGCACCCCTTCCGAACGAGAGGAGCTAGAGGAAGCTGTTGCTTCTCCAGCTGGGGAGAGGGGATTGGTGTCCCCAATGTTGGGGGAGGGGGAAGTTGCACCCACAGTAGGTGCTGGAGCAGTGGATAGAGGAGCACACCCACCCATCATGGGGGCAGTGGAGGATTGATGGCCCCTTGACCCACAAGAGGTAGTGATACTTCGGTAGTAGTCATACCCACAGAGAACAGGGACGATGCAACAGCAGCAAAAGATGTATTCATGCGTACCAGATGTAGCCGCTCTTACTTCTTTCAGGCCTCAGTATATGTTGCTTGGTCCAGAGTCTTTACCTCCATGATCTTCCTTTCCTTGTACAAAATCGTACAGTCTGGCAAACAAGGTGGATGTAACTGCTTCCGATGTCCAGATGTAATGGCTGCCTACATTTCCTGCATGTGGTATTGGTGGTGCATGGGAGGACAAATGACCGAACTTCCAGCACCGGAAGCACTGCATAAGTAAAGGGGCATATGGTTTTACATCACACCAGTAGATCATAACCTTTACCTTCTCAGGCCAGTATCACCTTCAAAGACCAGGATGAAAGCAATGGTGGCAACCCTGTGGTCTTTCGGTCCCCTATAAATGCACCTGAAGAAGTGAACACCTCTTCAGTCTAATTTTGAACACAACTCATCATCTGACAGTGACAAGAGATCCAATGATAATGAGACCCTGAACCATATTGAGTGTCTTGACACTAAGGGGTATATCACCCAGTTTCTCACAGGCAAGTAATGCCTTCTATTGGGCATGGGATGCAATCTGCATCAAAACAACCCCACTTCTCAATTTGGAGAAAGACTCCACCTCACCATACTTGTCTTTGAGGTGGTTGACAAAGAGCTGTGACTAAGTGGACAAGGAAGAAACCCCGATGGTATGAGCATATACAAGATTTTGCAGGGAGTACGGCTCTGATCAGTTTAAGGCCCTGTGTGCCTCCCGTCACGTAACAAGTGAAGTAAATGACTTAGGGTCATATTCTGTGGCATTAAAATTAGACTGTCTAAGCTTAGAGATGGTGTTTTAATGGTGTTCCCATGAGCAGCTAGGGATATAAAAGTCCAACCAGGCAGAGCCCCACTTGCGTGGGCAAGCATAATACAAGTAAGGCATAGCAGGTTCCCAGAGGATGCCCATTAGCAACTGTTGCACCTCAAAAGCCATGCATCTCCTTGGCATGTAGCACACCTTGAGATTGAGGCATTTCTTAGAGGTTTTCTGTCCTTGCCACTCGAGCAATTAAGCCAAGATCCCCTGGTTCTGTAACAATGTTCCACCAGCGCACCACACAGTGGTCGCTGAGCCATGCACAGAGCTTACAGTATGGAGGATTGTTGGCACAACGCAGTCCCCAGCTCAGAGATCCCAAAGTGCAGCAGCTGGAGCTGACAGTTGTGTCACTGTTTGTGTGAATGTTGTGCTTTCTGAAGAAGGCCATGCCATGCCATGTCCATTAGTTGAAGTGGCGAGTGTGTGTGTGTGTGTGTGTGTGTGTGTGTGTGTGTGTGTTTTCACAACAACATTTGTCTGAATCCATGTTGACTATGGGGTCAATAGGTCATTCTCTTTGACGTTAGTTCATAATGTTTGAGGAAAGTATATGTTCTAAAATCCCACTGCGAACTGACGTCAATGGTAAAAGGCCTGTAATTTTGTGGATCACTCCCATTGCCCTTCTTGAATAAAGGAGTGACCTGTGCAACTTTCCAGTCTTTTGGTATGGAACCTTCACTGAGTCAGCAGTTGTATATCATAGGTATGGGCTATTGCATCAGCACTCTCTGAGAGGTAACTAACTAGTACGCAATCTGGACTGGGAGACTACCTTTTGTTTATTGATTTAAGCTGCTTTAATACTCGAGGGATATCTACTTTCAAATTACACATGCTGGCAGCTGTTCTTGATTTGAATTCTGGAGTATTTGCTTCGTCTTCTTTGGTGAAGGAATTTCAGAATGCTGAATTGAGCTACTGTGTAGTGAAGGTATTGATTGTGTTTTGCCTCTAGTATAATGACCAGAATTTCTACTAAATTATGCGATATGGTTCCGTTGTGGAAACTATTATAAACTTCTCACTTTGAAGTTCAAGCTAAATTTTAAATTTCTATAAAAGATTTCCAGTCTTGGGGATTTTGTGCCTGTTTAAATTTGGCACATTTTTTCTTTGCTTTTGCAAGAGTGATCTAACCCTTTTTGTTTACCACAGCTGGCCAACCCCATATTTTGTTTATTTGTTTGAGATTATATATATCTGTCAATATTATTTCTTTGAATGTAAGCTACATCTGATCTGTACTCATCTAAGTTTTGAAAGACTGAAGAGTCCACTCCAGAATATTTTTTTGTTTAATTTTGTTAATTTGATATTCAGTCTCGCTACAACTATTCTGTGTTCACTAATACCTGTCTACGTTTTGACACTTTATTAGTTCTGCATTAATTGTTGCTAGGAGCTCTAAGTAGGTTTTCACAACCATTTCCTATTCTAGCAGGTTCATGAACGAATATCTCAAGATATTTATTGAAGAATACTTTCAGTACAATCTCTGACAATATTTTAAGCTCGTTGTGGAATTTTGAGTGGACTAAATTAAGAGGTCATCATTCCTTTTGTCTCTGTTTTGGAACATGTATTTTCACCAACATATCGAGGGTAAATCATCACTGATTAAAAGTGTATGCTTTGGGTACATTTCTGCGATTGAATTGTCCGAGTCAGGGGGTTAGTAAATAGGCACCAATTATTAAATTATTCTGGTTGTCAGGTATAATCTCTACCCATACCAAATCATAGGAAATGTCCAATTTTGCTACAGGATAAACCACTTGCAAGAGCAATAAATATACCACCACCTTTTATCTATCCTTTCTGAATACCATTTATCCCTTTGTAATATTTTCAGCTGAACTTATCTACAACTTCAGCCACATACAATATGAGCTTCAGTACTTTATTACCACTAAGATCTCTTTTACTTTCCCACACAGCTATAACAAATTTACAAATGTTGGACCAGTAGTTCTTAGATTTGTCTGACCTATACTGTTTGAGACAAACCCTTTGTGTGTGTTCGCAATGCCCAGTCCACAGCACACAGCCCCCACTACCCATGTAGCCGCTTCCTTCGTGTAGTGGACACCTGACCTACTCAGCAGAACCCCGAACCCCACCACCTGAGGGTACTAGTTGATGAATCTGCAGCCTACACTGCCGTAGAACCATCTGAGCTTCTTATTCAGACCCTCTATTCGGCTCTCTACCAGAGGTCTGCAGTCGGTCTTGTGATGAAGTTCTGCCAAATTTGAAGACAACCGCGATCAAAAAATTTATCAATCTTGTCAGCAAAGACATTTTACCATTCAAAATTGCCTGTGGATCTGGGTTTCTCAAGACAACACATATGCGCATTTCATTGTTTATTATGTCATATCTCCTGAACTGTGTGTCTTACAGTCAATTATGTCAATAACCATCGCGAAAGTGCAAGCAATATGTTGGCAAAGTTTCATCGCAACCGAATCAACAGTACAGCCGTGCATAAAATACAAACAAACATTCATATTTATGTATTAGATAAATGGTGACTGAAGTAATAAAGATTGACAATAGCCTTTTATAGCAACTTTCATAATCAGATATAGTGAAGTGATATAGTGAAAGTAACGTATTTAGGAAGGTACACAATGTTAGATTGTATAGGCTGGCCGAAGTCCCAGCCAAAATTGTCTCTTTCTGCTGATCAATTAGAAGTAGAAGGCAGTTTTAACACTTTAAAGGACATGCTTTGCTCTGTGTCACATAACCTTTTGTACGTTAATATGGGGAAAATGAAGTGTCCCTTTTGTAAAACTCCGAAAGAACTGTTTAATTTTTTTATGTAACACAGTAAAATCTCTATGCCAATCAGTTTTAACCACTGAAATTTAATAAGATGTCTGTATTAAACAGCTGACTTAGTGCTCTGACCACCCAGGCTCCGAAGTGCTACTGTGTATGTCAGGAGCGCCAATGTTTTCCTGTTTGGAATAGCCTGTTTTTGAGTAGGTATAGGACAGTTACCATGATTTGAGAAGTAAAAAGTAGTAAATTGTCACAGAAATTACACTAACAATAATTTATCATTACATACCATGGTTTTAAATACTGCTGTCTATTACTATTACCCATTCAAAACTTTAATATCTGTGGATGCAGATAAACTTGCAGATGTAGATAAAGTGCCATGAATTAGAGATGGGCAATCTGCTCCTGAACTGATTCAAAGAGCCAGATCCTTCTAAGGAATGTGTGATGGATGAATCCGAAAAAAGAGTGGTAGTTCATCCAATCCCTCTGGTGACAGCAATGAGCTGCATAAGCACCCCTTGCCACATGCTTCAGAAGTTTCCTAAACCCCTTTCCATATGCTTCAGAAGCTACAAAATAAATGTGGTAAAGACCATGTGCAAGTATAAAACTGCAATAAATGAGCACCTAAACATGTGCAGCACCTCCGTGCTGCAAGTCGAGAATTGGTAAGTCGAGAGTCGGCAAATCACACAAGCACCGCAGTTCAGTGAGCGCGCGGCTCCCGAATCCCGCTAGCTCGCTGCTCCACACGACTCCGGCGATCCAATCACCAGCTGAGTCGGTGAGTTACCTGGTTCACCGGTTCACCTTTCCCCACCACTCTCCCGACTCCATTTGCATGCGGAGCCTTCTATGTGGCACGCTGCTCATTATTCCCCCCACTCCTCTGGCGAACCGCATGGCGCCGAACAAAGCGACTCCGCGCATCTGTCTGTTCTCTCAACTCCTGTGTTCTGATAAAGCTTGCAGCTCACTTACAGAAACGATCATCTGAAGCAACAGAAACCATCATATAGGCTAATGTCCTATTTTGAATAGTACTCGAGGTGAAATGTATTTATTTAATGTTACTCGTTTTTTATTATTAACAGAAAATATGCAGTCCGTAGCAAAAATGTGTTACTTTACAAAATTAAACTATATAAAATTTCTGCAAAAAAGACCTACTCCAGTTTTCTCGAAGACTTGTAGTTTGCATGAAGGGAGAAAGAGAGACAAAGTCTTGTGCAATGTGCATTCTCTGTTGCTTAGATTTTGTAAGCCCATATCACGCAGTTTCCTGACTTGATAGACGAATGTCCTGTAACAAACTATGCATCTTTCATGTATCTACACTATTTTGTCCCGTTGAAAACAATTATTATATAATCGAATAACAAAGAAAATAACCATATGCATTAATGTTATCTATCTCTGAAACCATTCAGTTTCAGGAATGTGTCCATTTGGAATTTTTGCTGCTGGCGTCAAATCTTTGACAATAACAACAAACATTTTTCCCAAGCGAGAAAACACTAGGATGTCAAACGAGATGTGTCTAAAGTTAGGTTTCTGAGTAAAATATCTTGTTATAATGTTTCATTACGAATTTAATGTGTTTTGTACAGCGAGATGTCGGGGAAGATCAGTTTGGGTTCAGGAGAAATGTAGGAACTCGGGAGGCAATACTCACTTTACGGCTTATCCTAGAAGATAGAGTAAGAAAAGGCAAACCTACATTTCTAGCTTTTGTAGATTTGGAGAAGGCTTTTGACAATGTTGATTGGAATAAACTCTTTCAAGTTCTGAAGCAAGCAGGAGTAAAATATAGGGAGCGTAAGGTTATTTACAACTTGTACAAAAACCAGACAGCGGTTGTCAGAGTTGAAGGGCATGAAAGGGATGCAGTAGTTGGAAAGGGAGTAAGACATGGTTGTAGTCTTTCTCCAATGTTGTTCAATTTGTACATTGAGCAAGCTATAAAGGAAAGCAAGGAGAAATTTGGTGAAGGAATTAAAGTTCAGGGGGAAGAATTAAAAACATTACGTTTTGCCGACGACATAGTAATAATCTCAGAGACAGCAAGAGACCTGGAAGAGCAGTTGAAGGGAATGGACAGTGTGCTGAAAGGTGCATATAAGATGAACATTAACAAGAGCAAAACTAGGGTAATGGAGTGCAGTGTAAGAAAATCAGGTGATGCTGAAGGAATTAGATTGGGAAATGAAGCAATAAAGGAGGTAGATGAGTTTTGTTACTTGGGCAGTAAAATAACAAATGATGGTCGCAGTACAGAGGATATAAAATGCAGAATGGCAATGGGTAGAAAAGCATTCTTGAAAAAGAGAAATTTGTTAACATCGAATATTGATTTAAGCCTAAGGAAGTCCTTTCTGAAGGCATTTGTATGGAGTGTTGCCTTGTATGGGAGTGAGACATGGACGATAAACAGTGCGGACAGGAAGAGGATTGAGGCTTTTGAAATATGGTGTTACAGAAGAATGCTGAAGATTAGGTGGGTGGATCGCGTAACTAATGAGGAGGTACTGAATAGAATTGGGGAGAAAAGGAATTTCTGGCATACCTTGACTAAAAGAAGGGATAGATTGGTAGGACACATTCTTAGACATCAAGGAATTGTGAATTTAGCGTTGGAGGGAAGTGTATGGGGAAAAAATCGCAGGGGAAGACCAAGAGATGGATACAGTAAGCAGATTCAGACAGATGTAGGTTGTCGCTCTTATGTGGAGATGAAGAGGCTTGCTCAGGATAGGGTATTGTGGAGAGCTGCATCAAACCAGTCTCCGGACTGAAGACCACAACAACAACAGCGAGATGTGTGCGTTTGCAATTAAAGATAAAATATGTTGGGAAGCACTTAAAAAAATATTTGACATGCTCTGTATAGAGAATATATAAAACTTGCACAAAAAAACAGGTGAAAGGGATGTAGTTACAGGAATTAAAAGATCTAACGGAAATCGTACCAGCCCGAACGCTACCACTGTACTACGCCGACTGTAAGAGTAACACCGCAGTTATTTACCTAATTATTTATTTTGGTAAGACTCTCTTTGACCTTAATCAGTTGTTCATGGTTTGTACTCACAAAAGAAAAACTCATTGACGACATAGTCAAAAGTATCTGTACTCATCATCGTATTTTCAAAGAATTTGGCTGGATATTTTCACAGTCTTTTTTTCGTATTTGAAGTTATGAATGAAATAGTCCACGAACATTTCTCGCTTTGTCAATTTAATGGACATTACTCTTGATGCCTTATTTCCTAAATTAAATAAAACTTTATTGCTTACTATGAAGCTATCATTATTTTACTGTTTATGAGTGCCAGCCCTTAGAAATAGGTGATTGGTTCTATTGGCCATCTTGAAGCGAGAATCTGTCACGCTCATGTAAGACACCCGGCCATGTCATCGAATGTCGCTGCTTGTAGCTGCAGCGTCGCGTCGCTGAATATCGCGCATTGTCGCTCGCTTTTGTTGCTCACATAGCATGCGGCATTAGTGTGCATGGCTAATTTGCTGTGGCAGTTGCCACGTCCTGCATTGACCTATCACGTTTCATTCAACTAGCTCAAACTCGCAAACTACTCACTGTATAAATATGGAACTAGCATCATTTTATTCTGCAAAATATTCTATTTTTTAAATGAAAGTATACAAATATAAAAATAATATTTTTTTTTTCTTTTTCCAATTATTTCACCTTCAAAAATATTTAAATTCTGTTATAACATTTTTAAATTTTAATGTAGGTGTAACTAACAAATTTTAATTCTCAAAACTACTAAGGACTTACAATAAAATTATTACTCTTTTTTCTTCTTTCACAATATGGCCAAATCAGATAAAGGTATAGTGACAAAAAAGAAATGTGACATCGTTTTACGTTTATCAGTTGGTGAGCCATGAAAAAGACCTAGTTCATCCCAGTGAATGACTATTTCTGACCAGATCTCTGAAAAGATCTGTTTTGCCCATCTCTACCGTGAATGCAGTTGCAGATGTGGTGCAGATAACATTTCTCTTATCTGCACAGACCTTTACTTATAGATGTGCTGGACTAAGTGGACACCTCGTCATTCTAAGTTGGCGTACAAATCTTCGTCAGATTGTAAAACTAGATTATTAGATTACAACCTGGTCCATGTTCAAAGACTCACAGGAACATCATCCAGCATGTTGCACGTATTTTGTGCAGGGGATGCTGTTTGCATCACACAGACCCACTTATCTTAGGAAGTGGCAGCATTTTCCCAAACCTACCTTCAAGGTTCTCAACAAAGAGCATAGGCTTAGTCAGCAAGAAAGATTTCCCATCAGACTGTGTACAGACTACATATTTGGTGAGTATAAAGCAGTTTGGTTGTGAGCCTTACATTTCTTCCATGTTGAGGCCAGGGAAGGGAACGATTGGGGTTCATATTTCTCAGAACTGAAATTCACTCTTCCACACTTAGAGATGACAGTAACATTTTGCTTCACTCGTTTCATATTGATCCCAGAGCGCCTAGGGCAAAACAGTTCAAACAGAGCCCCGCATGCATGGATAGGCCTGATACAACTGAGATGCAGCTGATCTTCAGAGGTTGCCCGCTAGTGTCTCTTCCACCTGAATAGTCAAGTGCACAGCACATCTTGAAAGACCAACCTCAGTACCTGGATACTTAAGCTAATGTCCTTGAACTCTGTAGCATACTATGTCCCACTGTCATGCCATATAGGGGTTGCTGAGGCATGCACAGAGCTTACGGGAGAGGTCTTTGAGGACTGTTGGCATGACAGTCCCCAGCTCAGGGACCCCAGGTGCACCAAGCCCATACTCAGCAAACTGGTGCTGAGCCCTCTGAGGGAAGTAATACAGGAATTGCACAAAATGCACAAGTTCCAAATAAATTTTTCTTGACAATCTCTGAACTGTCAATGACTATCTAGTAGCAGAGAACCAGTGAAAGTTTCATTTCACCATGAAGATCACGAATGTCATAAAATCATTACAAAAGGAAAGTTCTCTCTATAGTTGAGTGATTCAAATATTTCATCAATTCATTTGAAAGCACTATCAATGACAATCTTGTAAGACTGACTATTAGCGCCTCTGCAGTACAACATGACATTTGTGTAACATCAGAATTAGGTCTACAGAAAAATTAGTACCATACATGAATGAATTGTTAATGGAACTGTTAATATCTCTCTCAAAACAAATCAAAACTTGAAGAAAATAAATGGAAAACAAACTTGGTGTATTGGACTTAAAGCAAAAAATAGTCTTTTACCGTCAATAATGGAGGATAGATAACTCACTGTGAAGACGTGTGCTGAGCCAATGAATAGGTTAAAAAAATAGACAATCACATTCAGACAACTTAAATCTTCAGCCATGACTTTATCAGTAAAAAACACATACATTTACACTATCACTCCGACAACTTTAAGCACAAAACCACCATCTCTGGCCACTTCAATGTATGCTCCGTAAGGCCATGCTATATCCATCCCAACCACCGCCTCACAACCTTTCTTCCTCTCTCCTCATATCCCCTCACCACAGAGCACGATTCAGAGTACAGCAGCCAGCGACAACATTGTTTAACTGTGGGGTTCCTTAAGTTTTATATAACAAGTATCTTGAAAATAAAATTTTATTTTTATATCATGCTACTTTTGTAATTTAAATTACCTATCTGGCATAAACCAATAATACAAAAATTATTATTTTGGCTTATGAAATACTTGTTCCTTTCAAAGAATACCTTTTCTTTAGCTTGAACCAAAAAGTCAACATTTACTTAAGAAGAAGAAAATTAAAATCAAACATTCAGATGTGAAGTTATGAGGGATTATGCAACTGATGAGTCAACATCTTTCTCCACTCCTTCACCCCTCCCATTTGTGGGTCTGGATTCTAAGATGTTCATCACTACTTTCATTCCCTACCTTATAAGGAACAAAATGATACCATCTGCAATACTGTACCATTAAACTGCACACATGATACCACCAGAAAACCCACTATACTCATACTGAGACATTCGCCACATATTAATCACATTTTGAAACAAAAAATGTCCATATAATTTAAAAGGATCATCCTACACTGCTGCCCTCTTTACTGAGGATTCTAACTAATGAATCTGTATATATTTGAGTCAGTAAACAAGACCAAGTATGTACTGTCAGGGAAAAAGTACACAAATACGACACCAGAAATAAGGTAAACATTTAGAATCAAAGCCAAAGACTAGCAATAACAGGAAACTTCCAAAACATGAATACCCTCAAAAGGTTTAAAATGTTACCTCTCACTGCACAATCAGTACCATTGAAGAAGAATATTTTTTAGAAGGATACTTTGCTTACTCATCACAGAGATGTCTCATGAGCAACAGAAAGCCACAAATAATAGAATAAAAATTGCCAGCCTTTGCACTCCCTCCTCCTCCTCCTCCTCCTCCTCCTCCCCCCCTCCTCCCAAAGACACACACAAAATCGTCGTCTTCAGCCGACAAGTCACCTATCATCTCCTCATAGTTTAGGGTTAAGAATAACCTTTCCATTCTGCCTTCTGTTCCCTTTATCTTCCCTCCTCTCATACCTGACCAATGAAAAAAATTTCAGAAGCTGGAGTCCTATTTTTGGATTTCTATTTTCATACTTTTGTGTGACTGTCAGCAGTACAGACCTAAGAAAAGTACTGGCCAGCCAATCTCTCTCTTTTCAATAATAATGCCGCGAGACACCATGCCATGTAAACCGACTGCTGGTGTGGCACAGGGGATAGCTTCACAGACTGTGGTGCTGAAGGTCGCCAGTTCAATCTCTACCACCGGCAAAAATTTATTTCCTTGTAATTAACAATTCCAGAATGTTCTATATCTTATGTTCACTTGTAAATTCTACTTGTTTTTTATGTTAACTATTCTTCTAATTTCTGGTACATTCTGTCTGCAGAGCACTCTGCCCGAGAGGCAGTCAGTGCTGCGTGTATGTTAAGTTCATAATAAATGTGCTTTCAGTATAAGTGCTGTGTTCAGTTGCCTTCAAAGTCAATCCTGCTTCCATTGCAATGCGACAATATTTTAAAATCTGTATGATGTGTACAAAAACAGTGCCAGTAGCAGAGTATTAATTTTGGCCCAATTGACATATTTTGCAAAAGAAATTAATTGGGGTCACAAAATCTGCCTGGGCACTAGCTCCAGTGCACGGCTCAAATTTTGATTATATACTGTAATTTAATTAAGTAATACATGATATAATGGCTACAGAAATTTGTGGTGATCTGGGCTAAACCAAACTTTTTAGCTCGTGTTCCTAGCTCAAATAGGCACGAAGCACCATCAAGCACTTCTCCCCTCCCTCCCCCCCCACCCCAAAAAAAAAAAATCATGATTCTGCTCATGGTCTTTTCAAATGTGTTTGTTACAGCACAACCACACGGATGATTTTTCCAGTTCCTTCAAGAGAGCCCCATGTATTTGCAAAGCCCTTGTTTTTCTTGCAGGCAGTTGAAACTCAGACATTATTTTCTTTGTATTCTCCACAGTTTATCAAGATGACATTGTTCATAAGTCTTCTCAATATAGCTACAGATTGAAGAATATAAATCAGATATAAGAGCTACCAATATTATCATTTCTGAAAAAATGTTATTTTGAATAGTTCTGTAAGTTTACTAGATGAGATTTTATTTTCTACAAAGAAAATGTATCATTTTTTTTTTTTTTTTTTTTTTTTTTAAGCAGACTTTCCCCATACAAACCACAATGGTTTCTGAAACAAATTGGTCAACCTACTCCATTAAGAAACAGTAAGTACACTTTAAATTTAGCTAGTTTTTTTAGGCATTATCAAGCAGATGAGACCATATGAAATGTATTACACCGATTTTTTTTTTTTTTGTGGTTTTAGGGCGCACAACTACTAAGGTCATTAGTGCCCGAATCAAACCCGGGATATACCCAAGGATAATAAGACTATATATAAACAGCTAAAAAACATAGAACAAAAAACAACAAAGCGAAGAGCTAAATGTCCCTTGACAAATTGGTCAAATTGATAAAATCCAATACTCGAGCAGCAGCCCGCACGTCATCAGCTAAAATTTCTTCCAATGTGTCCGGCAGATGTAGTGCAAGCCGAACAGGAGTAAAATTTGAACATGACAATAAAACATGGCACACCGACAGCAGGTGGCCACAGGAACATAACGGTGCGGAGTCTCCACTGAGCAAGTGGCGGTGGCTGAACCGGCAATGTCCGATCCGCAACCGGGCCAAGATGAACTCATCACGCCGCGAGCGCACACATTATGCCATGACGATATAAGGCACCGAGAAAGAGCCCCTTGAATATCGTGTGATGGGACACAGTACGTAGCTGTCCGACGTAAGAGTGTTGCAGCCTTGGCAGCGGCATCAGCAGCCTCATTACCAGGCACGCCTGCGTGGCCAGGTACCCACAGGAGGTGAACGTGAAGGCCGTCAGACGCTAATAACTGAAGGGAGTGGTTGATTCGGTGCACAATAGGATGGGCTGAAAAGGGGTCGCTCAGACTCTGGATGGCGCTGAGGGAGTCAGAGCAGATAACATAAGGAGGAGAACAGTGTCAATGGATGAAGAGTACCACCTGATAGAGGGCAAAAAGCTCCACTGTGAAATTCGAGCAGTGGGCATTAAGCCTGTACTGGTAACAATCATCCCCGATGACAAACGCACATCTGACACCGTCATTGGTCTTTGAGCCATCCGTATATATGAAAACGGAATTTTCTAGCCATGCACGAAGTTCAAGAAACCGCGAGCAGTATAAAGCATCCAAAGTGCTCTCCTTCGGGACTGAGGTGAGTTCGAGGTGAACGCGAACTTGCGCCTGAAGCCAAGGTGGCACTGGGCTCTCACCTATTTGAAATGTGGAAGGGAGAGTAAAATCGAGCTGCCGAAGCAAGCGTCGAAAACGGACTCCAGGAGCGAGCAGGACAATCACAGACAGCCCATATTGGCTATCGAGGGAGTCATTAAGGAACGATGGATGGAAAGGATGGTGATGCATCTAAAGCAAACGGAATGCATACCGACACAGGTTAAAGGTAATTCGGCAGCTTCGGCATAGAGGCTGTCAACAGGGCTTGTGTAAAAAGCTCCTATCGCCAGGCATAACCCCCTATGGTGAATCAAGTTTGGGCGGCGTAAAATGGATGGCCATGCAGAAGAGAAAATAAAGCTTCCGTAATCCAATTTTGAGCGGACAGCAGACCGGTAGAGGTGAAAGAGGACGGTTCGATCCACTCCCCATGACGTGCCGCTAAGAACACAGAGGACGTTAAGGGAATGAATACACCGGCTAGCCAGATAGGACACATGCAGGGACCAGCAGAGTTTCCTGTCCAATACAAACCCTAAAAATTTCGTCATCTCCACGAAAGACAGAGTAACGGGGCCAAGATGGAGAGACGGTGGAGGCAACTCTTTGTATCTCCAGAAATTTATACAGACTGTCTTCTCACTGGAGAACCGGAAGCCATTGGCGACACTCCAAGAGTAAAGACGGTCGAGACAACGCTGAAGACAGTGTTCCAGGAGACACGTTCTCTGGGCACTGCAGTAAATCGCGAAGTCGTCCACAAAAAGGGAGCCAGAGACGTCGGCCAGAAGACAATCCATTATTGGGTTAATTGCTATGGCGAAAAGTGCCACGCTCAACACAGATCCTTGTGGCACCCCATTCTCCTGGCGGAAGGTGTCCGACAGAACAGAGCCCACTCGTACATGGAACCTTAGATCTAGTAAAAATGCTTGGATAAAAATGGGGAGGCGGCCGCGAAAGCCCCATGTATGGAGCGTGCGGAGAACTCCCGCCCTCCAACAGGTATCATAAGCCTTCTCCAAATCAAAAAACACAGCCACTGTCTGGCGCTTACGCAAATAGTTATCCATAACATAGTTCAACAAGGTAACGAGGTGGTCGATAGCAGAATGATGCCTATGAAATCCGCTTTGGACGTCGGTAAGGAGACGGTGAGATTCGAGTAGCCAAATCAGCTGTGCATTAACCATGCGTTCCATCACCTTGCAAACACAGCTGGTGAGAGAAAGGGGGCGATAACTCTAAGGAAGATGTTTGTCCTTCCCTGGATTTGGTATGGGAACAACAATTTCTTCATGCCAGCGTGTGGGGACCTGACCTTCAATCCATATGCGATTATAAGTGCGGAGGAGAAAACATTTACCCGCAAGAGAGGGGTTTTTCAGCATCTGAATATGAATTATATCAGGCCCTGGAGCAGAAGATCGGGACACAGAGAGAGCATGTTCAAGCTCCTGCATGGTGAAGATGGCATTGTACCTTTCCCGATTGAGAGATTGGAAGGAAGGTGGCCGTGCCTCTTCTGTCTGTTTTCAAGGGAGAAAGGCGGGGTGATATTGTGTTGAGTTAAGACTTCTGCAAAAGATTGACCTAAAGCATTGGATATAGCTGCTGGGTCTACGAAGACTTCATTTGTGATGGTCAAGCCAGGAATTGGGGAGTGGACCTTTGTGCCAGATAACGGGCGCAGACACGCCCCCCCCTCCCCCACAGACCACAGAAGGAGTAAGTCTGTTAAATGAACTAGTAAAAGCAATCCAGCAGGCCCATTTGCTTTCCTTGATGACTCGACGGCATTGCCCTCGTAGACGTTTGTAATTGATACAGTTCGCCAATGTTGGGTGGCGGCGAAAGGTGCGTAGAGCACGTCTCTGGGCTCTAACAGCATCGCGACATGCCGCAGTCCACCAGGGACTGGGACTCGACATGGAGAAGACGAAGTGCGTGGAATGGAATATTTGGCAGCATTGAGAATGACTTCCGTGAGGTATTTGACCTGACTGTCACAGCTGGGGAAGTTCTGATCAAGGAAAACCACCAGTGAGGGGAACAGTCCCCAGTCAGCTTTCGAGATGTTCCAACTAGTGGAACCCGGAGGTAGGGTATGATGAAGGAGATGAACTATGCAGGGGAAATGGTCGTTCGAGTACGTATCAGAGAGCATACCACTCAAATTGACGCGCAAGTTGAGCAGTACATATCAAGAGGTCCAAGTGAGAGTAGGTATGCTTCGTATCTGAAAGAAAGGTTGGTGCACCTGTGTTTAGGCAGACAAGAGTTAGATGGTTGAGAATGTCCGCTAAAAGGGAGCCTCTCTGGCAAGAGGCCGGAGAACCCCATAGGGGGTGGTGGGCGTTGAAATCGCCTATCAACAAAAAGGGGGAAGGAAGTTGGGCAACAAGGTTCAGCACATCTGCCCTAGTAAAGGCAGAAGACGATGGGGTATAGATGTTACAAAGGGAAAAGGTGGGAAGAATGATGCGGGCGGCAACTGCCTGTAGTTGAGTTTGCAGTGGAATAGGATGGTAGTATATGTCATCTCTAATGAGCAACATAACCCCTCCATGGGCTGCAATACCCTCCACGGGGGGCAGGTCAAAGCGCACTGAGCTATATTCTGAAAAAACTATGTCGTCGCGTGGGCGTAACTTCATTTCTTGAAGTCCGACCACAAATGGACGGTGCAGTCTGAGTAGGAGTTTCAATTCATCTCTGTTGGAATGAATGCCACGAATATTCCATTGAAGGAGATCCATAAGGTGAGAAGATAGAGAAGAAAAGTTAGAGGAGATCACCTCGCTGGCCACTGAGGGTCTGACTGCAAGGGAACGCTGCTACTGGAATCTATAGGTAAAGGGTCATGTTCCATCGCTTCATCTGGAGTCTCCGCCGCATGCCTGGATTTAACGGCAGGGGCAGCTTCCTCCGGCAGTCGAGGGCCGGATGATCGGCCAGCAGTAGCGCGCCCCGGAGAGACAGAGGAAGACCGAGTGGTGCCACTGCTAGATGGCGTGAAAGTCGAGTCGCGCCATGGCGGGGAAGGAGAGGAACTCTTTTTTTCTGTGTACCTTCTTAGAGGAATGACGATGAGTTGTGTGCGCAGACGTTAGTTGTGCAGGCTCAGATCTTAAGAAATCTTCATGGACAGGCTCTTTCTTGGAAGTCCAGGCATCCGATTTAATCGCCCATAATTTGGGAGGAGCTGCTGATGACTGTGTTTTTTGGTGAGAGGAAGTGGGTGGAGAGGTTGATCGGGCAATCTTTGTACTGGCCGATCTGACAAACGTGTCGCTAAAAGTAAGGTCACATGTCTGTGTGGCAACCTCCTTAGTAGGGTGAGGAGAGGCAAGGACAGTGCTGTATTTACCCACTGGGAGTTCAGCGGGCATTTGACTAGCTAGTAACTTCCGCGCAGCAGAAGTCGAAACTTTTTCGCGTACTCGTATTTCTTGGATTACCCGCTCCTCCTTGTAAACAGGGCAGTCTCTAGAGGAAGCAGCATGGTCGCCCATGCAGTTGATGCAGTGAGGGGATGGAGGCGTACAGTCCCCCTCATTAGCGTCCCTGCCGCAGGTGACATTTGGCTGCATGAGGGCAAGACTCACGGGTATGATTATATCTGTGGCACTGGTAACAACGTGTGGGATTCGGGACATAGGGGGCGAACTGATATAATTTCATAGCCTGCTTTGATTTTGGAAGGGAGATCCACCTTGTCAAAAGTAAAAAATACGGTTTGGGTTGGTATCAAACCTGTATCAGCCTTTTACATAACTCTATGGACAGCTATGACGACCTGATCAGTCAAATAGTCCTTTATTTCTGCGACCGATAACCCGTCGAGGGATCGAGAGTAGACCACCCCACGTGATGAGTTAAGGGTACGGTGGGCTTCGACTTTTACCGGGAAGGTGTGCAAAAGCGTGGCTCTGATCAGTTTTTGAGCCTGAAAGGCATTGTCTGTTTCTAACAGCAGACTCCCATTACGTTGTCGAGAACATTTCTTCAATGGACCGGCAATGGCATCTACACCCTTCTGAATTATAAAGGGATTGACCTTGGAGAAATCATGACCATCAGTACGGGTAACAATCAAAAACTTAGGAACATTAGGTAGTATTTTCTTAGTTTGAGCAGCATCCAACTTTCGTTTTTGGGTCGAAGTCAAAAGGAAAGAGAGAGAGGTCATTGCGGAAGTGTCCCCAATGATTACCGGCGTCTCCGATGGTGTGCTCCTTCCTAATGGGAACCCTCACTGAGGGCTACCCCGCCTTAGGTGATTGTTCACACCTCAGGTCACACCTCCCGAGAAACAGTCGGAGGGACCAATCGGCACAGTCAGAAGGTACCAGCTCGGGTAATCACCCCTCCCTGGGCCTGGCCTCTACCAGGGGGTACGTACATGCCCTACTTGTCTACCCGGGGCGGGGAATTACGCGTTACCTCGTCACCTGCTACGCATGGAAATGCGTGGGTCGGCCTTCAGACATGCACAGGGAGGAAGGAAGAAGAATAGAGGATGGAAAGAGGGAGATACGAAAGGGAGAATCTCAAACGCCGAAGCAGAGATGGTATGGGTGGCTCCAAGGTAGGAACATCAGAGGAAGAAGAATGAGCGGAAAAAGCGAGTGAAAGGAGGGAAGGACCAGTAGGAAAAGGAAGGCGTAAAAAAGGAGATGACCTGCATTTACTCAGACTCCCGTCTCCGAGCGAAGACACGAACCGGGGGATGGGGGGGGGGGGTGAAGCAGCCTGGGGAAGAAGAAAGGCTACTTCGGCTTGGGGCCCCGTGCGCACCACACACGTACCCACAAAAGAGCTGAGGGGGCTACTACACCGACCTGTTCACAATAAATATAAATCTACCAAGCTCTTACGAGTGTTCATCTGGGCATTCAGAATGATAGTAAGCTGTCATGGAAAGCATGTGTTCAGCATCTTGTTTGAAACCCAATGCTGTACTGTTTACCATTCAAACAGTTTCTGCAATATGAGAGTTCATGAAAAGTAGTATTACTTTGTTTATTTTCATTTACGTACAACATATGCTGTTATCCCCCCCCCCCCCCAAAAAAAAAAAAAAAAAATAAAATAAAAAAATAACTCCGCTGGTTCAAAAAGAGTATTTATTACACAGAAAGAGTTGGTTCGAGCAATACATGGGGTAAGCTCACGTTCTTGTCGATCCCCATGTAGTAGCCTGTGAATTTTGATTTTAGGTTCTCAATACATATTATCTTTAATGTTGTTCTTTATTAATAACATTTAGCTAATAGTTAGCAGCTTTCACTCTGTTAATGCTAGACAGAAATCAAATATGTACTTGGATCACACCACCTTGACTTGTGTAACAAACATTTTTAATAAACTGTCACAAGAATTCAAAATGCTTAGTAATAATTCTCGGTCTTCCAAGACTAAACTGAGAAGTTTCCTCATGGCTCACTCTTTATATTCTGTAGAGGGATTCCTGGAAAAATTAAAAAATATAGCTAATTTCCATGTTATCAAAAGAGCAGGCACAGCATTAATTATTTATTTCATGGTCATCATGAAGAATTATTCTCTCTCATTCTACATTATTGAGTTTTAAAAGAGGTTGTTGCCAACATCAGCACATAAAGCAGTTGTACCAGTAGGCAAAATTTTACTCATACATTTATTCTAGAGGAACAATGATGCTGGACTCAGTTTAATCAAAGTGTGTTCAAAGGAAGCATAATTCATACACAAAGTAGGGTCAGTAACTCACAAACCTCTCATTCAAACATTTAATAAAACTGTCCATCTCTGTAATCCTTATAAAACTGAATTAATAAACTAGATTTGAAGGACAGTACTGGTATTTTGGTCAGTATGAGAACATAGCAGGAAAACTCAGTAAAATCCAGTGTCAGAAACTGGAGAAGTGGAGGTGGTAGTGGCGGCGGTGTCAGTGGTCATTTTGGTCTTCAATCCAAAGACTGGTTTGACACAGCTTTCCACAGTATCCTGTCCTGTGCAAGACTCTTCATCTCTGAATAAAAACAGCTACCTACAGTTTTTTTAACCTACGTTATTTGTCTCTCAGTTTTCCTCTGTTTTTACCCCACATTCTTCAATGTCTCAGAATGTGTAATCAGTCTCTCTCTTAGTCAAGATATGTCAAATTTCTGTACTCCCCAATTCTATTCAGCACTTCCTCATAATCTTCTGCATTCATCTGTAGCACCACATTTCAATTGCTTCTATCATCTTTCTCTGTGAACTCAATATCCACATCTCTCTCCTGTACAATACTAAAATCCAAATAAATTCTTTCTGAAAGGATATCCTAACATTTCAATTTCACTTCTTTGAAAAAAATGCTTTTCTTCCCATAGCCATTTTACATTTTATATCCTCTTTACTTCAGTCATTTTAAGCTATATTTCTACTCTAATAACAAAAGTCATCAGCTACTTTTATTGTTTCATTACCTAATTTGATTCCTTCAGCATCACCTGATTGTCTTACACTGCATTCCAATACCTTTATTTATTTTTTGATAATATTAATTTTATACTCTCCTTTCAAGACACTGTCCATTCTGTTCAATTGCTCTTCCACATCCTCTGCTATCTCTGACATAATTCTGTCATCGGCAATGTTTATTTCTTCACCCTGAACTGTAATTACTTCTCCAAATTCCCCTTTCATTCTTTCACAGCTTACTCAATGTACATATTTAATAACATTGGGGAAATGCTACAACCCTGTCTTACTCTCTTTCCCATCAATGCTTCCCTTTCATACCAATGAACCCTTAAAACTGCAGCCTGGATTTTGTGCAAATTTAATATAACTTTTTGTTCCCTATATTTAACCACTGCTTCCAACAGAATTTGATGGAGTATTTCAGTCAACATTGTTGAAAGCTTTTTCCAAAAACTACAAAAACTAAAATACAGATTTGCCTTTTCTTTACCTACCTTCTAAGATAATTTGTAATATGAGTATTGCCTTGTGTGTTCCCAGATTCCTCTTAAATCCAAACTGACATTCCCCAAGTGGGCTTCTACCAGTTTTTTCCATTTGCCTACAAATAATTCATGTCCTTATTTTGTAACCATGACTTATTAAAATCAAGCTGGCCACATAGACTGCTTTTCCTGCCTCAAAATGTCATTTTCTAGTAGAAAATATCTTTCCCCTAGTTATACATTCTTCTCGAGACATTTATTTGTCCTCTAACCATTCCTCCTCAGCCAGTAGGTCTACGCACTTCCTGTCAACCTTATTTTCAGCTATCTGTACTCTATTTTGCCTGCTTTACTTGCAATATTATATTTTCTTCTTTAATCAATTAAGTTCAGTATCTCGTGTTGTCCAAGGACTTCTATTAGGCTTGTTTATGTGTATGACCCTCGGTGGCCTTCACTATTTTGTCACTCAGAGTTACCCTTTATTCTCATACAGTATTAGTTTCTCCCATTTTGGTCAATCATTGCCTAATGCTCACTCAAAATCCTGACAACCACTGCTTTTTACAATTTGGCAAGGTTCCATGTACTTTTCTACTTTTTTTCAGTCTCCAAGTTGTAATCTACAAACTTCATAACCAATATGTTATGGTCAGAGTCTATACATGCCCCACATATGTCTTCCAGTAACCCACCACAACCAAGTTATCCTTTCTGTTAATTGTCTGACTGAATAACTTCTAATGTCTTATTATACATTTTTTCAATCTTGTTATAATCAAAAAAGGTAGTTGGCATATAAATTTTTACAACTGCCTTGTTGGTTTTGTATATATTTGCTACAATAATGTGTTCATAGTAACTTACCCACATTCCTATTTTCCTGTTCATCATTAGACCCATTCCTGCATTCCGTCCAACTGATTTTGCATTTATAACCCTGTACCACCTGATCATAAATCCAGTTCATCCTGCCACCTAACTTCACTATTTGCCACCATATCCAACTTCATCTTAACCATTTCTTTTTTCAAATTTTCTAACTTACCTATCCGATTTAGGGATAGAACATCCCAATCTGTTATCTGTAGAATGCCCCCCCCCCCCCCCGATGACTACACCCTCCTGAGTATTCCCAACCCAGAGATCAGAATAGGGGACTATTTCACATCCCAAATATTTTACCGAGAGGATGTCGTCATATATTCACAGAGTACAGCTATGCCGGAAAAGCAATGACTACTTTCCTCATCCTTTCAACCATTTTCAATAGCTGCATGTCAAATCCAGTTTAGCAGAGGCTATAAGCTAGATTGTTGCACCTGTAACCACTAAAAAGTGCTGCTGCCCCTCTTCCGGAACCATATGTTCATCTGACCTACCCACAGATACCCGGCACTGCTGCAGTTGCACCTGCACTGTTATTGTTGAGGCACACAAACCACCCTACTTTGACAAGGTCTGTGATTCATGGGGAATGAAAAGGTACTTTAAATCACAGTTCTACACAACACTGAACCCATATCATAAAATAAAATTATACAAAATAACAATTTCCACCAACACAGATCTTACATAATGAATGATATAAAATGAAATTTCATACAGAAAGGACCTGACAGTCTCTGTCCCATAGTATCATTTGTGAAAGAAAGAGGAGACTAGCACCCTGCACAACTGCAACAAGACCCTGCAAAATAGCTTTCATAGACTGATTGAGAAACACTGATTACTCCAAGTAAATAATGTTGTGTCAGTCCCATTTCTAATGAGTATTGCACTATTTTAACTTGTCATTAGGCAATCTTAACAGACATAACATTATCTCAAGTGACAAATTTACTGTCTCTCACTATTGGTTTCACAATGTATAGGCCCTAGAGTCCTACTAACAGTAAATCCAGGGAACCTAAATCTAAGCAGATGGCGACATGATACTTGAAAACGGGGAAATACTGTCACCAATACCAATGCTATGTAAGCGTACATAAGCTTCCTGTGGTCATAGTAATGAAGGTCTAACTGAAGTAAAAAACATTATCACAGTTTATAAGATATATTAAATTGAAAAGGATGAGCCTATAGTAACACTACACACCATGTCAACGAATATAATTAGTCAGCATTCTTGCTACTTCACCAATACTGTAACTATTTATAAGCATATCAATCGGTTTTATCATGTTAGTTAATCATCGAAAGGAGGAAGTAGGCAGGATCGGTAGAAACATAAATGAATTACAGCAAATCTTGGCATCATTACATGCTCCAGATGGATCCTTTGCCTGATCTCTGTATCGTTTTTCGCTACAGGAGACGCAGTTCCACCCACTCAACAACAGTCCTGTTTACCACTGCAATGCAGCAGCTTAACGAAAGCAGTACTATAAACGGAAACAGTTACTTTGATTCCAGTTCATATCAAGCAATTTATTTATTTCAGTCACTACACAGTCTTTGGTGATCTCTATTTTATCAACAAATGTCTCATTACGCATCACAAACAGTTAAACATTTCAGTATATTCAAAGAGGGCATCCCAATACTTTACAAATGAGTTCATGCCCAAACAATTATAATTGAAAGCGACAACAGTAACATTTAATCAAAATTAAGAACTAGGAAAACATCGTACAATTGAAATTACCAACAACGTTCGAATGTTGAATGATCGAGTCACTTTCTTAATACTGACATGAATTACATTACAGGCGTCCAACAACAAACTACACTTCGAGACGAACTGTCACACCTATTTTTGGTGTTCTGTGCTGTCACACAAGAAATGTAGTGTTGCCAACACTGAAGCACAATTCCCCCCAAATCACCATTTCAAATCCCTCTGATTCAGGTAAAAATCCTCGTAATGGTGGGTCGACTGTGTCGTGGAATAAGATTTTCAGCAACATATAATTCATACAGTAGCGAGCTACAGTATTTCGCATACGAGTTTCAAAATGCATCACAATAATTTTCCAAAAACGTTATTTCAGACGTCAGAGACGTGTTAGAATTTTTTATGTCGTTTGACCTAGAAATTAAAAAGAGGCTCCTGGACATTGGACAATTTAGCGACATTGAAAGTGATTGCTGACATCTATTCAAACTTCAAAGTTTGCAAATTCCCAAGCCAAGCCAGATCTTAAAACTTTAAAATTTTATACAGTTCTCTCACTTTTTAGGGCCTATGAGAACAAAAATGACATGAGTCAGAGTGGTTTCAACTAGGTAGCAAAACGTGGTATAAGATTTCGAATACAACCTACTCACAGACATACATGCGAACCTACTTTTATTCAGACGTAGACGTACACTATTGCGATCTGCTGTAAATAAACGTTTAGATAACGTTTGTAAATTTGCGCTGCCACTACTGACTAGTGCCTACATTTTTTTCAAACGTGATTGGAATGCGCAATTTAAATTAATAATATTTTACAGGTTAAGCTGTGGAATAGACTGTCTATTCTAATGCTCCAGAGTATTATAATGATTCAGTTTTGTATACAACCTTCAGTCCATCGAAAAAAAGAGTTACATTTAATTAGCATACGACTTAAAAGCTTCATTAACTTCAGAAAAATGTGAACATTTCATACGTGTTGGATGATTTGTAACTAAAGCATTTCTAAATTTATACTTTTTTTCCAAGGGTTTTTTTTTTTTTTTTGCGGGGGGGGGGGGGGGGAGGTTCGGAGGATGTCAAGTATAGTTTATGTGCATTTATATCGTTATCGACTGCACACCAACCAGTGCAGGAACGCCAGAATGAGAGTTTAGAATTGGCAGCAACACACGCCAATTATAACGGGACGGAAAGAGAGCAGTGGATGTAACCAGGCACACTCGCTGGTCGGCATTAACCAGACTGGTAGCCAAAGTTTCGTGGCCAACCAGGAATTGGTCGAAGCGACTATTCGTTGTTTTTATATGGCTCCAACGTGACCCCTGCAGCTTCCTTTTTCCCATAGTCCATGTGTGCACTAATACCTCTGCTCCCCCACTTCTCCCCGGCTTCCAGTACTTGGACCATATCCCTCCGTTACAATTAAAAATGACCTTGAAATTCAACTGACACAATGCACGAAGCACAACACTGCACCTGAACACAATTGCTTAACTTACCACCACCTCTGTGCCAGCCCAATATCTTTCCATGTCGCTCTCGCCTCCCTCTACAATATTATCCTTTACACCAGCTTCTTCCCTGATCTTTGGGAAACCTCCCATATTCTGATGTCCCCCAACATAACAAGACCCCATCACCCACCTCTTCCTATTGTTCTCTCAGCCTCACCTAAGTGTTCAGTAAGATCCTGGAAACTATCCTGTCTTGTCGCATCCATCAACATCTCCATCAACACCAACTCCTTTCCCTCTCCCAATATGGCTTCCACCCCTCCTCCTCAGCTAATGACCCACCTCCTCTCCACACAGCTTAAAACTTGTTGCTCTTCCATCTTCATCTCCATCTCCCTTGACACAGAGAAAGCATACGACCTTGTATGGCATTCCAGTCTCCTTTTCAAACTCTAGGCCCATGAACTTCCTATTAATTATTTCTGCTTCATCGCTTCCTTTCTCTGCAACCACCAGTCTTACAGTACTGTCTTCAATTCTGACTCATGTTTGTTTTATCCCTCCAACAGGGTACCTGAGGGTTCCATCCCCTCATCCCTCCTCTATTCCACTAATAGGCCCCAACCAGAACTTCCTGCCCTTCTCCTGCAATATGCTGATGACACCACCTTTCTTTCCCTCGCTCAATCACAATACCTTTTCCAATCCCACTTCTCCCTCGCAGCACCCAGTAGCTCCTCTCCGTCAATCTTGATAAGTCCCAGATGATCACCATAGGTTGTACCATCCCCTTCTTCCACCGCCATTACTTCTATATTACCCTCTATAACTGTCCCACCCTCAAATACCTCGGCCTCATCCTCAATTGCTCCCTATCCTGAAATCCTCACCTTAAAACAGTCAAACAGAGAGCCATTCCGACCTCAACTTCATGAAGCTCCTCTCCAGCATGTCTAAATTTATACTTTTTTTTTCCTAGTGTTGATTTTTTTTTTTTTTTTTTTTTTTTTGTGGGTGGGGGGCGAGTTTAGGGGGATGTCAAGTATAGTTTATGTGCAGTTATATCATTATTGACTGCACACCGACCGGTGCAGGAACACCAGAATGAGAGTTTAGAATTGGCAGCAACACACGCCAATTATAACGGGACGCAAAGAGAGCAGTGGATGTAACCAGCCACACTCGCTGGTCGGCATTCACCCGAATGGGAGCGAAAGTTTGTTAGCCAACCAGAAATTGGTCTCCCCTATGACTCCTCTTCAGCTAGACATGGGGCCTTCAACCTTCCACTCTCCTGTGTACCTTCCATTCCACGATGTGTTCTGTCCTTTGCAGCTTCCATCCCCACCTAGATCTCTGCCTCCCCTATGTAACATAATTCCTTTCATATCCTGGAATGACATGCACTCCACCTCGCCGATCGTATCCGCCTCCCCTCTCACATGTGGCACCTGTACGATACTTTCTCCTTTCCCCACCACCTGCAAGATCAATTCCCACAACTTACTGGTTTATCCCATCTTCACAACCCTGGGCCTCTACCATGCATACACAACAGTACCCCTCCCACCCTTCACCTCCATTTGCTCCGTATCCTTTCCCAGGGTAACTTCCACCACCTTCTCCTCCTAGATGATGCCCTCTGTCCAAATATCTGTCATACTAACTGTAATCCTCTCCCCTCCCCTATAGATGTAGTGTCCCCTCTCTCCCCCTCCTTTGTCTTTCCCCTGACTTGGCTTCCCCTCTGTCCCCTCTGGAGTCTTTGCACTTCTGCTCCCACTGCCCTTACCCCATCCCCTCTTTCCGTTCCTCCTTCTTCTCTGTGGGAGCCCTCCAGTGCAGGGCTTTTTTAATGAGTGCACCATCAGCACTGTAAAGTGAATATATTTATGTATCTATTTATTTATTATCCATTTTTAAGCGTTAAAATAGCAGTTGGTCTCATCATTTGCATACATACATTCATACATATATACTTATTGGCTTTCAAGATAGGCCTACAAATTGTCCACCATATTTTATATGATATATTCACCATAACCATACATATAATTCATCACATAACACACTTCTTTTTTACAAATTTCACTTAGATTCATAAAGCTAACAAACTTGCAATCTATAACTTTCACCATCTTTTTCCATCAATGTATGTCATCGCGTGCATGCACGTATGCTTAGGCCGGGTCATTATTTGTAACTTAAAAGGCCATGTGCTACTTTAAACATTACTTCTAAGCATACAAATGTTCCAACGATTCTTGAAAGTGTTGTGAATAAAAAATGAAAACAAAAGATATCTTGAAATTACTTTTTTATTTTATACTAGCTGCAAGTACCTGGCTTTTCCTGGGTTTAAAATAAGGTCTTCTGGAGAAGCACACAAAGCTGTTTATGTCTTTTATGTATAGAGATTGCAATCAAAGTCTGTAAGTAAAGTACCCTCCACCATGCACTGAACGAAATGTAGACAGTGCCCTTCCTCTTGTTTTGAAGGTCAATTGTGCAAAATTTCATCAAGATCAGTGTGAAGATAGATTTACATCGACACATTGAAAACACACTTTCACTTTTTCTCGAATTTTCCAGTTGATTTTCCAAAAGATGGAATGAAACCTTTTTAGAACCTTCCCCATGTAATTTTGTGTACGCGTACCAAATTTCACATTATTTGGTTGTCTGGATCTTCAGTTATAAGAGAACAGTCAGACAAATAACAAATCCATCTTATAGGTATAGAGAAATGAAAAACAAACATAATGAATTATTTGCGAATTAGTTTCGGTATACATCTGCAATCAAGATGTTTTTGAATAAAGCAACAAACTTGTTTTGAATATTTTTTAACAATTCCCTAATTGAACTGCCTTATATACATAATAAATTCACGAAATAAAGAAGGTATAGACTAGTCCAAATTAATTCAACATTGTTTGGCTACATTCTACACATAATAGGTTTTTGACACAAAAAACAAGCATGAAAAGTTTTTCAGCTTTTTAGGGTCACATGTATAACATGTTTTCCTTTTTTCCAATTTTTCTTCACTTTGGGGTTTCTCTTCTGGAATTTTGAGGCTTCTGTGAATGACTTCACGTAGTTCTTGTGGTAAGTGATGGTTGTATGCACCACACATCATATTAGGTCTTGCAAGCTGTCCAACAAGTTGTTTCAGGAAATGAGATCTCTGTATTTTTTGCTCGTGAACTGTACTGTGAATGATGAAGGCATTTGAGCCACCAATGTCAAGCAGTCAGTAGAAAATTGCCATTGACTATCATCAAGTTCTTCTTGCTGTGTTATAATTGGTGCAACGCTGATCCAGTAAGCCCACACCAAATTTGTTGACATTGTAGTATATAATTATTTCTGGTTTATTTGTTGTACTACCTACAGTACAGTTGTGGTGCGTACTCTAAATGGGAATAATGGCTTTAGATTTTTTTGGTACATATGACACCAGCATTTGATCATCACAGAAACCAAACTAGGAAGAGCCAATTGGATGTGTGGGTGATACTTTGAATGCTGCTGGTAATTCTTTTTTGTTTTTCTTTATTGTTCCCATATATGTTAGATATTTTCTTTGAAGTTCCTGCTCTAATTCTACTGATGTGAACCAATTGTAAACTGTTATGTTTCTGTTTGATTTGATTTTTTCAGGGAAGCCAAAACAGTGTTGGTCCAACCCGCCACTGCCCACAACGAAACTTAGTTTATTGTGCAGTATCGCTCCCCGAATGTCTATTAAAGCCAACCAATGCCCTTGAACAGTGCAAGGAGTCCCTTTACCAGTTCTTTATTAGACACAATTTCTTCGGGTCTGGTTGTCTAAAAGGTTCTGTGCCTTTTACTCTCCAATGCAATGCATTCGAAGATTAGATGTGATGCAGTTTCATCGCCGTCATCACAGATCCTACATTTAGGGTCCTCTTCTGTTTTTCCCATTGTATGTAGGATTTTTTTTAAATTCCCATGGCCTGTCAGCAACCCAACCATGAGTCTAATCTCTATCCTGTTCAGACCCAGGATTGCAGAGCTTCTTTTAAAACATGGCTTTGGCATCATTACCTTGCCATGTTTTTGTTGATGGTCTTTGGTCCAATATTCTACATGCTGTCTTCTGAGCCAGTTACATAGCTCCAATTTGATCATTGCCTTGGTGATTGTCAGGACAGGTTCCAGTCCAATAAATGGAGTCTCTGCCCCCATCCTGGCTAATCTGTCGGCATGTTCGTTGCCACTGATCCCCGAGTGGCCAGGAACCCACAATTGGTTTACTCTATTGCTTTCCCCTAGCTCCACTAGAACCCTGTGACATTCTGAAACAATTTTAGACCTTGTTGCAGGAGCTGCCAGTGATCTCAGGGCTGCCTGGCTGTCTGAATAGATATAGATGCTACAATCTTTGTAGCACCTACGCAAATTCTCCTCCACACACGCCCTGATGGCAGTGATTTCCGCCTGGAATACTGAGGTCAGTTTTCCTAGAGAGATGACGCCCTCCAGTCTTGGCTGTACCCCATATCCCCCAGCCCCAACACCTTGGTCTGATTTTGACCCGTCAGTGAACCAGACAATATCCCCCGTACGGTGTCGAACTATTTTCTCCCTCTGCTCCCTACTTCCAATTGTTATATTGAAAGGCTTCTTGAAGCAGTATGGGGTTATAATATAGTCGGCTGGCATTTCCCCAACCTTTCCTATATTTACCTCACTCACTATTTTAGTGTGTGATTCTGGATATCCCAAAGAGTTCCAGTTGTTACCAGATTTGAGTCTGTATGCACCAGCCACTGCCTCCATCTTGATCCAAAGGTGTAATGGGGGCATATCCAGCATGGTTTCCATCCCAGCAGTTGGTGTGCTGCTAATTCCGCCTGATATGGCTAAGCAGGCTAATCTCTGCACCTTACCAAGCTCCTTAGCAGCAACCTGCTGTTCTACCGTCTTCCACCACACAACCGCCCCATAGGTGATCCTGGGTCTAATCACTGTGGTGTATATCCAGTGCATACCCTTGGGGCTCAGGCCCCAATTTTTGCCACAAGCTCTCCTGGTAATCACAAGAGTACCTTTTGCCTTCGAGCAAATATTCATGATGTGAGGGGTCCATGTCAGTTTCTCATCTAGGGTAAGCCTCAGATATTTCACTGACCCCTTCACAGGTAGCGCTTCATTGAAAAGCTTTAGATTCCAACTTGAATGTTGTATATGCTTCTTTGTGAATGGTACAACAAGTCTTCTTAGGACTAACCCCCAGATCCTGTTTTCTGCACCAATCTTGCACAATGTCCAGTGTACCTTGTGCCATTTCTTCACTGTGTCAGCAAATTTGCCAAGTATTACTATGACATGATCATCTGCGTATCCTTGGCAAAAGTACTGCCTAGAGTTTAATTCTCCAATGAGATCATTCACCACTAAATTCCACAATAAAGGGGAAAGAACTCCTCCTTGCGGGCAACCCCTAGTGGTGTTGATTACCATTTTTTCATCCATCATGGTAGCCTCTACCTTTCTTCCACTGAGCATGGCCCTAGTCCACCTACATATAGTGGTCCCTAGGTCATGCACCTCTGCTGCCCTAACCATGGAATCGAAGGTCATATTGCTAATAGCCCCCTCAATGTCCAGGAAGATAAAAAGGGCTACTTCCTGAAAGTGTAGTGCTTTCTCCACCTTCCCAACGAGTTGGTGGAGAGCTGACTCACATGATTTACCTGGCTGATATGCATGTTGGTTTGAATGAAGAGGAGCCCTACTTAACCTCATTTCTCCAACATGCACATTAACCAGATTTTCCAATGTCTTAAGAATGAAGGAGGACAGGCTGATTGGTCTCATATCCTTGGCCTTGGTATGATCAATTCTCCCTGGCTTTGGAATGAAAACAACCTTCACTGCCCTCCAGGCATTGGGAATGATTCCTGCTGCTAGGCTAACCCTGAATAACCTGCATAGGAATCTAATAAGATTTTCTCCCGCTTGTTTGCAGGAGAGGACAAGGCCTTAATCCTAATCTGGTCCAACTTCTCTGTTACAGTTCCCACTTCTTGCTCAGGTCTAGACACTGATTCAGAAGTAGGAGTGCACTCCAACGGTCCTGATCCCGATGTCTGAGTATCTGAGGTCTCAGATTGCCCCTCAGATTCTTTTAATATACTTTCTTTCTCTGTGTTCATCTTAGTCCCACTAGATTTGGGGATTTATATGGTCCACAACACGATAATCCTGCGTGGTGCAAGGCTACTTACTCAGGGAGGTCGCCCGGTATCCTTGAGGCTCCGTTTGAGACACATCCACCCATGTGTCGCGCACCCCTCGGCACAGATCGCATCACACCTTGGGTTGGGAAAGGAATTGGGAAAGGACTGGGAGAGGATAAGGAAGATGGGACGTTGTGAGACACACTTTGTCAGATCCATCAGCTGAGGCCTTTCCGGCAGTAGGTTCTCTACCTTCGGTATAGCCCTCTGCTTCACAAGGATGCGCAAGCCTCTCCACCTGCACGGACAGTGCTTCATCAAGCTGATGTCCCCTGGAGAGGATGTTTCTGTTACTCCCAATGATATGTTCAGGATGTTTCAAAACGACCTGACCCAGTTTCTTGAATATCTTATATTCTTCTGGCAAATATTAACGTTTGAGTCTTTCCCAACGTATATATATAGGCATTATGTAAGTATCCTGTTTCAGCATCTGTGAGGAATAAAATTTTACACCATACTTAGCAGGTTTCTTTGATATAAACATTTTGAATTTGCAATGTTGTGTGGTTGTCAAAGCGTAACGCTAGCAACAAGGTTATCAGTCTATTTTTAGAAATAATTTACCTGTATATGTCTCTACCAGTCCCATCGGAGCTGTACCAATTTGTTAAGTCTTCATGAGTTTCTTTGATTAACGCTCTCAACTCTACAACATCTACATCATAACAATTACTTTTGTCATCATAGTTGCATTTATATTTTTCTAAATGCTGATTTTTAGATGGGATGATTTTGTTCAGAATGTTTTTGTCAAATAAAAGATTCCATATATCTTCTGCACTCGATTCACTGTTTATTTAGTCTCTCTATTCACGACGAATACTGGGTGTTTCGGAGACTATGTTGTGCAACCGTTTTCTACTACAAGTCATACGCGGGCAGCCATGCCATAGAAAATTATTTTTACTACTATAAGTTTTACTTCTTTGACTGATTTCATCTGTCCTCTCCTGGGAGTTTCTTGTAGGCTGTTGTTCAGATTCTGAAACATGAGATTCTTGAAGTACATGATTCTCTGGAATATCAGCCACTTCTGTATCACTCCAGGCACCATCAGGATCATTCCCATCTTCAGAAATCAAGTCTTCTTCAAGCCACTTTCTGATCTGTTCACAATTATTCACATTCATTTTTGTTTGGGAAATGAAAACCGAATGACACAACAGGTCAGGTGTGATCATGGTGCCTGAAAGCTGCACAGAAATGAAATAACTGAACAATGAGTATGTGCATAACTGTAACAATTGGACTGGTAACAATAACAGACAGAAATAGGAAGGTAGGTGGAGGGTCGAAGCCGTTGAGCTACAGTGTGAACTGGAACAAACAGAAAAAAACCTGCACCGGTCACAGAGACAGCACCTGGCCTGTAGAGGGTTAAATATGCAATTACATAAGTAGCATACAGATTGTTAAAAGAAAGTTTTAGACCAATTTTGATTATCATGATAAAAATTATACATCATACTGTACATGATATATATAATCTTAAACCTAGTTTAACTACAAGGGTTTACCAAAAGTAAGGTTCCCAGTGAGCTACAGCCTCAAGGGAAGGTGCTAGGTTAAATCTGAAAAGAGTGCCATGCGAAATGGTTTCCCCACTCTTGAGCCCGCCCATCCGCAATTCGCTACATCACTCAGTATTAGCTTGGCAGCCGTCAGAGATGGATCACTACTCCTGCCAAGTGTGAGCTTCGAGCTGTAATTCGGTTTCTCCATGCAAACAAGTTACCACCTGTGGAGATTCATCGGCAACTAACTGAGGTTTGTAGTGAAAGTAAATGTCCATTCAGCATGTCTGCAAATTTATTTAATGGTGCAGGGCTTTAGCTGAGGGTTGCATAAAAGTTCACAATGAAGAATGGAATGGAAGACCACTAATTTCAGATGTGATTGTCCAGAAGGTCAACAATAAGCTGCTCAAAGATCGAAGGGTCACTGTCCATGAACTTGTTGAATGCATTCCTGAAGCTTCACACCGCACAATTGAAAGAAACATTGTCTTATCACAAGGTGTCTGCCCACTGGGTACCCCAGATGTTGACTGATGGACAGACACAAGGAGCAATGACTTGACTGTGATCACAAGTTTCTTCAACAATGTGAAGGGGAAGGCAACAGAGAGAAGTTGTTTGACTCCATCATAATGGGAGATGAAACATGGGTGTTTCATTAACCCCTGAAATAAAACAACAATCTCGTCTATGGAGTAACTCTGGTTCACTGCCACAAAGCAATTCAAACAAATGCAGTCTTCAGGAAAGGTTACAGTGACTCTGTTTTGGTATCAGAAGGGGTACTCCTCATGGATTTTATGCAACCTGGGATGACAATAAAAATAGACAGATATTGTGAAACATTGACCAAACACCAATGCGCAATCAATAATCATCAGAGAGGACGACTGATGGAGGGAGATGTGCTTCTTCGCGACAACACTCGAACTCACATTGCTCATCAAACACAGGATCTTTTGTAGAAATTTGAGTGGACTGGTATGCGCCATCCCCCGTACAGCTCGGACTTAGCCCCCAGTGATTATCACCTCTTTTCCAATCTGAAGGAACATTTAGGTGGCAAATGCTTCGAGAGCGAGGATAAAGTCCAAGCCGAGGTCACATGCTTCCTCGAATGCTGTCTTCAAACATATGTAAAAAATAAATAGATAAAATAAATAAATAAAAAATAGGGCTATATTAAAAAACAGACAAAAGTGTAAGCTTTTCAATGATGTATAAATTAATAATATTAAATAATGTATTCTATTTGTAAAAAATATGGATACCTTACTTTTGGTACAACCTTCATATGTTAGAACTACACCGTCCTTGGAACCGATGTAGCTGGATGCATCGCTGCTACCTCCCTCGAAGGCGCTAATGGTGCCACAGCAACACAACTTCCTAGTGCTGGTAACAGAGCCACCAGAGGATCATTCACCTCTGCTAGCACCATATTCATCAACATCACTGGGAATGCAGTCCTTGAGGCTGACTCAGGAAATGGATGTGTTTGGATGTTTTCTTCCTGCGGTTTTCTGAGCAATGTTTCTGTGGGAGCTCAGCCAGGGGCTCGGCGTCAGACTTTCTGCCTTCCTCCCCATTATTATAAGAATGTTCCCTACATGACAACAGTGCAGCACTTTGAGGAGGGGGTAGAGGAGGTGGGTGCAGTCCTATTGTATCAACTGCACAATGACTAGTGCAGCAATGACAGAATGAGAGTTTAGAAAGCACAGCAACACATGCCAGTTAGGTAAAGAATTGCCCCTCAACCAAAGCCGCCACAGATGCCAGTTAGGTAAAGAATTGCCCCTCAACCAAAGCCGCCACAGAGAGCAGCAACCTCTATGATATGGATATAAGCAGCCGCAAATGCTGGTCAGCCTCTGTAACCACAAGAAGTAGCCAGGAGTACACATATATTCAGTATGACTTTTCCATGTTATTTTAGAATACAGATGTATACCAAGAAGTTTAGCTGAAGTACAATCGTTGTCATCGTCTATTAATGTTTAGTTTTCTCATGGTTAATGCTCAATTCATCCATGTGGAACCACTTATTGGCTGCACTGAGATGATTCCTACTTTGTTGCTCCTATGCCTTTTCTAGAAGTAACAAAAGTGGTATCATCTGCATAAAGTGTGGATTATATCACATGAAACTGGGAAAGTAATTTACATATAATTAAGAGAAGAGGACTAAGTACAGAACCCTGTGTTCTATCTAAGACATCGTCTCCATCAGTGTTCTTTTATCTTGTTGTGGTTGCCATCACCGGTATGACAAGTATCGCCTGTGTGCATTTAATCGTGCTCCATCTTTGTGGTAGAGACTGTGCCAAACTTCATGTTTTTAGCCACCGTGGCCACTTTTAAAATCACTACATAGATTTTATACATACTGTCTGTTATTTTAATCTCCATACTGTCACCACACAATGTTTTAATTTGACATTTTTATCTTCTTGTCAATGCCATATACACCTTTTAAACTTGTAAAATCATTCAGCTGAAGATGCTGCTGCCAACCAGTCCATTCTGGGCATTGAAAATAAATAAATAAAATAAAATCAACTGGTTGGACTGGACAGTCGGGTTCGATACCCGTGAGCGAGAATCTAGCCTAGTTTATGTCTTTTACTTATCAGTCTTACTGTTACTCCTCTCCAAGCCAGGAGAAGTTAAGTATTTGCTTTTGTTCTGTAAATAAATTATTCTCTTAATAGGTATGGCTGTTCTAGTATTGCTCCCTCGTCTATATCAATATTTGTGTACCAGCTGCTATTACATATCCCAGTAGCCTACACAACATGAGGTGACTCCACAATTGCAATGATTTATAGTGGACCAACACAGCCTTCACCCTTGCTGCCAAAATTCACAGTGCAGTTATCGCTAACTAACTTTTCTTTCGTTATTTTCAGAGGCGTGCTTTGCAATTCAATTTTGTCATTTTGCTTGTTTTATATCCTGATTTAGACATGAGTACCATGCCTCCAACATAAAATATGCAACTGCCTCGAGGTACAATTGTATTGATCTAATGTAGTTTATTCAGTTTCAGAACCAACAAATGAGCTAACTTCTGATGGCAGTGCATAATCTAATCACCACATATACTACTGCTGCTTCAACTGCACTGCCTACACCAGCATCAACCATGGCTCAACCTGGATACATACCACCATTCAGAACATTCAATGAACAAAAGGACAACTTTTAACGAGTGGTATCTACAATTTGAAGCACATTGTGTCACACACCAAGAACAAGATACTGTAAAACTACACTTTTTTCTCTTCATTGCTGGAACCCCCATATATAGACACATTTCAGACTACACGTCTGGAGTTGCTTCAATTTGATGAATTAATTAGTGCCCTTACTAAATACCATTAGGATCAAGTATTAGTAGCAGCTCCTCATTATAAACTTTTTCGTTTGCACTAGAAGCCACGACATTCTTCCATCAGTAGATCACAGAACTTCAGGGCTTAACAAGATATCACTATTTTCACTGTGTGTGTGTGGGCGACATTAAGCAGAAACAATGAGCGATATCAATCACATACAATGTGCTGGACAGTCGCATTTGTGAGAAGTTTATCAAACATGCAGATCTGACTTTGCAGCAAGTGATACAAATAATAGAATATCAGAATTCATGTGAAAGTCCCATTGCAAACTTTGAGGCAGTCCCTATAGCAGTTCCTTTCTATCTGTATTACTTGTATAATACTGTGGTATCAGGATGTAACCAGAGGAACACATCAACAGTGTTTGTACACTGTTGAAAATGCTGCAGGTTTGAAATGTCACAAGGACAAGTGGTGTTTTTCTGATGGAAATTCAATATTTGGACTATGTTATCAATAGCCAGGGAGCAGTGGCATAGCGTGGGGGTTGCCGGGGGGGGGGGGGGGGGGGGTTGGGCATGGCACCGGCGGCACATGTTTGGGGGCGGCAGAGAGCGGCAGAGCAGGCTCTTACTTGGCGATATCAAGAATACTCATGATGAAGGAGACTACAGAGACACTTACAGATTTGTCAGGAAATTACGACATGTGTTTATAATGTTGCATTCAAACATTGTTAAGTTCCCTGAATATTTTAATTGTGCAATGAAAAATACTTACTACTTCTAAATTAGTCAACCCAGCTGAAATCAGCTTGCTTTAATATTCATTCCTAGGCGAAAATAATCTGTAAAAAGGAGTATATTTTCATAGATTCTTCACCGGGGTCATATCAGTTATTTACTCAGTTTGGTTAAAAAACAAGTAAGAGGTTTCCAGAATTTTATTTCCCAAATACAGATCGGAAAAATGGCCATGACACATTTGATGTCAATTTTAAATGTAATGTATTTTGTAAGGTAGATAAAAGCATTCCAAAACAAATTTCTTTCCATATTTTGCACATATTAGTCAACATATGAAAATTAGTGCAATCGCTCCTAAATGCAGCAATTCATGCCAGAATTTGGTGTCTTAGATATGTTCAGAATAATAGTTGCAATTGCTTTCTAAATAGCTCATGTGTGGTGTGGCCAAAGTGTGACCGATTGCAGGCATGAGGCAATACTGATGACCTTTCTGGGTGGCCATAACAAATTGTATCTATAAAGCAAATGGAGATTACAAATAATCACTGTTATTACATACTTATAGATCAAGTATTCTTTGATTTTATATCAGTAGCACAGTAGCATCAGTAGCACAGTGACAAACGAATCCAGAACATAGTGACTGTCATATATATATGGTCATTGAGGTACACATATATTTCAGTCGGTCCTGGAAATGTGGTCAGATAGCCTAAAGTTAGAAAGTGACCGATCACAAAAAGCAGGTAATACTGATTCAAGTCACAGCTAGGCTCAAATTTTCATACGTCTCTACTGGGTTGTCCATTGTCCTCGTCACTGCGCTCCAGTTGAAGTTAGATGCACTCTACTTCGTTACGTAAAGTAATTTTCGCTACATCACTATTGGCAAAGGAACTGTTAATTCAGTTTACATTGGTGGCTCTACAAATTCTTAAAGGTTTGCCCTAATTCTGTAGAGAAGGATATTGGACATTTCATCACAACTAATCGCCTCTTTGCTCTAGCTACAAACAAATCTGTTTCTCTCAATGAAAAGCTAACAAAACCCTTGGCTCTACAAAGTCTGTCTCTCTTTGGCCCTTCCCCACACAAGCAGGGTTGGCACTGTGTTAAACGCGGATTTAGCATGTGTTAATATTTACAGGGTGGCCGGTTGCCCTTCCTGCCGCCACCCCCTGCCCCCCAGGAGGAAATGTGTACTCAAAATCTCTGTGTATAGTGTTATAAGTGTGCGAAAGTGTAAAGGCTACGAAATATTCGCGAACTGTGTAACTGAGGTGGGACTTGAGGCCCAGCCCGGTATTCATCTAGGGGAATGTAGAAAACCGCCTAAAAACCAGATCCAGACTGGCCGGAACTCCGACCCCTTTCGTTAATCCGCTGGGTAGATTCGAACCGAGACCAGTACGCCTCCCCGTCTCCGAAAGCGGTGCGTTAGACCACACGGCTAACTGAGCGGGTATTGGCTCAACAAAGTAACACATGGATACCCGCGAAAGCTCTACTGTCAACCCAGAAAAATGATGTGGCCAATGGGTGTGTTGTAGAACTTAATTTAATTGATTTGAAAATGGGTTAAAAGATCCGAAGCTGGTAAGCCTACAAAGTGGAGTGTGTGTCCACACACAGACTCATGTAATGGGCACTGAACTCCTACTGACAAAAAACTTTTATCCGCCTAATACATGTGGAAGCATTCACCTGATTTTATTTAGAATACTTATTGCTATGAAAGCTCTGGAGGCTCATAAATTTTACTAAAATCACTCCACTCCATATTTTTGTGGCACTGACACAGCTACCGTAATAAATATTTTGATAAAAAAAGTCTTGGATGCACAAAATTGATATTTCAGTTCCGAAAATATGGTTGGGGGGGGGGGGGGGCGGCAAAATGGGGGCCGGCACCAGGTGGCAGAAATCCACACTACACCACTGCCATGGAATCCAACCGCTTCAGTTGCATTTCATGGCAATTTGCAACCTTCCTGCCCCACACAACCTGAAAGAATTACAAGCTGCTCTCAATAAGTTAACTTATTATATCTTGTTTATGTATGGATAGAAAAGTGTCAGGATGCATTTCAGAAACTAAAATGCGCTTTGTTGAGTGACAGTTGCATTGTTCACTTTGATCCTACTAAGCCAGTAGTTTTGACCACAGGTGCTTCTTCTTGCGAGATCACAGTTGTGCTCTTGCACAGAATTGCTTGATGGAAAGGCCTATTGCTTTTCCTTCCAAGTTGTTGACAAAGACACAGTGTAATTAATTATTCACAGGTTGCAAAAGAGACTCTTGTTATGGAGTGGGTACGTTTCAACAGTATCTTTTTGAGGGAAAGTTTTACCTGGTGATGGACCACAAGTTGTTTCAGTCATTGTTTCATCCATCCAAGCTGATGCACTTTCTTACCTTCCTGTTAGTGCTGATTCAGAATTTGACACCACCAAAGTGTCATATTGATGTGTAGTCTGCCAGCCACAGTAGCGGGCCGTGACTTGAACCTGTAGTTGCATTATATTCTAAATGATTGGTCTCAATCTCTGAGAACATTTCAAATTCTGTTGTGCACCATTATTTTGTTCAAGAGCATTGCCTCACTATTCAGCCCGGTGTGATTTTAGTGCAAAATGACAGTGGTCAGTTGCCAGACAATGTGTTATGATTGGTCCATCAAGGACATTGAACAATAGTGTGCACTAAACAGTTAGTGCATCGACACTGCACTTGACCGGACATGGATAACCACATTGAATAGATTACATTACAGTGTCACACTTTTGTAGAAAATCAATCATTGCCACTACACACACTTTTGTATGAACAAATAAGCAACAGATGTCAATCCTGCATGCCTCCAACACAAAGGAGTACGCTCTGCAGCTGTTCCTCTCAACCCAACAATGGTACATTGTCTGCAGAGCTTCTTCACGACTGATGCCAACATATGCTTCTCCAGCTGCTGCGCACATTGCACCACACAACACCTCATATGACAAGCAAGTATAGCTACACACCTAATGATCCTGTTCTTTTTAGAGTTTGGGCCACTCCAGGTACTAGGAAAACAGTACTGTTATTTGACAATTCAGTGCATGTATGTTTCTCATTAAAGATCCATCTTGGTTGCTATTCTATCACCAGAATCAAATGCATGCTTAATGATTGCAAAATTCTGCCACAGAATTATTGTTCTCAGATACCTGTCTCACAGACGTCCGGTGGATGGTCCAGCAGCAACTAGTTGCCACCGTCCTTGGAACCGATGTAGCTGGATGCATCGCTGCCACCTCCCTCGAAGGCGCTAACGGTGCCACAGCAACTAAGCTTCCTAGTGCTGGAAACAGAGTCATCAGAGGACCATTCACCTCTGCCAGCACCATATTCATCAACATCACTGGGAATGCAGTCCTTGATGCTGACTCAGGAAATGGATGTGTTTGGATATGTTTTCTTCCTGCAGTTTTCTGGTCGATGTTTCTGTGGGAACTCAGCCAGGGGGTCAGCGTCAGTCACAGTAGTGGCTTCCAGCTCCTCAAGATGACCATCTTTCTGCCTTCCTCCCCATTGTTATAAAAATGCCCCCTACATGACAACAGTGCAGCACTTTGGTGAGGGGTTGGAGGAGGAATGTACAGTCCTATTATATCAACTGCACAATGACTAGTGCAGCAATGACAGAATGAGTGTTTAGAAAGCACAGCAACACATGCCAGTTAGGTAAAGAAGTGCCCCTCAACCAAAACCGCCACAGAGAGCAGCAACCTCTATGATATGGATATAAGCTGCCGCAAATGCTGGTCAGCGTCTGTAACCACAAGAAGTAGCCAGGAGTACACATATATTCAGTATGACTTTTCCATGTTAATTTAGAATACAGATGTATACCAAGAAGTTTAGCTGAAGTACAATCATTGTCATCATCTATTAACATACAAACTGAAGATAATGTTTAGTTTTTTCGTGGTTAATGCTCAATCCATTCATGTGGAACCACTTATTGGCTGCACGGAGATGATTCCTACTTTGTTGCTCCTATGCCTTTTCTAGAAGTAACAAAAGTGGTATCGTCTGCATAGTGTGTCATTTACATATAATGACGAGAAGAGGACTAGGTACAGCACCCTGTGTTCTATCTAAGACATCGTCTCCATCAGTGTTCTTTTATCTTGTTGTGGTTGCCATCACCGGTATGACAAGTATCGCCTGTGTGCATTTAATCGTGCTCCATCTTTGTGGTAGAGACTGTGACAAACTTCATGTTTTTAGCCACCGTGGCCACTTTTAAAATCACTACATGGATTTTATATATACTGTCTGTTGTTTTAATCTCTATACTGTCATCACATAATGTTTTAATTCAACATTTTTATCTTCTTGTCAATGTCATATACACCTTTTATACTTGTAAAATCATTCAGCTAAAGATGCTGATGCCACCCAGTCCATTCTGGGTATTGAAAATAAATAAATAAAATCAAATCAACTAGTTGGACTGGACAGTTGGGCTCGATACCCGTAAGCAAGACTAACCGTCTTCCTCTTACCCCTATCCAAGCCAAGAGAAGTTAAGTATTTGCTTTTGTTCTGTAAATAAATTGTTCTATTAATAAGGATGGCTGTTTTAGTATTGCCCCCATTGATTTGATTTGATTTGATTTTTTAAGGGAAGCCAAAACAGTGTTGGTCCAACCCGCCACTGCCCGCACTGAAACTGAGTTTATTGTGAGGTATTGCTCCCTGTATGTCTAGTAAAGCCAACCAATGCCCTTGAACAGTGCAAGGAGTCCCTTTACCAGTTCTTTATTAGACACAATTTCTTCGGGTCTGGTTGTCCCAAATGTTCTGTGCCTTTTACTCTCCAATGCAATGCATTTGAAGATTAGATGTGATGCAGTTTCATCACCGTCATCACAGATCCTACATTTAGGGTCCTCTTCTGTTATTCCCATTGTATGTAGGTGTTTTTTGAAATTCCCATGGCCTATCAGCAATCCAATCATGAGTCTAATCTCTCTCCTGTTCAGGCCCAGGATTGCAGAGCTTCTTTTAAAACATGGCTTTGGCATCATTACCTTGCCATGTTTTTGTTGATGGTCTTTGGTCCAATATTCTACATGCTGTCTTCTGAGACAGTTTCGTAGCTCCAATTTGATCATTACCTTGGTGATTGTCAGGACAGGTTCCGGTCCAATAAATGGAGTCTCTGCCCCCATCCTGGCTAATCTGTCGGCATGTTCGTTGCCACTGATCCCCGAGTGGCCAGGGACCCACAATAGGTTTACTCTATTGCTTTCCCCTACCTCCACTAGAACCCTGTGACATTCTGAAACAATTTTAGACCTTGTTGAAGAAGCTGCCAGTGATCTCAGGATCTCAGGGCTGCCTGGCTGTCTGAATAGATATAGGTGCTACAATCTTTGTAGCACCTACGCAAATTCTCCTCCACACACGCCCTGATGGCAGTGATTTCCGCCTGGAATACTGAGGTCAGTTTTCCTAGAGAGATGACGCCCTCCGGTCTTGGCTGCACCCATATACCACAGCCCCAACACCTTGGTCTGATTTTGACCCGTCAGTGAACCAGACAATATCCCCCGTATGGTGTCGAACTATTTTCTCCCACTGCTCCCTACTTCCAATTGTTATATTGAAAGGCTTCTTGAAGCAGTATGGGGTTATAATATAGTCGGCTGGCATTTCCCCAACCTTTCCTATATTTACCTCACTCACTATTTTAGTGTGTGATTCTGGATATCCCAAAGAGTTCCAGTTGTTACCAGATTTGAGTCTGTATGCACCAGCCACTGCCTCCATCTTGACCCAAAGGTGTAATGGGGGCATATCCAGCATGGTTTCCATCCCAGCAGTTGATGTGCTGCTAATTCTGCCTGTTATGGCTAAGCAGGCTAATCTCTGCACCTTACCAAGCTCCTTAGCAGCAGCCTGTTGTTCTACCTTCTTCCACCACATAACTGCCCCATAGGTGATCGTGGGTCTAATCACTGTGGTGTATATCCAGTGCATACCCTTGGGGCTCAGGCCCCAATTTTTGCTACAAGCTCTCCTGGTACTCACAAGAGTACCTTTTGCCTTGGAGCAAATATTCCTGATGTGAGGGGTCCATGTCAGTTTCTCATCTAGGGTAAGCCCTAGATATTTCACTGTCCCCTTCACAGGTAGCGCTTCATTGAAAAGCTTTAGATTCCAACTTGAATGTTGTATATGCTTCTTTGTGAATGGTACAACAACAGTCTTCTTAGGACTAACCCCCAGATCCTATTTTCTGCACCAGTCTTGCACAATGTCCAGTGCACCTTGTGCCATATTCTTCACTGTGTCAGCAAATTTGCCAAGTATTACTATGACAAGATCATCTGCGTATCCTTGGCAAAAGTACTGCCTAGAGTTTAATTCTCCAATGAGTTCATTCACCACTAGATTCCACAATAAAGGGGATAGAACTCCTCCTTGCGGGCAACCCCTAGTGGTGTTGATTACCATTTTTTCATCCATCATGGTAGCCTCTACCTTTCTTCCACTGAGCATGGCCCTAGTCCACCTACATATAGTGGTCCTTAGGTCATGCACCTCTGCTGCCCTCATCATGGAATCGAAGGTCGTATTGCTAAAAGCCCCCTCAATGTCCAGGAAGATAAAAAGGGCTATTTCCTGAAAGTGTAGTGCTTTCTCCACATTCCCAACGAGTTGGTGGAGAGCTGTCTCACATGATTTACCTGGCTGATATGCATGTTGGTTTGAATGAAGAGGAGCCCTACTTAACCTCATTTCTCCAACATGCACATTAACCAGATTTTTCAATGTCTTAAGAATGAAGGAGGACAGGCTGATTGGTCTCATATCCTTGGCCTTGGTATGATCAATTCTCCCTGGCTTTGGAATGAAGACAACCTTCACTGCCCTCCAGGCATTGGGAATGATTCCTGCTGCTAGGCTAACCCTGAATAACCTGCATAGGAATCTAATAAGATTTTCTCCCGCTTGTTGCAGGAGAGCTGGAAAAATTCCATCGGGGCCAGGTGACGTGAACGGCTGAAATGTTCCCAACGCCCATCGGACCTTACTGAAATCGACACACTCCTTGGCCAGATAGGCTGAAGTCAAGGTCTCTCCTATATGTCTCCCAGTCCGTTTTCCTGGGATTCCTATAGGCCATGTTCTGTCTGGTTCCCATTTCAACCTTGAATTTAATATACATGTGATCTGATGAGGATGGCTCCATGACCACATGTCACTGTTTGACATAACTTCCCATCTTCATGGAACCAAAAGTTATGTGAATTACTTCTTCCCTTCTATTATTCCTGAATGTAGGTTCATCACCCCTATTCAGGATCTCCAAGTTGTTAGATAGGAGAAATTCAAGAAGGTGCTCACCTCTACTGTTGGTGTCCTTGCTGCCCCACGATAGATTGTGAGCATTGGCATCACATCCCACCAACAGTTCGTCACCTTGCCGATGGGAGGCTTCCGTCAGTCTCCTCACTTCCAAAGGAGGAGGAGAGCTGTCTTCCGTTCCTTCTGGAACGACCTTTTAGTTAATTGCCCTCCAATCCTCTGTCGAGACTGTTGGGTTCTGAACCCTTATTTTCTCGAACAGAGTCTTTGGAGGGACATCCTTAAGGATCTTTGGTACCCATATTGATACCTTTGCAGTCTTCAGGAGTTTGGTTGCTGTCTTGACCAGCAGCTTCGCATCCTCCCACGGGGATATCATGGGCACCTTGTCCTGAAGCCATACTGCTGAGTTGCCCCCCTCGCAGACAAAAATGAGGGCACCGCGATCTAGATAGACCCTCCTGAATTTGGGTCCTGGACCAGCGTCCCCCCCAATCTCTTCAAAGAGGGCCATCTGCACGAGCTCCTCCTGCCGCGAGGTGATGCTCACCAGTTGGTATCCTTCTTGGACAACTGCCATTCTAAAGACCGAGACTGCAGTACTATATGTCTGTTTTCCTATTTCCTGCCTCAGCCTTTTAGGATCACGCTTGTCCAGAGAGGAGGGAGTCTTAGATTCCTCCCTAACCCTCTTGCCACCTGTCTTTGATGTCGAGGGGGTCTGTGTATCCCCTTTGACCAGAGGTAGTTTCTTTTTGGGGGTCTTGGACTCCCTCCACTTATGCTTAGGAAGCCATTCTTTTCCTTCCTTTTGCTTCTGTTCCTTGAGAAGTTTCCTCCTCTGAGCCCCAGACAAGGCCTTAATCCTAATCTGGTCCAACTTCTCTGTTACAGTTCCCACTTCTTGCTCAGGTCTAGACCCTGATTCAGAAGTAGGAGTGCACTCCATCGGTCCTGATCCCGATGTCTGAGTATATGAGGTCTCAGATTGCCCCTCAGATTCTTTTAAAATACTTTCTTTCTCTGTGTTCATCTTAGTCCCACGAGATTTCGGGATTTATATGGTCCACAACACGATAACCCCGCGTGGTGGAAGGCTACTTACTCATTGAGGTCGCCCGGTATCCCTGAGGCTCCGTTCGAGACACATCCACCCATGTGCCACGCACCCCTTGGCACGGATCGCATCACACCTTGGGTTGGGAAAGGAATAGGGAAAGGACTGGGAGAGGATAAGGAAGACGGGACGTTGTGGGACACACTTTGTCAGATTCATCAGCTGAGGCCTTTTCGGCAGTAGGTTCTCTACCTTCAGTATAGCCCTCTGCTTCACACGGATGCACAAGCCTCTCCACCCGTACGGACAGTGCTTCGTCAAGGTGGTGTCCCCTGGAGAGGATTGCCCCCATATCTGCATCAATATTTGTGTGCCAGTTGCTCTTACACCCCCCAGTAGCCAACACAACAGTTTAGGGTAAAAAAATACATACCCACTGCAAAAAAAAAGAACAACATAGCTTTGTCTTTGTCTCCCTTTTTTTCATTTTACTTCTTTATTGAAAGACAATAGGTCAGGCTTTAGTGCTATACTGTTCACCACCACCATCACCTGCCTCTAAGGTGGTTTTTAGGGGGGATTTGGGTGTCAATTTGGAAGTCACAGTTGGCAGCATGGCTGTGTGCTCCACCCACTGAGCAGATGATAATAATAATAAAGATTTTATTGTCATTAGGCCATTATAGAAATAGACAACGTTAAATGAAAATACACTTATTAATACAGTGTGATAAAGTATTGACTAATTAGCATATTTTGATATATTACAACCGTACATAGTAAGTCAGCTATTGAATTACTAATTTTTTACAGTTGAAGAATTCATTAATGTCATAGAATGGGTGGGCAGCTAACCATTTATGCAGTTTTTCTTTGAATGTTAGTTCAGGAAGATCCTGTATAGCATGTGGCAGATTATTAAGTAGTTTGTGCCCTATGACCACAAAGCTATTTATTGATTTCAACAGCCTGTGGTAAGGCATAAATGTGTTTCTGATGCTTCCTGTATTGTAACTGTGTCCACTTCTCTGCCTTTCACATCTTGTAAGTACTTCTTTGTATATAGATTAAGACATAGTATATATACAGATTTATTACTGTCATAATTTTATGTTCAGTAAACAAGGGTTTGCAGTAAGCCTTGTGTGACGAATTTGTAATTATCCTAATGGCTTTCTTCTGCAATATTAGTATATCATGTACCCCACAAGATTATGCCATAGGTTAATATACTTTGGAAAAATGCGAAGTAAGTTGATCCGACATATGTTTCAGGTATACATTTTCTAAGTTGTCTTAATAAATAAATTACTCTAGATAGCTTAGCTCTAATGTAATTTATATTTTGACTCCAGGATAACTTGTCATCTAAATACACCTAGGAACTTAACAGAACTAGGGTCATCAGATAGTAGCTTGTCTTTTAAAGTAAAGAGAATCTGCTGAGTTTTGTTTTTGTGAACCCTCTCATGCACAAATTATCTGCCAGACAATGAAGAAAATTTCTGATACATCATTTCATAAGTTAAGACCTATCTTGTGTAGAATTCATTATAATGTATCTAAAAAAATTGTTTATTAAGACGAAAAATTCCTAGCAGGAAAAATAAAATATAAAAAATAGACGAAGATTACTCACCAGGCGAAGGAGCACAGGTGTGACAGCATCACAAATAAATAAATGAATACACACACACACACACAATCGCAAGCTTTCGCAACCCAGTTGCGTCTTCAGGCAGTAGGGAAGGAGAGGGAAAAGGAAATGATGAGGGTTTTAAGGAAGGGGGTAAGGAGCCATTCCAATCCCGGGAGAGGAAAGACTTACCTTGGGGGAAAAAATGGAGGGTAAACAAATGCACACATGCCCACACATTCACACAGACACAAGTACACCTAGGCAGACATACTGTAGAGTATGTCTGCCTAGGTGTACTTGTGTCTGTGTGAATGTGTGCATACTGTAGAGTATGTCTGCCTAGGTGTACTTGTGTCTGTGTGAATGTGTGGGCATGTGTGCATTTGTTTACCCTCCATTTTTTCCCCCAAGGTAAGTCTTTCCTCTCCCGGGATTGGAATGGCTCCTTACCCCCTTCCTTAAAACCCTCATCATTTCCTTTTCCCTCTCCTTCCCTACTGCCTGAAGACGCAACTGGGTTGCGAAAGCTTGCGATTGTGTGTGTGTGTGTGTGTATTCATTTATTTATTTGTGATGCTGTCACACCTGTGCTCCTTCGCCTGGTGAGTAATCTTCGTCTATTTTTTAAAAAAAATTGTTTCATAGACCAGTGGAGAGGTGTCCTCAAATGAAGACAGTGAGTACGAAAATTGCTACATTTTACATGGAACACCTATTAATAATATCAAATAATACATGAAGAGAGTACACTATTCTGCGTTGTTCGTACAATGAAACTATTTCAGCAACTCAGGGCAAGCAGCAAGTTTACACTTTTCTCAAATGTAACGTGTTATCTGTCGACAGTTCCGAACTTGACACCTCTTAGCATTGGGATCACCTGACCTGGCTAGCCAGTATTGTACCCCATTGAAGCATAATTAATTTGGTACCAAATGACAGGCTTTCTTTTCTTTTCTTTATTTTCCTCGATTTACAGACAACATTTTTCTTTCATCTGAAGGCCTGCCTCTACTATTTCTTTTAATCTCTACTTTCCATTTCTTTGTTAGCCCAATGACTAACACTACTGTCTAGGAGACATTCTAGCATTCATTATTACTCCTCATATGAGGTACCTGTGCTCTTATCGTTATCTTGGATGTAAAAGATGCCAGAAATGACAAAATTTAAATGTCCTCATTTGAGGATGTGACACATGAGAGGGTTAAGTAAGAATCCATTTGCTCTGAACCAGTATGCTGTGTGAGAGTGTATTTTCAGTACAGGTTTTAAGTTCATAAAGATCCTTACTGTTACATAGAAAAGTAGTATCATCAGCATATAATACAGTGGTGGATCTAATAAATGAGGGCAGATCATTGATCATAATCAGGAATGGGCCCAGTGCAGATTCCTGAAGCACACCTACTTTAACACTTTCTATGTTTGACATTTCCTTGCCAACACAAACTAACTGTTTGCAGTTCAGACTGTTTTCTTTGATGCCATAGAATTCCATTTTTACTAGTCGCGTTGTGTGCTCGACACTGTTGAAGGCCTTAGTTCACAAAATGAGACCTGAGCAAAGGCTTTGTCCTCAAAATCCTTGAGGATGTATGTGACTACAGTGTCAATTGCATCCACAGTCAACAGTTTCTTCCTAAACCCATATTGTGTACGATTGATTAGCTCTAGATTTTCAAAATGAGTTGATAATTGTTGGTATATGATACATTCTGTTACCTTGGAGAGTGCAGGTACTATAGAAATTGGTCTGTAACTAGACAGTTTTTATCAGCCTTTTTGTATAGTGGAACTATCCTAGACAGTTTTAATTCATCACGAAAGTATCCCTCAAGTAAACACTTTTTTGTGCAATGTGTTAATGGGTACACTATGCAATCACTCACTTTTTCTAATAGGCTGCATGATATGTCATATATATCTAAACTGTTTTATGATTTCAGTTGTTTTATCACCGTTCGTACATATCCAGGTGATACTTCGGAGAAGGTTAGCATACTTGTGTTTGATGGTTGGCTACAAAAATTTTGAGAGTAGCTCTGACGGACTAATGTCTTGTTTGATAATAGCATCACCTATTTCTTTCACTAAGTTAATAATAAAAAAAAAAACATTATGTTTTTGTGGTGGGATATTAATTTTACTTTTTTTAGTATTTGTAGCAGCTCTGTTAATTATTGTCCATACAGTTTTGCATTTATTGGTGGAATTCTCAATATTTTTGGCATTGTAGATACTTTTTAGCTAGCAGGATAGCTTTTTTGTACTCATTTCTGCATTCAACATAAGCTGATTTGGCATAGTCAGACTTCAGAGACCTAGTTTTGTGGGCACTGTCAGTTATTTTGATTATCTTTATGGGAATACTACTGTTAAATAGGGTCAAGAATGCTTTAAAAATCTGTCAAATACTTACTATTTTCACTGGCAGGTCATTATTTGATGTGTAATGTCCATCATCACTACAATGGCCAAACCAGTCTCTGTCAGCAAGTGAATTACAAAATGTAATTATTTTATCCTCAGTTATGGATCTGGTAATCACAACTGTTGGGACAGGTCTGCTTGAAATGCTCCCATTAAGGATACTTCTATTTACATAATTTAGAGATACAGAGTCATGGTCAGAGAATGGGAACACTATAACTTTACATGAGTTTTCTGTGGTCTTGAAGTTAACAAAAATGTTATCTAAACATGCTTCATTTCTTGTGGGTCTGTTATTAACATGATGTAAATTGTATTGTATTAATAAGTTTTCCATTCTGCCGCACTACACTTACATTTAGTAACATCAAAATCAGCATTCAAATCCCCTCCTATTACAATATCATAGGGTAGCCATCTAATATTACTTAATACACTCAGCAGCATGTCCATTTTTTTTCTAAAAATATGTTAATACATCCCTTTGGTGATCTGTACGTTGATACAACAATTAATTTATGACTATTTATGATGACACCTGTAACTTCAAAGTGTTGTTCATCATACAGTAAATTTGGGTCAAATTTGGTTATTGTGCAATTGAGTAAATGTTTAACATAAATTGCCACACCCCCTCTAATGTGTTCTTTCCTGCAATAGCTATTTTCTGTACTAAAGCTGTCAAATTTGTTAACAGCAAGTTTATTCTCATTTGTCCAGTGTTCACTCAGACATAAAACATCAAATTGATTTTCTAGACCAAATTCATTTATGATAAGTTCTTTATCTTTCAGTCCTTGAACATGAAGGTAGCATATTTTAACATCTAAGTTTACACTCTTACTGCTTACACACTGACCACTATGGTTAATCTTTCAAACCTTTCACAAAACTTATCTTTTGGATTTCTGCTTCTTGTTGCCTTTTAATAAAAATGATTTTCTTGGGATGGCAGCACATCTTCTGTAGCACACTTTCCTTCTTCTGATAATATTATTGTTGAGGTTGTTCTCACAGGTTTTGATGGAACTGCTGTTGTGGTAATTGTAGGCGCTGCTGTGGCATCTGTTGGATGTGGATATATGGATTCTGCTTCATCTTCTGCTGTTGTAAAATCTTGCTGATGAAATGTAGTAGGCACTGCTGCTGCATCATATTGTGTGAGTAGGTACACTCGCTGCTTCTCCTTCTGCTGCTCCATTAGAAGTAACCATTTCTTCAGTGTCTGCTTGCATAAAGGAAGGAATTGGAAGAACAGAAATTACTTCTCCTTGGTTAGCCGATGCTTCCAGTAACATGCTAATGTTTTGACACAGAAACTTCTTGCTCCTGTTATTTAGGTGCATGCCATGTTGCGTATAACAGTCTCTTTGCATGGATTCCATACTTATAAAATGTCAAGTTAACATTCATAAGTAGTGAAACAGAGGAAAAACCACAATAAATTGCTGTAGGCTCCATGACCTCTTCTATCCCATGATGCTCTGTTTTCAAGAGAATGCCTCTTAGAACATGATTAGAAATTTCCTATCTTCTGCAGACTGGGGTATAACTCGATAACTGGGTCTTCCACATGTCTGTCATGATTGTTCTTGTTGGTAATAATTCCAGCACAATGTTCAGATCTTTACCGCATTCCTTGGTAGATGTAAAAGCAGTTCTTTGTATCAGCTGTCTCTGTGTGAGATCTGCAATGTCCTGTGTCTATCTCCCTCTTCTGTTCATCATTTATCAAACTTCTTTCTTGCATTAACAGGCCAACACCTCTTTGGACAGATTGACTATTGTTTAACTACAGGCCACCTTGAGTGTATTCTGGGTTATTTTGTGTCCTGCTCCATCTCCAAGGGTGCACAACCTAATGGCATTTCCTCCAATTTTTAGGAAGACCAACCTGTCTTGCAGCATTATTATGCCAATTATTGGCACTACTGTCCTGTTTCGTTTGCAGAGACATCCCATCCCCGGTGTCCCAAACTTCCTAAATTATCAACATGCTCCTCATTATCTGTCTGGCCTATTTGACAGCCTCTATTTTTACAAAGAAAACTCCCCATCAGAACCCTCTCAGATTTAGTGGTAGGATGGTGTGGTGCATTGCTCATCAGAGACTGTAGAAATTGAAGCAGGAAGGTGTACAGAACTGTCGAAAAAAGAAGTAAAATAAACAGTGAATAGTCCAAGCACACTGAGCAGGCAGTTAGAGCCACAGCATCGTGGTTTCGTTGCTGTGGTATTGGACTATGCCGCAGGAGATACCAGAATTCTCAAGGTATTTCGTAAGAGGAAAATATTTTTTAGAGACTAAGTGATACATTTCTACACTCAACACAACAATGGTTGAGTAGCTGTGTAGAAATATAAACCACATAGGACTTATTTTTATCTAACTAAGAAAGATGGGAAACTGATTGACCTTGTTGTCAGACCGTTTCAACAGTAGAGGTGTTTCATTAATCACTGTTTATCTTTCAGGTTTCTCTGCAGCAATTAAAATGCTATTATTATTATTATTATTATTATTACAAGCTGGTAATATAATACTCTTTATTGGTAGCTAAATTTTTTATGGTTGCTGATAAATTATTGAAAATGTGTTCCTGAGTAGTGGACCCCTTTTAGAACTTAAGTATGTGCTTTTTAAGTCCTTGTGTAGATAATTTTTGTTCCCAGTATTGTACATATGAACTGAGCCGTTTGTTGGGAAAAGGGAATATATTATTTATGACCACTGTATCAAAATTATTTGTGATGTAGCACAGTAATATAGCAACTGAATAAATGTGTTCGATGGCTAATATGTGTTAATTATTTGTGACCCACCCTTCCTATACATAAAATGAAATGATTATACAAAATATTGATCGATAGTCTATAAATTATATTTATTACACACTTTTGGACTCTGAAAACATTTGCATGACTTGGAAGACTTACCCAAAAATATGGTATAACATTATGAAATGAAAATAAGCAAAGTATGCAAGCAATTTTATTTTTATGTTAAAGACGTTCCTGAAGTTCTGTTGTGTGCTCCACCCAACAAATTATTATCAAGCTGCAATCCCAGGAATTAACATGTTCTTTGCGGGTGACACTTATAAGCGTTTCTACGATCAACATGCCAGTGCTGGTGACGCTTATAAGCGTTTCCGCAAAGAACATGTCAGTGCGGATAATGCTTATAAGCGGTGCGATAGCTGAGTACTCAGTTTAGTTTGTTTGGCCGGTAGTACAAGCCACCTAAAGGTATCACGTAATGTTTTCCTGTCTGCAGTTGTGTTTTTTCGTCTTTAGTAGTTTGCTATAAAAAACATCATCTATACATCTTGCAAATTTGTTATATGGGATTAGGTTTCCATAGCACCACATTGCAGATGAGACGCGTTTCTTTTTCTCGGTTTGATACACCTTTTGGTGTTTTCGGTATAATTCTTTCTTAATGAAGCAGATTTATCGCTTGTTTGAATTTCATTTTTTTCCAGTTTGCAATAAAGTCAGTAATTCAGAGGCGTTGTTAGAACTGTTTGCCATAAATGCATATTACGCTTATAAGCATCAGACAGCTTGCAGCATTTATCACATAATCTGAATTCAGCTAAAGCCCCAACTCTTTTGAAGACGTTATATTCGCTGTCAATATTACAGGGGTCTGATTTGAGTGTTAGCGACACACTGGTGACAGCAGCAAACATGTTAATACTGTCAGCTTCTATATACTTTATGCATATACTGGATGGGAATCTCTTACACGTTCTGAACTACATTTAGTGAGTCTTTTCAAAGTTTAATGTCAATGAGTTGGCTTTAAACCATTTATTAATATTCATGAAAATATCATCAACAGATCTTTCTAGAACTATGCTCGGCATGCTATTTATTGCAATACTTGAATCATATGAAAACAAAACGAACTCTGATTCTGGCAGTGTAACTGAAGGACACGAGAAAAGCAACGGTCCTAAGATGGATTCTTGTGGGACACCACATGTTATTTCTTCTCCATCTGATGATGACTGATGGCCTAATTCACTAGGCCCTTGCACTAACACACTGTTTTCTGTTAGAAATGTACAACTTGAAGCATTTTGCAGCAATGCCCATGACACCATATAATTCTAATTTACTTAAAAGGAAGTTGTGGTTCACACAATCCAAGGCCTTAGACAAATCATAGAAAATACCTGCTGCTTGTAACTGCACATAAGAAATTGTGCAAACTTAATTTTCATGATTTTGACTTTTGATGTTGTATTTAGTGCCAAACATTGTTTTCTGAAGCAGAATATATTAACAATCTTCAATTAAGTAACATATGTAATACAATCACATTTACCTCTGAAACAAGTTTCAACAATGGGAAGAGATGGTTGGGATAACATTCACAACTCATGCTTATATGATTGCTATTTCTGCCAGACTAAGATTTGTTGTTTCCAAATAGCAAATGGTTTGATAATGCATCAGAAATTCAAGGCATTCACAAGAGCCGAATACAGCAACAACACACAAGGTCAGTAACAAAGAAGACAACACTGCAGCCCACACCACACGGTAGGGATGGGCTATGAGAGATCTCGAGAAACACGCGACGCTAAGGCAAATTCTTGTTAACAGTGCTGCGCTCTGAAGAGTCTGAGATAAATTATTATTATTATTGAAGCGTGTGTTGTACGATTTTTTTCACTGGTTAGTTACTATTGCTATGATGTATCCTTCCACTTAGGTTAACAACAATAGCGACCACAGTAGTAGTAGTAGTAGAATGTTTCGCAGAAGACAAAAATCAGACTATCAGTACCTTACATGAAAAAAAGAAAAACAAATATGCATTCTGCCTGTATTTGTACTTCCATGAGAGAAAAATGCTACAACTGTTACGCCCAAAAACTCATAATTTACTAATTGTAGTAAAACATTCGGTAGAGTTTACATTATTAGCCAGCGTTACGTATCTAAGCTTATTCCTTCAGCTTGTAACTCTGGTACTTCCTCAACATAGCCATCACAATTTACAACTACAATACTTAATGTTGTTTGCGAGTCCTCATTCTTTTTTAAAAAAGTTTGTATAGTGTTAATTTTGATGCATTTTGTACGATATCGCAGCCAAGTTAAAGACTACAATTTTCCGATACTAGCGGACTGTTTCAAGCACTATCCAACCTTTTTACCGAATTTTCTTTTAATGTGTTTTGAATGGGTAACATACATAATAGCTCGGTATATTGACTGACTTTTATTAATATAAGAATACACTTTTGTATCCGTGAACTTATCTGTTTGATTGCTAGCTATGTTTAATGTTAAATGTCTTACCCTGCCTGTTGTATTTTTTGCTACACTACTACACTTAGTAACAGATATCTCCATCCTCCGTAAAGCACTGCCAGCCGGGTGACTTTAATACAAGAACACCAAACACCACATTTAAATAATAAGAGCAGTGAGCTACTAGCGGTGCAAATAACCATGGCGCGCAGCGTGACATGGCGTTGCCACGCGTGTCCTAGTCAACAGCCGGACAGCGGCACGCGCCGCTTCTCGAGCGCCGGCAGCTTGAGAAATTCTCTGTACGCTCGAGTCAAGTGTTAAAGCAGCAGGAAACCACACTGACAAAAAAAAATTGGACTGGAAAACACAATGTTAGAAAGTTGAATGCCACAAATGATCAGGACAAATTTCAAGGCATTGGAAACTTCTTAACTAACAATTGAGGACTTCATAATGAAAACAACCCTCGTTAGTTTTATCTATTTGTGATTCCAGCAAATTCTTATAGCCATTCTTGAGAGACACGACTTGTTTTAATCAGATATGGCAGGAATATCCCTGGCCCAGGAGCTATTACAGCTCAAAAATTTCATAGTTCTACAAAAATCACCATAGTCAAAATAATTTGACAAAATCATTTCTGTTATTGCTATTTTTATGTGAAAATAAGTGACAATGGAACCTCAATGTTAACTGTTGCCTCAGTATTCTTAAGAAATTGAAAGCTGGAGACCACAAGCTGCTCTCCCCCCCCCCCCCTCCCTCTCTCTCTACGAGTGACAGCCAAACCTTTTCAATACTGTCTGTGGATACGAAGAAGAGTGACCGAACCTGGATATGATTGAATCTGATGACAGTATAGGACGGGACCAGTAAGAGTGTGTGTGTGTGTGTGTGTGTGTGTGTGTGTGTGTGTGTGTGTGTGAGATTGGTTCTCTGCATCATTAATGTAACTTAAAATTTTACACAAGTAGGCTTGGACCTTAAGCTTTTCACCACATACTTTGTGGTGGTCTTGGTTTTACTTTCAGTACAACTTCACCTCCATTTCTATACAACCACACTTAGATGTTCTTAATTTTTGTAAATGTAGCATCTCTTGTAAATAAAATTCTTGAATATCAGTCTCCAGACCGGAATTGGTCATGTTTTAGAAACTAAAAGCGATCTGGAATTTATTTTATTCATATGACGATCACAGAAACTCCCTCGAGACCCATAAGTCTTGCTTTGATACTCTTGTAAATTGTATGTAAGCAAAAAGTGCAATTTATTTCATTGTTTCTTATCCTGTTAATGCTGGCATTTTTCACTGGAAAATAACTGCATGGATAGTGTCTTGGTAACACTAAAGTGTAAGTGAAGAACAACATATCAAATATCCTACCACAGTAACAAACACAAACAGTACAGACACAATCCAGACATTACATTTCCAGTGACAGTACACAATTCCTTTTACTACTCACAAAAAAGTCTAAAAAAATGGCAACTTTGAAAATGTTATTGGTAACCGACAACCTCAAACAAATGAATTTTCAACGCTTAGAGCTCCAATGTTTTTAAGTATTTGTTGAAAGACATCTAGCTGTTCACCATGAGCTGCATATGTACAATGTGTACACTAGCCTTTAAGACAGTCCCCCCCCCCTCCAATTCTCGTACTTGACAACCTGTATACTTTTGAGGTGGAACAGATGTTGGATCTAATTATGATCACAGTGATGATAATGATTAAATTTTGAATACCCATAGCATTGTTTGTTTTATAGATCCACACAAGTTTCTACATATTTTATAACTGGCATGCATGTCATTTGTTAAAGATGTGCAGAATATATGCCACTAATGATCAGCACTATAACTGATAGCCAGTTTGGGTTTTGAATATTTATATACTGCTCGTAGAGTACAGAAACTGAGTCTCATATTTCCTTAAAGAATATGAAAAGAAATGAATACCTACCTAAAGACTGCATTATCATCCTTTGCAACCGGTGACCTGACTTGTCACTTTCGTTTAAAAGACATGAGAAATAAAACCATTTTATTGAATTAGTAAAATATATGAGGTGGTTTTAAACAATACTATATACATTAAAACAATTTCTAAAAATCAACTGACAAGGAAGTGCGTAGGGCTGATTTGCAAAAAAAAAAAAAAAAACACAGCTCAGTCAATTTCAGTGTACCTTCAATTTGCAATGGATAAGGATGATTATTTTTACAGACATGGTTCACTAACATAAGACACTGTGGCACGTCAGAGACAGGTTCCATTTTCTTTACCGTGTGTGTGTGTGTGTGTGTGTGTGTGTGTGTGTGAACTAAAGAAGTTACTTAATATGGGTCACCAAAATGTCCATTATTGCCCTTCCCCTGTGATATGAATTCAGTCTTTTGCTGCTAAGCCATTAAGCATAACATATAAAACTGTATGTTTCATCATTTGTAGCAGCTTCTTGAGATTCATGGAAGCATTCGAGATTTTTACGCCTTTTTCAGTTATGCAAATAAATGCAGATCTCTCTTATGCTCCTGTCACCTATTCCTTTCCCAAAGGATAAAAAAAAAAAAAAAAAGTAAAACCAAATTTTAAAATTTAATCAAAACCTTCCAGATCTCATTCTTAACAGATTTATGTTTTATCTTTTAAATAGTGCACTACAAATAGTAATACTCCTATGCTTCAGCTGATATCAGTTCCATTAATCACATTGGCCTGTCAACATAACTTCACAAAATCAAGCATTACTATTAAGCAGCTTAAAAGTAATTATGAAGCATTTTGTAATTATGAATGGTTCAAGAGAGAATTAAAAGGCTACACCTTTTTAACATGGCTTTTAATGAATATATGAAAAGGTAAAACAGTTTCAATGAATACCACAGGATGTCTTTTTTTAAATACTTGTAATACAAAACTGAAGTCACTGTTTTTGAAAACAATTGTTAAATTAAATTACTTTACTTTCTTAATCAAAATACGATTAACAAAGTCTGGTAGAATTCTCATTTGTGTATAAAAAAAACATCAATTAAATTTTATAAGAAATTTTAGTGTATCTTATGAACACTGTAAAATTAAAACAAATGAAGAAATTGTGGCAATGACCAAGAGAAACTGTGAATGACTGTTAAATGATGGGACTACAAAACCTGAAAATCTCGACAAACTGTTTCAAATGGTAAGTGTATCAGTAATCTGTATAATTAATACCCAACTAGATGTAAAATATAGATCATTAAATATATGTAGCTCTCACCCTGAATGGCTAATTGATAAAGGGATAAGGGGGGGGGAGCGTGGAGGGGGAGCTATTGTTTGACATCCAAAATTTCGAAAGTAAACAGAACCGTGGATATTTGACTTTAAGAGATCTTCAATCTCTGGAATAGTAAGACATGGCCCATAAAAAAAGTAAAACAAGGAAGCTGTGAAGCTTTACATACATACTGACAATGACATACAAATTTTAAATAAAAGCCATATCTGGAAACAACTGATTGCTTTCTTGTGGAAACATAACTTTGAATTAGGGTATGAAACCACATGTTACCAAATTGTGTTTTATAAATCTGGATAATGTAGATATACATGCATAATGTCCGTAAAATATTAGCACTTCAAAATGAGAAGCACTTAGGACCTACACTGAAAACAGACAATTTTTTTAAAGATAATGAGTAAATGTTTCTAACAGGAAAAAGCATTAAAATGTGTTCTACAACATGGAACCAATTATTGGTATCTACAGACTTAGAAACTATGTAACATTTCTCAACTGTTGTCATATTCACAGTTTGTAATGAACTCCAAATGCTTCAGTTGAGTTACAATTGAAAATCAGAAACAAATATGGTAGCTTACAACACACTGCAATTGCTTTACAGGATAATTGGCTCAATATAACACAAGAAAACATAATGAAGTTTTCTGTTGTACACAATGAAGACTTGGGTTCAGATTAAAACGGGCTAATTCTAATTTATCTATTAGATGTATTTTAGATGCAATTAAAAGTAATGTCACTTTCTCAAAAATATCAGAAATGCCACACAATTATCTAGATTTGCAAACATTGAGCAATATGCAAATTGCTTGGATTCTCTATTCAACACACCATTCGCCAACATTAAGTTAGAAACTTTCCTTGCAAATGAAACACCATTCTCATCATCATATTTTGGCATTCTGTAGAAACAGATTCATGGAGGAGTAATATGCAAAGAAAATTTACTTCTGAAATGGGGAAAAAGTTTATTTGGAGTAAGCTGAATGATTCAGATCACAGTAGTGCAAAATTATTATGAAAAGTAATACTAAATAGAAAAATGTATTACGATGATTTATTCAGGTGTTTCAAGCACACCCTTCTTTCAAATCCAATGGACACACACACACACACACACACACACACACACACACACACACACACACACACACACACACACACCTTAAATAAAATAAGGAAATAATAATTTTCTAAAGCAAGTAACAAAGGGTGGTTTTGTACCTTAATTTTGATATACTATGAGTGTATAATAAATTCATTCAACTGCTTAATAAACACTCTTCTCAATAATATTACTACCAAATCAATAACCAATTTATCATTTTTAATAGACTACAAAATTGTTTAATTTACAATGACGTGTGCCTTTAACAATGTACAAAAGGAACTTTCTCCCTGACACTTGTCTTTTGAGTTGATACATGTCAATTATGAAAATGAAAAACCAGTCTTTTGTATTAATGAAAATATAAGTCAATAGAACAATAACACATAATTTAGAAATGTAAAACAAGCAAAGAGTGAATTAGAATTCTCTTAATGTTGCAGTAAACTGATAAGAAGTAGCTTAATGGTAATACCTAATTTATCAGTACTGTTCCAATCATGTGGAACTTTATATTTTTTATACCTTTTGATAATCTTATATGTAACGACACCTACAAGTAAACAATTCAACTCACACGCAATACTTTACGTAGCACTCACTCTTACACATTTTGTGTCCGTATTTCTAAACTCACCTAACAAAAGAAGTAATATATACACAAAGACAGAACTAGCCTTAGTAACATTACTCTTATGAGATACTTAAGGCGATCACCATCAGCCAATGTTTTAGTTCATTTTACTGCATTTTTTATTTTTATAGAAAAACAAAATAAATCTTACAACATTTCTCAGACGTATACAAATACACGCAAGCTTCAAAACACTCACGCTGAAGAAATAAATCTTATTTACAAAAGAAAAGCGAGGGTCGGCGAACAAGTAACAACAGAATACCACATTTTGACAGATTAAAAAATGTAAGCTATATATTTATAGCAAATGAGATGGAACATCAAAAATGTTTGTTCAGCTTCAGCCCACAAAACAGGCTAATGTATTGTTTTTACTTGCTTGTAACTTTTGAGAGGGACTATATATATAAACAACAACAAAAAATTAAAACACAAATAAGATTGCTATTTTGAAAAGCAATGCAATACAGCATTTCAAATGCACAATTGTCTGTATACTAGCTTCTCCATATCTATTACTATTTTCTTCTACAGTTTAAACAATTAAAAAAGTCTACCACTCAAAAGACCAGTCACTATTCAGTCATCCGAAGGTAGCTAATTGTAAACTGGAGGCAACTTCGGGTTCCGCAGAGCATAGGAAAACTAAAGCCAGTCAGAGCTCTAATGTCTTGCTTCTCAATATGGCAAATTTTGATGTCAGACCCAGTATTTAGAAGGAGAACAAAATTTTATTGCTTGGTTTGCACTTTGATTTACCACAGACCACCGTTACGTGCTAGGATTCTTGGAGTGATTCATCTTGACACTCTCCTAGCAGAAGGAATGATATTGCCACATTCCTACACCAGTCTAAAAATGCAGTCGAAACTATAGTATGTATGCAGAACGTGTACATACATACATACATGTATATATTATGTACATATATATAATATATATATGAATCCTTAAAGCAGACAGTACGACTTGTGAGTACAGTTTAATGCCTCGCCAGTTACAAGCTAAGAAGAAATTAAAAATCAACTGAAATCAAATCCAGTCACGTCATGTGAGACACAGCTCTCATGTAACAATCACGTGCTCTGTTTCACGACAATAACACCCGGACGCTGCTGCTGCAAGGCAGCCGTGGACGACAGTGGCCGCTGAGGCTGAGATGGAATGGGGTGCGAATGGAAATGCAAGTAACCCTCAGCACTTCCACTATTTGAACCCGTCCGATGAGTAGTCAGAGCCAGGGGTGCTTCCTGCGTAGGCTCATCACTGATGAACTGGTCACCCTCCAAGTGGCGAATGGCTTCCACAATAGTCTCTAGGTTTTGTCTCGATGTACTTGCAGCATATAGCCTGAGGAAAAGAAGCAGAAGCAATTAATAATTACAATCTCTAAATTTTTTCCTAATGGTACAAGTAAACATTACTAATGAGAAGGAATGCTTGACTGTGGAAGAATGCTAAACTGAACTAAGGTACGAACCAAGGAAATTAAATGATTTGAGATATTTTGTCCAATCTCTCCTCCTCTCAGTTCTTTGTAACAACAACAACAACAACAACAACAACAACAAAAAACAGCACCCTCCCTTTCTAATATATCTCCAGATGCATACAGAAATACTCAAATCTTTGGATTTGCAGATTTAAATCTTTAATTAATAGACATAATTTTGTGATTCCACTGATACATTGGATGTGTTTCAAACACAAAAAGTACACAAATGGTACGAAAAAGTGTGTATAATTCAGTTTGAGCTTTCTTCCATAGCGACAATACAGTTATCTTCTGACACAAATATTCAAATGCATGACATAAATAATATGATAAATACTAAACACAGTAAATTATGGAAGTATTGACAGTTTTACCTACAGAACACCTACTTATTGTCTATAATAACACAAACGTGTTCAGCTCTGCTACAGGTGGCCACAGGCCACGTGGGGGGTTGGTGGTAGAGGGAGCGGAAGGGAGAGGAGGAAAGAAATGAGATGATGCAACAGAAGAGAATCATTATCTTGCAAGTGTGCGAATGAAGTAAGACAAAGAAATTGGAGGAGCTAATATAGAAAACTGTCCACTTCCTAGTGTGTTGTTCAATTGGGAGAGGAAAAAAAAAAAAGCACAACTGGCATCAAGGTCATTTCAAGTTTGTATCTTCAGAGTTTTTTAAGAAATAAGACCGTGCATTGAAGACCCATGGCAGTTTCACAGGCAAATGTCAGTGTTATCCCCTTCACAACAGAAAATGAAGTAAATCAGATACTAATTTTTTATTGCTTACGATGAAAACAAATGTGCATGTTCAATGCCACATAGCTGAAGAAAGAAGAGACTAGTAAATCTCAGATCAATAGTCTGCAAGGAACTCTTTGGAAAATTAATTAAAAATTCTTCTCTGTTTTTGAAGTTCAAAGGAGTTTAAATTAGCCAAAATGTGCAGGATAGCAATACATTTGTGGAGGCATGAGAAGATACATTTGCTCCTCATAGCACAAAAACTGATTCCTAAATTCGAAACTGGTAAGGTTGAGTTTGACAAAAATTGTCTAACACCTTACCACTACTTTTGTCTCTTGACATGTTTACAGTAGTTTAGCTTAGCTGAAATTGAACTACACGAGATACCAAGATGAAAAATACTACAGCAATTGACACAGTGAGCATAAAAATAACAAAAAATGATTTGAAAGTACAAACCTCGATTGTGGTGTGACATCATCAGAGGCAGCAGGCGGCGATGGAAGTCTTTCTACTTCAACCTTCGGTTCTGCTTTGATCGCAGCTTCCAGAACACTCGGCAACCTTTGCGGCTGTGGAGTTGGGGGCGGTGTCGGCTCACGCACTTGGGCTGATGGAGGTGGTGGTGGGGGTGGTGATGGTGGTGGCAGCCCTAAGATGGGTGATGGGCTACGTGAAGTAACCACTTGTAGGTGTGCAACAGCAGCTGCTGTTTCCTGAAGATCCTGGATAGTTGCACCAATAACAGGGACACTGCCACTGGTCACCACCTGCACACAAAGAAACATTTTATCGACACAGAAATTTAAAGACATCATCTGAAATGGGAGGAGGGTAGTATCATTATCAAGTGAATCCACACTTTTCAATATAGAATTCCTAAAAATTTTGCTTAAGAGTTCATTTGGAAAAGCAAAATTGTTGGACAGCAAATATCAGCTCCCTATTAAATTAACAGGTACAACACAATTTAACAATGATATTATATATTGTTTATACAATTCTTCATTAATATAACTGCACAAAATTTTATTGATAATGGTTATCAGTTTTGGTCTGCACTGTGGCCATTTTAAAATCATTAATATGACAAGATAAAAGAGGTGGTAGAACCACGACAGTGCTCTGCACGATGTCACCTACTGCCAGCTTGGTGTCTTAAGGATCTCAAGGTGCTCAGTGGTGTAGACGGAAAGCAGTAATCATTATCAATAAAAAAATATTTACTGACAAATTATTTTTAAAACAAATAAAAGCAATGCTATTAGTGGTACATGTTCTGTACAACACAGATAATTGGTTACTAACCTGGTGAGGGGTGGGAGATTCATGATGATAGTGAAGAGTAACTTGATGTGAGAGATCCCGTAACTGTTTGGGATACAACTGACTTTCCAGAGCACGGACTTGGTCCTCCAGACGCATTCTGAGTTTACGCTCTCTATCCAAAGATAGCCTCAGTTCTATGAGGTCACGTTCGCGACTTGCTTCAGCCGCTGACACAGTGGCACCTCCAGAAACTGGAGCGGGCTCTGGAGACATGCTACCAATGCCTTCATCTGAAGACTCACTGACAACCACCATACCTGTAGTAAAAATGAAATTGTTATTCACAAGCATTACAAATCATTAGGATTACACCTATGTGGCATCAAAGTTTTCACTGAATTGCCTTTTGTGGGCAAATGCTCTATAGTACTGAGATTCCCCTAGCACAATGAGGTGTTGGCAGAAGTAAAACTGATTATAGTTTGCAAGTTATGAATACTTTGGAGGTAGAAGCTATCTCAGTGAGAGTAAAGAAATGGAAGATACACTGACATTTCGGAAAGATAAAAGAAACAAATGAAGGAAGTAATAGAACACAGAAGTTCAGAGCAAGAGTAAAAGGTTTCAAAGATCCCCAGAAGAAAATGAGAAAAATCAGACATAGCCAGAAGAAAGGAGGGCGAGGACACATGTCAAGAATTTAAAACCACTGGAAAGTAAGAAAGACTACTTCATGTGGTCCTCAGTAACCTGAACCAGATTAAAACGTTAATAATATCATAAATGATAAACACATTTTCCATTGTGAATCAAGAAATTGATTTAATGGAAAGTCATACTGTAAATAGACCTTTGATTACTATTCTAAACCAATCCAATTACTATGTTACACAATAACGACGAGAAACACATTTTGAAGTAGTATTACAACAATCCCCCTCCCACCCAAAACCACAGATTTTTTGGAAATTTAAATAGTAAAATTGTAACATGAAATTAATTCTTGGTATTAGGATAGTAGGTACATGAATTACTCACTTGACTCAATTTTCCTTCGCTTTACAGATGTGGTTTGCTCATGTTGCCCTTCCTGCCTATTCAGTAACCTTTTCAGGTGACAATTCTGTGACAGTAGGCTAGTTTTCTCCTGTTCTAATTGGTATATATACTCTGCTGTCTGCTGAAGGATGGCAGCCTGTAACATAGAAACAAATTTATAAAAAAATTGCAGTAATTACAAAAAATTGAAAAAGTGTTTTTTTTTTTTTTTTTTGGTCAAGAAAAATAAACTTCCACAAACTGATTTTTACCCTTGCATGACAAGCACTGATTAGTTATATCTGTTTGTTACTGGATTTATACACTATTTTTTAAAATTTTCATTAAGGGTTCATTTTTTCAAATGCAAGCTGTCCACCACTTCTACGGACTATTACACCACTAACTTTTGTAGCAGCTCTTGTGCAGTACTCCTCAGAATAATTTCCTTCAGACAGGGTGTAATTAAATTACTTCTAATGGCTGGTGTAAATATGAATGGTTCGACAGCAGCTGTCCAGTATGAATTTTATAACGCTCTAATTTGAACATAATGTAACTGATTTCATGTAGAATACAGTCTTAATTTTATTGTTTTGTTATGGTTTGTGCCTAACAAGTATTTTTTAAATAGTAATTGAAATGCAATTTACCACACTTTATAACATATGGATAGACTTGAAAATTGGCAAACTGGCTGGTGGGTTCCAATCAGAGGTGCCCACAGGAGGGGGTGAAAAAATTAGTACTTTTAGCCATCCTGGGGGTCTTTACCAAAAATTAACAAAAGTGAAATAAAAAAACAATAAACCAATGTTTATATACAAAATAAATTTACTTTCTCAATCCATGTGTGGAGGGGGGGAGGGGGGATGAGTCATTGGCCATGGGGTGGGAGGTGGGGATGAGCACCTCTGGTTCCATTATCCTGATACTAGGGGCTCACAACATTTATTTTACCACAATCCACTTCAGTTTATTCAGTATGGGAGAGGACCACAAAGTTAGAGAGAGCCCAATTGCAAATCTAAAAATAAACTTTTGAGATTTCTATCATATCTGCTAAACTCAAGAGTTATAAGCATTAACAATATAATGCCATAGAAAATTCGATTTGCAGCAATGTGATTTTAGAGATTCAATTTTCAGTTGAAGTTCGGCAACCTAGGACTAATACTATAACTCAAAGTTACATTACTCTCATTAGATTCCTGGATTTGTCGTCGTTTACCAGACAAGGAGGTAACCTTTTCACGTAAATAAATTATGGCTAAATAGAACAACTTAGATCAGGACTATTTACTACAGTTTCTGTCATTTTGGAATTTAATAAGAGTTGGCAGCACTAGAAGGCAATATTGACAATTTTATTGACTTCTGGGAGCACAATTAAGTTATAAAGAGTTAGATTGACAGACCACATGACAAAGAACTAATTTATATCGCATATAAATTAGAAATTTTAAATCTTTCGCGGGCCATATTTTAGCTCCTGTGGAACCACTGGGCTATACGAAGAAGGTGCGCGTGAGTAGTGGTGGCCACGGAACAGCTGTCGTCGGAGGTTGCAGCTGCAGCGGCAGGTGGCTTCCTGCCCGAAAACAGGTGTTTCCTCTCTCTAGCCGTTGCCACCAAATTTTCATGTCGTCTTCCCAAAACCTTCTCAACGGAAATGCCAAACATTTGGCCGACCTAAGATTTTGTTTTGATGCACTCCGAGCAGCGGCATGATTTCCGGATTTTTTTGAATCTGAAAATCGGTGTCAACTGTTGACACAGCATCCGTTTCTGCCAAACATCAAAGTGAGAAGGGAATCTCGTTTAAATCTAGTGATTTGTTTATATTAGCAACGTTTTATGCTTTTGGGCGGGATAGATAATCAATTTACTATTATGGTAGCTTTCGCCAGCCATGATATGAAACTTATGGCTAGCAACCTGACGAAAGTTTCATCGTGGGCTATCAAGGTGTGAATAAGGTCGCAAACAATCAGAGGGAAAACTACTTTCAGTGGTAATAGGTGAGGATATCTTGTGTCGGGCGCTCACGGCTGCCGCCTACAGAGGTGCTAGGTTCGAACCGCGGCCTTCCGCGCAGCTCGGGTTGCTCGCAGGGCCTTGTACGGCGGCAGCGTCACCTACATGGCTGCACAGGCCTCTGTGGCTGCCAACATGCAGCTTGCTGCCTCAACTAAACATCTCATGCTCTGATACAAAAATAAAATTTCCGATCTTTCTGAAATCGATCACGATATAAATGAATAACGAGATAACTTGTGGTTTTCGAAAATACATTACGTATCCGATCCTAGCAAGTTGAGAAATTAATGGTGCAAACCGATAAACAATTTCTGTTGTTCCGAGAATAAACAAAGGTTATCGCTAACATGGAAAGCTAAAGGTATTCCAACAGGCGCAAAGAGTAAAAGCAACAGACAAGACAGGTTTCACGTCAAATCTAACCGTGAAGGTTTACAAAGACCTCAAATCGTCAAGTAATACTCTGAGCTAAACCCCCAACTTACCGCTCCCATAAGATGACAGTTCACGCTTACGTTAATTACAGTACGCATGAACGCCAAGAGTTTGCTCTAACTCCTGTCGTTTATCACTACACCGCAAAGTTTGTAAAGTTATGGGACCAAACTGCAGCGGTGATCAGTCCCTAGAACGACCACACGCGCGTGCGCGCGCAACCTGACCACCACGCACGCTAACCTGAGGGACGACTCGACAGAGTAGACGTGCGTTCCGCAACTAGGCGCCTTAGAGCGCTCGGCCAATCCAACGCGGCAGGCCTAGTCTATCATCCCGTAATTAATTACCCCCAGATCACTGGATCCCAAATTTTTGTCGACTACTTCAGTATCCAGATTAAAATCGCTTTAGTTGGTTTTGCTGCTACTAGTAGGCATATTTTATTTGTATACTTATTGAAGCATTACTGTGTCCTTTAGTATCATTTTGGTGACGCCGCAGCATTTCATCCACTATAAGTTATTCGAAATGAAAAATGAATATTCTAGAGAAGAGCACAAATATATAATGTGTTTTAACGAATATTTACATTTATTTTTGCTAAAATCCTAAGTTATCTTGCTAACACTTTTTTTCACTACAACTTTAATTGCTCCTTAGATTTGCCCAATATCAGTAAAAATAAATTCCCAAAGTATTACATATGTAAAAATCAAACATACGTAGACTGTCTTAGTATTTCCTCCACACAATTTTATACCCAATTTTTACACAGATTGCTATGCCACTAGAGAAGAGGTCGACATTCGGATAAAGTAAGTTTTCATGCCCATTCCGACATGTTAGGGCGAACACGTTGCATTATTTCAGCTCATTCCATTCATCGAGGTAAAGGGGATGTTTTGGTGTGTCGGCAGTGCGGGCCGCCATGACGACTGAGTGACGCGCGGCTTGTCACAAAGGCGACGGCGCCCCACCCTTCAGGGGCGGCGAAAAAAATACGGGCCGTGCGCCGTAGTGGCAGGTCAGGGAGGCGGCAGTGAATGGGTTGCGCGCGCTGTCCCAGCGGCACCCGTACAACACGCCCGGGGCATTTGAATCCTAACGAAAACATTGCACAAGCAGCGAACAATCCCCGGAAACGTGCTTTATATTTATTACGTACATAACGCAAGATGAAAACTAAAATGGCAAACATGCGTGCAACCTAACACTGAAACGGGCTTCTTATCTCTGCAATTTTATTTGTACCTTGAAACTTCTTGGCAGATTAACTGTGTACTAGGCTGGTTTCGAACCCGGGACATTTGGCAATCGTTCTAGCGAAAGGCAAAGGTGACATGTTCGAATCCCGGCCCAGCACACAGTTCTAATATGCCAATACGTTTAACAGCTCTCATTCTGGTGTAAAATGAAAATATTATTCTAGTTGGTCTGATGCTGCTATTACCCGTTCACTCTACAGTTGCTTGCGGCAAAACACATGACTTTCGTTTAGGTCGGTACTACTCTATCAAATTATTGGACGTAGTGCATGGGCACTTTTTCTCAAGTAGTCCATCTTTGATCAAATCTAAATCCTAGAAATGTACTTTTTTTAACGGATGTCGCTGGTGTAATACAATATTGAAAAAAAAAAAAAAAACCACATTTTTTTGAAAAAGCTATTACGGAATGCAAATATTTCTGTGCCTGCGAGGCAGTGACACAGTATATTAACGAATTGTTGCACCAAAACGCAATAACAAACATCTCAGACGACTGGAAAACTAAGTAAAAAAACTTTACGGTGGCATATGGATCTGATCTGGCTGCAAAGATACGATACGTGCTTCAGTAGTAGCAGCAGCATGCTAACAATGATGTGCTTTGCTTTACGAGTTAGGGGATTCTGGATAGTGAATTCAGTATAGTGGCTGAGTTTGGCGGATTTTTAAATGCTTGTCCGACGTGAGGAGTAATACGTTTACTATATTTTTTTATTTCTGCAAGAAAATGGTGAATTAAAAATTAATTTTCATCTTTTGATGACTTGTAAACAAACTGACTAGCCCCCAGTTATGAAATACAATTTTATATTTTGCAAGAATTCTGAGGGATTTTCGGGTGTCGGTCTGACGGAAAAAAATTATCACGAGATGATAACACTGCGTCCGACAATACTCGACTGTACACGTTCGACACACGTCTCGGCATTGTGTCATTATTGTATAATGCGGCTGCGCATTTTTAGTGTCTGCTGAAATGTACAGACACAGTACTATGAGTAATCGAAGAGTACATTAACACGGATAGATTCTAATCAATAATGCTGTTCAGTTCTGTTGAGAAGAAAACTGAAAAGGATTGCTAATACCGTTAGAAAAAGCTATGAGGAACAGAAGTAGCAGCAGCAGCAGTAATAGAAATAGTAGTAAAAGGGAAGACAGTAAGAAGACAGTAAGGACAGTGTGCATTTTGGGGGGAGGGGGGGCACAGGATAACACTCTTTAGTTGGCCTTCGTACGAGAGTAATCGACGAGGAAAAATACTAATGAATAAAGATAAAAAGACGCCTATCTCAGTGTAGCACAATGGATATCTCGTCTCCTTAATGTGCATCAATTTCTTTTTCTTTTATTTTCTTATCTTCACAGTTTTTTGTTGACATCATTTATTTGAAATCTTTTTGAGCGTAATTTTAATTCCTTTCCTATAATAACTTCGATTTATGTAAATTTTATCATTATTGTAAATGAAACATATCCAAGCAGATTATGAGGTTTGAACCTGTATATCCTGACACAAGAAGCAGACACGCTACTCACAACACTAAGGCAACTTACAACATAATAGTTTTACAATTCGTAAAGAAGCACATCACTGGCCATTTGTATTCGTTTTATGGCTCTAGGAATTTATGCAAAAGTCCGAATGTTTTTGCGAGATTACTCAAATGGCTATTCATCAGAGTGAATGACGAACCTACACCACCGTACACTATGCTGCGTGTGTACTCTACTAAACAAAATGTTAAATTCCCGTTTCTGTTTCCAGGTTTTTTATTGATTATTTCTAGTTTTTAAGAAACTGGGTGTTTGTTTTTTGTTAGAGTATTACGACAATGCTTGTGCCGATTTTATGTGCTATATAAATCCTACGTTTATCTTTTACGGCACCAGGGTGCAACCGTCAGTCCACGAAATTTGTTAGTTGACCAATAGGAAGAAAGAAATTACAGCGCCGCATATGAATTAATTTCTTGGGTAAAGATTGTGTGTGTGCGGCTCAAAGATGGTCTTCCTGAATTCCAACCCGCGCTTTCCATTGTAAAAACATATCTTACTTGCAACATTGTTACAATGTGCTGTGTAGTCTTAAAAACTTCAAATAAATTATTTTTCTCTTCGTGGCTGTTACTTATGTTAACAACACAGTTAACGCACTACATACAGTGTAAACTATAACAGTGTGCTCTAAATTAATTGTTTAGCGGTAAATATGAATCGAAAAAACTAGTCAAGCGAAAATAAGAATATGGAGCCGCGGCAGAGCCCATTGAGACGCTATGCTCCGATGCGCGAGGCCGTTCCCCGTCGGGGGTTCGAATCCTCCCTCGGGTATGGTTGGTTGTGTTGTCTTTAGTATAAAGTAGTTTGTAAGTTTAGGGACTGATGACCTCGCAGTTAAGTCCCATAAGCTTAACAAACAAGAATATGGACTACACATGTCACTGATTTACGCCACATGTGCATAGCTTTTGTACATACTGCATACTGTAGCAGAAGACATCACCGGTCTGGTAATAGAATTTTACCGAGAAGGAACTAAATTAAGCTCAAAAATAAGATTTCTGAAAGTGTTGAACTGTGTTTGAAGACGCGACGTCAGAAAGTACGAAGTACAGAACATTCTCACAGCCACAAAAAATTCAATTCCCTCTCTAAACTAATAGCATTTAAGTACCTAGTACCTATATAATATAAAATTAATACCTAAAAAATGGAAATCCCTAATTTTCCTGGCTTTTTCAATACGGGCAAATATCCTGGGTATGTTGTTCTTATGCCGCATCTTTAACGTTCACTGCGATCACATTAGACGACCGAATGCTCGGAACTCCCCACGTTTTCTTGCTATGTAGTAGGTTTGTCCGTAACACCTGAATAATTTAATATAACAAATATACAAACTGATCTGATTGACGCTGAAAACTAAGATCACACAAAATCTACGTAAATCATTGGACGGCTAAGGGGTTGGGGGGGGGGGGGGGGCGGATCGCACCGGGCCTTCGAATATCTGGAAAGAAAAGTTTTTTCTTTTCTTTTTTGAAGGGCGCTTGGCATCTTGTTCTGCTGGGGCCTCCAAATCTCGAAAACCTTTTTGACTGCCCAATGTCTCGTCCTGGGTGGGCCTATATTTTTTAATAGTAATACATATATTTCCAAGTGGTCGGGGGGCCTCAGTTTGTTTTGCCGCCGCCCCGGGCCTCCAACAGCCTTAGTACGCCACTGCCTTCACAGGTCCCCAGGTAGGGGCCAGTTCCCTATCATGAGCGCTGCTCGGTCCCAAGTTTGCTAGCAGGCACGACTAAAGAAGACCTCGCCCCCATTTCCGTACTATCGCGTACTGCGACGTCCCGCCCACTGCTGCCAACAGCTCCACCTGACACTTCCCCGCCGCGCGCCAAGGTCACGGGCACTATTGATAACGGCGGGGAGGCGGTCGTTGGCGGCGTTACGCAACCGCCACCGGCGGCGTGGCGCGGCTGGCGCACCCAAACAGCAAGAGCCGGCAGCCGCTCCTAATAATAGCGAGCGCACTTCCCGTCGGCGGGCTCCGAGGGGCTCGGCCCGGCGCACGCGCCGACTCCACTACTTCACGAATATTTTTGTTGCACGCCCCGAGAAACTGCAAGGAGCTCTCGGTGCATGTTTCCTACATCTGATCAATTCTGAACAACAATATTTCAGTCAGTCTGTCCTCTGACAGGTATTAACTGAATGTCTTCTACATCTGACCTGGGCCGCATGGGTATTAGTATTCCCAATTCTATTATTTTACTCTGCACAGACATGTCGCGAACAAAGAAACCGATTCTCAATTCTTCCTCGTGTGATAGTATTAACCCAAAATATAACTTACGAATTAATACTGTTTGGTGGCAGGACGAAAAAAGGACTTTTCTCAGATGAGTACAAGGTTACGAATATACAAACATGCATGTTATGCCAACAAAATAGGGATGGAGAGTCTACTATGGGTAGCATACGAAAAGCGTCATCGTAGCCAAATCAGACACAAAACCGACTCTGCACACTAGTACACGTTCATATGTCAACTAGTTGCTCAAATCACGAAGACAATGAAATATTTGTATGTAAAGAGAGATTAGGTACACTGCACACTAGTACACGTTCATATGTCAACTAGTTGCTCAAATCACGAAGACAATGAAATATTTGTATGTAAAGAGAGATTAAAAAGGTAAAGCAGTCAACAATCCGAAGATTGGTTTGAACACCACAGTGCTTTACTAGGCATGGTCCTGTTTGGAGGTGGTATGCCGTTGCCTTCCTCCGACCTTCGAACTGACTTACCCAGCCAGTTATAGGGGGACCTACTACAGTTTAACGTGGGTTCCGAACCACGGTGCTACTCGGTATTTTTCACATAAACATTACTGCCAGAGGTGAAAGAAGTGGAAAGTGACAGATAAAAATCCTAGGACCTGGCGGGGATCGAACCCGCGACCTTTGGATTTGTAGTCTGGCACTCTACCACTGTGCAACCGAGGCGCACAAGGTACACACAAATAGTAACATCGCGATGGGTGAATGGAATTCGACATTAGGAAAGGAAGAGAAGGGAGAACAACAGATTACAGACTGCGGGAGCATTCTGAAACAGAATGCTGCCTCGTAGAATACAAAGTAACAGTTTACGAACAACGAAGTAAGGATGTGTACGCGATGAGGACCCAGCAGAAGTGGAAGTTTTCCAACTGATTTTAGGTTAGAGAAGAATTTTGGAACCGTCTTTTAACGTATCAAATAGCAATAATCGACTCTAACCGTAATTTAAAGGTTATGAACTGTAAATTGAAATTACGGTTTCCAAGGTAGCATTAGGCAACAATTTACAAACTGGGGAAACAGAGAAAGCAGTACAGGACAAAATAGGTAGAAAGACAAGGCCTGGTACAAATCCTTGGAAATCACAGGATGTAACTGATGAAAGGATAAATTATAAAAATGCAGATAATGAAACAGTTTCGAAAGACAACACAGGCACCTAAAAATAAAACTGACACGGAGCGCAAAATACTTCAGCATGAGTGGTTAGAGGTCAAATGTAAGTAGAAATGTGTGCAAATAGGGGAAAGGTAGATACCACCTACAGGAAAATTAATGCGACGTTTGGAGAGAAGAAAAGCAGTTATATTAAGATAAAGAACTGTGCCGGAACTAAGCAAAGAAGGGAAAGTTGAAAATATTCAAATGTTTGTAAAGCTACGGGTCTTAACTACTCTGGTCATCAGTCCCTAGGCTTACAAACTACTTATGCTAAGGACAACAATTACACCCAAGCCCGAGAGAGGACGCGAATCTCCGACGGCGAGCAGCTGCGCTCTCCGCAGCTAGCTCCTTAGAACGCTCGGCCACTCCACCGCGGCAAAGTTGTGAAGTCGGATGAATACAAAGGTTGTATAAGAGAAACGATTATGGCACGATAGTTTAATTTATTGGCGGTGAGAAGGTAGATGTAATCCTGCGAGGAGAATTTGACAGTTGCAAAGTTGAAACAAGCCCCGAGCGAACAAAGCAATACCTTCTAGTTATCAATAACTTAGGAAGACGATGGCACAGGCAAAATACCCTCATACTTAAAGATGAATGTAATAATTCCTTTCCAAAGAAAGCAGGTGTGAATACTACAAAACTATTAGAATAATAAGAGACGATTTCAGAATAGTTCAAATGTTTTAGAGCTTATGTGACTTAACTATGTGGTCATCAGTCCCCAAACTTACAAACTACTTATTAACTAGCTAATACTAACGACGGCACAAATATCCATGCCCGAGAGGGGACTCGAACCCCTGACTGTAGTTCAGAATAGTAACACATTTTTACAAAATAATGTAAAAACTGGTAGAGTGACATCCAATAAAGATCAGTTTCGATGCCGGATAACTGTATGGTGCATGTGCTGTAATGCTAACCCTGTCTAAGAAGAAGGTTAACAATGGCCAAATCTACATTAGTCTTAGTTGGTTGGGAAAACGCTTTTCACTATATTCAATGCAATACACAGCACAGGTAAAATACAGGGAGGGAAAGAATTTCAAACTTGTACAGAAAGCTGATGGCAGTTATTTAAGACAGAGGGCATGGAAAGGAAGCAATGTTTGGGAACTAGTTTGTAGCCTATCCACAATGTTACTCCATTCACTGAGCAAGCTCTAAATGAAAGCAGGGAAAATTTGGAACAGTTATTAAAATGTAGGCAGAAGTAATAAATTAACATATGGTGGGAGAACAGGAGAGATTAGAAATGTAATCTTGTATAGGAGGAAAACACAAGAAAGTAGTTCAGGCAAGGAGAGAATTGTAAATTGAAAATGTGCTACTACATAAGAAATCCAGGAAATACTATGGGCGGACGATTTCAACTAATGAAGAGGTATTGAACAAAACGTAAGAAAAAATTGTGTGAAGAAGTGGGCATCCACAGAAAATGGTTCGTCCTATGGACGTGTCCTACACAAACCCCAAACCACTACTCTGTGTGTGGTAAAGTGCAATTACAAGTGTTCCAAATCATCTGTTTATAATTTTCTAATTTTCAAGCTTTACGTCTGTATTTCACTGACATACTACAATAAGAGCTGTTGCTACTAATCAGATTTGTATGTTGTATCGGGTCTCTAAAAATAAATACTGAATGATTATTGAAGGAAATGTGAGGCACTTAACATTGTACAGCATACTTCAGAATATTTACTGTAAGTTGACACTTTTTTCCTCATCATTGACAAATGTGTATGTGAAAAATGCGTATTCTGACCAGGAAACTTCATTTTACACTGAGTCTGATCTATAATTACTGAAACTCAATCCACAAACTGGATGGATTTTTATTTCCAATGCACATGCCCATCACAACACCGCGGTGCATGATGCAACATTTCCTGGATAATGAATTTGACATCTGAATAACTCAGCCTATTTGACGTTGGACAAGACAATAAACAGAGTTTAAAAAACTCCGATCAGCGTGGAGATCGCCTTCGTACCGTAACTGGGAAAGGACCGGGTTCTTCGACTTTTGTAATAGGTTGGTCGGTACAGGGTCCCTCCCTCAGCCGTTGTAAGGCCCAGTGAGTTGGTGCTTTGATAAATAAGCAGCGACATCATCACGATTCGGCTGGTAGAGGGACCGACGGGATGCTGAAGACAGGCAGGAGCGCGCCTAGGCCTAATACGTAACAGTTGGCGCACAGTATGCACGCAGCTGCTATCTGCCGGCGGCCCAGCTGTGGCTGCCGCGATGTGGCAACGGCGGCGCGGCGCCAGGTGAAGGAACTAACGTCCTTCTGCGGCCGCTCCGTCCCTTCCCTTCCCATCGCGTCGCGCTACGCTGCAGTCAGCCGACGCCGCAGCCGTTGCACCGCCCTAGCTCTACCAGACAGGGAGGTCGCACGTTTGCATCTTCCTGCACGCACGCCAGGTGCCCGTGTTATCCCACGTAAATCGTATGCAGTTTCAACCATAGGACTGTACTGCTCCACACACTGGCAAAGAAAACCAGTATTAAAATGAAGTAGAAAGAGTCATTTATGGCGTGAATAAACAACATTTTATTTTTGAGTAAGTGCGGTCACGTAGGTACATAAGATATTCGAAACGTCGCGTTTTGAATTTCATACAATTTATAGTAGCATTAACTAATTTTCAAGCTATTGCGAGTTAATTTCGTAAAACGAGTAACTTTTTCTGAATAGTCTAAAATGACAACAGTCATTGCGGTTTCTTACTCTACGGTTGTACCGCTGAAGGTAGCCACTTAGAATTTCGCTTTCTCAATCAATAAATTACGGACTGATTTTTAAATACCATATGCGAGTAACTTATGCTGCCAACCAGAGCACCAGACACGAATTTTAACACTAGTATATTTAATATGTATATAGTTTATTGTGAGGCAGTACTAAGTACGGCGAGTTACTTATGAACGCTTTTCCTGCCTTTAAAATGCTATTATAAGAGTGCCGGACAACTCTTCTATGGTGTTTAAAACAATGTTTCATTTTCGTAGTATGATGTATTAGCTCTCTCCCGTTGTAAAATTTACTTAACAATACTTTTCATAAGAAATTCATCAAAGCACAATAACAAACGTAAACATCGCACTTTAGGGTTACGTATCGTGAGTACGTTGGACGTACGCAAGTGTACGATGCAGATATGCCGTACACCGCTAGCAGTCGTGCCACGGTGGTGACGTCAGGCGCCGGGTCGATGGGCGCCACGAGTGACGTCACGGCGCGGGCCACGCCTAGGCTACCGCGGCACCTGCGGACGTATCGCCTCGCCACCTGCATCTAAACAATGGGCAGTGCCAAAATCCGCGGGTAGATGGCGCTAACGTCACACGTTCCGATAACAAAATCTACAAACGTAACTATTTGTTACAAAAAGAACAGTACTCGTTACAAGCGTATAGTTATTCGTTACCATTGAAATCTGTTCGCTCACCCACTTTGCCACGCTAACACTGAACGAATTGTCAATCAAAATAGCTAATATTGCAACAGAAAATCTTTGGCGAGCAATCAGTCGAGATATTTCTATAATTTGAAAGGCTTCTTCTACTACTTGTTACACAATTTGATCCAAGGCGAGACCCATTCCGCGACTTACAGTACTTTATACCAAACCAGATCAAAAACGACCATTAATCCGAAACCTTCACCAGTAAAAAATTTGCGTGTTTCCAATAGAAGCGGAGATAACGGTATTTTATTCATTATTTTTGAGAATTAATCTGCAAAACGGGTTAAGAAGTACAATAAAAATATCTAATAAAAATAACCATCTAAAATCGTGGAGCTACACAGAACGATATTAAAATTCGTCATGGATGTCTATACACATTACTCATTATCACAGAATATAATCATTTTCCGTATTGGTATTTGCAACAGACTAAGCTACAGCTCTACAAACCAGTCGCATTATCGCAGTTGGTGACTAGTTAGCATACAAAATGTCTTAAGAATAAAAAAGGCTCCGAATGTTTTGCTCCGTTTATCTGGCAATAGAGTTTGATGGAACCGATTAATCAGAGCGAAATAGATCAGAGTGGAGTCCTCTATGCGCACATAGCACTAATGCGAAAATCAATACTGACGCTGAAAACATTTAAATTACTAAAATAAAAGACCCTTTTCAGGTGTACAAGCAATAGTTTCCAGTTTCTGTATTTACTCACGTGAACTATGATTTCAGTCATGAGATACAGAAAATTCAATGCTCCATTGACAGCCAAACGTATTTATTATACTGTCTTAGACCGTTCTCATACAAAGAAAGTTTACTTTCATACACTATGGATGGTCGTATGTGAGATTGATGATCAGTGTGTGTTACAACCTCAGTTTTACTCTGAAAATAACATTGCTATTAATATTTATCCAGGAGTTCAAACTTGGGTATCCGTTACAATCTCAGAAAAAAATGGAGATATACCATTTTTAAACAGATGAGTTCTGAAAGTATAACATGGAGAGCCACTAAGTCATTTTGTGACCTGAAACCTGAGCAGCTAGTAAACAACTTTATGCTTTGAAGCTTTATGAATTCTGAAACACTCTGATTATAGGTAACGAATATTAAGATGAACGAATTGTTGACTATGACGATTTAAATTTGTTATGTGATCACATTGAGATCGTAGCTTAGAATAAGTAACTTCGGCTTCATTAACTTGTGATACGGTAAATATGTAATTATGTTAAAAAGTTCAGAGCTTTTCTCATAACAGAAACTAGTAAATAGAGTTTTATACCCCATTATACAAGGTGGACTTCAAGGGCACAAAAGACCACGTGTGCTCATACTGAAAGGAAGGAAACTTGGTTAAACGTACAGTCGACATCGGGTCATTACAGATGGAGCTTACGCTTGGATTGTTTGGGGTAGGATGGAGGAGGAAACCGGCCGTGTTCTTCGAAAGGGACCATCCTGACATTTGCCCGATTTAGGAAAACCACGGAAAACCTAAATCTGGAAAGCGCTCTTCCGAACAGCGAGTCCAGTGTGGGGTCATATTGCCCCCATTCCCTTTTACTTGAGATTGTTTCAGCAAAACTCGATCATCACTGACGGCTGGAGTAGTACTGGAAGACAGGGTACTGGCCTTTTTGTACTTCTCGGGAAAAAGCAGTGCTGCACAGGGCCATGCCAATCACGCGTTACTGTAGGGTTAACTACTTGCACAAACACCGGAAACTACTATTGTAACAATACAAGTTGAATGATTTATTTGTGGGTCTTTCGATTGTAAACAACAATAGCGTAGAAGATTTACATTCAATCTTACTGTTCTGCAAACGTATCGATGAATTTTAAAAATTATGTGAATGATGCTATGGAAATAAAAATTGCACGGTATGAACAATAAATTCTTTTTTGAACATTCTGTACTTCCTTAGTAATTTGCTGAGTAAGTATTGTACCTCCAGGAGACCAACAATTTTCTAATGGACTAAGGCGTAAAAAAAAATAAAGAATCATGAAATAGGCTCTTATCGAATGCTGAGGTGTGTATTGTATTTTTTTATGGAAAACGTTTTCTAGTTTGGCACGTGAAAGGTTTATACCAGGCAGGTGCTTGGCGACGTAGAATAGTGGCATACATTTGACTTTGGGGTTTGAAGAAATAAATTCCACAAGTGGCATGGTGTGTTATCCAGTGCCTTAACGGTTACAAAAACGCGAACGAAAGGGGCTACTCTTCGGTTATAAATAACAGAAAAATCTCTAAAAATAATGATTACCGCCTTAACTGATACTGAAAAATAAATTGTATCACCACATCACACCAACGCTTATTTATCAGTTCAAACAAGTTCACAGTTACGTAGCAAACGTATAAAGAAGCGAGTGAAGGAGCCGGCCTTCCTCCACAGTCAACCTCTCACGCGTCCGCGCGTTCGTAGCAGCATTCCATTCCTTGCCGTGAAGCTGCTCGGTCGTGCTCGGCTCAGCTCGGAACGAAGCGGCCCATTCACTGCTGCAACCGGCGGCAGGCTGTTCCCACCGTCGACCCGCACCCCCCTTCCAACACACCAGCCGCTACTTGGACTTGAGGGGGAAGCTAACAGGCGGCGGGAACGGCGCCTAGCTATTTTTGGCTCTTGCTGCGCCAACATGACGCCTCCTTACTCCCAACAGCTGCACATTGACACGCTCTTGCCTTCTCTCTCTCTCTCTCTCTCTCTCACTCACACACACACACACACACACACACACACACACACACACACACACACACAGAGAGAGAGAGAGAGAGAGAGAGAGAGAGAGAGAGAGAGAGAGAGAGAGAGAGAGAGGAGGGGTGAGTAGCTACAACAGAATAATGATCTGCACTCTGGGAAGGAGTGTTGTACTTCGTTTCTCTTGCTCTTGCAAAGACAGGGTGGCAACGTCGAACGTGTGAAACGGGAGCACGCAGTAAGTGCTGCCGTTGTTTACACTCTCCGCTTTCCCGGAGTTCAGGTGACACCTATCGGCGCTACCCTTAGGTATAATTGTCGCTCTATAAGATGGATTACTCTTCACTTCTGATTGAGCAGAGATTAACGATTATGGTCACTGTTTCGTATTTATAAAATTCACAATACTACTGCTAAAAAATTCCTTGTTATTGCCGATCAAGGCCTTTAGCACTAATTTTGCAACACTAGAAGATACGAGTGCGCTTGAGTAAAGTGAAAACTATTCCTCATCAATAGCTAGTAATGCAATACTTTGTGGCTTAGGTTACTGTTTCTACGGTATGGTTCCTGGAACACTTAAAGTTTTAAACTATGTTGGGCGAACATACAACTAGCATCAATTCAAGTCACTATGAGTACGGAGATTTTACTATAACTTGTCATAAATTAGCACATTAACAATATTTAAATTTAACGAACGTTTCTCAACGAAGAGAGAATATTCGATAAGTGACGATCCTAGTAGTTTTGAAATGTTTATTAAACAAGCAAATAAAATACTTCTATGTAACGACTGTATCTCCAGTAATGGTTGTAATGTTCTGTTTGAGAAGTATATATTGATTAGAATGTCATTTGAGACATTAAGCATTCGTAAATTCAGCGGGGAGTATTCTAACACGTTACAAGTTCCATTATCTCTCTCTCTCTCTCTCTCTCTCTCTCTCTCTCTCTCTCTCTCTCTCTCTCACACACACACACACACACACACACACACACACACACACACACACAAAGTGCGTTTTTTTTTGTAATTACCGTCGCTAAAATGTACTGAGTATTAAATGACAAAAATGGGGAATGATAAATTAACATTGCTGAGGATACGGTTGGGATGAAAAAGCGGAAAGTAAATTCAGGTGATATCGAGAACAAGAAACTCATCAATCTATTCAATATCATACGAAGACGCGCCGTTGTGATATTCGTTCTGTAGCGTAGCAGTTTTAAACTATTCGCGGCGTCATATCAGCTTACACGCCGGCATTCAGAGCGTGAAAGTTCGCAGAGGTGGCGAGCCGTATCTATTTGTGCATCGGTCACGTGACCGTCTGGCAGGGCAGGGAGTGCGCGCGCAACATCCGACGCTCAGCTGGCGTGACGTCACGACAAACATGGCGCGCGCGTGGCTTGCCCTTCAATGGAAGGCTGCATGTATACAAAAACACGTTGCATAACGGCAGTATGTCCCCATAAGAGTATACGGATAGTATTTAAACGAAAGCTGTAGCAGCAAGCACAACCTTCGCAGTAACGAAGACAGTTATTTAACTCTTTATAGGCACTTCATTAAAAGCAATCAGTGAGTAGTGTCAAGTTTCGATCTCCTAGCAGTTAAAGATGCAAAACTACTACACAATTTCGAATGTTTTTACGTTCCTATTTACTGTTCCAAAGCAAGGACTCTTATCGTTGCTCTAATAGTTTGAATTACAGTTAAAAAATAGGGTAATTATGTTACTGGAAAATACAGTTTTCCTCATAATTATTGTTATGTACCAAGTCAAGATAAACAGGGCTGTAAAAACTTGAGTGGGTGGGAAGTCTTTTAAATGTAAGTAGCAGCCATTGCACTGGCGGCCATAACGCGATGTTCACGGAGTACGGGCGGAGCGGCGGCAGCAGCGCCGCCAGCGGCCGCCTCCAGCAGCTGCGTTTCGCGCGCTGCCCGGCCGCCCCTCCAAAGCCCCCTCCATCGCGTCTGGCTGGCTCTGAGCACAGGGGACAGCGCCTGGCGCGCCGTAGGCTCTGGAATGCGAACCGCCGCTAGCGTTGAGTACTACCAACCTTAGCCCACCACGTGGCCGCTCCGCAGCACGCTCAAATCTTTGGACCCGCCAACGCTGTGCCTTTGAATGAGGCATTTCAATATCGATAACCTGTTAAACACGTCCTTCGTTATCTACATGCAACATGATACTCCCGGAATAGCGGCTATGCCCATTAGCTGGAAGAAAGGTTTTAAACGGTAAAGTTCCTACAAAGTATATACGACAGCTATTATGTGTTTCTACTCATATGTGCAGAGCACAAAACAGCAGCTATATTGTAGTAAACATACATGCGTTATAAAACGGTGGCTTGTTACGTGGCAGTTACATAGGTAAGACCACCGACAATTAGCGCCGATTTCGCGGTTCCTACGGTGAACTCAATGACGCATACTGGGCCAATAATTAAAATGCTATGCAAATTATGTTCATCGAGTGTTACATTCGTTGCTGTCGAAAGGCATCGAGTTCGTTAATATGGCTCAGCAATGGTACGAAAGCGTGCCACATGATGGCCAGCACATGACAGGGGCATGCAGCTGACTGGTATCAATGGCGCCAAGTGTGGGAACGCCAGTGTCGCAATGCCGGGCCTGACGTCAGGCCAGCCACAGCTGACCACTCAGCCGTTACGTAACGGCTTCCCGCTCAGAATCATCCCATGGACTAAGCCGAATGGAGGTGTGGCGTCCGGGTATCATGAAAGGTCTTGCCTTCACTATCAGGAGGGAATTTATCGTTGATCAAATCTGCCTCACTAACACTTCTCCGTTTTCGTATTATCTCGTATTAACGCCTGCAATCACTTGCTAACATACCTTCCTCACGAAGTTTGTTTTGATTTGCCCATGCCTACGGATATCTGCTATGAGGTGCTAAATTTTGCCAAGAAATACTTACCATTCTTCGAATCTTCTGCCGTTAATCTTCAAAGTTCATCGGAAATTAAGATAATTAAATAATATAGATCTACTGGAAACAAGTGCGAAAATTAGTATGCCTCACAAATACAACGCTAGTTGCTGAAACTAGGCATTCTCCTGAGAATCTGAAAGTTGATAGCTTTTGTAATGCGAAAGAGGGGCCAGGGTTTTTCCTCTTACGTTTATGAAATGAATGAGGATTCTGTCACAGCAAAACGAGACAAATACATAAAAATGGGTTATCTCGACTAATCGTGCCAGCTTTATTATTTAAAAGCGCGCAGCATAAAAAGATCTCTAAAGTGGGCGAGGCGTCCATTTCGGATGCACAATTACACAGTTTCATACTACACATGAGAAATGCGACGCTGATTCACATTATGCAATGTATGATGTAATACGAGATGTTATAACGATACTTTAATTGACGCACTGCGTAATTTTACATGAAATGATGTCATACGACGATGATATTAATTCATTAAAGAGAACGAGATAAATTGCATTGCAGTGTAATATACCTTGCGGCATGATATGACATTCAGTACAAAGTGTCTTGTTACATGGCAGACCGCGACAGGGCGCGATTTCCACCGCGCGTTGCTAGCTCGAATAGGACCGAGCACCAAGAGCGCACTTCTGCCAGAATATTTTATCAGCCAACAAGTGGGCAGCCAGAGGCTGGGGCACAGCTGGCGCCGGCCGACCTTCGCCTCTGACTCACCGGCCGCGAGTGACGCGTCGCCCAGTCACAGTCACGTCACACTACGATTAGCCCACCATGGCGCAACATTACCAACTTACCCAAGCATACGTTCAAAAGTTCATGAAGTACCAAAATCTTTGCCATAATAGAACGCGAACAAGCCAGTATGTTGTCTTAGCATTCAGTATAAAATTGGCATCGTGGGCCGCAGACAGGCATGGTAAACTTAAGAAATAAGCACAGGCTATGCTATGCACAAAGCCTTTCCCAAGTATTTAAAAGCATACACACATATAGGAAGAATAAAGCTGTGGCCATATTTACTTTTAATGCGAATATAAGTGTGTATAATGGTATTCGTTTTTTCTTTAAATACCGCTTGCCGGCAAATTGATAAAAATCCGACAACTTTTAGTTCACCAGTGAGAACATGTAAGAGCCGCAACGTGCACAAGCAAGCCTCGTTCTCGCAGTTTTGCTGCTTGCGGCAGAAGTGTTTCTAGAGAGTGTGGTGATCGTGTGGCATTTTTGGCTGTTTGGTCCCAGCTGGGATCGTGTTCCGCCTGCCTAGTTGTCTTTTTAGGTGACGCCACTGGCAGACTTGAGCGTCGGTAGTGGTGATGAGGTGATGCTGTGGAAGACAACGAATAGTCCGAGCGAAGAAAATCTCCGACCCGCTCGGGAACCAAACCCGGCCCCCCTGCATGGCATTTTGTTTAATACTACTTGATTATTCCCCATGGCAAGAATGTCATTTTTTATCGAGAATAGCATTTTTTTAGTGCCGTCACATTTCTTGCCGTCGAACGTCATGACGACTGTACTTGCCACTGTAGTATTTATTGTGGGCGACACATTAAGAAAGGAATGTTCTGAGCATATAAATTTTACTAGTCAGAAGCACAGTCAACGTGGATCTTGTAGCGTTGTCAGTTAGTCGGCAATGCGAATGCACGTGCTGTGGGGAATAAGGAGAGCACACAAGGGAGATACTGTGGTAACGTTCAAAACTAAACACACAGTAAAAACTGTGGGATCATGGAACTATATAAACTGATACACGCCTTAGCGAAGAAACTGACAAAACCAGTACGAATCTACAAATGTGTATTTTTGTAAGTACAAAAGAAAGTGATTAAGTCACGAAAGAAACTCCTAGTACGGTTATACGAAACTATGCAATGTCTCTCTCGCGGGGAATTTCGCGAGAAGCCACACAGCAGGCTAACGCCGGGGCGGCGTAGACGGCCACAGCTCGCGCCAGAGCTGGGTACGGACCCGTCGGCAGGGCAGCCAACTTCAGAGCGCGTCAACCGAGCACTCCGTCTTTTCGTCTGTACGACATCTCGAAAGTTTTATACCGGTATTAATAATAATAATAATAATAATAATAATAATAATGTGAGACAATCAACTAATCGACGCAACGAAGGATTTATCAACTGCCTTACTATCAGGTAATATATCTTAATGAGATAGCATTTTGAGTGGAAAGGCGCCATTGCCGCGAATTACTTCTATCTAGATAAGCAGCAGCACAAAGAATATAACGTAGCTCGATTCGCTTATTTCCACTGAGAAATAAGCGTTCTGCCACTATATGTAGTACAGCGCGCGTGCAAAAAATGCCAACTATACCTGTTGATACTATAAGAAGGCACTTTTAAGTGGCGAAGCGCCAACACATGAGAAGTCAACCGGCGGCATAGCTTTGCCGGAGCCGGCACGGAGGCTGCGTGCATTCCTGGGTCCGGCGGCAGCGGACATTCCAGCCGCATGCCGTCAGCCACAGCGCCACTACAGGCGGTACGACTCAGCACCCACGTCGACACATACACGCCTCCGCCTTTCTTGCTTCCGTCTTCCTTGTTGCACGATTAGCCGTTGACGCATGTGTCTGATTACTTTACTGGTTCACGAAGCCGCGTGGACGGCAGGATCTACGCAGAAATTTCCATTCCGCATATGGCAGTATGTAGCTGCACAATGATCGGAGCAGTACTGTACTGTCTCCACGCTATCTTTCTGTAACTCAGGAACGACAATATTTGTAATAATATAGAGCCGAAACTGTACTGTCCGATGATGCCATTTTTAATTCTAAAGCGACTGACAGCAGTCACTAGTTCTGCTAATGCGTCCCATGATACTACTTTTAATTCCACAGCAACGTACAGCGGTCACTAGTTCTGCTAATCCCTTTAACGTCTCATCGCCTAACTTGGTTATCTACAAGCCACTGAAAGTATCAGCAGATCTTACAATGACATTTGGCCTACGAGGCAAATGTACTCTCAACAACGGTCCCTCTAGCGTCACTTTAGACCGAAACACACAACGAAATGCTTCTGTAGTGTGAATTGATGGGAATTGCTGGTTTTGTGTAAGTTTATGTATCGGTACTCTCTCTCTCTCCCTCCAGCTCTTTGGCCGCCCTATACACAGGGTGAGTCAAACTTCGAGCATGTGTAAATTGGAGTGACTAATACTTTGAACAGGAACCTATGGTCGGAAATGTCATCCAACGAGACTATTGCCACTAATTCGATATTTTGAAAGATCTCTCTTCTACAGCAGCCTCTTTGCTTTCCTTATTTTGATTCAAAACATAATTATTGTTACGCAAGGAACTTCGTACTTTAGCAGTAAATAAATTTCACTTGGGCATACGTGTTTGTATTACTGATCCCTTATTTTATGGCGCAAATACATCCCTCCTGTGACGGCGATCCCCGCCAGCAAGACTCAGCACAGAACGTGCAGTAACAGATTTGTTTCACAGTATAATAGTAGTAGTAGTAGTAGTAGTAGTAGTACTGATAGCAACGTTGGATGAGATTTGCGGATATAGCTTCCTGTTCAAAATTGCACTCCTAGATAAATGCTATAGATTTGAATACCCCTGAACAGATATGATACATTTCAATACCAACACAATTATAAGTTTTGATTTTCTTTCACTTAGCTACTAGTTTCTACACCTCAAGTGTTATCGTCACCCCTAATCAATGACAACCATTCGGTTTATATATATATATATATATATATATATATATATATATATATATAATCGAAGAAGTGGTATTTAAATGGGATTGGCAGTTCTTGGTTTCCATGTGTTTACCCTTTGCATGTGGAAAACGTGTGTAACAGGATGGGCGTAAATGATATGGCCTGAAGATGGACTAACTCCAGTCCCACACTCCATGATAGCATGGTGCTACTTCTACACCCTGTATAGGGCGGCCAGTAACATGCCTTTCGAAGAATTATTTCAGACCTCTGATTCCACATTTTGGAAGAAAAGGCATGGTCTATAACGGGGAAAAACAAATCTGGGGCATAAAATGTGATACTTTAAGAGCCATGCACTGCTAGGTGCTCAGCCCCCAGTGTGTTGGGGTGGCGAGTGTCGCAGTGCGGCTCCCGCCCGGGCAGAGCGCTCACCTCTGACCTTCGCGGCCCCGGCTGAGGGCTGCTGCACACTCGGCTGCAGCTGCGCCCCTTCGCTGCTCCGCTCCCGACTTCCTTCCGGCGGCCTTTGTCGGCCGCGCACAATTCACATCTCCCGCAGGTGTACTCCGCCATGGGAACGCCAGCCGCAGACAATTCGCGCTCTACAAGCGTGCAGCCGTTACGACGCGACCACGCTATAATACTTATGCAGCCTGCAGCTCCCGCCTTCAACGCAACGATTCCGCAAGAGTTGCAATAATTATGAGCCTACAGTTTTGGAGTGATTTGCACAATATTTAGACGATAACTTAGTCGACTAAGACGGCAAGACTGTTTTAGCTATTCTTGGTGTTAAATGTCACTCAAGCAAGATTTAACACATACACGAAAGGCTGATCCATCTATAGTGAACACTACCTGAATAGTGATACTACGTACTACAGTAACTACTCTCTAACACTATATAAGAAAAGCCTACATTACGCCGTGACTAACTCGACTTGTGGAATACTGAAAATCATGAACAATGAAAAGCCGGCCGCAGTGGCCGAGCGGTCTGCGGCGTCACAGTCTGCGCGGCCGCTACGGTCGAAGCTTCGAATCCACCATCTGGGGCATGGATGTTTGCGTTGTCTTTAGTATAAGGTAGTTCATAAGTAGTTTGTAAGTTTAGGGAGTGATGACCCCGAAGGTAACTCCCTTAAGCTATACAAACATTTGAACATTTTTGAACAATGAAAATATCAAAGTGGAAAGGCTCAAGTGCGTACCGTCCATAGGAAAAACAGAGTACCGTATAGGGATTTTTCGAAGGAATCTAAAATAACATAAGACACAGATAGCGAAAACATAATTTTACTGGATGTGGCAAGGAACAGGAAGAAAAACACAATGATGATCCTATACACAAATCGAGTATTTATGGTAGATTTACCCCACGGAAGAATGCATCATCCTACACGAAATCAGTAAGTAGTAGTTTCAATGAGCCAAATACACCGGAGGTAGAACATGCTCTTTTAATGAGACACCGAAATAACACAGTATTCAATCCGGAAAGAAAGTAACGACCAACGATTATTTTAAACAAGGTATGTCAATACCATAGAGTACACACAAAGTCCAGAAAAGTGACGATACGTAAGTTGCACTGGAAAGTGTGATTCCCACATAATCACTATACAAGAGGTAATTCAAAATTACAGCGACAAATTTCAAGGGGGGAGGGGTGTAGAGGATAATTAGTAGATCAAATTTTACATACGAACCAATGTTCTGAAATGACGCTATTGGTACTTATTTAATTTTGGTACTGTGAAACAAATGTGTTACTGCACGCTCTTTGCTTTCCGTATTTTAGGAGGAGGTGGTACTATGGCCTGACACAGGGATAAACAACAAATTTGGACTCTTAATATTTGTATCTTAAAAATTAAGAGTAGCTGTTTGAACACATCTCTTCTGGTCAAGTGCTCACAGCTCTTAAGGTACGCATTTCAGCAACCATCTTGACTGGGCACCCCCCCCCCCCCCCCCCCCCAAGTAAAACAGAATAACTGCCAAAAAAATCATTCAATGACAATTCCAGACATGAGTTCCTATGCAAAACTTTACTTTATCCAGAAACAATGAGTCTCCATTACATCTCTTCGTTGGTGTAATTTTAAAATGTCCACGTTCTGATAAGACAGCACTATCAGATGGTACTGGCGCATGAACGTATTAAAGTGAATTGTACGAAATATAAATGTTATTGGAAACAAGTGCTCTACTCCAGAAAAAGTAGGTATATGGTTAGGTACAAACGCCTGCCACTACCTGTGGCGTTTCACAAGAGCGGCCGCGGACGCCTCCAGCGCGGGCCCGTGCGCAGCAGCTGTTCCCGCCGACCTTGAACCGCGTGGAAGCAGCTGCGCGAGGCTCAAAAGGGAACGACCAAAACCCACGCCCCAATACAACAGGCACCAGTGCGAGCGCGTCCCAAGGAGTCAAAACTGATTGACAATGGGAACGTTACAAAATTAAAATTAAGAGGTCGCCCTCAAAAATAATTACGTATAGTTATGAACAGAATCTGTGTTACTCAGGCTTTTGCACGGATTGATTTACTATTCATATTTTCAGCAGTCCAAAGGTGCGTGTGCGTGGCGGAGGGTACCTAGTACCACAGCTAGTCACTCACATTTCCTGTTCCACTCCAGTACGTAACGAGGGAAAATCGAATACTTGTATGCATTTGTACGTGCCTTAATTCTCTGATCTTCGTGCTCTTTAAGAGAAATGTAGGTTGGTGGCAGTAGAATCGTTCTGCAGCGTTTCTCGAAAAGATCGTTGCAGCGACTCCCATTCGAGTTACCACAGCATAACAGCTGCACTTGCTCACTGATAGGACCTGTTTGTTGTCATTGTTGTCTTCAGTCTGCAGGCTGGTTTGATGCAGCTATCCACGCTACCCTGTCCTGTGCAAGTCTCTTGATCTAACAATACGTACGACAACCTACATCCTTTTGAATCTGCTTACTGTATTGCCCCCTCCCCCCGTTTGCCTCAACGATTTTTATCACACACATTTCCTTGATGTCTCAGAATGTGTCGTAGCAAACTATCCCTTCTCTTAGTCAGGATATGCCAGAAACTCCTTTTATCCCCCTCTTCTGTTGAGCACCTCATAAGTAACGTGATCTACCAATCTAATCATCATATTTCGAAAGCTCTCGTCTTTTTCTCTGAACACTCTAGCGTCCACGGGCCTATCAGTAACAAACCTAACCGCCAGCCTCTGAATTCCTTTTACTTCTTCCTTTAAACCGATCTGGTGTGTATACCAAACACTTGAGCAATACTCAAAAAGGGATCAAATAAGCGTTTTAAATGCGGTCTCCTTTACAGACGAATCACGTCCTCCCAAAATTCTCCCAATGAACCAAAGTCGACCATACGCCTTCCCCAGAAGGCCAGAACGCTACCACATTAGCTACACGAACAGATGCTGTTACCCTTTTACTTATCGATACATATTCCATAAGTGTACTTAGCGAATATATATATTCTAAAATCCGATAGCCCTTGTTAGACCTGGAACAACTGTGATTTGTTTTGAGCAGGGACCAACAAGGTTCAAGAGAAATAAACTGGGCCAATCTAAATATAAGCTTTAATTACGACCTAACATTTTTGTTAAACTCTAAAGTAATATGTATTGAAAGATCTATCACAATAGAATCTTTTAGTAGAATAATAAAATCTGCTTGCATCAATGTGATTTTATAGCGTTAATCTTATTTAAGTTAGGTAATCCTAGAACAAATACTGTTGCTCTAAGCTAAACTTTAAATCGATTTCTTGTTAACTAAAGAAGTTGTGGCGAAAATACCGAATACTGGAAAGCGATTTCCGGAATGTTATCGCACGACTCAACCCCCCCCCCCCCCCCAAAAAAAAAGCCCACGAGATTGATTCCATAAGCGTTCAAAACACCACGAGAAAAATATATTTAAAATGGTATCTATGCTACACACTTCCGTCATCACCAGTGAAGTTTGTTATGTTATCCTGGTCACACAGTACGACTGACTGGCGACGTAACGAGGATTCAACCATTTAAAATGAATAAAAGTTCGAAACTGTATTTCTTTCGTTTACCATCGCGCAGCAAAGGTTGGGGACGACTGATATGAAACGGCAGACTAGCTCAATTTGCATTTTCAATGTTGACACGGAACCAAATGTATCCCATTGTCCCTCTCGTTTCCTATGTTTTTAATTATTTGCTTGTTTAGTGGCCACGCGAGTGTGGCCGTGCTCTCCCAGGAGCCTTACTGCAGAGCGCTTATGCTCCCCATCGGAGGTTCGAGCCTTCCCTCGTGTGTGTGTGTGTGTGTGTGTGTGTGTGTGTGTGTGTGTGTGTGTCTCGACCAACTGGTTTGTAAACAATTGAAAATCTGGTGTGGAGCCAAAGAAATTGCCCTTACAATCAAACGGCCAATAATTTTCACCTTCGTGAAATTGTTTGTTAAAGTAATTTCTGCTGAATCTCATCAGCATCTCCTACAAAGCCTTTCCAACAACGAATGATCGTACAGCGGCGCATCAACAAGCAAAGGAGCTAACGCGCAAGCCGTCCTCCAAAACACTATCAGACGGAGCGACCCATTTTTCAGAGATGCATTGACCTATACACGAGAGGTCGGTTACGGAAAAAGGGGAAAAAGTCTGCGCGGTGGTGCGCGCCGGAGTGTGCGGCGACCGTGAAATCGATTGGCGGCGCCGGCGCCCGTCCTCACAGACGCGCCGCGCCGTTTCAAAAATACATGCGCGGGGGACGGACGGAAATAGCGACACCTCTGGCCGGCAAAAACCCGTCGCCGCGACGTCGCCTGTCCAGCGGCGGCACCCGAGTCACAATTATATACTCCGATTCAACCATCACTGGCGTGTAGTTCGTACAAGTAGAAGGTTGCGGTCAATTAACATTGATTTTCGGGTGATTACAGTTACTCAGCAACTTTAAGAGGTGGGAGTGGGGATTTCCACTTTGGAGTGTTACTTTATAGTCAGCAGATGAACATTAACAATTATATCTATGAGGTATCTTTAGTATCTGTGTTAACAGAATTTTCAATGTATTTGGATTGGCATTTTGCAAGAAACTGTTTCGGTTAAATTCATCTTTGTCACAGTTGTACTCTGTGATCCAAAATCGAGGAGAAGGCTCTAGAAAAGTTAAAAACTTGAACAAGAAATGTAAAATTTTTAATGTTTTGGCGAGCTGTGCGCCTGTCACGCGCTGTTCTACTTAGCTGGCAATTGGATGAACTTAAGTCTCGCTCCAGTAATTGTGTATAATTTAATGAAGTTTGAAAATTTAAACAATCAGCATTTCCTTCCTTTTCGATTTTTGTAACGACCCAGTACAGATATTTCCAGTTTCAGCTTCACACTTTCGTTGGCAGTGCAAGAGCAAGGGCGAATTGTTGGCGGGCGCAATGGCCAAATAATGTCGCAATAACCAAGCACGTAGCGGCACTGAGATTGGCGACCATGTTGAATTTACGACATGTTATACGAGCTAGGCGTGATTAAAAATTAAGAATCAATCACAGCTCTCTCCAATAACTGCGTCGTTGTGTGAAGTAACATCTTACTTATATCCGAAATTCGGGTGATGTAAGCAATGTTTCAATTACAAATTCTGATATAAAAGATTAACTGATTCCATTCAATTTCAAGAAAAATAGAAAAAATCATGGTTTTTCAACTTACTGTCCATTTTATCATTTCATTAAAGTAGTACTTTCTGGCAGCTGCCAAGGATAATATTAATTCTGAATTTCACGTTCGTAAAATTTTGCTTGGACAAATTTTTGGTCGTAAATTGTGTCATTTCAACAAATAAATTATAATTTTCTTTTGTGAATGGAAAAGTAATTCAAATCTGCATTCTCGTGATATTAAATGATCGAAACGAATATTACAGTGGCAATGTATTAAGCGTGTTCCTATTACGTGGGACTACATAACGAGGACTAGGACTGTCAGCCGCATAGCTTTCTACTTCACGCCACTTTGGTAACTTGTGCATCCACGATGAGGAAGTGATTTCGGAAAGCACAAAAACGCAGGTTGAGAATCGAATCCGGGAGCCCACGTTCGAAGGCAGCCACGCTGACCGCCAGCTGTGGCCACAACAAACTGCGGAATATAGGTCGGAGAGAACACGCCATGTCGCGTGCTGAAGGACACTCGGCGAAACTGCCCCGCCAGAAAATAGACATTGCAAGGTAACGAGTCGAATCGAGAATCGACACATGGGTAGAAAGCGCCAAGGTTTCTATATACAAATCTCCTGTTTCCGATTTAACAGTTAAGGCATTGAAGGGTATCCACGAACGGAAGAAAAACGTAGCAACTTCGTTAAAGTACGAAATATTTCTTCGGGTATACTTCCACTAGTACAGATATTACTGCAACATGTTACACACGCCGGCCGCGGTGGCCGAGGTGACTGAGGCGCTCCAGTCACGGTCAGCACGGCCACTACGGTCGGGGGTTCGAATCCCCCCTCGGGCATGGATATTTGTGCCGTCCTAGTTCGTAAGTAGTTCATAAGTAGTTTGTAAGTTTAGGGACTGATGACCCCGTAGTTAAGTCCCATAGACTATACAAACATTTGAACATTTTTTGTTACACACGTGCTAAAGTCATCGGAATAGCGACACTGGCTTGTTTATAGACTTTTTTTCGAAATAGTCTCATGAAACCAAAATATTCAACATTTTGTCTATGGAGACTTAGTTCTGTCAGCGAACTTTCCCTACGTTGCACTGTTGGCAAACACACACACACACACACACACACACACACACACACACACACACTTTCTTAATGTTACCTTCAACGGCGTTATCAGTAGTCAAGATTTGAAAAGTTTTATTTATTAACCGAAAAGGTAATTGGTGTCCACTATAATTCAATAAGGCAACGTACCTTTGACTTGTGATTCCAGCCACTCTGCCTACGATGTCTTTAACAGCCATGTCAACCATTATTCTTCCCAATCGTTATTCATCAATCAGAATCAGTGAATACCACATCCAACCGATCTACAGAAACGATGTCCGATCTCAGAATCCATAGTTTTACAATAGCGCAGTGCAAGGTGCTGATATCATCCACATTGCAGCGTACGACAAAGCTATTCTTTGGGTGCCCATATCTTGAGCTCTATTGTTCAATGTCATGTTTTATGGACAGCCGTTGGCTTACCCATAATTTATGTCATTATCGGACGAATATCCGTACCGTATATATCCTACAGTAAAGGGAAAAAATTTGGTCTCTCTTTGAGAAAACCACGATTTTTGGGAATCAAAAGCAGGAGTCAGGAGAAAAAAAAATAGCTTCTATTAAAAGGATGTCATACATTTATTCCGTATTTTCATGAGATGATAGAGGATAATTTAAATATTTTTTACTATCTTCATCCCTTTCCAACATCCACAAGTTCAAACTTTCCGTACTTAATCTGCCAGGAAGTTTCAATTTGATAATCCTTTTGAAGTTCCCAGAGCATGTAGCACTACATGGGCAGGCAAAGGCGGCGCAAGTACTGGCGCTGTACAGCCGTTGGCGAGAAAAACTGCGAGTCCTGATACTACCAATGGAGCCCGTGTACCAAGAAAACTGCTTCATCCGACACGTTGCCACTGTGCTACATTCCGATTGCTCTGGCAGTGTGCCTGCTACATACGCTTGAGCAACGTATGGGTCGGCAGTTACGAACTGCCATATGTAGATACCACCACTGTACCGGTACCAACTTCTACGCTTTACAGATCATGCAAACATTCTACCTCTAAAAGTTCTGTCAAGTTAACTAGGGGTTCCAACACCTTTGTTTTTACCGTGCTTCAACCGCTTTTCATAAATAATCACGCGCACGCAACAAGGTAGCGATCAGTCTAACGGTTGACAATGGTCATACCTCTTGAACTGATACAGGTGTTTTACAACGCAATCATTCTCATATAATACACTCAACAGTCAGAGCTACAACTGCTTCCCAGAGGGGACCGGCAGCGCGGGAGGGTGTCGGGAGCGTGCGCGCGGTCCGCTCCATTCAGCAGGCGGTGAATGGGCGGCGCGTACAATCGCCAGCCGGCCGCTGCCCCCACTATCTGCTCCAAACAACGGCGATAAGCCGGCGCCGCCACACACCAATGATTGCCCTATCATCATACAGCGGACCTCCTAGCCAACACAGCAACATCCACCGTTACAGCCATCGAGAGGCCAAAGGGAAGTGCACATTTCGCGTTGAATTGTCACATACACCCTTTAGCCTCAGGTGGCAGAAATTTCATGTATGAGATATACGTAAGCCAACAGGGATAGAGGAAGCAAATGCCAGCCGCAAATTTAAGGTAGCTGATAGGCAGAATCCCTTTCCTACTTGGAAAGCGCATTAGAAAATACCAGCAACATGAAAAATGGCATGGATTAGACTGGGAAAGAAAGATCCTTTTACTTTACACCCATGGATTTTGCCCAAAAAACATCTTATGGATTTGCACAATAAGAACTAAAAAAACACGTCGAATCCTAACAAAATGGAATTACTTTCAATTTATGGATTTGCAAATGTTTCAAATGGTTGTATAGCTTATGGGACTTAACTACGGGGTCACCAGTCCCTAAACTTACAAACTACTTATGAACCTGCTAATACTAAGGACGGCACAAATATCCATGCCCGAGGGGGGATTCGAACCCCCGACCGTAGTGGCCGTGCAGACCGTGAATGGCGCGCTGCAGTCCCCTCGGCCGGCTCTGGATTTGCCTCCCCGTTAAGTGCTAAAATAGGTTCAAGTCAGAAAAAGCACAGAAGGTAGGTAGAAGCATGACGGAAAAGAATTTTTATGAGGAAGGAAAGCACGTATGTGATTAACCAGCTCAAATTTTACTTATTCTGATCAATAATAAAATGATTATGCTAATTTATCTCACGTTGACAAACTCCTACATAACCAGGCTGAACCAGATGAAAATCAGTTGTAAGCTTAAAATTTCGTTCACGTATTGTGTTAACCTAAATAACATTTTCCCGCTTGCCAAAAATTTATTTTCGTCCAGATTTAGTTTTAATAATTTCCTGTAGCACAAGGAACTATTCTTCTAGTGTTACGGCCTCTTAGGACGAAGTGGTGCACCTTCATTAATTTTATCTCTTTTCCTACCAGAACCTCTTCATCCTCTCCTCTTCTGAAAACTTCAGTATACTTTTCTCTGGTCTGCTCCACTAGTGGTTTTCTATCCCTTTCCTGTATCCTTCCTGTGCCCTTAATCTGCTGCATATTGGACTACACTTGCTTCTCCACCTTTATTTCCAATTCCAACCAATCCTTTCCGAGGTACAACCCACTTTGTTCCTGTCTTTCCGCTAGCCCTCCCTGTTATTACTCTTAACTCTTTTTGTTATTCTGTCCATATTCATTCCAATTACAAGTGGCATAAATCTTGCTCATCTGTATTTGATTTCGCCTGATATTGTCCTCATGTTTTGGAGTTCTTCCCTAGGTTTCCGCATCCATCTCTCACCACCTCGTTTTGCGTCCAGTATTTTCTTCGATATTTTTTGCTTCCTTTCTGTCTCTGGTTATTCTGCACCATTTCTTCCTAGTGTTATCGTTTCAGCAGCATACAACACTACACTCCTCTCTACTCAGTTGTATGAACTTGTCAGACTAGAGGCGTCCCATCAAACATTTCTTTTAACTCATGTAATGGATCGCACAACTGAAAATTACTCCTAGGCAACAACCTCCCGTCGACCAAGATCGACGGAAGCGGGTATTCGGATTCTGGCGGACATGCCATACAGTGCGAGAAGAAAAAGGAGCAGTTCCCAAGAACCTCAAAAGATTCAAACTAAAAATAATTTCAGAATCGAAACTAAACACTGTACAACTCTTTCTGAACATGTGGATGTCTACTCAGCGTTGACTGAATAATTTGCCTGACGGATCTAGATGAAAGTAATATAGGATTAAACAGCTATCCTATGCTGAACATGACACACCGAGAACTAGTGGGGGAGATAGCGAGAAAGAACTTCATGCTTAGATCATAGCTTTCGAAGTTTTTATTTATACGAAATTGTGAACTTTCTCAGAGAACGCTCCTCTGCTCCATGAGTCTTCTCCGGGGCATGTACTCTTTCTCAATCATACAATCGTTTCCTGGACATTAATTGTGCTGCATGTAAACAGCGAGCGCGCCGGCGCGGTGCAGGGGCGCGTGGCGTCCGCGGCCGGCAGAGTCCTTTGTTTGGAGCGGCAGATGGCGCGGCGGCAGCAGCTGGTCGCCAGTTGGTCAGCCGGCCGGCCGCTCCCAAGGACACCGCTTCCAGCTCCAGCGGCAGCGCCAGGCTCCAGCTTTGTTCCAGGGCCCGCGCCCAGCCTCAAGGCCGGCTCTTTGTTTGGACCGCCACCGGCCCTTTGTCAGCTTTCCGCGGGCCAACCTGCCAGTTGGCTTTGTTCTCTGTGCCCAAATTTGCAGACGTATCCCATTAACAAGGGAGGATTTTCGGCTGTGAAAATAGTATTTGGGTGCAACTATAAACAGGTTCATTTCAATCCAGTGGTGAATGTCCTCCGTCTCGCTTTTCCATCAAAAAGGTCATAGATTGAAGAGCCATGTGCCAGTTTTGCAAGCTCACTTAGCCTAAAGACAACTCTCACACCAACGCCACCCACACTCCAACCTCAGGAGGAAGTGACCACGCGCACCACCAAATTACGCCCCAGAACGCATGGAGACTCTGGCGCGACATGGCGGGAAACAAACTACAACACTAAGGGACACTTACTTTCGAAGTTTACTAAGGCAACATATTTTTGCGTTGGCGTTTATACAGTGCTTTCCATTGTAAATGTATCAAAATTTCGTCGTTGGCCAGCAAAACTAACAAAGGGTTTCATCAATGTGTGGCCAAATTACTCGAAAGCTAGAATTTCGGAAACATAGGATGCATTTAGTGACTCTAAACAAGCCCGACATACGAATTTCACAGAAATACAACATGTTTCAGAAACATTTGTGATTTAGGGACTAAACTGCAGACATATCGGTCCCCACATGCAGCTCACAGAGTTGAAACACTCCCCTGGAAGACAAGTTTTGCAGACGAACAACATGACTAGACTTTGACGTCCCATTTGCAAGACATAATTACAAGCCCAAGACAAAATGTGGACTACCAAAAACAATTATATCAAAATACTTCTATGTGACTGTATAATGTAAGTACTTCTAGGTTAAACTAACATGTTCTACACGGCTACTGATTGGACCTACTATCCTTCACACGAAAATGTTTCGCAATATTTCTGAACACGGAATTCACTTGCAAGTAAGATTCTGCCGCCCCCCCACCCCACAAAAAATGAAAAAAGGTCAGTTCCTATGTAATGAGTGTTTCGAATCTAAGGTAACACTCAAGAGAATTATGCTCGCTAAGCTTGATTCCACAGCATAGTCACAATCTGTAAACAAGTAAAAACATTTTTCTACAAGTTCCTAAAAGTTACCAATTGCACATTGTTCATTTTATACTCTAGATTCGTTCCTGGAAACAGTTTTCAGGCTTTGCGTTTATTTATCGCCAACACAAATATGAAAATTACGTTCTAGCAATTCAGAATTAAATTTAGAGGAGGAATTATGTAATTTTAACATAAAATAATTTCGACTTTTATTGGGGGGCCATGTTCGTGTATTACAGAATCCTTAAGCACGCACTTGGCTGTGTTTTCAAGAGCGAGAAGCCCTCCCCCGCCTCAAGTGGGACTAGCGACCGCGTTGGGGTCGCGAACCACACTTTGAAAAAACACTGCTGAGAGTATTCAACGCAATTCACAACGTGACAAAAGCCTTTATAGGGAAAGATGTTTAAGTCAATTTTAGACGTACAAACGGCCGTCAGGCGCGTGTCGGAGGTAATTATGGGTACCACTGTAGCTTGCCACTTTTCCCGGTTCATTCACGGATGGTGCAAGGGAAATCTGCACAGTAGCTACGTATTTCTATAGTTGCTCCTGGAATGGAAAGAGTAAAGGATTTAATCCTTTAATGCGTAGTGTAGCCGATCAGCTACATACCTCATTTTTCCCCATTTATTAATCTTAAACCGATCAACATTTTACCACAAATTTATTTGTAACTTCTTCTATACGTAGTGTCACATCTGCAAGTAGCTCCTCCTGGAAATTATAAATTGCAGAGTGCTACTGAATCAGTTCGACAGTTAGCTGCATTGAGTTAGGAGTAACATATGCGTTTGTTTACTTTAGTATTCCTCCTTTGCCATGTAAAACATAGTACTATTGCATTATGAGTTACTTTCTCGAAAGATCAGAGGCATATAGACATATTTACTGCATCATATATATCATGGAAGCACTATGTAGCTGACCAGCTATTAACTTCTTGTTTCTAGTAGTGCATAATAATTTTATGAATTTTGTCAATATTTTTCTTAGTAAATACGCACTATATCCGTACATTAATCTTGGTAGTTTTTAAAGCTTCAAATAAAAAGTCATGCATTAAAGGGTTAAGGAATTTTCAAACAAAGCTATTGAGACGACACCATTTATCTCTCCACATTCAGCATTTTAGGAATTCAGACAAATTATTTTCCATTAAGTTGTGCATTCTAAGAGCTTACACACTCCAAAATCATCTATTAGTTTACGCTCTTGAAGTAATTATTCACATAATATAAACGTGACGAAAAAATGCATATTAGTGAGTATGACTTCAGAGCGGAGGACAATAGTGGCAAAGTTACTGCAAAGTGCAGCTAACACTATTCTAAGTAAAAGAATACACTGAGATTTCTTCAATTACTGTACAAGTTCCACGTCGTCCACCGTTTTACAAGACACACTCCATAAAATAATCGTAACTGATAACTAAATTCGAGCAAATGTAATGTGTGACCGTGTATTTAAGCAGATGGTAAGTATGGATGAGGAAACAAAGCGCTGATTTACATACTACTGCAAGGTTCGCTAGCTGTCAGATGAAAATGTTTAATTTATAACATTTTATATTAATGAATGAATGAGTTAAAGTTTATTAATATTTCTTTTCTTAGGCTTAATGCAATATATTGTTGAGGACTCAATCGCTGCCCAATTCAGATGCGGCCTCCAATGGAAAAAAGTTTCCCATTTCTGTCAAGGCGTCGTCATTTTAAGACGGTTCTTTAAACTTTGTGGGGTGGACCACGTGAGTATACGTGGATGTGGAAGTCTCAACTAGACCAGTTTCTTCAACAACGCTATGACAATCTTCTATGGGTAACACCTTTTCCTATTCCCGCTCTGTTAGTCTCATCTGACACTGGCCATCGGGTGTCGCGCGGTGACTCAGGCACACGTCACACGCCCCACGCGGCGGCGGCTGGCCGCTTCGGCGCTCTGCCAGCTGCCACCGTTACTTCCCGGACAGCAATAGCTCTACACACCCCACCCAGTCATCTGGGCTTTAACCGCGGAACTACACTCTTGTAACTGCCTGGCACAGGGTATGGGCGGAACAATGGACCATTTACTAATTACTGAATACCGCCGCTCACCGATGCAGCAGTATAACAGTTCCCAGTTTTCATTGCGAAGATTGATTTTGCCGTTGCCACTGCATTTTCACTTTCAATTTTGCATAGGCCTCAGCCTAGGATTCCGTGGTTTAATTCTCGGTTTTATATTAACTTTGATTAATTCGAGAATTTGCCAATCCTTCTGAAACATAGGCCACGAAATATTCAGTGTTTTCCCACAGTACAAAGGATACATAATTCGCATGCATAGCACTAAAATAACTAGTACAAGCGACTACGGGTTATCTATAAATAACGTCGACGGAAGACGTTTGTTCGATGTTGTAAACAAAGTGTCTTCCAAAATTTGATACACCGGTCATAAACTCAACAACTGCATCAGGATAGCAGCACCGCGGACCAGACCGCTGCTTAGTTGTGGTTATCTTTCGTGTTTCATCGACCCTGTTAAGAAAAGAGTTAAAACGAACATTACACTAATTTTAGATATCTGTATCGACTGGGCATCCGAATTCAATTAATTTTTTTCCGGCTTGATTCCAAGGAAGGAAGATTAGGGTTTAAATATCTCATAGATAGCGTAGTCATTAAAAGTCTGAGGTTATGCACGGATTTTTGGGTATGGTTGGGGAACGACATGCCCTTTGCCTGGAGTGAGTTTGGGAAATCAACACATAACCTAAATCTGGATGACCAGAGGTGGATCTGAGTGCCGCCCTCTTAAATGCGAGGCCAGTATGTTACCACTGCACCAATGAGCGAGGTGCTCAGTGGGTACACTTCAGCTATATATTTCAAAAAGGCAATTTCATGTATTTGCAAGAAAATGTCCAACATTTGGGAGGGATACACATACCAACGATCCCATTTACACGAAAGATTGCAGCTTTTGAATCTTTCTGCCTCGAGGAGCTTTATAATCCCTTACTATAGCTTATTGCACTATACAATACCGAAAAGTCAGTACAGCTACTGTTAAGATTACAAATCAACGTTTATTTCAACAACTGAAATGATTCGTTAACCCATTTAGTACAATTCAGATTCATTAATATGAACAGTACAACGGGCAAACTAAGCAACTGATTTGGAAATGGCTGCACAAAGCCATATCATCTAGACTTCTCCACCAATTCACCGAAAAATTGAGACACTTTCTCCCTAAACGTCGATAAAGCAGAGAATGAAAAATAAAAAGGTCTCGTATATTTATGGAGCGAGTCATATCGTTCAGTGGCGACAGGTAATTCCGAAATGGAACGAAATATTAAATAAGCAGTATGGAAGCCGAACGTCGAGACTTGGGGTGTACGTTCCCGCCGGAGGTTAGACTCCTCCCTTGGTATCGCGCGCACGGATGTGTGTGTGTGTGTGTGTGTGTGTGTGTGTGTGTGTGTGTGTGTGTGTGTGTGTCGTGTAAGTTAAAATAGTTTGTAGGTCTAAGGACTTTGTTACGCAAAGAGTCCATTCCGCCAAGTAATCACTGTCACAAACCTCGAACGAAATAATAATAAAAACTACAAACAATAATACGATAAAGATTATTCGGCATTGGCTTTAGGACAGCGGCTATTCTTCCGAAACCGATATGAAAGTTTAAATATCAACAAAATGTTGAGTGCTTCTGCTGTATATATTGCACTAACGGCTTGTGGGAGCGAGTACTCGGAACGTCAGTGGGAAGCATGGGCCGCGCTGACGGTTTGCGCAGAATCCGGCCGGCAGCTGACGCTCGTGTAGTACGGCGGGGCGTGGTACGCTCGTACGCAAGGGAGAGTGAAAGCCGGCGCCATCGACCGCGGAAAGGTCAGCAGACGCAGACGCGCCTCATCGACCCGGCGGCTGGCGGGATGCGTCGCCATGGCGACCGCCCACCAGGAAGACGCCGCGGCCGGGGCGTGGCGCTGCCCTCACCTGTCAGCGCCCAGCATTTCTCCCATCGTCTACCAAACTCTTCTTTTTATACCTCTGGTCCAGTGTTTTCAATCTTTCTAATATGTGACCCCTTTCACATTCCGACAACTCCTTCCAAATAAAAAAGTTCTGTTGACCCTTCTTCACCCCGCTCCTCACGAACATTACAGTTTGTAAAGTTTTTTTTTTTAATTTTTGTTTTTTGAATTTTTCAAAATAACTTGTGTATCATATTCTTTTACCTATTGTTTGGTTCCTGAAAACAGTCTTCAGGTTTTCAGTTCATAATGAATGTTACACAATGAACTCCGTAATTTCAACATTAAGTAATACAAAAACGTATGCCTAAATAAAATTTATTTATCACTAGAGAGTACAAGTATTTCCTTCCGCAGAGGCGAACACCCCCTCCCCCCAGCAAGACATGCGAGCCCCTGGGGGTCGCGATCCACAGGTTGAAAACCATGCTCTAGTGTGATGACTGGTTTGATGTAGCTCCCCACCTCCACCTTCCTTCAGGAATCTATACCCGTGTCCACACAGTAAATTTCATGTACATATAGGGGGTTACTTTTAAATGTTCCAGTAGTGTGTATCCGCGTTGAGAGCAGACCGGTGTTAACGAAGTGGGATGTAGGAAACCGTCTTTTTAGACAGATTGCCCGACTGATCAGCTCGTCCTTTAAATACACGAGACGTATTCGGTTCGAGCAAGGCATCGGCATATAAACGATTACTCTGCAATTCCAACTTAGCGCCTACCAAAGTGTTCATACGAAATTACTTGTGGACTACTACTCTACCGTTCTAGTCTCCAATTGCTCGCGAGGAAAACCCCTTAACTCTTGCCGTGGGAGCTACTATCTTATTTTATTACAATGACTATCTCTCCCTATGTAGGTGGCTGGAAATTAAATATTTTTGCATTCTGAGAAGAAAATTGGTGATATTACTTTTAAGAGAAATTGAGGCACCGAAAAGTGCCTTTGTTTTAATTATTTCCATCCCTAACTCGCGTATCATTTCATGGCCACTCGCTAATCTCGATCGCAATAATACAAAAGGAGCTACAGTTCTTTTAATTTCATGAATGTTCCTCGTCAATCATGTGGTTACTTGCTGCACAAGAAGAGTGCTTCCTCCATCCCTACTTACTATTTGTGTCTTGGAGGTAAATATTTAATTTAGTACAGCTTGCAAGTTCCAAACCGCTACCGCTTTTCGATGTGAAAAGATATTTTTCATTTATTGGGTACGGATGTAAAGTTAGCAACTTTACAGTATTTAGGTACTAAACTTTCACCGAGAGAGTGGTTGTGTGTGAAGGCCAAGTATGGAGATATTACGTGAGCATACTCAACGATACTGAGCTTGCATTGGAATTTATGAGTAAGGAAATCGACCGTGTACTTTCCAACGCACCATCCTGGAGCGATTAGACGAAATAACAGGAAAGATAAATGTGGATGGTTAGAGGTAAATTTTAACCACCGTCCCCCTGAATGTGCGTCCAGTGTGTTACCACCTCACTTGGTGTTAAACCGAGGAATTCTAATATATATCGTCTTATTTGGTGAGGAATTTCAGGGACGCATTGTAATCGATAACGTTACCACTATGTGTCATTGCAAATCTGAGAAACCGTGCGTCAATGAACAATATCCTATTCTTTGGCTACGAACACTGGTCTCCAGGTTAGTCTACGCTGTGCAAGACTGTCGAGGACAACTGTAACGCAAACCATTTTATTCTCCATGCACGGTGTTATTTTTCGCGCTTTCTACACCAGCTAGTATTGACGAGACGGCACGTGAGGCGGCGGCACTGAGGCAGGAAGGCGCAGCCTTGCCCCCGGCACCGCCGCCGCTGCCAAGGTCGGTCTGCCAACCCGTTTCTCCTGCCCGCACTCGGCTTGCAAAAACTACTACTCGCACTCGCCTAATCGCCACTGGCAGCCGCCAACCAACATTCCCACCCTTGGCTGCCTGCGGTGGAACGTAAGGCAGCAGCGACTTGCGGATTGTTGCAATAATCCGTTACCTCTTGTGGAACAAATAAGGACAACAATCCGAAGATTGAACATTACAGTGCTCTACACTACGCGTGCCCTTGTTGGAGCATGCATTTGCTTTTCCCGACCTCTGAACTGACTGATCCAGCAAATTATAGGGGGGTCGTTGTTGTGGTCTTCAGTCCCCAGACTGGTTTGATGCAGCCCTCCACGCTACCCTGTCCTGTGCAAGTCTCTTCGTCTAAGAGTACGTTCGGGAGACCCACAGTTTAACGTGGCTTCCAAACCAAGGTGCATCTCAGCATTTTTCACATTAACTTCGCTAGAGGGGTACGATTTGAAGAAAGAAAGAAAATAGAACTGAACAGGGATCGAACATGCGACATTTGAATTCGTACCTACCACTACCACTGAGTCACAACTTGGGGAATAATGCACAGCAATTTCTCGATCCAACTAAATTTCGTCGTTCTTGACTGTGTTGGGAGAACAACACTTCGAAAGGGAAATATATGCGACCAATGGTTAACTAAACGACACAATCTGAACAAAAGTCGTACAGTCGCCTAGAACGATATTATTAACTGCACACATCTTGTCGGAATAAAACGTATTTTCCAAACACGTTTCGTTATGGCAATTGAGGCAAACGTCAAAGCACATAAAACTGGCATGAAGTGCACTGAACTATTTATGACACGTAATGTAACTTTGGGGTCGACTTGAGAAGCTTTTGTGGAAAAGTGAACTGAAGAAAGCAAGCGAACTTAGGGCTTGTCCCGTGGACACCGTAGTCATTGGAGGCGGAGCTCAAGCTGTTTGGATAAGGGCGGGGAAGGGAATAGGCTGTGCCCTTTCACAGGAATAATTTCGACATTTTCCCGGATTGAGAACATAAATCTGGATTTCAACTGCTATCCAAACGAGTCCACTGTGTGACTACTACGCCACACCGCTCGGTAGCGAACAATTACTCCCTGGCGCGCAGCCTGAGGCGCCAAGTCACGGATTGCGTGGCGGCTCCCGACGGAGGTTCCAGTCGTACTTCAAGCAGTGTGAATGTGTTTGTGTGTGTGTGTGTGTGTGTGTGTGTGTGTGTGTGTGTGTGTGTGTTCCTTAGCGTAAGTTGAAGTAATTGGCACAATGGAGGATTCAAAGCGTGCTCTAAGTCTCTTGTATGAGTTTTCGGCAATCATTCTGTTTTGACGAAATACCTATTCTTTAATTCTACAGAAAATAGTTAACGTGTAGAATATGGTAAATACGTATTACCTACGGCGTTCGATATCAATTACTCAAGATCACCTATAACGTAATCAGGACTTGGTCTGACACCACACATCACTCCCCTTCAGTCCGTCTTTTAATATATAAACCGTTTCTCCATAGCGTAACTACGGGTCTTTGGCCGGCGTGGGTGGCTACGGCCTACGGCCGCTTACGTCACCGGCGGCACATCTCGCGCTAAATACGGCGCCGGCGCTGCAGCCTGGCGCTATTTATAATGCGACCACACGCCGACACGCACTGCGAGCGAAGGATCGCGAGTCGCCAAGGGCAGTCCACGCAGCTCTCCGTTGCACTGGTCGCGGCTGCCACCAAACTTGACACGCAGGCAGTGCCATTTGGTACAATTCTGTATTTTCAGCTTTTGAAGCAGTCAACCAAGGGACCTTTGCGCTGTAATGCATACCGCATTAGCTCACTACTGTTGGACTCAACAATCAATTGTCGCTCCCTGAAAGAATAGACACCACCTCTATAAATGTATTTTTTGTAGTTGAAGTACTTTGACATAACAAGAATACAGTCTGGAGTCATTAGGTAATTGCAATAGAGATTATACTCAATTCAAAGTATGTACGACATGTATGATACCACTGAACCTGTAATTTATTACTTAATAGTGAAGAGGTTAATCCCTATTGTATTTATGCCACACGAGTTGCTGTATGGAAATAAACTAAAAGCCCAAAATGTAAAATCTGCACTGACATAACTGCAAATCCTTGTTGAGTTCGGCAGCCTGAGGATATGGGAGAATAGAAGAAAGTGCCAGACACAGCTACATCATCCATGAAAAATGATTAGTGCACAAAAAGCTGGGAAGAATAGCAACAATGGGCCAAGACCGTAGATATGGTACAATGAGTTTCTAAGCACGATAAAAATAGTTACACCAAGCCCAATGAATAATGAGTAAAGTATATGTAGATATTAACTCTGAGAGGAAGTGTCAATGTGCACAGGTGACAAAAAAGTCACTTTGCTTGTTTATTGTATGTGAGCAGCATAACAAGGAAAAGCGGTCAGTGATGACAAATCTCTTAGGATCACCCCGTGTTCCAGTGATTTTTGTGACCACTGGCAAATACAGTGACAAGTGTCAAGTGGGAATGGAGCACATTGTTGGGCCGACAGAGACAAACAACTACTCCCAGGACGCATTAAAATGCTAATCAAAGCAGTAGTATTGCTGCAATTGTGCCAGCTTCCACAGTAAAGAATCCCAAAGTGCTATAAAACAGAGCTGCTGTCACAAACAAGGTAAACGTTGACACATCCACTGGTTTTGGCGAGGATTGCGATGTGGAAACCTGCACCCGGTGGCATAATGGGCAAATACCAAATGTATGAGGGTGTGTAAAGACAATCCGAAGAGAGTTCCAAAAACCAAATTACTTTCATCTCTCAGAGCGTCCACAAGGAACATATGTTTAAAGAAACGAGAATAAGGGCCAAGATGCATTCACTTCACTACGAACTACTGTAGACATTCTGAGGGGGGACAGAAAATTTGGAAAGTGGTGGTGGTGGGTGGTGGTGGTAGTGGTAATGGTGGTGGTGGTGGAGGATGGGGAGGAGTGGATAAGAGCAAAGATATGTTGAAAAACAAATCCAAGACCTGTAACTGCAAAAGTGCTAGATAACCCTAAAACCCTAGCATGGGCAGAAACTACCCATACATTTTTCTTTTATTAAAAAACCGTTCTTTGTTTATGAGTCTCTATTTGTATCATGCCTTATAAAGTACTAAATCGTGCATTACTATGGTTACAATCTTTAAAACAACAAATAAAATACAGCCCAAGTGATGTTTTCAGAAGTGCTAGTCTTGCATGTTTTGCAGGAGAGCTTCTGTGAAGTTTGGAAAGTAGGAGGCGAGGTACTGTCAGAAGTCAAGTCATGAGGTGGCATCGTGAGTCGTGTCGTGATAGCTCAGTTGGTAGAGCGCTTGACGGAGAAAGGCAAACGCCCCAGGTTCGAGTGCCGGTTCCGGCACACAATTTTAATCTGCCAGGAAGTTTCAAAATTTTACAAGACTGCAAATGTACTCTTTCGATCCTGCATCTGCAGGTAATACGTCAATAATGCAATAAGGCTAATGCAATGTACATATGTTTGACAGGCAACAGCTGATGGCTAAGACAAAAAAATATATATACATTCTACAGGACTCACAGCTTATTGTAATACAGGCAAAATAGTTCAATAAAAGCAACTTTTACAACTCTTTCTGTTTGGTGAAAAAATTTTGTGTTTCATTTGTTTCGAAATATAAATAATAATAATAACAGTTGCAGTAATTTATCCATTTCAGCAATTGTTCAGGTTATAAATTAATAAAATTCAACAACAAGTTGCTTGTGATTATTTATTTTAGACGACCGGTTTCGGGCACTTGAGTGCCCTCCTTCTGGTCTAGGAGAATCAAGCCAGTGTTGTTTCTCCAAATAGCATGAACATTCATTAAGCAACAATACTAAAATAGACCAGAAGAATGGCACTCAAGCGCCCGAAACCGGTCGTCTAAAATAATCACAAGCAACTGGTTGCTGAATTTTATTAATTTATAAATAATAATAGTGTACTGCGAGAGTTGATGCATTTCTGTGCTGGTTTTATTTATTTACAGGTGGTTATGCTTTCAGTTGTATTTGATGCTGTTTATGAAGACGGTGAGGAATGTTGCATCTGAAAGCAACACTTCTATCAATGAAGGTCTCTAAAGTCAAATAATACAGAATAAATATTTCTCGCCGCAGTGGAACAGCCATGCACACTGGGGCGTTATGCTGCTGCGGTGCGCGCGGTCGTTCACCGTCGGGGATTTGATCCCCCTCCCCCCCTCTGGCATGGGTGTATTGTCCTTAGTTTAAGTAATTTGTAAGCTAGAGACTAATAATCAAGCAGTCAAGTCCCACACATTTACAAAGATTTGATTTTAACGTTCTTAATTCACACGATTTTTGGACACACAGAAGTGCAAACATACTATTATTGTGATATTAAAATGATTATTTTCATCGGTTATTCTGATGGAAGGCAAAATTTTAATTTGTATTTTGCAGCGTCAAGACGGCTGTGAGTTGTTGCGACCTGTAACTATTTTTCTTGCGCGCGCTGGGGCGGCCGGCGGCAGAAGCCAGACAAGCAGTGGCCCCGTTTCGCCGGCGGCGCACTTCCGCGAGGCTCGCGCCGTCTGGTGCAGCGCGCCAATCGATGCAGCGTACTCGCCGTTTGTAATTTTCGCGTGCGTCTGGGAGCGGCGCCGGGTCGATGTCGCCATGGCAACGGCCGGGGGCGGGGGGACACGTCACCCCAGGGCGGCGCTTTTATTGAAAAATCGAAGCCGAGTGGCGGCGGTGGCGGCCGCCCGGCCTGGCCACGGCCAACGCGCCCCGCAGCGCCCGACACAGCTGGCGCGCCCGGCCTCTCCTCACCCGTCCACGCATCTAGTAACCGTACTCACTTCCGGCTCGCAGAAGTTAACATGCTACGAAGAAATAATTTGGAAGTACTTGGATCTATCATAATTTTTGCAGTAAGCTCGACTACAGTATGCCAAGAGCTTATAACGATTACTGCCAAATGCAAATTTGAAAAATGAAGTACTGACTTCTTTCGCAATTATCTGGCACATTTTGCGCACATGGAGAGTGATCCACAATTTTTAATATGTACACATGTGAAGGACTGTCATGCTTCCATCGAAAATATTTTAATCATCGATTTCAAAGATCACTAAAAACTAGGTAAACAAATGAAAAAGTCCACCTTTTCTCGGCCACGCCAACTACTGTTACGTTTCCGGGTCTAAAGCTCATTCACACCTCAACGGTCAAAGTTCCGCCAAACTGTGTAGCGTGCTGTTCTGGCACAGAGTGCATACGTAAGAACATACACCTGGGGATCCAATCCTGGCCGGGAAACAAACATTTTCTTTGCTTCCATCTACTGGTTTTCACCTCACTGGTATGTGAAAAGTCGTCGCGAACTAGACGTAATTGGGATTCTGAGTTTATCCTGTAGGTTCCTTTTTCCCCTAGTGAACAACTGGGGTTGATAATTCCTCGATGTGAAGATCCGCCGACTCAATTCATACTACTTATTCACCAGATATGCACAACAATTGTTTGTAATGATTAACGAAGCAACCCAAGCCGGTTATCACAATAAATAAAATTGAGACTATGTTTCTTTCCTACAGTGGCTTGGTGTGTCATGCAGGCGGGATGGAAGGTTACTGTCTAAACGTCTCTCGCACTTTTATTGCAGACTGAGGAAGCAAATAGCATTTATGGAGAATAAAAAATGGTCAGATATCGGGTTGAAAACGTCTCCAACACAATATTTTACCCATTGCGCAACCTTACTAGGTATGATGACAAGGTTCTGAAAGAAATAGTGGTGTCTATATGGCAAACAGTACTATGAAGTCGAACGGAAATGGAACATTCTAAGGCCACTGGACACTCAAAAATCTGATACTGAAATACTGAGTTTACATAGAAACAAATTTCATCATCCAAACGCAGCTTGACTCTTAAATGCACTGCTTGCACACCATGTTTCATATACACAAAGACGGCTATGGGAGTACGAGTAAGCTTTATTTTGCATAATATTTGTTTGCTTAGAGGACTATTTGTTAGATTTAACAATATACGAAATGACGAACTTTATTTAAACGCCGCTCAGTGTTGTTAACTTTACTTGTAATGGATCAGATTGTAGCTACTTTTGCAGCGCAGACATTTCATTTTAACTATATGGCTAGCATAACGTAAAATTAACGATGACGAAAGTCAGTGTTAGAACGGAACTTCCGTTCGGCGACATGTGCTAAGTGCACGTAGACAGGAGAGAGGTCCGTAATTTGGGGCAAGGGCCCGGGCGGTGCGGCAGCGCCGTAGTAAAAACTCCAGCAGGCAGTAGTAATGACGTCAGCAAAAAGAAACGTCGATTGTTCCGTCCATCAGGCGGGGAGCGGGAGCGGCGCGGCGCTGTGAGCTCGCGGCTGCGAGAGTGGGGATGGAGCGGCGGGAGGGGAGGGGGAGGGAGGGCGTGCAGCGCTAATGGCGGCCGCGGCAGCCAGCTGACGACGCACGCGCGCCACGCCGCGGCACGCACGCACGCCGGCTACGCAGCGCGCCCAGCGCCCGCCACTGCTCCTAGCAGCGCCGCGCCCATTGACGGCGCCACGTAGAGGTCGGCTGTGCACTTCATTCCGTACACAACGGCATTGTAACTCCCACTGCAGGATGACAATGCTCAAAACATCCGAATTGTTTGGCAACATTTATTTTTGTTTTGACTCAAGAAATCGTCAATATGTAAATCACTCAAATCAGGAAGTGGCGTATGTTGTCATCGTAAGACCAGAATGGGAAATTTACGTACCTACTAACCACCATTTTACAAAACCAGCCATCAACCCTTTCCTGTACATTGACTCAGCCTCCAGCCAAATAAGATGACGAGACGAGCTGTGGATGCCGAGCTAAGAAACAAGAATTTTTCCGATTACTGGCGAAAGACGTAACTTTTTAACATCATGCTTCACGCAACGGCGCATCTTAAAGCTTTGAAGATATCAAAATTACTGCTACCAGCTTTTCTATATAGCGAAAAACAGTGAAATTTGAAAACTCTTGCTGAACCTGGCGACTGCTAATGTACTTCATTTGGGAATAGGGATTAAAAATAATTCTGGTGCGTTACGAAATGCCAAATATAGATCGGAATACAAATGAACACTGCCCAAACTGCCCACAACAGCAAACAATCAGAATGATCCTTCAGTGAAATACTCCGAGAAATTTGTGTCCTGTACGAAGAAGCAACAATAAAAATAAACTGGTCCTAAAATAGTTATATTTATGTCATTTTGTTATGTCAAAGAACCTCAATTACAAAAAATACATTGTGTGTGTCGGTGCCTATTCTTCCACGGACAGACTGGTTGACAATCAACAGCCGTGAATTTAATGAAATAAAAACATTTTAAAATTAAGTTTGCTTCAGGACATTGAGATACTTTCAATTACGGTTAAAATTTTATGCAGGACCAGGACTATGTCTAGATATTTAATATGCAAATCTCGTTAAGTAACTGACTACCGGGTGTCCCACTGGTTCGATACAAATTTTCAACGCCGACACTAAATGAAATTTACACCTTGAAACAACGAAGAAACTTATGTATTTCCATTTCAAAAACAATATACTCTCCAGCGCACTATTAGGTGGGCTTGAACAAGTATAGTTAATTTTATATGATGTGGCACAATTTTAGCCAATACCTGAAAAACTGCACGCAATTTATCAATCTGTGGTGCTTCGTCTGGACAACTATCAATACCGGGCAGGCTGGCGTGCCGCCCTTGTTGCGGCAACACCACGGCAGGTAAACAAACGCCGGCCGCAGATCGATGGTGGCTGGTGCGGAAGCTGCGGCGTGCCCTGCCCCCGTCTGACCCGTGACCTTTATCCCTGCCTCCCGTACACCCACACGCACCCTACGCTCGCGAGCAAAGCGCCAGGGGCCAACCTAAAAACAGTCAACTGTCTACAACAATCCACGAATCGTACGAGAATGACAACTATCGACGAGAATTTACCGGCCTTTTTAAATAGTCCTCCGAAAACGAGATTACGTATTGGAACAAAAGTTGTAACTGATATTTTTGATATTCTGCGGAGCATTCATAAAAAGGCGGTCACGCACTTGCAAAACTCATAAAAATAAAAAAAATATTATAGTAAAAGTCACTGAATTTTAAACAACCCATCGAATCACGTTAACTTTAGTGGGGGGAGGGGGGAGGGGGGGGAGGGGGGAGGAGAAGAACTTTTTCCATTTTATTGTTTAAGTCCACTTTGCTACTGAATGGAGTGGTTAGAACATTTAGGGAAAAAAAGTTTCCTGAAGGTCCTTAAAAGGACCTTTCGCACGCATCAACAGACTACACAGACCGAAAAATTGGTCGTTTTGGCCAGCGGACCACACACGCCCAGTTTTTCGGTGAGAATGTATGCGTGACGAAATATTCTTAGACGAATGTGCAACTTATCAGTGTGACTGACTATCCAGAACTGTGCTGCCATGTAAATAAAGAAAAATATGGAAACATTGACAAAAATACCACCATTGGGTAACATTGTATGCACTCATTTAATAGTCATACTGGAATTAGCTAAATCCTCGTGTTACCCGCGGATGGAATGAGGTACTTTCGGAGAACGTGTCGGCATTTTTTGTAGACGTAAATGTTAATACATTGTTATGAACAGTGCTTACTTTAATAAGTAATCGACCAGAAATAGCCAACGAAGATACATATTTTCATGACTAGGATATTACTTTCTATGATTTGCGGTAAAAAACCATGCAACGTGTACACAATGCACAGCTGACTTGGTTTGAAGACGAGATCGGTCTTCGAAATATTGTACAGAAAACTTTAAACAACGCATTCGAAACCCGATAGGACAATAATAAATGAGTAGTACCTTATGTGCTGCCTGCAGACATGATGCCATAATCGCAAAAGAGTACTTTAGAAATTTGACCAACTTCAGCTGACAGCCAGCAAAATCTTTGCTGTACTCTTATGAAGTGCCTTCAGCGACGTGATCATATTAAGCTTCTCCGTGAATAACAGTAGTGAATGAGAAATTGTTCGAACCTGGTTGACATCTAGCGGCATGGGATAAGGATTTTGTTTCCAACTAGCAGAATAATGCAAACACTAGAGGCAACACGGCGTAAACCTTAAAACGGCTGACTCACGGACCACAAACGGGTGGGAAGACTGCTGGCTGGCCAGAGCTGGAAGGAGTGGGGCAAACAGTGTTTACGAGGCACTAGCCAAGTGGGCCGCCAGGTGCGCTCATTCACCACCTGCCAAAAACAATAACGAGCGTTTCCGACGCCAAGGCCTACGAGCAGTATCAGACCATGTTACAATTTGTCTTCCTTGTACCAACACCACAAATCACACGTAGCTCTCTAATGCTACGAGTGCCGCAAGAACAGTAATGTTTAGAACTGGTATCATAAAAACTCAACAACAGACTTCCGCTCTTGCCACCTTAAAAACACTCTTAATCCGCGGTTCACCCCAGATTTACCTATTCTACTGTTAACTCAATTTAATTTCAAGAAACAAACTCCATTCACGGCAAGAATAAACCTAATATAAAAATTGCAGTATGTATTCTTCGGCGCCTGGTGGAATCTCAATTGGTTTTAGCTTCACCTGGAATGGGAGTCAAGCTTTGTCGAGTACAGCCCCGTATAATAATAATAATAATGGTTATGTTGTGCGTTACATGCACATCACTCGGCGATAATACGTGACAACAGCTTTACTGGCGCATTTAACTTTGACAGCAATGGCAAGCCAGCTGGTCTAAATAGTGTAACTACAGCAACGTGAATTGCTGTTAAGAAAAAGATGAGCAGAGGAAGAACATAGCTCCAAATGTAAGTTTTTAAACGCAAGGAAGTATACTTCGGCAATACGCTTGCTTGGGGACCAGAATACGTAATATACTCAATATTAGCTAACATTTTTGTGAATCATTACAAACAAGAGTAGCGAAAAATCCAACTTAAAAACATTACAATTTATCTGTGTGAACTACGAGTAATTTAAAGCGTGTTGTGGGGCTGAAAGTATTACTCTCATCGGACAATCTCTAACGTCTTCCACATCCGAAATACGAAGGAAGCATTGCAATACTGTAACTGATCTGGTACACTGATGCGCGTGCATGCCACTGCTACTGACAAATCAAAGAATGTTGTGTGTTCGTGTACATAAGGTTCATTTTTATTACGAACTAAGTATAGTTTACGTTAAAGTACTCTTCAAGCATCCAAACTGAGTCCTCCTCTTACTTAGCTTCTGGCTTCAGCTTAATACTCCTCGTTTATTTTGTTGTCAATCCCACGGCGCGGCTTTCCACTTACCTGTGACCAGTAAACTGACCGCCAGTAACTGTTTAAGGTATAGTGCGAAGGAAATACAAGACATTAAGCAGTGTGTATAGCCGAGGGTGACTCCACTTTGACAGAGACAGTGACGCGTCACGCCCACACAGGCCTACGTGTCGCGGCCCACGGCGGCAGCGGCCTATCCTTGACACGGAGGGGTGGAGGCAGGTGGCCGTTCCTCAATTAGAGAAGTCGCACTCGGCCAACCGACCCAGTAGCACACTTGCTGTCAGCCTAGACGACCAAAATATCGGCGCTATGGTCTTGCCCCCCCGAAACTGCCTCTTCAGGTTCGTCTACGAAGTCCAGACATTTTCTTCGCCACCAAACACAATAGTCTTTAATTGGACATTACCGAGAAAGCTACAGCGGACTACGCAGGCCACCTCGCTTGTGTGTTGGGGGTACTTAGTGTACCATTGTCACTGCATGAATTGGCCGAACACGACAGCGACACTTTCGCGCCCACTAAATTAAAATGTAAGTGTGCTGCTCTTTTCGCTCTCCAACGAGTCTTATTAATTCTATCTGGTACAGATACCACACTGACGAGCAATGCTGTAATATTGGTCGATATAAAGTACTTTGTTAATGGACGTCTCTTGAGTATTCCACTCTACAGAATTAAGTGCCTACTTTCAGTAATCGTTGCGCAATTTATAGTCGGACAGTAAAGGACTTCCTATACATTAGCAGTACGTTACATTTATGGTGCGGACAACTGCCACTAGCTGCACAAAGACTTGATACGCTGCACATCCTGCATTTTATTACAATTTTCCAGTGTTGTGGCTTAGCACCTCATCGGTATACGGCAACGTCATTCGGGAGAAGCCTCATGGAACTTGCTTTGTTCACGCCAGAGGAATTCTCTCCGTTGGGATTGGATATGCTGTGATCTGCGTGCCAGTTGTTTCAATCAAAGCACGTGTAAGGCGGAACAGTATAGTACGGCGGCTCTCGGGTCTCTAGGACGTATAAAGAGAGAGCCAGCCGGGTTACCCATGTACGTTGCTTCCAGAATACAAAGTGGTAAGGGGAGATCTGAGGTCACTATAGACGAGCATCAAATGCAGAATCTGTAACCCACCGACGTCACTGGTAAAGTGTACAGTTTTGGGCATCCGTTCGATGATCCTTCTTGACTTGTATGGCGAGGGTTTAAATAACGTAAAAGAAAACGTGTAACTGAGTATGCTGCAGAATTACATCTTTCGTATAATTAACAGCGCCTGAAGATTTCTTTCCCATGTTTTCGCAACACCAAAGACCGGGAACCGAATCCTGTCATCTCATGGAACTTCGAGATATCTCATGACCTGATGATACTCATCAAGCATTGGTCACTATCACGGAGGTCACCCACGTGTGGGTATTCTGTCCGGTATATGTGGGAGTCATTGCCGCGGCGCTTAGAGAAACACATGCGTGTACTCACCTTGGACAGCTTCTCGCCCTCGTGGTGCGGCAGCAGCGTGCGCAGCGACTGGAAGCCAGCGTTGATGCTCTGCATGCGGCGGCGCTCGTTCGAGTTGGCGATCTCGCGCCGAATGCGCTTCTCCTGCTCCATGTGGCTGGTACAGGGGGACGACGCCCTCTCGCTCAGCCTGCAAACAGCCGCCACCTCAGCGCCCGGCTCCACTCCGGGGAACTACTGGCGCCTGACGCACCTCCGTGCTCAGAACGCCGCACCACTGCCTCTGCAAACAGTGGGGCTACTAACTTGACCAACTCATTACCCGTTCACTCAAGCAATACACACTCATTCCCTAGGCAAAATACGCAAGGATCCGCGAGAAAAAACGCGCCATTATTCTTCAACTTCTCCAGGCGTATTTTATGACGATATAAATCTCGGGTGAAAAGTATGGTGTGAGTGAGCATACGATACAACATTTAGGCAATCGACCCGTTGCCAGCAGCGCACTTGATGCTAGGTACGAGGTCGATTACCCAAAATATTTTGTCCTAGGCTGGTCACATGAGATTTAGTTCGCCAACGCGACAATCTCAAACCGGAGCCTAACATACACCTGTATTACATGTACCACGGCCATTTCGTCGCTCTGTCGTTGTTTTATAAAGCTAAAGTCGATTTCCGTTCAGTGACAGTCATACATAGCATGGAGATGATGCGGCGATCTTAGACTTGTTCTCTTAAATGGGTTGTGGAAGCGGCCACCGCGCGTCGGAAATTTGCTGGGATAGGTGTGTTCTGCAGTCCTGGCGGGTCATCAGTCAGCGAGAGAGATTACTTAGAACTGCAGAAGTGGCTGTAATACTGATCCGGCTGGTCAAACTATTTTTTCAGGTATGTTTAGAGCTCTAATAAAGAAACTGTTCAGTACTAATTCTACATGTTTAAGTCTTGAGGATTGTGAAAATGCTCCTTTGAAAGAATTGCCGACCTCAGGTTCGAAGATCTTTTGGTAAGTTCAACATGATCCCAAAAACATTTTACCTAAATATTATAAACAGAGCATGATCCCATTCATGGAATTCTATGTAGTCTATTCCGGGTTTTTCCTAGTGACTGGAGCATTTCATTGAATTGAAAATGATTACTAGGCAGAGGCCTTAGATGAGCAACAGACATAGTAGATCGCTCGCGCCAATGTTCATTGCACAAAGTGCACTTCGTACATTTTAACTGAAGCTATAAATTGCATTTGTTTGGTAGATATTTGAAAGTGCTGCCTTTCACAGGAACTAATCCCTACAGCTAAATTCATATTACAGTTGTCGGTAGTTGCTATGACTCAACTGGTGGCATTTCATGAACTACAAGCAATGTGCAATTTCAAGCCTTGTCACCTCTCTTGGAGATTGTCTAGGCCACTCATTCGAAATGGCTGACACTTGATTGTTGGAAGTATACATCCACAAATAGTAGGTACACTGCTGCTGTCTAAAATGCAACAACTGGAGATATAAAGGGAAGATATCACACTGTTCAAAGATAACATGAATTAGTATATCGAGCAGGGCGAAGTGAAGATGTTGGTGGAAATCAGTATCGGGTGTTGCAGCAATAGCAGATGTTACTCACTTTGTCATTGAATCAAATGTAGCAGAGGATGTGAATCACATGCAAGTGCTTTTGCAATTGAGCACAAGTTTTCGAAAGGTGACAATCAGGAAAGACCGAGTGCAATGCAATACTAATATGATGGGCAACAACCCTGTTTTTAATATTACACATCACAGGTGGCAAGCATTGTCTTGTTGCAATATGGTTGTCAGAAACCTTTAAACAACAGGTTCCAACACTTTAATAATGTAAGGCTGAGCAGTGAATTGGGAATGCTCACTATGAGGGTGTGGGAGCAGAATCTAACAGGAATCCAAACCGTAATAATGGGTGGAGGTGCAGTATGGCTATGCATAAGGGAAGAGTTTCTGACTACAGGATCAACAAACTAATCTGACCAGGATGGGGCATACAGAAATGGGATTGAATTGTTCTTAATAATGAATCCCGATTCTGCAAGCACCACAGTGATCAGGTTATCTGAATCCACCCCAGTATTAACAAGCCAACCAACCTTGCATCCCTGAAGTGTTGGAGGGTGTTGTCCTCCCACATCATAGGAAGTTGCTGATGGCCACATTGCACCAGGACGTGTGACCACACAAAGCACACAATATGCAAGACATTTGTTAGCTATTGGATTGCAATGCTAACCTGACCTCCATTCTCATATCTTGTGTGTAAAAATGTCTAATAAATTGTAGTCACATCTACATTGATTCTCCACAAGGTGTATGTTGGAGAGGACTTTGTGTACCATAGTAAGTTTGTCATCCTATTCCATTCACATAAGGTTTGAGGGAAAACAATTGCCAGTATGCCTCTGCATGGGCTCTAATCTCATCCATGTGGCCTATTCATGACACACACATATAGGAGGAAGCAATATATTGGTTGATTATTCAAGAAACCTAATTTTTAACTTTGACAGAATGTCTGCCTCACACCTACTGGAGTTTCTCTATCATCTCTCTGATCCTTTGGTGGATACTAAATATAACTAACCTCCTTTCTTTGTTGACTGACTTCACTAGCTAATGATTTTCCTAGTAAATGTATGTTTGGCACCAGCATTACCCATGTTTAATTCTATATGGTTTTTCTGTTTCAAATTGCTCCTTACACCTACTCCAAGATATTTTATGGAAGCAACTGCTCTAAGCATTTGTCCTGATATTTGGCCTGGAATTATTACATGCTCACATAATGCAGGATACCAGTGAAATTGTAATGTATAGCAGTTACAGGCAATGTTATGTACAGGCCAAGACATCTATTTTTGTGCCATCTACAATCTAAGAATCCTCAGAGTTTCATTAATGCAGTAGGTAGATGTTTTCTCATACTAATAACAGTCGTGATTTTGTGAAGTCCATGTGAGTTAAGTAACAATCATCATATTTAAGATATTGTCTTAAATTTATTTCATATTACTGTATTCCATTATTTGTATTGTATTTTAAAGTAACAATAGAAAGTATTTTATAACAAAACAATCTCACCTATTTTTTTTAACCCTGTACCCAATAACCAGGCAATTTCACAAACTCTGCCAGCCTTCGGACCACACTACACCAAGTTTTCAGAACCCTACTGTATGTAATAAAATATCTTCATTACATTATTATAGAATAGTGGATACACCACTTCTACACTAGATCATCAACGGTGAAATGTGGAAGCAGCACGGTCGACTGTACCCCAACAACGAATCCACGGCTCCCGATTCAATAGTGAGGCACGTAACACCAGTTATAGCCAGGAATGGTGACAACACTCAATGCTAATTTCATTGTCTTCCTTACTTCATGTGGGACTTCACTTTCAATAATTTGACGCCTGCACCAACACATAAATTCCCAAATACATTTGGAAAAGAAAATACACAATTTTGTGTTTGTTCTACAGGTTTGTTCATTTCGTGAATCGATTTTCGGCTTATTAGGCCATCATCAGGCAATTCCTAAAGTTCAGTCAAAGAACTTGTGTTGTCAGTAAACCAGAAGAGGGTCAGGGTGTACGGGGTGCAGCCAAGACTGGAGGGCGTCATCTCTCTAGGGAAACTGGCCTCAGTTTTCCAGGCCGAAATCACTGCCATCAGGGCATGTGTGGAGGAGAATTTGCGTAGGTGCTACAAAGATTGTAGCATCGATATCTATTCAGACATTCAGGCAGCCCTGAGATCACTGGCAGCTCCTGCAACAAGGTCTAAAATTGTTGCAGAATCTCACAGGGTTCTGGTGGAGCTAGGGGAAAGCAATAGAGTAAACCTATTGTGGGTCTCTGGACACTCTGGGATCAGTGGCAACGAACATGCCAACAGATTAGGCAGGATGGGGGCAGAGACTCCATTTATTGGACCGGAACCTGTCCTGACAATCAACAGGGCAATGATCAAATTGGAGCTACATAACTGGCTCTACCAACAAAAACATGGCAAGGTAATGATGCCAAAGCCATGTTTTAAAATAAGCTCTGCAATCCTGCGCCTGAACAGGGGAGAGATTAGACTCATGGATGGATTGCTGATAGACCATGGGAATTTCAAAAAACACCTACATACAATGGGAATAACAGAAGAGGACCCTAAATGCAGGATCTGTGATGAAACTACATCACATCTAATCTTTGAATGCATTGCATTGGAGAGTAATAGGCACAGAACATGAGACAACCAGACCCGAGGAAATTGTGTCTAATAAAAAACTGGTAAAGGGACTCCTTGCACTGTTCAAGGGCATTGGTTGGCTTTACTAGATATACAGGGAGCGGTACCGCACAATAAACTCAGTTTCGGTGTGGGCAGTGGCCGGTTGGACCAAGACTGTTTTGGCTTCCCTGGAAAAATCAAATCAAATAGAAACCAGAAGAGATGTTACACCTCCGATCGTTCCTGGTGACGGATTTCGGATGGCTAGCAGTGCACTTCCTCCCAGGTGAGCGGAACAAGAGGAAGGGTCAAAGCCTCCGTGCGACAGTGGGTTCATTCCGGGCTGGGCGGCAGCGTCCGGCACGGGGGCGGGCCGGGCTGGGAGCTTTCTCTGGGGAAAGCGGAGACGCGGCGTCGGCTGTTACGTAAAGCAGCGGCGGCGGTGAGTCAGACGCGCGCGCCGCCGTATTTATAGCTGGGCAGTCACAAGGCCGTCTGGCCGCCATGTTGCGGCGCGGCCGCCGCTGCTTATATCGGCCAAGCCGGGCGCGTCCCACGCCCGCCGGCTTCTTCTCTCCGCCGACTAGCTCCTTCCCGTCAGCCTCGGCCGCGCACTTCTCGGGCTCACATCCCCACTACTCGATCATCAAATGCGACTCCTAACAACGTATTTCAGAGAAACACTTGTGTTTTTCTGACTTGGCCTCACTTTGAAGAGTAAGCCGACGAAAAAGAAGAATCTAAACTAGATATTAACTAGTCCAAATGGCAAAATGGACCCATTAAATTCCATGTCGGACGAACAGTGCATCATTTTTCGTCAATGCTTGTTGATTTTTCAACGTTCAAAGTAACAAACGCAGAGACGTGATTACGAGAAAGAAAGCGTGTGGCTTCCAGAGAATATTAATATTTGGTGAATAAAATACTAAAGTCACTATGGCCTCGATGTCATTTATGTACTGTCATCAACGGATACATATGAAAATTTAGCAAATTTTTAAGGCTGACTTATTCGTTTATATTTTTCTTGCTTGTCAAATTTTCTCAATCAGCATTAACCAGAGTAATCATTGGGCGACAGACGCCAAAAAACTGTTCAAATTATAACTTGTGCTAACAAAAATAAGTTACCCCAATAACCAGAGAACCCTTTGTTACATGGAGACACTAAAACCGGCGATCTCTGAAGTCGGTGCCCCTCGCGCATATTTGAGCATAGTTTCATTTCTAATGCCTTGAACATGCTCAATACAGGCTTATAAACAGATAATACAACAATAACACAAATTATTCTGTTTACATTTGCAAACTATTTTCTCCCAATGTGTAACAATTAAACAGTCTGATGCCGCTTTTATCTGCTGACACATCGGCAGCCCCTTAGCAGCTTGCCACTATGTTAAAAACATTATCTGTACAGAATGCTAGCCAGTAACTAGCATCTTTTAAAAATCAGCATGATTCCTTAATTCTGTAAAAGTCTCTCATGTGGTAATTTTACATTATGATGATAACTTCCACAGCAGTGTCGAAATATAGCTAAATTTTTGTAATAATTTTAAAGCAAATTGTAGGGCTGTAATTGTCGAACATTATTTTACATGCAGTTGCTGCATATAAGGCCACGTTCAAAATTATAATAAATATTTTATTATATGGACTATTTAAAAATTCGAGATATCTTATTATAAGACAGATTAACGTTTAAGATGGTCTGTCTCAATATCTTGCTGACGCCCATTTGGCACCCTGCTGGCACCACCACTACTTCGATTAAAATTTCCACACACATTTCTTCGCCATAGTTTTCCGATTCCAGTGTTAAAATACTACAGCGACAGCATACGTAAACAGGCAACTGTAATTAGTAGAGGGGAACTTTATGACAATATTACTGGTATTCATCACGCCAAACCTAATACTGACACTGAAAAAACATTCATACCAAAGTCACAGGCATCTTCCAGCTCCATTAAAAATAAAAAATAATAATTAAAATGTTTGTTAAACTTATGGGACTTATCTACGGGGTCATCAGTCCCTAAACTTAGAAACTACTCATGAAATAACTTACACTAAAGACAGCACAAACATCCATGCCCGAGGAGGGATCCGAACCCCCGACGAGAAACGGCCTCGCGCATCTGAGCATATCGCCTCAATAGGTTCGGCCACTCCGCTGCGGTAGTCAGATTTAAAATACATGAATACTGGACATTATCTTGTCTCATGCAATTTACTTCAGCCTTTTAATTGCTAATCTGTGTAGATTTTTGTTGGGTGTTGACCAAATGAAATGCTTCGCCTGGACTCGCAGTAGCAACACATTGGGTGAGACAGTTACACCAAACCATTCACTCCGATAGCAATTCTACAATTCCCGCAGGAGTAAGTTACTGTCCACACAGGGAAAGATGGTATAACTGATAACCCCCTCAAATTTAGTGGTAATATGGTCAAATGGGTAGCCCGTCCAAAGCTGAGCACGGTCAAGCACGAAACCGTAATAACATTTACAGAACAGCGAAACATGAAGCAAAACAGAAAGAACGATTCGTGATAAGGACGTGCAACATCAAGCGAAATGTAACAGCCTCTGCGCCACGGTTATGTGATCACACTATTACGAAATTATTAACTGGACAGCCATTGACGGCGTCTGTTCACTTTATTCAATTTTGTGTATGTTTCGTAGTGTAATATCCATTTGCAGCAAAGAGGTGTAAGGTAGGGGGGGGGGGACCTGTAACTTGTTCGATACACGTAACCCAAGTTATGAGTCATGACTTAACGTTGCGCTTTGAAGGTTTTACTAATTCCTTCGTTGTAGCCCAGTTGACAAACCTTTAATTTGTTTTAGTTCCAGTGTAGGATATATATTGGAAGCACGGGGAAGAATTTTTTTAACGTGGACATCACGCTCCGCAGTCTTTACCAATGACCACATAACCACGACACCGCGCGAGTTCCCCATTTCGCTGGACTGTCCACTATTATTATTTTGCTCCTTTCTTCATAGACCGCATGATTTCCTGTTCTCTTCTCTGTAAGCTACCGCTGGGCCATCTCAGCACTAAATCTGGTAGGGGAGATGCGATTGGTATTTTTCCGTGCCTTGCCAGCAGGTGTTTCCGCCCACCTGGCGGGCCGTGGCCCTGCGACGCCGCCACCACAGCCACGCCGCCAAGACGCGTCCTCGACACACATTCGGCCGTCTCCGCCTTCACGGTCCGCCCGACAGACACGAATGTTTCAACACTGTCGTCATAAATGATCTCCGCATCAAGTAACGTTAGATCATTAGGCGTCGCGTTCGAACGATCGTAATTCGAACTGTCTCTCAGCCTCGAGGTTTTGCCGAAATGGAGCGAAAGCAATTTGTAAGATTCAACCTTCATAGAAGAAGACTTGTCACAAGGATATAGTTTCCACCGTTACCTCTCGCTCTCCTAACAATAATACCGACAACTACCAACGGTGATGTCAATTATGTCCAGTACATTACTGTAACCACATGTATAAGGCACCAATAACGCACACTGCAAGACTAGAGGAGCGTCAATATTGTTGAATATATTCTAAGGAATGTGGAACCATGTGCACTCCATGGCGCCACAGATTCCCGAAAACCTGGATATTTCCGATTGTTACTTAGCATCTTCAGAGGTTTCACGCTGAAAACTCCTAAGACCACCTGTCCCACGTTGCATTACAAGTGATTCATTTGAAAATCACCCCTCGCCTTTCAGCGGACGTACAGTTGGTTTACTGGCGCACAAATTACAAGTCTGTGAAGACGATAAACAATAGTTTGCACCGGTGCATCATTCCAGCGCCACGTACAATCATCTTCAATGAGAACAGCCTGTTCTAAGACCCTTGGATAATACAAATCTTCGCAACTGTAAAGCATCCCAATCTCTTAACTCGGCGCAAATTTCGAGTGGTATCATTCAGCCATGTACGATATACTTAAAACACGGCCGTTCCCGATCCACTTTATATACTTTTCACTGTTACTATTATCTACTTGGACGTAATATATACAAACTTTTTACAGTAAAAAATGTTACCCGAAAAGTTTGTCTATTTGAACAGGAGCACGTAGATTTATTCCCCGTGATCATGGCAAGCCGATAAGAAATTCACAGTCCGCATTATTCTATGGGATATATATTAGCAATTACCAGCAAACAAATCTTTCAATTTGAACGATACCCGCTTCTCTGAAACGAAAAAGCTGTGTCGATTCACCAGGAACAAATTGGCAACTAACTCCGAACTCACTAGGATATTGCACCTTGCCTCTAACAATAGTAAACTTGAACTTCTCAAATGAGTATGTCTCTCCAGCGACATTGGAGAAACTGTGCCAAAGGAGACAGTCCCATTTAATCTTGTGATCATTTGTTTTTCTATAGTGGCCAACAAGACACTTTACAGTTCCTGGTGATCGACTGCAGTTGCTTACGCCCCATCTGCGGCATCCGTTTTCTCCAAAGTAACGTGATACGATCTGAGGATGATGATGCGCAGATTGACTATATTTGTGCGATCGCTTTTATTAGGCTGCTCCGCCGGAAGAATCATTTCTCAATACCAAGTCACAGAGTACAATGCCTTTTCTTTGGTTGAGTGAGCCACAAGGGCGGGGATCTTTACAATGCGACTTTGTTTCCTTACATTCACATGGGGTAGGTTGCTGAAAGGTTGTTTACCAGTCTCAAAATCGTTAAAACTGGAATATTTCTCTAGCTCAAGAGTTTCAATACTTCTTTCTCTGATCCAAACCAGACGACACTACTATTTAAATTCCATCACTAAGTTATCATAATGAACGTATATAATGCCTTATTTATATTCTTTCTGCCTGTTACAGGAATTTACTCTTTTCAGATCAATAAACGTCTGATCTCGTCAACGAATATTCTCTTTGTGATATGACGAATGAATCCTCTGATACTAGAGGCGAAATTTGCATGATGGCGATCACGTAATCCATGAACTGCTGTTATGAAATTAATGTGGAGCAACGCTTAACTGCTGATGGGTACAGAAATTTCAGTCACCCGATGCTAGTGTCGAATTTCTGAGACTTAAATAGGCCGCAGCGATTTTTCAGATCATGGAGATCGGTTTGGCACGGCAGGGCTTCACTTGCTATTTCCTTATTACATGTGGTATACCCTACATTGCTCAAGACTTATCCAGCCGACTATAGGGGGCTATGGTTTCACATGGACACTAAACAACGATTTCCAAACGTGACAGTCGTTTGAGGTATGCGCCCATATCAGTATTAATTGATAAACATGCTATTAGGACGCTGTGTAAAATTATAGAGCCACAGATAGTGGCTCTAATTCTACACAGCGTCTACACCAGCAGCAGCAGGTGTCTCAGTGGTACTGTTAGTATTAATCCTATTTAGAGTTATTACATATGTAAAGTTATTACCTTTTATTTACATCCTTTTCATGTAATCAACCTGTATAAATAATGTTATTAACTGTTCATCTGTAAAAATCATTATTATGTTATAGGTAACTCACATGTAAAGAAATACTGTATGTGTAAAACCCTGGTCCGATGTAAGAGAGGGCCTGATGGCCCTAATCTGATCAGGCTAAATAAATAAATAATAGCACTGTTTATCAATTAATACTAAACAACGATACAAAGTCCCATCTACATATCAATTCAAAGTTCCCACATCTTGCGAATCTTTAGAGGACTACTTCATGCCTGCCCGTTGGGCGTCTGCGGAAGCTATTTTTTGTACCCTTAATAGCGGGAAGCTACAGAATCGCATGGAGTGTTTGTAATACCGGCCAGGCGATTCGTGTACCTAGTATATAGTAGATGGACCGTTTCGGTCGATCGAGGTGCAGGCACCAACAGAATGAGACACACATGAAAAAGAATAAAATCTCAAAGCTACGCTATTTTAGTTTACCGATAGGTCACACTATAGATGCTTGGGAGAGATTTAATACACCAGAAAGGGCAAGAACAGTATACAATAGGGGCTTCTCTTTTAGGGCATCGACGCTTTACGTTCGAGCCCAACTAGAAGTTGCTGCACCCGTAGGAGTGGTGGAAAGCGTGATGGAGGTGAACCCCGCCCCCTGTCGACAGGCTTGAGGCGACGTACAACGCACGCGCACCACCAACAGACGTCCCGACCTGGGCTAAGCGATACCAGCCGCTTGGCTTCACAGTGGAATGCAGCCAGAGCACACCGCTGTTGACTCCGATGCCAGTGACCTTGACTATAGGTTTCGGTATTACAGTATATAGCTATCGGATATGCTCCAGTAAATCAATCCTCGCTCGGTTGCGGCGGTTTTTGCGATACCAATATTTGATCGGGCATTTTACTTTTCACCTTCGAAGTAGTAAGTTTAGTACTGGTTAAGCAAACAGTGTGCTTGAATTAGGGGGAAGTGGTCAACCTTCAGTAATGAATAAAGGTGCAGTTCGGATGCCAGTTTTGTATAAAGTTACAAATACTCGAAAATGTCAAACTCTACTAGGTAATTGAATGCTGTAGTAAGCCGGAGTATACGCACCTCGCATAAACCACTCTATCATAAAAAGTAAAATTTTCATTTCTTCTACGTACTGTCCTGAATGAGTAATGAGAAACAGCTGCGTTTCCCGGAACTATTGCCACCATATACGTAAAAATAAAAATTGTCTCCCATCACGCAGATATAATGAGCCACTTGCCCAGGAAGTTAAAATTAAAAAATGTTGACGTGAACCAGGCCAAGGCTCTGTTTCCAAGACAACCAACAAGCAAAATCTAAGCAGCAGTAAAGAAATAGTGCTAAGGGTTGGAAATGTTATTTACATTGTTTTTCCTTCCCTGGCCCCCAGCCCAATACTGAACACTGGAAATAATGTAACTGCTAAACAGCTGTAACCACCCCTCACGTGACGGAACAAGGAAGAAACTATTTCAGAATGAGCAGACCACAAATAATATTGCGATGCAGCATGACTAGCGCCCATTCCTTGCGTGTGAAATGAGCTAGTAGCGAATTGAATCACAATAGTGATTCACCAATAACATTGCATTGCCTAAGCAAAGCGTAGTGCATTTTCTCGGAACAACAACTTACGATCAAAACAATGCTTCTTTATCGTGCCAGAAACAGTAATCTACAAGAAATAAAGATGAGTTCGTACAGAGCGTAACAAGTAATCACAGAAAACCTGACACCCAACACGTGCATAATTTGTTTACTGACATAATACTACATGGCTGTAGTCAGGTGCGACAATGCGTGTGGTGCTCAGGTTAGCGTGCTAATTTTCTTAGGGTTACATACAAGCATTTTGCAAGTTTGTTTAGTATATAAAGCTTCATTAAACTCGTATCTACGCACTCGATTTAAGTCAAAATGTGCACATTCATTCATTAGCAGTGTGTACACAGATAATTTTAAGATTTTCATTGATCCTTCAAGGACTGCAATCCAAAATTTAAAAAGTTTGAAACATAATCCTAGACGAATGAATGGCTGAAACATCAAACTAGCGTTTTCAGCATGTAGTAACAGCGCGACATAGATGCATTACAAAATAAAAACTAGCATTACGTCGGTATGCCACTGCTCCAAATGAAGTCATTAAGAAAAATAAAATATTCAAAATAAAACATCTATTAAAAAGCAATGTACGTTTAGTCATTGAACAATGTTGGTACAACGTTCGAGTTGTCTATTAGAAACTGCATTCACAATACGAGAGGCTGTAGTCAATAGTACAGAAACCCACGTGGGCCCATCCGGAGCAGACAAGTGCAAGACAACCTTCAATGATTGCCCGATGTACGGGAAATCGTAATCAGTTATACGCAAAAGTGACGTAGTTATCTCACATTAAAAATACTATATTATCATCTGACTACAGCAACATGGCGAGTTAAAGTCAGCTGTGGTGATTACCGGTACGCATGGCATAACTCATTACTCTACAATAGTTAAGCGGGATGCGGTTTCCAACTAAATTCCTATCCTAGGTCTGCAAATTCTATGATTCTCACGACACACACATTAAACTCATCACTCATACTGTAATATTCAATCGCACAAACCATGATTCGACATCTTCAACTTCAAAGCGACATACCGCCCACTCCCGCTATGGCGCGTCATATGGCGGGCGGTTTTGCTTACCTGCACAAACTGCCAATAACTTCCTTGTCTTGGTGTCGCAGTCCTTCTAAACAACGTTGCTCTTCACTCCGGTTAAATACTGACATATCTCGTATATCGACACTATTGTTGGCTATCAATTGTCTGTGGCAATAAACGGAAAAAAGTTACACCTCTTGATCACAAATTCCTACGCCAAACCACACACGCAACGCCTCACGTTTTGTAATGGCGATCTTTGGCGGGAAACAGCTGAAGAGTTCACGTTCGTCACCGAATATTCATCCGCATCATACTTTGAAACTGACAACACGTTCTCGAATACAGAAGAAACATCTTACTTTCATTTGAAAAAATGTGTACTTCACTTCAACAAATGACACATATAAAGTCCGAACTCGCTACAGCTTCCAAAAAAACATAGGAAACATACGGCACTACATTCTTCCGCCAACGGCATCGAGCGCGTATGACGACGGTGTTGCCGGGCTGGGCGGGAAGCAGGCGATAAACATCTGCCAGCTGTACCGGTCCGCTGCTTGAGTGGGAATACTACGGATTTCAGAAACAAAAAAAATTGGCTGTAATAAAACGAGACATATTAATGCGAACAGACTATTTATTATTTGAAATAAACGCTGAAAAATCGATGACTTGTCTAACATAAAAAATCACATATTATAATAAATAAATTATTATTTTATGAGTCAAATTGAATGCACTGCACTTGTGAAAAATTCTATTTTAGTTTTGGTGATTAGCATTCCAATAAAATCGATAGGAAGGTCTACGAGCACGTATTGGGTTTAAGCGTCAACTGAACGCGCCTGCCATCTAGCGGTTATAAGTAGAATGTCATCGAAGTTGATCCCAGCGACTGAGCAATATTTAACACGACTTATGTAAATGTCCGGAACCTTTCAATGGCACTCAGAAGAAGATTCCTCACAATGGAGAAGGGGCCATACTTTCAAAATATTCTACATGACACAGAGCTAATTTAAATATATAGGCCTATATGTGTTAGTTCAATGTGACACAATGAACTTTAGCAATATCAAAGATACACAGAAAAACACTTAAGATAGGCACAAAAACCAGGTAACAAAACACACAAAGACTATTTTCCATAAAATCTTGTTTACTGGAAATTAGAAAATTTCATTACCAAAAGATCTCATGTAAACATGCAATTTTAACCAAGAGGTGAAAAAAAAAAAAAAAAAAAAAGCAAAATGATTGTACTCACCCACAACACCAATGCTTTCAACAGTCTACTGCAGATTTCACTTACAGAAGTGAAGTATCTGTAAATAAGAAACTTCCATTTTGTCATCATCTTTTTGCAGCATGTACTGTTCACAGTCAATAACTTCACGTCTGAGTTAATAGTGACTTTCCATTCTTTTTCCTCAACTGTTTCTGCTACTATTAAAAGTTTTCCAACACAAATGATATGACTGTTACTGTCCCTGACTTAATACCTTTACCTTCATTAATATTATCAATGCTTTTTACCTTAAAGTATTTACTTTGAACTATTTTGAAGCATGTTTCTTTGTATAATTGGTGTGATATACACATATTACTTGAATCAAGAAGCATCAATATCAAAGGGATGATCCACTGACAATCGTTAGCAAGACTGAAGACATGATGAATAACAAATAAATTAATACAGGAGCAGATCCAATAATAAATGTACAAAATACAAATGTGGGTAAGCAACTACCAACAAGATGATAAACACAAAGGCCAAGATGACAATGAAGTCAACACCCACAACAGCAGTAAAGCTGACAACCCAGCCAGCTCAATAGATAAATAGACTGAAGGAATGAGATAGAGGAAACTGTTAAAAAAAAAAAAACAGCAAACACTTAAAAGCTACAGTATACAGTAGGAGATGAATGAGACAAAATAGTGACAGTGGGTTATAACGCTTGGATAAAACAGAAGATGCTGAAGCGAAGGGGGGGGGGGGGGAGAAAGAAGGTGAAACAGAACACCGACAGCTAAGAAATAAGATTAACAGAGAATGCAAAATTTGCTAGAGAATAAATGCAAGATTGTAGAAGCATGTACGATTAGGGACAGTTAATTTGCTGTCTGGAGTAGGGGGGGGGGGGGGGAAGAGACCTTTGCAGATACAAATATATGAATGAATATCATGAGTTCGCTTGTAAGGAAATGTACGGAGTAGCTAAGGAAAGGAAATTAAATTGAGAGAAAATTTATAGACAAAAGTAGATTGGGGAAATATAACACTGAAAAAAGTATGACAAAAGAGATAGATTGGCTGGCCAGTAGTTACTATCGGCAGTACAGCACAAAGGTAACACAAATGAAAAAGAAAAAAGATGTGGCAGTCACTCCGCAAACACCATCCTCATGACCTAGGTGGTGAAATACCTTTCCCTTCCATTCCCATCCTGTTTACTTCCCTTCTCTCCCACCTGAAGAAGGAACTGTATTCCGAAGGCTTGTCCTTTTCGTCTCTTTTTTTTTCTTTTTCTTCATTTGTGTTGCTATCGGCAGTACAGCACAAAGGTAAGTACTGGCCAGCCAATCTATCTATTTTGAAAAATAATGTATCTCTGAGGAGAATTTCCATCATTAAATGAGTACGACAGAGTGCCAGGAGACCTAAGCCATAACAAGACACCTAGAGAAGATGAGATTCCTTCAGAAAAACTGGGGAGAAGCAGCCATAACAAAACTATTCTGCGTGGTGTGGGAAATACATGAGAAGGTGAATGACTTCAAAATGTAATAATTCCAGTTCCACATAAAGCACGCATTACCAAACCACAGTTTGGTTGCAAAAGCAAAATACTGACATGAACTATTTACTTAAGAATGGAAAGAAAACTGGTAGCAGTCAATCTAGGGGACAGTACTTTTGGTTTTTGAAGAAGAGTATGAATACTGACCCTAAGAGTGATGGTCGAAGAAAATGTGAGCAAGGGCAAACATGTATACAATATTTATATACTCGGATAAAGGTTGTGATTATGTTGATGTAAATAAACAAGTTAAAATTGAATAACATGTCAATCACAACTTTTACAGAATCCAGACTGCAGTTTTGTGTGACTAAGATTATGGAAGGGAAGGAGACAGGGAGCACTGTAACCTAACCCCATGTTGTTCATTTTGTGCTCTGAGAAAGCAGGAAGAAAACCAAAGGGAGAAGTGGAGAAGTAAAAATAGAGAAGAAATACAGACTTTGAAGTCTACCTATTACATTGTAATTTAGTCAGAAACAGCATAGAACTTAAAAGAGCAGTTGGACAGAATAGATGGTGTTTTGAAAAGGGGTGAGGGATGGGGGTAAAAACAAAGACAAAGAGATGACTGCACTAAGCAGGTTCAAATGGATTTACGCTGCAGTTTTATTTATTTAAAGATAAAGAGGCTCACACGCATTAATGTGGAGAGCTGCATCCAAACAACTTGAGTCTGAGGAGTAGCACAACTTGAGTCTGAGGAGTAGCACAACTTGAGTCTGAGGAGTAGCACAACTTGAGTCTGAGGAGTAGCACAACTTGAGTCTGAGGAGCAGCACAACTTCAGTCTGAGGAGCAGCACAACTTCAGTCTGAGGAGCAGCACAACTTCAGTCTGAGGAGCAGCACAACTTCAGTCTGAGGAGTAGCACAACAGGAGCATTGCTCCTTAAATATTATGTTTACATAGAAGCTCTGTGACATATCAAACATGTATACTAAGTCAACTTACAATTTTTTTACTAGGTACATTACTCATTGTTACTGTTGTGATCTTCAGTCCAGAAAAAGGTTTGATGCTACACTCCACCCTATTCTATCCTGAGCAAGCCTCTTCATCTCCTCATAAGAACAGCAACCCACATCCATTTGAATCTGCTTACTATATTTGTCTCTTGGTCTCCCTTTGCGATTTGTACCCCTCACACCTTTCTCCAATGCTAAATTCAAGGTTCCTTGATGTCTAAGAAAGTGTTCCAACAATCAATCCCTTCTTTTAGTCAAGGTATGTCAGAAATTCTTTTTCTCCTCAATTCTGTACAGTACCACCCCATTAGTTGTGCGATCTACCCATCTAATCCTCAACATTCTTCTATAGCACCACATTTCAAAAGCTTCTATCCTCTACCTACCTGAACTATTTATTGTCTATGTTGAAGACCTGTACAAAGCTACACTCCAGACAGATGCCTTCAGAAAAGAAATCACTACACTTAAAATACTATGTTAAAGTGTTCTTGAAAAAGAGAAAATTGTTAAGTAACAAAACTCATCTATTACCTTCATTGTTTCAATACCTAATCTAACTGCTTCAGCATAACATACTTTTCAGAGACTGCATTCCATTACTTTCATTAATGTTCATCTCATACATTCCGTTCACCACACTGTACATCCCACAAAGTTTTTCTTTCATCACCCTGAACTTTAATTCTGTCTCCAAATTTCTCCTTGCTTTTCTTCAAATCATGCTTAATGTACATTACACATATAGAATAAAATACAAAACTATGACTGTAGTAAATGGGTGTAACATTACGCTATTATATTGCTACAGTTGACAATACAGTACTATTTTCTTTAATTCCGATTAATGCAATATAAATTATGAGTAATTTATTTAAGAGACATGTAGTAATTCCCACTCACTACAAAGATGACAGACTGATCAAAAACAGGTACCGTACATTGAAAAACCAGTTACACAATTTGGTTTACGGTCAAAGCCTTCCTAAAAATAGAGGACACACATGAGATGGCAACAACAGATGCTTGAGATGGTGGTCATATGTGCATGACTTATACATGTGCATTAATGTATGTTTGTATTCTCTCTTTTTGAAGGGGGGCTTTGGCAGAGAGCTGAGTTTTGTGATTGTGTTTTTGCCATGCCTATTTGCAGCTCAGTATGGGATCTTTACAGTGAGTAGCAATCTATGCCCTTCATAATACTGTTGATATTCCAACTAGAACTTTCCATTGTTTCAGTATGTAAGAAGACATATTCATCAGCATAGGCAACGGCGTTCAATGTTCAACTTCAGAAGCAAGTGGTTGCTGAACCTTGTCACAATGGAAGAAGACCCTTTTCTAACACAAAAATTAGTAAAAATAATCATGGAGGCATTTCAAGTTATGGTGGAGGAAGTGAGAAATCAAGGAAGGAAGGAAGGAATGAAGCAGAAGTATGGAAATAGAACATTAAAGAAGTAATTTTCTGAAGGAAAGTAAATTGAAAAAGAATGAACCAAAATACTGAGAAATAGAATGCATTTGTATGACCCCAATATTGTAACTTGAAACACAATTGGAGGGAATTCCAGACTATAATCTTTCAATGTCTACTTGCTCAGACACACACAAGTACTCTTAACAAATATTGCATTCACCATTAAAGGGGTGAAAAAAATTTGCAGCTCATTTTCATTTCATAGCTTAATATTTATTTAATTACTTTAGTATTATTCTCAGAAAATAATTACCAACAAATGTAACCATAAAAGATAATTTACCATGCAACCACCATCTTTAACATAACTGTACAACAATGGACAGTCCATGTTGAATTTAAACAATATAATGAGGATAGTTAACCAACTGCAAAGATGTATGTCAAGCTGCAACATACATTTGAAAGAGGCACTCATACACACGAAACTTGAGCTTATGGTCATTTGCCTTCATCAGAAAAAAAGACACATTTACACAATCATGCACCGATGCACTCTGGTTTTGGAGTACAGCAGTCTGAGGTAACAGTTGTGTGTGATATGTGAATGGTGTCTTCCTCTGACAAAGGCTAATGACCAAAAGCTTTACTTCTGTGTGAACATGTGTCTTATGTACTAGTTGCAGCTTGACATATGTCTTCGGCCTTTGTAATGGGACATGTCAAATAAATAATAATAATAAAAAATAATATGTCTCTGACATCAGTCTAAATTAGCACTTAGCTTTATAAAAAAGTATTACTACTTGTAATACACCTAACAGATATGTTCAATTACCAAATGAAGATTATTGGATAATTTGTAGAAGAAACAGGTAGTAAGGTAAGCCTGTAATTTTCTTCTGAATTAATGAAAACTCCTGATTTGGAGGTGCTTGAAGCTATCAACAATAGACCTCGAACTCTGGCCTATGGCCTCATACCTGTGTCAATAAGCAGAAAGCATAATATTTCTATATTATTTTCAGCAATATAAATTGTGGCAACAGAGTGACCTGTAGTGTAACCAAGTTTTGTGTTTCACTGAATGGTAACAGTGGCGGAGAGTTGACAAAGCCAATAAACATAAATAACATGTGAAAACTCTTTTAAAACAATCTGTTTTTTACTTATTAGACTTTGATGGGTAATTTATGCTGCTCTGTTTAATATGGGTATGCAACTTAAAAGGTCACAAACATGCGAATCTCTTAATGATTGTCTTATATTATAATAGATGGTGAATATACTTCTTTCAGCTTCAACCATACATTTAATTATCATGAATGATAGTTTCATTTCTCATTATGACCATTTTGATTAATATCTTCTGTTGCCATTGATAGATAGTGGTGAGTATTACTTCTGGAACAGAACAATTGTTAACCATTTTGTAAGAGGCGATCAAAAAGTTTCCTCCTGGAAGTGTTGCTGCTGCGTAATTGCACCAAAGCATAGCTCTAATGTGGATACGTAAGCACTCATATGTATGCATGGTATTATTGTGTCATTCCAAAGTGTGTGCTGTAAACAGAGAAACATGAACTGTGGCAACATTATTACAAAATGCACCCAAACCGGATTCTTATCGGGGCTGCCTAAGGACAAAAACGGGCACACATTCATCAGTGAATAAGAATGTGTATGAGGGAACTCATTTGTCATGCACTAGTGCATTACATTCCATGCCGGTTGTGATTTGACACGACTCTGGTCGATATGGAAGGCTGGCCTCTTATACCTGAAGTGGGAGACACACTAGTAGCACCTCATGCCAATATCACACCTTTGGTGTCTTAAAAACAGGACCATGAAGGGTCAAAGTATTCGTAAGACAAGGTATTTGCAGCAGGAAGTTAAGAGACTTATTCACACAGCAGGCTATGGTGTATTTGAAACCTGGATGATTGCATTAATGTGATTTTACCTGAAAAGAATACTGATTATGACTGTATTGCCACTGAACAGAATCTTTTTGATTGCCTCTTACAGTATACCACTTATAAGAATAATTTTATGTAACAACTAATGAACATTTCTCAATTGTTTGCAGTATATTAATAGGACAGTAAAGAACTCACTGTAAAGACGTGACAAGCCACAACAGGCACATAAAAAAGGCACTCACATACTAAGTGCGGCAGCCAGAGATGACGGTTGTGTGACTGTGTTCCTATTTCTGAAGGAGGCCATGGCTGATAGCTGAAAGTGTTGTATGTGTGTGCCTTTTTTATGTGCCTGTCATGACTCATCATCACGTCTTTGCAGTGAATTGTAATCTGTCCTATTAATATATTGTTAATTCCAACTTGGACTTTCCATAATTGAAGACTTTGCAGGTTACATTAACACATGTGACTGCAGATTTTCACATAAGAAGAATAGTTTTAATTGTAATAAATACTGGATGACATTAACAAAATAGTTATATTAATGAGATAGATACAAATATAAGTAAAGAAAACAATTAAACAGCATTACATCATGACAACAAGAGACATTGCTAAACAGAAATGAAAGAGTACAACACATACCGGTGTTAAAAGGATGTTTGCAATCATATAGTTGAAGGTGGAAGATTCTGGCAAACAGGGTATTATGCATTCTTACTGCACTGTCATTAGGTGGAGTCTTTTATAAACAGAGTATAAAATAAGTTAGTTTAACAACCGAGACATCTGAAACTTCATCTATGAAGTCATATGTCACGGGCATATCCAGGATTTTGACCTCCAGGAGGGACAGCTGAATTAATAAAAATAATGAATCATAGAGTCGCATCAAAATCTTGGGTGAGGAACAATATTTACTTATCACTTTTGTTTGGCATCTAATTGTGGCGAGTGCTAAAGCTATGTCACATCTTCTCTCTTTTGGCCAAGAAATGTGTTTCTGGGCGGAGAGGGGGGTGGTGGTATTGGATATGCCACTGCTGTATGTTCCATCATCTGATTAACACAGCAGTTTTTCATTAGACACTGGAAGAGTTGTCTATGCTGGCTGTAGTGTAGCTTCTGGCAGCAACATCCTTGATAAATTATCCCAAGTGAAGGGCTAAGAAGAACAATATTCCACACCTTATGGTGGGGAGGAGATAACCCCAAAATGCAATCCTGGTCTTCCATGTTGGAATTGAAGGTAGGGTGGATACCCCTGCCTTGTAATAGTCTGAAATTGTGAATAATTTAACAGGGGATGCAAGACTGTTCTTACTGGACACAAATTGTGCCAAAGAATATGAATATACCAGTGTTTAATTTTGGAACACAGAATGTGCATACACTGCCTCAGGAAATAGTAAGGAAGGAGAGGAGGAAGATCAGGTTTTGACATCCCCACTCCACATAACAAAAGAATACATATCCTAGGTATTAAAGGTACACTTTAAAACACTGTGAAGAAGGATTGTATATCTATCAATGGATGAATCAGATGGGTTCTGACCCAATTCCAGGAAGTTTATGATAGAATTAAATGTGGTTGTAATTATGGAACAACGATAAATTTGAAAAAGATTAAATAATCAAGCTTTCACATTGTTGGTTGATTATTTCAACAAAAAATGTTCAAATGTTTGTAAATCTACTGGGCCAAACAAGACTATCGAACAAATTAGTTATATGAATTCATCTTAGGGGAAGTAAGTAAAGGAGGGAGACAAGTCTGTTTATTCCACTTACTGATTACTTACCCTGCTGAATATAACCCAGAGGATTCTCTCTAATGTTACCTATAACAGACTAGCTATATATGCCCTGGTGATAGGTCAACAATAAATCAAATAATTGAACTTATATATATATTTAAAAAATAGATGAAGATTACTCACCAGACGAAGGAGCGCAGGTGGTGATAGTAGCACAAATAAAACACACACACAAATGCAAGCTTTCGCAACCCATTTGCTTCTTCAGGCAGAAGGGAAGGAGAGGGAAAGGAAATGATGAGGGTTTTAAGGGAGGGGGTAAGTTGCCATTCCAATCCAGGAGAGGAAAGTCTGTGTGTATTTGTATACCTTCCTTTTCTTCCCCCTATAATATTTGTCAAATAATTGTACTGAAGGATATACATGGAAAGGCATAGGAGGGAATTACTGAGTTCCTTAAATCAGGGTGATTGTCTTGTTAGGTCACACATTAAATGCTTTGGAACATTTTGATATTGTTATACCATTTAACTATATTTTAGTGCCAGCTGCGGCCAATATGTCACCTACAGAACAGTAGTTGTGTAATTTAATCTTTGGCGCTTTTCATTTCTAGTAAATTTTTATTAGTTTTTTCTTTTGGAAATGTTCATTCTCGCATATTTGCAAAATTTTCATTAGGTTTTCTGTTACAAGGACTACATTCTTGCACTCTGATTTTAAGTATTTATACATCCACCAACAGCCATAAATCTATATTGTTTTATTTACACAACTGGCTTCCATACCACAGTAATGCCATCTTCAGTCCATGTCAATACCATCCTTCATTCACATGAATAGTCAAAATGGATATATATTATAGAAGGAGACTTTCCTGGTGGGAAAAATATGTATAAAATAAAGATTGTTTGACTTACTCAAAGTACAAGCTCGCCGATAGAAACATAAAACACAAATAAAAACATACAAACATTCAAGCTTTCGCAACCGTTTGTTGCTTCGTCAGAAAAAGAGGAAGAAAGGAGAGGAGAAAGGGAAGGATATGGGTTTTAAGGAAGTGGAAAAGGAGTCGTTCCAATCCCAGGAGTGGAAGGACTTACCTTAGGGGGAAAAAAGGAAGGTAAACAAATACACACATACATACATACACACACACACACACACACACACACACACACACACACACACACACACACACACACACACTCACACATATCCAAACGTAAACACACCTAGACAGCTGTCTAGGGATTGGAACAACAAACAGTTGCGAAAGCTTGAATATTTGTGTGTTTTTATTTGTGTTTTATGTTTCTATCGGCGAGCCTGTACTTTCGGTTAGTCAAACATCTTTCATTTAAACATATACATATATATCCCAGCTCCTGAGCAAATGTGTGTCACCTCACACATGTGACAGCAACTGTCAAAATGCCATTTGATGCTACTGTGGTTACAGTTTCCAACATCCCTGTGAGTTGACAGTTTCCCGACTGTGATTGTGCAGAGGTCACAAAACTCTGTGCAGAAGGCAGAACTACGAACCAGCCATAAGAATGTTCCCTTAGGCCTCAGTAATTAGTTTGATGTGTTGTCCACTGCTGATAATACTTCTCAGGCAGTAAAGGTTGCCTCGCCTGATGCAGCGGCGGTAAATCTCTCTGGGGGGTCTAAACAGTCACTGAGGGTGATGGAGCTCCTTAGGGAAATAGCAGGAAGGTCAGGAAAGAATGCCAGTGTGCATTCTGCTTGCCAGGGGAAAAGGCTCCACCAGTGGCGATAAGAGCACTGGGTGCATCTGGCTGCAAATTTTTGTTCATTTCGGTACCAAAGACTCCTGTTGCCTGGGTTCAGAGATCATCCTCGGCTCCTTCAGGCGGCTGGAAGATCTGGTGAAGACGGCTAGCTTCACTTGCAGAGCTTTCGATTTGAAGTATTGCTCCTAGAACCAATGGCGGTCCTCTGATTTGGAACCGTGTGGTAGGTTTAAACCAGAAGCTTTGTTGTGATCTTCAGTGCAAATTTCTTGACCTCTGCTATCGGGTGGAGATATGTAGGATCACGCTGAATAGGTCAAGAGTGCACTGCATGCAGGAAGTGGCTACTAGGGTAGTGGAGTACATGTGGAGAGCATATGTGAGATTTTTAGGAAAGAGAAATCCCTCCATGGGTCTGGTAAGACACTTACAGATCTGATCTAAGCAGTGCTTGTAAAAAGAGAACTGAGTAATAAAAGATTAATATAGTAATAGTAAACTGTAGGAGTGTTTATGGAAAGATCCCAGAAGTGCTATAACTTTTAGATAGTCACAATACCTACATAGTACTTGGGTTGGATAGCTGGCTCAAACCAGACGTCAATAGTAATGAAATTCTAAACTCTGAATGGAACGTATACTGCACATACAGGCTGAACACTGAAGGGGGGAGGCATGTTTAAAAGAGAGAAAAAATACGACTGTATCAAGTGAAATCAGTACAGATTTGGAATGTGAAATTATTTGGACAAAAATCAGCATGAAAAGTGGTTCAAACCTGGTCAATGGAAGTTTTCATAGACCACCTGACTCAACAGCAGTAGTGGCAGAACATCTAAGGGGAAACTTAGAAAATACACTGGCCAAAACAATTAAGAGATCTGTTGGTATATCTAAGTTCTGAAGTATTGTCATTGGCATTGTCTTTCTGTCAGTTCTACGGTGTGGAGACAACATTATGGCAACCGAGATGGTGGCAATAACAGAAAGTTGCTGCAGAAGTAGTTGGTATTGACTTGTGGTTACTGTACCAAATGAATTACACAGGCAGTTGGGTTCATATAGTGTAGTAAGCAGGTAGTGCAATGCAACAACAATGTGACAACCTGAAAGTATGGCATGGAAAGCCATAGGAAGGTTGGCCTTGTCATTCTGCCTATATGATTCTGTACGGCCTTTACTACTCTATCCCTCCGAGCCACCCATTCTTCTTCTTCTGTATTATTTCCCAGATTCGTTCAATCCTTGCCCAATGGTTCTCTGAAACTCTAGTTCCTTCAATTTATACAAGTTCCATCTCCTTAATTTTCTACATTTTTGCAGTCTCCTAAGTTTTAGTCTACAGTTCATAACCGATAATTTACGGTCAGTCTATATCTGCCTCTGGATATGTCTTACAGTTTAAAACCTGTTTTCTAAACCTATCTCTCACTATTATAAAGTCAATCTGGTACCTTCCAGTGTCTCCTGGTCTCTTCCATGTATAAAACCTTCTTTCATAATGGTTAAACGAACTGTTTGTGATGATTAAATTACACTCTGCACAAAATTCTTTCTCTTTCATTCCTTCCCCCCAATCCATATTCATCTAGTACATTTCCCCCTCTTTCCTTTCCTACTATCAAGTTCCAGTTCCCCATCACAATTGAGTTTTCCTCTCCCTTAGCTTCACAAATAATTTCTTTTATCCCCTCATACAATTCTTGATCTCATATTCGGCAGAGCTAGTTCGCATATAAACTGATAGTATTACGGTCAGTTTGGCTTCGTGAATATCTCTGCTACAATAATGCAATCACTATGCTGTTCATAGCAACAGCTGTATTTCTAACATTAGTTTGTCAGCCAACTGTAATTAGATTGTACATTCTTATGATCCTCTTGTTCTTTTAAAGAATTAAACCAGGAAATAAATAAAATATAACTGCAATTTGTGGCTGTATTCAAAACTTAGAGGACTCTTTTATTGTAAGTTTTCTTCTATAGCATTTTCACTACAGAAATAATTTATTTAAAAAATGAAGATATAGACAACCTGAAAAATAATCTTTCAGAGTTTGTGATGCATTTACCTCAAGATTTGTCTGCACAATCTTAAAAATTCCATTTCATAATTTTTATGTAATTGTTTCGGACCTGGAATGTGTTTCCTTAGACACATGTCCACTATTCTTGTGACTGCTCCCTTTGTCACATGTAGGCTTCTCATGAGTACTATCTGTATACAGAAGTGAAGAGCAAAGTGTTTAAGAAAGCCCCATAAACAATATTTCAGTTTATTAGCAGCCAAACAGCTACTGTTAAATATGTTGTGTTGCATCCCATGTAGTTTATATGATCACACGTTGTGGAGCAATTCTATCTACACTGCAATTCTTCCCACAAATCCTTGGAAAGTGAAAAGGTACTGACTGTCACAAACTAGCGATGAATGTTTCACTGCCAGCCCAGGCAAATGACATAAGGGGTGAGGCTCTGCTGTGGCCACAAGGCAACCGGCTTGTCAAATGACTGACTTCTAGTTATGTGTTCCAACTTAGTATGTTTATTATTATTATTCTGGTTTTTACAATTTGTACACATTTTTCCAGCACCTATATTAGATTAAATTACTTATCATTGTTTTCCATTCTTCTCTATTTTTCTATAGCTCTTCCAGACTGTTATTCTCCTCATTGCTGCTTGAACTCCAGGTATCCATGTATTTGGCAGTCTTCCCTTTTTCCTTCTTCTATTTGGTATACAATCGTTATACTTTTTGGCATTCTTTTGTGTTCCATTCTTCTGTCATATCCATACCATTTTAGTTGTTTGTGTTTGATGAAATCCATATTGTGTTTTTACATTTCATTTTGTCCCTGTTTAATTCATTTTTAATTTTCTCTCTTCTTGATATTGTTGCTGAACATCTCCACAAATCCATTTCTATTGCCAATAATTTTGATTTCAGTTGCCATTTTGTTGTCCATACTTCTGAACCATAAGTTATAATACTCCCACCCATTGTTTTAAATATCCTTGTTTTGTTATCCGTTGTTATGCATTTATCTCAGAGAATTAATTTAATAAAGAACTTGACATCTTTCCTGCATTTATTCTAGACCTAATCAGTATGTGCACAGTATAAACATGAAACTCAAGCCTTATTTTTCTTGGGGAAATTTCTATGCAGGGCAAGTACTGTTTTCCTTTCCTTCTTTTATAAACCATATAAAGCTGAACACAGTTTGCTTCCTCAAGTAACATGCACGTCCTTTGTGCAACTACATCACTAACTGTAATAAAGTTAAGTCCCGGATGGAACTCAACAATGTGAAAAAGGATAGTTTACAACTTACCACAAAGACATATGGCAAGCAGCGACAGGCACATAAAAAACACTTATGCTACTGGCCATTGGCCTTCTTCAGAATAAAGAACATTCACACAATCACATTTCACAGTCACAAGAAGCAACTTAGGAGTGGAGGAAAGCAAAACAAAACAAACACAGCACACAAAATGGGAGAGGTCTGAAGAAAAAGGGGGTTATCAAAGGTTGAGGTCTAGATGATGTAACTCTGAAGTGTACCTGTGAGATTTGTGACTGTTCTTTATTCTGATGAAAGCCAATGGTCGATAGTTTAAGTGTGGTATGTGTGTGTGTCTTATTTGCCTATTGCTGCTAATCGTACATCTCTGTGATGAGTTATAAAATGTCCTCATTATGTTGTTGAATTCCAACCTGGATTTTACATTATTACAGTTCGTGACTGTTGCCTGTTGCATATAGGAGGGTAATTGAGGAAACAAATGGTGTGTGTGTGTGTGTGTGTGTGTGTGTGTGTGTGTGTGTGTGTGTGTCACTCCCCACTCCATTCTTATGCTGCATCTTGTTCCACCTGTCTAATACATACAGCAGGGTGACTACTCAAGGTCCACAAAAAAATCTCCCTCAGAGTTACAGGTCTTTCCGGAATCTACTTGTGAACTTAAAAATTATACCCTTTCATTAACAGGGAAAAATGACCATTAAAAAAAATCAATGATTACAATAAATCTTTCTAAAAACTGATGTAATTTTACAGACAGACAGGCAACACTCTACAGTATAATACCTGCAGGGTGCCAAAAGAAAGTTCCAATTAATTGGTGTGTCAAGATATATCTTGACATGGGTCTGCTAAGTTTCCTGTTGTAAACGGAACTCCGCTACATAAATTTCAGATAACACAAGATATTTAACACATTTCTGTTTTTACTTCAGATCTAATCTTGAAAAGTCATATTTGCAACAGTTGTACAGATGAAATGGTAATTAAAGTTCACAATGCAGTTAATGTTTTAAAAATTCAACTTTGAAACCAACATAAAAAGTTTTATGTGGAGTTTAAGTCATCGGTAAGTTTAAAATTTTCTGATGCTGCCAAAATCAGCCTACTCAGCACTAGTTTGTTTCCAAACACAATCAATGTTGTTTCTACACCCAATGTGAGTACAGTATACACTGCTAAGGTTAATGATGCCAGTACTGCTGAAACTGCAGACATTGCCTTCCCTTCGCACACCTTCACTCCTGCTACAGTTATATCTAAGGGAATAATCAGTCTCATTACCCACCGTAGAATAAATAAAAGTGGTCCACTATATTTTGCTGGGTGTCATCAAGTGGTGATTATTTGTGAAGCAAACACAGGTACACATTCTGTTGTTTTCTGCATTCCATATTTATAATGTTCTTTATTGTATTCCTCCTCTTCTGCCATTTGCTGTATATTTTTACATGTTCCTCTATAGTGCCTTGTTGTACTTAATATATTTCTTGTTTTTTTTTTTTTTTTCCCATACCCAATATGACACACCAATTACACACTGCTTCAAAACTAGCAGTTACACATATATCAATATGACACACTATTAAATAATCAACCTGGAAATCATCACAATGCACAAAATGAAGAACGAAAAGACCAAATGAAACTACCTTTGTTTCAACAAGAGTAACAAAATATGCAGGTACTTCATATTAACTTACAACTATGTTTAGTGTTATTATTTATCATCCTATATTCTATCAGTGTTCTGTCAGCATAATCACACTTTCAATAAAAATTATTTATTTCAATGCATTTATTTATATTATACAATTCCAGTTTCATTTTCCTACTCTTTATATACAGGTTATATTATACAATTCCGCTTTTAATTTCCTATTCTGCATATACAGTTTATACTTCAAATATTACATGAATATATATTTCATGGCATACAAATTTTATTTGTAATGCACCATACTAAAATATATCCACACATTTTTAACAAAACAAGATTGTTTCAAACATTTTTTCAATGTTAGTGTGACAACAATGTATAATATGACAAATAATAAGAATAGAGTGGTTGGTCACCATTATCTCCTCTATACACAGATTAGTCACCCTTGTCTGAGAGACATAAGTCTAGCAAAGTGGGGAAGTTGACAAAACTTTTCTTAAGCTTGGTGATCTGAAGTATTTACCTCTTGAGGCAACTGGTTCCCAACATTTCTGCCACAAGTCTTTAAGACAAGAACATATTTGTCTTCTCTATAAGAGAAGCATTTTTCAGCCAGTCATTTTTTTTTTTTTTTTTTTTTTTTTTTTTTGCTAAAGCAAGGTTTGCTGCTAATGTAACACAAATGCTGTAAATCAAAGATCTGACAATTTTTGTATGTTTTGAGATAATATATCAAATTGTGTGACTTGTTCACAGCATAGTTTATTTCAAAAATGAAATGATACATATTTTCTAACAACCGGTAAGTCCACCTGGACAGAAATGGGCAAACCATACAGGTTTGTCTGCCAGGTATGAAACTAAAATCTCAAGAACACAATGAGGGATTTTTCTGTTCTCAATTTTAAATGAAGTTTTGATATATCCTCTGAATTTGATATGCTGTTATGTATGAGATAAAATAAACCGTCACTCTGAAAACTCTTTAAAATATGTTGCAATACTTTACTGAATATGACACTGCACACTAACTGTGAGGGATAGTGAAAATAAAATGGGTCTTTATTCGAGCTAAAATTTTTTAGTATCCAAACATAATGTTTTTCGGTTGTATCTTTATAGTTGATAAAAATTTTTGAAAACAGAACAGGAAAATAGTGTTTCTAGACAAATGTCTACATAACATACTTTTAAAATTTGAGTAATTTGCTATGGTTAATTATTTAGATATTTCCAGTCCAACATTCAAGAGTGGCTAAAAACTGGATTTGCAATCGTCTGCATTAGTATATCCTTTAAAAAAGAGTTATACATAACACACACACACACACACACACACACACACACACACACACACACACACACCTTTTCTTTCTTCTATAGAAAAGTAACTTCAGTTATCTTGGTAAAACTAAAAAATAGAGCTAAAAAATTAAAACATCTTAACTGAAGGTTAAAAATCTATACAATAAAAATGTTTATCTAAAGTCATTAAAATACAGTTGTGAAACCATAAGCCCTCTCTGGTGCAGAAACACACTGTTTAGGTGGATGCAAAATGGCTGTAGAAGACCTTGAAAAGTACGGAAGGAAGGAAAAATATAACAAAAAATATGAGGCAGAAACTCACTTCTAAGGTCAAAGAAGGAACTTCATGAATTTTGTCCTAAAATTTCAGACATCAGGAAGAGATGAATTACATTCTATAGTCATCTAGAGGCAGTTAATGAAAATCTACTATCAAAGAATATTACTGCATTCTATCAAAAGAGGAATACAGACAAGTACATGGTTGGGTGGGAACTGTGAGAAGAGAATGAGGAGATTATACACAACTGAGGTAAATTCAGAGCAGCAGTTAATTCAAAGGTTTTCAAGAAGACCAACCTAACACAATATCTGGAACCAAATGGTCAGAGGAGAGGAAATAAGCTTCTGGAGGAAGGTTAATGAGCAGAATAAAGTTATCCCAGCATAGTCCTTGGTTTGTAACAAATAGATAAATTTTCTAACTAACTGGAAACTGACTCTTTCAGTGCCCAATTAGCTTTGGTGTATATAAATACAAATAAAAAGAAGAGAAGTTTTTGAGACAGAATATAAGTCTTCCAAATATTAGTAATGACTTTAATACACTCTTATGTAACTGTAATATCCAACTTCTGAAGTTATCACTGAATATATTAATAGAGGCAACTGAACATTTCATTCCAGGAAAGAGAAGGAAGGGCAGAAAGAAGGCACTAGATGCTAGATGACATCATTAAACCACAAGGAAGGTACCAAAAAATGAAGAGGCAATCAGAGGACAGAGGAAGAAGGAGGGCTATGAAGTCAAAACCTGTGGTAAGGCAGATAACCAAATGATGTTTTGTGGTTTCATGTACTAATTCTTTATAAGAGGGTTCTACTGATTAATAGTAGAGTCAAATAGTACCCTTAAACATATTACTTGTTTATTGGCAGTTGCTATGCCATGTATGCAATTTTGTACACTGGGCCATTTTTGAGTCACTCTGATAATGCCTATACCATTATAATTTCAGTAGGACAGATGAGGAGGAACTGATATCAAGGATTAATGATACTTTCATACTGTAGTCATAAGGTTAATTGTAATGAGTTTCTAATGACATGCAGCACTGAGGATAACTGTAGACAATTGTTAAGATGTGAAACTTACTATAATAAATTCCAGATTAGCACTATCAAAAAAATAAACATTCAAAATTTTGCACAATGGCAAATTTCAAGAGTGTTTGGAGAGGAATTTGTAATCGAAACATGAATACATGTGAATGACACTCTGCTGAATAAAGTATGTCATTGAGCTTGAGAGGGCTAGGATTTCTTTCTTTCTTTCTTTTCTTTTTTCTGTGAAAGTGGGGTGGGTGGGGTGGTTGCAGTTAATTATACTCACTATTATTGTTTACAAATCCTTGCTCACTTAATTTAAGAAACATATCTGTAGATATTGTTGAAATGAGATAGAATGGCTGGCCAGTACTTACCATTGTGTTGTACCGCCGATAGTAACACAAAATGAAAAAACAGAAAAAAAGGGACAAAGGGACAAGCTTTCGGAACAGAGTTCCTTCAGTCAGGTGGGAGAGAAGGGAAGAATAAAGGATGGGAACAGAAGGGAAAGGTGGTTCACGACGTGAACCACCTTTCCCTTCTGTTCCCATCCTTTATTCTTCCCTTCTCTCCCACCTGACTGAAGGAACTCTGTTCCGAAAGCTTGTCCCTTTGTCCCTTTTTTTCTGTTTTTTCATTTTGTGTTACTATCGGCGGTACAACACAATGGTAAGTACTGGCCAGCCATTCTATCTCATTTCAACAATATTTATTATCTCTGAGGAGAATTTTCATCATTAATCAAACATATCTGTAGGCAAGACAAGACAGAAATAAAGTGATAAGTAAGTTTTATTAGCAATTCTGGATCACAGCGTGTTTGCACGAGGCAGGTGATACTGCAAGGAAACAAAGTATATCATCAATACACATTACCATCCAGACGTGCTCAACATGTCCACTAAAAATATAGGATTTCCTTAAGTTAACTGGACCAAACATGTTATTTTTTATCTCACTACTGAGACAACTGAAGGCAAATAATACACCTGAACTCAGGACATAGGAAGATGCTCCCTAGTTCTTGACTGTCACTAATTTCCTTCAGTTTTTTCTTCTTCTTTTATCATGTTGCACATTTTCATCATACAATTTTTTGATCATCATTTGTCTTACTGTCTTACACTTTTTGTAACAACTACTACAGGTCAAAAAAATTACATACATAAAATATAGAAAGTCAATAGAAGGTAGCATAATTTGTCATAACATACATATACCACTTTGTCTCACTGCCTTTTTTGCAGTTGTTGAACTCATTCGTAACGAAAGAACAATCTTTAGGTCAATGAACACAAGGTTTATTGTCTACTTACTACAACACCTGTAGATGGAAGATGATGTTGCACTTCTATCCTTCTATTTATTGTTGTTGTTGTTCCCAAATCTACAAATATTCTTCTTGGATATTATACCTGTACTAGATATAACAATCATACAGAAAACACACACATTCAAAATGAACATGTACCAAAATTCTACAGTAGAATAAAAACTTTGTGGTTATTTCTGAAACAAGTTTCTGTAGTGAAATTATGTACAAAAAGAATAACTAAATTTAAAGTTAATGGACACAAACACCACAGAATGAACTTACAACGATTCTTTCCCCAAGAACATGAAGCATATTATCAGTTTACAGTGTGTGCACATTATAATCTTAGGTGGTTTGCGAGCATGGACAGTATACTACAAGAATTATGCAAATAACTATGAGTTGTGTAGGCATTTACCACAGTCCAGGCACATCAACTGAAGACTTTTAAAAGCGTGGACAACCACCTTATGCAGCACAGATTGCTGTGAAACATGCAGGAAGAATGTCACTGACTCCAATGGTCTCTCAGATAAGTTTAAATCCACGGAGTTCAATAATCTCAATGTGGTGCTCTTTGACCTACCTATGTACACAATGAGCTGTGTGACATACTGGATTGTCTTGATGGTAAACCGCCATTGCGCCAATAAAGAGAGACTGCATTTAGAGGTGAGGAAGGTACTCCAAAATTATGGGATCACACGAGAAAATTACCAAACATACTCCCCAAACGATAACATTCACTGGGTGTTTGCTTCCAGGTGCTTCACTTTGTACCCCTGATGACCACCTGTCCAAAGGAGTATAAAACTTACTGGCAGATTGAACTGTGTGACAGAACTTGGATTCAAACCTGGGCCCTTTGCCTCACCACCCACTTTTCAATTTTCATAGCCTTAGGCTACAGCCTGGGGGTTGTTTCCAGTCTGCAGTTGACTGTACACTGAAAAATAGGAGTCAAGTTACTGGCAGAAGTAAAGCTATGAGAAAGGGTCGTCAAGTGTTTTGGGATAGCTCAGTTGGTGGAGAGCTTGCCCGCAAAGGTAAAGGTCCCATGTTCGAATCCTAGTTCTGGCATGTTTCAATCTGCCAGGAAGTTTCAAAACAGCGCACACACTGCTGCAGAGTGAAAATATCATTGAGGAAACATCCCCTAGGCTGTGGCTAAGCCATGTCGCCACCATATTCTTTCTCCAACGAGTGGTAGTCCTACAATGTTTGCAGGAGAACTTCTGTGAAGTTTGGAAATTAGCAGGCACGGTACTGGCAGAAGTAAAGCTCAGTAAGTAGAGTGGTTATCCACAAAAAGCAAAGGTCCCAACTTCGAATTCCATTTCCAAAAAACCGGTTTTAACCTGCCAGGATGTTTCATATCAATGCACACACCACTACAAAATCAAAATATCATTATGGAAGCACAAAACATTTCTTCTTGCCAACTGTCTCCTCTCGGTAGACATACAGTTCCAGTACAGTTTCATGTATATTCACCCCACACACACAGCTGTAACTCACCAGGAATCTGGGCCCCTGGGGCAGCATAATTAGCTCTGTGCAGTTTTGAGATATCTCCTTTTTCACATGCAGGGAATACTTTGATCACAGTTGCATGCAAACAGTTTACAAATTCAGAAATTTTCAAAATGCTTCCACTCTTGGTCTGAAGGCCAATGATCTCACTCTTTCTGAAAATCAGATAATTGCTTCCTTTCCACATTATGCAATTTATGGCCTGTTGTCTGCATTCTGCCTGAAACACTAAATATACCCTCCACTACTATTGCAGCCACATGCCATTTGTGAGTAGTTATTAAAATGTTCAAATGTTTGTAGAACTTATGGGACTTAACTACGGGGCCATCAGTCCCTAAGCTTACAAACTACTTATGAACTAGCTAAGACTAAGGATGGCACAAATGTCCATGCCCGATGGGGGGATTCGAACCCCCGACAGTAGTGGCCGTGCAGACCGTGACTGGAGCACCTCAGTCCCCTCGGCCACCGTGGCCGGCAGTAGTTATTACACAATGACTTTGAACATATGCAGTATTCACATTAATGTAACTCAACCATGCAGTTCTGAGCACATGCTAAGAGCTTGTGCATCTCAAACGATTCTGTTTTGAAACTGATTAAAAGAACTTTGGGACTGATAATTTGGGAATGTCGGTAACAGGGGCACAACCTGCTGCTCTCTTACTGGAGCACATACGGCCACTTTACTTTTACTTTACACATCTGTCTGTCTCTCTCAGCACTGTACTTATACTGAAAAGCATATAGAGCCATTGTCATGGCAGAGTAGATTGATTTGATGCTCCCCAAACAAACTACTTTATGTCAAGATGATTCACTGGAACAGGAAAAAGTCCTCTGCAGGTAGATTGAAGAAGAGCTAGAAGAAGTTCGCACCACCAGTAAATGCTGGAAGCTGTGGGGCTTGAAGAAATGTGATGATAAAACTGCAATGTATTCACTATTCAACTTTTCATATTCGGATTACTCTTTTCTTTAACACACATTCAATATTTTAGGCTCCAGTTTGGAGAAGAGTTTACACCATTCTAAATTGTCAAGATAGTGTAAAGAGGATTTAAAGATATTCAAGTTCTCCTGTCATATGTTCACTTATTCGACACTGAACTGAAGATCCAAAAGAGAGCACCCACTTTTGCTGGTTGCTAGCTTCTAGAGTTAGAGTTATCATCTACATCTTCCAGATAACCGTAATGGATTTCACCCCACCTTTAAATTTAAGAATATGACAATTTAGAGTCCATGAAGGCCTGTTGAATCATTTGGTATGCATCAAGTTAAGGGAAGTCATTGTCTAAACAATTTATTTGAATGGTGTTGGTTGTTTCAGATATGTCGAAGAACAAATACCATACATACAACTGTATTGCCCAGAGAAGCAGAATGAATATTCTTCAATGAGAGCAAATAATGGCGGACAAGCAGCACTTCATAATTTGTGTTGAACTGGAAGCATGTCTGCATAGTTGAAGTGGTTAAGACGGCCGCTCAGGAGAAGGGGAAAATCTAAGTTAAGGAGTCCCAGCCTGGCACAGATTTTCAATGCCCGAAGCAAAGAATAATTAAAAATTCCTCTTAATCATAAACACATTAATTTCGTGCTTTACTGGTACTACTATTAGCAATTTTAACCCTCTGTGCATTTGCAAGCTACGTGGCAGTGAAACAAAGAACAGTTTCAAGAACAGAAAATTATTCTGACACAGTGAAAAAATGTAGTGACATTTTATTTTGTATACACTAGTTTGAAAGATGCTGTACCTAATGGTATCTCTAGTAAAGATTACTTACCAATGGGCACAACTCTCATATATATGGGCTTTTTCAATAAGTATCCTGGTTTGACCTGAAAGACAATAATCTGAGTTTTCTAACTTACTTTATATCTTGACATGATGTCATGATGTCTTGACACAATTGGTCAAACTTTTCTCCAGTTTCAAGAGCCTTTCTTTAAAGTGACTTTTGAAACAGTCATTTAGTATCCATGTGATTTCGTAACTGGCCAAGAGTATTTCTAGTTTTGGGAGTAAATGAAAGTTCAAAGGATCCGAATCAGAAGACTAAGGCAGATGTAGAAGCATTTGAAAACAAAGTTCAATCAAATTTTGCTGAATGAAATGGCTTCAATGTTCTGATGTTTTGTCATGATGTTTATCATTCCAGAACGTTTGTCTACAACAGCTGTCTTGTGTTTGTGTGGAAGGGATGCACAACATCCAACATCCTCCAGTGATGGTTCTTCCTTTTTTGAAGCAGTGTAAATAAGAATATCTCGAACATCCCAAAAGACTGACACCACTACGTTCCATGCTGATAAATTGAATTTTGCCACCCCCTCCCCATGCTATCCAATTTTTTCACTGTTTCATTGTTGCCAGATGGAATGTTCAATTGAAGTTCTGCAATCAGCTGTTATGAGGCACCCATCTTGCGTGAAGCTTCTACATACTCAAATCATGGAGCAAAATAAAATGTACTCTGACATTTAACATACCAGTGACCTCTGCAAACTCTCACATTTTCACTCACCTGTCTGACAAAATCAAATCAAATCCTGTTGTTGTTTTCTGGTATCATAGTTACCTTTGGTATCCCATTTCATGATGCATCTTATTATTGCCAAGTGGTTATAAGTTGCTAACGTACATGGTAATTCTGTACATAAAATGATAAAATACAACCCTTATTGGATCTTGGTCATTGTGCTAGCATCAACCACATCCAAATTAATTAATTAATTAATTAATTTACACCTACATTAATAAACAATGTAAATGTTGGTTTGTGCAAACCCATTAATCTCCTGAAGTTTATAAATTGGTTACTTTGAAATTTAAACAAAATTTTACATTGTAATACAGAAAGTTTTTTAGATACCTATTCCTTAAATGTATGATGTATAATCAATATATATATATAACTTCGTGATTTTTTTTAATTACATTTCACAATTATAAAATTTATTTATTGCAACTGGTTGGCTGATTATTAATTTAATTAACAGAAATATGAATTTGAGGATTTGCAATTAGGACAAATACATATTCTATATAAGTACTTTATTTGTTTGTTTCTTCCAAATCACAAATCTCTTTAAGTTCTTCACAGATTGCATTGAAATTTTGACACTATGTAGCATCCAATGTAGCACAGTTTTGATCCCTTTGGAACACCATCTGGTGTGTGTGTGTGTGTGTGTGTGTGTGTGTGTGTGTGTGTAATAAATGGTGAATGTTATAGGAATGTAAATGATAATTTGTGCAAAACCACTAATCTCTAAAAGTTCTTTACTGGTTGCTTTGAAATATGACACAACATTGCATTTTAATAAAGGTGAGTTTTTACAGACCCCATTCATTAATGTATTTGCTATTTTGTTGTCCTATCATTTTCCCTATTAGAAAATTTATATAAATTCATATCTGACAATTATTTAAAAAATTGGAATGTAGTAACACCAATGTATCACAATGCAACATTGTGTCAGAATTTCAAAGCATTTGATCAAGAACTTTCACTGATATAAGATTTTGAACATAACAGTAAACAAGGCTCTACACTAAGCAGAGTTATTAATAGGAGGTAGAGAATGGGGAAGAAACTGACATAGAGGAGGAGGAGGAGGAGACGAACAGGGAGAGCATGATGAGATGGTGAGGAAGGAGGTGGAGATACAAAGGGGGGGGGGCGGAAGGTAGATCAGTTGGAAAAGGAAAGGGGCAGAGGATGGGTCAGGGAGGAGATGGACAGGGAGGGATTGGCGGAGGAGATGTACACAGAGAAAGGAGAGAAGGATATGGACAAAGAGAGGGGAACAGAGAAAAGGAGAACAGGAGATTTAGGGTGTATGTCAAACTCCTATTCACAAAGCATTGCATAATTGTACATATTAGAAAAAATGGGCTCTCTCTTTTCTTGTGTTGCATTTAATATGTAACAAACCACAATAACATGTGGCCAGGTAGAGTTAGTTTAAAATAAAACTGCACACAACATGGTCAGTGTTTGAAATGAAATGCATATCAGCAAACTTAAATGTATTAATGTCTTTTCACTAACAGTGTGTTGTAAGTTAAATAAATAAACTTGGGGTGACAGTCAACAGCTGAAATATATTGCATAAAAATGAATGAGAGAGCATTTTTTTTAGCTCTGAATCATCCAGGATGATTGCACATGAAAACCAGTCAGAATGCATACAAATGCGAGAAGTAGTGTTTCATTTGTTTTATGCACAAAGATAAACACTTGGTTGAAATAATACTGCACCCATAATCGTGCAGAATAATCTCTGGAGAGAAAGAGCCTTTTTCAGATATATGTGAAGCTTCAAACATCTTGAGGTAAGGCAGGGAGTGTACAAGCTCTGTACAACATGTAAGAGAGCAATGAGTAAGGCAGACACAGCAAAAAGAATCACACAATTGCAAATACACACATGGAACTAAGGACTGTGTCCCCAAAGTCTTCTGTCAGTGAGGCCACTTCATAAAGTCACTGCAGATATCTTACAAAATAGGAGACACACACACAAAATATTGATCCACAAATAAATACATGGTCAAGTACAATTATATATATTGTATCAAGCACACACACATCCATTTAACCACACAGGTACAACTTATGCACAAATGATTGGAATTTGGAATGGGGAGGTGAAGAAGAAGCATAGGGATGCAGTTATCCAGGCTCCTGTCTCCTTGGGGCACTACTATCCAACCTGTATACCACCCACAGCCTTCCTTATCATGAACACCATATAGCACTCAGACCTTGTCTTGCTGAACTTTCCAACTTTCCACATTTCCCAAAATTCCCCAACACTCAGCAATATCTAGAGCTTAATAAACTGCAGAACACTGCTGTTAACTTCTCTATGAGACATTTCAACCCAAATTAGTTACAGTACCATCCAAAGATCTCAACTTCAACCCTTCACCTGTAATTAACCATTGTTTCCTGAATTCCTACTATGGAAACACTTCTATGCCACCAAACCCTCTAACTAAAGTCAATTTAATCCCAATATAGAACCCTTCTTCTCCTGGTTCACCATCCAACCATGATCCTCCACTTCCACCTATCATCCCTTGGTCTCTTTCCAGGAATTCCTAACCTCAAACTTGGCCTTGTCATTCTTCCTCAAGTCCCTTCCTTTTTGCAGGAGAAGGGACAGACACACATAACATCAAAACAGACCCTGACCTAATAATCCTTGCTACAGACATAGGTTCCACCACTGTAGTGATGAATCACAGTGACTACTTAGCAGACAGGCTCTGCCTAGCATCTGATGCTGCTAATATAATCACACCCCAAACATTTAAAATTACCTTCAGTCCCTGTTGAAATCCTTAAGCCCTTTTGAAAACCTTTCCTTTGAATCCATCTCCACTTCCAAAATGCTAAGCATTTCTTCACTAAGTCTCCGCCATCCCTACACCCTTCCCTCCTGTATCCTTACTCATCACTGTTGAACTACTATCTTATACACCAACATCCATTGTGCCAACCATTGGTTTTCTCATACTAACACTATGTCTTCTCCTAATGAACATCAGACTCTAATCCCTACTTCTTTCCTTTCATGCCTTAATGTGATATCCTAACAAACTACTTTCCTTTAAAGGGGAGACATAGAGGTTGAATCTACAGCATAGCCACAGGCACACACTTGGCACCACCTTATTCCACCAATTTTGCACACCATCTGGAGGAAACCATCCTAGCCTCCCAAATCATAAATCCCTGTTCTGGTTCATAATTTGGCCAAAGGCCAGGATGCCCTACCCTCATTGCTTCACAACCTCAATTCCTCCCACTTTCATATGCCCACATTATATTCATCAACCAACAACAGTACCTGCATTTGGACAGCTGCCATGCAACCTAGGGATGACATATTTGCAGTGACAAGAACTCTTGCCCAATAGGCTAAATGTCTCACAAAGGCCTACTATCTCCATGACCTAACCTACGAGATTTTCTGTGCCTTACTCCCACACACCCCAAAATCTCCCACCACCCCCAATAACCAGCCAATAATGAGTGCTCGCTTCAGCACCACCCCAAACTGGAATAACTGAATCACATTCTTCATCAGGACTCTGACTGTTTACCATTGTGACCAGAAATGAGATACACCCTACCCATGATCCAACCACGTCCAAAACTTGTGTTTCATCACCCACCCAACCTCCATAACGTCTTAGTCCATCCCTATGCCACTCCTAGTTCCAATCCCTTTACTATAGAAGAACCTTTTGTAAGATCTACCCACATACACACCCAGCACTTCCTACTCCAATCTCACTACAAACACCGTAGTACAGCTTTTTACACAATTATGACTGACAAACAACGGCCACTGCCTAACAGTGACCAAGAGCATGGTGGACCACCCTATGGCACAACATAGGCTGCTTCATAGTTGGGTCCAGCTTTTTAGAACTGTGCAGTTGGAAATTATCCTTATAACACATTCTACATTCTCTGATTCAAATCTTGGATAAAAATGGGATCAGAGAATGTAAAGTGTGTTCTAAGGATAATTACACACTATGGTACCTCCCACTACACACCCAACAATTCCCCCCCCCCCCCCCCACACAGATTTCCACTATTTTTTCCCCTCTGGTCCCCACCCCACCACAATGTATCCCACAGTAAAATATCTCATTATCCCTCCCATCTAGTCCCTGCACATTCTGTATGCCAAACACTGACATTTCTACCTCCATCCTTGCTTTCCATTCTTCCCTTACCCTCTCCCAGTTGAAATCTTTAGTTGTTACTTTGATGGTCTTTTTCGAGTGCCTTCTTCAGCGCAGTGAGTTGAAATATATCCTTATAATATTGTTAAAATAGATCTCAAAAGACAATTAACTTCCATTAAGATATTTAAGTGAATGTGGACCCATATACATAGAAGATTTTTGTAGAGTTTAGCATAGAACTTGATGGCAGATTATTGTTAGAGTGTGGGCTCCAGCATGCAATGTAACAACCAGTACTTAAAGGAGTTTCATGGAAAGAGACACCAAGAGCTCTGTGTATGCAGTGGCTGGTAGCAATAAAAGATGAGAGTGTACTATAAAAACAGGCTTGGAAATACGAACTTAAATAGAGGTAATGCAGAGGTGTTTCTAAAAATGAATAAGAAAAGAGGAATGCAGGTAAGCTACTAACAGTAGCATAGTGAAGGCACAATCATAACAAAAAAAGACACACAGACAAAACCGACTACAACATTACAAGTTTATATGCCAACAAAATACACAGATAAAGATTAGCAGTGCAGACTTGCAGTTCCTGACATGGCGCCTAACACATCTTGGCTGTTCCTACGCAGCTCTGATAAAAGAAATTATTCATATAGTTAAGGGAGAGGAAACGTACATTGTGATGGATGGTTGAAATTCAACAATAGGGAAAGCAATAGAAGAATATATTTTTTGGGGGGGAGAGGGGAGAGGAGGAAGTTGCATCATTAAATACTGAACAGAGCATAATTCAAAATCTCAAAGCAGATTTTAAAGTGCAAGACATTTCCAGGTGCAGATATAGACTGACCATGATTTAATAGTAGAATGTAGATTGAAATAGCTGAATTTGCAAAAAGAAAAAGGGGGTCGAGAGAGAGAGAGAGAGAGAGAGAGAGAGAGAGAGAGAGAGAGAGAGAGAGAGAGAGAGAGAGAGTACCTAAATAAATAGAAAGAACCAGGATTTGTTAAGAGTCTACAGGAGCATTAGAAAATGACAGCCAAACAATAGAAAGGAAAATAGTATCAGAAGAATGGGTAGCCTTGAGAGATTAAACAGTTAAGGCAACAGAGTATCAAAATAGATAATCAGGTAAGGCCAAGTAGAAATCTTTGCTTGTAAGAGGTACTAAATTTAAGCGATGAAAGGAAAAAAATATAAAAATGCAGCAGGTGAAAGGGAATACAGACATCTAAAAAACTAGACATGGATGAACTAAAATCGGATATGGATGTACTGCACAACGTCTAAGCAGGAGTTGACAAAGGCCAAATGCCTTTCTGTATAACTACAGAAAATACAGCTCAAGTTCATAAGAAAATCGAAAGGGATTTTTGGTGAGCAAAGTAGCTGCATGGATATCAAGAACTGAAATGGATAACCAGTAGTAAGCAAAGAAGGTAGAGCTGAAAATTGGAAATGCCAGACCAAGTTAATTATACTATCTGCTGTGAAGGACATGAGAGAATGGAGAAATAGCCTCAGATTTTAAGAAGAATACAACTCCTATTCCAAAAAAGAAAGAAAAGTGCAAGCAGATAAAAACATTACAGAACTATTGGTTTAATAAATCATAGTTTCAAAATACAAACACACATTTACAGAAGCATGGAAAAATTGGTGGAAGTCAACAAGGGGGAAAATCAGTTTGGACCCTGCAGAGATGATGTGCCACATGAGGTAATACTGGTCCTAAGACTTTTGTAGATTAGAAGTAAGCTTTTTGACATTTGATTGGAATGCACTCCTTCAAATACTAAAGGTATCAGGGGTACAAGATAGGAAGCTAATGGATACATCAAGTACAGGAGCCAGGCAGCAGTTATAAGATTCAAAGGACATGAAATGGAAGCAGTATTTAGGAAGTAAGTAAGATAGTGGTGAATTACTTTCATCAGAAAGTGTAACTAATAATGAACTACTACTGTTTCCATGACGATGACATTTATATGCTTCAACAATTGTTAGTAGAGCCACAGTCTCTGCAAACCACCCTCCCTCCTTAATCTTATTTATAGGGTGCAAGGACAGCTGGAAAAGACTCCCCAGAGTCAATCTCTCTCCTCACCCCAGCTTCTACATGCTCCCTAAAGTTCACAAACCAAACCACCCTGGACGTCACATTGTGACCGGTTATGGTGCTCCCACTGAGAGAATCTCTGCTCTCATGGACCAGCACCTTCATCTATTACCCACAACCTACCCTCCAATATAAATCCCCAATGCTTAAGGCCTTGCCTTTGTTGAACACTACCTTTCACAATGCAAGCCCACAACCTCCTTAGTTACGTTCACCAACTACATCCTCACCCGCAATCACTTCATGACATGACAGAGCGGCCGAGCACATTGAGATGCTACCCTATGATGTGAGAGGCCGTTCTCTGTCGGGGTTTCGAATCCCCCTTTGGGCATTAATTTTTGTGCCGTCTTTGGTATAAGCTAGTTCATAAGTAGTTTGTAAGATTAGGGACTGACTCCGCAGACAAACAAATTTGCAGTACAGCCATGGGCATCAGTATGGCACCCTCCTATGCCAACCTGTTCATGGACCATCTAGAGGAATCCTTCCCGACTACCCAGAATCCCAAACCCCTCATCTGGTTCAGAGACATTGATGATATCTTTATAATTTGGACTGAAGGTGAGGTCACACTATCCACATTCCTTCAAAACATCAACACCTTCTTCTCCATTCACATCACCTGGTCCTACTCAACTCAATGAACCATCTTCCTCAACATTGACCTATTCATCAAACATGGCCTTATCAGTACCTCTGTCCACATCAAAACTACCAACCATCAACCATAACTTCATTTTGACAGCTGCCACCCATTCCACACTATACAGTTCCTTCCATACAGCCTGGTCAACTGCGGTCATCACATCTGCAGTGACAAGCAATCCCTCTCCAAATGCTTCACTGAGGCCTTCATTGGCAACAATTACCCTCCAAACCTTGTTCAGAGACAGATCTCGTGGGCCTTATCTGTCCAGTACACACCAGCTCCCCAACACCCACCATCCGGCCACAAAGAAGCATTCGTCTTGTCACCCAATCCCACCCAGGACTGGAGCAGTTAAAGTTCTCTGCCAGTGTTTCAACTACCTTTCACCCTGCCTTGAAAAGGACAAATTCCCCCCCCCCCCCTTTTCAGTGGTATTCTGCCGCCCGCCAAACCTATGTAATATCCTTATGCACCCCTGCTCCCTACCCCTTACCCCATGGATCATATCCCTGCAATATACCTAGATACAAAACATGTCCTATCCACCATCCCACCACCACCTACTTCAGTCCTGTCACTGGCATTTCCTATCCCATAAAACACAGGACAACCCGTGAAAGTAGTCATGTTATCTACAAACTGAGCTGCAACCACTGTGCAGCTTTCTATGTGGGCATGACCAGCACCCAGCTATCTATCTGAATGAATGGCCATTGTCAAACTGTGGCCAGGAGACAGCTAGACTATCCTGTTGCAGAGCATGCAGCACTGCATAATGTGACTCACTTCATACACAGCCTGTGGCATATGGATCCTCCCCACAAACACCAGCTTTTCTGAATAGGTCAGATGGGAACTCTTCTTACAATATATCCTACACTCTCGCAATTCCCCACGCCTAAAACTTTGCTAGTTCCTGCCTCTACCACCTTTCCCTTGGTCTCCCTGCCACACACTATCCTTACATTCGTCTCCCATCCCTCCACACATTTCAGTCCCTTCCCTACCTTCTGCACTCTTGCCAGACAGCACTGGCATATTTCCTCACCCAGGCCGCACATCCTCCCTCCTCTCCTGCTTCCCTCTCCTTGCCACCTCCTCATCCCTACCACTGATTGCTCTCGCCTAGGCCATGTTGGGTACCACAGATCGACCAAAGAGGCCGGAGACAGCGGTCGTGTCTGTGTGAGTGAGTGTATGTTTGTGTCTCTAAACGACGAAGACCTAACGGCTGAAAGCTATAATGTTATTTTTTGTTATTTGTGCCTTTCTGTGGCTCATCAGATGTCTCTGTGGTGAGTAAGCAACCTATTCTTCTTACGAATAATAACTGTTAAATTAACTATTAGATCTTTAGCAATCTGATTGTACCAGTCTTCAGTCCCTTGAAATATTATGTTAAGGGTTTTCAGGTTATATTGATGAGCATGGGGGGGGGGGGGAGGCCTTCAAGTTTCATAATGAATTTTCCACCTCAATTTACTGAAACAACATATGACGCTTGACAACATCAACATACACTTCCACTTAAGGTAAAACATAAAATAGAGTAGCATAAAGAAATTAACAAAAGTGTCAATCCAATTTATGTATTTGTTTCTTTGTTTTTACATCTGCCACTTTCAAATAAAAGATTATCAATGCTGCACATTCTGTCCATGAAATTTTATTAAATATAATCCATATAAAAGGTTCGCTGTAACCAGTACTGCAACATTAGGTATACAATCTGTCAGTACCAGATAAATGAATGAGACACCACTCACAACTCATTGCCCTTTAAAAAAAATTTCACAAAATACCACACTTGGAACATACTGGAAAGGCAAATGCACTTAATTGTGCTTCAGGTTGCTATATTATTATTATTACAATGTAATTCCTATATTATACATTTAGGGTTTAATTTGGTTGTGTTCACACAGCTTAGACCTCGTCCATTTCATAAATATTTTTACATGGAACGTAACGGCACTGTGCTATAGAATAAAGCATGATACACCTATGGCATATAAGAAAATACACTTCACAGCTGTTTGGTGCATACACTCTTGTATGTGCAATAATTTATAAAGGGAATAAGAGATTCATTGTTTCATTAAAAATATTAAAATCAGACTGTTTCTTCGTACTTCTTACAAAATAAAAAGTAGAGTAAAAACTATTTGTCAACAGAAATAATAATAAAAAAAATTCTTATTGAGGACAATACCTACAGGCAGTCAGATAAGTTGAAGCTGCAGATAATATAAATATGGTAAAACACCCTGGTAGACAGTAGAATACTCTCTACATCCAAGCCTGCCAGTTCACCGGAAGTGCTGTTCCTGGAAATACTGTTTGGTACTTAGCAGGTTGAATAATTTCAGTTTCTACTGACAAGTAACATTTACATCTACTATAAAATACAGAATGTATACAATTAAACTAACATAGTGAATCTGTTGACTAAAAATAGTGATACTTCTTACAATGGCACATATTTGGTTAAGTAAACACTTGTAAGACTAGTCAGCTCGACATAGGACTGCCTGTATCAGTAAACTATATAAAATATATCAATAAATAGAGCATTAACTTTTATACACTGGCCAATTTGCCTTTATTCAAAAACACCCACACACTAAACTGTGTGATCCTTTGTTTGCAATACGTACGAATTATAAGCATTTCAGATACACAGACCCTGTCGTCAAACAACTATGTCATTGAAAATATATCTATGATATGAGACATAATGTTAACGAACCTGTACAGTCCTTACAATGCTAATTATTACTTGTACATGTGGTACATTGTAATAGAAAATAGTGTGATGTTTTTCTCATGCAATAGCAATAAGGGTGCTCGTATATTCAGTAATTACAACTAAACTGAAGTATCATTGTTCCTGCTGTTGTTACCAGTAACACCTTGGTTTCACTAATACTGTCAAGGCAATTACAGCACATAGACACAAACACACACATACACAAACACACTTTTCATTAAATAAAGCTTTTTGACCTTCCAGCTGCACGAAGTTCACTTTCACAAGAGTTTCTTTAAGCTGGCTTTCATACGTTCTTGTGCTGGGTTTACCTTTATTTTTAATTGTTGAATCATATCATATATCTTTAGTGAAGGCCCAACTTTCAGTCCAGTTAACTCTATGATCTGATCTTTGGTGAGTGATAAGAGTTTCACGCCATCAATTTTCTGAAAATAAGCAATATAATTGTGAGACGGAAGTTAAAGAAACATAGAAAAATATTTTTACACAAACACACACACACACACACACACACACACACACACCTGTACATAAATTATTGTGAATTAGTTTTATTGTGCTTTTGTATAGCAATGGAAGGAAAAAAAAAACAACATCTACAAACTAACTCTCTGCAGTGTTTAGTCCATTGTGAACTTTTAAGGGTAAAGACGTTTCAGAATTTTTGTACTGCCATAAACAAAAGCAAAGAAACATGTCAGTACCTTGCATTTGGGGTGAAACATTATACAAACAAGTACGACGTAAATAAATATTATGTGAGAGGAAATTTTAATATGTTTTGTTTTATTTTCTTATTGTAATGTATTCTGTTGTGGTCTTTCTGTTACGAGGGTAAGTCAATTATTATCTGCAATTTAGTTATATTTTTGTTTATGTTGGTGGTACTGTCGTTTTACGTTGGTGACGCATGCTTTGTTTATTTGTTGTTATATCTTTGCAATTTTCAAGGTGCTATGTTAGTTTCATTGTCGCTGCTGTGCTGTTAATCATGGCTGCTCCGCTGTCTATTTGCACCAAAGAAGAGCAACGTTCAGTTATACGTTTTTTTGTAGGCGGAAGGTGTATCAGGGGCCGAAATTCATATAAGACTTTCAGTACAGTGCGGGTATGGTTGCACGAGCGTTAAGCACGATGAAGGAGCCGGATGACCGTTTACTGCCATAAATGAAGAAACTATTGAGCGGTCACGTGAAATGATTCTTTTAGACAGACGATTAACTATAGATGAAGTATCTCATCGTCTTCAAATTAGACATGGTTCTGCCTACGAAATTATTCACAACAGACTTGGGTTTCGTAAAGTTTGTGCAAGAAGGGTCCCAAAACAACTCACACCGTTGCATAAGCAAATGCGTCTTGACATCTGCAAAAAACATTTGGATTGCTATTGCCGCGAGAGATCACGAACACCAACTGCTGGCGTGGCGCAGGGGATAGCGTCACGGACTGCGGAGCAGAAGGTCGCCGGTTCAATCCCGCCCACTAGCAAAAATTTATTTCTTTGTAATTTACAATTCCAGAAGGTTCTACATCATTCTTATGTTCACTTGTAAATTCTAGTTGTTTCTTATGTTAACTGTTCTTCTAATTTCTGGTAAATTCTGTCTGTGTATAAATAGCAGAGCACTCTGCCTGAGAGGCAGTCAGTGCTGCGTGTATGTTGAGTTCGTAATAAACGTGCTTTTAGTATAAGTGCTGTGTTTAGTTGCCTTCGAAGTCAAGCCTACTTCCATTGCAACGTGACACTATGGTAACGAAGGGGACAACTTCTTAGACAGAATCATTACTGGTGATGAAACTTGGATCCATCATTATGAGCCAGAGAGTAAACACAGAGTATGGAATGGAAACATCCAAATTCGCCGTGCAAGAAAAAGTTCAAGACACAACCACCCGCAGGAAAACTGATGCTTACAGTTTCTTGGGATGCACGAGGTCCTGTACTGGAACATTATGGTGAAAGGAGCACAACAATAAACAGTGTTCGTTACAGTGAGATGCTTACTGACAGGCTGAAGCCTGCAATTCGAAGCAAGGATTACTGTCAGAAGGTGTTGTGTTGTTGCACAACAATGCCCGTCCGCATACTGCTGTCCACACTGCTGAAACGCTCCAGAAACTCAAATTCGAAGTACTGGATCATCCTTCATATAGTCCCGATCTTGCCCCTTCTATCACTTGTTTGGTCCACTCAAACGAACATGAATAACATAGAAGTAGATATCATCGGAGTAGTGCAGCAACTAAAATCACTTAATAAGAACAAGTCTTCTGGTCCGGATTGTATACCCATTAGATTTCTATCTGATTATGCTGAAGCGATAGCTCCTTACTTAACAGTCATATACAACCGCTCTCTCATAGAAGGATCTGTACCAAAAGATTGGAAAGTTGCACAGGTCACACCTATATTCAAGAAAGGCAGTAGGAGTAACCCACTAAACTACAGGCCTATTTCATTGACGTCAATTTGCAGCAGGGTTTTGGAACATATCCTGTATTCAAATATTATGAATTATCTCGAACAGAACGATCTATTGACCCAAGGTCAACACGGATTTAGAAAATATCGTTCATGCGAAACACAACTAGCTCTATATTCACACGAAGTGATGGGTGCTATCGACAAAGGTTTGCAAATCGATTCCGTATTTCTTGATTTCCAGAAAGCTTTTGACAACGTACCTCACAAACGGCTTTTAATCAAATTGCGTGGTTATGGTATATCGCCCCAAATTTGCAATTGGATAGGGGATTTCTTGTCAGAGAGGACACAGTTCATGGTAATCGATGGTAAGGCATCGACTAAAACAGAGGTGATATCGGGTGTTCCGCAAGGTAGTGTTATTGGTCCTCTGCTATTCCTTATTTACATAAACGATTTAGGGGAAAATCTAAGTAGCTCTCTTAGGTTGTTTGCAGATGATGCTGTCATTTACCGTCTAGTAAAATCATCTGAAGATCAAAACCAACTGCAGAACGATTTGAATAAGATATCTGTATGGTGTAAGAATTGGCAATTGACTCTAAATAATGAGAAGTGTGAAGTCGTCCACATGAGTATGAAAAGAAATCCGTTAAACTTTGTTTACAACATAAATCAATCAAATGTGAAGGCCGTAAACTCCACAAAATACCTAGGAATCACTATTACTTCAGACTTAAACTGGAAAGAACACGTAGATAATATCGTGGGAAAGGCGAACCAGAGACTGCGTTTTATTGGCAGAATCCTTAAAAGATGCAACAGAACTACTAAAGAAACTGCATACACTGCGCTTGTCTGTCCATTTTTGGAGTATTGCAGCCCAGTGTGGGATCCTTATCAGGTGGGCATGACGGAGGACATCGAGAGAGTCCAAAGAAGGGCAGCTCGTTTTGTATTGTCACGATACAGGGGAGACAGCGTTACGGAAATGATACAGGATCTGGGATGGGAATCATTAGAACAACGGCGCTTATCGCTGAGGCGTGGGTTACTTGCGAAACTCCAATCGCCAACATTCTCCTTCGAATGCGAAAATATATTGTTGACTCCCACTTACATAGGTAGAAATGATCATCAGAATAAAATAAGAGAAATCAGAGCTCGAACAGAGAGATTCAGGTGTTCTTTCTTCCCGCGCACTATTCGAGAATGGAATGGGAGATAAATAGTATAATTGTGGTTCGATGAACCCTCTGCCAGGCACTTAAATGTGATTTGCAGAGTATCCCATGTAGATGTAGATGTAGAAGGGGCTGTCGATTATGAGGGCATAAGGAAGCTTGTAGAGCGATGGACGAAGTGCATTGAAAAGCAAGGAGACTATGTCGAAAAATGATGTTCTTGTAAGTTTTGTATTTTATTACAATAAAATTTTATAACTACTTTGCAGATAATAATTGACTTACCCTCATATATTTAGTTTTTCTTGTCCAAGGTGTTCCACTGGACTTCGTACAACAGAGTGAATGTTTTTAACAATGGAAAATCAGATAGGAATATCAATAATGGAGGATAGGTAACAACTCACCATAAAGCAGCTCACTGAGCTGCTGACGGACACAAAAATAGATAATCACATCCACACAACTTACATTTTTGGCCATGGTCTTCATCAGAAAAAGAAACACATACATTCATGCAATCATTCAGACAACTGTATACACACAACTATCATGTCCGGGCATTCCAGCCACAGAAGCAGCTAGCTTGTGTTGCAGGAGAGGCCAGACATGATAATTGTGTGAATATAGTTGTCTGAATGATTGCGTGAATGTATGTTTCTTTTTCGGATGAAGGCCATGGACGAAAATTTAAGTTGTGTGGATGTGATTATCTATTTTCGTGTCTGTCAGCAGCTCAGAGGGAACGTTTGACGTCACATGGGGTTTTGGAAGGAGACTGACTACAGTATGCAGTTCTGGGGAAAGCCAATAACTTGGAAAAGAATAAATAAGAGGGTATAGGAACTTGGATTCAAGATCTGGACAGAGGACTACTAATAGTATCTGAATGTATGTTTACCAGTTTGTTAAAGAACCAGTTTATAAACAGCTTCGAAGATATCTATTGGCGTTTCCAATCTGTTTACAAATTTTGATCAAATTGTAGAATCCATGCTGCTACGACAAGCTTGGGGCCTAGAACAAGTAAAGAAGAAATTCCTTCTATACTATTCAATATTGGGCAAGTGGACACCTCATACAATGCAATAACTGTACAGGGTATACATAGTCGGCAAACACTTACAATTATTTATTGCACAAGAACCAAATATTGTACAGATATGATAACATAAGTCATTTTGAAGAGAAACACTGCAATTAATTTTTTATTTTTATGTATACCACCACAGCGTAGTTAGGTTATTTGTCAAGAGTCAGCGCTACCTGCACACATGGCGAGTTCAGTTGCGGAGTAAGCTTTCTGTGTGTTGGAGTTTGGCAAAAACAAGTGTGCTCAGTTGTTCAACAGATATTGAGAACCAAGTACGGTAAGAAGCCACAAACAAAGAAGGCTATTTACCAATGGCACAGCAAATTCGTTATGATGAATTGCTTGAGCCCGGCAGAGAGAAGCAGATGTCCCAGTGTGAGTGAAGTGAATGTGGAGCATGTATGAGACACATTCATAAGGAGTCCAAAGAAATAAGTACATCATGCATCCCGTGAACTCAAAATGGATCCAATGTCAGTGTGGAAAGTCCTGCGACAGAAGCTGCCTATGAAACCATACAAATTGGAGCTAGTGCAGAAGCTCAATGACGACATCAAAGACAAGCATTTCGAGTTTTGTTCGCAGTTGCAAAAATTGAATGAGGATGGAGATGGCATTGTTGATCACTTAATTTTTAGTGATGAAGCCACTTTTCACAGAGATTACAACTTTTGAATATGGCAAATAGTAATGTGACGTAATATGTATGAGCGGGGAGGGAGACGGAAAAGGGGGGGGGGGGTGTTTGATAGGTTCCAAGGAGAAAAAGTGAATACAAAATGATCAAAATTGTGAAGCGAGTTTTGTAAGATTGCCGATGATATATGGTCAGTGTATTACCACGTCATTCTGATATGTACATCAGGAATGTCTGTGGGTGGGGAGAGGTGAAGCAAAATTAATTGTTTTCTTCCTCATAACTGAAAATATTAGATTTGGTGATTTCCAGAGATATATAGAAGAATCGTTAAAAATTGCATATAACCACAAGATAACGTAAAATCATAACTTACAGAAACAAAGCAGGTTAAGATATTTGGGTAAGTGTGCAGCTTATGAGAGGTACAAGTAAAGTGCCATGGCGCATTTTCATTGGCTGCTGCTGGATTCCAAAATGGCGCACTTTCGTGGATTCCTCTCGTATGCCTTATTTCGTAGTTTTCTAGTTCGTAGAAGTTACTGTCAATACTGGGGATTTCCACAATAACATGCTTGAAGATGCTGCTCATAACCACTTTACTTTCGTCGATGACATCACACGATCGAAATCAAAGGAAAATGAGTTTCGCTGATGGAAAACAAATGACCGATTTGTTATTTAAACCTGAAAATCGGAATCCGAACCACTCCAATCGTAAACTCATAATTTTAAACAATTTTCGTAACAATTACGATTAAATCGTAATGGTTGGCACCTCTGTTTTCACACTAATCAGAAAGTTAACGGCCATAATTACTAAATCTGGGGTATGAAGCATCCACACAAATGCACTGAATTTGACTATGATTCCCCAAAGGTAAATATTTTTTGTGTCTTGTCGCATCAAAAACTGTACGGGCCATTCTTCTTCACTGAGAGCACCGTCATCAGTTATTCCAGCTTGGACATAATGCACCAATTGCTTATGCCTGAAATGCAACAAGACTCTCTGTTCATCTTTCAGCAGGATGGAGTTTTACCCCATTTTCATCATGAAGTGGGTGGGTACTTGAACACAGAGCTGCCATATCGATGGATATGTTTCATGAAATTGCCTCCCCAATCACCAGATCTCTCAGTGTGACTTTTTACAGTAGGAACACATTAAAAGATCTGGTGTATGTACTGCCTCTACCACATGATGTAGCAGTGCTCCAGGAGAGAATATGGAAAGCGACTGCCACAGTCGACCATGTCATGCTGGAACGTGTATGTCAAACACCGTACTGACGTCTGCCATGTCACTCATGGTTCGCATATCAAATGTTTGTAAAACTTTCAGAGTTTCTCTTCAAAATGCAATATGTGTGACATTTGTATAATGTTTAGTACTTATGCAATAGATAATTGAAAGTGCTTCATGGGCTTTATGTACACCCTGTACAGTTGTCTATACAGTTTGCCTTGATGTAACTCTTGCAGTGGATGTTGTGAAGTCAGACAGCAGTAGCTGTGCAGTAATATGGTAGTGCTGAGTAGCCCTTACAGCGAAATAACGCTCCTCTATTTGTGATGTCGCAACTGACGGACAGAGGCATTGTCTTCAGAATACAGTTTTGGTTGCCACATCAGTTTGAGACTGGTATCATAGCGTTTTTTGGTAATTTGCCAAGAGTCAGCGCTAGTTGCAAATGTGGGTGTATGGGGTGATTTCTGAGACAATAAAAGAATATGGAATCACGCCTATGGAATGAGAATTTTAAATCTGTATCCAGAGTTTTGGAGAGAAATAAACTTTTTATTCTACTTTTTTACTATTTGATTTTAGGGGCATAAGGTAGTTAATAATGTGCTAGGCGGGAAATTTTCCAGCATTGTTTTTATGTTGGAAAAATACATTTTAACAGTTTCTTTACTCACTTCCACACAAACTCCTTTAAAATATCTACTTAAGTGAAAGAAGAGAGCTTCAGAGTGCTGCTTGAGGAATAAATGCACACATTCTTCACGTGGTAAACTGTTTGTAAGTATGGTTTTGGTCAGAATATCTAATGTCTATTTATTGAAAGCACATCCTCAATGTTTAGTCCTCAAGATGCCTTGCTTCACCATTTCTTCTTCTCGCTCATTTGGCACCAACTGCCCTCCCAACTTTTTTTTCCCCCTTCCGTTGACCTTGGTACACCAAACGAATCAGTTGCTTTCATGTATGTTAATTTTCCACACAGAATATCACAAACTGCTTTGTTTAAAAGTTCCAGGTCATTATTACACCATACATGAGAACCTCTCTCTTGTTAATCCATTCTTGGCATTGTCCAAAATCACCCCACACAGCAGGCAAGTCTGTGAAAACCTCCGTAATTTATTAACACAAAACGCTTGTCAAACTTTTCACAGTGCTGCAGCCTACTGATCCTGTTGGCAATTGATAACTTTTTGTCAATGACAATAGAAAGTTTCCATTCCATACAGCTATGTGAACTTTTGATCATTATGTCGGTGAACAATCCACCCAAAATACAAGTCATTGTATGTAGGAAGTACAATCTCTTGTATAAAATAAGTGGTGCACGAAGGTGGAAATTAGTGATATTTTGTTAATTTGAAGCAGGAAAAGAAGATAAGCCACAATTTCCAAAATAACCCTAGTATATGAAATGATGTTTGATATGCCTCCCTTGTGCCGCGATGAAGTGGTGCAGATGAATAGCGAAATTCTGCAAGACTACATGACGTATCAGATCATCAATGCTATAGGCAATCTGAATCGCAGTTTTCATATCAGCAATGGGTTTAGGGTTATTGTTGTGCACCTTCTCTTTAATACAGCCCCACAAAAAGCACTCGCACTTGTTGTGATCTGAAGAATATTGCAGCCAATCGAGGCCCATGCCAATGGCCTCTGGGCACCCCTCAGCCAGAACCCAGTCCCGAAAGTGCTCCTCCAGGACACCATTTTGCACAAACCACGTCTTGTCAAAATTAGAGTAACTTTGTACAATGGGAAAACAATCATTTTCAAACATCTTCGTGCACTGTTTGGTACTCACTATGCCATCAAAGAATACTACACCGATTATTCCACGACTGGACAGAGAGCACCATAGTGTCACCTGTGTGAAGAGACTTCCCAATAGCGAAATATAGATTCTCCGTCCCCAAAATGTGCCAATTTTTCTTAATGGTGAACCTATCCGAACGAAAGTGGGCTTCATAAGTAAACCGCACCTGATTTACATACACATACTAATTCCCACCATACCCCACAGCCACCCATGACCTAACATAAACCATTCAGAAGTAATCACGATTTTATTTCAGTTAGTTCAATAACTGCCATCATGTTGCTACATCACAAGTGTACAGTAGACAGACTACAAGGTGACCAAAGTAGTTGGTGGTAACAGACCAGTGTAATAGGCTCTGTATACTTCAATAGCCCATCATGACTCTCAGCCACCAATGGCTGCATACTTAATACCAGTGCATGTCAGCAGCCAGACTGCAGTGGTGCCACTGTCAAGGTGCAACACTGGGGGCTTTGCTGGCAGTGCTACCTGTGGCCCACTTTAATAAACTCCTTACATTTATGCAAAAATTATCATCTGATTTTATATAATCCAAGAAAGAATTATCACGATAACATTAATTCCATTGCTTTGTGTGATTCGATAAAAAATGTCTGTGACTGAAACTTACCTGCTTACTGAAACTTTCACAGTATGCTGCACAATCATTAACTCTAAGGAACTGTGCAACATCACACACATCCCACTGTGCAGGTGCTAACTCACCGGGCTCTGAGGCACTATTTGCATCAACCAACCGCGGGATAAGTTTTGTGCTTGAGCTTGTGGTCTGAAAAGAAAGTTTTTGATTCTCAAATAAATTAATTGATAAGTACTTAATTTAACATTACTAATAACATGAGTATCATGTATGAAGAGATGAGCAACAGAACATAAAAATAAATCCGAAATAATATCTTCAAATGAATCAAAACGGTGGAAAAATAGTGTGGGTAACAGGTACACAAATACAATTACCATCTGAAGGACATACAAAAATTAAATTTACTGATAAAGTAATGTAGAGTGGAAAAGTAGGGGGGAGGGGGAATGGAAAGGGGAGGAGGAAGGGGGGATAGTGCAAACAGTAGTGAATATGAAACAATTGGGAGAAGGCACAACAACAAGGGAGGGGTGGGGAGCAGGAAATGATGGATGGCTGTGTGGGAGAGTTTACCATAAGCTGTGCAGTTCAGAAAAAGCTGGTTGTGAGGGGAAGATCCAGATAGCTCTTTTGAAGCAGCATTAAAATCTCATGTTATGCTCAGCTTCATGTTGTGCTACCAGATGCTCCACCTTGTTCTTGGCCACAGTTTGGCAATGGCCATTTATTTTGAGTGTCATACTAATGTGAACAGCTGTGCAGTGATTTCAGCAGAGTTAGTTAATGGAATGGCTGCTTTCACAGATAGCCTGATGATGTAGTACAGGAATAGGGAATGCTGGGTGGATGGATTTGGCAGGTCTTGCAAAAGGGTCTTCCAAAGGGGTATGATCCCTGTGGTCAGGAGTTGAATTATCGTGACACAGGGATGGATAAAGATATTGTGGAGGTTGTATGGGTAATAGAACACGACTTTGTGAGAGATGGAAAGGATCTAGGGTAGAAAGTATATCATTTATCGCTCAAATGAAGGATGTGGTTCAGTAATTGCAGTTTGAGCTTCTATTAAGTAAAGGGTGGGAACACAATTGTAGCTATTTACTGGGGATGTAGCAACAATTCTGAGTATGTGAGGCTATGGGATGGGAAATATATTTATTTGACTACATCTAGTTGATAGTGAGTTGGTCTGCAATTGACAATGTCAGACTTTCAGCAAACTGGGCAAGGGAGTTCTGGCCACTGCAAGTAAGCCGTCCGTGAGTAACTAGGCTGTATAGGAGTGATTGTTTGGTGTGGACAAGTTTGCAGGAATCACAATGAAGGTAGTGCTGGTGACTGATGGTTTAAAGTGAACAGGTGTTGATGAAGCCATCAGTAAAATGAAGATTAATGTCCAGGGTTGAGGAAGACCGGGTGAAGTAGTAGTAGTAGTTTAAGGAACAAGGATAGGATGTCCTTGCCCTGAGTCCAAATCATGATCACCAATGAACTTGAATTGAGCCAGAGGTTTGGAGTTTTGGGAGGCTAAGATGATTTTCTCCAGGCAGCCTATAACAGGTTGGCATAACGAGGTGGGATGTGGGTGCTTATGGCTGCGCCACTGATTTGATTGTATACTTTACCTTCATGAAAAATTTAATTGTTTCTTAGGTTGAAGTTAATAATGGATTTTGAGGAATTGGGTTAAGATTGCGATGGGCATTAGGACAGGTAGTGTTCAAGAGTGAAAAGACCCATGACCATGAAAGATGATGGCACATACAAAAGTGTCGTCAACAGTGATGTGTAAGGATCCAGAAGGTAACGAGATGGGGATGCTTGAAAGTCAATGACAAAAGTAGTTGGTATCCTTGATGTGAAAGGGTATTATTTCGGGCAAGCCAGTACCCCAAGAATGACAAACCAAATAATACTCAACTGCCAATTGTCTGATTACTGTGCCATATTTTGAATCTCACTAACTGACACCTTCAAACAATTTCCTAAAGTCCAGTAGTAGTCAATGACACTGTATAAACGAAAGACATAGGACACGTCTTACTACACCAATGAACAGTTCAGTTGAAACGGAGAGTATGAAATGAAACTTTGGAATATCCTAGGTGAAATAATGACAGTATGGAAAAGAAATATATGATTTTATATCAAATCCTTCTTCTGAAATAGCTTTCAAGCTCTTGCTCTTTTTTTAGAGAAAGTGTAAAAGCACGCACGCACGCGCGCGCGCACACACACACACACACACACACACACACAGTCTCCAGGTGCTGCATCTTAACTCTTAAGTAGTAGTATGAATGCTCACACTGACATATGATGCAGAACGTGGGTGGTTCTGTACACCACTGGGTGCTGCAGGTACTGGCTGCCTTGGCTCAGAAGGCACAGGAAGTGACTGGTCAGGACCTGCAGGCTCCTGTGCAGTTTCTGGCTCCCGTGACAGTGATGCTCCTTCACCTATAATGAAACACAGTCATCACATAGTAGAGGGAGAAATGAAAACACAAATTTAACTTATGTAAGAAATTATCATATCATTCATTTTCCAATGCTACTGGTGGGTACTGCATGAGAAACCAAAACCAACACAACTGCAATGACAATAATAGAAAGCTTTAGAAATGGACATTCATAGGTTGACAGAGGACACGACATTGTAATAGGAGCAGAATCAAGTCACAGTTACAAAAAAAGAAAAAATATGGCAGTAGGAGACCACTTTTAAGTTTGAGGTTTAAATCCCCCTTGAAGCCTAGATGTATGCACTAATTCAGTTGAGAAGGGTGACATGACAAAAAAATGCTGCAGCGTGTCCATTGTGTGTTCTCAGATTGGACAAAATAAATGGATCCTCCCTTGTAGGGTCAGATGTGGTTCATCAGAACTTAGATAGTGAGTATACCGTTTTTTATGTAGTCCATCTCTGGGCAGCTGTTATCTCCAAATGCTGCACAAACCTGGCAATTGCACGACTTGTCCAGTAGACTAAATGAAGATCCACATTTGATAAAACTGCCTTGAAATAAATTTCCAGCCCCCCCCCCCTCCCCAAGCCCTTCACAAGGATTACTCAACATTAACTGTCCACAATTATATTCATCTGCGTTCCACTCCACGATGTATGGTGGGCATTGAAGTCCTCCAGAAGCAGAAATGGTGGGGGAAGTTGTGCCAGCAGGGCAGAGGGGTCGGTAAGCAAGACCATCTCATTTGGTGGAAGGTAAATAGATTGTCAGTTCCTGCATAGCCCATATTCTAACAACAATTGCTGCACAACAATTGCTGCAACTTAGACAAATGGTGGAAAAAGCTGCCACAGTTCCATTGCAGGATCAAAGAGCCTACTGGTCAGTGGGCCATGCGTTGCAGTGGGGATCACGGAATCATCTGCTGTCGCCGATTTCTGAGGCAGAGCCTCAATGTTCATAGCTTCCGAAGACCCGGCAATTGCCAAGTCTTCAGGGGATGCGAGGATCTCTACCTCGTCCTCGGAATCAGAGGAGTGTTTTGGCGGCATGGTAGCAACCATGGATTCTTTGATTTTACTCAATTTCTTTTTCTTCTCGCTTGGTTCCTTAGGCTTCTCCTGATGGGACGGCTTTGTGGACTCATCCTCAGGGACGGGGACCCATCCTCAGGGACTGAGGATGCCTGCGAGGCCCTGCTACCAGCAGTTGGTGGCTCTTTCAGCCACTACTGGTATCCACTAGTCAAGCCTTGGAAGGAAGGGTTCAGAAGGAGCCCTTCCTCCCAAGAGGAGCCAGAGATGGCTGTTGTGTCTGTGGCTCGGGGGTGGGGACTGAGGGCCCCACAGGTGGAGGTGTTGTTGTAGGGACCTTGGGACAACGGAAGTTGAGGCACCCCCAAACACCGTGGGAGCAGATGTGAGCAGTTGGGCCGGAGGGCCCAAATGGAAGACGAGGCAGTAGAGGGTCATAACAAATATGGCAGAGGCTATGGTGATACAACTGTGGCATATGATGGTTTTGTGTTTGCAGGATGGAGTTTAGCATACTTTTTCTTTGCCTCCGAATATAACCGGTGCGGGGTTTTATATTCCATGATTTCTCATTCCTTATGAAAAACCGTGCAGTCTGGTGAGCAAGGAGAGTGGTGCTGCTTGCAGTTAACACATACTAGAGGAGGGAGACAAGGGACGTTTGGGTGCAATACATGTCCGCACTCCTGACATGTAGGGTTGGCATCACATCGGGAGGACATGTGCCCGAACCTCCAGCATTTGAAGCAGTGCATACGAGGAGGAACATAGGGCTTTACGTCACACCTGTAGATCATTACCTTGACTTTCTCTGGCAATGAACTGCCTTCAAAATCCAGGATGAATGCACCGGTGGCTACCCTATTGTCCTTTGCACCCCTATAAATGGGCTGGATGAACTGTACGCCTCGCCTCTCTAGGTTCTTTTGTACCTCTTCATAACGGGGGCATATACCTCACCTTGCTGATGGACCCTGCGTTCTTCCCATGGTGTGGCCATGGAAGGAAATGCTTGGAGGTCATACATAGCAGCATTAAATTTGATTTGTCCACGCTTAGAGACACCGGTTCTAAGTCTGGCAATGCTACTGTTGGCTCGTTTCATCGTGGTCCCATGAGCAGCTAGGGATCTAAAGGTCCACCCAGGCATGCCCCGATTGCCTCAGTAAGCCTTATACAACTGAGGTGCAGCAGGTTCCTCGGAGGTTGCTCGCTAACAACTGTTCAACCTCAACAGCCATGTATCTCCTTGGCATTTAGCACACCTTGAGATTGAGGTTTTTTTTTTAAGAGGTTTATACTCTCCTCGCGACCCAGCTGATTAAGCCAAGATTCCCGGGCTCTGAAACGTACAACATTCTACCGTTGCATCGAACGACGGTCATTGAAGCATGCACAGTGCTTACGATGTGGCGGACTGTTGGCGCATCACAGTCCACAGCTTGGGATCCCGGGTTTGTCAAGCCTGTACTCTGCAAATTAATGCTGAGCCCCTGAGAGGGTAGAATAGGCAATCACATTCACACCACTTAACATATTTGGCCACAGACTTCATCACAAAAAGGTACACACACGCTCACAATAACTCCAGACATAGATCATGCACACTGCACCACCATCTCTGGCCTTTCTGACACAAATGATGAAATACAGAGATGTGCACTTATTTCCCAAGCATACAAAACTATCTGGCCAGAGGTAATAGCTGTTGCCATTAGGTAAAACTCTAAAACATCCATGCAGTATGGGTGTAGAGATGCCAACAGAAGACACTGTTCTGAGTATGCTGTATATGTTGGCAAAAGAAACTGAAGTTGTACTCTTAGGATCTTGGGTAACCACACACTCAGCAACTGTGACATATTCAAAAATAAATCTCAAAACATTGGTGACAAGTTAGGAATATTGGTCTAACCACACTCGCGAAAATCACGACACATTAAAAAATAATCAGCTAAATACTGGGGACAAGCAAGGAATATCGACCTAACTACAACTTTGGAAATCACTATATATTCGGAAATAAAGAGCCAAATATTTGTGACTAGCAAACAGTATAAATGTCATTGCTATTCCTTTCACTTTGCAGCATTTTAAATGTTTCCCTTAGATTTGTCTCTAATCTTGTCTTGGGAATCACTATATACAGTATTTGGAATAAGGGTGAAATACTAGTGACAAGGAAGAACAGAAATGTCATTGGTGGTCATATCACTTGCAGTGATTTAATTCTCCTTCAACTAATCTGGCAGAAATCGCCAAATCGATGTTATTCAGTCTTGAGACAGTGCTCTCTTACAGGTATCAAAGAGTATTGGATAACACACAACTTTTATATGAATATGAAAGCCTCATAAAGTATTATTCATAAGAAACTAGCACAATGTGTCACAAACAGTAAGATTAGAAAAAAATATTTGCAGTGGGGAAGTTTCTAACACAATACTTCTTGAAACTTCCTGGCAGATTAAAATTGTGTGCCGGAACCGGGACTCGAACCTGGGACCTTTGCCTTTCGCGGGCAAGCGCACTACCGACTGTGCTATTCCGACACGACTCACGATGCCGCCCCACAACTTTACTTCCGCCAGTACCTCGCCTCCTACTTTCCAAACTTCACAGAAGCTCTCCTCCAAACACGCAAGACTAGCACTCCTGGAAGAAAGGATATGGTGGAGACATGGCTTAGCCACAGCCTAAGGGATGTTTCCAGAATGAAACTTCACTCTGCAGCGGAGTGAAGTTTGGAAAGTAGGAGGCGAGGTACTGGCGGAAGTAAAGTTGTGGGGCGACATCGTGAGTCGTGTCGGGATAGCACAGTTGGTAGTGCGCTTGCCCGCGAAAGGCAAAGGTCCCAGGTTCGAGTCCCGGTTCCGGCACACAATTTTAATCTGACAGGAAGTTTCATATCAGCGCACACTCCGCTGCAGAGTGAAGTTTCATTCTGGAAACATCCCTTAGGCTGTGGCTAAGCCATGTCTCCACCATATCCTTTCTTCCAGGAGTGCTAGTCTTGCGTGTTTGCAGGAGAGCTTCTGTGAAGTTTGGAAAGTAGGAGGCGAGGTACTGGCGGAAGTAAAGTTGTGGGGCGGCATTGTGAGTCGTGTCGGGATAGCACAGTCGGTAGTGCGCTTGCCCGCGAAAGGCAAAGGTCCCAGGTTCGAGTCCCGGTTCCGGCACACAATTTTAATCTGCCAGAAAGTTTCATATCAGCGCACACTCTGCTGCAGAGTGAAGTTTCATTCTACAATACTTCTTACTTGGCATCCTACAATAGTAACCACTACACCATGGCAAATTACTGAATCCATGGATTCAAGGATATTATACTTTTACAGTTCTCACAGTGTATTGACTTTTGCTGTAGGACCTATTATTATTTATATGCAATTATGAGGACAAAAGTCAAAGATGATTTTTGTGATTCTTGTTTAATGGGCTGTGCTCACTGTGAGTTATAATACAAAAACTGTGATCATTACAGCAAATCAAAATCGTGTCTGTCACATGGAAACAAGTGAATGTCATTTTAACATCACTTCACTTTCACTTGTGGGAAAGAAACTATTGCTAGACCTCCTAAAGAACAGTGACAGCCAATGTCATATCTTAAATTATTTATGGTGATGATCTTGGTTATTAAGTTAAAATAAGTTTAACTGTTTTTATTTTATTTTATTTTATTTTTCATTTAACTTCTAGTCATTAAAATGAGAAATATTCAATTCCTAAGTATTGAATAATAATAAAATGCTGCTATTGCCACAAAACATAAAATACCGTAAAAATCTCACTGACGCGCTCCCTACTCTTCCATTAACATAACTCACTCCCCCCTCACACTTTGTTTGGTGGGGACTTGTGATAGAGGCATGTGGTTGTGGAGAAGTTTGGAAATTTTAACCTCAGTGGGGCTAGAGGTGCATCGGGAACAGGTGCCCGAATTTCCAGCACTTAAAGCAATGCATCGGAGGACAATTATGTATATGGCTACACATCACTGACTTTTTCAGGCAATGTATCACCCTCAAAGGCCAAGATGAAACCACCTGTGACAAACCAATGATCTTTTGGTCCCCAATAGACATCCCAAATGAAGTGAAAACCTCATCACTCTAGATTGGCATGCAACTCTTCGGGAGATATCACGGTTCCACTGTTCATGGAGCAAAACTATGGCATTCAGTATAATATTACAATTTATAATTTCTACTCTACCAATTGTACTTGCAGGAAATTTTGGAGACAGAATACACACTTAAAGCTGAATGTACATTCGAAATCGTATCACAGTAAGACATAATAGTTCATGAGATATGTGGACGTAAAGAGTAACATTCATAGAAACCCGCCCCATCAAGTATCACATTTTAATGTATTACTTCTTTACTACTAACAATATTCACAACAGATTTTACCGACATACAGCACTTATAGAAATCAAAATATTCCTGCAAAATTTTACAATTGTACAACATATCTATAATAATAATAAATCGTTCGAAATAACCCCATTTGACAGTATATGAAGTAATATAAAATCTTATCCAGGTAATGATAATATTCATCCAGTAGATTTTCTCCATTTTTTCATACCATGTCAGATGGAGCTAAAATCAAGTTTGTAAAGAGATTTCTTGATGACACTGCTCTGTCTTGGGTCGACCAATACATTCAACCAAATATGACTTTCAAATCATTTCTTGAGTGAATTATGGTCAGTTTCCAAACACCCCCGAACACAAAGAGAATTTTTCCATGGGTCTTGTTATAAATAAGATAGGGAGAGTATTAAGGAATTTTGTGAGAGACAAAGAGAAAAAGTTAATTCACCTAGACAACCCACTAGATGAAATCATTTAAATAGACACTTTAAAGAGAGGATTATCAAATAAATTTTGTTGGTGCCTTGTTTATGGCCCTGATGAATCTGTTCAAGAATTTCTGAAGCATATGCACAAAGTGGATTGTGCTGCTGAGAAGGATGACTTATAATCAGAGAGATTTCTCAAATTGGAGATGGCAGAATGATCAATAATACCTACGGGACAATCTTGAGAGAAAGACTATGAATCAGGTTGCGGGGGGGGGGGGGGGAGATTAATTAGGCACAAGACAAGAAATCGCATTGTAGGGACAAATCATGTGGTAGGAATAGTATGCAACAAGTCAATAGAACTGAAAAGACTGAACCAATACCTTTAAACTAATTAGCACACCTAAGATAGCCTGTCATGGTGTGGGAAACAGATTTTAAAATGAAGCTAAAATTCAGTACCATCACAATAAAAGAAAAAATGAAAAAAGTAGAAGTACAACTTGCCAGATTAACAAAATTGAGTTTGGTAGAGAGTTTTGGGGTAATATTTTAGGTAATGATAACAATGGGGTCCAGAAAAAAAAAATAGCAGGGTAAAACTGGAATAAAGTGTTTTGCAAGATCTCTTTAACACTAGTTTTGGAGCTACTAAATCATGCACAAAAAAGGATGACTGAAGTTTAAAGAAATTATTTGTGGAAAATGTAGTTGAAGCTGACAGATGTGAGGCCTTGGATCTTGTACCAATGGGGGGTAATGAATCTCAGATTGAAGAGAAATGCAGTAGTGTTGTTGAAGTTAGGAACTATGTATAAAGGTGGAAAGTGTATTGATTGTGGGGCTGAGAAAGTTATTGAAGCTGATAGGATGTATGAATTAAATGGTATTGTTTTTGTGGAAGTTAAGGAGCATTTGTAATAAATTGTGTTCGTGGGGAAAGTAATGCAATTCAGATTAGGGAGGAACAAGGTAACTTGGCTCATACCTGCTCATGTTAGCAAAAATACATACAGCTCACCAGGACATAATACTGAATGTGATGAAAATGCTAGTGATAACCTCAAATCCAGTCTATGTAAAGGGATAAATAACAAAAGCAATAGTATATATCTTTCTGGGAATTCTGACTTATATATAAGAAAAATTAAACCAATATGTGATGAAAACTGGGACCATAATATAAATGGATTTGAGTTTGGTAGAGTTGAGGATGATCAGTTATAGGAAAAAGAAAATAGAAATGATGGTAAATTAATTCAAAGTAGTTGACACGTTAACAAACAGTCTGAACTTTGGAATGGGAAAAGGATTGCTGGCAGTCCCATAAGTGCTATTTCTGAAAAAATGGGACAACTATCCCACGAGGAGAATTATGTTGAGTTACCTGTAGTAGGAATAAAAATTGAAGGTGCAACAGGACAACAGGGTCAGCTAATTAATAAACACATAATGATATATTTCAAAATTAATGATATTGAATTTATACATGGATGTATAGTGATCGTCAAAGTTAACTGAGTATTTGATTGGGAAAGTGTAAAACTAATATCACCTTCAGACTTGTATCTACAACTGACCAACCTGATGTAAACACTGTTTGGCGTAAAAACTATCAAGCTTGTTCCGCGTTCACTCGAAGAACGACCCGGCTGTAATTCCAGCTTTTTGACAGTGCGCCGCCAGCAGATGGCGCACAGCTCATGTCAGCTGTCTTAGTCGACTGTGCCCTCCTGTGGCTAGGCCGGGAACTATATCAGCCGGGCCAGTGCCAGCCACAGAGCACAGTACAGGTGTGTGCGATCTGAATGGCCCGCTAGGCCATAACATCCCTCCCCTCTTGGGGTGAGGGGCCGAAATATGGAACTGTGGTGAAGAAGTCTGGCTGCTGGGACTCTTTCACCTCTATCCGAATGTCTGGTGGCTCCATCCACTCCCTAGCCGGAACCATCTCGTACAGAGGAAACCCCTTTGCGCGACGAGGGGTTCACCCTCGCGAGGGCTGTCTTGCCACTTCCAGCACTGGCAATGGTGGAGGGTCCTCTATTCCCCCCTCCTGTGGTACACCATCGGCAACTCTGGGTCCCCGTCGGCTGGCCGCAAGGCGTCCCCACTGCCAGCGACTGGAGCTGTCCACTCCTTGGAACTGGCCGCTGGGGCTGCGGCAGGGAAGTGAGCCCCGGACCCCGACGGTGGCGGGAAATCCCCTTGCCGACCAGCCAATGTCCACGGAATTGCAGTTGGTAGAGAACTGTCCCCTGATGGCGCTCCCGACAGAGGGGGGCATGACCTGGAAAAGGGGGAAGGGACCATAGGTATGGCAGAAGGATGGTGTACCTGGAGCTGATTGTGGTGGCGGGTGAGGGTACCAGTAGGAGAACGGACTTCACAGAGACGACGGCCACGCCTCCGAATGACTGCGGCTGGGACCCAACGAGGATGGCGGCCATAGCCTTGAGCCCAGACAGCCGAACCTGGGGCAAAACGTGACAGAGGATGAGGAGAGGGTGCGTACTATGAGGGCATGAAGGAGCTCGGAGGGGCTCTGCTGACCAGCCAGAGTGGACCGATAAGATGACAGGAATCAGAGGAGGGCTTCCTCCACTGAAAGATGCGACAAATACTTGCGCATTTCGTCTTGAAAGTGCGGACAAACCTCTCCGCTGTCCCATTTGACTGTGGGTGGAAAGGTGGGGCCAGGACATAGTGGATCCCATGGGTGGAACAAAAATCATGAAAATGTTGTGAAGTAAACTGTGGCCCGTTATCTGTCACCAATGCGGCCAGGAGCCCTTCAATAGAAAATATCTTTAATGTGGAACGTGTGGTAACTTCCGCACTTCCAACAAACGGGAAGTTGGAGTATGAGTCAATGACGCAAAGCCAATAGCTATCTAAGAAGGGACCTGCAAAATCGACATGGAGTCGTTCCCAAGGTGCGGACGGAGTGGGCCATGCAGAGAGAGATGAGCGAGGAGCTGTTTGTTGGGAAGCACAAGAAGAGCATCCTGCTATGAGGTGAGTTATGTCCCCATCTACGCCAGGCCAATATACATGTCGACGGACAAGCATCTTTGTGCGGGAGAAGCCCCAGTGGTCTCAATGTAGAAGATTGAGAATCCGGCGGTGCAATGACGCTGGAACCACCACTCGGTGGGAGCCGTCTCCCATGGACAGAAGTGAAATGCCCTCGTAGGTGCTAAGGCGGTGATGAATTGCTAAATAGATGCGGAGAGGGTCTCATGCCCAACCTGGAGGACGCTCCGACCAGCCATGCTGCACCCGGTGAAGAACGACCTGAAGGACAGGGTCAGCAGCCGTAGCCTCCACGATCTGTGAGCTATTGATAAGGAAACTGGCAACTACATCTACTGCCGACTCATCTACTGCAAAACACAAAAGCTCTTCCGCATCAAAGAATGGGTCGTGGCCTACCGGGAGGCGCAATAGGGCGTCGGCATTGGCGTGATGAGCCATTGAGCGGTACTGTATCTCGTAATGAAAACGGAATAGGTACAAGGCCCAGTGTTGGAGACAATGGGCCACCTTGTAAGGAAGAGCCGCCAACAGGTGGAACAAAGACACTAATGGGCAGTGGTCCATGTATAGGTGAACTTAGACCCACAGAAATAAACATAATTTTTTTTTTAGAACAAAAACGATGGCTAGGGCATCTTTGTCCACCTAGAAATACCGGCGCTGCGCCTCCGTAAGAGTTTTATTAGATGCAAACGCCAACTGGCATTCCAACCCATTGGGGAACCGGTGTGCCAGTACCGCCCCCACACCGTGCTGGGATGCGTCCGCTGCCACGAGTATCGGGACCCTCCAGGTGTATGCAGCGAGGTATGGAGCCTCACAAGGAGGGCCACTTTAAGTGATTGAAATGCCCGCTCGCAAGATGGAGACCAGTGGTACGGGACGCCCTTACATAGCAATTTGTGCAGGAGGTGAGCCACTGTGGCTGCTTGCGGGAGGAAGCGGTGATAACAGGCGATCTTGCCCAGGAATACTTGAAGTTCTTGAATGGAAGAAGCACGGGGAAGATCCGCGACCACACGCACATGATCAGCCATGGGACGCACCCTCACCCCAAGTACTCCATAGACGGTTGGAAGAAAGAAGTTTTCTGGAAATTACAGCGGAGGCCAGCCTCCTTCAGAATGGAAAACAAGGAGCGGAGGTTGGCAATATGGTCAGCAGCTGTGGGCCCCGTCACCACAATATCATCCATGTAGTTCACGCAACAGGGAACCAGTGCTCCAAAAAACGTTGAAAGACTGCGGGGGCATTGGCCACCCCGAATGGCAGTCTCTGATATTGATATAGGCCAAAAGGCATAGAAATTACTAGTGCCTGTTTGGAGGCATCATCTAAAGACAACTGGAGACAAGCCTCTGCCATATCTATCTTCGAAAAATACTAGCCCTCTGACAGCCAATCTATCAATTCTGCTAGGTGAGGCATGGGAAAAGAATTAATGACGGAGTGAGAATTTACAGTTTTCTTAAAGTGGCCACATAAAAGCAGGGCCCCAGAGGGATTGCGTATGACAACTAGAGGGGAGGCAGACTCGCTGGCATGACCGTGCGCAAAATACCCTCCGCTGTCAGGCGATCTAATTCGAATTTAACAGCGCCACGGAGGGCGATCGAGAGGGGACGAGTCCGACGGAAGACGGAGGGAGCCATATTTTTAAGTGTAATAGTGGCCCGAAAATTGTTAGCACACCCAAGACCCGGCGCAAACAAGTACGAGAAATCAGTGCGGAGCTGTGTGAGACTCTCGTACGGAATTTGATTAGAAACCAAGCAGACAGAATCAGTAATAGTAAAGCCAGAAGCATGGAAAGCGTCGAGGCCGAAGATATTCGTAGCCTTCGCACTGTTTACTACCACAAACGGTCCTGCACGGCTAACATTCTGATATGTAGCTTCGGTGACAAACGACCCCAATACTGGAGTAGGGTGGCCACTGTAGCCAACCAACGCGCGATGTGCCGGACATAAAGTGGGGGAGCCTAATGCTTGATGCGTAGCAGAACTTAGAAGCGATGTTGTCGCACCAGTGTCCACTTAAAGCGTGACAGTTTTCAGCACAATGTGGAGGTCTATAAACAATTTCGGCAGCTGTACGCCGACGGGAACAACCTTATTAATATACATGGGTGACGCGGCGAAATCGCGAGGGTGAGAGGTCCTTTTGTGGCCCCGAGCAGAGGAGCGACACACTCGGGCGTTGTGTCCGAATTTTCCACAACGATTACACCTGGCCTGTCTGTGCGGGCACGATTCCCAAGAAAGGGACGCCCTGCACTAAAGTCATGAAATCGGCTCGCTCTCTGAAGCGGGCGACACGCATCACCTTTCCCCCCGCCCATACGAAACAGGCGAGAGCTGTGGCATCGGAAGGGAGGGCGACGCAACAACAGAAACCCGAGCCGCGGAAAACTGAGCCGAATCGGCAACTGAGGATACCTCCCCCCAAGCGGAAAGTTGACTCCCCACAGCCTCAGAAACTTCAAATGCGCACGCAATATAAAAATCATCTGAGTGAAGAGCCTGCTTGCGAACGTCCAGGTCAGGAGCAAAACAAATCAAAACAGGTCAGGAGCAAAACAAATCAAAACATAGCGGACCATTGAGTCTGCATACGAATCATCATGCGGCCCGGACGGAAACAGACGACAGGCCAGCCCCTACAGTTCCATGGCCCAAGCGCGGTACGCCTGATCCGGCTGTTTCTGCGAACGGTATAAAGATATGGGGGCCGACACCATGTGAGAGTTGCGGTGAAAATATGCCGCAACGAGAGAACAGATATCCGAAAAGGACAGGGATGCCTGCGTCTGAAGAGGCGCCAAATCGCCCAGCAATTGAAAAAGACGAGGCGAGAGCCACGAAAGCAGATAAGCTTTTTGCTTACCTTCATCACACACATGGAAGGCTACGAAGTGTCGGTGTAAACGCTGTTCGTAGTCGGACCAATCCTCGGCACTGTCATCAAAGGGAGGAAATGGAGGAACGGGCACAGCAGACCGCAACCTGACCTGTTGTGCCACAGCCCTAGTAAGGTGTCAATAGACGCCTTGAGGGAAGCATTCTGTTGAACCAAAACTTCCGGTAACGACTGAAGATTCGTTAGCTCTGCCATGAATGCGGCAGGAAGACCACGCTACCATAAACCTCGTCCCCACTGACGTAAACACTGTTTGGCATAAACACTATCAAGCTTGTTCTGTGTTCACTCGAAGAATGACCCACCTGTCACTTCACTCCGGTTGTTTGACAGCTCACCGCCAGCAGAAGGCGCGCAGCTCATGTCAGGTGTCTTAAACGACAGTGCCCTCCCATGGCTAGGCCAGGAACTATCTCGGCTGGGCCAACGCCAGCCAGAGTGCACAATAGAGGCGCGCACGATCTGAATGGCGCATTAGGCCATAACACAACCAAAATCCGTAATTTATATAATTTTAAATATTTGTACCAAGTGCTTTTTGGTGATACCTAGAAATTCATGATTATGTATATCTCTTGCAACCACCCCTGTTGCAAAATCTGCCCTATGCACCCTTCCACCACCACTTACTCCAGTCCAGTAACCCGGAAGGTGTACACGATCAAGGGCAGAGCCACTTGCGATAGCACCCACGTGATTTACCAACTGACATGCCTGCACTGTGAAGCGTTCTATGTGGGAATGACCAGCAACCATTGTCCATTCACATGAACAGTCACAGGCAGAGAGTGTTTGTTGGTAATGAAGATCACCCTGTCGCTAAACACGCCTTGGTGCACAGCCAGCACATCTTGGCACGGTGTTACACCATCCGGGCTATCTGGATACTTCCGACCGACACCAACCTTTCAGAACTCCGGAGATGGGAACTTGCCCTTCAGCATATTCTCTCTTCTCATTGTCCACCCGGTCTCAACCTCCGCTAAATTCAAATTATGTCACATTCACCTTAAAAATAAAGATACACTAAAAATACAAAAAATCAAAATAAATAAAATAATGTGCTAATGTTGGCAACAATGTTTGAATGCTATTCGAAAACTCAATCACATACAATTAAGGGATTAATCTTTTATGCTGACCACAAACTAAATAATTAATTCTGTTCCTGCTGTATTCATGACAGGTTCTTTTATGAACCCTTGTTCGGTCAGTAAATTATCCTCACAAGAAAAACATTTTGTTGCAAACATTAGTATAGTATGTCACTGGTGCATAAGTAAACTTTAAATGTTTGCCCTAACTTATCTGCTGCCGCTTCTTTTATTTGATGACAGATTTGTGTTTTGTCTATTTTTACACCACTTGTTCAGATGTAGCACTTATTGGTGGGATTTTGGCGGTGGCGGGGGGGGGGGGAAGGGGGGGGTGGAGAAAAGAACACCAAGTCATAGATGCAGCACCAAAAGCCAGCTAAAAATCCAGAGAATAAATCAACCTTGCAACCACTTGTTTGTGTGCCAAACAATAAGAACATGTCAAATGAAATATTTTTGCATTAAAAGTCTGTAATACTAACGGAAAACAGAATTTAAAACTTTAACTTGTACCAAAATGTACATAATAAACTAGGTTTCAAAGCCGGATGTGACTAAACATTAAAAAGTAGTAAGAAAATTTAATATTGTCCCATTTTAACCTTGAGTTAAATACCTATCTTACATGTTTATAAATATTTTGTTCCTGAGAAATACTTTAAAAATAGATGAAACTTTAAATTTTTTGGTGATTTTGATATAAAAATATCTCTTGGAATTGTAGCCAAGACTTTTATTCCAATATTTTTATTCAACGAGAAAAATCCTTGTGTATTTGCGGACCTGCGGGGGAAAAAAAGGAGGGGGCAACCTGCTGGATACTTGCGTTGGCAATTATTTTTTCACAGTATTTAAAATACTTGGTACATAAAAAAGGATTTTTATATACTTATATGCATCAATATTCTTTGTTAAATATATTTTTACAACTTCTATATCAAATCTGAACCATCCTATCTTAAGAATAGTGAAAGATTTTTAAGTATGAGGAAAATATATTACCAAAAGTGGAAAAATATTAATGGAGAATAACATCGATAAATAATGTATACATTACCCCATAGTTTGTTGGCAACAGTGAATCCACATCTGAATTTAAATGCTTTTCAATTCAAACCAATAAATAACACCAAAAAGTGCAAAAAAATAACACCGAGTTTGGCCATAATATAACACCTATTTTTTCCTGTCCTTAACAACAAGGTGTCTTGGGTTGTTGGGTTTACAGTCCTTATGGAGCACACAGGAAGGTGGAACTGCTAGAATTGGTGGGGATAGAGATAAGGGAAAGGGAGACTCAGAGGAGAGTATTAGGATGGGCCTAAGGATAGTTGGAGAGGTACTAAGATACTGAACTAGATTTCTGCAATGGGGTCACAGTGGAAGGGTCCGTAGGTGGATCAATCTGACAGTTGGCGGAGTCCTTCTGTCATATAGTTCTTGTAGTTCAAAACCATACCTTTTGTCAGGAGGTAGCACTATTAGGTTAGGAACTGTTTTTAGTTGGCACACTGAAGTTCTTTCCATTGATGTAAGAAAACATGGTTTCCATGTTGACAGAGTTCGGGATTGATGGTCCAAGGCAAGATTAGAGACTAGGAAAATCTGGACCGTTAACAAGTGAGTTAGGAGCAGTGGAAGTGGATAATTTTGGTTTTAGGTACAGTTCAATTGTTAAGGTTGGCAGCAAAGACTATTTCCATTGAAGGGTTCAAGAAATTGAGAGAATATCTTTAAGTCCAACATGACTTAACTGTGATGTGAAGTAGTTTCTTTTAATTCTTTTATTTATTTTAATTTTTTGTATTTTTAGTGAATCTTTATTTTCAAGGTGAATGTGACATTTTTATGGTTGGCTTTTGAAATGACAACAGCAACAAATTGTAAAAATGGAAGCACATACTGAAGTCATTAATGAAAATGCACAGTTGTGTGTGTGGGGTAAATAGTTATATTTCTTTAACAGACAAACATTTCAAGAACTATTTCAATTTTTATTTTAACAAATTTGTAAGTGTAATAATTTTTCCACAGAAAGTTTAGTGTCAGAGTGTATACGAGTTACGTGCGAAGGAAGGGAAGTCTCTTCTGACAATATATGTCGATGACATTCTTACACTGCCACATCATCAAAATATGAGGCAAAAAGTGAAAATTCTTTTAAAAAGCTGCTTTGATAAAGAGCACATGGTCATGATGTCACATGTTAGGACAAAAATGGAACAAGGAAAAAAAGGACGCCAATGAAGAAATTGCAATTATATTTGATAAATTTCAATGGATAAATATAAAGATAAGTTGTCAAAGTTACTGAACCAGAAAATGAATGAATGTCATCAGTGTAAGAAAATGTTGCGTTCACAATGTGGTTATTACTCGCCTATGTAATGAAAATTGATGCATTATTGAGCTGCAGACAGGCACGTAGAAAAGACAATCTCACACACATACACACAACTTAGCTTTTGGCCACAGCCTTCTTCAGAAAAGAACACCCACCCATATTCAAACAAGCACCACTGACTCATACATACAACTGTTACCTTCGGCTGCTGAGTTCTGATCATACCTTTATCACCCACTATTTATCATGTTACCAGGGTCAGTGGTGAGAGTCCCAGTGATGTGCAAGTCCAAGTTTCACTAAAGTTTTCAGAATTCAGGAAAATTCATGGTTATGAAAATAACTCTAAATGCGTTTAGAACAAAATATGCAAGAAAACATTTGACACACATTTCTGTTCCAATATATGGGGATATATAAATAATGTGATTTTAGGTAATCTGCTTATAGAAAAAAAAGCTAAAATAGCATCGTAATCTCTAAATTAACCAAAATAACTGCGAGGCAAACTTTTGATGTAACAATGCATTATGTCATAAAATTAGATAAATCATATACAGATTCAAGTGCAAATATAATTCAAAGGAAAGTTAAGCCATACCTGTAAGAGAATCGATTGACAGTTTAGTAGCCTGTGCAGGTTCACGGAAAGGTAGCCGATCCCTCTCTGGCATAGCAGAAGTTACTGCAGTTCCAGCAGGCATCGTCTGCATGTGTATTGGTGTAGACATCACTGTTGTTGCAGTTACCGGTGCAACTACAGTTGAAGGCACAGAGTTGGAGGCAGAATTTTGTTGATTGACAAGACTGATATCTGCAGAAACTGTGGCAGGAGATGAGGTGGGGCCTCTTCGCCCACCTGGAGGGCTCCCACCTGTTAATGAACCAGCGGGAGATGTCTTCCCACCCGTAATGGCAGTACGTTTGTGTCTGCGTCTTGGCTTCTTCCTCACTCCTTTTGGGGTTTTACCTGCCCATATGAAGAACGAATTCTTGAGAACTCAATAAAGTGTCTGTTTTATGCTTGGAAGTGTAGTGATACCTTATGTACAACTATACAAGCAGAAAATAAAATAACCAATATATCACGGAAACTAAAAAATACTGTATCATGGGATCCCACATGGTAAAACCATAAGATATTTAAATAAAATTAAGTAGAATAATTCTGATAATTTCAATACTATAATAAGACAGTTTACAGCTCACCATAAACACGAGGAGAAACAGCCAGGCATATGGAAAACACACACACCTTAACTTTTGGCCACAGCCTTCGTAAGGCTATGTTTTGAGTACAACCCCTACAGTGAAAGCAACTCTTAGTGGGATGGGTAAGGGATAACTAATAGGATGGTGGAGGTAGATATACAACACTTGCCTGATGGAGCATGCAGGTAACTAGGTTGGTGAAAAAGAGATGCAGCTTAGAAAAAAGGGGAAACAAAAAGGGAGAGGAGGAGAGAAGGATATAGTAGGCCAAACAATGGGGCAAAAACTGCTAGATAAGTAATGTGTAAGAACAGTGGGATACCATAGGATAAGGTGAGTACAATTTCGGGATCAGAGAAGGTTCTGCAACTGCGGAAATACTTCCAACAGCCATTTCTTCAAAGATATGTTATAATACACATCCACTTTGGACATTTCAATTATGTTATCATCAGCTGTCACTGAGTGTTATGTCCTGGGGCATTCCTCTTGAAATACTCGTAGCTCTATAAAATTCGTCTCTGATGAACCTCCCATACAGTGCTTGCAGTCTGCAGATTTACAAGCACCTGTTGGTAGGATCCAAGGGGGCCTTGTGAATCAGCCATTAAAATTACACATGTACTCAGCTGCATTTTGTGTAATGGGGTGGTCCATCTTACTCTTGGCACAGTTTGGCAATGGCCATTCATTTTGATAATCACACCAATACAAAAACCAGTGCAATGATTGCTGCAGGGTTGGTAAATCACAAGGCTGCTTTTAATGCAGTCTTGCAACAGGATCTCCTACATGGATATGATCCCTATGACAAGAGATTGATTGGCTTGGGGGTGACAAAGATGAAAAAGAACATTCTGGACATTGTGTGGGTGACAGAGCACCACTATGTGAAGAATAAAAATGATCTTGAGTAAAATGTCACTAATTTGATGGTAAGATGAAAGATATTTAAAGTGATAATAAGGAAGTGTTTCAGTTGTTCTAGTCCGAGGTGCTTCGGGTGGTGATGGGCATACTTTTGGATCTAATTATTGGGGGTAGATGGAGGGAGGTCTGTGGGAATACAGCACACGAAATTTGTTTGTAAACTAGGACTGGGGAATAGAGCCTCTCTGTGGAGGCATTTATGACATCTTCAGTATATTGAGCAAGTGAGTTCCTTTTCACTGCAAAAAGGATCTCCACAGGTGGCCGGGATATATAGGATGGATTTTCTTTTTTTTAGGTGTGGAACGGATGTAAACTGTCAAAATGTTAGCACTGTTGGTAGATTTAATGTGGAAATAAGTGTGGGTGCAGGCATCAATGAAATTGAGTTAATGTACAGTAATGTGTCACGCAGGGTTGAGTGAACCTGTGATGTGGATGGGGGAGAAATAGTTAAGGTTATAAGGAAACAAAGGTAAAGTGTCCTGACCCTGTACCTTAATCCTGAAAGTATCCAGAGGTTTGGGGTTTTCCTCTAGAAGGCCTACAGGTTGGAATAGGAGGATGCTATGAAGATGCTCGTGGCTGTGCCACCTATTTGATTGTATATCTTCCACTAAAAGGAAAAGTAGCTGTTTGTTAATATGAAGTTAGTAAGGCTTATGCAGAATGAGTTATTGGATTTAGATTCTGACGGACAATGGGGTATGTAATGCTTGTGAGCAGGAAACCTACTAGCATGTAAGTTGTTGGTGTGTAGGGAAGGGATATCAAGAGTGATGAGTAAGGATTAAGGATGTAAAGGGATGGGGATTGTGCAGTCAGCGAAAGAAGTAGTCAGTATTTTGAAATGGGAGGATCGATTTCAGACAGTTGGTTGCATGTGCTGGTGAACGTGCGCTGAAATTATTTCAGAGGTAACTAGCCACGATTAGGCACTGAGCTTGCACAATATGATGAAGGTCTGACAAGGGCCTTCAGAAACAGGCACTATTCCCATGACATAACTCACAAACAGATTTCCTATGCCATATCTCACCCCTAACCTACATCTGTCTGAATTTGCTTACTGTATCCATCTCTTGGTCTTCCTCTGCGATTTTTACCCCACACACTTCCCTCTAATGCTAAATTCACAATTCCTTTATGTCTAAGAATGTGTCCTACCAATCTATCTCTTCTTTTAGTCACGGTATGCCAGAAATTTCTTTTCTCCCCAATTCTGTTCAGTACCTACTCATTAGTTACGCGATCCACCCACCTAATCTTCAGCATTCTTCTGTAGCATCATATTTCAAAAGCCTCTATCCTCTTCCTGTCCGTACTGTTTATCGTCCATGTCTCACTCCCATACAAGGCAACACTCCATACAAATGCCTTCAGAAAGGACTTCCTTAGGCTTAAATCAATATTCGATGATAACAAATTTCTCTTTTTCAAGAACGCTTTTCTACCCATTGCCATTCTGCATTTTATATCCTCTGTACTGCGACCATCATTTGTTATTTTACTGCCCAAGTAACAAAACTCATCTACCTCCTTTATTGCTTCGTTTCCCAATCTAATTCCTTCAGCATCACCTGATTTTCTTACACTGCACTCCATTAACCTAGTTTTGCTCTTGTTAATGTTCATCTTATATGCACCTTTCAGCACACTGTCCATTCCGTTCAATTGCTCTTCCAGATCCTTTGCTGTATCTGACAGAATTACTATGTCGTCGGCAAAACACAATGTTTTTAATTCTTCACCCTGAACTTTAATTCCTTCTCCAAATTTCTCCTTGCTTTCCTTTATAGCTTGCTCAATGTACAAATTGAATAACAATGGAGAAAGACTACAACCCTGTCTTACTCCCTTTCCAACCACTGCATCCCTTTCATGCCCTTCAACTCTGACAACCGCTGTCTGGTTTTTGTACAAGTTGTAAATAACCTTATGCTCCCTATATTTTACTCCTGCTTGCTTCAGAACTTGAAAGAGTTTATTCCAATCAACATTGTCAAAAGCCTACTCCAAATCTACAAAAGCTAGAAATGTAGGTTTGCCTTTTCTTAATCTATCTTCTAGGATAAGCTGTAAAGTGAGTATTGCCTCCCGTGTTCCTACATTTCTCCTGAACCCAAACTGATCTTCCCCGAGGTCGGCTTCTACCAGTTTTTCCATCCTTCTGTATATAATTTGTGTTAATATTTTGCAACCATGACTTATTAAACTCATGGTTCTGTAGTTTTTACACCTGTCTGCACCTGCTTTCTTTGGAATGGGGTTTATAACATTTTTCTTATAGTCTGAGGGTTCTTCGCCTGTCTCAAACATCTTACACACCAGGTGAAACAGGTTTGTCATGGCTGGTTCTCCCAGAGACTTTAGTAGCTCTGAGGGAATATCATCTACTCCAGGGGCCTTGCTTCGATTTAGGTCTTTCAGGGCTCTGTCAAATTCTTCTCTCAGTACAGTATCTCCTATTTCATCTTCATCTACATCCTCTTCCCTTCCTACAATATTGTCTCGAAGTTCATTTACTTTGTAGAGCCCCTCTATACACTCTTTCCACCTTTCAGCTTTTCCTTCTTTGCTGAGAACTGATTTTCCATCCGTGTCCTTGATATTCATAGAGCTGTTTTTCTTATCTCCAAATGTTTCTTTTATTTTCCTGTAGGCTGTATCTATTTTTCCCCTATTTATACATTCTTCTACATCCTTGCATTTGCCTTCTAGCCACTCCTGCTTAGCCATTTTGCAGTTCCTGTCAATCTCATTTCTTAGTCGTCTGTACTCCATTTTGCCTGTTTCATTTACTGCATTTTTATATTTTCTCCTTTCATCGATTAAATTTAGTATTTCCTGTGATATCCAACGATTTTTTGTAGGTCTTGCCTTCCTACCTATTTTGTCCTCTGCTACCTTCACTATTTCATCTCTCAATTTTACCCATTCCTCCTCTACTGTTTTATTTTCCCCTGTTTCTGTCAATTGTTGCCTAAAACTCCCTCTGAAATTCTTAAGAACCTCAGGTTCCTTCAATTTATCCAGGTCCCATCTCCTTATTTTCCTACCTTTTTGTAGTTTCTTCAGTTTCAGCCTACAGTTCATAACCAACAAGTTATGGTCAGAGTCTATATCTGCCCCTGGGTATGTCTTACACTGTAAAACCTGGTTCCGAAATCTATGTCTTACCATTATAAAATCTATCTGGTATCTCGAGGTGTCTCCTGGTCTCTTCCACGTATACAACCTTCTTTTGTGATTCTTATACCACGTGTTTGTTACGATTAAACCATGTTCCGTACAAAATTCTACCAGGCGGCTTCCTCTTTCATTCCTTTTGCCCAAACCATTTTCACCTACTATCTTCCCTTCCCTTCCTTGTCCTACTACCGAATTCCAGTCTCCCAGAATAATTAAGTTTTCCTCTCCCTTAATTGTCTGAATAATTTCCTTTAGCTCCTCGTATATTTCTTCGATTTCATCATCATCGGCAGAGCTAGTTGGCATATAAACCTGTACTACTGTTGTCGGTGTTGGCTTCGTATCTATCTTGACAATGATAATGCGATCACTGTGCTGCTCATAGTAGTTTACCCGCATTCCTATTTTCTTATTCATTATCAATCCTACCCCTGTGATACCCCCAATTGATTTTGTATTTATAATCCTGTATTCACCTGACCAGAGATCCTGTTCATCCTGCCACCGAACTTCACTAATCCCCACTATATCTAACTTCAACCTATCCATTTCCCTTTTTAAATTTTCTAATTTTCCTACTCTATTAAGGGATCTAACATTCCACGCTCCGATCCGTAGAATGCCAGTATTGTCCTTCCTGATGACAACATCCTCCTGAGTACTCCCCGCCCGGAGATCCGAATGGGGGACTATTTTACCTCCGGAATATTTTACCCGAGAGGATGCCATCATTATATGTTCATACAGTAGAGCTGCATGTCCTCGGGAAAGGTAACGGCTGTAGTTTCCCCTTGCTTTCAGCCGTTTGCAGTAGCTGTGTGGCAAAGCCACATTAGCTGATGTTACAAGGCCAGGTCAGTCAATCATCCAGACTGTTGCCCCTGTAACTACTGAAAAGGCTGCTGCCCCTCTTCAGGAACCACACATTTGTCTGGCCTCTCCACAGATACCCCTCTGCTGTGGTTGCAGCTACGGTACGGCTATCTGCATCGTTGAGGCACGCAAGCCACCCCACCTCGGCAATGTCTGTGGTTCATGGGAGTTTATTCCATACAATTGCATAAAGTTTTCAACAAAAGTTGTAGAGAATTTAATTTTGGACAATGATGGTAATTAAGTTATTTAAAACTGTATGAATGTGTCAGATAATCTGCTTTATTAATGCTATAGCACATGTGAATTCACATTAAATCGAGGAGGGGGAAAAAAAACCACACGCTGTACATACAATTTCACAACAGATTCACAATAAATGTGCAAATATATCTCCACTGAAAGGCATGCCTAATCTACAACAGTTAGTATGTGGTTTCACTTAGTACACTGTTGTTACTATGGTCTTTCACTGGATAACGCAGAAAAGTAACTCTGTTTCAAGGTTAGAAAATGACTGAATCTACTCACTAACAGTTCTATAATCTCTGGAACTTACTTTTATAATCTGTGGCATTTCTGGAAAATAACTGCAGGTACTCATTTGGCACATGTTTTACTAGATTTGCCAGATAAATAACAACAAAATAAATGGAAATATTAGCGAGGTTGCTAAATTTCAGACAAAATCTTTTTTTAGCCTTAGCTCTGTAATTAAATATTTGCACACCTTTGCTTATATGAGCTTTTTTGCTTTAGTTTCTCTAGTAAAATAACATATCAAAATATTTGCATATCTTTGTAATTCAACCAGTATAAAGACATGACATTGTTTCACTTTGTTACCAAACCTTCAATAAGTATTTAAGCAATTAACTCGCACTTTTTACAAAATGCTTAATTAGCATTAGGACAGGCATAGTCTATATAGTTTTCTAATGAATGTCTTACATTTATAAATGTAATATATACAGATGGGAATAATATGCAGTACGTCAAGGGAAAATATTGCTAGCAAACATCTTTAAATTTTCATGTGATTTACTCACAAATTTCCCCTTTATATATTACATATACATTTGTAATCTATTTAAAAGAAGATATATAGCATAAATCTGTCTACATGTTAAGATATATAGCATAAATCTGTCTAAATGTTTGAAAGATTTTGGTGTAAAATTTTGAATTAAATCATAGAACTATCAGGATTTCTTCTAGTTTTATATATAGTTAGAAGAAATCCCGATAGATCTATGATTTACTTAAAAATTTCACACAACTCTTATTACCCTTAAGACATATGTAGGCTATATAAATATGATCCCATTACTTCTGAATGCAGCTATGCTGTCAGGAAAATTAGTCACATCTCATGAACCAACAATTTGTTTAATATCTCAAACTACAGAAGTTAAAACCTAATAATGGAAAGTGCAGGTTGGAATTAAACAATATAGTAAGGACAGTTCATGGTATGTTTGGAAATGCCTGTACCTTTTTTGAACATACGAAATCTGCACTTTCTATTTAAAGTTTCATTGGTGAACGATTTGCTAATAAGTAAGCTATTTCATAATGTGCTCTTGTTAAAGATTCATTCCTTTTTTCATGTATTTTATCAGCACTCATTGTTGGTTAGCTAATGAATTCTTCTTTGTTTTTCAATTTTCTTCTCTTATTTTCCTTTTGAAGCATTGTGATGATACATTAGGCAGGAGATATATGGGTTAAAAGGACAGTAGGGCAGATGGATTTATCTTTCATTAAAAAAATCATAATTAATTAATTTATGATATATTTATTCTTAGTTGATAGACCAGAGAAAATTCATAAAATGAGTAAGGTAAAGATAAATTTAAAAAACAAAAAAGAGTGCTTTTGTCCAATGTTTTAAAACATAGAGTTCGTCTTCTTTAGTTATCTGAAGTGATGGGACAAGTCATCTTGTAAAAGTTTCATTTATTAAATGTGAAATAAAGGATCTTGGTTACTATGAAGTTTTAACTTGAGTCAGAAGTCTGTTAATTTATTAGTGAAGGATTTATTTATTGGCCAAACTACATGCCCTGACAGTTGCCAAAAATAGAAATTGTTGGTGATAATAATACCACATAATTAATTATTTTCATTACTAATTTTTTGAATCAAATATTATTCTCACAATCATAAAATATTACGGAACAGATAAAAAAATCATTTAATTTTCATTATGTACCAATGTAAAATGGCGTCCAATGTGGGACCAATTGTTGTACAATAATCTAATGTTATGTTATTTTTCTTTACATGCCTGAGAATTATGTCAAAATAAAGAGGAAGAAAATACAATAAACAAGATATAAAATATGTGACAGTAGCGGGAAGAAGACAGCGGTTGGTAACATACAAAAAAGTTTTTTTACCAGTCTCTTGATGCATGGCTGCCTTTGGCATCCTCCACTTCTCTATTGAATTTTGTACAAAATACTTTCCCTTTGTAGCAGTAGAATAAATTTACGAAACTTTCATGCTTCAATAGCTTTAGTAGTTTGTGAGTGAATTTTTGTAAGTCGTTAGTGTATGTTGGAATATACAACAGTCGTGTTAAAAACAAATTCTTTATGCAAAATCAAAATTTATTTACTGGTCAAAATTAAACAGTTTCTGGCATATAATTCTCCTTTTTGATAAAAATTTCGATTCCGGGTGTAATTGTGAACAATTGATGACTGTGGAGAATACGTCATTGTTGTTGAGGCCCTAATTAAAATTTTAGCCAAATGTCTGACAATAGAAAGCAGGATAATTATTCAGATAAATCATGAACATCTGACGAAGTTAGTTTTAACAAACAATTGTTGAGGGAAAGGTCAGGATTAGAAAATCATCCTTTACCTCATGAATCTAGTACAGAAAAGAATTTCCCATTAAATGCTAACAATGACCCCCTACTGAATCTTATTCAAAATTTGACAATGGAATCTTCTCGAATGTCAGAACATCTTTGTGAGGCAGATAATGAGACCTCACAAGATGTGAATATGATTCTGTTAAATGAATGGCAAACTTCCGTGTCGACAGATGCAAATTACACATAATATCTCGCCTAATACTTCACACAGGATAGGCGTGGAAATAGAGCGCCAATCTGCTGATGAAAGTGCACCCAATTGGACAAAACAGTTATTTGAACGAATGCAAACTCAGTCAGCACAAATTGCTAGTATTCAAGCACAAATGGCAACAAAGGAATCTATTGCTAATTTGCAGATGAATATGCAAAAAACAGTTAGCATATATGGAGGCGAGTTTAGAACGCAATACGCACAAAATGAATCTAAATGCTGTAAATTTGATCTTTCAAACTTTAGATTCATTTTGTGCTTATTGTGTTCTAAACTCGCCTCCATATATGCTAACTGTAAGAAGGCACTCAGCCAACATGACACAATGGAGAAAGTGTTCTAAATATTTTAACTGTTAAGGAGGACTGACAGAAAAAAACAATCCTTTGGTAGATCCCGTAGAACAATTGTCACCAGAAATTGCTTCAGTAAAGGTTGAACAGAGAGGTACCAACACTGAGAAACAGAATGTAAAAAACAAACAGACACAGCACAAAATTACCAGTACCAATTTGCTCGATAAATGCGAACACAATAGCAGAATTAAAAAACAAACAATTATGATTTTATCTCATTTTCACTCACCACAAACAATAGACTTTCTAAAACGTACAAGCAATATCAAATTAAACAACAGAAGTTATTAAAAATGTATCTGTAAATGTGCAAAAATATGTATTTATATGTCAATCCACCCTTGCAAGAACCAAAAGTACAAAAATCTTATCTAATAACAAATGTAAGCAAATTCATTTATGGTGTGTGAATCTATAATTCATTTTCTGGAATGTTACCCACAATCATTTTGCAGAAACTACAAGTAAAAACCTCACAAATACAATGCCAAATCCGAAAACCTTCCTACCAAACCAGCACAACACAATACAAAATCATATTCGTAATTGATAATTCGCTTAAAACAATGAGTAGAAATGAAAACCAGAACAAATTACATTACAGTATCGTAAATAATGTTCACAGGCAACCTTGTTGCAATCTTCTAATTCATGGAGTGGAAACCAAAATCCACAACAACAACAACAACAACAAACAAGAGTATTTGATAGTGGCAGAAAAGAATTTTTCTTCTTGTGTCGCCTGGTATTTAAGAATACTGTTGCCGACTCATTTAACACGGATATGACACTTACACTGAATTGGACAAAATACTTTCATGTATGTGACAACAATACACATCCTACAAAGTTAGTATCAGCTCAGTGCACTGTGGCATTAAATTTTGGTCAGGAGTACTGTTTATAAACATTGAGTCACAGAAGTGAACAACTGATGGTTGGCTGTTGACAGTTGAAGACTAAAGTTGTTTGCTAGCATAGAGTTTAATTAAATGTGGGGGCGTGATTGACCTGACGTAGTACATGTAAACAAACCGAGTAAAACAACAAAATCATGACACCAGATATCCATTAGGGTACTAAACAAAGGCTAGCTACAAAACTGAAGATATTTGAAATATTAAAATGCCAAGATCGCAAATACTGATTTATTTTTCCTGACGACCGGTTTTGATACACTTATGGTATCATCATCTGGTCACATGTGTCCTATGCTTTCGTTTTGTGAAGGCACATGAGATTAAAATGGTACATCAATCATAAAACATTTGACATTGACCAATGGTATGTCACACATAAAACAGTTAAAATATTTAAAACACTTTCTCCATTGTGTCATGTTGACTGAGTGCCTTCTTACAACTAATTAGCGGTGTCAGGCTTGCAGCAAAGAGTATCAACAACAAACAAGAGTATTTGATAGTGGCAGTAAAGAATTTTTTTCCTTGTGTCGCCCGGTGTTTAAGAATACTGCGGATGACTCATTTAATAAGGATATGACACATACACCGAATTGGACAAAAACAATGTTGCATGTACGTGTCAGAATGGTACACAAGCTTCAGTGGCACTGTGGCGTTAAATTTTAGTTAGCGGTACTGTTTATGAACATTGAGTCACGGGAGTGAACAACTGACGGTGGACTGTTGACAATTCTTACAACTAATTAGTGGTGTCAGGCTTGCAGCACAGATATTCAAATTAGTTGTAAGAAGGCGTTCTGTCAACATGACACAATGGAGAATGTGTTTAAGTATTTTAACTGTTTTGTGTGTGACGTACCATTGGGCAATGTCAAATGTTTTATGAGTGACGTACCATTTTAAAGTCATGTGCCTTCACAAAACGAAAGCATAGGACACATGTGACCAGATGATGATACCATAAGTGTATCAAAACCGGTCGCCAAGGAAAATAAATGAATATTTGCAATCTTGGCATTTTAATACTTCAAAGTAAAGAGATCACCATCCTACCATGGAAAAATTAAATTAAATGAAGATATTCACAAATTATCTACACACTATACACCAAACTGAATTATTCACAACATATTTTTTTGGAACTAAAACTATTTACACGATTTATGCGCAGCTAAGCAAATATATATTTACTTGCCTGATACAAGATGACAATTAAACAATGTAGAATATATATAATAAAAGATAAGGCAATCTATCTGGAGTACCACACAAGCAGGTTTGAAATAATGGTAATAGTAACAAGAGTACGAGAGAACACAGGATATGATGACCGTAAGTAGAGGTCTTGAATGATATCTTATACAGAGGCAGTAGTACACCTGTATATATGTATAAATAAGGCATAAATAAGTTTGGTCACCTTACATGTTAACTTGAGGTATTGTGGATATTGTCTGAGGTGCACTGCCTGGTGATACAGTGAGTCGTGTGATATATGACAGGCTTTAATTATTATATTTGGCACTTATTTGCGTCTTTGATATTTGCGAGATGGTATCTGAAATGACTTATTGTGGCCTCCACAACTCTGACCTTTCTTTTCTATGATTTTAGCCAGCGAGTATGTGAATATGAAAGTATGTAAATGCGAAACAAAAGGATCTCGGTTACTAAGAAGTTTTAACTCGAAACGGAAGTCTTTTAATTTATTAGCCAAACTACATGCCCTGACAGTCGCCAAAAATAGAAATTGTTGGTGATAATAATACCATATAATTATTTCCAATTACTATTTTTTTGAACCAAATGTTATTTTCACAATCATAAAATATTACGGAATAGATATATACAAAAATCATTTAATTTTCATTACATAACAATGTAGCATGAAACTGTTCTTCATTATTTGTGATATAGCATTGCTTACCATTGTATTCTTTGGCGACACAAATTGTTTCTTTACATGTTAAACACACAATCCTAGAATTCACTTTCACACAGAATTAATCGAGCTCCTGCTTATCTTAAAACGTCATCAACCTTTCGTTTTTTATTTAGAACGGAAGGTGGCATTTTCTGGAAAAGGGGGGGGGGGGGTCTGCTTTAGATTATCAGAATGGGGAATGTACTAGTTCAGCATTACAATCCTAACACCATAGGAAGGGGATTCGAACGGGTAAAGGTCCGTTGACAAATGCAGCTGTGGCGAGAATGATTTCAAAGTTTGAAGCCATGGGTTGTTTCAATGATAGACCCCGTAGTGACCAAATGAGCACAAGGTGTATGCTGCTGAGACAGTTCAGGAAGAAATGGAGACTGTAGCGGGTTCGTCTATGCACGGGGAAGTTAGCGCGCATGCAGTCGCACTTCGCACTGGCATTCCATACACTACTGTTTGGTTGGCACTTAAGCGTACCCTGCGATGCTATCCTTACAAAATCCTTCGGCATCACGAACTGTAATGTGGCGATTTAGTGAAGCAGAGGGCATTTGAGGTGTGGGCATTTCAAAAGATGGCAGAAGATGACGATTGGTTGAGTAACATGTTGTGGACCGCCAAAGCTCTTTTTATGCTCCGAGGGCCTGTCAATGCCCACAACTGCAGAATTTGGGCTACCAAAAATCATAGAAGTGCCTTTTTTTTGTGGTTTTAGGGTGCACAACTTCTATGCCTAGAAGTGCCATGGAAACTACATTGCATGGTGAGAAAGTGACAATATGGGTTAGATTTACCACATCTACCGTTATAGGGCCTCTTCTCTTCGAGAAACTGCATGAATTTATAGGTCTCTCTCTCTCTCTCTCTTCTATCTGTTTTTTTTTTCCCCTCTCTCTCTCTCTCTCTCTCTAAAATAATAGAAAAAATCCTTTACAAAAGGCTCATAAGCTTCATTGAAAAACATAAACTCCTCTCAGCTACGCAACATGGCTTTTGAAAAGGTGAATCTACTGAGACAGCTACCATTGATTTTCTAAATGAAGCTCTAAAAAAGAACATATAGTAGCAATGTTTTTAGATCTGTCAAAAGCTTTTGACATAATTAACCATAGTTTATTACTTAGTAAGCTAGAAAATATGGGCCTCAGAGGTCCCGCCTATGAGTGGGTACAGTCATACCTACTAAATAGACAACAAGTAGTGGAAGTAGTGCACAAAAATAGGAATAACATACAATCATACTACTCACAAAAATGTTGTATAAAATACGGTGTGCCACAGGGCTCTGTCATTGGACCGATTCTGTTCCTTCTTTTTGTGAATGACTTGGAGCCACTCACCCCTAATCAGAAATATATTAAATATGCTGATGACACAAAGATACTTATCAAAGGTGGAACATTGGAAGAGTTGCAGAATGAAATAAAAGAGTGTACATCTCACCTATCAGAATGGTTCTCTGCAAACAACTTAATAATAAATACACAGAAAACACCATGAATCTACATACAATACAGAACAAACAGAATCTAACTCCAACCATAGAACTGCTGAGTAAAACACTAGAATCTGTAAATGCTACCAAATTTCTTGGGGCCTGGATACAAGATGACCTAAGATGGAACAACCATATACAATATACATGTAGCAAACTAAACAGCATTTGTTATGGTATCAAAATTCTTGCAGGTTGCACATCAATGCAAGTCCTCAAAACTGTGTATTATGCTCAAGTAGAATCACAGTTAAAGTATGGTTTAATCTGCTGGGGAAATTCACCACCCAGCAAAAGTTGTTTCATTGCCCAGAAAAGAATAATAAGAGACATGGTAGGTGCAGCACCACGTTTCTCATGCAAACCTTTATTTAAAAAACTGCGTATTCTACCACTACTGATCCTCTACATACTTGAAGTAGTAGTGTTCATACGAAAAATTTTAGATTCCGAAAACAAGCTCATACCAACAAATCACAGTATTCACACATACAACACAAGGAAGCATTGTGATATACATGTACAGTTTGCTCATACGACACTAAAGCAAAAAGGCCCCCTGCAGGCAGGGTCAAAACTTCATAATAAATTACCTAAGAACATTAAAGCAATAACATGCTTGCATAAATTTAAAACTTCTTTAAGTAACTTTCTGTCTGAAAAGTGCTATTATAGTGTGGATGAATTAAAAAAAAAAAGTGAGTGTTTAAACTTAGAAATGTATGTGCCTTCTAGAAAGAGTCATTTATGTGCTTTTTATGTATGGCTTAAATAATTTTATTGTATTTTAGAATATACTATATATGTTATATGACTTGTCCTATATCATTATGTACTGCTGTACAATGTATGATTTTACAGGACCAATAAAGATACAATACAATACAACAAAGTTAACAATCTGTCCTGCTAATTTAAAAGGTTTATTTCCATGTATCAGTGTTCTTTGGTTATGAATACTTCCAATAGGTCAAAACATGTGTTTGAATGAACATTATACAACTGAGTTATCTGATGTTGCTTACATCATTTGCAAAACATTAGAATTAACACCTCTTATTTATTCATCATTTATCTTTATATTTCATTATTGTTTCACAGATGTTAGCCTATGCCTAGAGTCATTGTGAGATTAAGTCTGCTCTGACTACAAAAAGCTTTTATATAAAAAGCACAACAGGTTTCGCATTTTATATACGCACCATCAAGAGCTCTCTAAAGAATAATAAATGAAAGGGTCTTACAAAATTAAAAAGAAATGTGCAATAAATTCTTAAATGTAAAATAGAATGACATAAACCATGGTAAAAGTATTTTAAAAAATTAAAAAATAAAGACATGTCTAGCACTTGGCCACTCCCCACATTGGATGTTTAAAATAGCGAGTGCTACCTAACATTCTCGTTCTCATTAAAAACAAATAAAACTGTGAGCATATGTTGCAGTAGTCATAGTTAAATTATACTAGTGGTGGAGGGCAGGCAAAACCTATGAGAAAAAAATCAATGTTTAAAAAATGTAACTGGGATTTACACTGTAATAAGTACACAATATGAAAAACTGATTATACTTAAAGGGAAAAGATAAGGTTCCTTAAAATGCCATGTATAATTGGTGGTCATGAGGCACTGGTTGAGGCAGTACTGGCCATTCAATGGTGTGATTGCTGTTACCGGAGAGGTGTTAGTGTTATTTGAAATGATACAGTTTCTATAACAACATGTGAGGGGGAGGGGGAGGCTGTTCACGTGCCAAAATCCTTTTGGTTGCATTAGGGTCCACACTACAGTGCGGAAAATAAATGTTTGAATAAGATCACACCCTCAAAAGGATCAAAAATGGTTTAATAGCCAATCCCCCACAAGTTACATAACACTGGTAAGACTAACATGTAAAACTTACATCAGTATGAGAGCTAACATTTAGTACAGTGCCAACTGCAATGGACTCTGTGTGTTATAATAACCTCAGCACCTAGAGATTCAGCAGCAGAGTAAGAAAAGTATAAAATTATGGGGCTGTCACTAACAGTTAGCTGTTTGGAAAAGTTAGAGAAAACCAAGCTTTGCACATGCACAAGATGGATGCTGGCTGACCTCTTCAATTTTAAAACTTCTTAAAGATGAAAGAATGAATAAATAAATAAAGATTCAAAGAGACACTTATTATCCTGGATATCTGTGGTGAACTATACTGAAGGACAGGACATTTCATAACAAGAAATTATGCCACTTTCTTGCTTCAGAGAAGGACACCTGATGAGCAACAATACAATTCCTACCCTAAACTGTACAAAATAACAATATTCTACAAAAACAGTCCTTTCTTTCATGAAGCAACCCATGCATATTATCATTATCATTATTATTGTCATTGCCTGTAGTTGTACAGATTTGTTCATATTCAGAACAATTATATATTACACGCTGTTTAACTTCCAAGTTTATGTGAATCCAAAAAGTTGTGAACACAAAAATATGGCCTCACAAATTGCCACTGGTTGAAAGTATTTCCAACTGGATTGTAGTTTTGTTCCTACAAGCATGGAAGAAATACATGCTGGAGAAAGCAATCCAACATTCATATAATGCAATTATTGGGCACACCAAATAACTGAATAAGCCAAATAAAGACAGTTTCATACAATTTAAGAATTTGTTCCCTACCTTTTGCAAATCTAGGTGCTACATGCTGGCATATGTTCCTATTGGCAGGACCCTTGTTAGGATTGCTATTGGCATGTTAATTTTGCTTTTCAAGTTTTCTACAAGAAATTTCCTGGAACACCTTTTATAAAATTTTACCTGTGGCAGCATTTGCCTTCGGAGTCACCCGTGGACCTTCCAATTTCTGTCCAACTAACTCGCACCACCCTACAGGATAGACATCAGGGCTTTCACAATCCAGCCATTGGTCGTACTCCTCTTCCCAACCATCAAAATGTACCTTCAATAAGCGACCCACGACACGTGATACTGTTCCAACACACACCAATCTTGGGTCCATTAGGTCTGCAGCTTCAAGTCGCATTCCCACTACAAAGCCATGAGCAGGAACTTCCTATAAAGGAAATTTAATTCTGAATTAAAACTTGTACTTGGAGTACTGCCAGAGATGCTTTAAAAATGAAGACAATGAAATATTTTACAGCCTACAGTATCATTCAGTAACTATAAACTCCTTTGCTATTCATAATAAAAAATAAAATAAAAACAAAAATAATCAGTTAATTGACAGTATGGGTGCAAGTTATTTACACTCAACTAACGCCTCTCCCCTCAAATGTGTGAGTTTTTGAAAAAAAAAACACAAATTTCTAAGTCTGAACATCAATGCAATACAATTTGTAATGAAACGTAAGTCTCACAACCTACTATGTTACTGTAAAGGTGAAGCAGTCAACAATCCGAAGATTGGTTTGAACACCACAGTGCTTTACTAGGCATGGTCCTGTTTGGAGGTGGTATGCCATTGCCTTCCTCCACCTTCGAACTGACTTACTCAGCCAGTTATAGGGGGACCTACAGCTTAACGTGGGTTCCGAACCACGGTGCTACTTGGTATTTTTCACATGAGCAATACTGCCAGAGGTGAAAGACGTGGAAAGTGACAGATAAAAATCCTAGGACCTGGCGAGGATCGAACCCGCGACCTTTGGATTTGTAGTCTGGCACTGTACCACTGTGCAACCGAGGCTCAGATTCAAACAGTAATCAATCAATATTTGAGTACAGGACTTGTTCTGTATTGATGAAAGAGATTTCTTGGTACAAAGCAATATAACTATGCTGTAAATAGTGACTAGTTTTGTTTTCTAATAACAATTCTGGTAACTTATATTGTAAAGATGAATATTAAAAAAGGTAATACAGAACTAATGATATTTCATTCTCAAATGTTCAAAAACACTAGAAATCCACGAAAACATTCAAAAATAACGAGAACATTCTAAAACAGTCATAAATATGTGCCAAGTTATAACAGCAGTTTAACTTACTTTATGTGCATGTAATCAACATTCATGTTCAACTGCTATTTAGTCTGAAAAAAAAATCACAACTTTATATTCATCATCTATTATTTCATTCAATGTTGTTCTGAATAAGCGAAACAGTTTATTTTACAAATACACCCTCCACATTTCTTCAATTCTCATCATAATATACTCGTATATGCAGTTGGAATCTGCATATGCAGAGGAGCCAAGATCGCTAGTTTCAAATTGCTGTATTTGATCGGTTTCGGCAATTCTATGTTACCATTTACAAGTCTATTACTGTTTAAATGTCACATGGTACCATTTCATTTGTTTACAAAAGTTTTGAGTAATGGGCTTGTAATAAGGGTGCAACATATGTTACTACAGGCACAAAAAATCCCCCCCCCCTCGACATATCCAGATCCAAGAACAGAAAGTAAACATGACGAAATATTACCATGTGATATTGCCGCAAAACCCCAAGTCATCTGACTGCCGGTACGGTGCAGTAGATAGCGTCACCGATTGCGATTCTGAAGGTTGCCGGCAAAAATTTATTTTTTTGTGATTATCATTTCCAGAATGTTCTACATGTTTCTTATCTTCACTTGTAATTTCTACTTGTTTCTTATGTTAACTATTCTTCTCATTTCTGGTACATTCTGTCTGTGTATAAATAGCAGAGCACTCTGCCCGACAGGCAGTCAACAACCCTGCCTTCGAAATCAAGACTGCTTCCATTTCAACATGATAATTGTCCAGTGGAGGTGCCGGGAATCTTGTGCAACAGCTGCATCACCGTGGCTCCGATTAGGCAATGTAAAAGCAGTCGCTTACACAGACTAGAACCGGAATACAAGGGATATGCTGAGTACATCCTTCCGAAAGTCCGTATAGTCAGAAGACCCATGGACATGAAACCAGCGGTAAGCCAGCTGCACATCACATACCTGTCGGTGTTCTCTGGACAGGACCACACCAAATGGATAAAAGGGTTCAACCGAGTCGCCAAGTATAACAGGTGGGATCATACAATTTGCTTGGTCAACATTTATTTCTACCCGGATGGAACAGTCCAGCAATGGTTTGAAAATAATGAAGAGAAGCTGAATGACTGCAAAAACATTCCAGATGGAACTTAAGAAGATGTTTGGAGGCTGCCAGTGACAAATCTCCTCGATGGAAGAACAACTGAAGAACTAGGCCCACCGACTTGGTGAGCCAACACAGTCGTACATACAGAATGTTTTGGCCCTATGTAACATAGTTAACGTGGATATAACTGAGGCGAACAAAATCAACCACTTGATGAAGGGTATTGCAGAAGACATGTACCAAGCTCTTCTGATAAAAGATGTCATTACGACAGAAGAAAGAAGTATGACAGACTTCCCAATGTAGTCCCTATGGCTACTGTGGAAGACCAGCATGACTTTGCTTCTCTCATACAAAAAATTGTGAGAGAAGAATTACAACAATTTATGACAGCCAGGACTATTAGACAGAGTGAGCATAAGATTATGGCTGTGGATGTTAAGCCCTGAAAGTCATAAGTAGCCAAAGCCACAGAGGAAGAGGTATTTCAAGACATAACTCCTGTCTGCCCCGACAAACGCACCCGCCGCAATCAATTCCCCCGGCAACTATGATGCTACACATAAGAACAGACGTCTGGAGGGCAGAAGACAACACACTGCTGTGTTTCCACTGAGGGCACCCTTGACATGTTGTATGCTACTGCAGAAAGAGGAGGTGAGTATTCGATAATTATTTTGCCGCAAGACATCAGCCATCAGAACAGTTCTATCCCAGGCAGTCACCTGCTGATGAGTTCAGTCGAACTATGGGAAGAAGCTCATTGCCGTATCCTGGACTAGGTCGCTCCCCGACACCCCACTGATGTTCACTGTTGCTGTACAGGAGGTACCAGCCGCTCCCCTAGCCGCCACACCCAGGAAAATTAAGCTACGCGACCATATATGGAGGTAAAGCAGCCACAATTGAAAATCTTCCATGGACGACAGTCGCTAAGATGTTGGGAAATTACATCAACGGCCAACATATCCGGGCTTTGGTTGATTCAGGAGATTCTTTCTCTATATTGTTGGATAATTACTGCCACACACTAAAGATGACAATGTTCTGTGATATGGGGGCAACTATGCTGAAGGTCGTAAATGGACAGTATGTCTAGCGGGTATGGGATTGGTGCAGTGCTTGTGCAAATTCAGGAAGATGCTGGAAAGGTGATAGCCTATACATCAAGAGTACTCTCAAAGTCCGACAAACTACTCTACAACTGAGAAAGTATGTCTCGCAGTTATCTGGGCTATCAAGTTGCGGCTGTATTTATTTGGCAAACCATTCTCTGCCGTGACAGACCACCGTTCTTTGTGTTGGCTAACTAGCTTGAAGAATCCATCACGTCGACTGGCAAGATGAGCACTGAGACTCCAAGAGTATGACGTCACAATGGTATTCAAGAACGGGCGCAAGCATAAGGATGCCGACCACCTTTTCAAGAAACACAACATCATGAATGAAATTTCAGCCCTCACTGAATTAGGTGACGTTACAGTTGAACAGAAGGTAGATCCAGCACTATTAAAAACCATAGAGGCATTGGAGAAAGGAGAACCGACGAATGGAGAGTTCCAGCTTGTATACGGGACATTGTATAAGAGCAACTACGATCCACTGGGCCCCAAATGGCTACTGGTTGTTCCAGCTCAACTTCAGGCAGCTATTCTCAAATATTTCCAAGATGTTCCAATATCCAGTGATCTTGGATTCGTGAAGATCCTAGACAGAATCAAACACAGTTATTACTGGAAAGGTCTCTACCAATCTGTCAAAGACTGTGTGAGTCACTGCAGAGTGTCAGCAACATAAGATAAGCATGTGCCGTTAATTACCTCAAGGTCATCTGGTACAAATTCCACCTGCAGCAGCTCCATTCCATCAGACTGGAATTGACCTTTTAGGCAGGTTCCCGAAGTCGACAGCCGGTAACCGATGGATAATAGTATGCACTGACTACCTAACCCGCTACACTGTTAATAAACTTTGCTGACTGCAGAAGCTCCAGATATTGCAAAATTCCTTGTATTTTGAAGCATGGTGCACCATGTGTGATTATATCTGATCATGGAAAAGTATACCAGTCAAAACTAGTATCACAGGTAATGTCATGTAACATTGTACACAGAATGACAACTGCATACCATCCTCAGGCAAAGGATCTTACAGAACATTTTAACGAGCTAATAGCAGATATTCTGTCGATGTACGTTGATATTGAGCAGAAGGATTAGGATACAGTACTGTCAGTCGTGACATTTGCATATAATACCGCACGACAAGAAACCATAGGCTTCACACCGTTTCTTCTCCTCCATGGCCGTGAAGCTGAGACAACAATGGATACAGCCCAGGAGACCTGTTATGGATCATTACTCCTGTACAGGAAGTTGGGCTATCAGAAAAGTTATTGAAATGATACTTTGGTCCGTATTGTGTCAGACGTCACATACAAAGTCAAGGATTATGAGCCGTCGTCGAAACGACAAAAATGAAATGACATTGTTCGCGTCCTACGCATGAAGCCTTACTACGATCCTGAAGAGCAGATAGGCGAAAATGGATTCTTGTTCAAGGACTCTAAGGATGGTAATGATACTGATGAAGCCACAACAGGAACTTGTGTTGTCAATAATGGTGCAGAAGAGAAAGATTCTCTAGAAACTGCCATACAGAGGACCCATGACAAGATCAAGATCCAGGACATTGCAGCTGGCTCCAAAGAGGAACTAACAGTGGGTCGCTGTTTTTTCAGGAGAGAGCAATGCCGCAAGATCCCAAGTCATCCCGACTGCTGGTGTGGCGCAGCGGATAGCATCACCAATTGTGGTGCTGAAGGTCGCCGGTTCAATCTTGCCCAATGGCAAAAAATTATTTCTCTGTAATTATCATTTCCAGCACGTTCCAAGTGTTTCTTATGTTCACTTGTAATTTTTACATGTTTCTTATGTTAACTATTCTCCTAATTTCTGGTAATTCTGTCTGTGTATAAATAGCAGAGCACACTGCCTGAGAGGCAGTCAGTGCTGCGTGTATGTGTCAGATCGCAATAAACCTGCTTTCAGAATAAGTGCTGTGTTCAGTTGACAACCCCGCCATCGAAATCAAGCCTGCTTCCATTTCAATGCGACAATATTTAAAATTTGTGATCTTTTAAATTACCCAAAGCACAGGCTCGTTGACAGATAAAAGATCACAAATAAAGACACACACATACACAAAGATTCTAGCTTTCGCAACCGTTCACCGCCTTATCAGGGAAAAGGAGAAGGAAGGAGGGGGAAAAAAGGAAAGGGTGTGGATTTTAAGGGAGTTGATGAGGAGTCATTCCAGTCCCGGAAGTGGAAGAACTTAAGAGGAAAAAAGGAAAGGTAAACAAGCACACACTCATCCACACACAAACACACCAAGGCAGATATTTGTAGAAAGCAAAGAAGTTGAGACAGAGGCTCTGCCTAGAGAACCAAGGCAAATATATTATAGAATGGTGGGTAGGAATTTGAATTTAGCAGAGGTTGAGACCAGGTGAGCAACGGGAAGAGAGAATATGCTGAAGGGCAAGTTCCCATCTCCGGAGTTCTCAAAGGATGGTGTCGGTGGGAAGTATCAGATAACCTGGACGGTGTGACACTGTTACAAGATATAATGACTGTGCACCAAGACATGTTTAGCCACAGGGTGATCTTCATTACCAACAAACACCGTCTGCCTGTGACTGTTCATGCAAATGGACAGTTTGCTGCTGGTCATTCCCACATAGAACGCTTCACAGTGCAGACACGTCAGTTGGTAAATCACATGGGTGCTATCGCAAGTGGCTCTGCCCTTGATCGTGTACACCTTCAGGATTACGGGACTGGAGTAAGTGGTGGTGGAAGGGTGCATAGGGCAGGTTTTACAACGGGGGCAATTACATTGGTAGGAGCCAGCGGGATGGACTAGGAGTTTACGAAGGTTAGGTGGGTGCCGTAAAGACACACTCGGTGGAGTAGGGAGGATTTAAGGAAGTCGTATCCGTGCTGGAGAGCCACATTCAGAGCCCGATCCAGTCCCGAAATATCCGGTGACAAGAGGGGCACTTCTGGGGTCCTTCTGTGGAAGGTTCTGGCTTTGGGGAATGAGGAAGTGGCTCTGACAATTTGCTTCTGTACCAGATCAGGATAGCTGCAGGATGTGAAAGCTGTTATTAGGTTATTGGTGTACTGGTTCAGGGATTTGGCACTGGAGCAGACTCGTTTGCCATGAAGACCTAAGCTGTAGAGAAGGGAACGTTTGATGTGGCATGGATGGCAGCTGTCATAATGGAGGTACTGTTGTTCATTGGTGGGTTTGATGTGGATGGATGTGTGAAGTTGGCCGCTGGACAGATGGAGGTTGACATCGAGGAAAGAGGCATGGGATTTGGAATAGGACCAGGTGAATTTGATAGAACCGAAGGGGTTGAGGTTGGAGAGGAAATTCTGGAGCCGTCCTTCACTGTGAGTCCAGATGATTAAGATATCATCAATAAATCTATACCAAACTTTGGGTTGACAGGCTTGGGTATCCAAGATGCCTTCCTCTAAGTGTCCCACAAATAAGTTTGCGTATGAGGGGGGCTGTCTTGGTTTCCATGGCTGTTCCCTTTAGTTGTTGATATGTTTGGCCCTCAAAGGTGAAGAAGTTGTGGGTTAGGATGAAGCTGGCTAAGGTAATAAGGAAAGAGGTTTTAGGTAGGTTTGCAGGTGGTTGGGGTGAAAAGGAAATACTCCATCACAGCGAGGCCCTGGGCATGCACGATGTTTGTGTATAAGGAAGTAGCATCAATGGTTACAAGGATAGTTTCTGGAGGTAAGAGGTTGGGTAAGGATTGTAGGCGGTCGAGAAAGTGGTTGGGGTATATGATGAAGGATGGGAGACTGCACATAATGGGTTAAAGGTGTTGGTCTATGTAGGTAGAGTTTCGTTCTGTGGGAGCTTGATAACCAATGGGCCGGCCTGGATGATTAGGTTTGTGAATCTTAGGAAGGTAGGGATGCAGGTGTCAGTGGGGTCATGAGGTTGATGGACTCAGGTGAAAGGTTTTGTAGGGTGCCTAAGGATCTGAGGATTCATTGAAGCTCTGCCTGGGCATCAGGAATGGGCTTGTCTTGAAAAACTTTGTATGTAGTGTTGTCTGAAAGCTGACACAGTCCCTCAGCCACATACTCCCGCCGGTCAAGTACCATCGTCATGGATCTGTTGTTGGCCGGGAGAATGCCGATGGAATGGTCAGCTTTCAGATCAAGGATAGCCCGGTATTCAGCTGCGGTAATGTTGGGAGTGGGATTAAGGTTTAAGGTTTAAAGTTTGAAGAGGGTCATTTTGAGGAAAGGGGGTGGGTCTCACTGTGACGGAGGACGGAACCGTCCCTAGCAGGGTTCAATTTGAATGATGTCTTGGAGAGCTGGATCGTTAAGAGTAGGATTATTTTTCTTTGTAACAAAGTGATATCTCCAGCAAAGACGAGTATAGGATAGTAAATCTTTGACAAGGGCTGTTTTGTTGAATTTGGGTAAAAGGTAAAGCAGTCAACAATCCGAAGATTGGTTTGAAGACCGCAGTGTGTTACTAGGCATGGTCCTGTTTGGTCCAACCTTTGAACTGACTTACCCAGCCAGTTATAGGGGGACCTACAGTTTAACGTGAATTCCGAACCACGGTGCTATTCGGTATTTTTTACATGGGCAATACTGCCAGAAGTGAAAGAAGTGGAAAGTGACAGCTAAAAATCTTTGGACCTGGCAGGGGTCGTACCAGCAACCATTGGATTTGTAGTCGGGCACTCTACCACTGTGCAATCGAGGGAAAGAGGTTTCAGATTGGGAGAGAGGTTTAGAGAAGAGGTTGACTACTGAATTGGGATGTTGTGGTTCCGGATTGTTTGGATTAGGATTTAGAGGATTGGGGGAGAGTGGAGCTTGAAGTGAGAGATTGAGTAGATAGATGGGAGAGACTGGGTTTCTGTGCAATAAGAGGTGCTCAGGAAAGTTTCCTTCTGTAATATTTAAAATTTAATAGACATGAATATGACAACGTAGAATGGCTAAACCAGTCAAATAAAGTAATTTGAAACTACCTATCTCGGCTCCTCTGCATATGCAGATCCCCATCACATGATATTATATTGCACCCTCGTATGAACAATGTCAAGCACATACAACTTATATTTGCATACTGATGAACTTTGGATTGCTTGTTACCTATCAAATAATCTTATGAAGAATGACAAAATTTGCTTGTCAAAGGCAACAATGACCCAAACTTGAGGTCTTCCTTTATTGTTAGAACAATAAATATAATGTCTGTTCATCTGACATTAGTGTAAAGAATGACTTCAGTATTGAAAAATTTCTTAAGACACAATTTTATTAGAATCTTGTGGCACAATTTTATTATTGTAATTCCATAAATACTGAGGAGGGTAGAATCTTAGTCTGTCATACTTTCTTAACTACATCCCCTGGTAATTAAACAATATTAAGTACAGAGTGATTGATCATCGAGGAGGTGGTGTAGTTCTAAACAATGTAAACCAGCTGGAATTTGTCATTTAGTCAAAAGAAACAACTGAATTGATGTTCCTTACTGGTCATAGATGTAGCACCAAATAATTGAAAGGAAGCATTATGTGGTTAAATACTTTGTAGAAAATATTGATCAACAATTTTGATCTGTTTACTTGCTTAATACCTAACACTAATAATCTTTTAAACAATGGAAATACCTTAAAGGATTCAACAATATTTTTGAAAGGATAGATTGCTACTCACCAATGAGATGTCCGATGAGCCGCAGAAAGGCAAATATAAAAGAATAAACAAAAATGAAGCTTTCGGGGGTTAAGCCTTCATCTGCCACACACACACACACACACACACACACACACACACACACACACACACACACACAACCATGTTTCTGGCTGTTGCAGCTGGACTGCCGGAGACGGCAGTTGTGTGTATGTGTGTGTGTGTGTGGGGGGGGGGGGTGTTCTCTGTGGCAGATGAAGGCTTAACAGCTGAAAGCTTCATTTTTGTTCATTCTTTTATGTGTGCCTTTCTGCAGCTCTTCGGGCATCTCTGTGCTGAGTAGAAATCTATCCTTTCCAAAAAAAAAAAAAAAATCATCTTTAGAAATTTATGTTTCTTTTTTTTTTTTTTTTTTTTTTTTTTAATCTATTTAGTTTTTCCTAGTCTACTCAGTCTTTTCCATTTATGAAACTTAACTTTTACCCCAATCTCAATTTGTTTCATTTCATTGCTGTTTTCTTCTTTTCAATTCACTACTGGCAAGGTCTTCTCAATCTTTACATTCCAGGAATATGTTTTAATCATAAATTACTCTTGACAAACTGATCCCCTTATTAGGCAATTTAAATTACCTCACTCTCCTATTTCCTTGATATGTGTACCCATCTCTAATGACCATGTTGTCTACGGGGCGTTAAACCTTTACCTTTCTTCCTTCCTTTTCATTTTTATATGCTCCAATCAATTTTAACTAGCACACTGATGCACAAGCTTCACTATCACATATATTTATCGTTTTGAGGTAGAATATAACTTCACTGTAAGAGAATAGTGTTTCATAGAAGAACATTTTTGAACATTTAGAACCAAGCATTCTACACAAAGCTACCAAAGCCTGTTAAATGTTATATTATTTCTGGTACTTAGAGTGACATGGTTTTTACTTATTCATTTATTTACTCCTTTTGTGTAGAACTTTATTCAGATATTAAAGCGTTAAACATGAGGCACATGAGTGCAATAGGGAAAATGAGGAGGAAAACACCAGTGTCGGTTCCAAATTAGTGAAATGGGCAAGGTGGTTGCTAGTATCATAGAAAAGGTCAATGAGAAACCTAAAGACTGTACAGCAGAGACTGGAAAAACATTACATCTTCACACATGTGGAGGGGGGCAAAATATAACCAGAATGTAACTGAGACGGCTGACAACATGGAAAGAAAAGTCTGTGTGATATTGTGTTTCCTATTAGGGAATTTTACAGCAAAGACCATTGGGATGTTTTGGTAAGCCTTAAATGAAAATGCAATCCAAATCTACAAATAGTTTTCTCATTTCAAACTTAGCAATATGTCAACTGAAGACATGCCCCAGTTGTGCTTCAATAGGAATAAATCAGCAAAACATTGCCAAAATGTAACGTGCAACTGAAACAGATTGTCGAAAGACCATTGAACAAGTTTTTGAGGAACTGACTGTAATGGAGCATGAGTTAGCATTGCTTCAAAATGACAATGCTTCAGCCCACACTGCTCTGATCCTTCAATAGTTCTTGACAATAGAAATAATTAAAAAATAAATTACAATAAATAAATCAACAACATGGTGCTTGTTTCTCATCCAACCATCTCACCTAACCTGTATCTGTTAGACATTTTTTTTCTTTCCATGTACCAAAAAACTGTGAAAGGAAGGCTTCAGTAATGTGAATGACTTCAAAGAAAACATGCTAAGGCTTAGAACAGCATCCTGCCTCAAGAATTTCAGAACTGCTTTCAGCAGTGACAAAAGCACTGGGACAAATGCTTAATGCACACTGACAATATTTCGAGGTCCTGTGAATGTCGAGTACAATAAAAACACAAAATTAAGAAATAAACAAAGAAAAATGCAGTATTTCTGGGGTCTCTCCTGATATCTTAAAACTAACTGATGTGAAAACTAGAAGAAATGAAAGCATATACACTTTTACCAACAGTTGTTCTTCATATGCATTATTAATGAAAGAAACAGGAAGGGCGTAAATAGCACAGATTCTAGAAGTACTCTCTAATACACATTGAAAGATGGGTGACAAGAGTAAATTGTAAATGAGACCTGGAAACTGCCCCAGGCACATGTAAGTGGACAGCAAGTGGTTAGATGAATATGGAAGCTAGAGAGAAGTTGTAGTGTAATGTACACTACTGGTTCCCAGCTCGGCCCAAGATATTCAAATAGTATATTTTATAAGGGGTTTGGTTGTGTGAGCGCATACTGCCACACGGAATTTATTTCTGCAGGTTTTGACATGGGAATATGGTCTCACTTGTATGGAGTAAAAAGACTGAAAAGTGCCATGGAAGAAAGAAGATTTATAACCTCTGTGGCTGATTATCATTTGTTTTATAAGTAGTAGTAGCCAACAGTAATTGACATTCCATAAGGAATACATAAGAACTAATCATGTCAATCTAATGTAGTAGATTGGTTCTGAATGTAATAAATTTCTGTATAATCTCAAAGAAAAGTTTGTCTTTCATCAGTAAAACTAAGAAGTAAATTTCCATATGTTCTAATAATTTCATGAAGACAACGTTGGAGACTTATCAGATCTTCAAATATTATTTCCTTTAACACAAGGCATGGAGTAGCCGGATCTTGTGAGAGGAACATCTTAACTTCTTTATATTATATCTAAGAACTGATCATGCTGAAGGACATTGTACTGCCAAAATATTGCAGTAAAAAATAGTAGGTCTGTAGTGGAGGTTTATGCGGAGTGGGGAAATATCATTTCAAAAAATGTAAATGACAACATATGTTCCTTCTCAGCTTTCAGACAGAGTAAGTACAAATTTGTGCATAGAAGATACCTCGGGAGTTAAAAAATCCTAAATGTAGTTTGTATCAATTTATTTTGCTATTTTAATGTAAAATGATTCTCATTCTCTTGCTAGAACTACTGGCAAACAAACTGCTTTCATTAATTTCCATCCTATATAGTTCATCTGAAGGTAATGAAAAATCTTTTTTACAGCCCTTGTTCTTTGCATGTCACAAATCATGCAACTAATCATTGCCAACTGCCAAATCTTACACTGCAAACCTAAGTATTACACTGGAACAATTCAAACACACTAAAAATTAGTTCAGTTGAAAATCATCCACACATAATAAAGTTCATTTATTTATTTTAGTTGTTCAAAAACTCACCCTGTTGAATAATGCCAAAGGTACTGTTTCAAGATTATTTTCCCTGAGGTAGGTTTCCCAGTCAAATTCCGATGGGTCATAACCCTTGGGAGGAGTCAGAGGAATTGAATTTGTATCACAGAAACCTGCTGGAAATATGCAAGGTGAGCTGCTGTGGTAACAAAACCAGTCCGCTCCAGATTCATCTGCATCATAGCTGTCTATCCGTATCATTATGTAGCCTTCTTTCAGTACCTGTAAATATTTAGCTTAATTAGGTGAAATTTTACTTATTGACCATTCCAATTCCCTCCTCCCCCCAGCGTATTTCAATAACTGATTGAAAATTAAATAGTTGGAATAAAATGTAGAAGTAATAAGAATCCGTAAAAACATTTACTTTGGAAGGTTCAAGTTAAAATAGTGTTACTGTACTGAGAAAAATTATAAGAACTTTTTAAATTTTGAACAAAAAATTTCTTATGACTTGCTCTAAAAATAGAGGTGTCTATAACCAATTAATTTTGTATTATTATCAAACATAGTTCCACAAACATAGATATAAAGTGACTCAACATTTGCATGAGAAACATGCGTGCCCATAACTTACTACAATTTTGTAACTTTCAACATACATCTTTGAATACAAAGGATGAGTCAGGAGGAAAGGTATATGGATAACTCCATGAAAAGACTTATAATTACCAAAAGACAAAGAACAAACATATCAAAGAATACCATAACTTCACTGAGCAATGAATATATAAATCAGGAGTCACTACCCAACTCCCCCCTCCCCCCTGTCAACGGTACTTCTTATTAAATTTAACACACCGTTCAGTTCACGTAGTCACACACTACCTGAAACCTGGGTAGGTTTTTTTTTTTTTTTTTTTTTTTTTCATAATTGGTGTGTTCTGCTGGTTAAGGAGTGGTAGCACCTGCAGGTGTTTGCTGTGCATGCTCCCTTGTAGCCTTCTGTGTAGAATGGTCCTTGCTTGCTGTGTCTTGTGAATTTTGAAATGAGATTAAGTGCAACAGCTGCAGGAATGCCATGGATGTCAATCTTGAAATTATTGTCATATCAGCTAATTATCACATATGCGCCTTCATAATAATGTAGCAGTGGTCTGTGCATCATTACATAGCAGTACATGTGAGCATGTGGCTACGTCTGCAAAAACAAATATTTTATGTCCAGTTTCTTGTTGGCTGAAACTGATGCATGTGAGATCACAACTGGGTGGCAAAGTCTGATGCAGCAACTATTTCGTCTCCCGTATCTTGGAAGAACTCTCCAGGCAAGCTTAGCTCTACACCAGATCCACGACTGTGGCTTGGAGGTTGGGTTTGAAAGCTGTGTACAATCCCAATAAAACAATAGGTAGTGTCTCTGTACATTTTTATGTTGCTTGGCAACAAAGGGCTAATTTCAATTGTCGATGTAGATGTTCCACTATTCCATTTGCTGCAGGATGATAAGCAGTAGTCATTATTTTGACACCTAATAATATCGCTAAGTCTTTAAGGAGGTACACCTCAAATACAGATCCTTGATCTGTAGTTATTTTCAAACATACACCAAATCGTGCTATCCATCCTCTGAAATATGTTTTCACAACATAGATAACGCTTCTGGCCACCTTGAAAATCTGTCCAATACTGTAAGGCAGTAACTGTAACCTTCAGACATTGCTAATGGACTTAACAATATCTAAATGGACATGGTCAAATTGCTGTTTAAGTAATATAAATGTACCTAGCAGTGCTTTGAAATGGTGCTTGATTTTATTCTTATGACAAGCAATGCATGTTAGACATACCTTACAGTCAACTTCATGTTCGGTCAAATGAAGCAATCTTTAACTGGCTTTGTAGTTCCTCTGATTTTGGGATGTGCTATGTTGTGAACTGATGCAATTGCTTGGTCTCAAAGTTGCCGTTGAACAAATAGCCGTGGATTTGGCTTGGATACATAACAGTATCATAATGGAAAGTCCAGGTTAGAATTAATAATATAGTGAGGACAGTTTACAACTCACCGCAAAGACGTGGCGACGAGCTGCGACAGGCAGATACAAAAGAAAGACACACACATACAACACATTCAGCTATTGGCTATGGCCTTCTTCAGAAAATAGATCACTCACGCAATGGGTGAGGGGAGAAAATAAAATAAAGTAAAATAAATATATATTGAAAATGCGAGCACACAGCAAGTACACAAGACCACACACACACACACACACACACACACACACACACACACACACACACACGATTGTACATTCACACACCACTCAAAATAGGCGATGTTTGGGACAGAGAGGTAGGAACTGTAAGGTATTGAGAAAAAATATAGGGAAGTTATCGTAGGTTGAGGACTGGTTGATTTTGGGATCGGAGAATGTATTGTAGGGATAGCTCCCATCTGTGCAGTTCAGAAAAGCTGGTGGTGGGTGGGAGGATCCACATGGCCCAGATTGTGAAGCAGCCATTGAAATCAAGCATGTGCTCTGCTGCATGCTGTGCCACAGGGTGGTCCACCTTGTGTTTGGCCACAGTTTGGCAGTGGCCATTCATCCTAATGGATAGCTGGTTGGTGGTCATGCCAATATAGAAAGCTGTAAAGTGTTTGCAGCACAGTTGGTAAATTACGTGGCTGCTTTTGCAAGTGGCCCGGCCTCTGATAGGGTAGGATAAGCCTGTGACAGGACTGGAATAGGAAGTGCTGGGTGGGTGGATCTGACAGGTCTTGCAGCGGGGTATTCCACAAGGATATGATCCCTGTGCAAGCATTTTCTATATATATTTATTTTACTTTCTCCCCTCACCCGCCTCCCCACTCCATTCCTAAGCTGCATCTTATTCCCATCTAACCCATCCCCACCACCATGACGTAACCTTCCTATCCCCTCTCGTCCCTGATTCGCTGCGGAGCGTGATTCGAAGTGCGACAGTCGGAGGTGATGGTTGTATGACTGTGTGATTGCGTGCGTGTTCTATTTTCTGAAGAAGGCCATGGCCGATAGCTGAATGTGTTGTTTGTTTTTGTATCTGCCTGTCGCTGCTCATCGCCACGTCTTTGCGGTGAGTTGTAAACTGTCCTCACTATATTATTAATAGTATAATTTCACGTTCATGTCTGATATTGTCACTTTCTGTAGTTGAAGACCAGATTGTTGTACTAGCAGTGTATACAGTGACTCTTGTCCCCTTGTGCATTTGCCATGGCATCAAAACCTGTAACTGTAGCTATAAGCTCAACACAGTTGTTTCAATACGAGAAAATGCACTGACTGGTACACTAAGTTTGCACTGCATGTATATGATATCAGTTGTAAATTGGCTAATGTATTTAATATGTGCCTCAGTTTCTTTGGCGATACTTTACTTGGGTTTACTTTGAAAGTATAAGTTAATGGTTTATTGTCAGTATGGATACTGAAATGGTGGCCTTCCAAAAAATGTTTTAAATTTTTTACTGCAACATAGGCTGCGTACAGCTCGCATTTGTATGTCTGCCACTTTTGTTGTGAGGTTGGAAGCTTTTTGCTAAAGAAACCAAGTGGTTGCCAACAATGGTTAACCTTTTACTGCAACACCACTCTGGCAGCATAAGTAGAAACATCAATCATTAATGCTAATTGAGCATTTGCTAAAAGACAAGCATTTGCTATTGCTGCTTTGATGTCATTGAAAGTGGAGTCCACCTCGTTTGTCCAGTGTAGTCTGTTGTTGCCTCTCTGTGCATGCTTCAGAAGCTCATTCAATGGTGCTAATATTGATGCATGATGGGGCACAAACAGCTGGTAGAAATTTATTATAACAAGGTAATGTAGCAACTATTGGAATGGATATAGAAGTGGATATGCCAGTATGGCTTTCACTTGGGCTTGCAATAGTTGGATGCCATGTGTATTCACTGTGTTACCGTGAAACGTGACCCCCTTGGCACTAAAACACAGTTTGATAGGTTTACTATTAGCCCTTTTCCACATAAACGTTCAAAGAAACTTGTCAAATGCTGCAGATGTTCCTCTTCAGATGCAGATATTACAAGCACATCACCTACATACACATAGCGAAAGTCTAGATCACGTGTTATTTTGTCTGTGAATTGCTGAAAGGTCTATGCTGCATTACAAAGCCTGAATGGCATTTACATGAATTCAAATAAAACAAACAGCATGGTGAGAGGTGTCTTTGGTATATCTTCACTGGCAACTGGAATCTAATAATATGCGTTTGACTAAATCTATTGTAGGAAACATCAATTTGCCTTGGATCCCTATATGCGGCATGGGATACCTGTCTCAAATAGTTATTGCATTTAATTGCCGATAGTCACTGTAGAGTTGCCAACCATTCTGTTTTTTTAGGTATGACATGCAGTGGGGCTGACTGGCTGGTATTTGAAAGCAGCAAATTCCTTGGGCTAACATGCTGCAAGCCTTGTTTGACAATCTGCAATTTTTCTGGTGCTAACCGTTGGGGGCGTGCATTAAGTTGGTGGTCCCGGAGTAGTGAGGATATGGTGAACAGTACAATGCTTGGCAGGTGCTAACCCTAGCGACTGCCGCATAATCTCAAGGAATTTCTTTAGTAGTTGCATATATTTTACTCCCTGTCAATCACTTTAACTTTCACCTTTCCTTGTGCTGTAACGTTTGGCATTGCATCGCTTAATTGATGCTGATGTAGGTCTGGTACCAGATTGTGGAATGCCAGGAAGTTTTCTCTAAGAATGGGGTGTGATACATCAGCAACAGCAAATCTCCACTCAAAGATACAGCACAGTTCGAGGTTGAGTATTAAGAGCGACATATCCGTAAGTAACAGTTTTTGTACCGTAGGCGGAATAATGGCAAATATCGTCTCGGCTGTAGGATACACAGATATTTCTGCTCCAGTATCTATCAGGCATTGAACTTTAGTGTTGCTGTCTGTAATAGACAAACACCTTTTGTTTCCGCTAGATATGGCTGTGGCTGTTACTGCACCTGCATCATGATTTCCTTTACATGGTGATATCTGCTTCTATACGTTATTATAAAATTTTCTGTGTTACCAGCAAATGATGTGTGTTGACACTGGTGAAGGTTTCGACTCTTCGATTGACAGTGTTTGCGTTGGCCTGTGTGTGCTTATTGTAGGACAGTTAGTTTTATTGCAAGCTCAACTAATTGCGACTGCAGTGTTGAGAAAGTCGCCGAAGTTGTGTTAACCTTGTGCAGCAAGCAATGCCTGTCATTTGATACATTTCCTCCATTTGATCATCTGTGTGTGCCAATGCATTAAAATCTCCTGGACTTACCTTTAAAATCTTCTGTGTGTCGCCCAGTAATCAGGATAGCCAAATGTTGTGTAATACATCATTGCAGATAGTATTACTTGCAAGTGTACACAAACGGTGAAGTAGTTCTGATGGCAATCTCTCCCCTAATATCTCTGTTTGTAAAAGCTTTTCCAGGGATTTAATTTTGGACTGAGATAGACACATAACTAATGCATTTTTTATGGCAGGATAATGTTCAGTTTCTGGAGGCATAGCAAGAATGCCTTGAACTTCTGCAGCAATATCTTCTGTTAGTGCAGGTACTAAGTAACTGTATTTCGTTTCATCTGCTGTGATTTGTGCTATGACGAATTGGCTTCCCAGTTGCATGAACCAGAGCAAAGGATTATGTTGCCTAAAGAGTCGTAATTCCATTACTTGAGGCTGCATTTGTAGTGACTGGCAAAGGTTAATTTTTGTGCCTTATGTAAAACTAACACAGCTGGCGCATGCATAATTGTCATAATTTTTACATGATGTGGCATGTCAAAATTGAATCCGAAGTACTAGTATTAATTATGTTGATGTCATCAATTATGTGTGGGTAACTCATGAAAAGATTTATTTCTTCATATATAAAAGAACAATGGCGTGACAAGAAACTGACTAATGGGAAAACACTACAAGAATAATTAAATAATTACCAAAAGACGAGGAACAATCAAATATCACAACTTCACTGTGCACAGAATGTATAAATTAAGAGTGACTACAGGTACATGCTTTGAGGGGTGAAACTACAGGTGATTCGGAAAGGGGAAAAAAATATAATAAACATATGCCCTTTTCTTAACCATTTCTAGGTAAACCAATGAAATTAACTAGGAATGGGAAAAGTGCAGGTGACAGTAAATTAGGGTTTGTTCAATCGTGAAAGTTTCCTCACAGACGTTCAAACAGTCCCCCGTCAACTTTAATGTACTTTGCTGCTCTTATAGACAGATGTTATGTTGCTGATTGGAGGTCAGTTCTGCATTCCTTTACTCAAACACAAGCATGTAAACAGGAGTGTGAAATTCCACTCGTGTAGTTGAAAACATGTTTCCACAGTATCGTGCCCATTTTCATCTGCCCATAAGTGAGATTAGTGCGTGTAGTTTATGCCGCTGCAGGTAAATGTTGACTCATTAGTGAAGAGAATATGTGTAATTAATTGATTATTGGCAATAATCCATTGACGGAATTCTTGCCTGGCAGCAGCATCTCTTTCACGCAGATGTTGTACACTGCCAATGAAATGGATACAGACCTTACTCAAATACTGTATCACTCATGTTTGTGGAATACCAAGTAGAGCTAGTACTTGAAGAATCTTCTCAACATAATTAAGAATTTGTTGTATGTTCAGACACAACATTTAAGCTGGGATGCGTGCCGCGCTCATGCAATCCATGAAACACCCTATTAAATACCATGCTATCTGGCACTCTGTGATTTTGTCGGTATTCTCACACAGCATCTCTGGAACTCCCGCTGGACAAAGCATAGACAAACATCATGTCAGCTATGCACGAGTGAAGATCCATAACTCCACTAAATTGTATCTTCACATAACGACACAGCAGTACCATGCACTATGACAAGCACTGTTGGACTAAGACTCAAGGTAAAAAACTGCACCAAGTGCAAGTAAACTGCATACTGACATGGTTAGTAAAGGCAATACTACAAAAGTAGCCAAATGGAATGCAGGAAAGTCTCGTAGAACTCTAATGGCCCTGACATGTACTTAGTTTGTGATCTAGAAAAAATTAAAATATACTAAAATTGCCATTTTTATTAAACTTCTCAATACAAATGAATTTGTTCATTTGGCATCTTAGGGTTATCAAATCACTAATGGTAACTAAATATGGGTTGGCTCCATTTTGAGAAGAGTTATCATATTAGCATATCCAACTTTATGTACCCACCAGACTAATCTTTGATTACTTCAATACTTGCAATAATCTGAGGCTACTCAGTACAATATGCTCAGGGTTAACGATAGTATGCAAACAATTTTAATAAACTTCATTAGCTGCCACATAAGCCGTTGGTTTTTGATGTTTCCTACAGCAGCAACAATGTACACCATGAGCCACAGCACAGAAAACAATAATAAAAGGTCTGTGGATGACTAATTTGTTTGACTGGTGAATTTTGACACCTGTGATGCAACTTCATGATACCCAAACACATGCAATAGTCAGATGTTAAAGAAATAAGCCATGGTACCAAAGAACACACAGCTTTAAATAGATACACTGCTATCGAAATGAGCAAGTAATATCTACAAATAAAATAATAAAAGTCAGTATTTGATTTGATCAACCCATGAAGAAGCCAATACCTTCATTACAGTTGCCACACAGATAGATGACAAATTCAAAGGATCAACAGCTTCAAGTTTCATTCCTTCCCTAAATTCAATATCAGGGGGATACTGCATTGTTCTTGGCGTTATGAAATACTCTTCTGTGGCATCATCTTCATGCAGGTTACCCGATATACATCTTTCCATATAGCTCCGATGTGCTGATATACAATGCCCCACACGTTCTGACCATCCACAAGGATGAATCAAAGGAGAATCTTCATGACACCAGAAACCTTTTAAAAAAAATAAAAGAATCAATGCCTAGAATGCAATTTTCTAATTAATAGTTTCTTTATATTATCATAAGCTGCAATGTTATTAGTAAATAAAATGTTATTATATTGAGGTTTATGCTGACTGGTAGACATGAAGAAACAACTGTAATGGATGATCTGATCAAGGTGGAAATCAACAGTGTCAATAATGGCCTAAATAAATTGTAATCCAAGGATTTCTCCTGTTGATAAAGTTTAAACTGGTTAGTAGATTTTACATGTCACAGCTTAATGACCCTTTCTAGTAAGCATAACATAAAAGTTATGGAGGGATATACAGGCTAGTAACAGGACAGTTGGTTAAAAGAAAACAAAAGTAACAGAAAGATCCAGTCCAGCTGGAACTTTAAACAACTTAAGTTGTTATTAACAAGCAGTGATAATTAGGCCTTGCCAATGATAAACAAAAGAAGATTGATAATGGAACAAATGAATTGTTGAAAGATTGATCTGTGAGACGTGTTTCCCGCAACTGTCACAAAGTTAACGAAAGACTAAAGGATTTTCACACTAGAAACATTTTTATAAAAGTGATGCTGCTACAGTTGCTAATGATTGCAGAAGGCACTTCAGATCAAAACCATTGTCTAAATGAACAATGTATGTATCAATGAACAATGTACGTACCAATAGGTAGATTTGAAGAATGTGGATCTGTTATGGTTGCTCCATTATCTGACCACCTAATAACAGTCACATCTCGTGGAAATAAATGGCAGGCATGTTTAGCTGTGACCCAAAATCCATTAAAATCAACCAATAAATTACCAGATGTGATTCTTCAAGCTTTCTCGCCGGATATATTGTATATAGTCTTCACGGATTTGCCGCTGGGTAATATTGTGGGATTTACACAACATTATTTGGTGGCAAACCCATGAAGACTATATACAATAAATTACCATATTATGTCACTGCCATCCACAATTATTTAAAATACACTTTGCAAAGAAAAGTAATTGGTGAAAGGCCAGATACTGACATGCCTCCACATTCACCAAATTTAAGCCCAAGGACATTTTCATATGGGATGTTGCTTATAAACACCTTACTTTAAGACAAAATCCATCAGTGACAGTTTGTCAATTATGTCATTTTTTCCTTCATGAACATGGTTTCATGAAGCATAAAACATAGGAAAAATTTTAAAGCATCACACAAAAATGGGGATGAATTGACACTGTGAATACCGGAAATTTTACGGGACTGACAAACAAATGATGGAATGGCCCGTCATAAGAACACAATTGTATGACACAACAAGAAATATGCACTACTAAACACAGAAAATGAGACCACTCTATTCAAATTTGACCTTAGTGAGACATTTCCATCAAATGGATGCTTAGAAATTTTAATTCCCAACTGGACAGCAATATGTAGTGTCTTTTCTTTCATGATAGTGACTTCTATGGCAGCATTTGCTGAGCCTCCTTGCTTGAACCGAATAAGGAGAATTTATTTGTTCTTCTAGTGGTGATGACTTCATTGATTTCGTCTTCTTGGAAGAAGTGCACCAACCGCCGTGCCATAGTGGATACACCAGTTCTTGTTAGATCACTGAAGTTAAGAACTGTTGGGCTTGGATGGGTAACTATCCTGGTCTGCTGAGTGCCATTGGCAGGCCAGGTGCACTGAAGTCCTTGTAAGGCCAACTGACAGGTGATACCTTCAGGTAGAGGATGACACGGCAGCCAGTCGGTACCTGATGGGCCTCAAGGCCTGTGTGTTTAGTTTGGTTTTAGAAGAAGAAGATGATGATGATGATTGGAACAGTAGAAGTTCTTCTGAATATCTTCACATTTCTACACAATAGTATTTAAAGACAACAATGGAATTTGAAGACAGGCAGCTACTTGTACACGAGTCCCTATATTAAAGACAACTTGTTTTAGTATATGCACCTTTTCTTCTAGCGAAAACACTTGGCATTTTTTGATCAAATTATTATATGTTTGAAAGATTTTTTTTCACTTTCACTACTCAATAACTCATGTAATAACTATATATACAACAATGAATTTTCAATAATCTATATTCACTGCTGTTAACTATCTGCTGATTGTTTGGGTCTGAGGGATTTTTTTTTTTTTTTTTTTTTTTTTTTTTTTTTTTTTTTTTTTTTTGCATGTTTAAAACTTTTATTTACTGACAAAAATGAATAAAAGTACTGCACACTGCAACTTTACGCTGTATTATCCTGCACCACATTTTATCACAGCTATGATTAAAGAAAGTGTGACTACGCTGCAAGAACCTGTGTTATTGGGCTATGTAAGTTCTGGTTTAGATGTCTGGCTCAATGTTATCTTAGGTTCGAACCGTACAAATCTGCTTTCATGCTCCAGCAACTACCTTAGTTACAGGTATTATCTTTTATGTTTGATCTGTAGTAAAAAACACTGAGCATAGGCTTAATAATAATTTTTAAAAAATATGTAAAATTATTGGTTCTACAATAAAAGGGTTTTATTCTAAAGTTTGCAAATGATGAACGGAAAGTCAGAGACTTAATTTAGTAAGGTTTATTCAATCAAATTCGTTCTTTATTAGAAGTGATCAGATGTATTATTGTAAATAGAATAAAATGGTTAAACAGTTGCAATGTCTGCGGTAAGAAACTGATAGGACTTTCCACATACTAAGTAATCATAACTTTAAGAAACTCTGTATATTTCGGGAGCACTCAACATGAAATTGTCAACTGTTCAAATTAGTTTATGTTTCCCTAACACCATTTCTACACTCATAAGATCTTGTGTAAAAACATACACACACATCAACTGCACTGGCATACACTTGATATCGTCAAATTTAGTGTCCTAAAAAGCGACAATTCACTGTGCGAATCTTAACACTCTGGGCTGATCAAATCACTTTTATCATCCAGGAGAGTCCTCCTCCTGCCAAGACAAGACATGGAGTTCTCTTCCCATGCACACCTTCGCTTACCTTCCTCTCTCAAACACACACACACACACACACACACACACACACACACACACACACACAACCACCAGTTCTGTTCCTTGGCTACTTCCTCATTGGACAATCGCCATCTCTTCCAAAATTGTATACATCTTTCCACAGGACATTTCTTTAAGTAAGAACTGACCATCTGAAACCACTTCCCTACTAATATTATTATTTAAATACAAAAAAGGACTTACACAATAATTTGAGTTGGGGTTGCTTTGAACAATTAGAACTGTCTAGTGTGATTTTAACATCTGCAGCTAACGCACTAGACAGTTTTAATTGTTCAAAGCAATCCAAACTAATTATCGTGTAAGGCTAGTGATATCATCCAGAAGGCATTAACAAAACGTCCAGCATACTCTGATTCAATCATTTTAAAATCAATTACGAAAAAACTCAAGAGACGAAAACACAATAATCTTGCGGGCCGATAAAGGCAACACAGGAGTCGTAATACACAAAGCAGATTATATTAATAAGACCTTGGCTTTCTTTGAAGAGCACGGTATAGAAATGATAGATTCTGACCCCACTGCAAACTACTCGAGAGAACAAAAAATTACCTTGAATCTTGCCTCTACATCATACCCCCTGAAGAACTATTCAAACTAAAGGTTATGAACCCTAGAACTCCTACATTAAGAGCCCAAATCAAGACCCACAAAATAAACTATCCTATACGACCTGTCATTAATGGAATCCGAAATCTGGGACAACCTGCCTCTAAATTTCTGTTACGTTTGTTGTAGAAGCTACTACTCCCTGAAGAAAGTTTTACTTTGAAGAAAACAATTAGTGGATTTATTGCATAACCAAATGTTTCCGGAAGGTCGCTATCTCTTGTCATTGGACAAAAATGTATATACCAATGTACCTCTGGAACAAATCATTGACATCATCCAGCAAAACCTCTCCATGAAAGAAAACCTTCCAGACGAAACTGCTGAAATTGTGTCACTATTACGACTACTTACCACATAAAACTACTTTTCTTTTAACAACTCCTTTTATAAACAGAACGACTGTTTAGCCATGGGTAGTTGTCTGTCAGGTTTCCTTGCCGATATATTTGTCAATCACATTGAATCTCAATACTTCCAACAAAAAACTCCATTAAGCAGAAAAATACTCTTCTACAAGAGATATGTCGATGACATCCTAATTTTTCAATGACACCCTAGCTGATGTAACAGTTATAATTTATGAATTCAACAACTTACACCTGAAACTAACCTTTACACATAAAATAATGAACTCCTCCAGTGTGTTAACTTTTTGGACCTACAGTTACAGTTAGCTGAAAACAAAGTTGTATTCCAAATCTATAAAAAACCAACCACAAGTGACTCAGTCATACATGCATCTTCATGCCACCCATGGCAATACAAAATGAGCTAATTTTTGAGATTCCCCTTTCTGAAACTTCTGTCAATAAAGAAATAAATAATCTGGAATACATCGCCGAAATGAATGGTTACAACCCATCCTTGATTTGCAAAATGTACAATAAAAAACGTTCTAAAGATGTACCACAGCTTCACTCGGTAACACCTGACGAAGTTAAACATATCCCCATTCCTTTCATGGGATATTTTTCTTATGACCTGGCTAAACTCTTTCGTGGCATAAATGTACAAGTTGTATTTAGTAGCCCTTTGAGCATACAGCAAATTCTCCCACACAAAGAACAAGCCAATAAGGACAGATACCTTTCCTCAGGAGTCTACAAACTACAATGTCCCAAATGCCCAACTGAATATATAGGACAGACAGGCCGGACGTTTAAAGTACGTTTTACTGAGCACCTTCTTACAACAAAAAGCCAACTCAAAAAACATTCCCCTTTTGTGGAACACACTAAAGCATCCGATCACCAACAACCTACCATTGACAACATGCAAATTTTACATATTTTGCAGAAGGGGCATAAGTTAAATTTACTGGAAGAGTTTGAGATAGCGAAGTGCACTTACTTTGGACACCCACAGCACAGTTGGCATGCAAAGATCAAACATTCCTAGATATAATGATGTCTCTGTTCAAATAAAATTCCTCTCATTTACAAATACCAACATAAATTATGAACTTCTGTCCTGCTTAATAACCTCCCTTTCGTTAAATTTGTATTCAGATAGGTAGATTTCACCCATCCCGTCTTATACATCAGCTTCCTATGTCACTCCCTACCCACATTCCCTTAGTTAGTCTGTACAAGTCAGTGGAGCAGCACACCACGCCCACCCACCGCCCGTGAGCGTAATTGTCAACATGGGCTTATCTTGTATCACCAGAGACCACCGCTTCTATTAAGGTAATATTAAAAATAGGTTTTATGTTTCTCACATCTTTGCCGAGTATGTTCCAACTGTAATTCGTTGTTACCCGATCATTTTTGGGTTACAAGGAAATCAAAAAAATTCCAGAAAAGTAGAAACACCGCAATAACAACTTACAGTGCCACACCACGGAGAGCGCATTGTAAGCTTTGTTTACCATTTATACTGTCTTCTTAACACAAAATAAGCCCATGTACCATTATAACCATTTGTTAATTCCGTCTTGTAATTTTGTGTAAATTCTGTCACGCAGATAATCTGAAGATGCCCTGCTAAAGAGCGAAATGCGTCATTAATTAATAAAATAATTTGCAATCAATATGGTTTGAAGGAATATTTATTCTAACTGATTGCTGTACACCATGGATTGGAAATCATTTGATACAAATTCTGGAGTATTTGTTTTGTCTTCTGTAGTCAAGTAATTTCAGAAAACTGTTAAGCAATTCTGCCTTAGCAGAACTGTCATCAGTAGCATCTCCATTTCTATCAGGTAATGAAGGTATTGATTGTATTTTGCCACTAGTATACTTTACATACAACCAGATTTTTTTAGGATTCTCTACCAATTTACATGAAAGGGTTTCATTGTGGTAAATATAAGCATATCGCTTTGAAGTTCAGGCTAAATTTCTAGTTTCTGTAAAATACTGCCAGTCTTTGGGATTTTGTGTCTGTTTAAATTTGGCATGCTTTTTTCTTTGCCTTTTTGCAAGAGTTATCTAACCTGTTTTGTGTACCATGGCGTATCAGCCCCCTCTATTGTTAATTTGTTTGGTATAAATCTGTCAATGGTTGTCAATATTTCTTTGCATGTAAGTCACATATGATCTAAACTCTCATTGTTAATTTTGAAAGACTGGATATTCTCACCTGGGAAAGCATTAATTGATTTTTATCAGATTGTTTTGAATAAATATACTTTTGTTTTAATTTTGGTGGATTTGGGAATTCCGGTATTCAGTCTCGCTATGACAACTCTGTGTTCAGTAATCCCTGTGTCTGATTTGATGCTCTTTATTAGCTCCAGATTATTTGTTGCTAAGAGATTAAGTATGTTCTCAGAACTATTTACTATTCTAGAGGGTTCATGAACTAATTGTTCTAGATAATTTTCGGAGAATGAGTTAAGTACAATTTCGGACAATGTTTATGTTTCACTGGACTGGATCAGATAAGTAATATTTGGTCACTACAACTTGATGATTTTATTGGTGCTGCTGCAAGTTTCTACAAGTGCTACCAACTATACCATGATCCTTGACGCGAAGTATTACTGTACACATTGTTCGGGTAACGGTTCCAGCAATGCAGCAAGCAGCTGATTCCTGGTCGATGATGCCTTCCCCTCACGGCGGTAGCCACAATATGCATGCAAGACATGCCTTCTGCAGCTTCCAGCAGTCACCGCGCGTGAATCGTGAAGTTATTGTGACCAAACAGCACCCAGTGATAGAGCAGAGGCACCACTACAGAATTTCACATTTGGTTACAGGTAGTAAAGCACATCAAACATGTCTTGCTACTTTTGTCAGAAAAAGATCAGAAAGAAGCTGTTAATTTATTGACATTACAAGTTGCAAAGGTATGACATGAACTGAATGTACTGTACAGGTGAGATGATTTCATTAAAGTATCAGATGTATTGAGCTTTCTTAACTTCCTTTATGAAAACAATCTGTTAAATCTTCCTTTTCTTAAAAGCGTTAAGATTCTGTGATATTTATTTAAAAAATCAGATAAAACTGTGATTCATGCTTTCCTGAGTGAGAATTTCCAGTCTATCAACATTAACAATTGGAGTGTAGATCAAATATGACCCATTAATAATGGAAATAAGAAAATTTTGTAGCACGGAGAAAAAATTATTCATACTGAAACTGATATTTATGAATACATAAAATATGCTGTAACAAATTTATGTGTAGAAAATAAATTATTTAACTTGCAACGTTTCACAGACACTAATTATTCTGGTCCTGTATTTGAAAAATGGCTGTTTAAGAGTATAATTAATTTACTGACCTAACAATGGTACATCAAGAACCGTCTATCACACAATAGAAACACCAATATTTTTCAGGAGGATAGGTTGCTGCTCACCACAAAGACCTCCGATAAGCCAGGGAAAGGTGCAAATAACACAATACAACTTAATAGCTTTCAGCCGTTTTGGTCTTGATCGGTTAGAGAGAGAAAAACACACCACCGTCCCCCAATCTACAGGACCCAAAATGGTCGAGTGAGAGCAACCAGTGGTGCGGATGAGGAAGTGGCAAGGAGAGGGAAGTAGAAGGGGGAGTAATGCACAGCAGAGGTGGGAGAATATGCCAGTGATGTCTGACGGACAGGGCAGAAGGAAGGGGAGGGACTGGAATGTGTTGTAGGATGGGAAACGTATATGAGGAGAGAGTATGGGCAGGGGAGGATGGTGGGGGCAGAAATTAGCAGGAGTGTGGGATATATTGTAGGGAGGATCTATATGGCACATACTGTGTACCAGTCATTGAAGTGAGCCACATCATACACGGCTGCACTCTCTATAACATGATTGGCTAGCTGTCTCCTGGCCAGTTTGAATATGGACATTCATCCAGAAAGACAGCTTGTTGCTGGTCATGCACACACAGAAAGCTGCACAGCTCTGTTTGTAGATAACATGACTGCTTTCACAGGTTGACCTGTCTTTAGCAAATGCATGAGAGAGGAATGGAGTAGGTGGTGGTTGTGGTGGTGAATAAGCAGGGTTTTGCATCTGGGTCTATTGCAGGAATATGAGCGATGAAGCAAGGGGATGGAAGCAGCTGTGGAATAGGGTTGATCCATCTCTACTCCTGCAATCCCCAAGGCCTAAATCTTCGCTAGTTCCTGTTCCCACTATCCTCTCCTTCCCTGCCCACATGCTCTACCATCCCACAACACATTCCAGTCCCTCCCCTTATTTCTGACCTGTCCAACAGACAGCACTGGAGTATTCCCCTACCCCAATTGTACATCCCTCCCCCTTGCTTCCCACTCCATGCCACTTACTCACCCCCACCACTGGTTGCTCTTGCCTCGGCGATGCTGAGTACCGCAGTACCAGAGACTGCAGTCGTTTTGTGTGGTGGTTGTGGTGGTGAATAAGCAGGGTTTTGCATCTGGGTCTATTGCAGGAATATGAGCGATGAAGCAAGGGGATGGAAGCAGCTGTGGAATAGGGTTGATCCATCTCTACTCCTGCAATTCCCAAGGCCTAAATCTTCGCTAGTTCCTGTTCCCACTATCCTCTCCTTCCCTGCCCACATGCTCTACCATCCCACAACACATTCCAGTCCCTCCCCTTATTTCTGACCTGTCCAACAGACAGCACTGGAGTATTCCCCTACCCCAATTGTACATCCCTCCCCCTTGCTTCCCACTCCATGCCACTTACTCACCCCCACCACTGGTTGCTCTTGCCTCGGCGATGCTGAGTACCGCAGTACCAGAGACTGCAGTCGTTTTGTGTGTGTGTGTGTGTGTGTTTCTCCAACTGACGAAGGCCGTAAGCTTTCACCACCACTGGCAGCTTCTTCAGGAAAAAGAGGAATGAAGGAGAGGAGACAGGGAAGGATACCAAACACACCTAGGTAGACATTTGTTTCTACAACCCGTATCCTTCCCTGTCACCTCTCCTTCCTTCCTCTTTTTCCTGAAGAAGCTGCCAGTGGTGGCGAAAGCTTGAATGCTTGTGTGTTTTTATGTGTGTTTTATGTGTCTATCGACGAGCCTGTACTTTAGGTAAGTCAAAAATCTTTATTTTATATATATTCTGATAGGAATTTTTCCTCTATTAGAAAGTTGAACTTACCAGGTGAGAAGGCACCGGTTCATTGTAACACAAATAAAAATAAAAACATACACATACATAGAAAACTGAGATTTCGCAACCTAATGTTGTTTTGGAGCATAGAAGGGGTGGCAAGCTGATTTCATCCATAAACAAATTACTTGTGGTAAACAAAAAGTACATTGATATGATTGATTCCTTCATAGTGACTAACAATTTTCTTCTACTGTTTCCTTTAAATGTTTGTAAATATGACAGTTTTGCATAACTTATATCAAAAGCTGCACAAATTTTGTTTTGAAACAACTTTTATGGAATTAAATATGTGCTCAATTACATTAATAAAAACAAATGTCATACTGTCAATTAATTCTATGACCTTATGTCGTTAATGTATTTTCACAAAGGAAAATATTTATATTTTTAATTATTGATGGAAATTGTGTATCTCTGACACCCACAATCCTCCAACACCCTCCTCATGACCTACGTCATGAATTACCTCCCCCTCCTTCATCTTTTTTCCCTTTTCTCTCTTACCTGAAGAAGGAACACAGTTTCGAAAACTTGTTTTACTTTTGTCCTTTTTTCTTTCTGTGTGTCACTATCGGCAGTACAGCAACAATGTAAGTACTGGCCAGCCAATTTCTCTCTTATGAAAAATTATTAATATTTTTACTGTGTTAATGGAAGCTCCTGCCTGGAATTAAACAATATAATGAGGGCAGTTTACAACTCACCTCAAAGACATAATGCTGAGCTGCAATAGGCACACAAAAAAGACACATACATGGAACACTTCAGCCATCGGCCAGGGTCTTCTTCAGAATAAAGAATATTTATGCAATCACATAAGCAGCTTGTCATTATGTCTTTGTGGTGAGTTGTAACTGTCCTTATTATATTGTTTATATTTTTACTATATTAGATACATCTAAAATCATTATGTCAAATCACTTTCAGACCATCCTATAATTATTACATAGTCCATAATTGCATTAAGAATATATTTCATTGAATAGCTCACCATTATCATCTTGTTCTGCCTGGTAATACTTTACATGTAGTCTTTTGCCAACAATTTTTTCAATTCTTGCAACCTTCATCCTTGATATTCTGTTCTTGTCCACAACTTCCAAATTCATACCGCACCTATAACAGCATAAAAACCACACACTCATGAGGAACTGATTGAACAAATTATATTAAGAGTGCCAGTTTCATATTTCATACTCCTCAACAAATATCATGAACGAAACAAATTTTTGATATATAATTATGTTTGGTGCAATGAATAAACAGTATGAACCACACATGGTGCATTGTGGCCTGCTCCAAATGTAGCCTAAGAAAATATGGTATTATAGGGAAATTTACATTTAAAAGAAATGTAAGTTCAATGTTAGGACTGGGAGGGGTGAAGGTTCTTAATAATATCAGGAAGATAGAGGCAAAAGGTGAGGTCTCTGGAAAGGAATGATATATCTGTGGGATTGATATATAAGATATGCACAAAAAAAAAGGAAGAAAGAAAGAATGATTGCTGCAAATAATCCATTTGGAAATCGTATACAGTCATAGGTACAACGTACCTTCTTTATGGAAGGCAGTTCGATAACTGACTGTCTTGAATGTCTGTTTAACCTCTGGGCTATGTTGTGTGGTGGGAGCAATGCAGTCACATTGGTTATGACAGTTTCATATTTCATACTCCTCAACAAATTATCACAAATGAAACAAATGTTTGATATTTAATTACGTTTGGTGCGCTGAATAAACAGTATGAACCACGCATGGCACATTGTGGCCTGCTCCAAATGTAGCCCTAGGTTGAACGAATCTGAACAGGTAGTCACTTGAATATTTTCTCACAGGTGGGGCGGGATGATTCCATGAACAAGGCAACAACGCACTGAACATTTAGTGAAACTGGATTCTGACTAATAATCAAGTACCTTTTCTGTATTAGCTCATATGAAAGGATCAAGAAGCCACCGTGATGGGAAGGGGAAATCAGAATATCCTAAACACTCCGAAATGATTAATTTATGTAAATACAATAAAAAATGATGAAACAAGATAAAGTACACCAAACAAGGATAAAACAAAATAAAATGCAGTGCAAAAAGGATGGAACGAAGTATAGTAAAAATAATGGAAATCTGCCATAGCTAGTTCCAAGCCGGTTTGGCCTTCACTCCAATGATACCCCAGAGAAATTTTCCAAAATCACGTTGGACATTAGAAAAAGGTACTAAAATTTTACAGACACATCAGCAGACTTCCACATACCAGACTCACCAACATAATCCTCAAATACATCCAGAGTGTCAAGACCATTACACCCTGGATGATGCAAGTCAAACTGATCTGGAAACTGCACATACAGATTCTGCAGACACCATTGACAAAGTCATCTTTAGACACAAGCTGTACAAGTAAAGCACAAAGACCGAAGTGGAGTGAAGGAAGGTACAGAGCTTTTCATGAAAGAATGAATGAGTACTGGAAGAACAAGTAGTCATAAATGTTTCGAGTGGTCTGACAAAATGCCTGTAAAGTGTGTAGTAATAACAATATAACTGATGACCCAATTGATGAGAGAACATACTCCTTAACATTTATACCCATGAACACCATTTTTAATGTTCATGCCGCAACAGCTGATAAAAACCAGAAAGAAACCAGGCATAATGCTGATGCATTATTGAAACAAAATACATACATGAGTAAAAATAACATAAAAACACTTTTATTCCACTGGGTCACTTTATTCTGCTGGGCAATTACAATGCACAAATTGGAAAATAAAAAATAAAATAAAATAAATAAGGAATATTATTAGTATACATTCTGTTCACGAGCATATCAACAGCAGTGGGAAATGACTGGCTGAATTATGTTGCTGGATAGCAGTGAGGCTGCTGGGTGGCAGTGGGGGACTGCTGGGAGAAACAGAAATCATAATACATAAAATGTTCAAAAGAAGTGTGTCATTCTTTGGACATTTTGCAAGAATGACCCACAAAACAAATCTTTGATAAAAAATATAGGAACTCTAAGGAAAATTTGTCCCTTTCACACATACTTCAAATTGTCTCCAAAATGCAAACATGTTGATAATGGACACACACAACAATAATTTATGTAGGATCAAAATTCAGAAAGTGATCTTCAGGGAAGAGAAGATAGAAAAATGAAACAGCCTCACAACATGCAGGAACTCTGAAGACAGAGTTCAACATTTATGAAATGAATGTGGGAAAGAGAGGATGAAGAATTAAGAAAGCAAATATTTAGATGCTTTTTAGTTGGATGGGGTAGCTTAGAGAGTTTCATCAAACCAGTCTTCGCACTGACAAGGACAACAAAAACAACAACAAACAATCAACGTAGATTAACTTGCTCTGAGAAAATGCCATTCAAAGAGAAAAAACAAATAACAATAAAAAATATATACATGAAAATGAAACAACATTTAAGTTAACTACCATTCTCCACACACCCACTTACTGACCAGAAAGGAGTGACCTCACCATAAGCTAATACCATTAAGGTCTGAATCAACTGAATCATATTCACCTGCTGTGCTCTGGGATGAGAAACTCCTTCCTCAGTACTATTCCTATCCTTTGCACACTGATACTTATTTCCCATCAAACCTAGACAATAACCTTGTCCAAACCTATTAAACCTCTGTCCCCAATACCCTTGCCCCATGGTTCAAATCACTGAAACAAATTAGCAGCACAAATTCTACCATACTTCCTCACATTACCACTGAACCAAACAGCCAATCTAGCTGCTCAACTTGAATGACTGCCATATAATTTGGATTCTTGCCAGTAAAACCGGCATTTCTTAACCTCTCAATTAGGAACTCTACTTGCATCATATCTATGGTTTTCAAAATCTTTCCTTTACTGGTTCCTGTCCTCCACCTGCCTCAAGTCCTTACCCTACCTCCAAACCAACCTTACACACAAATCCTATCACCCCAGCAGGCTTGCATAGAGCTTGCTTATTTTCCACCTGCACCTCAGGGTCTACTTTCGCTACAAATGTCTCTAGATAATCCCACAGGCAGGAAGACAGCATCTCCCCCCCCCCCCCGCCATACCAAAAGGCTCTCTCTCCCGCTTCCTGCCCCATATCAAGTCTTCCATTACCCATGTGATCACTGATTATTGTAGTCAGGCTTCAGGCCTGGATATTACCATATATACATGATTACTCGAGAAATCCACGCATATTTTTTTCTGAATTTATGAATGAAAAACTGGAGTGTGCAGATTACTCGAATTTAGGTTGGTATTACTCCATCTCCAACAACGAAACACACTAGGGGGGGGGGGTATTAGTCCGCTTTAAAGAACAGATTCCTTTAGCCCGGTATTACACAATAATATTTTCGATCAAATCTTTGACAAAGAAATATTATCAAATATTCGTAATATTTCTTAGACATAAATCTTCATCATGGTGTTAAAAATGGTTTTATAGTCGCCTTATTTCAAGATAGCAGATAATAAACAGCTTTTTCTTGTGCACTGCCTTAGCCAATATCAAAACTGCATATAATTTACTCGACAATGACAGTGACACAACATATCAGTAATTTTACTGTAAAAGGTCTTCTCACGTCACAAAGCTGTGTGGCGAAGTAGCATCTCTTACTGTCAGTTTATTTGACAGCGGGACTGGCGCGTATGAATAGTTGCATAGTTGATGTAAGAATGACTAGTTGCATTTGCTTGTGATAACATCTTTCTGAGTAATGAAATATGTTATCTACTCAAGTTGAGTATTATTCGGTTCAGTACCACCATATTACGCACACCGTTATCAGCATGTGACAAAGACAATTTCTGGAGATGATAGGGTTACAGATATTTCTTACTACTGGGGTTAAAAGTTAATTACAGGCACGGCGTTGCAGCTATGTTCAAACACATGCACACATTGATTAGCAACAGCGATGCTACGCTGGGAGTGGTTACAATGCAGCGAACAGAACTCAAGCAACTTTTATAATCAAATATACGGCGAGGCGCTACAGTTGATGATATTTCTTTGATGAAAGATACATGTACATCAAAGTTCCCTAATTACACTATCAAATATCTTTTATGTAAATACATGACATATTTACTTTGACAAGATATATTACCGTGTAATACCAGTCTCAGGTCCATTGATTTATTAACTGTCCAGATTCTGTAAGCATTTATTTCAGTGTGTGTTACTGTGAGTATTTTTTCAGATAATACATTACAAATGAAATATTTTTCAATTTTTATGAGAATGTTTAGTAAGAAAAATATGAGAATTTTATGTGGTTGGCACAAGATTTGCACACTCTGGATATGACAACCCTGTGCGCCTCTCATATCCTCATCTACACAAATCTACGCGTTTTCATATATTTACTGTAAAAGTGTGTTCTACAGTGTGTCTGCCTAAGTGTACTTGCGTCTGTGTAAATGTGTGGGTGTGTGTGTTTTTGTTTACCCTCTTTTTTTCCCCCCCAAGGTAAGTCTTTCCTGTCCCGGGATTGGAATGACTCCTTATCCACTCCCTTGAAACCCTCATCATTTCCTTTTCCCACTCCTTCCCTTCTGCCTGACGAAGCAGCTAGGCTGCGAAAGCTTGTATATGTGTTTGTGTGTGATTTTATTTATTTTATTTGTTTCTATGGACGAGCCGGTCCTTTTGGTAAGTCATCTGTTTTCTATTTTTTTTTTTTTTTCATATATTTATTTATTTTCCTGCTATTTTTTGGGGTGCGCAGATTACTCAAGTATATATGGTTATTCTGTTTAACTAATTTGATTACATGCAAATCGACTTTCAATGTGCAAATGTGTCCTCCAATGGCTCTCTCTCTCTCTCTCTCTCTCTCTCTCTCTCTCTCTCTCTCTCTCCCCTATATGTAGTGATTACAAATGTATCCTAATTAATGTTGTTGTAATGAGACACTGATGAGATAGGATTATAAAATAAACCATAAACCTGCTTTGTACCCATATTACAAGTCTGATGGCCAAAAAAGAAAAAATGTCTTTTGAGTTTTTGTATTATTATAAACAAGTACAAATTACCATAATCTTCCACTTAGTTACAAACTTTTTTTAAAAATTAATTATTTGGTCAAATTTAATGACATACACTAAACAGGCAAGAAGCCATTAATTATAATGCAACCAAAATGTTGTTAAACATATGTGTTTATCAGGCTGTTATGTTAAAATTTTATCCAAAATGTTTCATCTGAAATATGTCTAAAATACTGATGATAGTGTTCTTTCTATGGTTAATGACTGTAGTAGTGTTGGAGAAACTTCACAATAAAAAAGTATACGAAGTGGAAGATAAATATTAAGTCTTATGTACCGAGAGATTACCTGTAACTTCAGAGACATTTATATGTTATTCTCTCTCTCTCTAACTGACAAAGAAGAGTCATGTCCCCTGAGAAAAAGAACTTCCGCGAAGTTTGGAAAGTAGGAGGCAAAGTACTGGTAGAATTGAAGTTGTGAGGACAGACTGTGAATCATGTTCGGATAGTTCAGTGGTAGAGTGCTTGCCTGTGAATGGCAAAGGTACCAGGTTCGAGTCTCAGTTCTGGCACACAATTTTAATCTGTATTCGTTCTTGGGTCACATACTGTGCAGTAAATTTTCATTGAGAGCAAAACTGGATGCACTAAATCTGCAAAAAAAAAACAGTATCAGTATCCCTCTGCACGTTATACTTGCTGCTCAGGGCAGTTATCATCAAATAATGCTGTCCCACCTCCAGGATTTGCTGCAAACCACAGAACTTAGGCAGGCATGGCAACAATTACTGTGATGTCATTGGTCTAAACACAGCTTTCCAAACTCTTCCTCATGGGGACACCCTTACAGTACTTACAGTTTGGTGTGACACCCTTTTACTAATATAAACACATCTGGAGAGCAAAGCCTGAACTCTACATTGGCCACCATGGGATGAGGAGTTGTGTGAGGAACATCAAGCCTTGCCTACATTCTGCAGGGTTGCCAACAAGAATTGTGATTTTTGTTTTGCGAAAGCAGAAAACACAGAAATAAAAATCACTTAAATGTAGTCTGCAAACAAAACTAAAATCCTCTTATGCAATGACATGTTAATAAAGATCCTAGATGAAGCAATTACGAATACTCATTTCAAGAAAAGGAAACATTAAGAAATACAGCGACATACAACAGAGAAACTAAGCCGGTAACAATGGCTAATTCACACAATAATACTTGCTACTGCAATTATGTGACCCCAAATTCTGAAACACTTTCTCACTGTTGCGTATAAATGTCAGGGCAAGACAGGGTTTTGTCAAATCAATTAAAAATGGCATCCGAAAATTAGCTGCTCGGATTTACAATTTTGTCAGCACAATGGTTGTTCCCCTTTAGTTAAATATAACAGGTATGTCAGTTAAATATTACAGGTATACAACTTCGTGCTATTACAACCACATTTCCAGAACACATTTTTAAGTATTTACATGGGAAGCCAGAAGCAGTATTGGGAACTCATTTTTTTAAATCTAGTTTTGGGAATCCCACATAACCATGGTGACTGTCACCTATTCAAAAACCAATTATTAATTGCTGAAGAGTTGACAGCCATGACTCTAGGAAAACCCCACGGTCAGTGCCAGAAGGAATTGTTGCCGGCAGCTATGGCCTCACCAGCAGCTTCAGCAGTGGCCTGTCGGATCCTACGGAGACGCAGCTTTACATCAATGGTAGAGTGACACAGTTCTTCGCTGCCTTCCAACATGTCCTGTCTACTATTTCTGCTTATTTCCGACAGCCTTGTTCTTGTTATGTATTGATTACATAGATGTCTACTTTATTTTCCTATTTGATATAGAGCAGGAGGCTCATTTGTTTTGTATGAGAGTTGAAGAAATATACATAAAAAGTTAATTATTGGTTCAAGTAATTACTATGCTCCTGTTCAGCTCCTTAGCATGTATCATCCCATTCAGACACTTCGTTCAGATTGTGTTCCTCACGTCGTGAGGGACACAAGTATGGTGACGAGTATGTTTGTGTAGTACCCAGTTGTTCTCATCGGTGTTCCGGATGTCAGTGGCTAACGGCATTGTCACTCCTGCTCATATTTGCTTTTCTTTCTTCTCTTAAGTCTAGTGATAATTCTGTCAGTGAGCAATTCACTAGTTTGGTTAAACGGCAGTCAGTTGCTTAATTTTATTGTTGCTTACTTCGTTGATGAAGGATTTGATTTTGGTATATTAGTGGTTCTTGTTTTTGAGTACATGGTATATTCATTATGACAACCTCTTTGGAAATGTTTCTACTCTATATTGTATGGTTGCAGGGTCAGCAATTATCTGAACTCACAGCTTTGATGACAGAATTCATTCATGGCCAGCAGACTGCTTTCAAACAACAACACGACCAGCCACAGCCACTGCCTCAGCAGCCGCTGCCACCAATTTTGCGCCGGCATTCAGAGCTGTCAATAAGGACACTGAAGATTGGACAGAGTAGTTGGCACAGTTTTCAGTAGACGTCATGGCTCACTATACACCAGGTAAACACATGGCACCTAATTTTAATGCAACATGTCAGGTCAATGTCTATCACATTTTGAGGAAGTTGCACCCAATAGAAAAAGTGGAAGAGTTGAAATATTCAGTGATGATTGACTCCCTTTCGAAATATTATGTGGAAAATGTGTTAGTTGCAGTTACAAAGTACAACTTTTTCCACTGTTGTAGAAAGCCTGGTCAAACGTACCACGAATGGTTACCTGACTTATCCAAGTTGTCTCGACAATGTGATTTCCGCTGATGCTTCTGGTATTTATTATACCTAATCAATGATCCGAGACACACTCATGCAAAATGTTACTGATCCAAAACAATGTGAACAGATTCTTAAAATGCATGTTTCCAACATTTTGTTTGCCCATGATGCTTGTCAAATGGCTGCCAACACAATGGATGCTACTCCGATCTATGCAGTTGGTCGGTCGGATGGTCAACTGATGCACTGTGTGGCATGGTCACAGTATAATTGGGGCTTTCCATCAGCTCAGACGGTATCTAGTACACACCCGACCCAATCTGATGGAACAAGGCAGTCTTGCCCCAATTGTGGAATTTATCACAAAAGACAAAATTACCCTAAGTGTTTCTTTTGCCACACAACAGGCCATGTCTAAAGTGTGTGTCTTAAGCTTAAGAAAGGTTTAAACACAACTTTTCATACAGGCACATGTGGGAAATACTGTTCAGAGTCAGCCGATTAGTCACGTGCGCAGAAAACATTCATGATGTAGTAAAATGTCAAACAGTGCAACGAATTGTTTGTGACATTGACAGTGAACAATTGCAATGTGAAGTTTCAGCTCGATACTGGAGATTCAGTGACTTTGTTAAATCATAATAGTTATAAACTGCTGGGCAGACCCCAGCTTTGCAAGCTTATACCGTACTTACAGCTTATAAAAATCCGATATTCCTGTCCTAGGTTCATGTGCCCTTTCTGCTACGTACAATGGTGTTACAAAGAATGTAACATTCCAAATTTTGTGTGCAAAAGACAGTTTGAAAACATATGGACTTGATAGTTTTGATTTGTTTGGTTTTGGTGCACAGAACATTTTGTCTGTGTCTAATGTCAATTACAGTGGCAGTGTCTTGAAACTTGTGATTTGTTTCCGGAAGGCCTGGGCATGGCCTACGTTACACTTAAAGAAAATGTGTGGCCCCAGTTTGTGCATGCTCATCCGGTTCCGCATGCTCTGCCGAACAGGTTACACAGGAGTTATCACGTTTACAAGCAGATGGAGTACTAGCTCCTCAGTCTCAGTGTCTTTACCTCCCTTAGTGCTCAGAAAGCCTTCATGCAAGCTTCGATTGTGCGCAGATTTCAAAAAGACTGTTAATCACAAACAGTAGTTGATACTTTACCTCACCTAGAGGAGCCTATGGACAAATTGGGAGCAGAGCACTATTTTTCAAAGATTGATTTGAGAGATGCGTACTTTCAGATTCCTTTAGACAAGCAATCTCAGCAGTTTTCAAAACTTAATATGCATCTCACCGTGTTTAAGTATTTACATTTGCCATTTTGTAGTGCATCAGCACCGGCAATATTTCAGTCTTACCTTGCACAGCTCACTGCCACAGTTCCATTCTGTTTCAACTATCTCGATTATAATGTTGTTTCTGGATGTACTCTGCAGGAACACAGAGCAATGGTCTCAAATGCAATAGACACACAAATGTGTATTTTTTCGGATGGAATATCTTGGACATGCCATTAATAGTCAGGAGGTCCATCCAATGCAAACTTATATTGTCGCAATAAGTGATCTTCCAGCGACATGCAAAGTGCGTAAATTGCAAAGTGTTCTTGGCAAACTGGCATATTATCATAGTTTTATTCCCGATGCTTCTCAAATTGCAGTTCCTTTGCATTGATTGTGACGCATGACTGTCCTGTTTGTTTGGTCCACAGAACGCCAGATGGCCTTTCAGAAGTTGAAAGATTCTCTTCTCAGCAATCATTGTTTGGTGCACTTTAATCTGAACAAGCCTGTTGTTCTGGTGACCCATGCCTCAGATTATGGTATCAGTGTGGTCTTATCACACAGGTTTGGTTCTGTCGACTGTCCTATTGCTTTTGAACAAAGCGCAATTGAATTACTCGCAAATTGAAAAGGAAGCTCTTGCCTTAGTATTTGGTGTAACTAAACTCCGCCAGTATTTGTACGGGAGAAAGTTTTACTTGTTGACTGACCATAAACCTTTGTAGTCCTCCTGTAATCCTGTTCAGTCAGTTCCAGCCGGCACAACTCAAAAGCTGCAGTGGTGGGCACTGTTACTTTCAAATTATCAATACGGGATACTGTATTACCCCACTGCTAAACATGCTAATGTGGATTCCTTTTACATGTTCCTCTAGTTCCTGATTCTGATTTCAATCAATCTTCCATTTTGTGTTGCAAGATTGACATACTTGATTCTGATGTGCTGGTCAATTTACAGACTGATCACAAAAAAACTGCCCAGGCCAAAGCAGCTGATTCTGATTTGCAACAACTGTTGCAATATATACCCCATTGTTGACATCCCGCAGCTGGACATGTAGCAAACCCTCTCTCACAACTTTATTTCTCATGTTGGCAGGAACTTTCGTTTCATCCAGGTATCATTCTTTTTACAGCGATAATAACCAGTCATGGGTGACTGTACCACAAGCTCTTCAGTCGAAGTACTGCATTTGTTGCATCAAGGTGATTGGGGAGTAGTCCGGAGCAAACAATCAGCTCGCTCTCATTTCACATGGCATGTTCTCGATGTGCAGATTGAGCGTACGAAAGCACATTGTCCAGCTTGTATCGAAAGTCAGTCTCCCTCAGACATTTTCTGACTGGCTGAAGCCTACTGCACCCTGGCAACATATTCATTTGGATTTCACTGGTCCATTCTGAAATTCTCACTGGCTCAACGTCAAATCCCTACTTGTGGTTTCTATGCACTCAATGATGGCGTGTTCTATTAGTCAAGCTTTGTCTTCAATATTTTGTATTGAAGGACTGCCCGAACTGATTGTTACAGATAATGGACCACAATTTCTCGACGATGAATTTGGAAAATTGTGTGTTGACAATGGTATAAAATATTTCACAAGTGCTCTGTTCCACCCACAGTCTGATGGTGATGCCAAACTTTTGAGTGCACTTTCAAGTCCCAAATGAGTAAGCTGCACGCCACGGATACTTTATAGAAAGCCATGCTGCAGTTTCTTTCCACATATTGCTCCCAGCCTTGTATTGAACCTATGCCAGCGGAGCTTTTGCATGGCCATTGCCATTCACATTGCTGTCACTTCTGCATTCTCCATGGTTTGTGATAATTACTGTGAGGGTTGCTTCCAAATTTTCAGTGCAAAACAGTGTCTACTTAAGAACATACAGTGGCTGCAAACATTGGGTGCGAGGAAAGATTCTTCGTCAATTGGGACTACAAATGTATCTCGTGGAGGACCTATATGGTCAGCAGCACAGGCGCCATCGAAATCAGATGCGCCCATGTTGAGTTGGTGATTCTGCCATTAGCTCTTCTACTCCAGATCTACTTGCCCCCGCGATGCTGCCTTCTCCCGGAGCCTGTGCCTTGTGTGAAGCCTATGACTTAGGCACCCCCACCTAGGCCAATGGACATTGAAGTACTGGGCCATGTATCAATGCAACCGGCATCTCTAGGGTGCAACTGCGGTGGGGATGTTAGCCACTGTCATCTACATCTACATACATACTCCACAATCCACCGTAAGGTGCGTGTCGGAGGGTACACTGTACCACTACTAGGCATTTCCTTTCCTATTCCACTCCCAAATAGAATGAGGAAAAAAAGAATGCCTATATGCCTCCGTATGAGCCCTAATTTCTCTTATCTTGTCTTTGTGATCACTATGCGAAATATAAGTATGCGGCAGCAAGATCGTACTACACTCAGCTTCAAATTCCAGCCCTCTAAATTTCCACAACAGAATTTCACAAAAAGAATGTCGTCTTTCCTCCAGCAATCCCCAATTGAGTTACCGGAGCATTTCCGTGACACTCGCGAATTGGTCGAACCTACCAGTAACAAACCTAGCTGCTTGCCTCTGAACTGCTTCTATGTCTTCCTTTAAACTGATCTGTCGCGGGTCCCAAACACTTGAGCAATACTCAAGACGTGGTTGTACAAGCGTTTTATACGCAGTCTCCTTTACAGATGAAGTACATCTTCCCAAAATTCTCCCAAAAAACCGAAGTCGGCTGTCCGCCTTACTCACAATTGTCCTTACATCACACAGGGTTGCTGTCTCTTCCATCTTGTCCAACACTAGCTGAGAACGTGCACCTGTCCGAGCAGTGTTTTCGGGACCGTAGTGGAATCACTAGGCGCGGGTAGGGGCTCGTGTCGCTCAGTCTCAGCACCTCCCTCATCAACTATATTCGCCAGCCAGCCCTCCTTCCCCGTCTTCCGTCAACACCGTGGTGCCGTTGTTTTTACATTCTCGGTTTTTACGTTTTCCCGGTATTTACACCATTTTTTGTCAGTCCCGTCAAATTTCCTATGTTTACAATGTTAATTTGCCCTCATTTTTGCATTAACATATTTACGCTTTTCCTGCGTTTCACACTGTTTTGAAAGCATGTTCGTGAAGAAAAATGATGTAATGTACATAAATTGACACTAGCATGGCTTTCCCCTTAAAGTATAGTGCTTAAAAATTATTCGCATTCGAGTTTCTTGACACTTTGTGTTTATTCAAACGCATATTTTGTGTTTTGTTGTTGACTTAAAGACGCGCCGATTTGTGGCAATGTAGTTCTTCTTTTCACCAGCTTCTTTGGCAGAGCGCCTGGCATGTACTCAGACAAACAGAACGGTTTGTTAACGAGAGAATAACACTGATTTGTGGCGGTGTAGTTCGTCTTTCCGCTAGCTTCTTTGCCAGAGTGGCTGGCGAGTACTCAAACAATCAGAACCAGTTGCTTTGTTGAACTGAGAATAAATACTTGCGTTGTTTTTGTGATACATATTTCTGGTTAATAAACAACTTTATCTGTCACAGTTGGGTATCATAATACCCACAACCTCAAAAAAGCGATAATAGCGAGAGATGCCGATCCTATGCAAACGCCACAAAAATACTTATGCATATGTTTGTACTCGAGAACGCGAATAAATTTTCGAATATTGTCGTGTGAAACATCGAAAAATACAAAATGAACGGAACTGTAGGGGTTTTACTATGTAAATAATTAATTCTGGTAAAAGTCAGTAATTCTGAAGATGTGTTACATAGCCTGGCAGCGGCGTCCAAATGATATCTATCGAAGCGGTTCAGGTAATTTTGAAAATGTGTTATAGCCCAGCAGTGGCGTCCTCGATTATAATGAATGAAATTAATTAAAAAATTTCTACTTCCCATAAAATTACCAGTTTGCCCGGCGCTCAAAATAGTGGCATCCTCGATTATGACTGAAATTACGTCAAAAATTTCCACTTCCCATAAAATTACCAGTTCTGCCTCACGCTTAAAATAGTGGCGTCCTCGATTATAATGAATGAAATTACGTCAAAAATTTCTACTTCCCATAAAATTACCAGTTTTTCCTGGCGCTTAAAATAGTAAAAATTTGGATAACCTTTATTGTATAATCAACTCCCTGGGTAGTATTTAGATGTCTATTATGTACATATATCACACACAAACTACGAAAATGCAAGGCTGATCCAGTAAGCATATTTTACCATTTAAAACATTATTTCCTGCATTTTACACCATTTCACGGAAGTCCCCTGAAAAGTGTAAAAACGAGGTTCTACTGTATTAATGAGAAAGGGAAATCTGCACAGTCAACTTTGTTACAGTATAAAATGCAACACATGGAATGCATAATTAAGCAAATGTGTAATAAAAAAATAATAGGGACTGCATTTGATATAGTTTTGTGGTAAATAAGGTATGATATAATTTTCAGTTGGTACAGACTTCACATCTTCGAAGACAGAAGTAGTTTGCTGTCTCAAGATACTAACAACATCGTCATTTCAAGAGCTACTTTCAAGTGGACTAGTCAACACAAACAAGTGACAATGACTATAAGAACTATAACTAAAAACCTCCTCACATCTCAACAGCAGCAAGAGTGAAAACTTTCTAATGTATATTTCAATATACATTGGTGTTTGCTTTGAGCTACACTGAAACTGGATGAATATATTAAATATTAATTTATTTCAAATGCCTTTATTACCTAAATCTGGATATGAGGCTATCTTCAATCTTCGTTGAAAAATTTGAAGGTAAAGTCCGTGCACCAGTCAGTCTTTTTACAAGAAATTCTTTCCAGTCTTTATATTTGTCTTGAATTGCTGCAACAGAGAAAAAACTTATTATATTAACAACCCTGCATATTATTTGATACTTCAAACACACACGTACGTACATCAACAACCTAGCAGGCATTTGAAAGAGAATGACAGTGAGAGAAAATGTTGGTAGATAACTTAAATCCACTATTTAATCACTCAAACTGAGGAGAAAATATTCTGTTAAATACAAACAATTCTGTTCACAGTTACCCATTTACTGGATTTTCTAACTTTTAAAATATGATTTAATTGTCACCCAAAACAGGATATTTGATTATTTAACAGTTCTAATATGTGGTATTGTACAAATGACAATTTTCTTCCACTCATTCTGCCAATAAATTAATATTATTTTAATACCCCTTTGGTAACAATAAAACCTCTAGCAGAATCAGTGGAAAATTATTCTTCAAAAGACATAGATAGGCTGGTAAGTAGATACCTTTGTGCTGTACTGACGATAGCAACACAAAGAAAAAAACTGTCGGAACAGAGATACTAAACCTCAAACATAATCCTCTTGACCTAGGTCATGATTAGATTAGAATAGTACTTGTTCCATAGATTATGAATACGACACTTCATAATTATGTGGAACATGTCAGATTAATGAAAGCTGTCTTTACAAATTATTACTTTCTACTAAATATTACATGACACAATATTTTTATTTATTTTTCTTTCTTTCACATTTAATAATTTATACTTATAGTGCAGGAGGAGTTGCCATTCAGAAATTCTTTTAATTTATTTTTAAATGCTAGTTGGTGTTATGGCCTAGCGGGCCATTCAGATCGCGCGCGCCTGTATTGTGCTCTGTGGCTGGCGCTGGCCCGGCCGAGATAGTTCCCAGCCTAGCCACGGTCGTCTAGACAGCTGACATGAGCTGCATGCCATCTGCTTGTGGCGCGATGTCAAACGGCCGGAGTGACAGCCGGGTCATTCGACAAGTGAATGCAGAATGAGCAAGATTGTGTTTATGCCAGACAGTGTTTTCTTCAGTTGGCTACCTGTCAGGCTTTTGATGCTGTTTGGTAGGTGCCCAAAGACTTTTGTGGCAGGAAAATTCACCCCTTTCTGTGCCAAAGCTAGATTTAACCTTGATTATTGCTTTTGAATTTGGTGGGATTGGTAATAACAAATTTCGTAAGTGAATATATATACTGTGAAGCTACTGTGAAGATCCCTAGCTCTTTAAATAAGTGTTTGCAGGATGATCTTGGATGGGCTCCATCAATTATTCTGATTACACGCTTTTGTGCAATGTATACTATTTTACTCAATGATGAATTACCCCAGAAAATGATGCCATACGAAAGCAGAGAATGAAAATAAGGCATAGAAAGCTAATTTACTGAGATGTATATCACCAAAATTTGCAATTACCCTAATAGAATAAGTAGCTGAACGCAAACATTTCAGCATATCTTCAATGTGTTTTTTCCAGTTCAACCCCTCATCAATGCATACACCTAAAAATGTTGAATATTCTACCTTTGCTACAGATTTCTGACCAAAGTCTATATTTATTAATGGTGTCATTCCATTTACTGTATGCAACTGTATGTACGGTGTTTTATCAAAATTTAAAGATAGTCCATTTGATGAGAACCACATAATTTCTTCCGTTAGTTCTTGTCTGTCAGGTGTGATAACTATCAATTGTATCATCAGCAAAAAGAACCAGCTCTGCATCTTCATGAATATATATATTAAGAACAGCAAAGGGTCAAAGACCAAACCTTGTAGCATTCCATTTTTGATTGTTCCCCATTTTGAGGAATCAGATGGTTGTTTTCCTTTTCTTTCTCTCTCTCTTTTTTGCATATTATGTGAATTACTTATGTCAACTTTCTGCACTCTTCCTGTTAGGAATTATTTAAACCATTTGTACACTGTTCCATTCATACCACAATACTTTAGTTTATCTAGAAGAATTCCACAATTTACACAAACGCCTTGGAGAGATCACAAAAATCCCAACGGATGATCTCCAGTTATTCAGAGCATTTAATATTTCATTGGTGAAAGTATATATAGCATTTTCTGCTGAAAACCCTTTCTCAAAACCAAACTGACATTTTGTTACAACTTTATTTTTACTTATGTGTGAAACTACTCTAGAATACATTACTTTTTCAAGAATTTTTGATAAGGTTGTCAGAAGTGAGATTGGGCAGTAGTTGTTGACATCAGAAGTACCCTTTTTTGTGCAATGATTTAACAATAGCATATTTCAGTCTTTCAGGAAAAACACCCTGCTTCAGAGAACTATTACATATGTGGCTAAGAATCCTATTTATTTCTTGAGAACAAGCTTTTATTACCCTGCTGGAAATAGCATCAATTTTATGTGAGCTTTTACTCTTTAGAGAGTTTATTATTTTCTTAATTTTAGAAGGAGAGGTGGGTGGAATTTCTATTGTATCAAATTGTGTGGTTATGGCCTGAGCCATTAACTGCCTAGCTTCTTCTAATGAACATTTAGATCCTATTTTCTCAACAACATTTAAAAAATAATTATTAAAAATGTTTTCAACTTCTGGCTTTTTAGTTGTAAACTTTTCATTCACTTCGATGGCAATGCTGTCTCCCTGTGCTCTTGGTTGCCCTGTCTCCCTCGTAATAATATTTGAAATTGTTTTAATTGTATCAGAAGTACTAATTACAGAGATGATGTACAGGCTTCTGGACTTTTTAATAACTTTTCTTAATGTAGCGCAGTACTTTTTATAATATTTGACTGTACCTGGGTCATTACTCTTTCTTGCTGTTAGATAAAGTTCCCCTTTTCAGTTACAAGATATTCTTATTTCTTTAGTAAGCCATGGTTTCTTATTATATTTAACCATTTTCTTGGGGAAACAATTTTCAAATACTCTTACAAATGTGTCATTAAATAAGTTATATTTTAAATTAGCACCCAGCTTCCTTATACACCTCATCCCAGTTTAACTGCTGAAGATTTTCCCTGAAATTTCTACTTGTTTAATCGTTAACTGAACGTACTGAACGTGCACCATGATCAGAAAGACCATTTTCAACAGGACAAGCCTTTAAGTTTTTAAACATATCTTTTATCCATAAAAAAAGTTATCTATCAGTATGCTGTTGTCCTTTACTACCTGAGGAAGAAAATCAATTACAGATGACAAATTGAAAGAACTTAGTAAGACTTCCAGGTCATTCTTCCTATTACATTCCTTTAACGAGTAACATTGAAATTCCCACAAATAATAATTTGTTTTCCCTTGTCTGACAGATAGCACAACAAGGCATCCAAATTTTTCATAAATAACTGAAAGTTTTCTGAAGGGTAATTATACACTGTTACAATTATAAATGAAGAACTTTTTTTCAGTTTAAGATGACAGGCACATGCTTCAATATGTTGCTCTACACAAAACTTTTTACACAGTGATAACTTCTGACATAAACGGCAACTTCTCCTCTCACCTTATTCTCTCTATTCACTGCTAGTTTGTAACTGCTTATGTTTACTTTTTCCATATCCTTCACAATGTGATGCTCAGATAGGCATAGTATACCTATTACAGTCTCTGATTCTAAATTATTATTCAAAAGAGATAGATTGGCTGGCCAGTACTTACCTTTTTGCTGTACTGCTGATAGTAATTCACAACCTAGGTCATGAGGCTGGTGTTAACACCATCCTCATGTCCCAGGTCGTGAATTACCTTTCCCTTCCTTTTCCATTCCGTTTTTCTTTTTTCTCTCCCTTCTCTCCACCTGAAGAAGGAACACAGTTGCGAAAGCTTGTTATTTTCCTCCTCTTTTTCTGAGAGTAACTATCGACAGTACAGCAAAAAGGTAAGTACTGGCCAGCCAATCTATCTCTTTAGATTAATAAATTATCATCTCTGTGGAGAATTTTGATATTAATCGAGTCTCTGATTCTATGTCATCTAAACAAATCAGTGGCTCATCTATTTTGTTCTTTAATTCCTCAATATTTTGGTGAAAAATAGTAACATTATTTACTTTTGTGAGACTCAACATTATTCTTTAATCCCCCAATATTTTTGTGAAATATGGTAACACTATGTTTTACTTTACTTTTGTCAGATTCGTGCGAGTTTTGTGGATCTTTAGCACATGCCTGCCTGAGCTTACCATTGGACCCTGGTCCCTGAGCTTACCAATGGACCCTGGTCTTAGCCTAAAAAAGAGGTACATTCATGAATTGCAGTGTCCCCCTTAAGATTTTTGCTATTAACCCAGCCAGTTTACCCTTCCTTTGCCTATTGAGGTGTAGGCCATGCCTTGTGAAGTCCCACCCATCTATAGCCTCAACAGGAGCCAAACCAATGTCTGACAGAGTAGCCACCCTATGCAACCGATCTAACTCCATATTGACCCTTCTGAGAGAGTGGTTCAATTGTGGCTGATCATGTCGCACAAAAGCTGGCACCAGACCAACATTTGTGTGGGTCGTTGCAGAGGCTATTTTCACCAGGTCACACTCAATATTGTAGCCCTGATCCCTATTGATACTGTTTCCCACTCCACCCACTACTACAACATGATCTTGTTTAGTGAAATCTTTGCACAGGGAACCTAAATCCTCTACCACCTCGCTAAGACAAGCGCTGGGCTTGAAAAAGTTTGTGACCTGTTACCTGTCACCTACATTTTCCTGCAAACTCTGTCCCACACCTCTTCCATGGCTTCTACCTAGCAACAGTACATTCTTCCTACTTTCTACTTTTTTTAGAAACTTTTGGTTTCCTAATGTAGTTCTGTTGCATCTTAACTACTTCTACTGGGCCTCTTCCTTACTCAAATGTGATAGCAAGAAAAATCCAATGTTTGTGCCAATTGCAAAACTGTCAGAAACTGTTCTCTTTCTCTGGCCCCTGTTCCCAGCTATCACTTCCAACCTATGGTTACCCTCCTCCCCCCCCCCCCCTTAACCTCATCAGTTCCTCCCTCACTCTGTCCAAATCAGCCTGAAGGACTGTAATGTCTCCCCCCCCCCCCCCTGTTCTACTAAGGGAAGCAAAGAAAATCTTTGCATCACCCTCTTTACCACTGCATCAAAAATTCTGCCGTCCATCACAGCAGTGACTGCAATCAAAAATACCAGTGCCACTGCAGGGAAACTCATTACTCATGGATTTTACCTTAAAGAAAGCTGGATGCATGAGTAGTCAACAAAAATATTGTGAACAAGTACTGACCATCTTGATCACAGAAAGAAGCCAAATGGTTTTGACCTACCAAGAAACTTCTGGTGCTGCATAAACAGGTTGAGGAGTGGACATGGTTGCTGCAATTATTTCAGGCACAAGTGGGGCTGGATCAGATCACCAATGTACGAATCTAACCAGGATGAACAGACGATCTAACATCTGGTCCAACACTGTCCTCTTTGTTCATACCCTGGCATTCCCGACGAATTGTTCGCTCCCACACGCGGTTTAACTGAATAGTTGAGAAGAACCTTGTTGTGTTGTTGCTGTGGTCTTCAGTCCAGAGACTGGTTTGATGCAGCTCTCCAACCTACTCTATCCCAAGCAAGCCTCTTCATCTCCTCTTAAGAATGGCACCCTACATCTATTTGAATCTGCTTACTGTATTCATCTCGATCTCCCTCTTCAATTTTTAACCCACAATTCCTTGAAATCTAAAACTGTGTCCTACCACTCTATCCCTTTTCTTTTAGTCAAGATATGCCAGAAATTCCTTTCCTCCCCAATTCTGTTCAGTACCTTCTCATTAGTTACGTGATCCACCTACCTAATCTTCAGCATTCATCTGTAACACAACATTACAAAAACCTCTATCCTCTTCCTGTCTGCACTGTTTATTGCCCATGTTTCACTTCCATACAAGGCAACACTCCGCACAAATGCCTTCCTTATGCTTAAATTAATATTTGATGTTAACAGATTTCTCTTATTCAAAAACACTTTTCTTCCCATTGCCATTTTGCATTTTATATCCTCCATAATGTGACCATTATGTGTTATTTTACTACCCAAATAACAACACTCATCAACCACCTTTATTGCTTCGTTACCTAATGTAATTCCTTCAGCATCGCCTGATTTTCTTAGACTGCACTCAATTACCCTTGTTTTGCTCTTGTTAATGTGTAATTATTTATTGTATAAAATTACCATGATTAAATAATCTCCTGTATCAGATAGCTGAAAACCCAATATTATTCAGGTAATTATTTATTCCAATATTCTGTTACACCTTCTTATCCTCTCTCTCTCTGTCCATTTCTTCCTTCCTCCTCCTCTTACATATCCAATACCTAGAGCTCTCCTATCTACATCTACCTCTACCACTACCTCCTATTCTAACACCCTCAAAAGAACTTCTCCTCCTGCCCCCTCCCCTCTATTGACCCATCAATGCCTCCATCTTTGTCATTACTTCTCCCACACCCAGCCAATCTCCTCCTGTCTTCTCTGTCTATCTCCTCCCAGCCCTGTATATGCCAAATTAAATGATAAGTGATAAAATGGTGTCAAAGTTTGGAGTGAGGTGCTCTTTGCCATGCACTGAACAAAATTTAATGTAAACAATGACCTTCCTTTTAGTTTGAAGGTCAGGTATGCAAAATTTCAAGATCGCAATAAAACTGTACATTGGTGACGCTGTATGCTGAAAGAAAACTCCGCCAGAGGCCATACAAATTATGATGTAGAATGTTCCATTCCTCTTGTGTTGAAGGTTAAGTGTGCAAATTTACCACAATCAAATGAATGGTATGGCAGTACAGATCTAATCCAAAGAAACATACAAAATTCCAACTTTGATTTTTCAACACCACCTACCAGACCCAATAGTGTATCTAAGCTATCTAAACCCCCACTCAAACACTCAGAAGAAATTTGGTTGATTGGTTGATAGGTGGATGGGACCAAACAGCTAGGTCATCAGTCCCATGACCTCTGTATGGAGTACAAGCCAGAGTGTGGTCGGCTAAGACCATGATGACAGTAAAATAAAGGAACTAAAGGGGGGTCAAAATCAAGTAGAACAGGACTAAAATCAATAGAAAGAGCAGGATTCTGCAAGGGATGTCGCTACAAATCGAGAATCCCCGTTAATTAATGCCAGATACAGGAGATCAGTGTATGCTCCCAAATGAAAAGCTTAAAAATGTAAAAAAGGAAACAACGTGAATTAAAACCGAGGTAAAAGGAGAAATGGAAGGGTATGTCTGCCTAGGTGTGTTTCCGTCTGTGTAAATGTATGGGTGTGTGTGTATTTGTTCACCTTCCTTTTCTTCCCCCAAGGAAAGTCTTTCCTCTCCCAGGATTGAAATGGCTCCTTACCCACTTCCTTAAAACCCTCATCATTTCTTTTTCCCTCTCCTTCCCTTCTGTCTGAAGAAGCAACTGGGTTGCGAAAGCTTGCATATGTGTGTGTGTGTGTGTGTGTGTGTGTGTGTGTGTGTGTGTGTGTGTATTCATTTATCTATTTATTTGTGTTGCTGTCACACCTGTGCTCCTTCACCTGGTGAGTAGTCCGTCTATTTTTTATACATAATTTTTCCTGCTATGAATTTTTTGTCTTAATATTCATATCATAGATTGTAAAGTCAGCTATAATAAATGCAGTTTAAAACCAGTATGCCTATTTAGATGGAATTTGGAAAAAGTTGTTAAATTTCCATCTGTTGCGCGGCTGTGCGACAAGCACAGGGCCTACAAGAACTAGTTTATTAAATATTGGTCATGTGGACACCTCGCAATATCCAGCTGCCGGATTGAGGCAGAGGACCTCCTATCTGGTGGATGACGGGAAGAGGCAGTGCCAGAGAAGGGAAATACTTCTTTGGCTGGGAGGAGGAAAGGGGACGCTGGGAGGGAGGCAAGGGTGGTGCAAGAGGGGGAGGGGGAAGAATAGGGTGGGAATGGGATGAGGAAGGGGGAGGTGTAAAGGATGTAACCGAGGCGTAAGTAGTACATAGTTGCAAAGGGTGCAGACACTCAAATTTTTGGTGGGCCGTCTGCTATGTAAGGCAGTCAAGGGACTTATACTCTTGAATCTTCTTCTCCTATTTATATACCGGGCACACTGGAAAGCGAGAAGATGGTGATCGTGACAATTAAAGCATACAGGAGGTGGAACACAGGGGTTCCCCTCATGGAGTGGACGTCCACATTCATCACATATTGGAACTGCTGTGCAATGAGAGGACATATGTCTGAACCGCATCGGAAACATCGCAAGGGAGGTGGAACATACGGCTTCACGTCACAACGATCGATCATTAACTTGACCTTCTCTGGGAGAGTATCCACCTTGAAGGTCAAGTTAAAGGTGCCGGTATGCACATGAAGATCCTCGCTGCATACGGCGAACAAAATGAACACCTCGATGTTCGAGGTTGGCCCACAGTTCCTCATCAGTTTGGAAGAGGAGGTCATGATGAAAAATTACTCCCTGAATCATGTTTAGTGACTGATGAGGGGTTATCGACACTGGGACATCGCCAAGATGATCACAGGCACACAAAGCTGCAGACTGGGCAGCAGAGACTTTTTTAATTAGCAGTGATCCAGTGGGCATCTTACTCATCGTTTCAACTTCCCCAAACTTATCCTCAGTATGTTCCACGAAGAACAATGGTTTAGTGGCATTGAATATCCCTCCATCTGTCCTGGTGCAGACCAAGTAACGTGGAAAGGGTTTCACCACAAGCCGACATGCCTGGCCCTCCTCCCAGGGCATAAACAGAGAAGGAAAGGTCCTCTTATCATAGCTAGAAGCATTATTCTTCTTCCTGCCTTCTGAGACAGCCGTATCATGACCATTAGCTAATTTCACACGTTTCACCGTGTGGACCGTCCGCCCTGGTACCACCCTCTCCGATCCGGGGCTCATCACATGGGCGCCACCCAGCCACAGCCAAGGCCACCTGGCACAATGGCCATTGCCGGGAGCCCTGATACCCCACGAGGACGGGTATCGACTCCTTGGCCTGCATGGGGAGGTTGTAGCTCAGGTACCAGCAGTGTGATCCCTGCGTTGTCAGGGGGCTCAGCCATAAGGGTACATAACAGCCCCCCCCCCCCCCATAGTGGACTGGCTACACATGCTGGGGACCTAGCAGGGGAGGGGGCTATGGTAAGGAAGGTAGTGGGAAAGGTAAGGATTGGGATCCATGCGACATGGGCTAGGTCGGGAGTTCTTCCCCAAGTGGCTCACACTAGGAACTGTAAATTTTTGTGGAGGTCAAACCCCAAGGGGGACAGAATGCCAAAAACAGAGGACAACGACTAAGATCAAAATTGCTACAACCATCAGCAGAACCAATGGAATAGCCGTGCCATCTTAAAGGAAACCACCAAGAGAGGGGGGGGGGGGGAAGATGGGAGGGGGGAGGAGGAATTAGGGTGGGAAAGAGGAGAGGAACTAATGGAGGTAATGCAGCCCAGGAATGTAAGAAGAAAGACTGCAATGGCTCGTGGACCCGTGTGCGCCACACACGTACTCAAAAAAGAGCTGTGGGCCCCTTGGGGAGACTTAGAAGAAATTTCATCAAAATTGCTCCAGCAATTTAGGAGTTCAGTGGCACACACATACACTACAATTAGATATATTAAGATACAAGCAGCATTGTCAGTATGTCTATATATCATCATTCACCAGTAATTTCAATATTAATGCAACAATAATTTCATTGTGGTTACTCAAGAACCAAGATCAGATGTAAACATGAAACATTCATATTGCTTTCCGTTACATTAAAACTAAATTTACTTACTCTTTGGTGGAATGAGTGGTTTCCCTCTGGTTGCACACCATCCAACAGGATGCACAGTGTTACAACACAAATTTAGCCAGAAATCCTTGCTTCCATTTTGCCCAAAGCCTTCATACCGCAACAATGCTTTGTAACCTAGAAAAGAGAGTGCATGTACTCTTCACAGTCGTTAAAAAAGTTAATAATTATTTATACACACCTATATGTTGTGTTTACACTATTTACATTAAAATTATATGAAAATAATATTGAAAATGCGAGCATAAAGTCTTGCCTCGTGTAACCTACACTGAGGAGACACAGTAGTCTAAGAGTTAGTGACGGTCATTATATCACGACTGTGTGAAAGGTCAGTGTACTGACAGTGCTGTCATTTTACCCTAGTGATTCTGAGGAACAGGTTGCTGATGTGATGAGAGCCACATGTCGGGAATCAACAGGATCTGATCCTTATTGAATAAAAAGTATGTAGACATCACGAAATGTTTGAACAATTAATTCTTAGAACATACTGACGGTGTTGCCATGGGTAGTCCCTCGTCGTCTTTGGTAGTCAATACATTCATGGAGGACTTTGAGTAAAAGGTGCTGTAATCTGCCAGATTCAATCCACAGTATTTTGGAGGTATGTTGATGACACACTTGTTGTGTGCCCTCACAGTGAAGACGAGTTACAGGAAATTTTAAACCACCTGAATTACATCCATTTGGATGTAATGGTATGACACAAAGACGATGGCAATTAGCACATTCAGTGTATAGGAAACAGGCACATACTGATTTATATCTACATGCAAATACAGGGTATCCAGCGATTCTTAACAAAAAAAATTCCCGAGTTTTCCAGGTTAATTTTTGTATTTTTCTAGGGTCATATTCTGCTTAGTCGCTTACCACATTTGATTCATTTTGTGACAGAATCCACAAATTTTGTTGATATAAACATAACTGGGTGACGATAATTCTGTTAGTGAGGTACCTGAAATACTGCAGTAATATTTCACTTGCCTTAATTGCAGAATTATCTTCATCAAGTTATGTTTAAGCCTTATTATATCAACATTAGTTAAAGTATTGGTGAAACACTATTGAAGTAAGTCATTCATACGAACATACCAGAACGTGACATCAATACTACATGTCAAAAGTAGTACAAATAAAACACTACAGGAAAATTGGAATGGGGATAGGTTGAAAATGAGGTGAAGCAGTATTAGAAACACATTTCCATTAGCAATAATCAGTTGTTGAGAGCATACTCACTGGCATAAGGATACCATTACCTGCTTCAGTAAAACAATTGCACCTTTTAGAACTAGAACTAATAAGGAATTTAAATTTTAATTTGACCAAAAGACTTATGGAAACAACAGTAACAGAACAGTATTTGGAACTGCTGCCAATAGTAGTGAAATCAATTACAATATTCTGTCAAGTTACTTACTGCAAATAACCACCTTGTCAATAAAAACAAGGAAGTAACAATGCATTTCCTGCTTAGCTGTAATCTACATATAAATGTTAACCCATTTACATCTCCACTGGCCCTTACATAACAAAACACAAATTTTTTGGCTACTGTATTGTTGTGAGTAACCACCTGTTATGGAAAGCATGTGCAGAACATATTTGTAAGAAATTCAGCATAAACATGCATTTTGTTAAACATGTCTCAATCTCCTCAGACTATAAAATCTTAAGGCAAATATATTTCACATTGATACTTCTGCATATTCAGTAAAGTACAGTATTGAGAGTGGCTGTGGAACACCAACAGTCTATACAGACAGACCATTTACACAACAAAAATCAATAAGAGGGATAACTAAGGTGAACAGACAACCATTTGATTTTAATATGACTACTTTAAATACATTACAAAATAAACCAATGTATGTATATACAGATAAATATTGTAATTCAACAGGTGCTTTCAAATTGTAAGTCTCCTTGGAGAACCATTATTGTATATAGCTGTAAGTTTGTGTTTGTTTTTCCTCTCTTTTTTCGTTACAAATAAAAGGTAATTTTGGGAAAGTCCAAGCTGTCTGTCCATAGTATTGGAATGCGGGAGGGAATTCCGGAAACGGCAGGCTCTCTCACTTCACAAAGAGCTAAGGGTGAACTATTAGCTTTAATCAAGTTGCGATTGCAATCACGCATAGACCCTATTCACACGGGATACGCAAATTGCGTCTCCAGCTAGCTGACGACTAGGAGACTAGAAAAGTGTACAACTCGAGTAGTCGATCACATTCACACAGGCACAACTCGAGACTCCCATACTGCCAAGTCATTTGAGGTGTGAAAGAAAATTGAATCAGTTTCATTGCCTGAGCGAGATGTAAGCGCACTATTTGTTTACTCTGCTGCCTATAGTACAATATTTGGTAACTCTAGCAGTGATGGCGGTATTATAATAGTTTTATTATAACCACCATTATATGCAGGAAGACCTCAAATTTGTGCCTGTCAATTTTTAATAGCTAGTTCAATATTTATAATGCCGGTATTTAAAACGAAAAATGTGAGGCACATGTAGTATATAACTGACAAGGGGAGGCCGCCAATTGTGAAATTCAGATTCGATTCATGCTGCGCATAATAAAAGCTCATGGCCAGTGGCGTAATTTGGCAATGCACGAAGATGCACTTCTCAGCTGTGGTCAAGAAAATTGACAGTTAAAAAAAAAACCGTTGCGGTGAAATACTCTCTACTATTAATAATTTTCTACAGCGGCGTGGCGCAGCGGTAAGAACTCAGGTTCGTAATCCAAAGGTCACCGGATCCAATCTCACGGCATGCAATTTTATTATTATTATTATTATTATTATTATTATTTGTCGAAGGCTGTCCTGGTAACCCGACACGACATGAACAAGGTGACGCATTCCTATACAGCGTAATATTCAATCGCAATGTTTGGACAGGTCTTTCCTATTGTTTTCGCATGCATCGAAGAGTTCACAGGTACGTTTGGACCCAGAGTACAGAATACAGTCGACGAGTATGCCAAGAAGTATACAGACATTGTTATTACATCCTCCAAATCCGGTTAACTAACAGCGGTGTTGTTCATGGATTTCTTGCGTAATGCTTTGAAACCATACGTACAAAAGAAAGAATTTCTCCTTCTGATCGACTATTGGGGTGGGCAAACAGACCCTGAGTTATATGATGAGATGTTCCAGGACGATAAGAAGTTACCAACGTGAACTATAAAAGTCATTCCTCCAAAGTGCACTCCTCTCGTCCAACCATGTGACGTATTTTTACCGGCAAGTAAAACATTTGATCAAGCGCCTCAAAATTGTGCTGTTTTAATCGAGCGAAACCATGACAACTCCAGAGAGGATTGTATAAAAATCCAATCCATTATCCACCACCAATTGCCTTCTCCCATTTTTGCCGATATGATACGATACGCGTGATATGCATCAAACCTGACGAACAAATGTCAATCAGGTGTGTTTGCCAACAGATAATTTAAAAAACAATTGTTCTTGTAAAAACGCATCATTTATCAGATGTGCTCAATGTCGTACTGTTTTCTGCTTTCCATTTTTCTATAACTATCACTCTGGTTAATGCGATACTCCAGCTACTTCTGCTCACTAATTGTTAATTATGTGCGATTGTAGACCGAACCTTTTAATAAATTGTATCCACTCGAATATTATTTGTGATATTGTGTTTCATTTCAAGTATTATTTGTCCATAACAAATGACACACACACACAAATTTCAATTACAAAAAACGAATAATAATAAAAAGTTGTATGCCACGAGATTCAATCCAGCGACCTTCGGATTACAAACTCGAGCGCTTCCCGCTGTGCCAAGCCGCTGTAGAAAATTATTCATCGTAGAAAGTATTTTTATTGTCGATTTTCTCAACAACGGCTGAGAAGTGCATCTTGGTGCTTTGCCACATTACAGCTCTGGCCATGAGGTTTTATTATGCCCAGTGTGAATCGAATCTAAATTTCACAATTGGCGGCCTCCCCTTGTGAGATACTAACAGTTCACCTGAGTCACTTATAATTTTGTTGCACTACATATGCTATGAACTGTTGGACGATTTTGCTAAGCAACTTCTACTTCCTACAATTATCTATTCCATGTACCCCACGTTTTTCATTTTCAATTGTACAAGTAATAACGTAGCTATTTAAAATTCACAATCACAAATTTTTAGATTATGGGGTGAGTAATTTGTATGCACTTAGGAGAAATTGTTTTATACTTTCTACTTGGTTTTAAAAACTGGTTTGATTCTTTTTTTCTTTTTTAAATATTTAAAGAAGTATTTTATGTGTTTTGGTATAGTGCATGTAAAATTTTTTAATCGATTTCATACATTTTGTTGAGGTTACAGCAGACATCACTTTCATGTTAATTTTGGTTTCCTTCTGTGAGTTATTCAATGTATTGTCTTCTCCTATGTATATCTTGCGAAAAGACCATGAAGGTATAAACTAGAGAGATTTGAGCTCACACGGAATTTACCATCAATTGTTCTTACCACGAAACATTACTGACAGGAATAGGGAAAGAAAGAATTAGGGTGCTTTCACACTGCCGGCCGGCCGAGCAGAGCCAAGATGTGCCGAGCCGGCTGAAGCCTAGTCAGCGCACGCAGATGGCCAGGGTGTTCACACTGCGTGCCGGGCCGAGCCAAAAAATACACTTTTCCAATTTTTACGCTGTAAAAAATTTGATAGTATATGAGACAACCCCACATCATCTTGTTTTTTCCTTACTAGCTATGGTTTGTCTGTGAAAAAATTAAATGTCTACTTTTCATTCCACATGAGTTTTCAGTTTCGTAATGCTTCATTTTGATGAAAGTATGCAGTCCAGAAATTTTTGGACATGTGATAGTAAAACATCTCACCTTTCTAATAAATCATTCACCTTTTCATCATTCATAACAGTTGTTTTCAAATGAAGCTATTTGTCAAGTGCGTATGCATGATTTACAAATCGTGTATTAAAAAAGTTGGATAGCGGGCAGCACATTTTAGACCATACATTACAGTGAGTGAAATGGAGCTAAAAGTATAAAAAAGTTATTGAAATGGTAGTTGAATTGATATCTACCTCCTTTCCAGAGTAATTTCGAGTTATCTGAGCGGCATCATGCCGTGTTCGCAAGCCTTCGATCTCAGCAGATGTTGCGCAAAGCGTGAACCACTGCAGCGCCGAGAAAATGAATTTGCTGGCCACGTGTGTAGCTCCATCGTGATGTGTTAATGATCCATAACTAGCAGACAAGTAAAAACTATTTTTTCTTGGGTAGTGACCCAATTACAATTGACAATGACCTGCTATGGTTTTATATGAGGTCATACTTTATAAGAGACATACAACTGATTTCTTGTCAACATTATACAATTAATGGAATATGTATATTGTGTTTGGAACTAAAGGAGATGGATAAATCAATTTTAATTGCGACTTTGGTGTTGATGGTCTGAAATAAAATTTTCTGGCATACTTATTGGCTTTCTAGTTGGAAATGATAAAATGAACAAGCCCAAAACTATACTGAAATTTATAGGTACATCTATAGTTCCCCCCCCCCCCCCTCCCGCTTTTGTAGCTCACGGAAAATGTTGTACCACAAAGTAAAAATAATTGTATACAGCTTGTCCCACATAAAAGCAATATCTCTCACGCATGAGATTAAAGTAAGAACAAAGTAAGTAAAAGTGGAATAGATAAAAGTAACATTAAAAACATGTAGTTACCTCCTTATAAGGGATTTTACAAGTGGTGACATACATGCAGTTTACCGATTTTATATCGGACACGCTGCGCTCCACTTTCAAAGAACACTACACAGAATTTTATTATTCATTTATATTGTTAAGAAGCTGTCTGAGGGGAACTGCATATCTACGAACATTTTGCTGAATCATCTGTTCACAATTTTCTTTGTCTCAATGCTACAGGTCAGGTCAGTAAAGGATGAGAAGCATGTGCCTCTGTTTCTTTTTGTGTTTTGCTTCTTGATGGGCTTGTCCCCAGCAACAGGCACTGTCAGCTGAAGATTGAAGAAAACACGGTGGTGACCAAAACTTGTTATACCTAGAGCCAGCAAACAGTTAAATTGATTTGTTATTTCTATTGTTCTCACACTGTAGCGATTCATCGGATTTTAAGCACATAAGAAACAGGTGGTAATGGAGTCTTCCCATGAATTTCGACTGACATTTAGAGAATTTTTCCTTATGAGAACAACTAAAAGAAACATTCCTAAATTCTGTATTCATTTTACAAAATTAGTGGTAAATCAAGAAAATACAAACAGAACATATTTTCATAAGTGTTACTAAAAACAATAAGCTATCATGCAGAGAGACTTGTACTGAAAACACGCTGGAGACGTAAGATACTTCTTCTGCAGAAGGAATACCATAGCCCAATCGGCTCGCGCTGGCACTGGCTCGCGCCGGAAATATTAAACATTCGGAATGTTATCGGCTCAGCCTGAGCCGGCAGAATCGGAGTCGCCTCGGCCCAGCTGGCAGTGGTACAGAAAGTGAACTCCGCTACACATCTCATAGAAAATATTTATCATGTTCTGAGCTACTGAATGTTTTAAGTCTATAACTCATAGGGAAACTAGCAAACATTTTCTACCTCGAATTTCAAACTAAGCATGTTGTGATTTCAACCAAGAGACTGGGAGACTCTGCGACCAGCATGTCGGATTGCGTAGTAGACGCCGCTACTCAAGTATCCTCGTATGAATGGTCCCATTTAACTAAACATGCAGCGTTTCTGGTCGCACAGTATCTCAGTCGCTCGAAGACTTGAGTATCCCCGTGTGAATAGGGCCTTAGGCATTCGAGTTTCGGTCGCCGCCGTTTCAAACTAAATATGAGTGCCAGTGAGGCGTTCCAGTTGCAGTGCGGAACGAGTTGCAACCATTTGTGACAGGATTTTCTGCAGATATCTGTCGTTTACAGGGTTCGTATCACAAAATCCAACAACTGTGGGTCACATACTACACTTGTCACTAAGTGATGTGTGCACATTAACATTCCCTATTTTAGAGGGAAGTCGGTATATCTAGCAAACTAGATGCATTATATTTACATCGACAAAATTAACATGGATACAGATACACCACCGCTATTTCAGTGAAGTCTTGGTATGCATAAATATGTACCTGTGTTCTTTTAATACCTACTTGCGAAGAAACATCAAAGTGCTAAATGTTTTGCTTCAAATTACAGTACTACTGATTGACCTAATATAAAAAGCTTGCCCTGTGTGAAGACCACATTTTGAAAGCAACAATGAGGTATGGTACTGACCACTGTTTCTTTTTAAATACGTGTAGCTTTCATATAGCCTCTAGTGCATAATCAACTTGTCAATACACCTAATACCTCAGCACACTAGATACCTTGCACTCTCTTGCTAGAACCTTAATGAGTTATAATTCTTTATCTTTCTTGGAAAGATACAATTTACAGCATTGGTTACGTTTTGGGAAGATCAACATTTTAGTTGATCAACATTGACAATAAATAGATAATTAGTAGCAATGAACGGCGAAATTTCTGACAAAATAATTGCTACAATTTAATTTAATTTGTCCCATTCAAATGTTCAAATGTTTGTATAGTCTATGGGACTTAACTACGGGGTCATCAGTCCCTAAACTTACAAACTACTTATGAACTACTTACGAACTAGGACGGCACAAATATCCATGCCCGAGGGGGGATTCGAATCCCCGACCGTAGTGGCCGTGCAGACTGTGACTGAAGCGCCTCAGTCCCCGCAGCCACCACGGCCGGCTTGTCCCATTCTTTTAATCAAAAAATGTAAAGTAAAGCAGGACAATCATTGGGAAACTAGAGTTTGGTTTTTTTGTTAAGAGCTTTGTTTAACAATTTGACATAATTTCATTAAATATAATTGATACTTTTCTACAGCTACCACTTGATTAATGAAACACCGAAAGAGTTATGCATGTTGTTGGGCTTAACATGAAAACGTTTTGAGAACTTTTCGAGACGAAGCTCCAGCATTTACATACATAATGTAGGCTATTTCTGGGATTTAACTGCCTCTCTCGCACTGTAATTGGCTTAAGATTGTAGTATGGCATGTCCCATTAAACACTCACACATCACCACCACTGTTTTTCATAATATGGATGTTTCTATGTTGGTCTACCTTATAACCTCTAAAATATGACACAGCACAGATCAAAATACGCAGAATATCACATATGTGAATGTCACATAAATATTTGTACTTAACCATCCAGTAAAACCACAAAAGGCATAGTGCTAAGTGTTGGAGTGTTTCATTATTTAAGTCGTAAACTTTACTTGCCTTTATTCATAGAACCCTTTACGACTAGTACTGTGGCACTCACCGAAGGGTTATCGTATAATAAGGCCCAATACCAGATATTTGTGTAAAGGGAAAAGTACTTTTGACAAGCTGGACTGTAGATGTAATCACTGCTTGTCCATTTGCAATAATTTAAGTTGTCCTCTTAGGTTCCTGCCTAATGACATCCTTTATATTCGCAAAAGAAAAAAAAAGAAATAGTACTTTTGTCAGTTGGAATAGACATGGTGTATCTTGTCAAAAGTACTTTGCCGTTTTCTATGAATATGCGATATTAGGCTGTATTACATGATACACTTGAGGCGAGAGCCGCAGTACCACTTGAAAATGGTTCTTCCAAAAAAGACTCATGTAAACATTTCATCAACGCAGGTTGGAGATAAACAAGTCAACTAGCACTACATGTGGCCTAAACATGAAGTGTGAGAAATAGGTGTTCGAGTTGGAATTTGCAGTTGCAACTGGCAAAGGCCACACATGTGCAGCAGCACGTTGGCTGCTGTGTGGCTGGCAGCGTCCACAGTAGGTGGCTCTGTCACGCCTCTGACCTCATCACGGCAGACAATGTGTTAAAGATAGTAAGAAACTGGCAATTGGTACATTTCTAGCAACTCAAACCTATTTTTGAGGAAATGCATCGAACCAAGTGGAAGGCAAACAAATGTTTCTGCTGAAAAGCATATAGAGTACCACGACCTTTCCATGGTTTTTGGAAAAAATACAAAAATTCCCAGAGTTTTCCAGAACAAAAAAAAAGCAAAAAAAAAAAAAAAAACTGAGTTTTCCCAGTTCTCCAGGACGCTGCACACCCTGAAATAGCTGACATCATTGTTCCCAGATGATGAGAGTCCTCAAACACTGGTCCACTGAGCACACGTCATTGCTGAAGAGAGCTTCTACACCTGAAGAGTGTTTTTAAAGCAAACAGGTATTCTCCACAGCAAATACATTATCTCTGCCCTACATATGGATGCCAAATACAAATTTGTGTCCCAGTCTTCCACTATGTAAGTCCAGTGTATTAATTTTCATTTCCATTTCCAGCAATCTAGGAATTCCAGGGAGGGGAGAAGCATGTAGATAATACAATAACTTACAAAACAGTTATCTCAAAAAAAAAAAAAAAAAAAAAAAAAAAAAAAAAAAAAAAAAAAAAAAAAAATAGTAGTATTGTACAATTAGAGAAAATGAATCACCTGAAGGAAAAAACAATAAAGCACCAATTAGATAGTCTAGGTAGTGCACAACATTTAATTACACATGAGCGGAAGTGACGCATACATTCTACAATGTCAGCACACACAAACAAAACTGTTTTGAACAAAATAGCTAATATAATTTAAGTTCTACTGAATAGCCAGGGAGTAAGAAAAGCTAATTCTAGTTGAAAAGGTAAATTGAAGATGCCTTTGGTGTGAAAGCTTCTACAATAAACTTAAGATCAAAAGAGTGTAGCCACACTGAGCACAATAGTGGCTTTACTGCTTCACTTGAGCCTGTTAGCTGTTTTCGATTTGGACAGTTGTTGGGAAACTGAGAAAACTTATGAGAAGAAAAAAATTAGTCACAGCACAGTGCAGACTATCTTTATCAGAAGTAATTCTGAAAATCAATACATTCTAAAAGCATGTTGTGATGGACGAGTCAAAGACTTATCACTGTTTCTGAGAAGAGAAGCATGCAGAAATAGGGGTTCGAGTTGGAATTTGCAGTTGCTCAAGGTGTTATTCTCAGATTGAGAAAGAGGCACTTGCCCCAGAGTATGCCTTTAAAAAAATCACTTTTTCTTGTATGGTTCCAAATTTCATCTCATTACCGACCATAAGCCTCTTGTCTCCCTTCAGCATTGCTTCCGGATAAAGCTGCACACAGGTTGCAACAGTGGACCTTACACTTGCCTCGATTTCACTATGAGATCCATTACCGGCCCAGCGTGCAAATGCTGATGCCTTATCTATAGGTCCTGACCCCGTTTTCAACTGCGATGAGTTACTCTGTTTCCACGTGGATGAGAACGAACGTCATGTGGTTGATGGTTTTCCAATTACGGAGGACCATGTTGCTTCTGCCACAGCCGAAGATCCACTTCTCTGTAAAGTGTTTAGATTCATTCAACGAGGGTGGCCTGACAGACCTTCTGGCAAGGCATCTGACCCACTCTGTAACTATTACGCCACACAGCTGTGACTGTCTGTTCGTGACGGTGTGGTTCTCCTCTCTACAGATGGAGTGTTTCCAAAGGTGCCGGTTCCTGCTTCTCTGCATCAACTTGTTCTTCAGTTGTTACACCAGGGACATTGGACCGTTTCCCGCACTAAAAATCTGGTTCGCAGACATGTTTACTGGCTAGGAATTGATGCAGACATTTTACACATGTGTGTGTACCAAATGTGCTCTACAGTCAGCAGACCCCCGAGCTGACCCTCCCACATGGCCTGCCCCAGTGCGCCCGTGGGAACGGGTCCACGCTGATTTTGCCGGCCCTTTTCTTGGTGCCTACTGGTTTCTTGCCATTGATGCTTATTCCAGTTTTCCTTTTGTGGTTTGTTGTGCGTCCCCTTCCAATGCAGCAATCACAAATATATTGGCAAAGATTTTCGCCCTTAAAGATCTACCCTCTACACTTGTCATAGACAATGGTCCTCAGTTTGCCTCACAAGCTTTTGCAGATTTCTGTTCTGGTCTCAGTGTCCGTCATGTCACAGCGCTGCCCCTCCATCCACAGTCGAATGGGGAGTTCGAACGTCTTGTACAAACATTCAAATGTCAGATGAAGAAATTCCTCACTGAGTTTTCAACAGAAGATGCTTTACTTCACTTTCTAAGTTCTTATCGATTTACGCCCATGGGTGATCACAACAAAATCCTCAGCCGCACACACTGTTACAGCTTCTTCGCTCCCGACAGTCTCGGGCTGTTTCTCAACCTCCTGACAAGTTCCAGGTGGGTGCTCCTGTCTGGGTACGGTGGTATGGCTCTCATGACAAGTGGATCAAAGGAACCATCAAAAAGTTTAGAGGCCATTGCTTGTGTGACATCCGTACTGATGAAGGAATGGTTGTTTGCCATTTTGACCAGATACGTCCATGGACAGTGGACCTGCCATTGTCAACGATGTCTCCACACAGGACTATTCATATTCCTCCATAAACGTTGTAAGTTTACTGATGTCAGTGATATATTTTTTGTAGAAATGTTCCATATCCAAATGTGGTGATTACTTTGTTATGTTGTAATACGTACTGTAATAATACAGTGCACAGATTGACAGTACCACTAACATGATTTCTGATCGGTAACTGTCGGCAAACTTATTTCTCTCTTTGTGTTAAGTTATGAAGATATTACCTATGGTAATAAATATTGGTATGATTGTTTTCAAATTTCGATGGATTTCTATGCTGAAATGTTTCTAGCATTTTGAAAACGTATGAGATTATTTTCCGTGATCAAACGTCGATCTGGTAGTTTTGTAAATTCAACATATTGCGCATGTGCAGCTTTCGCTGGGGGAACTGCATTAACGACGTCTTTAAACAGCATCACAGCTAAGCAGTTTTTGTCATATTCTTTGACTGCGCTGTTATTGTTTCCGTTACTGTTTCGCTGTGACTTTATATTGGATTTCTTTCTGGCCTATAATCATTGCATCTGGATTTAAACAATCACTTACTCTTTTGGATTCTCATGTTTTCATTTTCTGGGCATTGCGTGAGTGTTCTATTTTCTGAAGAAGGCCATGGCCGATAGCTGAAAGTGTTGTATGTGTGTGTCTTTTGTATGTGCCTGTCGCAGCTCGTCGCCATGTCGTTACGGTGAGTTGTGAACTGTCCTTACTATATTATACATACTCCTGGGATTGGAAATGACTCCTTTTCCACTTCCTTAAAACCCGTGTTCTTCCGTTTCTCCCCTCCTTCCTTCATCTTTTCCTGAAGAAACAACCATATAGAAGGAAACTTTCCTGGTGCCATAAATATGTATAAAAAACAGAAATCGTATAACTTACCCAAAGGACAGGCTCATAGATAGACACAAAAAATAAATAAATAAATAAAAAACAAAAAAATACACACAAACAAAAGATACAAGCTTTCGCAACTTACGGTCGCTTCTTCAGGAAAAGATGAAGGAAGAACGGGAGAAAGGGAAGGATACGGGTTTTAAGGGAGTGGAAAAGGAGTAATTCCAATCTCAGGAGTGGTAGGACTTACCTTAAGGGGGAAAAAAAGGAAAGGTAAACAAGTGCACACACACACACACCCATACACATACACACGCAAACAAAACAAGGTAAACATTTGTAGAAAGCAAAGAGAATGGACAGAGATAACAGTTGAGGCAGAGGCTCTGTCCAGAGAACCGAGGCAAATAAGTTACGGAATGATGGGCGGGAATATGAATTTAGCAGAGGTTGAGACCAGGTGCGCAACGGAAAGAGAGAATATGCTGAAGGGCAAGTTCCCATCTCCGGAGTTCTCAAAGGTTGGTGTCGATGGGAAGTATCAGATAACCCGGACGGTGTGACACTGTGACAAGATATAATGACTGTGCACCCAGACATGTTTAGCAACAGGGTGATCCTCATTACCAACAAACACTGTCTGCCTGTGACCGTTCATGCGAATGGACAGTTTGTTGCTGGTCATTCCCACATAGAACGCTTCACAGTGCAGGCATGTCAGTTGGTAAATCACGTGGGTGCTATCGCAAGTGGCTCTGCCCTTGATCGTGTACACTTTCTGGATTACGGGACTGGAGTAAGTGGTGGTGGAAGGGTGCACAGGGCAGGTTTTACAACTGGGGCGTTTACATCGGTAGGAGCCACAGAATAGGGAAGGTGGTTTTGGGATTTCACAGGGATGGACTAGGAGGTTACAAAGGTTAGGTGGGCAGCAGAAAGACACTCTTGGTGGACTAAGAAGGATGTCATGAAGGATGGATCTCACTTCGGGGCAGGATTTAAGGAAGTCGTATCCTTGCTGGAGAGCCACATTCAGGGTCTGATCCAGTCCTGGAAAGTATCCGGTTACAAGAGGGGCACTTCTGAGGTTCGTCTCCACCTCCCGTGGAAGGTTTCGGGTTTGAGGAGGGGGGGGGGGGATGAGGAAGTGGCTCTGGCAATTTGCTTCTCTACCATATCAGGAGGATAGCTGCAGGATGTGAAAGCTGTTATTAGGGTATTGGTGTACTGGTTCTGGGATTCAGAACTGGAGCAGACTCTTTTGCCACAGAGACCTAAGCTGTAGGTTGTAACTATTGATGCTACTTCCTTACACATAAACGTCCCACACGCACAGGGCCTGGCTGCGATGGAGTACTTCCTTTCAAGCCGACCACTTGCAATCCTACCTGAAACCTCTTTCCTTAACCTACAACTTCTTCACCTTTGAGGGCCATACATACCAAAAACTGAAGGGAATAGCCATGGGTACCAGGATGGCCAACTCATGCGCAAACTTATTTATGGGACGCTTAGAGGAAGCCTTCTTGCACACCCAATGCTGTCAACCCAAAGTTTGGTACAGATTCATTGATGACATCTTAATGATTTGGACTCACACTGAATAAGAACTCCAGAATTTCCTCTTCAACCTCAACTCCTCTGGTCCCATCAAATTCACCTGGTCCTATCCCAAATACTATGCCACTTTCCTTGATGTCGACTTCCATCTGTCCAAGGGCCAACTTCACATCCACCAATACACAACAGTACCTCCATTATGACAGCTCCCATCTATTCCACATCAAACGTTCCTTTCTCTACAGCTTAGGTCTTCATGGCAAACGAGTCTGCTCCAGTGCCAAATACCTGAACCAGTACACCAATAACCGAATAACTGCTTTCACATCCTGCACATATCCTCGTGATCTGTTAGAGATGCAAACTGCCAGAGCCACTTCCTCATCCCCCGAAAGCCAGAACCTTCCACAGAAGGAGCCCAGAAGTGCCTCTCTTGTCACCAGATATCCCGGGTCCAGGATCGGACTCTGAATGTGGCTCTCCAGCAAGGATACGACTTCCTTAAATCCTGCCTACTCCACCGAGTGTCTCTTTACACCGCCCACCTAACCTTCGTAACCTCCTAGTCCATCCCTCTGGCTCCTACCAATGTAATTTCCCCTGTTGTAAAACCTGCACTATGCACCCTTCCACCACCACTTACTTCAGTCCCGTAATCCAGAAGGTGTACACAATCAAGGGCAGAGCCACTTGCAATAGCACCCATGTGGTTTACCAACTGACGTGTCTGCACTGTGAAGCGTTCTATGTGGGAATGACCAGCAGCCAACTGTCCATTCGCATGAACAGTCACAGGCAGACAGTGTTTGTTGGTAATGAAGATCACCCTGTGGCTAAACATGCCTTGGTGCACGGCCAGCACATCTTGTCACGGTGCTACACCGTCTGGGTTATCTGGTTACTTCCTACCGACACTAATCTTTCAGAACTCCGGAGATGGGAACTTGCCCTTCAGCGTATTCTCTCTTTCTGTTGCCCACCTGGTCCACTCCCGGGATTGGAATGACCCTTCATCCACTCCCTTAAAAACAGCATCGTTTCTGTTTCCTCCTCCTTTCTTCCTCTTTTCCTGACGAAGCGACCAACGGTTACGAAAGTTGATTGTTTTTTTGTGTGTGTTGTTATGACATGACAGTGCCCCCAGGCTGATGCCGCACACTTGTATTTTATAGAGCCACACACATCGGCACATTTAAAACGCGCGCGCGAATGCGCGCGGGAAATACAAGCTTCGGGAAGTTTGTGACGTAGGGGTTTTTCCGCGGGGCTGGAAAAACGGAAGCCGAGTCGCGTGGGGGAGGGTGGAGTCGGGCGGACTGCCGAGGGCGGCGGAGCGTAGTTTGCTCGTCGCGGCATTTTTCTGTAAAAACGTGGGATAGCTTTTCGCGGCTGAAGTACCGTATTTTCGTATGCCTTTTGAGTTAAATGATTGCGGTGTGTGGGTCAAAGTGCGAAGTTGCGTGGGGGCTCGAGTCACAAAAAACATCTTTATAAATTTAAACACGTGCATAGAAAAATTAAACGTATTTAAAACAACATCTTTGTGATGAACATTATTTTTTCGCAACTCGCACTGTACGCCCATAAGTCTGTATAATTGGTATGTACTTTTGTTTATCAATTGAAAAAATGTATTAAGGCGCACGTGGACGGAACAGCACCAAAGCGGGAATCATTTAATATCATCCCCTAAACGACCACAAAACATTTTTCCACCAGAAAGAGGGAAAAGCATGTTCCGCCCCGTCGCATTGTTATTTGTGTTTTTGTGTCTATCGGTAAGCCTGTGCTTTGGGTAAGTCAAACGACCTTTATTTTTATAGATATTTTTCTTACCAGGATAGTCTCATTATAGAGGAAACAATTCCTAACAGGAAAAATATGTGTAAAAACATAGATGAAGTCTACTTACCAGGCAAAGCAGCACAGGCAGTGATAGTAACAAATAAACACGCGTGCGCGCGCGCGCGCACACACACACACACACACACACACACACACACACACACACACACACACACACACATGCTAGCTTTCGCAGCCTAGCTGCTTCGTCAGGCAGAAGGGAAGGAGAGGGAAAAGGAAATGATGAGGGTTTTAAGGGAGTGGGTAAGGAGTCATTCCAATCCCTGAACAGGAAAGACTTACCTTGGGAGGGGGGGGGGGGGGGGAAGGAGAGTAAACAAATACACCACACATATCCAAACACAAACACACCTAGACAGACATTTGTGAAAAGCAAAGAATATATAGTGAAGCTACTGCGAATATCCCTAGATCCTGAAATAAGTATATGCAAAATGATTGTGGCTGGGCTCCAGAAATTATTCTAATTACACAGCTCTGTGCAATGAATACTTTTTGGCTAGTGATAACTTGTGCCAAAAAATGATGGCATATGAAAGCAGTGAATGAAAATAGGCATAGTAAGCTAATTTACTGATGTTTGTCAGCAAAATTTGCAATAACCATAATGGTGTAAGTTGCTGAACTCAGATGTTTTAGTAGACCATCAATGTATTGCTTCAAATTCAACTTTTCATCAATGCACACATTTAAAAACTTTGAATATTCTACCTTAGCTACAGAGTTACATTTGCAAACAATGTTTATTAATGGTGCTGTGCCATTTACTGTATACACCTGTATGTAATAAGCGTCCATTTGCAGAGAACCACTTAATAATTTTTTGAAAGACGTTATGTACAATTTCATCAGTTAATTCTGTTTGTTGGATGTGATTAATATACTTGTACCATCAGCAAATAGAACTATCTTCGCATCCTTGTGAATACAGTGTACTCCCGATAATTCGTAGGCGGATAATTCGCGTTGCAGCTAATTCGCGGCTGTCAACAGTCACGTGACTTCAATTTCCTGTTTTCGCCACAACGCAGCGCTGGCATTGCATCATGTGACACTGCTGATTTTCTGTTGGCTTTTGGCGTCCATGATACATTAACATACAAATTTGGATACTTTCTCGTGCACGTAGATAACTTGAAATTTTAAAATTTTATTGAGGTTACAAATAACCCATAATATTAAGTACCAGTAATGGAGGAAAAAATATTTTTTACTAACAACGTTTTGTATTTCGAAATGTTACGACGTCTGATACTGAACCTAGCTACTCGGATTTATGAGTTGGTAGCACTGGATGGACGTATACTTACACTGTACTGTATTTTATATTGTTGTGAGAAGTTTTACAATACTAAATTTTTCTTCTGATCGTGCCAGTGAATAATACAGTATGAGTGGTCGTAATATAAAATATAAGAGGTTGACTGTTAGTGAAAAACTAAAAATTATACAGTAGAACCTCATTTTTACGCTTTTCAAGGGTCTTCAGTAAAATGGTGTAAAATACAGGAAAACGTAAAATGCATGAAGTAGTGTTTTAAATGGTAAAATGTGCTTACTGGATCAGCCTCGCATTTTGGAAGTTTGTGATATATGTACATAATAGGCATCTAAATACTCACAAGGATGTTTATTATACAATAAAGATTATCCAAATATTTACTATTTTAAGCACAGGGCAGAACTGGTAATTTTATGGCAAGTAGAAATTTTTGACGTAATTTCATTCATTATAATTGAGGACGCCACTGCTGGGCTATGTAAAACATCTTCAACATTACTTGAACCGCTTCGATAGATATCGTTTAGATGCTGCTGCTGGGGTATGTAACACATCTTCAAAATTATCTGAACCACTTTGATGGATATCGTTTGGACGCCGCTGCCAGGTCAGAATTACTGCCTTGTACTGGCAATAATTATTTACGTAGCAAAATTCCTAAAATTCCGTTCTTTTTGTATTTTCACTCAATAATATTAGATAATTTATTCATGTTCTCGAGTGCAAACATATGCATAAGTATTTTTGTGACGTTTGCATAGGATTGGCATCTTACACTATTACCACTTTTTTGAGGTTGTGGGTATTATGATACCAAACTTTGACAGATAACGTCCTTTATGAATCAGAAATGTGTATCACAAAAACAATGCAACTCTCTATTCTCACATCAACAAAGCAACTGGTTCTAATTGTTTGAGTACACGCCACCAACTGTGGCAAAGCAGCTGGCGGAAAGAGGAACTACATCGTCACAAATTGGTGCGTCGTAAGTCAACTAGGTACGTACTGCCAACAATGATACGCAAAATATACGTTTGATGAAATGAAAAGTGTCAAGAAACTTGACTGCAAATAATTTTTATGTGCTATACTTTAAGGGGAAAGCCACACTAGCATCAATTTATGTAGATTTAGTCATTTTTTTCTTCACGAACATGCTTTCGAAAAGTGTAAAATGCAGTAAAAATGTAAATATGATAACGCAAAAATGAGGGCAAATAAACATTGTGAACACAGGAAATTTGACGGGACCGACAAAAAATGGTGTAAATGGCAGGAAAATGTAACAACCGGGAACGTAAAAACGAGGTTTTACTGTAAATATTTCTGCCCAGTTACAAATGTTGTTAGTGATTCCTACAAGCACGAAATACACAGACTTCTGCCAAGCAGAAAACAATCCTTTATCTGTTTTCAAATATTGTCATGTTAGTTACATTTTACATTATAAAAGTAGCACTTCTGGGTACTTTTGCATGACATACCTTGTTTTAATATGTGTGTTTTAGAAATATATTTAATGCTATGTTCCATTTATCCTCCAAACGTTCTTAGTATGGAAGAGAAAATACGAAATCCGTCGTGTAATACACTGCCTGGATGTACTACAGTACTTCGATAATGTAAAGCTTTACCATCTCCTGTGTATGTGACTTCACAGTAACGAAAACGTTTTGTTATGAAATGTCTTGTTTTACAATAGTAACTACTTTACTGAGCGGAGAACCTGTCAACCATAGAGCAGAACAGCATTATTTATTTATTGTCTGTACGAAACAATAATTAAATTATTCCAAATCTTCCTTTTAAGAGGGCAAATTACTTTTACTGAGCGCACGAGGGCACAGTTCATTCCTGTTCCACACCGAAATGTGTCTCAACTGTCATGTTATGTATTGTCCGATGTATTGCCATCAATGCCTTGTAATGTACTGGAACTCTGTCCTCTGATGGGTTAACAACATCATGTGCCCTCCATTTCCATTTGTTAAAAAAAGAACGTCACAATACATAACTTAACTTTCAGAGTTCGCTTGGCTCTCTCAGCGTATTTCACCAATTTCTTTTTTCTACTTCCATATTACAAAAATATTTTGTCTTGGTGCTACATCGCGTTAAAGATCTCCAAAAAAACGTTACCTGCCAATTGGAGTGCACGAAAGTCACGTAATTTTACAGTGCCATCTACACTTCGATAAATTCGCGGTTTTCAATAATTCGCAGAACCTGAGGCATTAATTATTGCTAATTATCGGGAGTATACTGTATAGAATGGCAAGTCATTAATATATGTCAACAACAGCAAAGGACACAAGACTGAACCCTGTGGGACCCCATTCTTCATAGCCCAGCCACTCCCACCCCTAGTTTGAGGAATCAGCTGCTTTCTGCAGTTCATTTACTTCAGCTTTCTGCAATCTTCCAGTTAAGTATGAAGTATACCATTTGTGCACTGTCCCCATAATACCACAATGCTTATGTTTTTCTATAAGAATTCCATGATTTACAGAATCAAAAGTCTTTGAGAGATCACAAAAAATCCCAATGGGTGATATCTGGTTATTCAGAGCATTTAATATTTAATCAGTGAAAGCTGTTCAACATTTGCTTCACATATTGTCTACTTAAAGACTACATCATATATAAAGTATAAATGGATTTAAAAAGAAACAGCTATCATTACTACTATTAAAGGAAAACTACCATACCTGCTATTTTCAGTACAGTTGCAACCCAAAATGAGTCTGGAAATGATTCTGAGAAGTTATCACAGTCTGTATTCTCAACCTCAACCTTCATTCCAACAGTTATGTTGTCCCAGCATTCATAAATTGGTGCCTGTATAATAAGAAGGGAAGAAACTATGCAGTAGATGTCATTATCTGGAACCTCCCATAAATAACATAATAAAGAGAGGAGCTTCAAACTGTTACTTAAGTTATACTATCTAAAAATGACTACTGTTCACTATACCACATTTACCTGTGCCATCACATGACAAAGCCAAACCTGAAAGATAGATTGCAGAAATACACACATAATTCTTTTTCTTATGTGGAAGGGATATTGTTTGGATTTGGAACGGTTTATCTGAAGCTACTCCACTTCTGTCACTTGGCAGATAGGCAAATTGGAACTGGAAAACAAAAATTACCTAAATATGTCTGATGCATGGTTCAAATCCAATGAGCTATCCATCAACCATGAAAAGACAGTGACTATTACTTTCAGTTTATCCAACAGAGGAGTTGGGTGCTCAGATGTTAAGCTACTTGGCAAATATCTTGACTCCAGATTAACTTGGGAAAAAATACAGACCAAGTATGTAGAAAGCTCTCACATGCTACGTTTTTACTGACTAAGCTACAGACATGCGTAACAACACCTTTATTACTAAACAGTTACTATGCTTTCTTTCACTGCCATCTGCAATATGGCATCCTTCTATGGGGTAATTCTGTAGGGGCCAAAAAAATTTTCATCTGGCAAAAAAAAGTTATCAGATCTATTTCTGGAGTAACAAACTCTAAAACTTCCTGCAGACCACTTTTTAAAGAATTAAAAATATTGACAGTCCCATCACTCTTTATATATCATTGCCTCCTAAACATTAGAGAAAACCTAAATAATTACACCTTACAGGAAGCTATACACCAATATAAAACTAGGCAGATGAAACAGAGAGATATGCCCACAGCTAGATTAAAGAAAACACAGACTAGCTATGAATATCTGGGCATAAAATTATTTAATACTTTACCTGTACAGGCACATAATGTCTCACTTAATACCTTTAAATTAAAGACTGAAAGAAAAGGCATTCTACAACATTTCTGAATTTCAAAACAGTTCAAAGGATGATTTGATGTACTAAATAACCCACAAACTATTTTGTATTTACCATAGTATGTCAACAAACAATTTGGTAATTTAGGATACTATTTTTATGTGCTGTAAAACTAGTAAATCTACTTGTAATCTTAAAGCATATGTGATAAATGTAAATGGCAGTATTATGTTCTATACATTACTTATATCAATGGGTAATATATCTATGTAAAAATCTGTGTAATAATGTCTTATATATTACATATGTATATATGAACATGCCTTATGCAGCCTAAAGCTGTCACACGGGCAAATAAATAAATAACTGCAACTGCCCACAACAAATCCACTTGTATGTTTCACAAAGCCAGTTTTCCTTATTTTACTGCTTCAAAACAAGTTGTGTTGCGCACAGTCTTTTTCAGTTATACATCAATGGGATAAAAAGTAATAAGAACTATTATTTTTCTCTTAAATGACTACTGACAGAGGTACTTATACATCTTCAATATAACTGTTCCTATTATTTATATTTTTTGCCAAATGTGTTGTATTCCATCTGCACATCTATTTCTGTTAATGTCCTATACTGACTGCAATGTGGATCAAATGTCTTCTCTCATGTTGTACTGGATGCCCTGTAGTGGTTCGTTAACTTTCGCCAAGAGGCCAATCACAAGGACTAACATCAGTTGAGTACGGTGACTGTCCTGCAATATTCCTATTACCAACAGCACAAAAAGTTCTGGACAGCAGCAGTGATGTGATGAGGACCTCTTGTGCCATTGACAATGGAAGATTTTGGAAAATTCACCATACTCTCTCAATATGAACTCCTCAGTTTACAATCTCTTTGCTGAAGTGAAAGAACCATAAAACACCAGATACGACGTTATCTATGCCATATGACTTCAAAAAATGTTAAATGATGGCTTTCGAACATTTGGAAAGGCCATATAAGTAGTGAGGGTCATTATATTGAAGGTGAGTAATTATAAGTACATTATATGATCAAAAGTATCCCGACACCCCCCAAAACATATGTTTTTCGTATTAGATGCATTTTGCTACCACCTGCTACCAGGTATTCCACATCAGTAACCTCAATAATCAGTCAGTGAGAGAGCAGAGTGGGGTGCTCTGCGGAACTCAAAGATTTCAAATGTGGTCAGATGATTCGATGTCAAATGTGTCAGCAGTCTGTATGTGAGATTCCCACACTCCCAAACATCATAGGTCCACTGTTTCAGATGTATTAGTGAAGTGGAAATGTGAATGGCCACATACAGCAGGAAAGTGTACAGTGTAATAGGCAGGCTTCTATCCATACCATAACATAGGAATTGAAAACTGCATTAGGATCCACTCCAAGTACTATGACTATTAGGCAGGATGTGAGAAAACATGGATTTCATGGTCAAGTGGATGCCCATAAACTACATGTCATGCAGGTCAACGCGTGATTTAAGGAGTGTAAACATTGGAAAATTAGTGGGAAAATGTTGTGGAGTGTGACAAATCACAGTACACAATGTGAGAAACTGGTGGCAGGATATGGGTATGGCAAATGCCCGGTGTACGTCATCTGCCAGTGTGTGTAGTGCCAACAGTAAAATTCGGAGGCGGTGGTGTTATGGTGTGGTCGTGTTTTTCATGGAGGGGGCTTCCAGCCCATATTGTTTTGAATGGCACTATCACAGGCCTACACTGATGTTTTAAGCGCCTTCTTGCTTCCCACGGCTGAATAGCAATTCGGGGATGGTGATTGCACCTTTTCAACGTGATAGAGCACCTGTTCATAATGCATGGCCTGCGGCTGAGTAGTTACATGAGTATAACATCCCTAGCCTGCACAGAGTCTTGACTTTAAGCCTATAAAACACATCTGGGATGTTTTGGAACACCAACTTCATGCCAGGCCTTGCCGACCTACATCGATAGCTCTCCTCAGTGAAGAAGTCCGTGACAAATAGGCTGCCATTTCCCTAAAAATCTCCCAGTACCTGGCTGAATGTATGCCTGTGAGAGTGGAAGCTGTCATTAACACTAAGGGTGGGCCAACACCATATTGAATTCCAGCAGTACCAATGGAGGGTGACACAAACCTTCTAAATCATTTTCAGCCAGGTGTCCGGATGCTTTTGATCACATAGTGTACCTTTGTCAATAAAGTCATTTCAGAGAAAAATAATAACTCTCATTAATTTTTATGCAGCCCTTGTATAACAAGACATTTTATAAGTTTAGGTTTGATAAGATGGGACATAAATTATCTCAATGGCTTATGCTCTTTCTTAGTCCATACAGTTACTGCACCTCGGCAGGAAAGTCAGAAATCCTTGCATATAGACCGATATTTGTATTGGGATTTGAACTTCCACTCACAACAAAAGTATGGCATGTTAAAGGCAGTAGCTGATAGAGCAAGAAACAGCTAGGAACTGTAAAAACCCCAGTAATGAATTGGTATCTGTTCTGTGAGATAAAGAGAGCATTAAGACAGCCAACAGAAAATTAGATCTACAAACTGTAATGAAATCAAAAGGTTTCATGCCTTTCATTAAGGATGGTACCAACCACATAGGAAAGATTTTCAATAAATGAAACTTTGCCTTAATATACAAATGTACTTGGGGAGATCAAAAATCACTTAGAATTGGCAAAGAATGGTCACACACTGCTGGAAAAAGAAAGAATTTATGAGATTCTTGGTAGATACAAAGATGTGCACAGAGGGCAATTGTAGAAGGGCAAGATTGACAGACCTGCTGTTGAGGAACATGCTTTGCAGCTAGGAGACCATCGCACTCAATTTGATGAAACTCAGGTACTGGCAGCACCAAGTGGGTTCCACAAAAGCCACAGAAATTGTTAAAAAAGAATTTTAATAGGAAGGAGGAGGACGTGAAACTGAACGACGTCTGGATTCTGGTGCTGAAGAAGTCTTCAGTCTTCCATCATGGGACGATAACAATAGTGGATGAGAGCAACCAATAATGGGGAATGCACAGAATATTCAAAATGTGTCATCACACCTCGGCGTTGGAGCATGTGGGAGTGGAATTTGGCTGTAGTCAATAACAAGCCAGGTTGTGATTCATACATACAAAGAAGATTCAAGCCCCTTTGAAAATGTCCATTGCATATGGGGACAAAACGCTGTGTTTCAATAATAGGAATGCAATGCTCAAGAACGGAGTCAGATAGGTTGCAACCTATCCCTGATGTTATTGAAAACTGTATTTCAAACAAGCAACAACGGTCACTAAAGTAACATTTAGAAAAGAAGATGAAGTTCAGGAAGAAGACATAAAATCTTTGAGATTACCCAATGAACACACAATTTCTCACACAGTGCAAAGGAATTTGTAGAACAGATTAGAAGAGATGGACAGAATGGACATCATCTTGAAATGAGAATAAAGCATGAACATCAATGAAAGCAAAAAGTGGATAATAGAATTAACTCTAATTAAAACAAGTGATTCTGATACTATTAGATTAGGAAAAGAGATACTAAAACTAGTAGTTGAGTTCTGCTACTTGAGCAGAAAAGTTAGTTGACAGCAGAAGTAAGGAGGATAAATAATATACACTGCCATTTGAAAGAAACGCCATTCTGCAAGTATTTGTGTTGTGTGAAAATTAAAAGTAAATAATTAATAATATAGTAAGGACAGTTTACAACTCACCGGAAAGACATGGCAACGAGCTGCGACAGGCACACACAAATACACTTTCAGCTATCAGCCACAGCCTTCCTCAGAAGGCACAGGCACACAACACAGTCGCGGCAAGTAAATCTGTGCGCACCCCCCCCCCCCAGCGCAAATTTCTCCCCCCTGCTCTATCTCATCTTACACCTGTTTCTGACCTAGAACCGTCTTTAGTGGTAAGTTCAAAACATTATATTTGCTTCAGTTCTTGACCAAATGCTTTGAAATTGTAACAACACCGCAATGGCATACACATGTTTTTTTTATGAATGTTTAGTTTATGTTGATTACGCGTTTATAGAAATTTAATAATGGGAAAATTGTATATATGGATAATAGAAAAATAAAAAATACAACATAGTGTCAAACTTTCAAAGCAATTTATCAAGAACTTTCAGGGACTAGTGGTTCACAGTTTTATTAATGCAGTCATGGATTCTGAGAAACTATGTAGTTGCTAGAAAAGTGATTCCTTGTATTAAGTACTCACGTGTTTGAAACAGGACACTGGAGCAGCAATAAAACCAGGCTCAGAAAGCTGATTCTTCCATTCATATGTGTTTGGAATTTCTGCTCTGTTTCTCTTCACTGGCGGGTCCATAGGTTCATCAAGTGTAATTGCCAATGGTAATGGAGTAGCAGATGAAGTTGAATGTAATGTATCTGATGATATACTTTTCGTTTCTTCCATTCGCTCAAACTGTGGATTATTATACCAGTTACAGATATATAATGTTGTTATTAAATTTACAGAATTAACAAACTCAAATATACTTAATAGTTAGTCAATCTGTTAACAAGGCTTTGCTGAACAACCATAGTATGCAAAGCACAACAATAGCACCTTTGGTTACTAAAGTTTCTCTGAGTAATGTCTTCGGTTGAAGAAAGGAAGGAAGAGTGTAGTTTTTCATCCTGTTAATGTCAGCCATTACAGACTTAACACAATGCTGGACTGAGGGGGAACTTATTTGTGCCTTATCAAAGAAACCACTCTAGGGTTTACCTTAAACATTTTATGATAATCGCAGAAAACCTACATCTAGACAGCCTGACAAGTAGTAGTGCTGTAGTCTCTCTAGTTTGGGCTGTGTGGTGTGACCTAGGCGGTTTTTTTCAGTTAGAGGGCCTCGGGAAGGGTTTCAATCTCAAAGGGTAGAGGTCAAAGATAGGACGAAGACAGACCTAAAAACCATTGGTCTGACAGTTGTAAATTGATGTAGCTGTGTGGGGAAAGTACTAGAGTGCCAGGTGTTAATAGAAAATACTGAATATCAAATTATTATAGGCAGCAAAAGATGGTTAAAGCCTGAGATACTTTCAGCTAAGTTTTTTATTAAAAGATAAATGGTGTTCACAAAGGACAGATTGAATAAAACAGATGGTGGCATGTTTTCTGCTGTCACAAGAGGTTTATCTAGTAGCAAAGTTGAAGAAGATGGTTCCTGTGAGTTTGTCTGGGTAGCGGTTACACCTGACAAATGGAATAAATTAATAATTGGTTCTTTTTACTGATCCCTGGCTCAGATGATTCGATTGCAGGAATTTTCAAAGAAAGCTTGGATCAAATTTCAGAAAGTTCATAAAGCATACAATTTTAATTGGTGGTGACATTAATCTACCCTCGATTTGTTGGCAATAACACTAGTTTAAAACCAGAGGTAAGCCCAAGACATCACCCGAAAATGTACTTAGTGCATTCTACAATAACTATATCAAGCAAATAGTTCATAAACTCACTGGAATAGTAAATGGTTGTGAAAACATACTTGACCTCTTAGCAACAAATAATCTGTAGCTTATGAAAAGCATCAAAACAAACATACATTAGTCAACACAAAACTGTAGTAGCGAGACTGAATATCGGATTTCCCAAAACTACAATTAATGCTTTCATGAGTGAGAATCTCCAGTCTTTCGAAACTAGCAATATGAGTGTAGACCAGATGTAGCTTACATTCAAAGAAATAATATTGACAGATTTATTCTGAACAAATTACCTAAAGAGTGGTCCAAGTCGCCACTGTACACAAAACAGATTACATTATTCTTGCAAAATCAAAGGAAAAATGCTTGCAAACTTTGAACATACACAAAATCCCCAAGACTGGCATTCTTTTATAGAAACTCTAAATTTTGCTTGGAATGCAACGTTTATAATAGTTTCCACAACTACACCCTGTCAAATAACTTGGTAGAAAATCCGAAGAAATTCTGGTCATATGTAAAGTACACTAGCGGCCACAACCAATAGCAATGGTGATGCTACTGATGACAGTTCTGCTAAGGCAAAATTGCTTAACACAGTTTTCCCAAATTTCTTCATTAAAGAAGACGAAGCAAATACTCCAGAATTTGTATCAAGAACAGCTGCCAGCATGTGTAATTTAAAAGCAAACACCCTAGGAGTATTAATGCAACTTAAATCACTTAACAAAATTAAGTCTCCCAGTCCAGACTGTATACCAATTAGGTTCCTTTCAGAGTATCCTGATTAGCCCTATACCTAGTTACCTTATACAACCATTCGCCCAGTGAAAGATCCATACCCAAAGACAGGAAAGTTGCACAGATCACTATAATATTCAGGGATGGCAGTAAGAGTGATCCGAAAAATTACAGGCCTTAACATTGAAGCAGGATTATAAAACGTGTACTTTCCTCAAATATGAACTACCTTGAAGAGAAAAGGTCCTATTAACCCATAGTCAACATGGATTCAGAAAGTATCACTCTTGTGAAACACCGCTAGATCCTTACTCACATGATGTGACGAATGCTATCAACAAGGAACAGCAAATAGATTCTGTATTTTGATCTCCAGAACGCTTTTGAAATTGTACCTCACAAGCGTCTTCTAATTGAATTGCTTGCTTATGGAGTATCACCACAGTTGTGCAATTGGATTTGTGATTTCATATCAGAAAGGACACAGTATGTTGTAATTGGCAGTAAGTAAACAAGTAGAACAGAAGTGATATCTGGCATTTCACAGGGAAGTGTTATGAAGCCCCTACTGATCCTTATTTTTATAAATAACTAGCTAAATTTCCGCTGCTTCGCACGCGTAGACTGGATGGTTTGATTGGTTGTACAAATGTCTGTCTAGGTGTGTTTGCATTTGGATATGTGTGTGTGTGTGTGTGTATTTGTTTACCTTCCTTTTTTTCCCCTAAGGTAAGTCCTTCCACTCCTGGGATTGGAATGACTCATTTTCCACTTCCTTAAAACCCATATCCTTTCCTTTCTCCTCCCCTTTTTTCCTCTTATCCTGAAGAAGCGACCAACGGTTGCGAAAGCTTGTATGAGTGTGATTTTATTTGTGTCGATCAACGAGCCGGTCCTTTGGGTAAGTCATCCGTTTTATATTTTTTATAAATATAAATTTTCATAGATTTAGCTTTAAAAATGTTTACCTAATCAAGTATTTTGATACAACTTGTCACTCCCTCCCTGTTGACAAAATTCAAAACATCACAAAACGCATTAAAAAAAAAAAAAATTATAACCATGGTTCCAAACCCAAATTTTCACATTTCTAGCATCAAAATAGTTTTAGTAGCACTCTTAAAAGATTTTTCCCTTATGTCACACGCTTAATGGTTGAATTTTCAAAAATATAGAAACACGTTTTTTAAAATTCCAATCAGAAGTTTTGTTTTTCTTCTTCAAAACTGCCTGAATAGCAACATATTTTCAAACAACCGTTCATCCCTATTTCACCCCCTTAGGAATGGGAATATCGATAAATCGCTGAAGCCCACAGTGTAAGATAAACAACGTCTACAAATTTCAAGTTTCTATCATCTGTAGATTCACTTTTCCGCACATTTTTCTGACTTTTAGAAACGGATTGAGAACACGAAATTTCTCTCTTACACTTTGGCAACTTTCTTGGTAGTTTTACTTTTCAAACTGCAATACGCATTTTTTTTTTTTCTTTATTCGTTCGCTTGGTAGAGAAAAACAACTGTAGAATGTGCTTCACATTTCACTGTATATAACCTCTTTGCTATTATAGTGCCAAAAGTCATCGTTGGTCTCCAGTGCGAATTTTATATAAGCCGACGACTTTCAGCTACTATATCATCCACCCTCTTATAGCTATTGACACAGAACTGCTAAGCCAGTTGTCAGTATTTTGATTCTAAGCACTAAGTTGTCTTTCCAGTGTTTATATTGAGATCATTGGTGTATTGCCAGCATTGATCTCTATACTACCTGGATGGTGAACTTCAGCCGTTTCAGTGTGCCAGCCATAGATGTTCAAATTTAGTTTCTTGGCAAATTCAAATATGGATGCTATGAAGTATTAAAAGAAAACAAAAAGAAAATAAGTTTCAATTCCGCTCCCATATCAGCCTATTACATTGTATATTGACTTAAATTCAAAATCAATATGTAAGCAAAAGATTTTTTGTTACGCAATAACTGATGGAAACTTGTTTGCAAAATTTAAACATGGCAGATAATTCAAAATAGTGCACAAAACAGTTGAATGTGCAGGCTGCGACTGACGCTACCCTACATTGAGCGCAGACGCTTATAAGCGTCAGCCGCAGCGAAACTGTATATGTATGTCTGTGTTTCCCAGTTTTTTCTCTTTGAGTCTTTTTATCTTTGGGCATCTGTTGATCGTTGTATTGCTCCACATTTTATGGATTCTTGTTCGCCACACTATCCCACCACCACACACCGCGAACCTAAAGGCTACTCTCATGCATAACCACCATTGGTCTGCTGTGAATAATTTTGGCTACCAAGTGAAATATCCGGAAGCACGTCCCACATCCCATTTTTATATATGTATATTGATTTAGGAGACAATCTGAGCAGCTCTCTTAGACTGTTCATGAATGATGTTGTCATTTACTGGTTAATAAAGTCATCAGAATATCAAAAGCAACTGCAAAACGATTTAAACCAGAGATGTAGTAGGGTGCAAAAATTGGCAATTGACCATTAATGACGGTAAGTGTGAGGTCATCCATATGACCACTAAAAGAAATCCGTTTAACTTGATTTGCACAATAAATCAGTCAAACCTACAGGCTGTCAATTCTACTGAATACCTAGGAGTAACAATTACAAACAACTTAAACTTAAAAGAACACACAGAAAATATTCTAGGGAAGGCGAACCAAAGACTATGTTTCGTCAGAAAAATTAGAAGATGCTACATTTTTACTGAAGAAACTGCCTACACTACACTTGTGCATCCTATTTTGGAGTACTGCTACACACTTTGGAATCCACCAAGCAGGACTGACACAAGATTTAGAGGAAGTTCAGAGAAGGGCAGCTCGTTTTGTATTATCGTGATACAAGGGAGAGAGTGTCACAGAAATGATGTACAAGTTGGGGTGGAAATCATTAAAAGAAAGGCATTATAAATTGCGACAATACGTATTTGCAAAATTTCTTTCACCAACTGTCTCTCTCAAATGTGAACATATTTTTTAGCACTCAACTACATAGGGAGACATGATCATCATCATAAAATACGAGAAATCAGATCAAAAACAGAAAGATTTAGGTGTTCCTATTTCCCGTAACCTGTAGAGAAATATCATAAAAATTGATCGATGAACCCTATGGCTTGCACTCAATGTGACTTGTGAGTATTTATGTAGTTCTGATTTCAGTGTCTCAACAATGCATCAGTTCATTCAATTTCAGAAATCAAGAGACAATACACATATGCAATCTGAGGCTACTTGTACAGTATTTCTTCTATACAACTTCTCTGAAACAGTAATATATGGGTAGTGGTTACAAGGCATGGAATGAAATGTGTAGATTTGATTTCATATAACCAATACAGCCAACTAATAGTAGTACATACATTATTTTCCATTCATCTCCATACCAGTTTAGACACGTGCCACTTCATGGAATGAGTTTGGATACATTCTCCTGATAAAAATGCCATCATCATATGTTCAGCCACAAATCGCCCTCTCATCTGAACTGGGATGTCTGTCTCCTAAAGACTCTTTCAAATAACAAACATGAAAACCTCTTAGAACTAATACAGGTTGTAGCGAGAATGTTCAATGACATCCCAGCAAACCTGCTGGGACAGTATGGTTGTGTTGTGTTGTGTTGTAAAGGAAAACGAGCCCCTCAATGAGAATCTTGGGTGTTTCCTCCTGATTGCTTCAAAAATTGAGGAGAAGGTTTCACAATATTGGTCAATGGTCACTGTCTTTCCTTGTTCCCACACTGTCTCAAAACTTTGTAGCCATCACTTTCTTGGCAGATGGTGTTACAATGAACTTCTTTGTCTTTGGATAAAAGGGATATCCTCACTGCAGTGACGGCCACTTAGACAATTATTTGAAAATATGCTAGGAAGCGAAAGTTTGCCATCTGCAGATGAAATGGGAAGAACCCTTAATATATGACACCTACAAAGTATCCTCTGACACACACTCACTGGCATTTGCAGAAAATGTATGTTGATTCACAGACTTAGTATTGTTCCTTAGTTTGGAAGCTTAGGGGATAAGTATGACACATTCAAGTTTTGATTCAGTCAATGATGGGCGCACTTGCAAATATTACAAATGAATATGTGGCTTTTGTCACAAGTAAATCATTCAGTTTTTTTTTTTTTTTTTTAATTTGGTACTTTATGATCCACAAACATTAATAAATTTTCTTTTTTTTCCCCCCTCCCCAAAATGTCTGTCAAAAACATAATTCTGATGACTAATGGGACATAGGATATTTTTAGAATCCTAAATTAAGGTACAATTTCTTTCTTTATTTTAAGAAGTTTAAAAATATACAGCTCTCAATTATGCCATATTTATTTAGTCTTTTTGTGTTACTATTGGCGGTACTGAACTGAGGTAAGTACCACCCAGCCATTCTACCTGTTTAAAAAATTTCTTCCATCTCTTTAGTATAGTTTTATTCAGTTTAATCCTTTAGTAATTTACCCATATTAAAATACATTTGACATCATTCAACTTTTTAATAGTAAAATATTAATTGTAATTAAAGTCACTAACAGGCATTTCATAAATATGAGGGTGATTCAAATACGAAAAGTAATAATTTTAACAGATTAAAACTGTTTTCTGGAGCGAAATTTGAACTGGGGACCTTCGCCTTTACGTGAAAAGTCCTCCATTGACTGTATCACCCTGGCACATCTCATAGCTTCAGTTTTGCCGGTACCTCATCTCCTACCTTCCAAATTTCACAGCAGTTCTCTCACAAAATTTCATATCAGCTCACACGTCACCACAGAGTGAAAATATCATTCTAGTTATTATTTGTTTTCATTTATTGTTTCATCATCTGCATAACTGACACCTTCAATTTTTCTCTACATAGCCCCTTGCACACACTACACAGTCAGCCAGCAAATTGGGATCTTAACATTCAATTCACTGTGCATGAGAAGTTTGCAGACATGTCATCAACCAATTGCACACATTCTGCAGGACATCTTCACTGTTTCTGATACATTTTCCTTCAAGATATTCTTTCCGGGATGAAAACAAAAAATCAGTCAATAGGAAATACATCTGTACTGCAGTTTAACATATACAGTAGCAGTGCTCAAAGCGGCCAGCAAGCTACATTTTTTAATACAATATTGCATGAGTGCGAATAGTATCATGTATATTGGATTTTAATTTACTTTTTAGAAGCTATAAAAACTGGTAACGATTTAAATGTAACTCCACATTATTGTCTTTCTTAGGTTTCCAAATATTTCTGGCAAGGTATGAAACTGTACATTACTGGAGTTTCTTTAAAATTATCTTTTAACTTACAGGTTTCTATTAAAGAAAAAAAATTTCTTAAAAATTAAAAAATGGCTAGGAAACACCAGAAGATCTGCCCTTTAGCAAAAAGGTCCCTTTTCTACTCACAAACATTAAGGTTTCTGTACTACAATTCCAGTAAAATCGGTGAGGGTTGAAAATAAGTAACATACACAGAATGCAATACGTACAGTATTTATTATACCAAATCAGCCACCACAGCTGTAGTTAAAGGAAAAATATCAGAAGCATATCAATAAAACAGCAAAAGCAATCAAACTTTCCCAACAAAGAAGAAACCAATTCCACAATTGTTGCTATAGCAGAACCACAAATGGCAAGAATCTACTAAAGATTACTTTCTAATCTAAAGTAATTACACTCAAAAGCATATCTGCTAATAAGAAAGATAGGTGAAGTGTAAAACTGAGAGAATCATTAAACTTCGTACCGAATTGATACACATCACAAAAATGCCTGTCATAATAAGAACAGAGCCTAATAAAAATTTATCTTTCTCTTATTTTTATATTCTACTTACTATAAGTGCAGTAAACTTAAAAAATTCACAAAATCTTAACCCTCAACTACAGTGGACAGTGACAAGAACACAATTACTGTGTAGGAGTCTCTCAGGCCTCTTTTTATTTCTAATATATCAAACCAGTGGTTTTCGGAATATATATTTTCATGACTGTGTTGATCATCACACTTCGTGGAAGAAATAATAATAATAATAATAATAATAATAACAACAACAATAATATTTCGTGTGGCTCATTGGCCTGGTGCCAGTCTTTCAATTGGATGCCATTTCAGGGGCTTGCGTGTCCCCAGTTATCCAACTGGGGAAAGGGGACGTACAGCTTAATGTGGAATCCGAACCACGTGTCGTTTCTGGCAACTCCTCACATCGTTGAGAGGTGAAGGATGGGTTAAAGCACAGACTGAAAAAAATCCGAGGTCCGACAAGGTTCCGAACCTGCAACCCTTTGGTTTCCAGTCGAGCCCTTTACCCCAAGACCACCGGGCCCGATTTCTTGGAAGTAGATTATGTTGAAACTTGAAATTTTTAAACAACACAGTATTTATAAAATCGCAATAAATGAAACACTGCAAAATTTGCTATATATTTCATGTATTATGAAAATAACATCAAATAGTTAGTAAACTATTTACCTAAAGATTAGCATCAGAAAGTTTACAGAATTGAAACATTTACTTCAATTTTTTTTATTTCAGCATTACAGTGTACAGAATATTTAATATGCCTATTACAGATACATAAATACAACATAAAAAAGACGTCATTACCAAACGTCTTGAAAAGTTTTTCACCAGTTTTTACACACACACACACACACACACACACACACACACAATATTCTAATGAACAATGGACAACTTATTCCGCAATGTTTTTCACATATATGCCAGCTGAAAAAGTTCCTATTGGAACACAAAAAGGGCAAATATGTTCCTGTTTAAAAAAAAAAACTGACAAAAGAGGGGAACCAGCTGTCACATTTTGCCTTCCACACCAAAACTTTTGGCATGCGAAAGTAAGTGTGCTAGTTTAACATAAACTATAGTAAATCCTTTTAGCCACTCTATCAGATTAATGAAGTTTTCACACACTACAAATTTCTTTTACTGCCACTGTCTAGAACCTCCCTCTCCCAATGTATGTTCCTCCCATTGGCACTCATTGCCACTGACTTCCACTTTTTCACAATCTGCTGTCTCTTCAATTACTACTGTCACCTCTCTACATGTCCTTGCAGATAGATTGCTCGAGCTTGTAACTCCCAAACTGAGTAACTGGAGAAATAAGAGTAAGGAATCTACAATATTGATGGTTTTAATTTTACAAATTACAACAAGGTTGCTGCTATTTTCAACTAAGCTGTCAAAAATTACTGAATATGTACAAACGCCAAAATTTAGGGTGGGAAGATAAAATGAGAGCTGAGGCAGCTAGTCTGTGAAATTAGCATTACTAAACTGGTACCCTTCTTTCACTTGGTTATAACAGGAGGTGCTGTTTATATATGAGAAATTCTGTAGATCAGTAAAGCCTGTTTAAATGCTTCAACACATACTGGGTATGATAAATCAGAAAAGGAAATTAAGAAATTCAGTTATTTATTGAGATGTCAAAAATAAAATTTCTTCACAGAATAGTTTTTGATAAAAGGAATGATAAGTATCTCCTAATGCCTGCCAAGTCTGTTTGGATAGAATTTGGAACACCATGTTTGATAGATATAAAAGCAATATTTTGAGAATGCAGTGAGATATTTAAGTGCTCATATTTTCAAATAAAATTTTGAGGTCTCCTCTAAAATTCATACTCATTAAAATATGTTGCAATACTTTCCTTAACCCAGATAGCACTGACATCCTTCCAGAAGGACGACAGCGGTGGCTTAGGTTTTCATACTTTTAGTTACGAATTCACGCACAGTGCCATATTTGATTTCTTTGAATCTCCTCTTCCATTTCAGATCAATTTTAGTTTGTATTTTTGATTTCAAAGTGGTAGGATGTGGCTGCAAAGTTGAAGTTGATTCCTCAATATCTCTCATTTCTGGGCACGAGGAACAACTAAATTCCATCCTTCGCCAAGGTTTTGATTTTCTATCCTCGTGCCCAGAAATGAGAGACATCCTGCCCAAGATCCTTCCCACCCCTCCTAAAGTGGTGTTCCGTCGCCCTCCCAACCTTCACAACATCCTAGTTCATCCTTATGCCACCCCGAAACCCAGCTCACTGTCACAGGGATCATATCCTTGTGGAAGACCCCGCTGCAAGACCTGTCCAATCCACCCACCCAGCACTTCCTATTCCAGTCCTGTCACAGGCTTATCCTACCCTATCAGAGGCCGGGCCACTTGTGAAAGCAGCCACGTAATTTACCAACTGTGCTGCAAACACTGTACAGCTTTCTATATTGGCATGACCACCAACCAGCTGTCCATTAGGATGAATGGCCACCGCCAAACTGTGGCCAAAAACAAGGTGGACCACCCTGTGCCACAGCATGCAGCGGAGCACATGCTTGATTTCAATGGCTGCTTCACAACCCGGGCCATCTGGATCCTCCCATCCACCACCAGCTTTTCTGAACTGCACAGATGGGAGTTATCCCTACAATACATTCTCCGATCCCGAAATCAACCAGGCCTCAACCTACGATAACTTCCCTATATTTTTTCTACTTTTTTTTCTCTCTCTATATTTTTTTCTCCATACCTTACAGTTCCTACCTCTCTATCCCAAACCTCGCCTATTTTGAGTGGTGTGTGAATGTGCGATCGTGTGTGTGTGTGTGTGTGTGTGTGTGTGTGTGTGTGTGTGTGTGTGTGCGGTCTTGTGTACTTGCAGTGTGCATGCAATAGATGAAGTACACTTACCAGGCGAAGGGGCACAGGCAGTAATAGCAACAAATAAACACACAGACACACACACACACACACACACACACACACACACACAAAAATGCTAGCTTTCGCAGCCTAGCTGCTTCATCAGGCAGAAGGGAAGGAGAGGGGAAAAGGAAATGATGAGGGTTTTAAGGAAGGGGGTAAGGAGCCATTCCAATCCCGGGACAGGAAAAACTTACCTTGGGGGGAAAAAATGGAAGGTAAATAAATGCACATACACCCACACATTTACACAGACACAAGTACACTTAGGCAGACATACTGTAGAACTGTAGAAAGTGGGTGTATGTGCATTTATTTACCTTCCATTTTTTCCCCCAAGGTAAGTCTTTCCTGTCCCGGGATTGGAATGGCTCCTTACCCCCTTCCTTAAAACCCTCATCATTTCCTTTTCCCTCTCCCTCCCTTCTGCCTGATGAAGCAGCTAGGCTGCGAAAGCTAGCATTTGTGTGTGTGTGTGTGTCTGTGTGTTTATTTGTTGCTATTACTGCCTGTGCCCCTTCACCTGGTAAGTGTACTTCATCTATTTTTTTACGTATATTTCCTGTTAGGAATTTTTCCTTTATTATATATATATATATATATATATGAAACGATTATTAAGACGAAAAATTCCTAGCAGGAAAAATAAAATATAAAAAATAGACGAAGATTACTCACCAGGCGAAGGAGCACAGGTGTGACAGCATCACAAATAAATAAATGAACACACACACACACACACACACACACACACACACACACACACACACACAATCGCAAGCTTTCGCAACCCAGTTGCGTCTTCAGGCAGTAGGGAAGGAGAGGGAAAAGGAAATGATGAGGGTTTTAAGGAAGGGGGTAAGGAGCCATTCCAATCCCGGGAGAGGAAAGACTTACCTTGGGGGAAAAAATGGAGGGTAAACAAATGCACACATGCCCACACATTCACACAGACACAAGTACACCTAGGCAGACATACTGTAGAAAGCAAAGAAGTTAAGTTATAGAAGTTAAGAAGTTAGACAGAGATACCACTTGAGGCAGAGGCTCTGTCCAGAGAACTGATGCAAAGATGTTAAGAAGGTGGGTGGGAATTCAAATTTAGCGGAGGTTGAGACCAGGTGGGCAACGGGAAGAGAGAATATGCTGAAGGGCTAGTTCCCATCTCCGGAGTTCTGAAGGTTGGTGTCAGTGGGAAGTATCCAGATAACCCGGACGGTGTAGCACTGTGCCAAGATGTGCTGGCCGTGCACCAATGCGTGTTTAGCCACAGGGTGATCCTCGTTACCAACAAACACTGTCTGCCTGTGTCCATTCATGCGAATGGACAGTTTGTTGCTGGTCATTCCCACATAGAACGCTTCACAGTGCAGGCATGTCAGTTGGTAGATCACGTGGGTACTATCGCAAGTGGCTCTGCCTTTGATCGTGTACACCTTCCGGGTTACGGGACTGGAGTAAGTGGTGGTGGAAGGGTGCATAGGGCAGGTTTTACAACGGGGGCGGTTACAAGGGTAGGAGCCAGAAGGTAGGGAAAGCAGATGAAGTACACTTGGTAGTACTTGGCTTTTCGAAACGCAAACACACCTAGACAGACATTTGTGAAAAGCAGATGAAGTACACTTGGTAGTACTTGGCTTTTCACAAATGTCTGTCTAGGTGTGTTTGCGTTTCGATATGTCTGAGTGTGTGTGTATTTGTTTACCTTCCTCTTTGTCCCCTAAGGTAAGTCCTTCCACTCCTGGGATTGGAATGACTCCTTTTCCACTTCCTTAAAACCCAATCCTTCCCTTTTCCTCCCCTTTTTCCCTCTTTTTCCTGAAGAAGCTGCCAGTGGTGGCGAAAGCTTGTATGTGTGTTTGTGTGTGATTTTATTTGTTTTTTATTTGTTTCTCTCGACGAGCCGGTCCTTTTGGTAAGTCATCTCTTTTCTATTTTTATTTTTGTTTATCCCACCGGGAAAGTTTCCCTCTATAATTTTCGTTTCATCAATTTGTATATATTATTTTATTTTATTTTCTCCCCTCACCCGCCTTCCCACTCCATTCCTAAGCTGCATCTCGTTATTCCCATCTAACCCATAGCCACCACCGTTACCTAACCTTCCTATCCCCTCCCCCTCCCCTCCTCTTCCGTCCTCGATTCGCTGCAGAGTGTGATTCGAAGTGCGACAGTCGGAGGTGATGGTTGTATGACTGTGTTGTGTGCCTGTGTGACTGTGTGAGTGTTCTATTTTCTGAAGAAGGCCATGGCCGATAGCTGAATGTGTTGTATGTGTGTGTCTTTTTGTATGTGCTCGTCGCCACGTCTTTGCGGTGAGTTGTAAACTGTCCTCACTATATTATTTCATCAAACAGTGTTTTAATAATAATGATTCATCAGATGACATCCTCCCACAAAGATGGGCATTATTCCAAAACCAATTGTGTGTGTGGAAAAACTCACTTATCACGTTTTTGTGTAGTCATATGAAGGTAATTTATACCTTTTGAAATAAAATTAAACAAAACAAAAAATTCCGCGCCATCTGGGTTAATTGGTTGCTGCCTCTAAGATGAATGAAACCAAGTGTTTTTTTCTTCTTCATTGGATAGATTTCTTAAAATTGGCTGGTAAATTTCATAGTAGCCGGAACACAATCTTCCAACACAATTAACACTTTTGGTACCCAAAAATCATTGTTGGTTTTTATTTTATTTATTATTATTTGTGTATCTTGATAACAGGTAAACAGTTTTGAATCATGAAACATGGCATCTCTAGATAAATGTACAAATAATATAATGTTAAAATCTGAACCATGTGCTATGGTAGGTTCAAAATGTTCAAATGTTTGTAGAGCCTATGGGACTTATCTATGGGGTCATCAGTCCCTAAACATACAAACTTCTTATCAACTAGCTTATTCTAAAGATTGTACAAACATCCATGCCCAAGGGGGGGGGGGGAGATTCGTACCCCAAACCGCAGCGGCCATGCAGGCCGTGACTGGCATGCCGCAGACCGATTGGCCACTGCGGCTGGCACTATGGTAGGTTATATAGATAGTTGTCGTCCAATGTGCAAGTAGAATTAAGACAGGTTTTTGTAATGTAGTGGGTATGTAATGCCAACTTTGAACCACTGAAAATTGGTAACAGATGAAGATATTTGAAAAACAATAATTTACTAAAATCATGTCAGGAACAAATGGTAAAATTTCCAGATTTCCAACCTACATAATGACCAAAAACCAAAGTTGCTCAACTTGGCTATACTGTAGGAAATGTATAATTGTATAATGTATAAATTTTGACCCTATAAGTAGGATAGCTACTGCATGCCTATTATTCTGATAGGTTCACAAATCATCACTAAGCTGAAGGCTATCCTAAACACAGTACCCTTATCTTTGTCGTCAATAGAACTCGAGATATGATGAAGAGTCACTTTTTCACACATGGCGTTTTCAAACAAATTAATACCATTCATTGTCTGTTGTTTAATGTATAAAAAACATTAAAAAAACGTGTTTTTAGACCGCAAGGACTATGTCACAGAGTCTCCACCAATTGTTTAATTCGTCCACCCACACACACTGCCACAATGATCCCATCCCAAAAGCCCCTAAGAATCTACAGTCCATCCTGAAATCCTTAGGACCATCCCAAAACCTCTCCCCAGAGTCACTCTCTCATCACCCCTCTTAAACCCTGCACCTCCACCTTCTAAATACTCCCCCGAACCCAACCATCCTGGACGTCCCATTGTGGCCGGTTATGGTGCACCCACTGAGGGAATCTCTGCTCTCGTGGACCAACACTTTCAGCCTATTACACACAACCTACCCTCCTAAATAAAAGATACCAACCATTTCCTCCACCGTTCCTGTTCTTTTACTACCTGGTACCATGCTTGTCACAGTTGATGCCACCTCCCTCTACACCAACATCCCCAATGCTCATGGCCTTGCCTCTGTTGCACACTACCTTTCACAACGTCCCACCGACTGCAACCCCGCAACCTCCTCCTTAGTTACCTTGACCAACTACATCCTCACCTGCAATTTTACTTCTCCTTTGTAGGCATCACCTACAAACAAAATTGCAGTACAGCCATGGGTACATGTATGGCACCTTCCTATGCCAATCTGTTCATGGGCCATCTAGAGGAATTCTTCCTGACTATCCAGAATCCAAAAGCCCTCATCTGGTTCAGATTCATTGATGATATGTTTCTAATATGGACTATCCACATTCCGGCAAAACCTCAACACCTTCTCCCCCATTCACTTCACCTGGTTCTACTCAACCCAACAGTCAGTTGGGCAGCCAGAGATGGCTGACGTGTGTGGATGAGTGTGTCCGAGTGATTGTGTGGACGAGTGTTCTCTTTCTGAGGAAGGCCGCAGCCAAAAATTTAGGATTGTATGTGTATTTGAGTGTCTTTTATTTGTGTCTGTTGGTAGCTCAATGTTCATCTTTACTGTGAGTTGTTCACTATCTACATATTTTTATTAACATTCCTTACTGGACCTTCCATTGTTGGTATGTCACACATTCTTCACTTCCAACTTATTTATTTGTGATCTAAACACAAGTTTATGTTTTTAACTGTTTGGCTTTCCATAAGCACATTGTTGATGGCTAGGGCGCAGCAGAAGTTTTCTTTTTCTTATATGTTATGTTCAACACATGTGCCAGTCTGTCGTGAATGGTACCAGTGTTATATGAACTGCATGTGCACGCTCAAAATTTTGTTGAAGGTCTTTTTATTCTATGTCAGCTGTTGTGTTGTGCTATTATGAGCATTTTTTCGTGCCTAAGAACATTATAAATAGTTAATATAACTGACAGACATCGCCTGTCAAAATTAAAGATTGAAGAACTCTTTAACAACTTTATGATCTTTCAGGCACCATTTGCGATTTTTCAGTAAACAATGACTCGTGTGAGCTGGAGAGCGAAACCTGTGCTGCTGATAGAAACAATGGTAGTGATTATGAAGAAGCTAATTTACAAGTTTTAACAATGGAAAATGCAAATGGGATGTCAATAATGGAGGATAGATAACAACTCACTGTAAAGAGGTTCGCTGAGCTGCTGACAAAGATGAAAACAGATAATCACATTCACACAACTTAAATTTTTAGCCATGGCCTTTGTCAGAAAAAAACACACACATTAATGCTATCACTCAGACAAGTAGACACACACACATTCACCACATCTGGCTACTCCAGTGCCACAAGCAGCTAGACTGTCTAGATGCTTGTAATGCTGGAGTAGCCGGACAAGACGATTGTGTATGTATAGTTGTCCGAGTGATTGTGTGAATGTATGTGTTTCTTTTTCTGACGAACGCCATGGCCAAAAATTTCAGTTGTGTTACTGTGATTATCTATTTTCATGTCTTGTCAGCAGCTCAGTGAGCATCTTAATGTCCAAGTTCCTATTATTCAAATTTGTCATTCAGTTCAAAAGCCTGCCCTTCATAATGAATGCTGTCATTTTATGCACACTCTGAATTACATCTGTTTGAAGAAACTAGTGGAATATAAGCCCTGTCGATACATTATCAACAGAACTTGACTGTTTGTTGCAATATTTTTATCACAGCTGTCAGATCAGAATGGAACAAATGGAGTGCACTGACGGTACATGTATCTTCATTTTTTGCCCCAATTGTTTTGCGCTGTGTTTTGTAAAGAAACCTAAACTTGGGGATTATTGGTTCTGAAGACCCTGTGCTTGCTTCGTCATTTGCTGCTCACCTACTGTCACAAGATATAATTTTTGCCATATTCAGGTTGCTGCATGTGAATAACATTGTGCTACGGATACCTCAACAGGAACCCAACCATGACCCTCTGCATAAAATAAGACCTATTTGTGACTTTTTCACAAAAAGATGCAGAAAAGTCTCTTATCCATCACAAAATTTGACTGTATATGAAGCAATCTATCCTTTTCAAGGAAGAATTGGATTCCGTTTTTATATGAAAAACAAACGGGAGAAATATGGGATAAAACTGTATGTTAAAAGTGATACTCAAGCAGCTTACTTGTTCAATGCGGAAGATTATAGTGGACGAAAAGGAAACATTGACAATTCGTCAAATCCCTGCTGCTGAGGCCATGTTCCTCTTATTTTTAAAAGGACATACAGCATACATGTACAGATTTTATACGAGTCCTGTATACCTGTAGAACTATGGGAAAGAAATACATTTGGAGTTGAAATTGTGGTAACAGGATAGGTTTACCTGGAGACCTTATAAATCATATCAGAGTGGTCAAAGCTGACTCTCCCATGGTTATTAACAGTTCTTCTTGAGTAATACTCAGTCCAAGGAGTCTGACGAGTATATTCCCCTCCAGGAAATCCCTCGTATACACAATGTTGGCATTAAATTCGTTTCTACAACACCGACATACAACATTGTTTGACCTCTTAAGGTAATTTGGTATGGCATAACTATGTTGACTGAATTATAATGGCGCTCCTTTCTTGGCATACAACATGTACGACCTTGAGGCAGATGGGAGGCATGATCAGAAAGCCAAGTGATTAAGTTGACCGCTGGCCCATAGCATAAATCCTAATTTTGAATCCCGTTCCACCACAAACTGTCAATTGTCTATCAAAGATAATCTTATCAATCATTTCCCCCTTCCTACCATCCTATTGAATATACTCCCAATGCAGATACAGTGAATTTCCTTGAAACAGAAAAGCTTCTGTACTTGCATCACCACAGTCTTAGAAATCATTACTAGTGTGGACTCTATTGCCCTACTGTGCAGCTTCAACAATCCTTGATTTTCAAGTGGTGTTTTATACATTGCTCCACTGCAAATGAAGGTATAAGGATTAGGTTCCCCGTCATGTGAGCGGCTCAGAGAAATCAAACAGAACCCAGTACGTTTTACTCTGCAGAGAGCGATCATTAGGAACACTTTATCATTAGTGGTGCTACAAATGTTCAAATTTTTGTACAGCTTATGGGACTTAACTACGGGGTCATCAGTCCCTAAACTTATGAACTACTTATGAACTAGGACGGCACAAATATCCATGCCCTAGGGGGGATTCAAACCCCCGACCGTAGTGGCCTTGCAGACCATGACTGAAGCGCCTCAGTCCCCTCGGCCACCGCGCCCGGCAGTGTTGCTACACAATACTATGATAGCACCACCATTATTTTCTATCTATAAAATGATAAATGGATCTAGCAACCAAATTGAACCCTACTTGATCAAATGACCGTGTTATGTACCATACAGCATGAATCTAGTTGGGGATGATAACTTTATAACACTGAGTTGTTCACTGTAAACTTATGGCCCCACCCTCTCAAACCACAGAGATTACCAATGTGGGTGGCTAGCACAGCTCAATGATATAGCTAGACATATACATTAAGTACAACCCCAGCCGACGGTATCAGTGGAAAGGCCAGGGAAATGTGTGGTTCAGCTGGATTTCCAGGAATTGCATAGGAAACAGACTGGATGACTGTCGACTTGACCTTGTAACATCAGCTAACATGGTTATGCCATATAGTTACTGCAAATGGCTGAATAGAAGGGGAAACTTTGGTCGTTACTGTCCCTGAGAAAATGCAGCTCCATTGAATACTGACGATGGCTCCTCTTGGATAAAATATTTCAGAGTTAAAACAGTCCCCCCTTCGGATCTTCAAATGGGGACTACTCAGGAGGATGACCTCTTCAGGAGAAACAAAACCGGAAGTCTGTGGATTGGCATGTAGAATGTTCCAATCCTAAATTGGATAGGTAAGTTATACAATTTGAAAAGGAAAATGAATAGGTTACATGTAGTGGCGATTACTTCAGTGTAAAGATACACAGGCCTTCTGGTCAGTTGAGTTTAGAGTCATAAATATAAAAATTTTAGTGTTAATGCAGTGGTACGTCCAATATTGAATAAGGAAATAGGGATGCAAATAAGGTAGTGTAAACAGGATAGTGAACACATTGTAGCGAAGATAGACTTGAAGCCAACACCCACCACAGTGAGGCAAGTTCATATGCCACTACTTATGCTGATGAACATGAGATGGAATAACTTCTTCTATCTCGTATACATTTTTTTCAGACAATGGTGGTGGACTGGAATTTGATACTACAGTTCGAAGAAAATTACTTGCTAGGTGACCCTTCATGTCTTGGAGCTGCTTTCTTCCAGAGTGCAGAATATTACTTCCGAACTGTTCACAGTTGCCAAACTGCCACGAGCAGTCACTTCACTTCCAATTCCTTGTCTGGCTTTCAGTTTGATCCAAACTCATGAGATAAAACCACAACAAAAACAATACATGCACAATAATGCTACAAAATACATATGTGTAGTTTACAACTCACTGCAAAGAGGCAACGATGAGATGTGACAGGCACATGAGGAAGACCGCTCATACAACACGTAAGCTATTGGCCATGGCCTTCTGAAGAATAAAGAACATCACAGTGGCGTGTGACTGAAGTGTGCCTGTGTGGCAGCGTGAATGTTCTTTATTCTGAAGGAGGCCATGACCGACAGCTTAAGTGGTGTGTGTCTGGAGGGGGGGGGGGGGGGGGCGGTTCTTTTTCATGTGCCTGCCACAGCTCGTCGTTACATCTTTGGAGTGATTAGTACACTGTCATATTGTTTAATTCCAACCTGGAGTTTCCATTATTAGACAATAATAAATAATTTCGTATGGCTCATTGGCCTGGTGCACGTCTTTCAATTGGACACCATTTCGGCGACTTGCGTGTCCCTAGCCTACCCCAGTTATCCAACCGGGGAAAGGGGACTTACAGCTTAACGTGGAATCCGAACCACGTGTCGTTTCTGGCGACTCCTCACATTGTTGAGAGGTGAAGGATGGGTTAAAGTGCAAACTGAAAAAATCCAAGGTCCGGCCGGGTTTTGAACCCATGACCCTTCGGTTTCCTGTCGAGCACTTTACCCCAAGACCCCCGGGCCCGACATTAGACAATATAAATATGTTTAATACACAGTACTAACCAAACTTCCACAAGGTGCACTAATCTGTTGTGTATAATCACTACATTACATAAGTCTCATACAACTTAAGTGAAGCCTAACTTTTCTAAAGCTACAATTATGTTTGTCAGTAACTACATAGAAGCAGAAAAGATAAAGTGACCAGTGTTTTGGTGTAGCGTAAAGGCTATGAGAATAGTCTCTCATGATAGAGATCAAGGATTTAAATCTCATAGAAAGCAATAATTTTTTATTCCTATATCTATTCAAAATTACTTTATCACTTTTACTTAACAAGTCACTTAGTTGAATTGTTTTATTTCTAACACATTGTCATGTTTTTATAATCTTACTGACTTTTGTTTAAGTGCTTTTTTTTCAGGCTATTATCCTTTTAATGACTTGAAACTGAAACTGTCTGTGTCATCTACAACCCGCAACTGAGTGCCAATCAACACTGCTCATAGGACTGTGATGCAGCAGGCCGTGAAGCCAATGGTCAGTGTTGAGGATATATTCAGGTAGCCAATGATATTGAGAAATTACAGTTTGCTTTTAGTGATGAAACTGAATGTTGTCTGTCTTTAGTTTTCTCCTATAGGCTAGCTTTAACCACCCCAAACAAAGTGGTCATAAGCTTAGTTATACCACAGACTGTTGACTGCCACTTTCACAGAAATACTACACATCAAAAGGTTGTGGTAAGGTTTGGAGATGAGTTTAAATTCAGAACAACAAAATGTGTCCTCTGCCACAGTTGAATCATTGGTAACTTAAAATCAACAATTGCATTCCAAAAATAACTCAGAAGCGCTTACTTTGAACATGGCTCCACACATTAAGAGCACTAATGAAGTGTATTGCCTTATTTGAGTAAGTTATAACAGAACTGTGGCCTATGTGACAATAATGTAGTGGTACACAACAAACATCAACTAGGAAGTGATTTTAATAGGACTATTGGAAAAGGAAGAGAAGGAGAAACAGTAAGTGAATATGCACTAGAAAAAGGAATGAAAGAGGAAGTCACCTGGTAGAATTTTACACGGAGCACAATTTTTACTATCACAAACACTTTATAACTGCAACCTTCTTTCCTGGTTCTTAAATAGACTGACAGTAACTAGTCATTATAAACTGTAGAGTAAAACTGAAGAAACTGCAAAAAAAGTAAAAAAGAAGGTGATGGAACTTTGATGGAACCTGAGATTTTCGAGAGTTTCAAAGGGAGAATTAGGCAACAATTGATTGAATTGAGGGAAAGTAATAAAGATCAATGGGTGCTTTGAGAGATGCTGCATGTGAAGGCTGAAGAGGATCAATTACGTACAAAGACAAGGCCTATCTGAAATCCTTTCATAACACAACAGGTACTGAAAACCCATTCAGTTATAGTGACAGGTATGTCATAGTAGCTCTGTGTATTGCAGTACAAAGAGAGAGTACACCTGTCAAGCACTGTATGTGCAGCATATTACTCTTCTGTAGGTCTTTGCATTCTGTAATGATTCTGCAGCCATACCACTATATGGCAGTATTTGTATGTTTATAATAGAGAGCCTATACAGACTGTGTAGTTTGTGAAACTGAAGCAATAATTTGAGCTTGGTCTGTGATTCATTAACTGAGCAATTAACTAGATGCCTCATCCCTATGAAGTAGAAACCACAAGAAGTCAGAGTTTTTGGAAGAGAGTGATATTAATGATGCAAGTAGTAATGCAGTCACACTGGTTGTGAGACATCAACAAGTGGCATTTTGGATATTTGTGAAATTGTAAGTGCACAGCAAACATGGCATGTCAAAGTATGTTTGGTGTCCTGACAACAAAGTATTCTGCAGTATGTTCCAAGGCATCTCATTGGGATTGGGACAATGTAGCTACTAGCCCTCCATACAGTAAAAATTAATCTTATCCAGTGACAAAACTGTTCTCACAAAATCATAGTTGAATGGCTCATTGACGAAAGCAGAAAATATAAAAATATGCAAATGAAGCAGATAATAGGGAGTACACGTGGCAAAAAAATGAGACCGGAACATAAAATGCAAAGCAGGACTGGGCATAGGATAAATACAAGTCCATAGAAGCAGCTGTAAGAGTATCAAGAGCTCATACGGAAAAAAATCAGTACTAAGTAAAGAAGGGAAAGCTAAATGTGGATGGAACATATAGAGTGGTTGTACTACAGAAATGATCCTGAAGGCAGTACTGTAGAAAGGGAAGAGGAAGTAGATGACGACGATGATGATATAGGAGGTACAATACTGTAAAAGAGCACTGTAGGATATGAGTTGAAACAAAACTCCTGAAGTAGATGACATTCCTGCAAGAGGTATGATACCCCCAGTCTTCAGGAAGAATGTAATCATTCAGATTCCAAAGAAAGCTAGTGCAGCAGGTGTGAATATTACAGAATTTATCAGTTTAATAAGTCATGTCTGCAAAATACTGACTTGAACTATTTATACAGAATTGGAAAAACTTGTTGAAGCTAACATTAGGGAAGGTCAATTACGAGTTAGGTCATACTTTGGAACATTTGAGCCTATATCATCTCATGAATCATCTTAGACAAAAGGTTAAGGAAAGGCAAAACTACTTTTATAGTCTTTGATAATGTCGAGTGGAATACATACTAGAAAATTTTGAAGTTAGCAGAAGTAAAATACAGGTAACAAAAAGTTATATAAAATTTGGCAGAAACCCGATAGCAGTTATATGAGTCTAGTGGCATGAAAGGGATGCAGTAGTTGGGAAGGGAGTATGATGGGGTTGTAGCCTTTTCACAATGCTATTTAATCTGTACAACTGAGCAAGCAGGAAAATAAGGACAAATTTGGAAACAATCAAACTTCAGGGAGGAGAAATAAAAACTTTTAAGTTTGCCAATGAGATTGTAATTCGGCTGGAGACAACAAAGGGTCAGGAAGAGTACTTGTACCAAATGGACACTGCCCTTAAAGGAGGGTGTAAGGTGAACATTAATCCTGAAATGGGCAAGCTGATGTACACTGGTCAAAACAATTAAGAGAACAGTTCAAATATGTAGGTTCTGAAGTATTGTCATTGGCAGAATTATCTAAAATGCTTCAATATCATTCTCTCAGTTCTACAAAACGGAGACAACAACATTATAGCAATCGAGGTGCAATGCAACAACAACATGACTTACCCAAAGCATGAACAGTCCAAAATCGCCTTCAGAAATATGGCCTCCACACATGGAGGCCTATGGTGTGTGTGTTCCATTAAAACCATGACACATTTAGTCTGCAGAAACTAGGGAGGAACATCAGGATTGGAGTCATAATGATTGGCACCAGATTCTGTTCACAGATTGGTCATCAAGATTTTATGTTCAGCTCCATCACCTACAGAGGATGTGGAACCCTGAATAATCCTGCCTATGTGCAGGAAACATCACATCATGGTAGTGGGCAGGAGTCAGTATTAGCGGATGTAAGTCTGTCATTCAGAATGGTGCTTTGACTGCTCAAAGTTATAGAGACAAGATCCTTTGACCTTTTGTTGTGCCCTACACTGACGCCATAGAAGATGGCTTCCTTCTGGTGGACAATAATGCTTGTCCCAATAGAGCTGTAATGGACAACTTGCTTGTAGCTGAACCAGACTTAAATAAATTAATCATGTCTGGGATACACTTGGCACACACATTGCAGCCAGATCAGCACCTAGTGCAACAGTTGCAGAGCTGGATATTGCACTTGTGGAAGAATGGTCAAATGTCCTACAACAGCTTATTGCTAACCTCGTACTGTCCATGCCATGCCGTGTGCACGTGCACTTCCAGCCAAGGTGATCACAAGTGGGAAAAAAAAGAGAGAGAGAGAGAGAGAGAGAGAGAGAGAGAGAGAGAGAGAGAGAGAGAGAGAGAGAGAGAGATTTCTCACCTGATCCCCTAAGAGTTTTAAGTATTGTTTTTATACAGCAGTTACCACACTAATGCCAAGCCTTATAGCCATGTAAGTTAATAAATACCTTTCTACCCATTATTGTAACTTATGTTTATTTAAGTGAAAGTGATTACAGCATCAACAGGTCAAATCCAATAACTTATTAAATTATTACTGGTAATTCAGTAGTGGTGTACAGTTTACAGCACACATCTGGTCATGTAAGTTCTAGGGTTTTGCCACTGTTATATCTTGTGCAATTACAAAAAGAGGTGTGCTAAAAGGTAGTTTATTTTAGAGATAACCACTACTGCAGTTCATTAGCTACTAATAAAAGTTCGTATTTCCAATTTTTGGGACAAAAAATACTTGACACGGGAGGAATTACAGCACGATCTTTTGTAGACTCTTTCAGATGACTGTGGAGACAGTGAAGATTTGTTTCCTAATGAAATGGATGAAGCACTATTACCAAGTATTCAAGATTTTGTGTTGTTGTTGTTTGTGGATTTGAGGGGCACTCGACATCAAGGTTATCAACACCGATTGAGTGTGTTCAAAGATAACATTCGATTCATTCTAAAAACAATATATTTATTGGTAGTGACAAGCAAATAAATTGGAGGCGTACTACCTTGCATAAAGAGAGACCTCTCACACAAGCAAAAAATATCAAAATCTTTCCAGGCCCTTAAATGGTAGTACAAGGCATTGTAGAGTAAACTTAATCATTTCATAAAATCATATATATTGATAAGTTAAATGAAACTACTTTTACAAATTATTTATTCCAGAAAAATATAAGGATTAAGTTATTGCAGGGATAGGGATGTTAAGTTGACAAATAGAAAGGAAACTTGTGAAGTATTAGACATTCTTTATTTTCTTTATTTTGTTGGCCTCACAGGTGGAAATCTCACAAATGTATTGCAACTTTGATCAAATAAATAAATAAATTGATTAAAAAAAATACATAGGAATGCAACTTGTGGAAGAGCAAAGAATAAATCCACAACAGTAAGATGCTTCATTAATCTGGCAGCAATTCTCAAATGATTATAATGCCTTTACAACGCATAATGCAATGCAGAATGCTCCACCCTTGCCCGGCATCCTTCCCCCACCACTCCCCATCTCACTGACTGAGAAATTGCTTGTTGCACTGGAGCAGCCACAGATGGTTCTCATGTGTGCTTAAGTTGTGTCTGAGTGATTGTATCAATGTACATCATCTTATGATGAAGGCAGGGGTTCAAAATTTAAGTTACGTGAATGATATTGTCCATTTTACATGTTTGTCTGCGGCTCAGCAATCGACCTAGCATTTATGACAGCTATGAAAATATAGATAAGTATTAGCTAATACATTATTTGTAATCAATGTGTAATATAATACAAATAACTGCAATAAATGATAGAACAGCAATAAAGCACTTATCATTAGGGTGTACATAATACGCCAAACACCTGCTCCTGTTGTAGGTTTAACAAGAGCAAAACAAAGATGTCATGTAGTCAATTTAAAGCAGGCAATGCCAAACTAAATAGATTAGGAAAGGAGACAATAAAAGTGGTAGACAAGTTTTGTTATTTGGGCAGTAAAATAACTTATGATGGTTGGAGTAAAGAAGACCTACAATACAAAATGGCAAGGGGAAGGAGATCATTTCTAAATAAAAGAAATTTGTTGATGGTGAATATTACTTAAAGTGTTATGAAATCTTTTCTGAAGGCAAGTTTCTGGAGTGTACATTTGTGTAGGAGTGAAATGTGGATGATAAGCAGTTCAGAAGAAGACAATGACACAATCTTTTGAAATTTTCTGTAAGATTAGGTATAAATTGTATAGCTAATGAGGAGGTACTGAAAAGAATTGGAGGGATTTGTTAGACACAATCTGAGACATCATGAAAACATCAATTTAGTATTGAAGAGAAGTGTAGGATATAAAAAATTGCAGAGAGAGACCAAGATATGAATACTGTAAGCAGGCTCAATTTGATGTAGGTTGCCAGTTTTATTCTTGCCGATAAAGAGGCTAGCGCAGGATAAAGTAGCATGGAGAACTCCATCAACCAGTTTGTCTAGTACACAATAGAATTTTACTTATGGAAGTGTTGGCGTAGTGTGCTGAAGTTGGCAGGGACCATCAAATGAGCCACTTTAGAAAATCAGTCACATCAAATGTGGGGCATAGTCTTTTGTGTTGACCATGAAGTAAATAATTAATTCTGTTCCTGCTCTGTAGTTGACAGGTTATTGTATGTACCCCTCATGATGCGCACTTTTTGTTGCCAACATTTGCACACTATGCCACCGCCATAAGTAAAATTTAGCCTTTACATCAAAACTCTACATGTGGCAAAATTTTATCAGTTTATTCCTATTTCTTAAAACTGTTAGATCCATACAAAAATAATTGTTGATACATTGTTTACAGTGACAGTGAGACCAATAATACTGAATTGGATAGTGCCAATCTTGTAATAGTGTGTCTGTGGTTCTGCTGGGGATTATTTGTTTCTGCACCCAAAATACTGATATTCTTGGACGTTTTCCTTTTGATGCTCATGATACACTGACTACTTTGAATTGATGCTAACATTGATGTTACTATTGATATTTTTCTAATATTGATCACCCCTAGAGCAGTAGTTGGTAGCACTTCCATTTTTAACATTCACTTTTTATTAGAGTTTGAGAATTTAAATCATGAACCGAGCTATAGATTCCTACTGGTGATGTACATCACTCTTAACAGTTACATGCACACATAATTTTTATATTCGCAACATCTACGATGAACCACCTTTTCAATTACGTACGTTTTATTGTCCTCCTTGTTGATTAATATTAAAAATCTGTACCCACAGTTTCATGTTAGCGTATTTATATATTGATTTACACATTAAAAAAGAAAAACACTTATGCACTGGTCACTTATCCACATGTAAGCGTGCATTTTTCTCATGCTGACTGTTTACAGACAAACTCGTCAGGTTAAAATGTAACTTGGGATGGTAAAGAAGGGTAAAAATAAGAACAACATTCTGTTGTAGGTGCCAACATTAAAAATGTTTGGTTAACAAGAAATTAAAAAAAGAGCAAAGTTCTGCTTGGTCTATGCCTGTAAGTCAGCTTGTCTGCTCGGGTAACAGAGCAGCTGTTTAATAACGCCATGGTTAGTGTCTTTGACTACTTATTTTGTGATCCACATTCAACTCCAACCCACTAGTACTTTTTTCCTTGTAGTTGTCATGGAATAATGTGATAATGGGAAATACAATCAAATTATTGATGAAATTAGTTATCATTCCAGATTTTATTAAAATTAGTTGCATTTCCCAGGTGAACTCAAAAGGCGTTTTTTAAACACAAATCATTGATTTATCTATCACATACCAAAATACACCATCACTGATGTAGATATTAAAACTGAGAACCAACATGAAATTTGAATGTTCATCAACTACATAAGAAATTAACTTTAAACACAAGTCATTGGCAAGTCATATCATGAACAGCTGTTTTGCAAATGTAAACGTCAGCTCACTAATCTGTACATAATAATATTTTACACTGTTGTAACTGGATAACATGATACTATGTACTATGGTGGCACTAGCCACCAATTCGAGTGTGTGTGTGTGTGTGTGTGTGTGTGTGTGTGTGTGTGTGTGTGTGTGTGTGTAGCAACCATAGCCAAGAACCGAGTGGCACATCTTTAAGACAATCTTTGGTGTTTTTCCTTGTTCATATCCGCTATGTTTAAACCAGTTGGTGTTTGTGCTCTGTAACAACAGCATCAATAAAGTTATTGTTCCATATAGTGTGTGGTCATTGAGCTCCACTGGCCTCAGTAACCTCCACATTAGTGATCCTAAACTAAAAACAGTTCTACGTGTTCGGTACAGTGTTGTCCTGTGGTTTTTGGTGTGTTCCTTCATCATAATTTGCTTGCGCTCGGTACACCAACAATCCCGCACCCAAACGCAACATGTTGACGCCCGTGCAACCACCGCCCAGACTCACACTTCCTCAGCAAGCTGTGGTTTCCAGCAGTGTCACAAGTGTCAGTAGTTCGCATTAACACCAGACCGCCGCACTTGTCCGGAGATTCGCCACACGACATCTTCACATCACCGCAGTTCCACAATGCCGTGCCTCAGTGATGTGGCTCTGGCTTTGTCACTCCAGACGCTTTCGAGTGCTCCTTTTTATGCCACTCCACCGTTCGAGCACTCTCAGCTCTTCCATGCTTTGGACAAAGCCAGTTACAACATGGACTTTGTGGCAAATTCAAACGTGCAACCGCTTGCCGCCACACTGGGTACGCCAATGTATCACTCCGCTGGTCACATGTCCAGCCTCCAACGGCCAGATGGGCTACAAACGTTTGCTTCTTCGAGTGCTGTGCATCACACTGTATTGTTTGAACTGTACACACATTTGTGCTGAATATTGTGCTAACTTTGCGAGTGCACCTTCTTGTGTGCAAGTTCGTATCTGGCAGCTCGCTGCACCCCCTCCCCTCCCCACACCTTTGTACCAGTTCAGCTGCCTCCTTCAGTGCATGATCTGAAAATGCTGCACTACGAGCCTTCCTATGACCCTCACAGTTTCATTCACAGTGCTAACTCTGTGAATGTGTGTGCTACGCAGCATGTGCTTCCGTGCGCCGTGTCTTTAGGTCTGCCTTCCGCATTGTGAGGTGGTCCCTTTCTACACCCGAACTTTGCCGTACTTTCGACCGTTGCTCCAGGGCCGCCTGTCACCTCTGCCGCACCGTGTGATGCTTCCTTCCAAGCCTTTGCCGATCGCCGGCACTGCAGCACCTCTTGACTTCCTGGCTCGCCTCCTTCTCCCCCGACAGGCTGCCTACCAAAGCTGTCTCAATTCTCATTCTCCGACCACTCTCATGGAGTGCATATTCGAGCATTACAATTTTGACAGCTTCACTCACTACCTCTGCTTAATTACTTCACTACACGATCACGTGGATCTATTTTGTGACCTGGTTACCTCCCCCTCCAGTCGGAACTGCTAATGAAAGTGCCAAAAAGACAATCCTGGTGTGTGTCACCTGGTCTGTGGACGAGACTGTTCGACATGTAATTGGAGAAGAGAACCTAGGTGACAAACGTCCATCCGAACTTTGGCGACGCCTTTGGCTTATTAATTAGTGAGCAGGTCTTGCCTGGACCCTCGCTCATGGCAAGCAAACTATATCTGACCGAGAATCTCATCTTGCACAACCCATCACGCCACCTCACCCAAACACATTCGCGTGAGGCCGCTCCCGCTTCCCGAAGGAGATCATGGATCTGCTTGGCATTCCGCACCGCAGAGTCACTGCAACTGTTCCTTGCACTGGAGGGAATCAGTTGTGGTGAGGAGCACACACCCCCTTCCCCTCTGCACTTCCCACAGGACAGCGACCTCACTACCTGTATTGCTTTTTTCATGCCTATTTCGGCAGTGCTGCAAGGAAGTGTACGTCCCCTTGCATCTACCCAAACAAGGTAGCCGCTAGCTTGTTTAGGTGCCACTAACTGCCCTGAAGATTTCAGGTGCCTACCTACTCTGTACGCACTGTCGCCGCTACAGGCGCTTCGAATCTAAGCTAGCATAAACTTTCTCATCGACACTGGTGCGTATGTCTCACTTCCGCCTCCTGGACTGTGTCCGAACCCTGTGCGACCGAACAACATTTTTCTTTGAGCTAAAACACGCCTCACAACTTTGCTGCTTGGGCTCCATAACTCTCCAAGTCAAGCTCTCACCTTCATGAGTCTTCAAGTGGGATTTTCTAGTAGCCAGTGTTCCCGAGCCTATTCTCAGAATTGACTTTCTCTCATTTCATGGACTATCTCCTGATGTCAGTGACGTACAGTCATTCACTCCCCCCTCACATACTTTCATCAAGTGTGCTCTGTTGAACTGTGCTCATCTTAGTATATTTTGTGAGTGTTACAATACCGTGACCGAACTTAGTAGCACCACTGACAAAGTTACATGCGGAATAAGTGCAAGTCACACAATCACGCCATGAATACCTCAATGTAATTCATGAGTGCTTAGACACTGTGGCCAAACCACTAAGTGCCGTTGATAGGTTTAACTCGGAACATGCGCAAGTGGAACATTTATGATGCAAACGGCACAACCTGTCTTGGCCGTTGGCTGAAAATCAATCCGCGCTCAACTCTGCAAAACAAGTCCTCAAGCAGCTGTCTGGCCCCACGCTGCACAAATCACAGATTAGTCACTGTGCAGCATTGCCTCGTGTTCCCAGTGACCCCTTCCTACTTTGGAACTTTTGCCTTCTCTGAGTATTTCTCCTGCTCCTCCTCACTCATACCCGGAGGTCTGCAAAGACAATAGCAAGCTCTCGCCTCATTCGTGTGTTCATTGTCCTTGTCTCAACAAACTCTAGTGAAGTGTCTCAGTGTGTGCCCGTCAGTACTCCTGCTTCCACTTCCTGCAAATCCTCTGTCAAACGGTTATGCGCGCACTGCCATACAGAGCTTAATTGCACCAACCAGCTCGCCGGCCCTTGCTGCAACGTTGGCAATGCTGCCTCCCTGCCAGTTCGCGTCACCTTGCCTGCCACTCGCTCAGCTATGCACATGCATTGCCTCCCTAGCCCAGAGCTCCGGCTGCTGTTTCTCCGACACCGACATTTGCCGCTTCCATCTCCTCAGCACCACATACACCCACCTGCGCCCACATGCACCCACACATGCACCAAGTACTTGCAGTCACAGTTCAACTGTTCTGCGGTCACTCCCACGGCTGCCGTGTTGCCGGCTTGCGTGCCCCCAGTGGCGACCTCATCAACTAGAGCTCCTGTTTCGTCTGCTGTTGCTGCACCAGCGATAGCATCCTCTATCACAGCTCGCACGGCAACTACTTCAAGTCGGCCAGGTACACATGCATCTCCCACGTCCACTGCAGTTACCTCCTCCCTGCCGCCGGCTGCTAACACACCTGCGCAGCGTGCCATGCCCACCTCTTTCACTGTCATTCTGCACAACCTGACGTCACACCCTCCACGTTCTCCGTGCCTAGTGCCACACCCTCACCTGCTTCGCAAGTAGCTGTTGTTACAAACGGTATGGTTCATGGACTATGCCTCACTGACAATATCCCTGCGTTTTCTAAATCATGCCCTCTGTGTCCCGAAAAATCAGCCGCAGTTACCACGCCATTATCTGAACTACTGTCAACTGGTGTGATCGAGCTATCTTGTCACAGTTGGGCCTCACCCATTCACTTAGTAAAGAAACATGATGGCACGTGGCACATGTGCGACAACTATCACAAGCTGGACTGCTTTCCAATTCCAAATGTTGCCAATTTTTCCAAATTACTTGCCAGATCTAAAGCTTTCTCAGTTGTTGATTGCAAGCGTGCTTACCATCAAATTCCCATGGCCCCTGAGGACATTGAAAAAACGGCCATCACCATCCCATTCGGCCTTTTCCAGTATCATTTCATTCCTTTCAGACTTAAAAACGCAACACAAACCTGGCAACGATTTATCAGTGAGGTTTTACATGCCTTAAAATTTTACTTAGTGTATTTAGACGACGTTCTGATTTTCAGCTCCTCGGTGGAGAAAAACAAAAAACATTTGCAAATCATTCTTGAAGGGCTGGCCGAGTTGAATGATGACAAACGCCAACTGCATCTCCCCTCAATACAATTCCTTGGGTATACAGTTTTTTTTAGGGCATATCTCCCCCCCCCCTCGACAAGATCAACTCAGTAAAAAACATCACCCGCCCATTCACTTACTAACAGCTTCATAGATTCCTTGGCACCATTAACTACTACAGGCGTCACCTGCCCAATGCGGCTGAGGTTGAGGCCCCCCTTACAGACGTGTTGGCTGGTAAAGCACACGTCAGTTGACCGCACGGTGCCCTGGGCAGACCAAATATGGAATCCTTCAATGCACTCAAGGAATTACTTGCTCAAGCAATCACGGTTGCTCATCTGCATCCCGACGTGGAGGTTTTTCTCACTACAAACCTGAGCGACACCGCCATTGGTGCAGTTCTCAGCCAATCTCACGATGGTGTAATCTCTCCCACTGAGGTTATTGTCAAAAAAATTAAACAATTCACAATGCTAGTACTCGGCCTTTGACAGGGAACTTCTTGCCATCTATGATGCAATTAACCATTTCCGTGCAGAACTTGAAGTCTGCCCCTTTCACATTCTTACTGATCGCAGACCGCTGGCTGCTGCCATCAAAAATCCCCTGGGTGACCCGCCTCCTAGGCACTTCCGCTACCTCGACTACGTATCACAATTCACAATGAACATGTGTTATATCAAAGGCACAGATAATGTGGTGGCGGATTTCCTCTCTCGGATCAATGCTGTCTGTACAGCCATCAATCTCTCTAACCTCTCCCCCCTACAATCCACTGATGATGATCTCCTTGCTCTCATCTTTGACCCTTCCTCTTCCCTACATCCCATCCGCACCACCTTTACAGGGGTCACCGGCGAGGTATGGTGTGATGACTCAACGGGTAAACTCCGTCCCTTCATTACCCGCTCTCTTCAACGTCCCATTTTCCAGAAACTGCACTAGCTCACGCACCCGGGTGTCAAAGCCTCGACACGCCTGGTATGCGCAGGATTGCCAGGCCTGGGACCGCTCTTGAGTCACGTGTCAGCGGAACAAGGTCGCATCTCACATCTCCCCTCTGCTTGGTTCATTCCCTCCTCTGTCCGGCAGATTCCAGCACGTCCACTTGCATCTTGTTGGCCCTCTGCCGCTGTTCAACGTTTACCAGTACACCCTTTCTATGATCAATCGCACCACGAGGTCTATGGAGGCCACACCTCTGCTTTACATCACTGCAGAGTTCATCGTTTGTTCTTTTATTTCTACCTGGATTGTTTGCTTTGGCTGCCCCTCGGTCATCACAACTGACCAGGGATGCCAATTTCGAAAGTGCCCTTGTCACCAATATCTGTCACTTCTGCGGCATTCGCCAGATCCACACCACCGCCTATCATTCACAGAGCAACGGCCTGGTGGAGCGGTAGCACTGGACCCTCAAAACGGCCCTTCAGTGCCATGGGTCATGTGGCTCATCGCCCTTCCCCTGGTTCTGTTTGGCTTGTGTTCGACATACAAGGTGGGCCTCCATGGCACTGTTGTGGAGTTCATATATAGGCATCAACTCACCTTACTGGGCGAGCTTGTCGCACTATCCCCACTCCCCCTCACTCAAGGACCTCCCTTCATTGGTCGACAGAGTCCGCATTATCTGTGCTGTGGTCTCCCCGTTCCCTCCTGCCAGCCACTCTCCTCGACTTGAAAGGTTACCTGCAGACTTGCGAGTTCGTGTTCTTGTTCTTGCGTGATGAGACCCTCCGCCTGCCCTAACAGCCCCCTTACTACAGTCCTTATCCTGTCCTCCTCCATGCAGCAAACACCTTTACCATCCTCCTCCATGGTAAACCTTCCACTATATCCATCAATCGCCTGAAGCCTGCACACCTTGATCAGGGGTGATTGTGGTGCTTTATTAAAATCCCTGAAATTTTGACTATCATTTATAGGTACAAGATAACGTAAAATTTCAACTGGGCCTACTATGTTTTCAAACTCAGTTATACAGTACAATTACAAGCAAGCTAAAGAATCTTAAATTTTAATTTAGCAAATATTTTTTTTATAAAAAATCAGTAGGTTGATTAGTTGGAATACTTACAGTGTTGTTTTGACAATGAAGCATGGTGAAAGCTGCAAGAAAATTACTTTTTCTGAAAAAAGTTTCCAATTTTCATTTGTTTTCCTTTTATTTCTGAAAATTCTATATTTTTCATTTCCATCATTTTCTATTTTTTACATTTGTATAAGGCTGTGGGTCACTGAAAGTAGCTCGCACAGAGGATGAAGAAGACATTGTAGATAGCACTAATTTAGTTTTGCCAGCAGAGCAATACATTTCAGAACTGGACGGTTTATCCTGCAACTCATGAGTAGAAATTTCTCCATTAGAACTAGATCTCGATGAATCTGATGACTCGGCTTTTTGTAGTGTCGACTGACAAAACGACCAACTTTTCATTAAGTTTTGTACAAACTATCTGTCCAGTGGTTCCTTTGATGGGACATCGCTCGTGGTCGTGTCTGATGCGTAGCTCTACAAATATTGCCCACTTAGGGCAGACTCATAGCAGTATGCACGTTTGTGATTTGTCGCTTGTAGCTGTCACTCTGTTTTGTTGTCCACGTAGGTGAAGCCAAGCGGTGGATGAATACATTATAGATCGCATGCTGGGGCTATACTAGAGCAAATAGCACAAAAACATTTGTTTTGTGTATTCAAAATTACTGATTTCCTGGAAAATGTTTTACACGACTAAGCGCCTGTACGCAAATCCAGAACTATCTGGGTAAATAATTAAAAAATCCTGGATTTCCGAGATAGACCCGGAGAACAATCACCCATGCTTGATCCTGCTTCTCCTCCCAAGGCCGAGGCTACCTCCTCTTCCTTCTCCTCACTCAAGGCTCCCCCTCCCTCTCCATTCTGCACTCCCTCCCCCCTCTCCCTCCTGCGCTTCCCTCCTCTCTCCTTCGCTGTCGGGTCACGCACCACATTCAGTCTCTGACTCCTCTTCCTGCTCCCCCTTCAGAGGTTTTTCTCGTCCCCTTCCCCCCTCCGAGCCCTGCTATCAATTCTCCATCCTCATTTCCCAGTGTGGTCCGTTATGGTGCACGATGATAACCTATTCATAATGTGCACATCGTCATCTAAATGCCAGCTCATTAAATGTTTCCAGCTCGCTTGTGATTCTGTTCCTACCAAGGCTCAGGCCTTCCTGCTCTCGTCGAGCATTGCACTAGTCATAGTTTCAGTCCGTGGCTCCCGCTCAAGCTGGCAACTCTCATGACACGTTACATAGCCTCCTCAATTACAGAACTTCATCGTTTGAGGTCCTCCTGCACATCGATTGCCTTCCCCTCCCGTCATACCGGATGGGACCACAGAACTCACTGTGTGTGTTTGTGTGTGTGTGTGTGTGTGTGTGTGTGTGTGTGTGTCGACCATAGTCAAAAACCGAGTGGCACATCTTTATGACACCCTTTGGTGTGTTTCCTTGTTCTTATCCACCATGTTTAAACCGGTTGGTGTTTGTACTCTGTAACGACAGCATCAATAAAGTTATTGTTCCATATAGTGGGTCGTCATTGGGCACCACTGCCCTCGGTAACCTCCACAATACTTTATTGTAAATTAATAGAGTAATAATTATCATACAGAAAGTTTACTTATATTAAAGTGCTCATCACAAAAATAAACTCTGTCAGCACATTTCAACCATATTTTATGCATTTCTCATTGCTTGGTACATTAGAAAAAAAATCCTAGAGTTTTTCAGATGTATTTGTACAGTGATATACTACACATTATTTGTATACAGTTTTAAGAAGCATAAATGTTCAAACAATACATCACAGATATCACAAAGAGATAACTTTATGACAACAGTCACACAGGCATTACTTGTGACTCAAGTGGAGCATTTTAATGGGCTTTCAAATTATTTGATTTTCACTTTTTAATAAAATACTGTGATTCAAGAGGGAGAAAAGCATATTATGCGCATAAGATGACACAATTAACTATAAGACGACTTACAGAAATCAGTCAAGTAGCCTGTTGTTGGCCATTTTTCCTAGCTCCAGCAATCATAAACTAAAGTTGATATGTTGTCTGTTCTTTTGGATATGTCCAACACCATATCAATAACTGTACATATGTCCCCAACAGGCAATTGACACTTTCTGTGCAGATGTACAAATATGCTTAATCCGTTATGGGACTACAGTTAGGTTGTGAACAAGAGGAAATAATGGCAGGAACACTAGCAATGTAGTGCATTATAAGTCGAAAATTTTGGCAGAATAGGAAGTGTGTCTGTAGAGTGTAATTGGTTAAGGCCACAACTGATCCTAAGTAAGGTAACTGCGTTCGAATTCAGGTCCAGCACAAATTTTCAACTTTGTTGCAGTACATTTAAATAAATTGAATGACAGTTAAAGATGTCTGAATATTTCAAATTCATTCAGCTCCAATAGTTGTTAAGATATTGTGATTGATGTGTCAATAGCTTGGTAGTTCAAATTATTAATGTACTCCACCAAATGCTACACTTTTCCATTTGGCTGTAAAATGTCCATTTTTCCTTGGTAATTGTACACCAAGGCAACCATCTTTCAAATGATGTTTCTGCCACATGGGAACATAGTCATTGTAAACACAGTACTGACCACTTCTTACTAAGAAGTATCTGATTGCAGGAAATCTGTAGAAATACACAGAAATGGTGCATTTTCTCAGTATTTAACTTTCAGGCTCACAATCATAAGGGACATAAAGTAGATTGCACTCTGAGTGTAAACTCTGGGCAGCAGAGCATTTTGTGCATTTAATGGAGAGGTGGGAACCCCATTATTTAAGTAAGACACATATTGCAAAAAGGCTCTAAAATTGTATGCTGTTGTAAGTGAGCAACCAACCTGTTGCCCATTCTCCAGTTACATTATAATTCACAGGTAAATATGTTTTCATCTGTGGCAATACAGGTCACTGAAATGGAGATAAAAACACAGAGGTGTACAGCTCATACTTACCACTGATCTGCCACAATCTCCACAGAAATAAAAACATTGACTTACTTTATTAATCTGTAATAATAAAAAATAACCAGATTGCAAATATTTGATGTGTCTCATTTCAAATCTCCCAACTGTTTCTGTTGTATAAAATAAGTGAGGGCCATTGGTAAGACTAAGACAACCACTGGAGATGAATTTATCACATGTTTTTTTGCAAGATAACTAAGTTTATTAAATAGTGTGGATTCTTCATTTGTTTTATACATATTGATTCACAATTTCATCTACAGTTCCTACTGTTAGTCTGTATAGTACTGAGTAGCCACTACAGATGTCACCATTTTAGTAGTAAGCCAAGGATTCCAAAGCTTCTACACAATGTTTGGATGTAAACTGGAAAGTACTGTCACTCTGTTTTTGTAAAACAAATACATTATAAACTTCAGAAGGATTGCAAAAGATGGTTGTCTGACAAGAAATATTTGCATACTGCAAATCATGGACATTCCTACAACATACAGGGGAGTATTAAAAAAACATACTCCAGGGTTTGTTACATTTTATAGTTCATGTTTTAATTCATGACTAAGTACACAGTGCAATTCACTACCCACCAACCCAAAAGAATGCAATAAAGCAATGCACAACACATTAACTTAGTGAGATCATGAAATCAGAAACAGAACAGATCGTACACAGTTTATAACAACTCCCCAAAAAAATATGCACTGGAAAATAATTTTAACTCCACTAAGCAATATTGCAAAGTAAATGTTTCATATGCCTCTACTCTTGGGAGGCTATTTTAAAAAGGTTTTCCCAATAACAGCTACCACGTGTGCCATCTATCAATAAACATTCTGATAATGGATGAGAGCGAGTCTTTCTATCCCATATTTCCTACAGACAGGTAAGAGAATTAAAAATCTGAAGAAAGGAACAAACTAGACAGTTCATCCAAAAGCATCTCCATTTATACTGCACACTCCTTGTAATCACATTTATCAGTGAAGCCTTCCAGGTTGATAGCTAAACATTTACTTAGATGCCTGTATTCATTGCTAGTTTGACAACAAACTTTATCCTCTAAATAAGAGCATCTTTGCTGACACAGGGTCAATTCCTTAGCTAGGAAAAGTTGAATAAATAAAAAAACTGGTTGTGTAATAATATTTATAGTACTGCAAGAAAAAGAAAAACAATCTGTATAGTTCATTTCATTGTTTTTTAATGTTTTCTTACTGTGTAGCACCAAGTAAAAACTTAAGGGTCTTTTAATTGTTTTTTTTTTTCTACTGATAATTTCTTTTATGGTTGGAGGGATATTTGTGTTATTAATTAAATAAATTATAACTGAAAGAAGATGGGAGAGGAAAATATTAAGAAAGATTTTTGGAGCCGTGTTTGAGTCGGGGTAATAGAGGATAAGGAGAAACAAGGAATTGGAAGAACTGTACAGAAATCCTGACTTGGTGACCGAAATTAAGTGTAACACACTGAGATGGATGGGCCATGTAGAGCGAATGTCGGAAGATCGAACTACCAAAAAGGTTTACACAAGAAATCCAGGTGGCAAAAGAAGCAAAAGGAGGCCCCGAAAATGATGGCTGGAGGATGTAGAAAATGATTTGGAAGAAGAAATAATAATAACAATAATAATAATAATAATAATAATAATAATAATAGGAGTCAGGAGATGGAGGAAACGAGCAGAAAATAGTCAGGATTGGGCTGCGATCATCCGAGAGGCCAAGGCCCTACATGGGCTGTGGCGCCAAAGAGTAAGTAAGTAAGTAAGTATAACTGAAAGAATGAATGAATTCAATATTTTTGGGTGAATTCCCCAATATTTAGTGGATTCAAAAATATTTTTGAAAATGTAAGCACCTGCCTTTTTTCTTTATTATTCAATAATGAAATTCTGTACACCTTTCAAATAAAAAAAATTAGTTCAGCACATCTTGTCTACAAATTAAAGGTATTGTCACATAGTTGGATGCATTTCCTAATATTTTAATGGGTCAAGTTATTAGCAGTGAACTACAAAAACACTCCATTTTTATCAATAGTTTTCCAGAGGAGGAGTAATTTCTCAGCCTAATTAAAAGTCAGATTATTGGACTTGTTTCGACCTACAATACCTTTGATAGGAGACAAGGTGAAAATTTGCAAACTGCACACACACACACACACACACACACACACAGTAGACCTTTATGATATCAAACATTAGCATAAATTTTAATTTTGAAATTCAACCAAAAGCAATAAAAAGTACAAATTTGAGACAAAAACAATTTATTATCTGCTATTTCTAGGCTAACAAAATAATGTATAGCAACTGTATACTTTCCAAACATCAACGTAAGTCTGGACAGGCTAGCAGATGTCTAGACTGGCTGTTAGACAAACCCATACTACCCTGTGTGTTCTTTTCCCCCCTTCCACTAAAATCCTTCCATTTCCACTCAGTTAATTGAAAACCGTATGAGTGCGGTTGAAGAATGGTGTCTTGTTGTTCTATTAGTGTTTTTATTGATGAAGCCAATCATAGAAAATGTGTCAAGTGCTTTCTAAAGATATTACTTTAAATGAACATTACAGTGATGAAGAAATAGTGGTAAATGTTGTTTAACTGAAGAGTTGGCTGAGAAGTTAAAGCAACTTGCATGTGCTCTAAAATGAAATTCTCAAAAATATATATATTTTATCTTCTGTGCACATTTAACTTCAATTAACATACTATGCAAAACACAACCACCCTTCCGCTTCTCTAATAGGGTTGCAAGGCAATAAAAAATTAATTAATTAAAGAACATCTAAAAAAATTCCTTAAGTTAAAATGAATTACAAATGTTTTTGTGAAATTTAAGAAAACATAAGAACTATCTATCAATGTCTTCGATTATATATTCAGCACTTTCAGAAGATTAAAGCTACTTTTATCTCTCTATTGTGTAGCACGACAAGTCACATAACTTGCTGAAGTTTAAGTTCACATCACCATCCGCTGATAGTTAACTTTAAAAATGTCGTAAAACTTGTACCAGTGACACTTCACAATAAATACAGGGGCTTCTTAAATGTGGTGAATTGACGAATTTGGTAGTACTGATTGTAAAAGTCAAGGTGCTACATTTTACCACTCAGGAGGATGAAGGAACTCATAAAAAAGTTGAGAATGATCAAGTTTGGATGCAAGCTAACAATGTACTGAAGAAGCTGTCTCCCCTGCAATTTACAACTGTAACTGGGCAGACATTAAAATTATGCCCAAATTAAGAATTCTATCATCAATGTTTTTTATTCCATTAGACTGGGTATTGTATATTTTAAAAAAATATTTCTGACTCACTTCCAACTGAATCTTAAGGATGACATTTATACTGAAGTTTGATACCATTTAAATCTATTAAGTATGTAATTTTTGGATTTTTAGTTGGCCCCTCACAAAGATAGTGTGGTCCACAAAATAAATTTTAACCCAGTTTTTAAAGGAACTTTTCCAGTGTAATCTGCTCACAAGTGGTATTCTGTAAAGTATCACCATATAATAATAATAAAATATTAATGCTCAGAAATGGGTGTTTTTGTAATGTGCAACCAATATCTTCAAGTTATTCAAATCATATTATAGAATACATTCAGCTAGATGGTGATGATCTTAATTTGTACACCATTGTGTGCTGAACTAAATGTTTTAAATGTCAAATGCCTAGGGGAATTAATTACTGAGTAATTAAGTAAAACACAGAAGGTTACAAAAAACTTGAATCAGTAAATAAAGAAATTGCTTGCAGACTGAAATAAAAATGGCTGCTGCCTCTAACATTAGAAAAATCATCCAGCAAATATCTAATTTCTCTGAGGGTGGACCATTTGGTATGGACTGGCCCCACAGTCTTATGCACATCTGTTATTCAACAGTGTTGACACTGAGACATAAAACTATTTTAGAACTTAATCTAGTTAAACAGACTACATAGCCTCTGCAACCTTTCTTACTCTTTGTATGTGAAATGTACAGTGGTCTCTCTCTCTCTCTCTCTCTCTCTCTCTCTCTCTCTCTCTCTCTCTGTTGTCCATTATTTAGATCATACAAAGTATTTACCCGACTGTTGACAAAGTACAGTGGTGTTGACACAACCTAGATTACAAGCTACAAGACTGTGAGTCAAACACATCAATTCCCCATTGCTGCTACACCTATAAACCCCAATAATTGTCATTCATCCATGGCAACAAATAAAGTTTGGTGTGTGTGTTAATGTAGTATATATGTACATATGTACTTTAAATATTCTTCAAAAGATATAGATTGGCTGGCCAGTACTTATCATAGTTCTGTACCGCTGTGCTGATAGTAACAAAAATAAATAAATAAACAACAAAACTAAAATGAAGACCACTGACAGTACGTAACTAAGGTTAAGTACTTGCCAGTCAATCCATCTCTTTTGCAGAATATTTTTCCATCTCTGGAGAATTTCCATCAGTAATCAAATATGTACATACTTTCAAGCCAGCTATTATCTACAATTTGGGATTAACCCATTTTAACAATTCAGTTGCCCCTTTAATTTGCTATTTTTACTTCAAGGTCTCCAGCAAGAATATACCCCGTGAAGAGCAGCAGACAACACCCTCCCCACTGAAAGTAGTCCTTCAGCAGGAACTCTGAAGCAAGCCAACAGGGCTACAAACTTCCCTCACTGTTTCATATCTACAACAGTGCCCTAACTATAAACATAAGTGCATTAAATGTGTCTCATGAATGACTATGAATTGCAATTAAATTCACAAATGCAGGTGCAAGTGTCAGTATTACACCAGGCCATTTGTGTATCAATATTGGTATTCAGAACAGTTTCCTCCATCCTCTTTTCACACCTCCCCCCCCCCCCGACTAACTCCTCTCATCCTCATCATACTCCTCCCAATCCCTACAATAGCTTGTCATTATCAACCCCATAAAAGATGGTTATTAGAACATTTGACTGCAAGTGATGGAAGCAGATCACAACATTATTCCTGGATTTGAAGGGTTGCAGTTTTCATCTTAATTTTCTGTCAATAACAGAAAAAAATCTCGAGGACTTTCCTACAACCTTGTTTTATGGGCTAGCTAAAGTATGTAAGCCTCTGTCCGAGTCCTACCCAAAGGTGAAAGCATATTTCAATGAAAGTCATTTAAGTTGAACGTATAACAGTTGAGTTTTCATTTACCTACAAGAAATAATGTGTGCATCGTGCACAAAAGTTAAAGACTGTCAAAATTTAAAAGATAAACATATTTATATCAGCATAAAAATTAATATCATCCTGGATCTATTTCTGATGCAATGCTGTTGTGCACTTGTACTTTTGGCCAGCAAAATTACAAACCTATAACTTTCCAGGAATGCATTGCCACAATTGCCTCCAATTTAAGACTTCGCTATGGGACTAAACTTCCTCAAAATGGTAAGTAACAGTACATATGAAATTTAACAGTTTAATACAAAAATAAATTGCTGCGGCCACCAAACAGTTAAGAGCTGAAGTTAACCAGGCATCTCTCACGTATAACATTAAAGGACTGTATTATACCAAACAGACTATTAGAACTTACATGAAACACAGGTAGTGGTTTTGGTATTGGTTGACCAGATTTCTCCAACTCTGCGTACTGCCGAGCACAGGAAAGGCTGCAGAACCTTCTTTCTTTAGTGTAGAAGGCGTGTTTCACTCCAATTGCTCCACAAGTCTGGCAGACAGCTAAATTACGCGAAAGTAGTGACAACATTGTTCTCTGATAGAACACATTAAGAGTAATAAGATAAAATAATGATGTTTGTTTAATTTTTGTGCAACTACATGTGAAATAAAGCCAGGGTACACATAACACAAATATGCTTGAGGAAAGCATGCTACACAGAACATTTAACAGCAAGCTGCAAAAATCAGCACAACAGACATAAAAGCAGGAGTAATTCAGCCATGCAGGAGCATAGATATTTAACTTTTAAAGATTTGTTTCTGATTTACAGAGAGAACTATCCAGAGATTTTATTTACTGCGCTTAAAGTGGAATCTGTAAATGAAATTTGTAAACTTTATATATTTCAGTATTTACATTTTTATAATTTTTGTTTCTCTTTTGTAATGGGGAAAAATATTTAACTTTATTAAGGGGTTAAAATAGAAATAGGGACATATAAAAACAATGTCACCTTCATAGCACGCTCTCCAAAAATGCTTACAAACTATTCTTAAACGTGTGTGCGTCTGTGTGTGAGTGTGTGTGTGTGTGTGTGTGTGTGTTTTGAATGTACAAAAGTTCTTTCCTGACATAAGCCCCCATAAGATATTAGTTTGCTGAATTTTACTCCCTGAGTAGTAAGCTAGATACGAATAAAAATATTTTTCTTGGAAACAATTAAATGACACCTGTGTAATGTTTTAATAGTACTCGTCCCAATTGGCACACCTTAGTTTCTTGACCGCACTTACCCATTCCATCCTTTTGGATGGGGATGACGTTAAGATCGGTATCTTTCTGATATGCTATTGGGGTCTTCAGTTTCAATGCGGGATGTTTGACTGGCTTGATTTTGCGGGCCCGCTGACTTGAAGTTTGTGTGGCAGCTGAGGCAGTTGACATGTACTGGGGCTGCGACTCACAGTAAGTATCGAATTCATCCAGCATCATGAACCCGTCCATGTCCTGGGGACCACAAAGCTCAACTCATCACGACATTCTGCTTTTCCACACCCAATACCCTCAGACGAAATTAAACCTTGTAATTAATGAATTACACCTTGTCATTAATGAAAGTAATTAAATGTTGGGAATCAATCTAAAATTTCAGTTATCAGATCCCAATGATAAAATTACATAATGATTAACAATTTAGTTTTATGGAATGCTGGTAGTTATCAAGAGGAAGTAGCACAAACAATAAAATTGCAGAAAATAAAGGGAATGAACACTCACATATTTGCAAGCAAACACATAAAGACAATGCGTACACAATTACTGTGGTGCCTCAAATCTTTTTTCCTGCCTGCTGGAAGCATGCCCTTACCTGCAACCTTTTATAATATGTAATGGTGCAAATGTTTCAGTAATTCAATATTTGTTTTACTTTTCTGAGCAATTTGAAGCAACATAATAAATAATTGCAATGAACTGCCGAAACAATAGATTTTTAAAAACATTAGCACATTTTGGAAACTACTTTACTATGGTAAAAAACATGCCTTAATATGTCAAAGTAAAGACAAAAGACACAGCTATGCTCACATTAATATACTGCTAGGACTTTCACTCAAGTACGATAGCAAATTAAAAACACTGACTAATAAATCTCTGGACAATGCAGCCAACCCTACGAAAATTTGTATAAGGTTTTATGGAGTTTACCCCAGTGCCAGCAATGTTTCTTTAAAAAAAAAAAAAATAATATCTGCATTTTGCAGATCTCAGACATTAATTAAAAAAGACTTTTTAAATTAGATGTTTATTATTATGCTGACTAGTTTTGATCTTTACTCATTCTCATAAGCCACCTACTACAGAGAACACTAATCTTTTTAGTGGAACATACTTAGAATGTGGTTATCAATAATGCCGTTCATAAGGTAATTACTTACATGCAATTTGAACAATGGAAAATCGACTTGGAATATCAATTGTGGAAGATAGATAACATCTCACTGTAAAAAGGCTTGCTGATCTGCTGACAGAGACAAAAATTTTCGGCCTTAGCCTTTCTCAGGAAAAGAAACTCATTCAAGCAATCACTCAGATAACTATACACACACAACTATTGTGTCTGGCCACTCCAGCAACACAAGCTAGACTGTGAGTGTGGTGGGGAGTGGAGGGGGAAGGATGCTGGGTAAAGGAGGGGATTGAAAGTTCCGCATTGCATGATGAAATTTGAAGGCTCCGATAGGCAGGAATTTGAAATGCAGCAATGAATACAGTGAAGGGAAGGAGTGGAAAAGGATAAAGGGGAGGTGTAGAGGAGTGTGGGGAGGGAGTGGGGGGGGGGATTTGAAATGAAATCCACCCAAATCCCCCCTCCCCCCACTCCTCTACACCTCCCTTTTATCCTTTCCCTTCCCTGTATTCATCGCCACAATTTAAATTCCCGCCTATCAGAACCTTTTCAATCCATCATGCAATGCGGAACTTTCCACCCTCACCTTTACCCAGTATCCTTAACCCTCCACTCCCCACCTCACTCACAGTCTAGAATCTAGATGCTTGTGGCTGAAGTGGTCGGACGGACATGGTGGTTGTGTTTGTATGATTGCTAGAATGTATGTGTTTCTTTTTCTGATGAAGGTCAAAGCAGAAAATTAAGATGTGTGAATGTGATTATCTATTTTTTCAGCCTGTCAGAAGTTCAGTGAGCATCTTTACATGCAATTTGTTTATATTTGGTCACTGCATATGTCAAGCTGTCTACATTTGAATACTTCAATGTAGTTTTGAAAGCCGTTGATACAGAGAGGTTCTTAAATACATTTTGCTTTATTTAATTAACTTAGCATTTGTGGTAATATCACTGATTATATGAGCATAAGTCACAAAGTTCCATTAAACTGCATTTGTGCAATAAATTTTCCATGTTATATTTAATACTATTTTTAAGTGTAATATATTATTTTGTATTGTAGTGTAATTGATATATGTTACTGCTGATGTACTGCTATGATATATTGTTTGTAGTGGCATATTTGGTGAGTGATTAAGATAGAGAGTTTTTTATATGCTGGTGAAGGCACTTTGAAAATTTTCTATGATTTATTTTTGTTGTGCATTTTTGTATGTTCATTTAACATTTCTTCTGGGAGTTTAGTTGTGTGAATATAGATTTGTAATTTTTTTTTTTTTTTTTTCCCTAAAATGTCTGTTAGTTGTCCTCTGGAGAAACATAAAATTGAGAGATTTCACACATTACTTTCAGTTAAATGTTTATTTTCACAGAGTGTTGTGACAATAGCTGAAATATGATTTTCACTTATGTATTCTTTATATCTTGTTTCAAAAAGTCTGTCTGTTAGTGAAGTGTGGAGTTCAGTGGCAAGATAAACTGGATTTCTGCTCAGGTTTTAAAATATACATATTAAGTTTGGGGTTATTACAGGAGTTAAGTGTAATAATGAAGAAGAAAATAGGAATGAGAGTTAACTACGACAAACAGCACAGTGATCATATTACAGTAGTAATGATAGATACTGACCGCAGTAGTACAATTTTACATGCCAATTACCTATGCCGATGATAGGGAGATCGAAGGAATGTATGAGGAGGTAAAGGAAATTCTTTAGATATTAAGGGAGTGGAAAACTTGACTGTATTGGGGGAATGGAATACGGTAGTAGGAAAAGGAATGAAAGAGGAGATCTAGTAGAATTTTATGCAGTGCACAATTTAATCATAGCAAACACTTTATTTAATGAAAGGTGGTTGTATTCGTGAAAGAAACCAGTCAACCATAATGTACCACCTAGATTTTGGAACCATATTTTTAAACGTAAGACATATCCAGAGGCAGATACAGACTCTGACATATGTGATTGGTTATGAACTATAGACAAACTGAACAAACTGCAGAAAGGTAGGAAAATTATGGCAACAGAGTTTCAGGGAGAAATTTAGCCTACAATGGATAGAAATGGGAGAAAGTAAAGCAGCAGATGATGAATGCGCAGCTTTAAGAGATGAAATACTGAAAGCCACAGAGGACCAAATAGGTGGAATGACAAAAATACAGCTAATTTTTGGATATCACAGGACATGCTTGATTTAATTGATGAAAGGAGAAAATATAAAATGCAACTAATGAAGTGGTAAAATTAAGTACAAAAGACTAAAAAAGAAGAAGAGAAAAAAGGAGACTGACAGGAATTTCAAATTGGCTAGAGGGCAAATACAAGTCAGTAGAAGACTTTATAAAGTGTACTTGCAGTGTGCACGCATTTTGTACATATATTTATTTTATTTTCTCCCCTCCCCTCTCTTCTCCTCTCCCCGCCCCTCCCGTCCACAATTCGCTGTAGAGCGTGATGGTTGTATGACTGTGTTGTGTGCCTGTGTGATTGCATGAGTGTTCTATTTTCTGAAGAAGGCCATGGCTAATAGCTGAATGTGTTGTATGTGTGTGTCTTTTGTTTCTGCCTGTCGCAGCTCGTCGCCATGTCTTTGCAGTGAGTTGTAAACTGTCCTCCCTATATTTTATGAAACTTTATAAAGATAGATACCACCTACAGAAAAATAAAAGACTCATTTGGAGAGAAGAAAAGCAACTGTATGGTTATCAAGAGCTAATGGTTGCAAAATTCTTAGATTTTTTACAGAAGAACGGAAAAGATGGTAGAAGGCAACCTCGGGGAAGATCAGTTTGCATTTAGGAGAAATGTAGGAACACACAAAGCAATACTTATATGACGACTTATCTTAGAAGATAGTTTAAGGAAAAGCAAACCTATATTTCTAGATTTTGTAGATTTGGAGAAAGCTTTTAACAAAGTTGATTGGAATACACTCTTTCGAATTCCGATGTCTGCAAGGCTAAAATAGAGGGAATGGAAGGTTATTTACAACTTGCAATTAGTTGTTATATGAATTGAAGGCCATGAAAATGATTCACTGACTGTGATGGGATTAAGACAAGGTTATAGCCTTTATGCAATGTTATTCAATTTGTACATCGAGCAAGCTGTGAAGGAAAGTTTAGTATCCAGCAGTGATTGAGGTTCCCCGCCTTCTGCTGACGTGGAGATGGCAGGGGTACAGAGGCTACGAGCAGCCGCCACCGGCCGCTGACCTTCACGGTATCACTGCTGAAATCAGAGTGTTAGGTGGCGCCATCCTGTGGCAACCACTGGCGACTAGGCCTGGAGACAAGGCACAGGACTCAGTACTGATAGCATACTCTTAGTGTGTACACACAGACTGTCACAAACTACGGAATCGCGAGTGGTTATACTTTGTGCTAACTTTAGTAATGCCGCCGCCATACAGGACAGAAAAGTGGTGACAAGGACTTCCTTAACGTGCAATTTTGTTCCCTGAGCATGGATCCCAAATTTATCAAGTTTTGGCAGCAACAGTTGCTCCATCACGGCAAACAGTGGGAGCTCTCGCAGCAACAGCAGACACAGCAGCAGCAGGCATTACTACAACAGCTTCTGCAAAATCAACGTTTGGCATCTTCTGTGTCATCGCCTCTCCATCTATCCTTCGCTTCCTTCGAAGAAGCAAACTAAAGTGGGGAGGTTTATTTATGGTGCTTTGAAATCTACTGCATGCCAAGTCAAATTCAGGATCCTGCCCGCCAGTGTGCACTGTTATTGTCTTCCAATGGTGACCTATACTATGTGGTGCAAAAATTACCCTCACTTTCTGTCCTAGTAGTTTGCAGTTTTCTGAAGTTCACAGTTTGCTGACTAAATATTATGGTCACCAAACACACGTCGTCGTGTTTAGGCTCCAATTTAATCATTGTGTTAAGCGATTTCACCAATCTTATGCAACATGGGCTGCAGACTTAAAAGGCTTAGCTTGCAAGTGTGATTTTTCCTGTCAAAAGTGTGGCACATCTAATGCAGATTCATTAATTAGGGATGTGACGATTCGTCTCGATCCCTATCAGGAAGTTAGTGCAAAGGCATTAGAAACGATGGACCCTGCTTTGAGTGATGTGTTATAAATTGGCAATGCATATGAAGTAACTGTCTCAGCACAACCTTTGTTTAATTCTTCAGACTGTGACGTCAACTGTAGTATTAGTCATCATCATGTTCTTCAATCAGCTGATGACGCCCTGTCAAGGTCATCATCCTCTTCACCGAACTCTCGTGCATCTGGTAGCCAGATATCATGGACTTTGGTAGTTAGTGATTCCCCACGCCCATAGTTGGTAGACGCGCACAGGCAGAAGTGCTTAGTTCACCATTGACAGGGCCCAAAACTAATGGTGTCTCAAAATGTGTTTTCCTACTTGGCGTTGCCAGAGAATCCACACCCACGTTGTACCATCCAGTCTTGCCCAGGGTGCGACCCATCTCATCGACGGCGTGATTGCCCGTACTGTGATGCCACCTGTTTTGCATGCCGCAAGCCAGGACACTTGGCAAGTGTCTGCCATAGCCAGCATGTGTCACCATAGACCATCAAGCACACTATCCTGCCACTGCAAGGGACAGAGACCGACATTACAGCACGTCATATTGCAACTGGAACATCGACAGGGTGACGGTGGAATTACAATTGGACACTGGTATGACCGTGTCTCTGATCAACGAGGACACATACTGGCGCATTGGCTCCCTACTGCTGCATGCACCACAGCGCAGAGTGGTGACACACAATGGTCAAACAATCCTACTGCGGGTTCAAATTATGGTTGAAGCCAAGTACAAAAATGTAGCTTGGAACCTAACCTTACTTGTAGTTAATTCCTGGGCGACTAGTAACATTTTTCGTCTAGAGGCTTTCACACTACTTGGTTTTACAATACAAGATCACATCAACCTTGTTTCCCCAACTATATCATTCACAGAATTATACAAATTGTGTGAAAAAATTTAAAAGACTCTTTGATCCTAATTAGGTTGCAGTAAGGGATTTAAGGTACACATTTCTCTAAGCCATCAGTGGTGCCAAAGTTTTGTCGCCCTCGCCCAATTGCAGGATATGGGTGATATGTCCCCAATATCCTTTAGCCAGTGTGCAACTCTGATGGGTACTATAGTAAAGCCCAATGGGGCACTGTGGGTCTGTGGAGATTTTAAGTCTACCGTTAATGCATAAGCAAATGTTGATCTGTATACAATCCCTCAACAAGAGGAATTGTTAGTTAAGTTGGCTGGTGGGAAACATTTTTCGAAGGTTGATTTGGATGACACGCATTTTAAGTTAGCAGTTGATGAGGAAACAAAACGGTTTATGCTTCTTAATAAGCCATTCAGCATGTAGCAGTATAATAGATTGCCTTTTGGTGTCACGAGAGCTCCCACAAGTTTTCAGCGGTACTTAGATAGCTTATCCAGGATGTTCCTAATTGTGTCGATTATTTGGATGATTTGTTAGTTATGGGAGCCACTTGAGAGCAGCAGTTGCACAATTTAGACCTTTTGTTTGAACAGCTGCAATCTGATGGCCTCCATTGTAGTCTCGACAAGTGAACTTTTCTCCAACCTCTGGCACTGTACCTATGTTATATTTTAAGTAAAGATGGGCTCATAGCTACAGAAGAGCGTTTGACTGCCATTACAAATTTGCCTGCCACTACTAATCTCAAAGAATTACAATCCTTTCTTAGCAAAGTGACGTATTATTGTAAGTTTATTCCAAATGAAGCCCACATTTCTATGTTTCTCTGCCACTTAACCAACTGCATAAAAAGGGCATTACATTTGTGTGGTCAGAGGTGTGTCAAAAGGCTTTTGTACAACTTAAGAAATGCCTTTGGTAGGCACCTTGTTTGGCAAAGTTTCAGCGTGGGGTCTGTTTAACTCTTGCCACAGATGTGTCTGATTTTGCGTTCACATCAAAGACGTTAACTCGGCGCAGAGAAATTATTTACAAATTGAAAAAGAGATATTGACCATCATATATGGCTTCTGGAAGTTCTGTGTTTACCTATTTGGTGTTAAGTTTCATCTACTTATGGACTACAAGGCCCTAGTGTCCTTGTTTGGTCTTGGTGCAAACTTCTGGACAAAACAGCGAAGCAGTTTCCGCGGTGGGCATTGTTCCTCAGTAATTACACCTATGACATCCATTACCAACCCACCGCGCAGCACACTAATGCCAACGACCTGCCCCATTTACAGTGTGGCCAATATGAGGATTTTGACAGACATGAAACACTGTGTTTTGCCTTGGACACAAACCAAAGGCGCACTTTGGACAAATTTCCCATTATAGCACGTGATGTCACAGCTATGACATGTCACGACCAATTACTTCACAGGGTGTTAGCCGCCGTGCAACGGGACTGGCGGAAAATGTGCAGAATGTAGGGTGGTAGTCCCTCCCACAATCCACCTTCGCATATTGCATCTGCTGCATACTAAGTACTGGGGGTTGTGCCAAATAAAGGCAATCGCTCAGTGCCACGTATATTAGCCTGGTGTGGACACCACCATAGAATGCACCGTGTGGAACAGTTTAGCCTGGTGCATATATCCAATCAGCCCCAGTGCAGCATTTTAACCCTTGGCCACTACCTGGCCACCCTGGCAACAGGTACATGTTGATTTCACCGACCCCTTTCAGGGAGCTATGTGGTTATTGGTCATTGATTCCCCCTCTCCCTATGTCGTGTGGATGTCAACACCAACTCGGAGGCTACAGTCAGGGCTCTGTCTACTATTTTTGCTATTGAGGGGGCTCCGGCTACATTGGTTTCAAGATAATGGCCCGCAGTTTACAGCTTTGACTTTTCAGAACTGCCGCAGATGCAGTGGCATTGAGCACGACTACTGCCCCGTTTCATCCAGCTTCCAAGTCCAAAGCAGAGGGAATGGTCAGGACATTGAAAACGTGAATGAAGAAACTTCTCATGGAGGGGAACACACAGAATGCACTCACCAGCTTCCTTGCTTCGTATTGGGGCACCCAGTGAATAGACGTAGCCCGGCTGAGATCCTACACTGACGCTGACCCTGTACACTGACCTGCTTCAACCTACAAATCAGTTCATCAGCCGAACACCCAGCCATATTACTGCACCAGATCTTCTGTGTTAGACCACATGTTCGGGCAAACTTCAAGATGGACCCACTGCGGACTTAAGGCGCATAGGGGGAGGCAGACGTTCAATGTGGCACTGGGACACAAAAGGCTTGTTCGTCCTCGAAATCAGCTTCGGGCACAATACAATATGCCACTCCTTGTCCTAACTCTTGTACTTATGGACGAGCAACATTGTGTCCATAATGTACCGGCCTGCAAACAATCTCCTTCCCGCTACAATCTGCACCTCCATGTCAGGTGGCAGTGGAAAATAGACACGGGGCGCCAGTGCAAACTCATGGATGTGGACCCCCCCCCACCCCCTATCACAAAGCCAGGTTCGTCTCTCATTCCACCTGCCAGTGCCAGAGTCTGAACACATTCGGAAACGAATGTGTGTCCTGGGATAGATGTGACACTGTAGGAGAATAGGTGGCCACCAATCCACACACACCTTTCTCCACAAGCTTGCTCCAATAGTATCACAGCTCTCAGTGTATCACCTCAGCAATCACTAACTCCTCACATATTGGGCACGCTGTGTGAGCCTTTAATGATGAATCCAAGTTTGCCCCCACCTATTTCGTTGTGACGTTGGCATCGGTCTGGCCATTTCCGGCCCTACATGCCGATTAAAGGGGGAAGCGATTTAGTATCTGCCAGTGATTCAGATTCCCCGCCTTCCGCTGGTGTAGAGATGTCAGAGGTGCAGAGGCTATAAGCGGCCGATGCCGGCCGCCTTCCTACATAGCACCACTGCCAGAGACACAGTGTTAAGTGGCGCCATCCTGGAATTGCGAATGGTCGCATTGTGTGTGAATTTTAGTGGTACTGCCACCGCACAGGATACAAAAGAAAGCAAGGAAAAATTTGGAGCAGGAATTATAGTTCAGTATGATCAGATAAAAACATTACATTTTGCTGATGACATTGTAATTCTGTCAGAGACAGCAAAGGACCTGGAAAAGCAGTTGAACAGGCTTGAAATTGTTTTGAAAGGAGCATAGAAGATGAACATTAACAAGGGCAATGGAACATAGTGTAAGAAAATCAGGCAATGTTGAAGAAATTAAGACTAGATAATGAGACAATAGAGGTGGTGGACGAGTTTTGTTACTTGCGTGTTAAAAAACTGAATGGTCGCAGAACAGATGATATAAAATGCAGAATGACTAAAAGAAGCCTAACTAATGCGGAGGTACTGAACTGAATGGGAGAGAAAAGGAATTTCTGGCAAGCCTAGACTGAAATAGGGCACTCTTTGGCAGAACATATTCTTACACATCAAAGAATCATTAATTTGGGAGTGGTGGGAAGTGTGTGGGATAAAATCACAGATGGAGACCAATAGACAAAGGTTCCAGTAGATGTGGGTTGCCATTCTTATGATATGATGAGGCTTGCTCAAAACATAATAAGGGGTGGAGAACTGTATCAAACCAGTCTCTGTTATGAAGACCAAAACAACAACAAACAACACGTTGAGAAAATTAATGTAATCATTAAGTTCATGTTTAACTGTCAAGATTATATTCTTGTGCATATTGTTAAATTGTTAATGATAGTCATTAATGTTTTCTGCTGATCCATTAAATATAGAGTCATCTTCATATGCTACATAGTAAATTTAATACTCTGAATACAAAATAAAATGTTAATTGTACAATTCCTGTGTAATGGAACTGTGTATGTTACACTCTTATAATCAGTGATATTATCACCTATGTGTAGTAAACGAAATAAAGCAAAGAGTCCTTACAGTAAACTTATTTGTATCAACAGCTTTCAAAATTAAACCAAAATATTGAGTGTGACATACACAGTGTCCAAATGTAAACAAGTTGCATGCAAGTAGTTACCACAAGAACTGCCTTATGGATAGCCACATTCTGTTTCCTCTATTGTTTCCTTTTCTTAATATTTTTCCCCGGATCAAAATAGTTAATTATTCTTATGTAGTTTATGGTCATGAACATATGTTTCAGGCTGACTTATCAGTAGGAAGAGCTTAGAAAGTTAGTGTGTTCAGCATTTGCCTTTTCGTGCCATGTAACAAATTATGAACAGCAAAAATTAAAACATGCTCTTTTTTTCTTTAAAACTGGGTAAACAGTCCACATATCGTGCTTTGGAATTTCTAAATAATGGATTGTGATGCAAAACTAACAGTGCATTTCACATAACCAGTGAATGGTGTTATAGCAAAGAATACTTCATGTTGTTGCTTAATATTTCTATGTATTTTCGAAGATAGCTGTTATTAGGGAGAAACAGTATTAGAAAAAACATGCAATTACAAATTAAACCAAGAATCCAACAAGTAACAGCATGCTGTAGCTTGGTATGTTAGTAATAGTTGCCAGTATGAGCCAACCTCTTTTAGATTATTGCCATCTACTGCATTACATTCAATCATCATAGTTGCATATTAATGAGAGGCACAGAATGCAGCTCATGGTAGTGTCATTAAGCTAATTTGCAAAATTCATCAGTAAAGGACAGACTGAATTTCACAGGGGGATAAAGAGGCCTCACAATCAATGTCACTTGATTTGTTTATTCACTCATTAGTCTTATTTTACCTATCAATAGGTCTGCTAAAATAAAAAACAAGACACGATAGAACACACATGAAAATAATTATCATACCTTAGTAGTGACAAGCTTTTCAACTCAGGTTTAATCATGTATTTAATATGAAATACATTACTCCAATATTGTGCAGACACAAATTTGTTTTAATTATATTGCAAAACCTTGGTCCCAAAATATTTGCAACTTCCTCTCTACAATATTTACGGAAGTAAAAAGTTCCCTCAGAAAGGAGCTTTCAGAAGAATGGAATTAAGAATAAGCAATTCATTAATATCACAAATTAAGGAATGATTTGCTTGTATTCACAAACAACAACTGAGTAATTTCTACTGTCTCCTTATTTGAAACAACAGTGATGTTAATTTCAGAGGGCTTAAGTTCAAGACCTCCTACTATTTTTTAAAACAAAAAAAAAACACATAATTCAATGGTTGTTGCTGATCTGATCTGACAATTTTTAGTAACTGGTACAAATCACCTTCTAATATCCAAAATGACTTTCACAATGCACTCCTAAGAGTATTTGTACAATCCAAATCTGTAACATTAGAAAAGTTAATGGGCTAATATTTATTGAGAATCACAAAAAATCGAAGTGTCATGAATAAAAGTTTCATATACCTAATCCCTTTGTACTTTTAATCACAATAATCCCTAGTGAGCTTGCTCTCAGTACTCCTCAGCAACCTTCTGTGGGAGCTTTAAGAAGAGAGCAACAACATTATGGTATTTGTGAGGCATCAATGACAAATAGACTGAACTGCTCTCCACATAAACATACTGTTGGGTGGTAACATTACAGGAGTCCCGCTCCCGGGACCTGCTCGTGTTTATTGTCTGCGCTGTCTTCTTTGTGCTCATGTCGTTTATTTGAGTTTGGTGCACTCTGAACTAGCTTCTGCGTGGTCCTGCCATCATGTGTCCTTTTCTGAAACTATTTTCAGCTTCCACATTGTCCAGTCACCGTGTGACCTTTTCTAAAACTATTTCGGCATTTCTTACTAGTTCAAAACTGCTGTTAACTGTATTTATCACATGACATCGTAGTTTTTGTGAGTTTATTATTGTGGTAGCAGGGTATCTGGTGGACAATATGTCCAAGTTTTTGAACGATTTTGATATTGTTGAATGTAGTTATAAGAATCTGCGCAGAATTTTTTATTTTGCTAAAGACTTATTGAAATGGGAATAAAATTTATGTTCGAAAGTGAAAGTGAATATGCTTTATTTTATAAATAGATTAAAGAAGAACCTTTCCGCTTCCAAAAAAAGTTTTTCACAGGTTATAATAAAGATAACCTAGGTATTTAAAGAGATGCCAAAATGCCCAGGATTATGTAACATGAGAGTGGCAAAGGCTCCGGGTCTCAAAGTGTTAACAATCATTATATTACAAGATAGACTGCAAGGTTCTGGCACTTTATCAGAAGATGGAATGACAGAACATGCCTACCAAAACTTTATGAACACAATATGGATATACACTATGTGATCAAAACTATCTGGACACCCTGAAAAACTCGAGTTTTTATTTTGATATTAGGTGCCCTGTGCTACCACCCACTGCCAGGAATTCCACCTCAGTAAACATTATAAATCTTGAGAGAGTAGAATGGGGTGATACTATGACAGGCTGAGTTCATAATGCCGGCTGGGCTGAGCTGAGTGGAGACATTAAACAAATTTTTGCAATTGCAGTGTTCACACTGCCAGCCAGGCAGAGACAGCTCCACTTGAGACAGATCACACCAAGCCCAAATTTTTTATGTTTAATATTCCTGGTGTGAGCCGACTGGGCTAGAGTGTTTCTTCTGCAGCACAAGTGACACACATCGCCTGCCTGCTTTCAACAGAAGCCTCTCTGCATGATATTTTTTTCCTCAATTGCAAGTACAAAAGTATGTGATGTTTATTTTTTCTAGTGTTGCTATTAAATCTGAAATATGAGTTTTCAAAATTGAGAAATGTTTATTTGTTCACATATGGAAAACCTCCCATGTCAGTCGAAATTCATGGAGTAAGTCCATTACCACTTAATGTGCTTAAAATTTGGTGAGTCACTACAGTATGAAAACAATAGTAATAAAATAACAAAATGAGTTAATAGTTAACTGCCTCGAAGCAGGCGGCAGTTTCCTTTGACATTCCGCCAACAGTGGGCGAGGATCTCTTGTGGATGGAGACAAGCCCATCAAGAAGGAAAAAACAACACACAGCAAGGAACAAAGTGACACGTGCTTCTCATCCTTTACTGACATGCAGTGTTTGAGGGTGAACTAAATCAGTGTATTTTTCTTTTAGCTAAAGTACAAAAATTGAAATCAAAGTACCATGGAGACAAAATTGACGACATATGATTAATAGTAAACTTGGATTCCATGGTCGAGAGCTGCCCATAAGCCACACATCTCACAGGTCAATGACAAATGACACCTCGCTTGATGTAAGGAACGTAAACATTGGACAACTGAACAATAGAAAAAAAATGTCGTGTTGAGTGACAAATCATGGTACACAATAAGGCGATCTGATGGGGAGGTGTGGGTATGGTGAATGTCCGGTAATGTCACCTGCCAGCTTAGGTAAAACTCGAAGGCGGTGGTGTTGTGGTGTGGTCTATTTTTCATGGAGGGGTTTCCACCCCTTGTTGTTTTGCATGGCACTATCACAGTATAGGCCTATATTGATGTTTTATGCACCTTCTTGCCTTCCACTGTTTAAGAGCAATTTGGGGATGTGATTGTATCTTCAACACAATCGAGCACGTGTTCATAATGCGTGGCCTGTGGCCTGTGTTGGAGTGGTTACATGACAGTAACACCCCTGTAATGGACTGGCGTGCACAGTCCTGCATGGGAAGTTTAGGAACGCTGAGTTAGTGCTAGGGCTCACCGACTTACATTAATACCTCTCCTCAGTGCAGCACTCCATGAACGGGCTGTCATTCCCAAAGAAACCTTCCAGAATCTAACTGAATGTAGGCCTGCAAGAGTGAAAGCTGTTATCAAGACTAAGGGTAGACCAACATCATATTGAAATATGATTTGGGTGGAATACCAAAGTGTGGTGAATGAAAATTTGTGCACAGCCGGGATTCAAACCTGGGATTTCCTGCTTACTAAGTAGACACACTGACCACTCCACCACCGAGGACACAGTGACCAGCCCGACTGCAGAGGACTCGTCCCTGCACATCTCCTGCAGTCCTATGCAGTCGTGCTGGTCACTGTGTCCTCGGTGGCGGAGTGATCAGCGTGTCTGTCTTGTAAGAAGGAGATCCCAGGTTCTAATCCCAGGGGGGCACAAATTTTCATTCGCCGCACTTTCGTATTGCATCTAAACCTAGTACAGTGACGCCATAACTGATCGCAAATTGCAATTTATTTCATTCATCGAACGCTGTTACATCATGAAAAATATACAGGGTGTAACAAATAGGTATGACCAAACTTTCAGGAAACATTCCTCACACACACAGAAAGAAAATACGTTATGTGAACATGTGTCCGGAAATGCTTAATTTCCATGTTAGAGCTCATTTTAGTATTTCTCTTTAAATGTAAATTGAAATAATTCGTGCAGACAATTTTCAAAATACCCAATTGTTTAATTAGTAGGTACTGTACTTCCTCAATTCACCGCCAGTTGGCCCAATTGAAGGAAGGTAACGTTGACTTCAGTGCTTGTGTAGACATGCAACTCATTGCTCTACAGTACTAGCATCAAGCACATCAGTACGTAGCATCAACTGGTTAGTGTTCATCACGAACAAGGTTTTGCAGTCAGTGCAATGTTTACATATGCGGAGTTGTCAGATACCTTCTTGATGTATGGATTAGCACGGGGCAATAGCCGTGGCGCAGTACATTTGTATCGAGACAAATTTCCAGAATGGAGGTGTCACGACAGGAAGACGTTCGAAGCAATTGATCGGCGCCTTAGGGAGCACGGGACATCCCAGCCTATGACACACGGCTGGGAAAAGCCTAGAACGATGAGGACACCTGCAATGGACGAGGCAATTCTTCATGCAGTTCACAATAACCCTAATGTCAGCATCAGAGAAGTTGCTGCTGTACAAGGTAACACTGACTACGTCACTGTATGGAGAGTACTATGGGAGAACCAGTTGTTTCCGTACCATGTACAGTGTGTACAGGCACTATCAGCAGCTGATTGGCCTCCACAGGTATACTTCCGCGAATGGTTCATCCATAGCTGCGCCACAGCTATTGCCCCATGCTAATCCACACATCAAATGGGCACCTGCCAACTCCACATTTGTAAACATTGCAAAACCACATTTATGATGAACACTAACCAGTTGATGCTAGTACTGTAGAGCAACGAGTCACTGAAGACAACATTACCTTCCTTCAATTGGGCCAACTGGCGGTGAATCGAGAAAGTACAGTACATACTAACGATACAATTGGGTATTTTGACAATTGTCTGCACAAATTATTTCAATTTACAATTAAAATAATATACTGAAATGAGCTCTAACATGTAAATTAACCGTTTCCGGACACATGTCCACATAACATATTTTCTTGCTTTGTGTGTGAGAAATGTTTTCTGAAAGTTTAGCTGTATGTTTTTGTAACACCCTGTATAATTGCAACATGAAATTGTATTCCAGCAGCACCGATGGAGAGCTCCACAAACTTGTATGTAATTTTCAGCGAAGAGTTCAGATGGTCATATATTGTACATGGCAAGAAACTGTAGATGAATTCATTGCACTAAAAAGCTATAATAACCTTCAATTTCCATGGTATTTCCATGGTATGCGGTAGAAGGTTATTTATACAGAAAAGAAGAAATTAAGGGTAAATCTAATACCAAAATACCTATTAACTTTGAAAATTACTGAAGGCTTACTGAGGCTGATTTAACATTTCCAGAATGAAATGGTCACTCTGCAGTGGGGTGTGTACTGATGTGAAACTTCCTGGCAGGTTGAAACTGTGTGCCACAGCAGCATTCCAACTCAAACCTCTGCCTTTCAAGGGCAAGCACAAAACAGACACTTGCTTGTGAAAGGTAGATATCCTGGGTTGGAGCACACCAAATGGTACTAATCTGCCATCAAGTTTCAAGATGTTATGTTACTGTACAACCAAAAACTTGATTGCTTTTTCGGATATAATTTAAAAATGAAAATGTTGTGATGAACGAAAATGTGTGGCAGATGAAACTAAGACCTGTTCTAGCTGCTTTCAGTGGGCAGCCACCTTGAAAATAGTCTATCGGGGTAGGTCTTCAGATTAAATTCAAATTGTCACTATTACTGGTGTTGTTCTCATGATTCCCAAACGTTAAAACAACATATTTTACCATGATGTGCGGCAATAATGCCACTCAGGCTAACGTATTTGTAATTGGAGCACTGCTTACTTTCCCCATGCGAACTACATGTGAAGTGAATTAAATTCACTGAAATGAAATGACATCTGAAATTTGGGTCAGGGTAGGTGTACTCACACAAGCTAAGAGATTGCCAAACAACGTCGTAGAAAGCATACGTATTTCACAAATTTGCCATAACGTATTGCTGCAAGACTCCAAGTTAACCAACTGGCGGCGTGGTGCAATGGATAGCATCACCGATTGTGGTGCTCAAAGTCGTTGGTTCAATCCCGTCCACCGGTAAATTTTTTTTTTTTTTTTTGTAATTATCATTTCCAGAATGTTCTGCATGTTCCTTATGTTCACTTGTAATTTCTACTCTTCTTCTAATTTATGGTACATTCTGTCTGTGTATAAATAGCAGGACACTCTGCCCGAGAGGCAGTCAGTGCTGTGTGTATGTTTCAGTTCGCAAAAAACCTGCATTCAATATAAGTGCTGTTTTCAGTTGACAACCCTGGCTTCAAAGTCAAGACTGCTTCAATTTCAATGTGACATTGTTTGGTGGAGGCACTGGGTATCCTGTGCCACAGTTGCATCACCGTGGCTCCGATTAGGCAACGTAAAAGCCGTCACTTACATGTACTAGAACCGGAATACAAGGGATATACCGAGTACATCCTTCCGAAAGTCTGTCATCAGAAGAACCATGGTCGCGAAACCAGCGGTAAGCCAGGTGAACATCAGATACTGGTCCGAGTTCTCTGGAGATGCTGGACAGGACCCCAACAAATGGATAAAGGGGTTCGACCGAGTCGCCAAGTACAACAGGTGGTATCATACAACGTGCTTGGCTGACATTTATTTATATCTGGATGGAACAGCCCAGCAATGGTTTGAAAACAATGAAGAGAAGCTGAATGACTGGGAAATGTTCCAGGCTAAACTCAAACAGACGTTTGGAGACCGCCAGCGACAAATCCAATCAGCGTAAGAACAACTGAAGAACAGGGCCCACGACATGCAGAGCTGGCATATTCATACATACAGAATGTTTTGGCCCTGTGTAACATAGTCAATCAGAATATGACTGAGGCCGACAAAATCATGTACCTGATGAAGAGTAATGCAGAAGACATGTACCAAGCTCTTCCGAAAAAAGACGTCAGTCACTATGACAGAAGAAATAATCAAGTGGTACCAATGTATTAAAGAGATGCAAAAAAGGAGGGTTGGACGCAAGAAGTATGACAGACTCCCCAATGTAGGCCCTATGACCGTTGTGGAAGACCAGCATGACTTTGCTTCTCTCATATGACAAATTGTGAGAGAAGAATTACAACAGTTAATGGCAGCCGGAACTATTAGACTGAGTGAGGCCATCTACAGAAGTGAGGCCGCCACAGATGAAAATCCTCCATGGATGACAGTCATTAAGACATTGGGAAATCTCATTGACATCACAATTGACAGCCAACCTGTACAGACACTTGTTGATTCAGGAGCTTCTTTTTCTGTATTGTTGGATAATTACCGCCACACACTAAAGAAGACAATGTTCTGTGATACGGGGGAAACTGGGCTGAATGTTGCAAATGGAAAGTATGTTCAGCCAGTAGGAACTTGTGTAACAAGAATAACCATCAACAACAGGACCCAGCAGTTTCAATTTGTCATTTTAACAGAATGTAGTCATAATATCATCCTCTGATGGGAATTCCTTCAGGCATCCCAAGCTATCATTGGCTGTGGTAGATGAGCTGCAAATTAAGCAAGTCATTCCGACGGGTACACATAATACAGAATTTTCTGGGACGTTATTTTCCATTGACAATGTAACAATCCCGCTGATGACAATGAGAAAATTTCCAATCACAATTACAGATGACCGGTTAAACTGTGAAGTGCTTGTCGATAGTAAAAAGTTTATTAGGCTCACAAAAGAAATTTACATACCAGCGGCTATTATAAGCATTACCCATTGTCGAGGAGAATTTGGATCACTAATTGTCATGAGCAGTCACAACTAAACCCAAAAGGAATGTGTATTGGGACAGCTGAACCAATCCAGGATGGTGACCTCAATGTCATCAATGAAGACCCATGCCCTGCTGTTAGTAAAGACAACACGCTAGAGGAAACAACCGTGGAACTGCCAATAGGGCCCGGACTGACCAAGGAACAACACCAGCGGGTGTTAGCTATACTATTTTCAGGTGCATTCACACCCCAGCAGAAATGTTCTTGTTCGTGGTGAATGTTGAGCAGTTTACCAGGAGCATAGTCAGCCATCAGGGCCAGCGGGAGACTGCCGCCAATGGCCATAAAATTTATGTATTTTGAGGCCTGGAACCAAAAAGAAGTGTCCAAAAATTCCAGAGAGGTTGTGGAACTGTGTACGGTAACTTCCTTGTGTAAACTTCGCTCGAAGTAGGAGGAGCTTATAGGGGCATCTGCAGAACGATATACAATTTGCAACAGCTTAGGATTGTGACAGTTTTGTAATTTGTCAACTGCTTCTCACAATATCACTGGGCCGGCAACTAGCGGTTTGTGGTAATTTAAGCACTTTGACCACCTAGGTGGGGTCGCGTGTCACAACCAGAAACACCAAAGTGGAGAGATATTTTTTTTGGGGATTCGCTGCTAAGTCTCCACAGTGTACAGATAGACTTAGGTCTTGTAGAGGTCTCCAACATGTTTGGACCTCTTGATTTCATGGTTAACTTGCGCTGTTGTCTGAACCTTGATTTTTATCCTTTTGCTTCTGGCGGTCACAGTTGACTTAGATATTTTGAAGTCTCACTTTGAGCATTTGCACTTTGCGGATTGTGCATATTTTAGGGTTTTGTGTTGCAAGTAGCTGATTTGCACTTGTGAACAGTGTTTTGCAAGTACACTATGATCGAATTGTCTGCTTGCAGTGTAAAATTGTGCAGCCATTGTCCGTCTAGCAGCACCGTCGCTAGAGGGGCTGTTAGTTAAATATCGTTTCTGCTTCACAGAATGAAGCGAGAAAATGGTCATGTTTTATTTCAACTCTGAACTGCAGTCATCACCTCCTGCTGCCGACTCCTGTGTGTGCCCATCCTCTGCTCCAAATCCCTTAGAGTTTGTGTATCTGTGGTAGTAGTTTGGATAATTATTCTGCCTGAATAGGTTTCCTTCTTCCTTGACTCTGTCATTTGTTGTTGTAAATATATAGCCAACGTAACTTCAAACTGTTATTTGTCAGTCACTTTTTGGACCACTTTAGGCTAGCCAGGCAGTGTGGCACACTCTCCCCTTACCCTTGCTCTACAACCTGCCTACTTCCTTTCCATTCCCCTCCCCTTTACAACTTTACACATATTCACTTGTTGAGCAAACTAAGCTGTATTGGCCAAACGCAACATGCCATATTGGACTATGTACAGCTCTGTTAAATAGATATGGCTCACCTACAAGAATAGCTGCAAATAGTAACTTGTACCTGTGATCCAACACTCAGACACTTTGCATACACTAACATTTGCGAAATACTAATGAATTATAGAATAAAGCTAATGATTACTTAATAAATAGAGATTTTATTCTAAAATTTTCAAATGATGTAGGATACACCAGATAACACAGTTGAATAATGTTTATTCAACCATGTATCAATTTATTGGAAGTGCTCCTACACAAAAATAAGTAATAAACTGGGAATAAACCTTTTAAACTGATCAGTACAGATATGTTAGCTGTGTTATGAGAATGGTAGTAAAATCCTCAATTTGATCATAATCAACAATGCTCATACATTGCGACCACACAACACGAAATAGTTGTCAGATGAAAATAGTTCAAATTTTAGTCTGACAAATAGCATATAAATGCTTGTAAAATTTCATGTAAAGTCACATACACTGCTCAATTACAATTCCAAAATGAAATCATAAAAAGATAAACATCTTAAACCAACATACATTATCTCTTGTCAGAGTTTAAGTCCTGACAAAGCGGCCATTCGAGGTGCAGATTCTAAAACTATAGCAAGCAAAGCTCTTCAGCTAAACAGGCAGGTCCTTCATCTTCCAAGACAAGCCAGTGTTCCTATAGCCTCGTAAACAGTCTAAGTATTTTACTTGGCCGCAGCAGTTTTTTGCCTCATCCTCTCTCTCATTGGCAAACTCCCCTCCAAAGCTAGCAGAGTTCTTAACACAAAAGATTTGTTTTGACTTTGATTACTTCCATACTAACTAAACATTTTAACAATATTAACTAGAAAAGTTATATCAGTCACCTTTGGATAATTTATCAGCATTACAAATAATATATGAAATAAATATAAACAAGTCAGTCTTCGTGAGCTTGACCACTCATACTACACAATATTTACTTAAAGTTTCTGGAAATATAGACAAACAATCTTTAAATAGTCAAATGAAGATGAAGACAAGAGGGATACAATGCTCTGACTTTACTCCCATAATAAATTGATATGACAAGTGTAAAATTCTTAAACCTATCTTATAATGAATAATAATAACAAGAAGAAGAAGAAAGAAGAAAGAATTGCTACATGTAAGTAAGTGCATCATTTGAGAATGGCTATACCAATTTGGACCTTGAGTTCAAAATTCTCAGGAAAACTCTGATTAAAAAATAAATATTTGGATAACCTACCTGAAGATTGGAAAATTCGAGAAAAAGTGAAAGCGTGTATTTCAGCGTGTTTTTGAATGATTTGAACATGACCACTCACAATTCAGACACTGGAGGGACTAATTCTTTTGTGTTTAGTTCTTTATGGTACTGGAAAAGTTTGAGGAATTGGGGGGGGGGGGGGGGGGGAGGCGGAATTGGGACAGCTACAAAGAAAGGAAAGTCAGAAAATTCTAACAAAGTGCAAAAATCAATTTCTGTATGCCCTCTCCATTGCTGTACTTTTTCATCGTAAAGGTTTTTATCCAATTTTCTTCCTTTGGGGCATCCACAACCGTCCATCTTCATCTTCAATAATTGGATCTGCAACAGTTGTTAATTTTGAACTTTTTTTAAATTTCTCTGCACTACCAGAGTTTAAAGACATACATCTCATCAAAGGTTGCATCTGCAAATTAAAATAAAATAAAATAGTGGTATCAATAACAGACTTCACTATTTTACTCAATTGTAATTTGCATATACACATGATGATGAGAAACAGGTCTGGAAAGCCAAGTAGTGAATAGAAATAAAAAATGTTAAAATTAACAACTGTTGCAGATCCAATTATTAAAGATAAAGGTTTTTATATTCCACAATTACCGTACGGTGTAGGGTGCTTAGCAATAGAATTCAACGCTAGATCATCACTTCAAAATGGCTCAATCCAATTCGACTGTTTTCGTTGTTGTTGTTGGTCTTGTTCTGTTTGTAACTGCTACAACAAGGTATGTATGAAGATTTTGAAAAGGAAAACGGGGAAATTTTTGTATTAAAATCTCAGTAAAAGAAATGTGACTATCAGTTTGACTGTTCCCTATCACTTACTCACACAATAAAAGTAAAGTTTGTTTGTCAATTCTGCTATCGCACGTTTTCATAACAGTAATAAAATCCGTGTGGAATCCTGATGTTTTGAGAACAAGAATACATCTGGAAGATAGCTCAGTGTGTTACTGATGGTGTTATATTTTCGATATTGCAACAATTGAACCTATTTCATTTCACAGTAATTTGGTATGATATGGACATTCCACTGATTTCCATTCGCAGTTTATTTCTTTAGAAGAAAAAAGGAGGAGGAATAAAAAGAAAGAGAGAAAAAAAAAGATAAACCAGTGAGGTATCATAACACTGATCAGCATACATACAACACAACAATAAATTCCACATGGAATATTGATATTTATCGAAGAAGAAAGCAACATTTCAGTGTATTCTTCATCATCAGTTCAGTGGTGATCCAGGGTGTCCAGCGATAAGTAATTTTCAAATTCAAGGTTTTTCCAGGTTTTCCTAGGAATAACAACTTTTTTCCAGGCTCACCATTTATTAACTTGACATAAAAACTACAAACAATTATTATTCTTTAACAGTTTTTCTACGTATCTTCCACTGATTACAAATAAGAAGTGCCGAATATGTGAGTGCATCTGAAGGAACGCATTTTTTATACACGAGGAACCCATGAGTAATCCAAAATGTCCACAAAGATCCACAATTACATTCCTTAATAGATAATTGTTGGTGCCATCGTATATCCATTAAAAATTAAATCCAAAAATTAATGTGTAACACTAGAGAAAATTTTTAGTTTCTTTAAAAGCATTGTTTTTAAATTTAAAAAAATACAAATGCTCCTCAGCAACTTAGAAAATATACTCATGTCCAGGACCGTATTTAGGCAGGTGCACATGTACAGCAGAACAGGGTGGCAAAATTTTTAAATATTATTATATTTTAATGTTAATTGAAATCATCATCATTCAGAGATTGGATTACACCAATAAATTTAAAAATTTAAGTTGTTGTGTTGATAGCAGTGGTGTACTTTTTTTGAGAAATCAGTTTGAATCCCCAATGCCCCGGTGTGTGTGTGTGTGTGTGTGTGTGTGTGGGGGGGGGGGGGGGGGGGGAGGAAGCGCAAAATAAATTACTGCACAGGGGCGTCACTTACCCTAAATATGGCCCTGCTCATGTTTTGGGCAAATTCGTTCTATTAACAGTATGCGTCGTCTTAGAATTTCTTCACTTGTCACATTCCGTTCTCACAAACGGAAAACTTTACTGTAATAGATAATTTTGCTATGTTATTGATATGCTATTCAAATCAATAAACTACCGGCAAAAGTGTGAAATATAAACACAGTGGTACCACGATTTAACTTTTTCAGGGGATTTTAAAAAAGGTGTAAAATACGAGAAATAACTTTTTAGCGCTAAAATTTGTTTATAGGATCACACTTGCATTTTTGTGGTTTTTAAACGATATATAACATAATAGACACCATAATATTAAGCAGTGTCTATTTTATTATGTAATAAATGTTATCTGAATTTCAAAGTGTAACAAACTGGTAACTTCATAGGACAAAATTTGACATAATTTTATTCATCATAATCGATGTTTACGTGAGGACTGCATCAGTGTTATTCATTCTTTAAATAATGAAATACTATACCAGTTGCGAATTTTTCATGCCACATTTGTTTTTCATGCTTCTGACAACGATTATTGAGAATTTAATCGCACTGTCAAGCACAAATATCTCTTGCACTGTACTGTCTTTTTGAAGTTATACATTGCCCCCTTCCAATGTTCAAAAAACCATACATAAACAAACTATCATTCACACTGTTTATGAAACGGCACAAAAGTAGTTACATAAATATTTTCACTTAACAATGAGAATAAATTCATCCTTGAAGCTCATAATATTAAGTGCAAAAAATATATTTGAATAAACAGTAGGTGCGAAGGCTGACTAAAGCGATCATAAATTACAGTTGCGCCCATCAGTCACTGCATCATGTGGCAACATAGTACGAACTATAAACAATGAAATGCGAACTATGCATTCCAATAAACGCAAAAAATGTCAAGCAACTTTACTGTGTAAATTGTGAACCGTCAAAAAAAAAAAAGTCTGTAAATTATTTTTTTTTTTTTTTTTTTTTGTGGTTTTAGGGCGCACAACTTCTACGGTCATTAGCGCCCAGACAAGAACAGAGATTCACTAGTTCTCAAAAAAAATTGGTAACTGCCAGTTAGAACATCAAGAAGAGGCTAAAAACGAAAGATAAAAGACAATTAAAAGGGTTAAATACCCTTTGATAAGTTGGCCAAGTTGATAAAACGTGAAACTCTAGCAGCTGCTCATGTGTCATCAGCTAAAATTTCCTCCAGAGTAGACGGAAAGTGAAGGGCTACACGGAGATGATTAAAATTAACACAAGACAGTAAAACATGTCACACTGTCAGCAGTTCACCGCAGGAGCACAGAGGTGCAGGGTCGGTGGATAGCAAGTGACGGTGGCTGAAACGGCAGTGACCGATCCGCATCTGGGCCAGGATGACCACCTCTCGCCGAGAGGGGCGTGTGGAGGTCCTCCAAGCAGTCGGGATTGGTTTTACAGTTCTCAATTTATTGTTGTACAGTGAAAACCACGCACTGTACCATGACGACACAATACTCCGGCGAAGAGCCCATTGAACATCGTCCGATGGGACACAAAAGGTAGCCATGCGAGGCAAAAGAGCTGCGGCCTTGGCTGCTATGTCGGCGGTCTCATTCCCAAGCACACCCACGTGGCCAGGGACCCACAGGAAAGAAACTTGACAGCTGTCATCTGCTAGCAACTGGAGGGAGCGTTGGATCCGTTACACAAGAGGATGGTTCGAGAAATGGTCTTTAAGACTCTGCAGGGCACTAAGGGAGTCCGAACATATGGCATAGAAAGGTTGGCGGGTGGCGGCAGGTAAACAAAACGGCCTGGTGGAGGGCAAAAAGCTCAGCCGTGAAATTCGAGCACCGGTCAGGGAGCTTGTATTGGAAATGGTTGTCCCCGACGACTAAGGCAGATCCGACACCGGCAGTGCTCTTGGAACCATCAGTGTAAATAAATATGGCATTGTCGAACCGCGAACGGAGTTCGACAAGCCTCGAGCGGTATACCAAATCCGGAGTGCTCTCCTTGGGGAGCGAACTAAGGTCAAGGTGAGTGTGAACCTGGGCCTGATGCCACGGTGGCAATGGGCTTTCACCGAAAGGTGAAAGGAAGGGTAAAATCGAGCCACTGTAGAAGGCGGCGAAACCAAACTCCAGGTGGAAGCAAGGCTATCGCAGACGACTGATATTGGCGATCGAGTGAGTCATCAAAAAATAATCGGTAAGATGGATGGTGGCATGCGTACCAACACAAGAGTATGTCACGCCGAGTGGTCAAGGGTAATACAGCAGCCTCGGCATACAGACTTTCAACAGGGCTGGTATAAAATGCACCGGTCGCCAGACGTAATCCCCGATGGTGAATAGAGTTGAGACGGCGGAGAATCGATGGCCGTGCAGAAGAGTATACAAGGCTTCCGTAGTCGAGCTTTGACTGAACAATGGCCTGGTAAAGATGAAGCAGGATGGTACGATCCGCTCCCCATGACGTGCCACTGAGGACACGAAGAACATTAAGGGATCAGGCACAACGGGTAGCCAGGTAGGACACGTGTGTGGACCAGCAAAGTTTCCGATCCAACATGAGTCCCAATAATTTCGTAGTCTCCACGAAAGGGAGAGCAAAAGGGCCGAGACGTAGAGAAGGTGGAAGAAATTCCTTGTATCCCCAGAAGTTTATACACACCGTTTTCTCAGCGGAGAATCGGAAACCATTTGCGATGCTCCAGGAATATAGACGGTCAAGACAGCGTTGAAGACAACGCTCCAAGAGACACGTCCGCTGGGCGCTGCAATAAATTGCAAAATCGTCTACAAAAAGGGATCCGGAAACGTCGGCTGAAAGGCAATCTACGATCGGATTGATTGCAATGGCAAAGAGAGCCACACTCAAGACGCAGCCCTGCAGTACCCCATTCTCCTGGCAAAAGGTATCTGACAAAACAGAGCCCACCCATACCCAGAACTTGCGATCCGCCAAAAACGCTTGAATGAAAAGAGGGAGACGGGCCCGAAGGCCCCATGTGTGCAATGTGCGGAGAATGCCCGCTGCCCAACAGGTATCGTATGCCTTCTCCAAGTCGAAGAACACTGCTACTGTTTGACGCTTCTTTAGAAAGTTATTCATAATGAAGGTCGACAACGTAACGAGGGGATCAGCAGCAGAGCGATTTAGACGAAAACCGCATTGGACATTTGTTAGGAGGCGACGAGATTCGAGGAGCCAGACCAACCGAGCGTTAACCATGCGTTCCATCACCTTACAGACGCAGCTCGTCAGAGAAATGGGGCGATAACTGGAAGGAAGATGTTTGTCCATCCCTGGTTTGGGGATGGGGACAACAATGGCTTCACGCCAACTTGTGGGAACATGACCTTCAGTACATATGAGATTGTAGGTACTAAGAAGAAAGCACTTGCCCGCAGGAGAGAGGTTCTTCAGCATCTCAATATGAATGGAATCGGGCCCGGGAGCAGAAGATCGGGACAGGGGAGAGCACGGACTAGCTCCTGCATGGTGAAGGCGACGTTATAATTTTCACGATTAAAAGAGTGGAAAGAAGGCGGCCATGCCTCCTCTACCTGTTTGCGAGGGAGAAAGGCAGGGTGGTAATGGGCAGAGCTCGAAACCTCCGCAAAGAAACGGCCCAAAGAGTTGGAAACATCAGTGGGGTCCAAGAGGACTGCGTTCTCCACGGTCAGGCAGAAATCGGGGAGTGGACCGTGATGCCGGATAAACGGCGTAGGCCACCCCAAACAACCGTGGAGGGAGTAAAACGGTTAAAAGAACTAGTAAAAGCAGTCCAGCAAGCTTTTTTGCTGTCGTTTATGATACGACGACATTGCACTCTCATACGTTTATAATTTATGCAATTCTCCAAAGTTGGGTGGCGGCGGAAGGTGCGTAAAGCACGGCGCCGGGCTCTAAGCGCGTCACGGCAGGCTGCAGTCCACCAAAGAACCGGGACACGACATGGAGAAGAGGATGTACGAGGTATGGAACGTTCGGCAGTGGTGAGAATAACCTCTGTGAGGTAGTCAACCTGTCACAGTTGGGAAAATTCTGATCGGGAAAAACAGCCATGCAAGAATAAAGCCGGAGGTGCCGGAGAGCCCCGTAGGGGGTGGTGGGCATTAAAGTCGCCTACCAACACGAAAGGTGAAGGGAGCTGGTCAACAAGGTTTAGCACATCTGCCCTAGTAAGGGCAGATGACGATGGCGAATAGATATTACAGAGGGAAAAGGTAAATGTGGATAGAGTGATGCGGACAGCAACTGCCTGTAGGTGAGTATGCAATGAAATGGGATGGTAATAGACGTCGTCTCGAAGGAGCATCAGAACCCCTCCATGGGCTGGGATACCTTCCACAGGTGACAGGTCGAACCGCACAGAGGTGTAGGGTGGAAAGTCTGCACGATCACTTGGACGTAACTTAGTTTCTTCGAGGCAGACTAGAAGTGGGCAGTGCAATCAAAGGAGTAGTTTTAATTCCTCCTGATTGGAACGAATGCCGCGAATATTCCATTGAAGGAGCGCCATGATAAAAAATGATAGAAGAAAAGAAGATAAAAAGGAACAAGCAGGTGGGGTCACCTCGACGGACGCTGAGGACCGGACTTCGAGGGAGCACTGCTATCGCCATCTAGGGGCAAAGGGTCATGTTCCATTGGTTCGACCGAGGCGTCTGCCACCTCCCGGAGTTGATCAGGAGGGGCAGCTTCCACCGCCAGTAAACGGCCAGGTGCCCGGCAGACAGAGCGTCCTGATGAAACAGAAGACGGCCGAGGCCGGCAACTGTTGGATGGCGTGACCGAAGAGTCACGCCGAGGCGGGGAAGGGCTGTTCTTTTTGGAAGCCTTCTTAGAATCATGACGGGTTGAAGAAGCGATTGACGATTGAGAAGTCGGAGTCTTGAGAAAATCTTCACGGACGGGTTCTTTTTTTGAACGCCGGACAGCAGATTTGGGTGCCCGGGATGTGTGTGAACTGGTCGATGAATTCACTGTAGAACGGGCAGAAGGGATCGGAGAGGTGGAACGAGCAATTTTCGGGCTATCCGACCTGACGACAGTGTCACAGAACGTTAAATCGCAAGTCTGAATGCCTACCTCCTTAGTTGGTCGAGGGGAAGCGAGGACCTGGCTGAAAGTACCTGATGGGAGTACAGCAGGCTTCCTACTCGCTAATAACTTCCGAGCGGCATAGGTTGAGACCTTTTCCTTCACGCGAATCTCTTGGATGACCCGCTCTTCTTTATAAACGGGGCAGTCCCGTGAAGAAGCAGCATGGTCACCCATGCAATTAATGCAGCGAAGGGACGGAGGTAGACATTCACCCTCATGGGCGTCCCTACCACAGTTGGCGCATTTGGCTGCATTTGGACAAGACTTACTGGTATGATTGTATCTTTGGCAATGGAAGCAGCGCGTGGGATTTGGTATGTACGGGCGAACGGAAATGACTTCGTAGCCCGCTTTCACTTTAGATGGTAGATCAACCCTGTCAAAAGTCAAGAAGACAGTGCGAGTCGGCACGAGGTCATTGTTAACCTTTTTCATCACGCGATGAATGGCCATAACTCCCTGATCGGATATATAGTTCAGTATCTCCTTGTCTGACAACCCATTCAGCGATCTAGAGAAGACTACCCCCTGCGAAGAGTTGAGGGTGCGGTGAGCCTCCACTTTCACAGGGAAAGTATGTACAAGTGTAGCCCGAAGTAACTTCTGTGCCTGGAATGCATTCTCTATTTCAAGTAACAAGGTCCCATTGCGCTGCCTGGAGCAGGTCTTTAAGGGACCTGCGATCGCATCAAAACCCTTCTGAATGATAAACGGATTTACCACCAGGAACTTAGGAATGTTAGGAAATGCTTTCTGTGGCTGAGAATCATCATGTTTCCGCTTATGGGTCAAGGTTATAGATGATTTGGAAGGTTTCATAGCGGAGGTGTCCCCCATGATTACCGGCGTCTCCGATGGCACGCTCCTTCCTTGTGGGGGCCCTCACTGAGGGCGCACCCGCCTTAGGTGACTGTTAGCACCTCAGGTCACACCTTCTGAGAACGGACGGAGGGACCAATCGGCACTTTCGGAAGGTATCAGCTCGGGTAATCACCCCTCCCTGGGCCCGGCCTTTACCGGGGGGTACGTACATGCCCTACATGTCTACCCGGGGCGGGGAGTTACGCCTTACCCCGTCACCAGCTACGCAGAGCGTAGGTCGACCTTCAGACACACACAGGGAGGAAAGAAAGGAGGAAGGAGAGAAAGGGATGAAGGAGGAGGGAGAATCTCAAACGCAGAGGCGGAGATTAAAGAGTGAGTCGAGAACAAGGAGAAAGGAAAAAGAGGGGAAGGCTGAAGAACAGGAAAGGAAGAGGACCAAGAAGAGGAGAAGACAGAGGAAGCGAAAAAGAAGCCTTGGACTGACTAAAAACGCCCGTCTCCGGGCGAAGGCACAAACCGGGGGGAAAGAGGGAAGCGGCCTGGGACGGAAGAAAGGTCGCTTCGGCTCGAGGCCCCGTGCGCGCCACACACGTACCCACAAAAGAGCTGTGGTCCCCCTGGGGGGAATTCTATAAAAGGCGGGAAAATGTAAAATCCGGGAATATAAAAGTGGGGTTTCACTGTACGTGAAATTGAAGAAAATATAAAAAATTCAAGGTTTCTGAGTAAAATTCAAGGATTTTCCCAGTTTTTACCCCATTTCGAAAATTCTACGTTTTTCCTCGGTTTCCAAGATTTCAAGGTTCAATGGACACCATTTGATCATATCTTTGGAGCATTGCAAAACTCATGGCATTTGTATGTGTCACAAACAAACTGACTAGAGATTGTGATTCATTGAGGCATCGTAATACTGGTGGGTGAACATGCAACACAATCCAAACATGAACATCAATGAGACTGATTAAGATCATGGTCAGCGTATATGGAGGTAAATTGAGAGAGAAATTCTCAAGTGTGATCCGTTACACGGCAGAGAGTAACTTGCAATAGGCATCGATACAGTTATGAATGTTGGCAAGTACATGTAATTTTCCACACGTATTAGGGAGGACATCAGCTGAGAGAGGGGCAGGAGGAGATGGGCAGAGATGGGGGGGGGGGAGGGGGGGGGAGAAGAAGGCAAACAGAGAAAGAAGAGGATGGACTAATGAAAGATTCAAACGAATACATATGTAGGAAACGCTACAGTGAATTACCTGTGCCACTGTTCACATAACAAGGAGGGGAGGAGATGGATAGAAACAAGAGGGATGGATGGATGAGGAGGAGAGAGATAGAGGGGTAGGAGCAGATGGACGAAGACGGGGGGAGGAGGAGAGGAAAAAAGAATGGGAAGGAGGTAATTAGGTTGTGTATCAAATTGCAATACGTATTAGCACTTGTGAAGCATTCCCAGGCTAACTTGAGAATAGATAAAAGTGATAGATAAGATGGTAGCTTGAGGTAATAAACTATTGTCTAGGACTTAGTTTATTGAAATCACATGAAGGATTCTGAAGTTGATAATTTTAACTTCAATTTTTCTCTACTCAGATATTGTGAACATTCACTTTTGTAGTTTAGAAATCACAAGAAGCAGGTTGATATCGCATACCTGAATGGCTGGCCACTAGGGCCTAGGGAGTCGTGGCCCACCGACCAGCCACTTAGCTACAACATAGCAACCTCTTCTGCATGACATGACAGGAGCACGCTGCGGCCTTCTCTTCGGTGGTGTTGATCTTACCCATTCGTAAGCGGTTGGAGTGAAACCCGGCCAGCCGATTCCTTACCTCCCCCTCCTGAAAGGGGGCTACACACCTCACCCTGCCTTTCATACAATTCCAGAATTAGGCTAATTATGTGACGGAGTATTTATCAGTGATGCCAACCCCTATAATTTACTGTAAAGATACAAGTTGGACCGTAACAGCCAGATATGGTGTTCACGTGTGCGCAAGTTGTACCTGAATAAATGTGTAATGAAGGCTAAGGCTAAAAATTTAAAGTCATATGAATGTGATTGTCTTTTCTATGTGCCTGTTTGTGGCTTTTGAGTTCATGCTACCTATCCTCATACTACTGACATTCCAAACTGGCATTTCCATTATTACATTGAACTTAAAATTAGCTAAGAATAATAAATTACAATAATAAAATATACTCATATGTGGAGCAAGCACTGCTGCTGACTGACTGGAGAGAGCAGGACTGCTGTTAATTATATATAAAGCTCCATCAGCATTAGCCAATCAACTATATTACAGTGGACTGGAAAATAATCCTACTCACTAATATCAAAAGAACCAACAGAACCTGAAGTTATATTCAACAACATACCTATTTTGTCGATGTCCTAGTAGATGTTAGGGGGAAGCAATATATTGGTTGAATCTTCTAGAAATGTGTGTTCTCGGAACTTTGATAGTAGTCCAGACCGTGATGCAGAACACCTGCCATGCAGCTTCTGCAAGTCACTGGAGTCTGCTCGTTGTCTCCATGACACTTTTGTGTTTTCTAAATGAAATTATAACCATGTGTGCTGTCTCCTAAGGATCTTCTCCATCTCCTCTATCAATCCCATCTGATACGGTACCCACACTGACAAGCAATATTAAAGTAATGACCAAATTAATGTTTTGTATGGTATATCGTTTGTTGTACCACTACATAAGAAATAAATCTTTCATCTAGTTACCAAATTGCTGCTGCTCTCCTCTTTCTCTATAATGCGGAAAAAAAAAGAAAGAAAAAGGGTCAAACTAAACAGAATGTTTTATATTCCACATGGCCCCATCATCATCAAACAGTATGTGCGTCAAGTTGTAGTAATCACTGTAAATTATCTGAATAATGCAAATCAATACTGAAAAGTCTTCAATGTTGAGATTTCCTTGAAACCATAACCCACTGGAAACACAGAAGTAGTCAACTCTCGTCCTCAATCGAGCAACAGCTACAGTAAAATTTACTGACTACAATATTTTTGCAACAAACTGTGTGTCAATGAAATCATCATATAAGAGATGATTTCTTTCTTGTCCTCATATTATATTTTGGTAACCATAAACATTCATCATTTCCTATTTCTTTCACTCCTCCTCTCTGTTAAGTCACTTGCACAATCCAAAATGTTCAAATGTCTGTAAATCTATCGGACCAGTCTTTAGCTTACAAACTACTTAAACCTAGGTAAACTAACCTAAGGAAAACACATACACCCATGCCCCAGGGAGAACTCAAACCTCCACGGCGAGCAACCGCATGCTCCGCAGCAAGGCGCCTTGCACAATCCCATGGGACTTGTGCTCCATTTAAATGTTCCAAAGAATAAACAACCTCTGTGCCTATTTGTAATGAAATGTGTTGCATGATGCGGCCCCACCTCTTCAATTTTGTATTTATTTCAACAAGGTTTGGGCTTAAACCAACCTTTGTGGTCTGTACCAATGCCAAATAAAGGAAAACAAAGTAAACACATACAAAATCCAAAACACGTATGGTAAAGCAAACTGTAGGAAAAGAAACTCAAGTCATACATGATCCAACACAAGATTACCCCTCTTCATTTAAATCCAAACTATTGTACACTTCCAAACAGGACCATGCCTAGTAAAGCACTGTGGTGTTCAAACCAATCTTTGGATTGTTGACTGCTTTACCTTTTTTTAGGCTACATGCAAGTAATGCATATTTACCCAAAAGAAATAAGGTATTACAATAGTTATCCACATATGTAAAAAGCCTTAAATGTACAGCCGAATGTATAAATACATCAATAACATATGTCATATCTATAATGTAAATTAATATGACTATTGTGTAATAAACTGATCTGTACGTGGTAAAAGAACAGGAGCTGTGGCGAATTGGTGGAGAAAATGGTTGGTGTCTTTTATATAGGAAGGTAGGTTCTGGGTAATAGGCTGAAGGTATTGGGCTACAAGAGTGGAGATTATCTCAGTGGGAGCACAATGGGGCGCCCAGGGTGGTTAGATTGGCAGACTTCAGGAAGCATGTAGAAGGTGCGTGTACAGGGTGTAGGAGGAGTGAGGATAGAGATAGACCTTGGGGAGAGGTCCTGGGATGGGTCTAAGGATTTGAGGAAGGACTGGAGATACTGTTGATTTTGGAATGGGATCATTGTGGCAGCGTGTGTACGTGGAAGAATCTGACATTTGGCGGATACCCTCTGCCACAAAGTTCTTGCAGTCTAAAATCACAATGGTGGAGTCTTTGTCTGCAGGAAGGATCATAATGTAGGGACTGATTTTTAGGTGGTGGATGGCACTTCTTTCTGCGGGGGTGAGTATGGTATCCACCTTAAAGGATTTGGGAAATTATGTTGGAAGTTAGGAAATTCTGAAAAGATAAAAGGGGACAATTTGGAGGCAGTAGGGGTGGATCTAGACTGGATGGGGAAGTCAAAGGGGTCAGGCAGGGTTCAATATTGGTATTGGGGTGCGTTTGAACAGTGGGGATGGTAGTAAAATGATATTTCCATTGTAATGAGCGGGGAAGGTGGAAGATTAACAAGTCCGGCATGGTTGGTTGTTGCATCTGCAGTGATGAGCAATCCCCCTCCAAATATGCCAAAGCCTCACTGAGGTTTTCACTGACTGCAATTACCCATCAAACCTTGTCCAGAAACAGGTGTCATGTGCCCTGTCTGTCCGGTCATCCACCATGTCCCCAAAACCCACCGTCCAGCCACAACAGAACATCTCTCTCGTCACCCAATCCCATCCATGACAGGAACAGTTAAACCACATTACCTGCCAGTGTTTCACTTTCCTTTCATCCTGCCCTGAATTGAGAAATATCCTACCCAAAATCCTCCCCCCACCCCTTTCAGTGGTATTCCACCGTCCACCAAACCAACATAATATCCTTGTCCATTCCTATTCCTTCCCTGCTCACAGCTCCTAACCCCAAGGCTCATTACTGCAATAGATCTAGATGCAAAACCTGCCCTATCCACCATCCCACCACCATTACTCCAGTTCTGTCACAGGCATTTCCTATCCCATAAAAGGCAGGGCAACCTGTGAAAGCAGTCATGTTGTATACAAACTGGGCTGCAAACACTGTGCAGCTTTCTACATGGGCATGACCAGCAACAATCTGTCCGTGTGGATGAACGGCCATTGTCATACTGTGGCAAGGAGACAGCTGGATCATCATGTTGCAGAGCATGCAGCACTGCATGACTACACGGCATGTGCCGTATGGATCTTCCCCACAAACACCAACTTGTGTCCTACGCTCCTGCAATCCCCCAGGCCTAAACCTTCGTTAGTTCCTGCCCCCACCATGTTCCTCTCCCCTTCATTTTCCTACTCACATTCCGGCTTGCTTACATCTCCCTATCCGCAACATACTCCAGTCCCTTTTTACCTGTCAGACAGCACTGATGTATTGTTCCATCCCCACTGGCATCCCTTCTCTCCCTTCCTGCTTCCCTCTCCATGCTGCTTCCTCACCCCACCACTGGTTGCTCTCACCTCAGCTGTGCTGTATTCTGCAGTCCAGCCGCAACAGCCGGAGATGGCATTTGTGTGTGTGAGCGCACTCTGGCATGCTCGGGCATTCTCTGTGGCAGATGAAGGCTTAACAACCGAAAGTCATTTTTTTTTTTTCTGTTATGTGTGCCTTTCTGCAGCTTATCGGGAATCTCTGTGTTGAGTAGCAGCCTATCCTTTCCAAAACATAGTCGAATTTACAACTCTGAAAGCATTTATCACTTTTCATTTTGGCTACAATAACTGAATTATTATTAATATTATATTTTTATTCATATCTGGTAATGATAATTTAGGTAACCCCCTTCTTAGATCATATCCTAGGTTGTGAGTACCCTACATCTTCCCTCCCTCCTTCCTTTTTCATCCCTGATGAAGGAACAAGTTTATAAACGCTTACTTCAATTTTTTATTTATTTATTTATTTACTTTTTTTTATCTTTTTTGAGACAATCTGCTGTACTGGACTAAGTGGTGCCCAGCATCCTATTATTTTTCTATACTAACTTACATTATAGACATGACTTAATTGGTGTACATTTGTAACTACCTTACTACACTTTCCAAACCAATTTTCACACACTTGGATATTTATGCATTAATATCACCTTGTAGGTTGTGGTTTTACTAGAAAATAAATTTCTTCCATATAATGACTACCATATATCTCTGGCTAAAGCAAAACGAGTGTTTTTCCCAGGAGAATTACTTTTTCCATGACAATTGACAATGTACTTTCCTTTAGAGCCATAAAACATCTATTGAAAGGTAAGCATTTTACACACAGCTTCCCACAGTTAAATTGCACTGATAAGGCCAGTAATCTCTTCATGAGATGAGTATGTTGGAAACAGCACCATTACAGAAGGGAAGTAAGAATGGACAATTGTGAGGCAATTGCAAACAGCCAATAAGAAAATTGTTATAATTTTGTCCGTTTCGTGAAGGAAATTTGCGAATACAGAGAAACTTCCCTTAACGGACACTTCCCAAAAGCAGACTCCTCACAATAGTTGACATTTTTAAATTCGCAGGAAAAACAACATTCGCCCTTGTGCTAAAATTATTCCGAAGAGCGGACATTCTCAATAAAAGACACGGACACTGTAATATGTCCCCCAACAACAATCAAGACTTTCAAATAACGGACAGCATGAAAGAATCAGTGGATTCATTCATTTCAAAAGTCTGAATGTCATCAATTTGAGTGTGTGTTGGTGAAGTTTCAGCATGCTTCTTGTTTGTATTGCATGGTTTCATGGCACTGACATCTATTGGAACTTCTTGGAAGTATAGTACATACAGTATTGCTCCATGTAGCACAGACATAGCCTTGTTAAAACGGACAATGAAGGTGCAGCGCCAAACATGTTGTCTGTCTTTGACACATCAGGTGAAACCAACCGTTTAGGAGAAAACGCACTGTTGTGTTGTTGCGTGGACTTGGGTAGGACAGGGATAAGGCGATATATGTATCAAATGTTATCATTCAATGGCTGCCACAGCCTGGTTTCAAAAGTCAAAAGCTCAATCTAATGCGTCTTGAGTGTGTCGTTCATTTGTGTGTTTTCTATTTGAAGTTTCTTGCTCGTGCTACATGCTTTAAAATGTCCACAGATAAAAGTGGCAAAAAAATGAAAGAAAGAATCATTCAAGTGTGGGACGGGACGGGGGGAAGGGGGCCAACACTGACTACAGGCACGAAATGAAAAAATTATGTGATCTTAGTTGTAACAAAAGCTTCGTGCTTTGAATAAAATCGATGCTGGGGAGCCACCTGCAGAAGTTGGTGCAGATTTGAATGTCGATATGTGTGCGATTACTGATTGGAAAAGAAATCGTTCAGAAATTGAAACATTTTGTTTCATTCAAGTGTCAGGCAGCACAGTGAAATCTCAAAAAACAATGAGTAAAGGTTCATATCATCAGTTAAAAAGAGGCTTTATTTTTGTGGCATGAGCAAATAAGAGCCAAAGGCCTGCCAGTTTCAGGTCCTCTACTGTGTCAAAAAGCGATGACTTTTTATGAGCTGATTTAAGCAAAGGAGAAAGAATTCCTCAGAAATGATGGCTGGTTCATGAAACGGTGTGGTATTTGCACAGTTTACAATCATACTTCGTGGTCTTGAAGCAATTTGGTATGTTTCATGTGTGGAAAAGGGGGATTTCGGTTTATCCGAGATTTTCGTCATCTGAGCTGGAAGCCGTCTCTATTATTTTGTATTTTATCCCTTTCTTTACAGTGGACACTTCTTAAAAGCGGACAAATTTATTTTTCCCCTTTGGTGTCCATTATTCAGAAGTTTTACTGTATTTCCATTTTGATGTGTTGACACAGATGTAATTTAGAAGAAGGCTGTTTATCATTTATTGCATATTCTAAAATACTGAGCTGTTTGCTAGGAATATGTCTCTCTTTTCAAGTTTGTGGTTAGGAAAAAACTTGACAGCTGTAACGAATTGCAACAACATTTACACTCTTGCTTGTCAAAAAATATTTTGCATTCTTCTACTTAAGTGTCACCGATGAGCTTTGCCAACCTCCCCTTGCCATACCTATCGAGATGCAAACCATACCTAGTGAAATCCAAGCTTTGGAGAGTCTCAACCGGCACCACTGCAATGTGATCCATGCCCTCCATCATCAGTGCCTCCTCAAGCCTCGTGTTAATACGCCTGACAGCTGTATTAAGACGAGATCTACCATGACACTGAAACAGCTGCACAAAATGCACATTTGTGCCACCAGTTTGAGTTGCTATCCTTTCCAGATCACCACCTATACCATACTTCCTGTCCCCATCAAGACCATTCCCAGCTCCACCCGATCCGCTTTTGGGAAATTCCAACGTTAAGTCCCTTATGTTACAAGTAACCTGAGCTAACCCTGCACTGGGCTTCATTATGTTGGTGACCTGGTACTCACTCCCAAGTACTTCCTGCAACTTTTGGCCTACACCTCTGCCATGAGAACAGCCTAGCAGCAAAACCTCCTTCTTCATAATAGACCTCTCTACTGATTTTGGATTCCTAATAGCTAAGGTCTGCTGCATACTTAGTCTACAGCTACAGGAGGTTCATCTCCACTTAACTCTGACAGTTGGTCAAATCTTAACAATGGAAAATCCTATAGGAATGTCAATAATGGAGGATAGGAACAACTCACCATAAAGAGACTTGTTGAGCTGCTGACAGACATGAAAATAGATAATCACATTCACACAATTAAATTTTCGGCCATTGCCTTCGTTAGAAAAAGAAACACATACATTTACGCAATCACTCAAACAACTAAAACACACACACACACACACACACACACACACACACACACACACACATCATGTTTGGCCAATCCATCGACACAAGCATCTAGACTGAGTGAGTTGGGGAGTGGAGGGGGAAGGATGCCGGGTAAAGGTTGGTCAAATCTATTTGGAACATGCAAAGTAAAGCTACCTGAGTATCTCCTCCTAGTTACCTTCTTGCCAACTGCCAGTTCCCATTCCCCAGCACCCATTCCCTCCTCAGCCTTCCAAGTTCCTCCTTAATGTTTTTCACCTGCACCTTGAGGGCACCTAGATCTTACGCTCCTACTCCTATCAGCTTATTCTTGCTGCATATCCTGCAATTCCAGAATCTCACTACAATGCCTGCTGGCGTCCCACTGCATCCCCCCCCCCCTCATGAAAATACTTTGTACAAAGCCCACACAACAACCCACTGCTCTCTTCCTAGATTGACACTATTTGTACTAATAAGAGCAATGAAGAGTAGAAAACCAACACATATATGTAGAAACATCTTTTACCAGCATTCCAACTTCTTCATGGCTAGAAGTACCAATATAATAACATCATCAAAGTCTGTCGGTAGTAAAAATCAAACCCCCTTGCTCAAAGTAAAAGATATAAAAACTCTTTACTTTACAAAATATATAATTTCACTGATGAATTCCAATATAAAACTAATCAATGCAAAAAAAATGCATGCAACACCTTTCTGTCCTGCTATAACAGCACATCTATAAGTGAGATGGCGCATAGAACACTAGTGTGCTCCAGTCTTCAGTACTACCAGAGTGCTTTGGGTCCACAAAAGGTTGGATTGAAGTAATATATTGAAGCAATTCAAATGTGTGTATCTACATTTGTTACAGCAGGTCCAATCAGTATGCAAGCATAATGGAGATGCTTTGCAAACATGAAATGGGAATCCCTGGAGAGTGGAGTTCTTATCGCAGGAACGACTGAGAAAAATTATTGAACTGGCAACAGACTACTGCAGTGCGAGTCTACTGCCGCCACGATCATTTCGCATACGAACCTCAAAGATAACAATACAGAAATTAGGACTTTGAAGTAATCTTATGGACAGTCTTTTTCCCTCCCTGTATCTGTGTGCAAAACAGGAAAGGAAATAATTATTACTGATACACTGTATGCCCTGCCATGACTTGACAAGGTGGCTTGTGGGCAGAGTACGCATAGAGATGCAGACGACCAGTGTACTATTTCTAAGTGCTTTCTGAAGGTATTTTATGAATACTGCATTAATAACTGTAAATATAATATTCATGATGTACATTGTTATAAAAGTAGTTTGATTCAACACTAAGTTACAAAATACACACCTTTTGATAGATCCTTTAAGCATTGGTGTATCTAAGCATGCAAATTGGCATCAGAAAACTGCCAAACACAGCATTTTAGCTTTGGAATAATGGAATCCAGCAGGTCATGAAACAAATTAGGGGCCTACAAACTAATGTCACTAATGAACCAATGAAATTCAAAGGAGAAGTGGAACAAGAAACTTCTGAACAACACTAACAATGAGAATGGGGTTTGGCACATTATCACAGCTGTACATGGGCATTAAAATCCATTTGAAAGTGCCTGGAAGTAGTTGTCTGGCAACTTCTTAGAAGACCTATTATCTTATTGGAGGCAGAGTATAAAATATACATCATCATCATAATATAACTCCATTCACAGTGACATTAAAGAAATTACCAAATGGAAGAAATTTGACTATGAAAAGCCTTAGCAATGAATTCAGTTTTCAAGATGAAGCAAATGTCTGAATATCTTAAAATGCTAGTGCTTATTCACTCTGCAAAGCGAAATATGTTATTAATGGGGGCAAATTACAGGCTATTAAGATTTTATAACACACTTAAAAGATACATAAAAGGTTGCACAGAAACTAGACAATTTCCTAGGATACAAGAAAACTCAGAAAAAAAACAAAAAAAAAAAAAAAAAAAACCTATAATTTGAAAGAACAGCATTTCACCTAATGTACTATTTATAGCAACATTATCGAATAACTGTAAAGTCAATCTAAAATATTTTTTCTTGCCACACACAGAAACAAAATATCGTTTTATTCTAAACTTGGTATCAAAGTGAATATATTTCAATTTCCTTCAATGAAAATAATTACTGTGTTCGTTTTCCTGCCACTGTTACTATTACCACATACTTTTTCTGATTTTCTCCCAGTTCATAATATTTTGTTTTCCAGTGAATCTAAATACTATTCCATATTTACTTATGTGTCATATATACTTTCATGAAAACAGCGGAGTAAAAAAATTCTAAATTCAATCATTTCGTACCACCTACTCACATAAAGTGTATCACTTTCCAACCGAAATCTGAAAACAGTGTTATTTACCAGAAGTAGTAACTGGATGAAGCACCACCAATGTAAAGTATGTAAATGTTCAGGCAGATAACTACTTCGTTAAAATTCCATTACACAAGAAATTAGTTGTGGGTTAAAAAAAAAGAACCAGTCACCATGTAGCCAAGGCTCTGTGCAGTGGTCAAGAATATGGATATGTCAATGTGTTTCTTTACAGGTACAGATTACAATATCTGACTAAAATATTTACACTGAACTATCACAATACCTCATTGAACTGGATGCACCAAAGAATTGCAGAGCTCTCTGTCAATTTCAGTGTTACTTCCAAATTGAAGTTCAATATGATTACAAACATTATTTTAACTGTTGACTTGTTTTTACACTTTCAAAATGTCATTTGTGTTTATATCAAACAATGGAAATTCCAGGATAGATTCAACAATATTTTTGTGAAGGATAGGTTGCTACTCACGACAGACGTCTGATGAGCCAAAGACAGGCACAAATAATAGAAAACAGCTGCAAAGCTTTTGGTCGATACGGCCTTCATTGGTTGGAGAAACACATACACACACTCACAAGCACCTTCTCTGGCCACTGCGGCCCGGCTATGGAACTCAGCACAGTCGAGGTGAGAGCAACCAGTGTTAGGTGAGAAAGTGGCAAGGATAGGGAAGCAGGAGGGGAGAGGACAGATGCACGGCAGGGGTGGGGGAATACTCCAATGCTGTCTGGCTGATAAGGCAGAAGGAAGGGCAGGGACTGGAATATGAGGCAGGATGGGAGATGTACATCATTAGGTTATAGTGGCACAGGGGAGTGAAGGGGAGGGAAGGGTGGTGAGGACAAGAACTAGCAAAGATTTAGGCCTAGGGGATTGTGGGAGCATAAGATATAATGTAGAGCGAGTTTCCACCTACACAATTCAGAAAAGCTAGTGTTAGTGCTAAGGATCCATATGGCATAGGCTATGCAGCAATCACTGAAGTGTGCCACATTATGCAGGGCTGCATGCTCTGTGCCATATGGATCCTTCCCATTAACACCAGCTTTTCTGAATTGCACAGGTGAGAACTCTCCTTACAATATATCCTAAGCCCCCACAAACACACAGGCCTAAATCTTCACTAGTTCCTGCAGCCACCATCTTCACTTCCTCTTCTCTGCACCACTATCCTTATGTACATCTCCCATCCAGCATACATTCCAGTCCGTTTTCCTTCCTTCTTTCCTACCTATCAGACAGCACTGGCGTATGCAGCGGCCGCAGACGGCAGTCTTGTCTTCTTGTGTGTGTGGTGTGTGTGTGTGTGTGTGTGTGTGTGTGTGTGTGTGCGTATTTCTCCAACCGATGAAGGCCATATCGGCCGAAAGCTTTGCAGTTGTTTATTATTAGTGCCTTTCTGCGGCTTATCAGATGTCTCTGTCAAGAGTAGCGACCTATCCTTCAAAAAATATTTGCGTTTATATTATACACCATATTATCTAACCAATATTGATCACAGATGCACAGTGAAATAAGCTACAAGTTCCCATACTCGTTTATCCCCTAGTTCACTGCTCAACACCTCAATTAAACCACCTGAACAATGTTTACTCCAACCAGAATTTTCCTGTACCATACTAGTTTTCTACAAAAATAATAGTTCCTCATAATTTATTGGGATAATGTGTGGAAGAGTTTGGAAAAATACTTCTGTCTAGTATAATGTTCGACAGGCAAGATTATGGTAACAATTCATTCATGTTTGAAAGGGGATTACAATTGTAGAGTTAGTACAAGTGAGACTTGCATACTCACCAGACCACCAACTCGATCTCTCATTTCATCAAATGGATGTGGGCTTTCAGAAAAGAAGGAACTTTGTGAAGGAGTATCCATCATCACGATGTTGGGATCATGTGGCAGCAACATGTCACTCACCCACATTAATCCTCCCATATCTGCCAATTCAAACAAACTATATTAATACATGAAAAATACAATAATCAAAATGAAGACCACATACCTACATAGGAGGAAGAAAAATAGTACTAGTTACTATGTACAATGAAAAGTCAGACATTGCTGTTACAATGCAGCACTAAAAAAATAAGAAATTACAGGAAAATACTGAATTACAATAAATATGGACCATTTATCACACAGAATGCCAACAGCATAGAAACACCACAATCATTACTAAAACAGAACAGAAAGAGAAAGACATTATAAGAACACTTTTCTTGTCAACTACAAATCGCCTAGGACCCAACTGAAGCCCATTTTTCCTGTTACAGTTACCATTAACATTCCAAACGCACCACAGTGAGTAAACATACATTTACCCCTAATGGAGTGTGTGTGTGTGTGTGTGTGTGTGTGTGTGTCTCCCAAACATGCTAAATGAACATTTAAGTATAACACACCTTTTACATAGTCTTGTGCCATAAGATTAGACCCAAGACTTAATTGCCCCCTCTCCATCTCTTCTAGCTCTGTAACACAAAAGCAGTTTATCCAGTGACAAGCCATTAGCAGCATCACATATTCAATTCACAGGTGAATTACATAATTTCAAGTTCTGCTAAAATTTTATTCAACATTTTTAAACTGATTATACATATGTTACATTTGAATTACAATTGTTTTACAGAAAAGCAGGAAGGACACTAATCAGTCACTGACTGTATCTTCTGCACATAACCACTACAATCGGTATAGAATTTCACTGCAGCATCAATAGAAGTTGTAGTAGTGGTGGTAGTGGTGGTGGTGGTGGTAGTAGTAGTAGTAATTGTTGTTGTTGTTGAATTAATTAATTTATTTATTAATTATTCATTAGTGTAATCAGCAAGTACGGTTGTATTATCTAAATCAATGCTTTCCAAACTTTCCCTCATGGCGACACCCTTTTGTAGCTTACAGTTTTGTGCGACACCCACTTACTAATATGAACACATATGCTAAAATTTAAGATGGTTCTAAGGGGGGGGGGGGGGGGGAATAAAGTATCACTTAAATGTAGTTTGTAAAAACCTGAAATCCCCATACGCATTGACATGTTTAATATTGATCCTGACTGCAGCAATTACGTACACTCATCGCAAGAAACAGAAACATTAGGAACTACTGAGCTGTACAAAAGAGTACCATCACAGACAACAATGCCTAACTCATACAGTAATACTTGCTTCTTTTACATGAGAGCTAACTTCCCAAACACGAAAACTGAATTGCGGAAACCAGTTTTCATTGTCATGTGTACATGTCAGGGACAGATACGGTTTTGATGGATTGACTGATAAAAAGGCAAAGGTCCCAGGTTCGAGTCCTGGTTTCGGCACACAATTTTAATCTGCCAGGAAGTTTCATATCAGCGCACACTCCGCTGCAGTGTGAAAGTTTCATTCAGGATTCCTATAGTCCTAAAAGGGATGTGGAAGTATACAGTGGTATGGTGTTATGGTTAAGATCATAGCACCACATAGAAGACCATGGGTTCACCTATCTGGATAATGAAATTTTTGTATTGCTAAACCTATTCCTATAACAGTTATTTTTATTCAATTACTTGGTTCAATTTAATTTTTTTCAATTTATAATACTCGTGTTGTTTTCATAATCATATTGACTTTTTTATTTGCTCTTTTTTTTATCCTTTCTTTTTTTCCACACGCTCTGCCTGGACATTTATAAACCTGCAAGTGAGTGCTAAGTATTACTACTTATTGGTTCCTAATGCAGCAGCTTGTGTAGCCATTAGCCAATGTGCGGACAGTGAAAAATTTCAGTTTGCTTTTACTGCTGCAACTGAAATTTTTCCATCTTGAATTTGGTTGAAGATTTAATCTACCATAAACAAAGCAATCACAATTTTGATTCTGTCACATGTAAAATAAGCTGTTGACAGAGCAAAATCATACTCTCCACCTTGCAGCGGTCACTTCAAACAATCTGTGCAGTGTGGCAACACTGTAACAGCAAGAGACAAACATCAATTATCAAGTTATCAGACGACAGTCCTTTTGCAGCATGTTTGCCAGAGGAATGAAACTGTTTTGAAGCTTGTGCTTATTCTCTGACTAACTTTCTCAAAAGAATTTTGTGAAAAAGAACATTGTCTTCATTCTGAATCCTATTTTAAGTCCCCCGAGCATTTTTGAAACATTCTCATGATCATAAAACAGAACTACTAACAAATCTAGTAGCATAACTTCAGCCTTGCCCTTTCATGCACCTGATAGTGACTCTTGTATCCCTCCACTCCACCCTCTTTTAATATCAGCTCCTCAGAAATGTTTAATGGGAACTGATATATCAATCCTATTTGTATCCAATCTTAAGTCACCACTAGCCCTTGTCTCCACACACCCTCCGCCTTCCCCTCAGCATTACTTTCTTAGTTGAAGTCAAATATTTATTAATCTACACCCACACTATTCTCTTTGCTGCCTTCCTCATTTGTATCTTTGCCCACACTTATGTCCAGACTGTTGGCCTGACTGTAGGTACCTTCTTTCACTGTGGCACTAGGATGGGAAGAGTGGTTATCCAGTTTTGTTAGCTACTTTTCACCCAGAAAAGATCTCTGGTACCCAACTAATAGAAGGCCAAGTAAAAGTGGTGTGGCACTATCCTGGAGGGCTGGAATGGTCGAAGTCCCCTCCACTAACCTGGATTGGAACAGGAAACTCCACGAGAGTCTAGTGCTCTACCCACAGCCATATTGTACTTAGAGTCGCCTTTATCATCCATTAATACTGTCAAAAGATCAAAATTTGTTCTGCAGATAACACAAGTATAGAAGTAATTAAAAGTTTAACTATGAGGGCCAGCCAGAAAGTGGTACCCATTTGTGCAATAAAGACATAGGTGTAAATGTAAATGTTAACACATATAAACATTTTTATTGGAAAGAGCATACATTACACTACTTCTCCATATAATCTCCAAGCAAATTTAGGCATTTGTCATAACGTGCCACGAGTTTTGTATTCCAGTGTCCTAGTCCCCTGCCACCAGCACATTGAAATACGTAGTCATGCCTCGTTTAAGATTGAATAATGCGGATGGATGTGTCATCTGTTTGGCACTAGTGTCGCAACTTCAACCTGCGGAGGGGGAATACACACGGCAAGGAGCATTCAGGGAGACACCTTTCATTACAGACAAACTGCTGCGCTTCGTACACCAATGTGTGAGGACAGATTGGCACGTCACAATTGATGGACTCTGAACAGTTTCCTCATGTGTCTCAAACAATTGTTCGTGAAATTGTCAAAGACCATCTGCATTATTCAAACTTAAACGAGGCGTGACTAAGTATCTCAATACACTGGCGGTGGAGGACTATGTCATTGAGATGCAAAAACTCGTCACATGTTAAGCAATCATCATAAATTTGCTTGGAGATTATGTGGAGAAGTAGTGTAATGTATACTCTTTCCAATAAAAATGTTTATAGCACAAAAGGGTACTGCTTTTTGGATAGCCCTCATAATTCATATCTGAAATATCAACAAAGCGATTGCGGGATGTCATTTACTAAATTTTGACAAGATTCAATTACACACAATTTAGTATTTCTGAGGCAGCATCAAAACCTATGTGACAATGAAAATAGGAAATGCAAGACACACACAGCATGAACCTTCTGGGACTGCACAATTTGAATAGGAAAATCCAAACCCTTAAAACTTTGCAAGGGCGTTACCTTGCTTACATTTGCAAATGTTCAAATGTTTGTCGTTCTATGGGACCAAACTACTTTGGTCATAAGTCCCTAGACTTACAAACTACTTAAACTACGTTAAACTAACCTAAGGACAACACACTCATCTATGCCCAAGGAAGGACACAAATTTCCGACACAGGAGGTCGTGCAATCCGTAATGTGGCGATCCAGACCGCTCGGCTACTCCCACGTGGCACTTACATTTGCAGTAAGCCTGATTTGCAATCATATGAGATAAAGAAATGTCTATCCTGCACTTTTTAATGAATGTTAAATTGCATAATTAAACTTTAGAGAAAATTATTTGTAGCTATGACATTTTCAGAAGTGTTACAAAACTTAAATCTGGTGTTATAACAAGAACACCCTACAAGTCTATGTTCAAAAAGCTACATAATTTACTTGTTTTAAATGTAAACAAATGTCTTTAGCCATTACCAATATGTGAAAAATATTACAAAAAATATATACACAAACTTCAGAAATTTGATACCAATAGTAACAGTAAAGAGTTACATGATCATTTCATCAGAAGTGCCCTAATCTAGGTGCCACAGCTAGACATCTGCTAATTTGATGAAGTTAGCATATAATGTACCTAAGATACTTGCATGAGCTCCTGTCACATTTCAGCTACATCTGTAACTCTATGTAGGTCCTATAGACATTTGGACAATGGACAATTTCTTTGAAACTGAAAAAAAGGAAAAAATCCTTAGGTTTGGCAGACCATTGTAAGTGATCTAATAGAGCACAGATCATCTACACGTCATGCTGAAACAAATTTTGAGCCGAGTACAGAAATAGTATACAGCATAACAAGAAGCGATGTCCATGACAGACTTGCTGAAAAATTCTTTCAGCACAAAAGAAATTTGTAGTGAGCATAACACACTGGAAACATGATTTTGTATGTGGGGGGGGGGGGGGAGGGGAGAGATGGGAGGGGGTTGTTCCTCCTCCCCCCCCCCCCCCAAATTCCACTACATATCTGCCCCCCTCACAAAAAAAGTGAATTATGGACTTTCCTGTGGGTTTATTCACTATATTATGTGCTTCAACTTTTATCCAGGATAATAAGTGAACCAAGAGTGCAATTAAGTCCATTTCAAACATTTTTATTATTTTAGTTTAGTGTAATTTCAGTTATGGTAAGCTGCTTAAGCAGAATTTAAATTTTTGGGTTAATCAGTACATTTAAATACCAGTAATGACTTGTAATTATGTGCTCAGTAAAATTCCCTTTAGAATGCATCTGAAATATTGCTGTGTCAATTTATATTGTGCAATAAGTCCAAGAAAAGCTACTGGCCTGTAGTGACATGAAACTTATGTCTAGTTACATTAGTTCTGACTTCGGAATAAGGAGTTGGAAGATCAAATCACTGTATCTTGGAAAATAGCACCATTATGTATGGTACTTAGTCTGCAAAAGCTCCAAAGCTGTATAAATTTTTCTGTAGAACAACAGATGTTCGGCAGTCAAGTAAGTTATTTATCTCGGGATAAATGTACTACAATATGTTTTTGTCACAAATCACAGCAAGAATATTCATACACATGAAAATATTTGCACTCAACTGGGCATATGGAAATTGCCAATTAAATGAAATGTATGATGAAGTCTGCCGCAACATCACGCCAACAACTGTGTATGTCATGAGGAAAAACCATATTGCACAAAGAAAATACCACCAATGTTAAGGTAATAAATTTAGCAGCTGTTGGACTATCAGAATAGAAATTTCAACAGATTGATCAAGAAATAAAAGACGTCCATACAAAGTGAAAGATTAATTATATAAAAAAAAAAACAACAGTTTGTATATTTTAGGCCTGATGCTTGCTCTTTGCAACTCATTGAGCATAGGAACAATTGCTTAATTCTTTTGTTTACAACCAGCTGATTTAAAAGAAAAATTAAATATATCCCGTCATCAATAAAAAAATTAAACATTTTCACCTTAATTCATCAGACCTGTTCAGTCAATAAGCATCAACAAAAGAAGTGTTTTTCACAGTATCAAAGATCGGCAAATACTCAAAACTTGTAAGATAAGCATTTCCGAGTCCATGTTTGTGAGACTTTATTTCCTTGTTTGGGTGTAAGCAATCTGTCCTCAAATTTTGTTGGAGTTTCTTCCAACACCCCATGTATTACAATTAGTTGTGGTTTCTTAAACATATACTTTTCCTGTAGTGATAATAATTACAAAATTAGACCTTTTATTTTATTATACTGTAGAGAGGGTGATAATTATTGATTGTATTAGATTGCTATTCACCATGTAGTGGACACAGCTTGACACGTATGCATAACACAAAGACTGTTCAAAAATTATGCTTAAGTCCAAAGGGCATTTTTCCAACACACACACACACACACACACACACACATACACACACACACACACTTATTCACAAAAGTGAAACTCTCACATGACCACTCCAGTAACTGAGGGCAGTCTGCAATCACACCTGATGGAAGCAACAGTCAATTGAGGATCTAAACCCCCCTAACCCCTCCTTTTCCTCACTAAGAACATTCTGGAGATGTGAAAAGAATAGAATGGAAGGAGTGAGTGAGAAAAATGGGTAGCAATGACCAGAGGTTGGAATTGCTAAAAGGAAAAAAAAGGGGGGAGGGGAGGCAGGGGATTCTTGGAGATAACAACAGGACTGGTGTAAAGGATACCAACAAATATCACAATGGTAACAAATTGAAGAGGAGAAGTGTAAAAAGGTCCACCTAATCCATTAATTTGACAATCACAGAACAGATGAGACAGGACTCAGGCCCAATAAGAGCAGAAAACAATCGTTCCATGTAGAAGGGAAAATAAAATAAAAGGCGGACATTGTGTTTACGGAAGCAACCAGTCTTCAGTAGGCAGATTTGGGACAAACAAGTAAGCAAGTCCCAAGAAACTGATTGAGGAAGCACCATGAAGGGTTGGGTTTCAAGAAGAGCTCCAGATGGAGATGGAATGTAATACACAACAGAACTGTACCACCTGCAATTTAAGGGAAGCGAACTGAAACCATGTGATGTGACCCACATGGTAGACTGCAGCTTGCAGCTGTCACTCGGAAATTAGATCGCTTAGATGGAATGGCCCAGATGCTGATATCTGCAACTGACAGCTTACACCAATCTTATATAAATGAGGGATAATGGTGGAGGAAGCTAACACCTGTAATTTCTTGTATGTCCATCTACACTCAAACCTTTCTGGACTGCGAATCTTTGATCCAGAGCAGAGTTACAAGTGACTGGGAAAAGGTACGGGTGACTCCCGTGTTTAAGAAAGTTAGAAGAATGGACACACATTAATTGCAGACCAATAGCATCAACATCAGTTTGCTGTAGAATTCTTGAACATATTCTCAATTCTAATATAATAAATATACCTGGGATGGAAAAGCTTCTATCCAAGCATCAGCATGGCTTTAGGAAGCAACAATCGTGCAAAACCCAGCTTGCCCATCTCTCTCATGACATCTTGTGTGCTATAGATGAAGGGCAACAGACTGACCACCAATTTATCGATTTTCGAAAGGCATTTGACATGCTATTACACTGCAGAGTACTAACAAAGGTTCGAGCATATGGAATAGGTACCCAAATATACGAGTGGCTCGATGGCTACTTAAGTAATAGAACCCAGTACATTGTCCACCATGGCGAGTGTTCATTAGAGACTAGGGTATTGTCAGTAGTGCCCCAGGGAAGTGGGATAGGATCATTATTATTTTCTAGCTATATAAATGATCTGACGGGCAGAGTGAGTTGCAATCTGCAGTGTTTGCTGATGATGCTGTGCTGAACAGGAAGGTGTTGTCATTGAATGACTGTAGTAGAATGCAAGACGAGTTGGGCCAAATTTGTAGGTGGTATGAGGAATGGCAGCTAGGTCTAAATGTAGAAAAATGTAACATGATGCAGATGAGGAGGAGAAATAATCTCGTTATGTTCGAAAACAACATAAGCAGTGTGCTGCTTGACAGAGTTGCACTAAGTATCTAAGGTAACAGTGCACAGCGGTATGAAATAGAAAGAGCATGTAAGGACAGTCATGGGTAAGGTGGATGGTTGACTTTGGTTTATTGTGGAATTTTGGAAAGCTGTGACTCTTCTGTAAAGGATACTGCATTTAGAACGTTTGGGAATGCTTGTGTGATCTCCCCTTGAGTTTTCATACAATACAAACACATGAATAAAGAGGAATACTGAATATTGATTGTCGACAATGACCAGCGACCAAAGAAATGTGGCATATGCTAAAAGAAGATAGCAACTATAATCGGATATCAATGGAGTCATATCAAATTCAGCGAAACTACAAATGTTCAAATGTTTGTAATGCTTATGGGACTTAACTACGGGGTCATCAGTCCCTAAACTTACAAACTACTTATGAAGTACTTACGAACTAGGACGGCACAAATATCCATGCCCGAGGGGGGATTCGAACCCCCGACCGTAGTGGCCGTGCAGACCGTGACTGGAGCGCCTCAGTCCCCTCGGCTGGCTAGCGAAACTACCTTCTTCTTATTTCCCATAGAGCTGAAGGAATTAGACACAGTAATGAAATACAGTAGTACACAAAGAAGGGTAAGCCGAAAGGTTGAAGGAATATATAGAGGGTTTATACAAGGGAAAATAAGTTGAAGGCAGTATTGTTCAAATGGAAGAGGAAGTAGATGAAGATGAGATAGGAGATACTGTAGTACCAGAAGAATTTGAAAAAAATACTGAAATGACGACCCAGGAGTAGATGATGTTCCCTTTGAACTGCTGACATTGCTGGAAGATGCAATTGGTAGGACACTTTCTGGCCACACAGGAATCGTGAATTTAGCATTAGAGGGAAATTGTTGGGGTGAAAATCACAGAGGGAGACCAAGAGAGAAATATGGTAAGCAGGTGCAAATAGATGTGGGTTGCCATTCCTATGAAAAGGCTTGCTCAGGATAGAGAAGGGTAGACACCTGCATCAAACCAGTCACATGACTGAAGACCAAAAGAACAAAGGCTATTAAAAATTTTCTAGAGAACTTGGGTACAGCCAACACTTATGGCATATTTCTTTGAAACTGGGAACTGTCCTAAATAATTACTTGTGATATTGGACAGGTTCCACCCACCTACCCAGCACTTCCTATTCCAGTCCCATCACAGGCTTATCCTACCTATTCCCAGGCCGGGCACCAGTGAAAGCAGATGTGTATTTGACCAACAGTGCTGCAGTCACTGGGCAGGTTTCTATATTGGCATGACCACTAACCAGCCGTCCATTAGGATGAATGGTCATCACCTAACTGTGGCCAGATAGACCACTCTGTGGTGCAACATGCAGAGAGCATATGCTTGATTTCATTGGCTGCTTCACAATGCAGGTCATCAGGATTCTCTGTGTGTGTGTGTGGGGGGGGGGGGGGGGGGGAGAGAGAGAGAGAGAGAGAGAGAGAGAGAGAGAGAGAGAGAGAGAGAGAGAGAGAGAGAGAGACTTTCTTCTCCTAATATGTACATGCTCCGTAAGGCTGCACTGCATCTATTCCCACCACCGTGATGCAACCTTCCCACCAATCACCCCCCCCCCCCCCCATTTTCCCCTCCTATAGTCCCTCACCTCAGAGCGTGATTCAGAGTGTGGCAGAGTGTTTTCTTTATATGCTTGTCACAGCTAGTCGTTAGGTCTTTGCTGTGAGTTGCTTATCACTGTTGTTGTGATCTTCAGTCCACAGACTCGTTTGAAGCAGCTCTCCACACTCCCCTGTCCTGTGCAAGCCTCTTCATCTGAGAATAAGAATGGCAAGCTAGATGCTTTTGTATCTGCTCACTGTATGAATCCCTCAGTCTCCCTCTGTGATTTTTTCCCCACACACTACTAGTTATTTGTTTTCCTGTTCCACTCCCATAAAGAACAAGGGAAAAATGAGTGCTTGTATGCATCTGTATGAGCTGTAATCTCTCTGATCTTATCTTCGTGGTCTTTACGTGAAATGTAGGTTGGTGGCAGTAGAATCTTTCTGTGATCCACCTACAATTTGGGCCCTCTAAATTCCTTCAAAGTTTCTTGAAAAGAATGTTGCCTTCCCTCCAGTAGCTCCCATTTGAGTTCCCAAGCATTTCAGCAACACTTGTGCATTGATCGAATCTGCCAGTTACTTCCTCTGAACTATGTCTATGTCCTCCTTTAAACCAATCTGGTGTGGACCCCAAACACTTTAGCAATTCCTTAGATGGGATCATAAAGGCATGCGGTCTCATTTACAGATGAATTACACCTTTCCAAAATTCTCCCAATTAACCGAAGTCAACAATTCGACTTCCCCACGACTGTCCTTATATTCTGGTTCCATTTTGTATCGCAGTGCAGTGTTATGGCTAAATATTTAATTTATGCGACTCTCCAACAGCACACTACTAATGCTGTATTTGAACATTACGAGATTGTTTCTCCTACTCATCTGCATCAGCTTACATTTCTCTAAATTTAGTGCTAGTTACCATTCCTAACACCATCTAGAAGGTCATCCTGCATCCTATGACAGTCACTCAATGACGACATCCTCCTGTAAACCACAGGAGACGTGTTGTTTCACATGTGGCCCTGCTTGGAATTGTGTCATTTTTTCTTGTTGTGTGACCTGAGTAGGTGATTGTGAGAGGATGTATGAAACAGGTTTTGCAGTGGGGTCAGTTACAGTGATAGGAACCATTACATTGGGGGGGGGGGGGGTGGTTGGCATGTTTTAAGGTTTGACAAAGATGTTTCAGAGGTTGGGAGGTCTGCAAAATGGTATTCTAAGTGGTGTGCAGAGGATATTTTGGAGGAATTCTCATTTCAAGGCAAGACTTGAGATAGTCATAGCCCTGATGTAGCAATTTGTTAAGGCACTCCAGGCTCAGATGGTACTGGGTGACTCTGAGGATGCTTCTGAGTGGACTGGTATCAGAAATATTGTAACTGAAAGGGGAGGAATGGACTGCTTTCAATATCTGCTTGCAAACAAGATCTGTGGGATAGTTGGAGGAGAGGAAAGCATTGGATAGGTTATTGGTGGAAATAGTGAGGGATTCATCACTGGAGCAGATTGTTTGACTTTGGTTTGATATGGAAGGAATAGCAGGTACCAAAGTGGAGATGGTGGTGGTGTCTGTTTGTGGGTTTAATATGCACCAATGTCAGATTCAATACAATTAACGTCAACATTTAGGAAGATGGCTTCGGTTCTGGAGAAAGAACAGGTGAATTTCAGGTTAGAGAAGAAGTTGACATCTTGCAGGAAGCTCAGAAGAGTTTCTTCACCAAGAGTCCAGATAACAAAGATGTCATCCATGAATCTCTACCAAGCCACAGGGTCCATGAAAAGGTTGGCATACAAAGGAGCCATTCTCGTGTTGTGTTTTATTATTAACGATACCAAACAATGGTAAGTACTGACAAGCCATTCTATCTCTTTTTAACATTATTTTCACATATCAGTAGATAATTTCCACAATCAACAGACTGATTTCAACTGATGAATGAAAAAAAAAAAATGCTGTTAAATGGGAGTACTAATAGCTAAATATGAGGTTAACAGGAAGTGCAAATTGGGTAACACAAATGACTAGAAAACTAATTCAAGTGTAACTAGGGGGAAAATAAGATACAGCCAACAGAAAAACAGAGAGGTTTCAAGAAACAAAGAGCAGGTATATGCATACCAAGACCTCAGATGGCAAGCAAAGAACAGAAAGCTGTAAAGATTGAACAAGAATTTGATGGATAATTGAAACACCAAAGACAAAAAAAAAGGGGGCCTGGAATAGAAGACATTCCCACAGAGCTACTGAAGCCTTGCAGGAAACTAAATGTCCAAGAGATGAGACAGGTGAAATAGGCCTACCAGCAGACTTTAAAAAAATTGTAAAATTACAATTCCAAATAAAGTAAGTGCAGACAGGTGTGAATATTACCAAACTATCAGTTTAATAAATCATGTTTGCAAAATACTAACACAGATTAACAGAAGAATTGAAAAACTGTTAGAACCCACCCTAGGGGAAGATCAGCTTGAATTTAGGAAAACTGTAGAACACACAAAACACTACTCACCTTACAACATATCTTTGAAGACAGGGAAGTAAATAACTTTGAAGACAGGGAAGTAAATCTATATAAGAGCCTATAGGGTTTGGAGATTTTGGAGGAAGCTTTCGACAAAGTTGACTGAAAGACATTTTTAAAATTCTGAAGGTACGTAGGGCCAAGTGGGAGTAAAATGTACAGAACAGACAGCGGGCACAAGAGTAAAAAAATATGAAACACACACAGTGCTCAGAAAAAGAGTAAGACAGGGTTGGGCCTTATCTGCAATGTTATTCAAAGTATATATTTAGTAAGCTGTGGTGGAAAACTGGGAAAAATTTGGAAAGGGAATTAAAATTCAAGGAGAATAAATAAAAACTTAGCAAATTATTCCCCCCCCCCCCCCAATGCAAAGTCTGCAATGTAATAAGGTGGGTGGAAGTAGATGAAAAATTGAAAATGAGTCAGAATTCGTGAAATACAGTGGAATGTCAGGTATCAGAAAGTTTCACAGGATAATAGAAATGGTGTGGGGGTTGAGACAGAGTCCATCAGATTGGATGAAAACAATAAACACACCAGTTTGCACTGAAATGGACAATATTGTAACAACCACAAATAATAGCTCTTTAATTAGGATTATGGGCAAAACATCAGTTATTATTGAAAGGAGAGTACAAGTATCACTTGAAAACAAGGTAGATGAAAATCAAAGGGGCTCAGCACTCTTAGAGGTTGTCAGGACATAAGATTTAGCTTACAACAGAAAGGCCTAATGAAGAAGTGCTATTAGCAGAACAGGCAATTGTATCTATCTTTTATAGATCTAGAAAATGCTTATGGCTGTTCCTAGGAGGAAGTTACTGGCAGTTCAAATGAGATTACAGAATAGGAGGCAAACTTCTGCAGGCAATTAAAGTTCTTTACAAAAAGTTAGGCAGTAGTTAGAGTTGATGGTAAATTGAGTTCATTATTAAAGGTAATTTCAGGTGTAAGATAAGACTTACTTCTCACAACTGTTGTTCATACTATTTATGGATAATATATTGAACAAAATAAACTGACAGGGTGAGATTAAAATAGGTGGGGGGAAAATCAGCAGTTGCTTAAGTGGTTATTGTAATGGCAGATTTGACTGAAAGATTGGAAACAATATTTTAGAGTTACATCAGAAACGTAAGAATTTAATGTCTGTGGGAAAGAGATTTAAACAGATTGAGTGCCAAATAGGAGGAATAAAGTTAGAACAGATGGGTAATTTCAAGTACTTTAGTTTCCCACAAGTTTTGTATGATAGCGAAAGAACTTTAATCAAGGTGTAGAAAAGCTAATGCAGTGAATGCTCAGCTACGATCTACTGTCTTCTACATGAATAAAAACAGTTGACTAAGTTATCAGTGTACCATTTAATCTTTCACCGACTTTTTTGTATGGGAGTGAAAGCTGAATAGATACTGGTTACATGAGATTAGAGATGCAAGTAGCAAGGATGCAGGTACTAATAGATGTAAATAATGACAGGAAGGTATCTGTTAGAGAAATATGAACAAAATAACTCGTATTCATGAGTAAGCCTACAAGTAGCAGCGTGCATTGTACAGAACACAATATACCTCTCTGTTATATAGATGAATCTGAGTATAGTTGCCTTAGCAATGGAGTTTAATTTGTGTGTTATCCAGAAATTAATGTGTGTCCGTCTACTTATTTCACTGAATTATGGAGCCAGATTTAACTGGAATGAGCCAAAATAAGTAGGCCTACACGTGTGTTGGCTAGATGGAAAAAATTGTCAGAATAATCCCAAACGGAATAGTGCAGAAGTTTTGTGTATGCTGTTGGAAGCCTATTTGAGTCATTCCTTGTCAAATCAACACACTTTAAACAAAAATTTTACCCCACCCTCTTAGATTTTGCTGAAAGTTGGTATACTTATAAAGTGAATGCTGAAACTAAGAAAAATACCACAATTCAATTTTTTACCTCAAACCATTCCTGAAATATGGGCATGTAAACTTCAATAACTGGCCAAAACTGTCTGAATGGGACTTTTTAAATTGCCCTAAGAGCTGCCCTAATTGAGCTAGAGAGCTGGAAAAAGTGTCATTTTGCAGCATTTTTCCATGCTCTATCCAGGGATATATAACAAAACATAGCTTCTAGTTAATAACCCTTTTCCAAACATCAATTAATATTTTTATTTAATTTTTTTGCAAAATGTATATAATTGAAAATTTTCAAAATATTTCCATAACTACTTCATACTGTTGTAAATCACATGGAAAAATATAAATGTGGGATGGTGATGGGTTCATTGTTAAAAAAATTATTCCATACTTTTTCACTAACAGCCCTAGTTTGACCAAACTGACCTTTAACAAACAGGTATTTCATTAAAATATACTGAAAGGTAGTACAAAAGTATTAGAAATATCAAAATATCACCTTTTTATTATATATTACAAACAGGAAGACAAAATTGAGCTTTTGAGCTTTGTCACTGTTTCAGATTGCCTGGAGCACAATATGACTGCGGTTTACACATTTCAAAAGAAGCTATTTCTTATTTAACAAAAAAAATTCAAAAGCTTCTAAAAAAAGATACACTATTATTCTGACAGTCCTGCTGCTCAGTACAAAAATAAGAAACACAGCTTAATTTTACAGACTGTGTCGCGGCATGGTGTTTTGCGTTCAGATGTTGGCTACAGCCGCTGCATGTGATATACGGCAGCCATGTTCTTTTTCCAAATGTTTCGTTATGAATTTCTCCTGTGTCAATTACAGTTAATTTATTGAGCAGACAAGGGTACATTGAGAATCTGTCAGCCATAGCGGAGGAACAGCAATAATTATTTACTTCATGGTCAGCACGAAAAAGTAATCCCATCACTCTATACGAGTCAGTCTGCTGTGATCACTGTCAACATCTGAACACTCCACACTACACAACACAACACAAACTTTAAAACTTTACTGAAACACTTCCTGAATCTTTGTTGTCATGGGGAAGACTTCAACATAAAAGCTGAGTAGCACTTTTCAGCCACAGCACACGAAAAGGGCCTTGTCATGGAGTAGGGGTTCAGTTAAGAGACTGACAGCTCATGCAAGTTTGCAAAGGCCATACCAAATCAGATCCAAACCCCGTAAGATCTATTTGAGTGGGCAGTAGATAATATCACAAATGTTGGTTTTGCATATTCCACTCGGGAAGACTAAGGTGCTTCAGAAATATTATTAAAAAGCTGGCTTGAAGAGGCATTGACAATCACAGGAACACAGCAATTTCTTACTTTCATTCCCAAGACTAACATCAAAATTAATAGTCAAATACTTTTAAATGGTGATATACAGAGTTGAGAGAGGGAAGTAACTACATCACCAGACAAACTGAAATTACAAGGTGTACCAGGCTAGGTCACCACTGTATATGGCACAAACTGGTGGCTTGGGTACATTTTAGAGGTGGGTGGGGGGGGGGGGGGGGGCAATGAAGAACTTGATGAAGTGAAAATAACTTTTCTTCAGCCATGTGAACCAGCTAAGTCATTCTCCTATCCTGCACATGCAGGTATCCTGTTGTGTAAGCTGTGGATGTTCTCACAAAAGTAAATCCATTTGTTCCGACAGAGAGAATAGAATACACATTCTTGGCTAAACTGCAGAGTCGGTTGCCCAAGCGCTGCAAATGTTGGCAACACTACAGAATATCTTTGTATACTCCACATGAACCACAGACATTGCCGAGGTGGGGTGGCTTGCGTGCCTCAATGATGCAGATAGTTGTACCATAGGTGCAACCACACTGGAGGGGTATCTGTAGAGAGGCCAGACAAACGTGTGGTTCCTGACGAGGGGCAGCAGCCTTTTCCTTAGTTATAGGGGCAACAGTCTGGATGATTAACTGAACTGACTTTGTAACATCAGATAACATTGGCTTTGCCATGCAGTTACTGCGAACGGCTAAAAGTAAGGGGAAACTACACTCGTTACTTCTCCCGAGGACATGCAGCTCTACTGTATGACAATACGATGACAGCATCTTCTTGGGTAAAATATTCCAGAGGTAAAATAGTTCCCCATTCTGATCTCCGGGTGGGGACTACTCAGAAGGATGACATCATCAAGAAAAACAGAACAGGCATTCTACGGGTCGGAGTGTGGAATGTTCTAACCCTTAATTGCGTAGGTAAGCTAGAAAATTTGAAAATAGAAATGGATAGGTAAAAGTTAAATATGGTAGGGATTAGTGAAGTTCGGTGGCAAGATGAACAGGATTTCTGGTCAGGCGAGTACAGGGTTATAAATACAAAATCAGTTGGTGGCAACGCAGGAGTAGGTCTGATAATGAATAAGAAAATAGGAATGTGGGTAAGCTACTATGAACAGCATAGTGAACGCATTATCTTAGTAAAGATAGACACGAAGCCAACACCGACCACAGTAGTGCAAGTTTATATGCCAACTAGCACGGCTGATGATGAGGATATCGAAAAATTTATGAGGAGATAAAAGAAATCATTCAGAAAGTGGAGAAAGATGAAAACTTGATTGTGATGGGGGACTGGAACTCTGTAGTAGGAAAGGGAAGAGAAAGAAATGTAGTAGGTGAATATGGACTGGGAAAAAGGAATGAAAGAGATCGCTTGGTAGAATATTGCACAGAGCACAATTTAATGATCACCAACACTTGATGTAATCATCATGAAAGAAGGCTGTATACCTGGAAGAGACCAGGAGACCCTGGAAGGTACCAGATTGATTTATAATGGTAAGGAATAGATTTAGAAACCAGGTTCTAAACTCTAAGACATATCCAGGGGCAGATATAGACTCTGAGCATAACTTACTGGTTATGAACTGCAGATTAAAACTTAAGAGGCTGCAGAAAGGTTAGGAGATGGAACCTGGACAAATTGAAGGAAGCAGAGGTGGTTGAGAGTTTCAGAGGGAGCATTAGGCAAGGATTGGCTGAAATGGGGGAAAGTAATACAGTAGAAGAAGAATGGGTAGCTCTGAGAGATAGGATAGTGGAGGCTGCAGAGGACCATATAGGCAGAAGGACAAGGCCTAATAGAAATCCCTGGATAACACAGGATATACTGAACTTACTTGATGAGAGGAGAAAATATAAAAATTCAGCAAGTGAAACAGGAAAAAGGGAGTACAAACGTCTGAAAAATGAGATTGACAGGAAGTGCACACTGGCTAAACAGGAGTGGCTACAGGACAAATGCAGAACTGTAGAAGAATGCATAACTAGGGGAAAGATAGATACTTCCTACAGGAATATGAGAGAGAGCTATTTGGAGACAAGAAAAGCAGTTGTATGAATATCAAGAACTCAGACAGAAAACCAGTACTAAGCAAAGAGGGAAAGGCTGAACTGTGGAAGGAATATATAGAGGGCCTATACAAAGTAAATGGGCCAAACTTGAAAGCAGTATTCTAGAAATGGAAGACGAAGTGGAGGAAGATGAGATAGGAGACATGATACTGCGAGAAGAATTTGACAGAGGGCTGAAGGATTTGAGTTGAAACAACGCCCCTGGAAGAGATGATATTCCGTCTGAACTGCTAAAGTCGTTAGAAGAGCCAGTCATGAAAAAATGGTATCACCTGGTATGCAAGATGTATGGGACAGGGGAAATAGCCTCCGACTTCAAGAAGAATATTGTAATTCCAATCCCAAAGAAAGCAAGTGCAGACAAGTTTGAAAATTACAGGACTATCAGTTTAATAAGTCATGGGTGGAAAATACTAACACGAATTATTTACAGACGAATGGAAAAACTTGTGGAATCCAACCTCGGGGAAGATCAGTTTGGATTTAGGAGAAATGTAGGAACACGGGAGGCAATACTCACATTACGACTTATCTTAGAAGATAGGCTAAGGGAAGGGAAACCTACATTTTTATCGTTTGTCGATTTGGAGAAAGCTTTTGACACTGTCGACTGGAATACACTCTTCCAAATTCTGAAAGTAGCAGGGGTAAAATATAGGGAGTGAAGAGTTATATTCAACCTATACAAAAACCAGACAGCGGTTATTAGAGTCTAAGAGCAAGAAAGGGACGCTGAGGTTGGGAAGAGAGTAAGACAGGGTTGTAGCCTTTCCCCAATGTTGTTCATTCTGTACATTGAGCAGGCAGTGCAGGAATGGAAGGAGATATTTGGAGAGGGCATTAAAGTGCAGGGAGAAGAAATAAAAACCATTGTGGTTTGCTGATGACATAGTAATTCTGTCAGAAACCGCAAAAGATCTGGAACAGCAATTGAATGGGATGGAAAGTGCCTTGAAAGGAAGATATAAGATTAACATTAACAAGAGTAAAACGAACGTAATGGAATGTAATGTCAGAAAATCAGGCGATGCTGAAGGAATTAGATTAGGTAATGAAACAATAAAAGTAGTAGATGAATTTTGTTATTTGGGTAGCAAGATAACTTCTGATGGCCGAAGTAAAGAAGATATAAAATGCAGAATGGCAATGGGAAGAAAAGCGTTTCTAAAGAAGCGAAACTTGTTAACATCCAATATTAATTTAAATGTTAAGAAGTCCTTTCTGAAGGCACTTGTCTTGAGTGTAGCATTGTATGGGAGTGAAACATGGACAATAAGGAGTTCAGATAAAAAGATGAAGCTATTGAAATGTGGTGCTACAGACGAATGATGAAAATGAGATGGGTAGATCACGAAACTAATGCTTAACCGAATTGGGGAGAAAAGGAGTTTCTGGCATATCCTGACTAAGTGAAGGGATAGATTAGTTGGACACATTCTGAGACATCAAGGAATGGTCAACTTAGCATTAGAAGGAAGCGTATGGGGTAAAAATCGTAGAGGGAGACCGAGGGACGAATATAGTAAGCATATTCAAAAGGATGTAGGTTGCCGAACGTATTCTCAGATGAAGAGACTTGCACAGGACAGGGTAGCATGGAGAGCTGCATCAAACCAGTCTGCGAACTGAAGAATACAACAACTCCACAGCAGCCAACCATAGGGCAGGTATAGCATGTTTTATTTATTTTATGATCTATGCGAAACAGTGATCATTTTAACTGAAAGTTAGGTTAGGTATAGGTTAAACAAGAAGTTTATAAGATGTGAGGGCACGTAGCGCCCGTATCTCCGGTTCATGTTAATAACATGGGCAACAGACACTGCAGTTTTACCACATTCTTAATGAAAGTGAAGTAAAGCAAACCCAGTTGGCTTTATTAAAATGTAATCTTTGAAATTCCAAGACAAATTATTGGGAAACTGCCTCCAACCCAAAACTTAATTTTTGTCTCAGGTTGTTTTAAAATTACTGTTAGTACCTACTTTGTTAAATTTAGCTATGTATAGATACCGGTTACTCAAAAATTGCGTTAATATTTTTCATGAGCTACAGAGTAAATGTTATTGTGTCTGACCCTGGATTCAGAAGCAAAAGTGGCAACATACAACCATGTTGCTACGGTATGTTATTGCTGTCTACTTGTGCAGTGTACGAAATTTGACTTTGATACCACTTGTCCCTTTCATGGTAGCACACTTAGAAAATGTGTGTCTTTCAGGTGATTTTTCATTGTTTTGTATTTTCCTGTGCATGTAACCCAGTATGTGTGACAGATGTGATCATGGGGTGTTGTGTGTGTTTGGTCCACATGAGGCTCACTAAAAAAAAAAATTATCCCCTTTGTGAATGAATTATATTTGGAACGATGGGCACCTACAATATGTATCATTTAACACATTACTCTTTTTAAACTCAATTTGATTTTTTTTTTCTTTTTTCTTTATTTTCCCTCAAAAACATGTAGGTGTTTTGAGTTACTAGATGGTAAAAATTGCTTTGGGATTAGTGGAATAGTTCCAAAGTTATTAAACCCTGAAGTTGGCTCCGAAGTTAGGCCTATATTGCCAAAGGCGCATTGCAGTTTCTGGGTCACACCACCTTCTTTCACAAGCTATTATTCTGGAACTAATTGTCAGGTGAACCTAATACCTTGCACACAAGTCTTTCACACATGGTAGCACTGGTGTGCTACATTTCACACAAATATGAGGCTATGAGCTGGAACCCCTGGATGAATTGACCCAGAGGTATTATAAGTTAATTCGTATGGACATATGTAGACGGATAGTATGTGAGACTATAGGAGGTAGCTATTACTTTGTTACCTTAATAGATGACTAAGATACCATCATGTTCATTTTTTGTCTTCCAGAGATCAAGTGAGTGATATTTTTGAAATATGATTTACAGTAAAACTTTACGATGCTTCTCGCCAGGCTCCAGTGCTTATGTTGGTAACAGATGAACAATGAAGTGAAGAATTGCATTAATATTTTTCACGAGCTACAGAGAAAAGGTTATTGCTGCTTGTTTCACTTGCAGCAAAATTAATACTGTACCTGCTCTATGGTTTGCAGGTTCTTGTAAGTACCCTTGTCCATTCAGAAAAAAAAAAATTAATTTTCGTTTAATTGAAGTTGTCACGACAAAACATTTATTGGTCATCTTAGTTGCCGTCATTACCATTGGTGCCAACATAACCAATACAGCCCAACGAGAAGCATCATACAATTTAATCATGATTTACTGGTCCACCTAATGGATGTGAAAACTGCTTACTCAAATGGGAAAGTAAATTAAGAAATATGTGTAATCCCACAAGACGAAACGAGATCTCATCTAGAAAACAGAAGGTTTGGCATTTAAACAAAAGTATTTATGGCCTGAAACGGGACTGGCCATCGTTGGAATAAGTGCCTGCACGAGATCTTTATAAAGATGGGTATGAAAAAATCAAAAGCAGATCCCGGTATCTATTATGGAAGAAGAAAGAACTCTTAATATTGGCAGCATGGGTATATGATATTATTATTCACACAAAAAATGAATGTGACATGCATGACTAAGTAAAACAATACCTAGATATGAAGATTGTCAAAGATAATAAGAAAGAAGAATTATGTATGGACCAATCCATATACACATAGAAAATTTTGAAAAGATCTGGCATGGATGAATGTAAACATATTTTTACACCAATAGATCAAGGAACCACATTAACAATTGATGAAAAAGATGTGGACTGCAACAAAAATACAGCTTAACTTATTTAGAGGCAGTAGGGAGCCTTCTATACTTGTCATGAACAATACAACCTGATATACTTAGCTTTCGTCACAAATGTTGTTAGTAGATTCTGCAGAAGCCCAAAGGAGAAACATAGGAATACTGTTAAAATAATATTAGATACCTTAAGTGAATGAAATAATATAATTCAAATATTATACAAACGGAAATAAGGATCTCTAATGCTACAGTGATGCAGATTGGGGAAATGAATTAAAGAATATACAATCCATTACATTATGTTGAGTGGTGATGGTGGTCAGTGTAAGAAACAGAACAGTAGCCCTGAATACTATAGAAGCAGAATACCATGGCACTGTCACACACAATCAGAAAGCATTGTTGATTAGAACTCTAGTAACGAAAATAAAACCTGTTATTGTGATGATACAGGAGCAATAAATTTGTTAAAAGAATGATACTACAAGTGCTAGAACTAAGCAGATAGACATTTTTTATTTTTTATTTTGGGTCGCATAGAAGAAGGAAATATCAAAATAGATTATTTGTGTACAGAAGAAATGCTGGCTGATCTACTAACCAAATTCTTAAATAAAGAGTTCTAGAATATTGAGAAATAGTATGGTGATGTGTGACAATTACATTCAAAATATGTGTCCAAAAGGGGGGTGTTGGATTAGATTAGATTAGTTTTTCGTTCCATAGATCCATGTTGAGGAGATCCTCATGGATGTGAAACATGTCAAGAAACAAAATTTACAAGCTGAATAATAGTTAATACTAATAATATAAATACAGATACATACATTTTTTATGTTTTTTTAACTGATAATATTATAATACTAATATAGTATGAATACCAATACATGCATCATTTGGTACAATTTAGAAATTCGCTAATGGAGTAGAAGTTGGCCATTAGAAAGTCTTTTAGGTTCCTCTTAAAATGATATTTATTTCTACCTAAAATTTTTATACTTGATCGTAAATTATTGAAAACGTGTGTTCCTGGGTAGTGGACCCCTTTTTGAACTAAAGTAAGAGCTTTTAAGTCCTTGTGTAGATCATTTATTGTATTGTATTGTTTGTTGCGAAAAGGGATATATTATTTATGACAAATGTCATTAAGGACTAAATATACTGAGAGGCAGTAGTTAATATACCCAGTTCTTTGAAAAGGCTTCTACAGGATGCTCGAGAACTTACTCCACAAATAATATGTATTACGCGCTTTTGGACTCTGAAGACTTTTGACTGACTTGAAGAGTTACCCTAAAATATTATACCATGTGACATCATAGAATGAAAGTAAGAAAAGTATGCAACCTTTTTAATTTTTATGTCTTCTTTGCCTGATAACACTCGTATTGAAAATACAGATTTGTTGAGTCGTTTCTGCAGTTCTGTGGTGTGCTCCTCCCAACTGAATTTATTATCAAGCTGTAATCAGGGTTACTGTCAACCTCTTCTATCTGCTCTTCTTCATACTTATTGAATATGCTGGCAGGAAATCTCTTACACGTTCTGAACTGCATGTAGTGAGTCTTTTCAAAGTTTAATGACAGTGAGTTGGCTTTAAACCATTTATTAATGTTCATGAAAATATCATTAGCAGGCCTTTCTATAACTATGCTTGACATACTTTTTATTGCAATAGTTGTATCATCTGCAAACAAAATGAACTCTACTTCTGGTGGTGTAACTGATGAGAGATCATTAATGTACACAAGAAAAAGCAATGGCCCTAAGATGGATCCTTATGGGACACCGCATGTTATTTCTTCCCAATCTGATGATGACTTTTGGCTTAATTCACTAGTCACTAGCACTGACACCCTTTGTTTTCTGTTAGTGAGGTACAATTTGAACCATTTTGTGACACCACACATTCCTGTGACACCATAGAATTCTAATTTACTTAAAAGGATGTTATGGTTCATGGATAAATGGGAACAAAACATTCCATGTGTGAGTGTACACAAGCCACAAACATGCAGGTGACAATAGGTGACATGCAGGCCACAATAGACCTCTCTGTTATATACACAATTCTGTGCCTTAGCAAAGAATTAAATTATTATAAGTATTCTGTACTTGATGAAATATATTTTTCATGTTATCCATAAATTATATTATGTTCCCCATGTACTTATTTCACTGCATTAGCCCTAACGGTGACCATGATGATGGAATATAAGAAACAGCAGGGATGATTCTGTTAGAGCGAACAGGCTTAAATGGTTAGGGAGAATGGAGGTTCCGACTCATCAATGTGGCAGTAGATGGTGAAAGGAATCGATGCAGACCGAGTGTAAAGGTACTTTGAGCATCATACAATTTAACCATGTAGTGTTGCCAACATTTGCACCGTGAGGGCAACATAATCTGCAGTTTAGCCGTATATTTGGATTTGGTTAAAAGTGATTTTGAAGTAACAGGCTTAATATCAGACTAGGCACTGGTGGTAACTCTGGATGGGGGACCATGGGAGAGTCAGTTTGTTTTTTTCCAGGACTAAGCTCCTGATTGAACATGTAGCATGATAACGATTATACTATAAACAACACTGGATGTGGAACTGCTATTAAATGGAATATACTGATTTGAATGGATGGTCTAAGATTACCATTAACAAGAGCAAATTAGATTAAAGGAATGCAATTAAATTAGTAAATTGCATGATGCAAACAGGATTAAACGGTGAGGTAATAAAAATATTAAGATGAGTTTTGCTGCGAGTGGTCAAATAAATTACACTGGCCCAAGTAAGTCTACAGAAGATATAAAATTCAGAATGGCGAGGGAAGAAAGCAGTTCTGGAGAAGAGAATTTGTAAACATTGAACATTATTTTGTTTGTTTCGCAGGATAGAACAATGTGGCGAACTGCAGCAATACTTCAAACTGAAGACCACAAACATGTTGAATGGAATCCTTATTCTGTGCTGTAGCCATACGAAAAATAAATAAATATGTAAACATCCAATGGAAGGACCAGGGGCAGAGAGAATGGATAAGTGCGTAGAGAAAATGTGGCACAAATTACATGGTTTACATCAATAATCAATAACCTGTATCTTATACCTAAAATTACCTGGAAATACGATAAAATTAAAAAATTTAGAAATAATCTGGTCCATTATAAGAAATTCCTAACAATGGTATCTAAGCTTATAAATTCCTTTTCGACACTGTAAGGATTTTTGTAATAATTTATATCTTGCAAAAGTATTGTAGGTACCGGTACTTTAGTACCGGCCAAATAGAAATAAAACACTACTTTACTGAACACATCCTGTTTCTGAATTACTAAAGTGAATAATGGTAACAATATTCATAACAAAAAGAGTTTGAATTAATTGATGAAAGCATTAGGTTCATTTTAGGGCAAACATTGCATTTAGTATTACAACTTTTTTGTCACTGTACTGAAATATTGATAGTTGATTGTTACGTCATGGTATAACAAAAACTGAGGGAATACTACAGATTATTTACAATTAAAAATTTATTATAGTTCTCATAATCTTCCAAACTGGACTTTGATAGTTATCCCCTATACCCTACATGTATTATTGCAATCTAGCACTGTCTTTCCATTTTAATTTAATAAAAAGTACATGTACATAGCTATGGAACAGAACAAAATTTCCATGCAACAATAGTCATTTATAAGTGCTCAATATGCTGATTCTTCATCAATGTAATCCCAGATAAAGATCCCATTCAATGTAATTATACTGACGTTACTAAGTATGAAAAATGTCAGTAACTCTTGTGTCCTCCCATTTTGCTTGCGAATTTTCGAACCCTAAAGAAAATAATCCGAAAATCACTGGCGATCTACTGACTATTTACAGCGAGAAAACGTTCGTATGCGCGGAATTCGGTAGGTTTGTAATCACTACTTAACTGCACGCACCATCACGAATTAGCCTCCACATAACGTAACTATTAAAAGTAAAGATAACAGTGCCGAACTGACAGCTGAGTAACCAACTACTAAGTGTATTTCTGTTAAAATATACTGATGATTGACGATTACTGTCGCAGCGCGTTGATCTTCCAGCATTGCCGATCGTATACAAACTACGCTTGTTTATCCCATTCCATACATTAGTGAGCCACAAACAAGGAACCAATTTTAGCTGAAACGAGATTACAACTAAAGTAAATCACACATATTTTTCAATAACTACTAACCATCACGAGTCGCCATGTCCATGACAAAGAAACTCCAGTTTTAGATGATGCGCAGATTTAGAGGTCTGAACACAACGGGACAGTAATTTACCAACTACTCTTCCTTTCGCATTACATAGGAACTTAGGTTTTCAGTAACAGGTCAGAACATTTACACGTCAAATTTTCGAAAAACGAAACACACACAAATTCAAGTCCAAAGACTACCCAACACACGCTGCTACTCAAACCAACGTTTACATAATTTATGAAACTGAAACATTGATGATTAGCGCGTTGCACGCTTTGTTTAAAGATTCAAATGGAATATTAAATTATGAGACTTTTTCCGTATTCGTATCTCTACAAATTTACGGCCTATATAGCAATCAATGCACTACAGTGGCTCAGATATATACAAATTTTTAAAGAAATTATATCTTGCCCGTAAACAACCAAGGGCCAAAGAAACACCATGGATGTACACAGACAATTGTTAATAATAGGAACCTTCTTCATTAATAACAGCATTGTGCTCTGTTAGACGATACGTTTACAGGCAACAGATTTAATCCAAGGTTTTTTTTATTATTGACTGATACGTAACAACAACGCAATCGTATAAGCCACATATTGCAAGGAAACAAGGTTTTTTTTTCTTTATAATTAATGTTTAACTGAAAGCCTAATTAAATCGTCGCACTACATGACAAATAATGCGCGTTATGGATACATTTGGAGATCTAAGTAGTGAAGCCGCACCTTTGAACATTCCTCAACACAATACCAGCTGCCAGCAATAGTTAATAAGTTACGTAATTTGCTATGAAACTCCAGCGAAAAGCGGCACATTATCGAACAATGACGATGTTCGATGAAATTTGTTTCCCAAATGTATCACTTGTTGTATATATAAAAAAAAAAAAATTATAGTGACATCCAATAAAGACGAAATTATTGTGAAAAATTTAGAAGTATTGTAACTTCCAATATGTAGATCTCAATAGTTCTTCAAGTGCGATGTAACTGAACAATTTTTACTCTTCTGGGGAATTTAATTTTGTATTCTACAATATACAATGATGCGTAAATCTACATTATCGCAGAGATAGTGTATCGCAAGTTTAAGACGCACGATACGCGGTTATCATACTTCGTACTTATTTGAGAACTTTGTAATTTCGTTGAGACGTAAGACGTTGAAGTACAGTGCGAAGTTCGAGATACCCTATGTTGAATAATTTTCTGCATAATGTCAAAGGCAATATCAACAGATGACATTTGTGATGATTCGAACCAAATAACGTTTACTGAAATCGAAATACCTGTTCCCTGGGGCAAAATTGCAGGTAAATTTTTGGATAGGTATATGCATGTATATATATGTATACGTATGCTACTGGAAAATAGGTATATTTGTACTATCATACAGGCTCGGTCGTCAGTAATTGTATATTAAAAGATATTTGTTTTCTTATTATTAGACCTTTGTTTTTTTCAGCGAAGACATGCGGCGAACCGTCCAGTCATCCCATTTTATGTCTGCATGGCTTGCTGGATAATAGCGCGTCATTTGATAGACTCGTGCACGCCTTATCACTGAAAACACATTTCTTCTTAAGCATTGATCTCCCAGGCCATGGGAAATCATCACACTTGAAGCCTGGGACGCAGTATCGATTTCTGGATTTTTTGACAGTTATTCAAAGGATTAAGCAGTACTTTCATTGGGAAAGGTTTTCTATTATAGGACACGAAATGGGCGGACTTTTGGGTCTTTATTTTGCAGCATATTTTCCAAAAGTCATTGACAAACTAATCGTGCTCAACCCCGTGTGCCATTTGACTAGGATTAAAGATCAGAGTCAACAGTTTATTAAAGCTGCCGACACTGCTTATGCAGTGCAGCATCAGCCCAAAGAAAATATCTTTCCAACATTGCCCGATGCTGTGAAAGTAATGTTAAATTTGCGGAAAACAAAATTGTCTACTGAATTGCTACCAGTTTTATTGAGAAATGTCAAACTTGTTGGTAACATGTATATGCTGTCCATTGACAATAGGATTAATGCATTAGAATATCCTGTAATAAGTGAGAAACAGTTGAATCAAATTTTTCATAAAATAACATGTGAACTTTATATCATCACTTCTACAGACAAAAGGGAAGATTTTAAAAGCTTGCCAGTTGCTTACTTTGCCCACCTATTTAAGAAAAATTGTGTTAGATTTGGAACCACCACTTTAAAGGGAGAGACTGATTTACATTTACACAAGCCAGAAGTAGTTTCATCCCAAGTAAGGCAGTTATTTTTAGATTTTAGGTCATCTTTATGAAAGTTTTTCTATGCTTATTCATGTGAATTGTTAAATCAGTGATATGATGGTTCATATGATTTAGTGGTGTACAAGAATACACAATCATGGTGATCAAAATTTAAATTGAAATTAGTTTTTCAGTAATAAAGACACAAAAATAATTAAGTAATGTCAAATTACATTGCAGCGAAGATTTGGGGAGACGCAGACAATAAACCACTTCTTGCTGTACATGGACTTCAAGACAACGCTGGGACATTTGATCGCCTTGTGCCCTTTTTGCCAAAAGATCTTTACATACTATGCATAGATTTACCAGGACATGGTTGTTCATCACATTTTCCACCAGGAGTTGTCTTGCATTACATGGATTACATATTGTCAATCAGGAGAGTTGTTGATTTTTTAAAATGGGAGCAGTTTTATTTCATAGGACACAGCTATGGTGCACAGCTGGGTGCTTATTTTAGTGCCTTCTGGCCAGAACGTATAATAAAACTTGTAATGTTAGATGCTATATCTACATTTGTGTATTCAGATTTTATGGATAGATTTGCTGTCAATTCTTCAAAACTACTGAATATGGAGAGTCGAATTGCCAATAAACAACCTCCTGCTTATAGTTTTGAGGAAGCATTACAGAGAATGTTAGAGAGTAGAATCAGTAAATTAACTGATGATGCTGCAAAAACTCTGATTATGCGTTCACTTGTCAAGAGAGATAGTGGTGTTGGATTCACAACTGATCAGCGGTTAAAATTTGCTGCTTGGGTTCCATGGGGTCCTGAGCAAAATGTAAATATCTTACAACGGATTCGATGCCCACAACTCATTGTACTAGCATCACAGTCACTTCCTATCTTAAGCAAATCATTTAGTAGAGAAATGAAAATGTTCAGATCAAGAAGAAATTTCACCTGCATTGTCGTTGATGGAAATCATGATGTACACAATAATCAACCTGAACTTGTGGGACCAATAATAACAAAATTTTTAACTACAGATAAAAGTTCCTTGTAAAGTGTGCAGATATCCAGAATTATTTTATTGTGAGCTAAATATTATTGCTTCATCGATATTTAAAATTCAGTATTACTTTAAAAAAAATATTTTGTATACGGTATATTATTTGTTATGTAAATAAAATATTCTAATGGTACCTAAGCTAATGTTTCATTTTTATCCCACTGTCTATTGTAAGCCACAATTAATAAATCCCTAACCCACACAAAAATTTTAAGGTTGAATTTTTAGTTATATTCACATTTAATGTGTGTTAACAATTTAATGGGTACATTACATCATCAAAAATGAAAATTTGCCCTCCATACTACACTAGTTGCTCTTTTGTTTATTCAGAGAACACTTTAGAATTTAAGTTTAGATCTCTTAAGAATGTAAGAAATGAATTATAAATATACTTAAAGAATTCAGTGAATGTGTTATATGGTGTATAAATTTGAGCAATGTGTAAAGAACAGGATGACATTAATTGTTACTGGATAACTTACCCATTTAATGTACTGTCCGTTTTACAAAAGAAAGAAAAAGTGATGGAAAATGCCATATTTTCTGAACTTCTTACATGATATATCTACACTTCCCTTTTATCCTCTTCTCACTGTATTCAGTGCTGCATCTAACATTCCCACCCATCAGAGCCTTTTCAATCCATCATGCAATGTGGAATTTTTCATCCCCACCCTTAACCAGCATCCTTCCCCCTCCACTCCCCTCTTTACTTGCTGTCAAGATTTTTGTGAAGCTGGAGCAGCTAGAGATGGTGGTTGTGTGTGTGTGTGTGTAGTTGTCTAAGTGATTGTGTGAATGTACATCTTTCTTTTTCTGGTGAAACTCTGACCGAAAATGTAAGTTGTGAGAATGTGATTGTCTATTTTTCGGTCTATCAGCATCTTAGTGAACTTCTTTATGGTGAGTTGCTTTTTATCCTCCATTATTGACATTCCATTGTTAAATATATGTAGATATAATAGAATGCTATTATATGTACAGATTAGTTGGAAATAAGGCATGAAGAAGAGAAATGCACTTTATACATGCAATCTAGATACCATCCAATCTTCTGATGCAGTTTGTCTTTAATGTATATGCATAATCTTGTACTTATTATTAATCTTGTGCTTGTTTCTTTTGTATATGTAGAATATAGGTATTAGATGGTGTCCAGGAAGCAAAGATGAATGCCAAAGTGCTATAGATCGTACAAAAATGATTGAAAACGTATTTTGTCTACTAACTCTTTAAGTAATTTCTACCATTTATGTATGAAAAATTATATCCCCTATCCTAGGCCACGCAGCAATGAGCTTTGTTTTCATTGAAGTTCCCCAAGACACATACACAATCATCTGGTGGGATGCCATTAATAACTTTTTTAATTAAATCCTTCAATTAGTGTTTTGTACACATGCACTTTTGATTTCACAAATCCTCACAAAGGTGTAAGATCTGGCAGGCCATTTCTGGTTGCCATGAAAGAGATATTTTTTGAAGAAATTTTTCATTCAGCAGAGCAATCATTGCTTGAAATATGTGACATGTTGCCCATCTTGTTGAAACAAACAAAAACAAAAATAATACTAATAATAATAAGAATATATGTTTCAGTAACAGTTGCCGTTTACAGTGATACAGCACCCTCATTGTTTTCAAACAGCTATGGGCTAATTATTCCTCCTGTCTAGGATCTATGCCACACAGCGAGTACTGGGTGGTGATTCATCTAGTCTTTGACAGTCACTCACGGATTTACGCAACATAAAATTCTGCAGCTCTACTCACTGAGGTCGAAGTGCGCCTTATATGAGAAAATTATCGAGCTAAGACTCGTTTAGCTAATCAATATCTCTTTCCATTATCTGCAGGATTCAAATCTTGTGTATGTTGAACTTGTATGCATGCATTTTCAAATATTTTGAAAGGGTTTCATGCAGTGTCCTTGGTGATAAATTAAACTGTTGAGCTCTTTAGTGAATCATTTCTCTTGGGCTTATGGTCACATTGTCATGCAAGACAGCAATGTTTTCTTCTGTTTGAACATATTGTGGTTGTCCTGTTATCGTAAAGTTTGAAATAGCCCATGGTGTCAAACTTCCAGATCAACTTCCAGACTGATGATTTAGTTGGAGCAGCATAATGTCCAAGTGACGCACAATTCATGGACGGTTGTCGTAGAACATTCACTGTGTTGTAATAACTTCTCATCACTTGGATACTTTGCTCAGTTGTCATCTGTACCATAATGAAGTAAACATCAAACAAAATGCTCACTCTACAAAAGCTATAGATTAGATTACATTAAATTAGATTAATTCTTGTTCCAGAGATCATGAATATGAGATTTTGTAATTATGTGGAATGTATCAGTTTAGTAAAAGATAATATTATATGATACATTTTTTTTTCTATTTTCTTTTCTTTTTGTAAAATTACTAATTTCTATGTAAAAATTCATCACTGAGTAGAAGGAGTTGTCATTCAGAAATTCTTTCAATTTGTTTTTAAATACTGTTTGCCTCTCTGTCAGACATTTGACGTTATTTGGTAAGTGATAAAAGATTTTTGTTGCAGTAACACTAATAGCATAAGTTGCTGAACTCAAGATGTCCCAGTAGATTATCAATGAGTTGTTTCCAATTCAGTTTCTCATCAATGCACGCACCTTAAAAACTTTGTTTATTCTACCTTAGCTACAAAATTCTGTTAAAGGACTATATTTATTAATGGTGCCATGCCTTTTACCTTATGAAACTGTTTTTTTATCAAAATTTAATAAGAATTCATTTGCAGAGAGCCACTTGTTAATTTTCTGAAAGACATTATTTATAATTTCATCAATTAATTCTTGCTTGTCAGATCTGATTGCTGATCAGGTTATTTATGGGAAGGGTCATAGATTTTTTCAAATGCCATTTTCAAATGGCAACATGGTGCAAAATTAAAATTTGTCCTTACTTCCTCATACCCTGTAGAATTTTTGTGTTTAAAATGAATGTTATTGAAGCTTTTCTGTAATAAAAAGGGCAATAGTAGATTCTATCTTTAGAGGCAAATAGTTCGAGTTTGAATCATTGTAGACACAATGCTGATATAAAAAATTATTGTATATACCCAGCTGACAGGTATGTGTAATGAAGGAGTAGGAACAAGAGTTCTTTGGAAAGGGTTGTTTGTGACCATTGGGACAACATTGCCTGTGAGGAAGCTTGCTGTTGTACAAGGAGAGAACAATCAATAACTAGGCAAGTGATGTTGCTGTCCAGATGCACCCAAAAGACATGATGACATGCTTCTCCAAGAGACCTTCTTTTCTAAATTTTATTTTATTTTCTTAAAATACTCACTACATACCTGGTCTGTCATATTGTTTGTGAAGTTAGTTAAGTAGGGCAGCAGAAATTTTCGCAATATTAATTTACTCAGGAGCTCTACATGAGAATCCTTAACTCATTGTAACATGGGTTTATGACTAATGTGAGGCGGTTACGTATGTAAAAGTGTGAATAGTACTTTTGGCTTGTCTATGACTGATTCTAGTGCTTCATTAGTCACACTTTTTAGTTCTGCCAGGAACATGATGGATGTAGGTTTCAGGTATCAAAGACTGCCTCTGTCTTTTTCTTTTAATAAGGCCATCATTGGTGACAGATATTGAACACTTCTGACCTACTTAATACAGTCCTCACAATGTATATTTTCTTCAATGACACATACCAAATATCTTCCAAGATATTCAGCAGCAGCAGTAGCTGTAATTGAAACAGAGGGCAATTCTGCTTGTTCCTCCTCAAGATATTTCAATCTTGCAACCATCCATGAACTTGACATTGGCAAAGAAGCATTCATGATTTTCTCATTTGGTGACATAGATTTTGATGAGATCCAGATATTATATGCAGAATCAGATTTTACTTTTCCATAAAATGATGAAGAAATGAGACCAGTCACGAAAATTCTGTGCAGTGCCTGAGTAACACTTGCTGCATTTGTTTGTTACTTCCTGCAAGTTGTCTTATACGACTAAAAAAACTTTCCACTTCATTAGAGGATAATTTTCTTGTTAGCACAAAGTGGAAATAATTCTGCAATTGGTATTTGGGTATAATAGGGTATGAAGTCATTTTCCAACCACAAAAGTCTTGCATCATCAATTGAGAAAAAAGTGCATTGCATCTTCACTTCTTTTGAGTACATGCTGGTGGGTGTTTTTCCACATTCAAAATAGTAAACCATTTGTTTACCACTTTGAGGAACTCAATTGTTGCTTCTGCATTTTCAAATTTGGAAATCTCAATGTGAGGGCCATGATCTATCAAAAACTCAAGGGCAGAAATTATGTCTTTAGAGAAAACATCTAACACCCTACTGACGGGCATTTTCTTGAAATTTGTTGGATAAACATGCTGGGCGGTATTTCTGCATGACAGGAGGTGGAACAGTTTCACATTTATAGCATGGTTGTCTACTACGATTCTCAAAACAACAAGAGATGTTCTTTCAACTTTTTCAATGACCTGAATTGTCATATGATACTATCATATCTCTTGTAGAGAAATAGGCCACCGGAATCTTAAAATAAAAGACTAAACCAACATAGACAAAACATAGCAATTTTGTAGCAATCAGAAAATCCCCCAAAACCAGACCCAACACTTCATCTATTGCATTACAATATATTGAAAATGGATGTATGGTCATTTCATATAAAATAATAGAACCACATTTATTTATTCCCTCTGAAAACTTTGCTTTCTGGAGTAGGCTCTTTTCAATTTGGATGGACACCATCATGCAAGAAGTATTGCCAACATATCTTTTTAAAGTAGATTTTGATGGCAAGCTTAATATATGGGCATTTTACACAAACTCATAATCTCACAGTGACTTGCTTTGCCACAAAAACAATATCTAATTGTTGAATCACTCCACCAATATTTCTTTGTAGGAGAAATCCTGTAACTGCTCCAATAATAATGCTGCTTTGACGTTTCCATCTACACTTGTGCTTTGAATTTTATTAAGATTATAATTAGCAACAATACCTTTGTATCAATACTAACTCATGTATGCTCACCTTTGTGTCCATATTCTTTTGGCAGATTTCCAGCTACAGGATATGCCATCATGTTTCAACTAGTTCATGCTTGTTCACTGTAGAGTTCAGTGGAACCATATGTTCATATGAAATGTTTGGATTATTGGGACTCTAACACAACTTTGCCCTCAGTGGTGACCCCAGTGTTTTATTATTGCTTTTCAGTGTTCAGAGTGTGCTTTATGGTAACCACAACAATTCATTTTGTCCCTAATATGAGTCACTGAGGCTCCGAGACAATGACCATATTAAACTTCCTGGCAGATTAAAATTGTGTGCCGGAACCGGAGATCGAACCTGGGACCTTTGCCTTTCGCGGGCAAGCGCTTTACCGACTGAGCTACCCCGACACGACTTACGATGCCGCCTCACAACTTTACTTCCGCCAGTACCTCACCACCTACTTTCCAAACTTCACAGAAGCTCTCTTGAAAACACGCAAGACTAGCACTCCTGGAAGAAAGGATGTGGTGGAGACATGGCTTAGCCACAGCCTAAGGATGTTTCCAGAATGAAACTTTCACTCTGCAGCGGAGTGTGCGCTGATATGAAACTTCCTGGCAGATTAAAATTGTGTGCCGGAACCGGGACTCGAACTTGGGACCTTTGCCTTTCACGGGCAAGCGCTCTACCGACTGAGCTACCCCGACACGACTCATGATGCCGCCTCACAACTCTACTTCCGCCAGTCTTGCGTGTTTGCAGGAGAGCTTCTGTGAAGTTTGGAAAGTAGGAGAAAGGATATGGTGTGGCTAAGCCATGTCTCCACCATATGCTTTCTTCCAGGAGTGCTAGTCTTGCATGTTTGCAAGAGAGCTTCTGTGAAGTTTGGAAAGTAGGAGGCGAGGTACTGGCGGAAGTAAAGTTGTGAGGCAGCATCGTGAGTCGTGTCGGGGTAGCTCAGTCGGTAGAGCGCTTGCCCGCGAAAGGCAAAGGTCCCAGGTTCGAGTCACGGTTCCGGCACACAATTTTAATCTGCCAGGAAGTTTCATATCAGCGCACACTCCGCTGCAGAGTGAAAGTTTCATTCTGGAAACATCCCTTAGGCTGTGGCTAAGCCATGTCTCCACCATATCCTTTCTTCCAGGAGTGCTAGTCTTGCGTGTTTGCAAGAGAGCTTCTGTGAAGTTTGGAAAGTAGGAGGCGAGGTACTGGCGGAAGTAAAGTTGTGAGGCGGCATCGTGAATCGTGTCGGGGTAGCTCAGTTGGTAGAGCGCTTGCCCGCGAAAGGCCATGGTCCCAGGTTCGAGTCCCGGTTCCGGCACACAATTTTAATCTGCCAGGAAGTTTCATATCAGCGCACACTCCGCTGCAGAGTGAAAGTTTCTTTCTGGAAACATCCCTTAGGCTGTGGCTAAGACATGTCTCCACCATATCCTTTCTTCCAGGAGTGCTAGTTTTGCGTGTTTGCAAGAGAGCTTCTGTGAAGTTTGGAAAGTAGGAGGCGAGGTACTGGCGGAAGTAAAGTTGTGAGGCAGCATCGTGAGTCGTGTCGGGGTAGCTCAGTCGGTAGAGCGCTTGCCCGCGAAAGGCAAAGGTCCCAGGTTCGAGTCCCGGTTCCGGCACACAATTTTAATCTGCCAGGAAGTTTCATATCAGCGCACACTCCACTGCAGAGTGAAAGTTTCATTCTGGAAACATCCCTTAGGCTGTGGCTAAGCCATGTCTCCACCATATCCTTTCTTCCAGGAGTGCTAGTCTTGCGTGTTTGCAAGAGAGCTTCTGTGAAGTTTGGAAAGTAGGAGGCGAGGCACTGGCGGAAGTAAAGTTGTGAGGCGGCATCGTGAGTCGTGTCGGGGTAGCTCAGTCGGTAGAGCGCTTGCCCGCGAAAGGCAAAGGTCCCAGGTTCGAGTCCCGATTCCGGTACACAATTTTAATCTGCCAGGAAGTTTCATATCAGCGCACACTCCGCTGCAGAGTGAAAGTTTCATTCTAGAAACATCCCTTAGGCTGTGGCTAAGCCATGTCTCCACCATATCCTTTCTTCCAGGAGTGCTAGTCTTGCGTGTTTGCAAGAGAGCTTCTGTGAAGTTTGTAAAGTAGGAGGCGAGGTACTGGCGGAAGAAAAGTTGTGAGGCGGCATCGTGAGTCGTGTCGGGGTAGCTCAGTCGGTAGAGCGCTTGCCCGCGAAAGGCAAAGGTCCCAGGTTCGAGTCCCGGTTCCGGCACACAATTTTAATCTGCCAGGAAGTTTCATATCAGCGCACACTCCGCTGCAGAGTGAAAGTTTCATTCTGGAAACATCCCTTAGGCTGTGGCTAAGCCATGTCTCCACCATATCCTTTCTTCCAGGAGTGCTAGTCTTGCGTGTTTGCAAGAGAGCTTCTGTGAAGTTTGGAAAGTAGGAGGCGAGGTACTGGCGGAAGTAAAGTTGTGAGGCGGCATCGTGAATCGTGTCGGGGTAGCTCAGTCGGTAGAGCGCTTGCCCGCGAAAGGCAAAGGTCCCAGGTTCGAGTCCCGGTTCGGGCACACAATTTTAATCTGCCAGGAAGTTTCATATCAGCGCACACTCCGCTGCAGAGTGAAAGTTTCATTCTGGAAACATCCCTTAGGCTGTGGCTAAGCCATGTCTCCACCATATCCTTTCTTCCAGGAGTGCTAGTTTTGCGTGTTTGCAAGAGAGCTTCAGTGAAGTTTGGAAAGTAGGAGGCGAGGTACTGGCGGAAGTAAAGTTGTGAGGCGGCATCGTGAGTCGTGTCGGGGTAGCTCAGTCGGTAGAGCGCTTGCCCGCGAAAGGCAAAGGTCCCAGGTTCGAGTCCCGATTCCGGCACACAATTTTAATCTGCCAGGAAGTTTCATATCAGTGCACACTTCGCTGCAGAGTGAAAGTTTCATTCTGGAAACATCCCTTAGGCTGTGGCTAAGCCATGTCTCCACCATATCCTTTCTTCCAGGAGTGCTAGTCTTGCATGTTTGCAAGAGAGCTTCTGTGAAGTTTGGAAAGTAGGAGGCGAGGTACTGGCGGAAGTAAAGTTGTGAGGCGGCATCGTGAGTCGTGTCGGGGTAGCTCAGTCGGTAGAGCGCTTGCCCGCGAAAGGCAAAGGTCCCAGGTTCGAGTCCCGGTTCGGGCACACAATTTTAATCTGCCAGGAAGTTTCATATCAGCGCACACTCCGCTGCAGAGTGAAAGTTTCATTCTGGAAACATCCCTTAGGCTGTGGCTAAGCCCTGTCTCCACCATATCCTTTCTTCCAGGAGTGCTAGTTTTGCGTGTTTGCAAGAGAGCTTCTGTGAAGTTTGGAAAGTAGGAGGCGAGGTACTGGCGGAAGTAAAGTTGTGAGGCGGCATCGTGAATCGTGTCGGGGTAGCTCAGTCGGTAGAGCGCTTGCCCGCGAAAGGCAAAGGTCCCAGGTTCGAGTCCCGGTTCGGGCACACAATTTTAATCTGCCAGGAAGTTTCATATCATTGCACACTCCGCTGCAGAGTGAAAGTTTCATTCTAGAAACATCCCTTAGGCTGTGGCTAAGCCATGTCTCCACCATATCCTTTCTTCCAGGAGTGCTAGTCTTGCGTGTTTGCAAGAGAGCTTCTGTGAAGTTTGGAAAGTAGGAGGCGAGGTACTGGCGGAAGTAAAGTTGTGAGGCAGCATCGTGAGTCGTGTCGGGGTAGCTCAGTCGGTAGAGCGCTTGCCCGCGAAAGGCAAAGGTCCCAGGTTCGAGTCCCGGTTCCGGCACACAATGTTAATCTGCCAGGAAGTTTCATATCAGCGCACACTCCGCTGCAGAGTGAAAGTTTCATTCTGGAAACATCCCTTAGGCTGTGGCTAAGCCATGTCTCCACCATATCCTTTCTTCCAGGAGTGCTAGTCTTGTGTGTTTGCAAGAGAGCTTCAGTGAAGTTTGGAAAGTAGGAGGCGAGGTACTGGCGGAAGTAAAGTTGTGAGGCGGCATCGTGAGTCGTGTCGGGGTAGATCAGTCGGTAGAGCGCTTGCCCACGAAAGGCAAAGGTCCCAGGTTCGAGTCCCGGTTCCGGCACATAATTTTAATCTGCCAGGAAGTTTCATATCAGCGCACACTCCGCTGCAGAGTGAAAGTTTCATTCTGGAATGACCATATTGATTCTGCCACCTCCCAGATCTCAGTACACCTCTTGACAAGAAAACTGTGTGCCTAACCCACAGGCTTATTTCTGTGCATTGGATGCTCCACCATCGTTTTCAACCTCGCAACCTTCAAGTGACATTTTTTCAACACCGTGCAGGGCTCAGAGGAGAGCTTGAATAACAGCTTTAACTCTAGCTTCATTGCGTCGAATGTTCTCACACATGCTACATCAATCTATAATGTACAAAAAAGTTCTCTGCTTCACCAAAACTATTTTTCGGGTGCTCCACAGCAAACCGCTGGTAATTCTAATTTTATGGTTTCAAATGACAGACCACTAACCGTTCCTCCGAGTACACTTTGGTATCATTCTGCGGGCCACATGGCTGGCCCAGATAATTTTCAGTTGCCATCGCCACAGAATTCTATTGTGACTTCATTGAGCACAGAAACGGCTTCACATGTCAATTCACCAACCGTGTACCATTTATTCATGAACATTTTTCTCGCATCTGGAGCACTTCTGTTGCTATACACACAATGGATGTACAGTGTAATGCAAGTTTGAACAGATATGAATTTCTGTCCTCCGCAAGTGCAATTAGTAACAGCGCTGTAGCCTTGGGCTATCATTTGAATGACTCTGCCAACCTTAATAGTGTTTTCAATGACTGGTTTCTCATGTACAACCATAGGCCACATGACGTGACATGTATGCTGCACCACACTTTCAGCTGCCCTCATTTCCTCCACACACAATTTTTGCAAATACTCTTCTGCATTCGGCTTCGTACGATCTTCCACCTGCATTTTTGACACATTCAGTTGCCTCAACCATGCCAGACGTCCACGCCATTCCCACAGGTTTTACTCCCGTTCATCTGCCCGCATCTCCAGTGCTACTGTGCACATCTGCCGCGTCACAAGGGTACCACATCTTGCAGCATCAGGCACACCACAATGCAGAATCTGTTCAGGTGTAGACCCACCCACTGCCTCCTCCGCCACTCAGTCAACTGCCAAAACATTCTGCCTTCCCTTTCGATGCTCCAGCGACACAGTTTGCATTGGCAGAACAGATTTTCAATCATTTTTCTTTGGATGATTATGTGAAATACACTTGTTTAGTATCTCACTTGCATTGGCATTTTGAGCTAGTGGTGGCACCAACAGCACTAAATCACTACACTCATGCCAAATGTACAATCTCGGAATGTGTTTCAAGGACACCTGAAAATGTGATCTCACCTGTGACTTCTTGTTTGTGAGAAGACCATGCTGGACGACAACCTGATGTTGGTCTGATCCAGAAAACTGCCATCGCCCATGCAGATGGCTCTAACATATAACATTCTACATTTACCCAGTGAACGCTTCATTGCTGGCAGAGCCTACAAGGCTTATCTTCGAGAGGTACGTCCCCATTAATGTGAGATGGCATCACTTGCCTCACCTCGACATCCGTCTGCTGGTCGAGAAGACCCACGCAACCTGAACACCACCCAATAAGACACAGGCACTTCAAATCATGCACACACCAAGCAGGCTTGCTGCCTCACCTCCACCTGCTCTGGCTCAAACAAATGACAGTTGGAGCGACCCTGACGATGACCTGCCTCCACTGGTCTGACGCCCACATAAAGGAAACTTCACTACCTGTTTTGCTTTTATCACACCTGGTTCAGAGACGCGCCCACAAATTTTGGCCCCCGTGTCAGCACCCATAGACCGAATGCAGGACAGATTAGATGATGCCTCCTGCAACACTACAGACACGTGCCCTCCAGTTTTTCATAGTCACAAGGTGTCAAATTAATGCAGTTCTATCTCCATGTGGAAAATCTGAGCAACACTGCAGATAGATGGTCCAGTGCACATAAATATCCTGTATTATATGGGGATGCGCCAACTGAAAGTAGAGCTGCAGAAGCACATTCCGTCATCTATTACCGTTTGCTGGTACCGTGCATACATAATGTGTAAGCGCGTGGGGCATAAGCATGCCGGAGAGTCCACTAGACCACGGTGGTGTCTAAAGTGCCTATGATGTACACTACATCACTACGGCATTTGCATAGCTCCCGTGACTCAGCATTAGCCATAGTGTGTTATCATACTCCATTGAAAACTACTATTCAAATTTTCGTGAGCAGAATGGTAGGGGCTGGGGGTCCTTAGTTGTTATCTCGGGCTCCATGTGCTGGCTGTGTTGTTTGACGTGCTGACACATGCCTTGCCATCTCTCTCTCTCTCTCTCTCTCTCTCTCTCTCTCTCTCTCTCTCTCTCATATTTTATTTTATTTTTTATTTTGGGGAGGAGCACGAGAGCAGCTTGCAAAGAGGGAAGGGGAGGGAAAGGAGTGTCAAGTACATAGTGATTTCTGCTTCTTTTGTTGAGCCATCACAAAAGTATTTATATGGAAATAAGGCAGAACTACATGTGAAGCTGCACTTTGTCCATTGGTAAATGTTCTGTTTCTGCACAAATATATTACAAGGAACCATGTCAGATGCGCAGTCTTTATCAAGCAACTGTAAACAAACTATTTTGTTAACAACTTTACTCTTTTTACATCTTATAGTCTCAAATCATAAATTGCTGTCTGTTGTCATATATATTAAAAAGTTTTGGAATTAAGACACCTGAAGCACTTAATTCGGATCGCTTGTAGCGAAAAATGTTGTCGTCTGATATATCTACTTTATGTTCAGTAGTCTAGCGGTCTAGTGTCACAGTCTTCAAAATGCAGGCATTAGATTCAAAGAGGTACCTATTATTCAGTTGTTGGTTGTAATGGATGCAGAAGGGGACACAGTCCCCAATAGGGTAGCCAATTTTTCAACATGAAATAGGAAGTTTGCAGTATTTCTATAATAGATTTTCTAAATAGTTTGTTTGTATGCTTCTTAAGTACGTATTTTTATAACTATGAAGCTTAAAGTAATATTTCGATGTCTCTTTTGTCTATTATTATTCTATTATCGTTATTTATGTAGTTTCTGCACCAAGCTTATGGCTCTATTACTTTCTAACTCCTGCAGACAAGATGGATGTGTTACTGGGATGAACAGGATTGTTTTTTGGGCAAATCAGCAACAGCGGCTGCAACACGCCTTCCTGAAATCCCCATGTTACTTAGCTGTACTTCTGCAGAGACCAGTCCCACAGTTCACAAACTTTAAAAAGAAGATATTACGATTCTTACATGGATATTGGATTCACTGAGACCACTGACAATCACCCTCAGTGCTTAATTTGTGACAAAGTCCTGCCAAATAATTCAATGTTCCCAGCAAAATTGCAGCGTCATTTTGAGGGGCTGCATCCAGAATGCAAGGATAAATCAAAGGATTATTTTAGAAGGGAGTATACTGAACTCTGGCAGGTGCAGAAAAGCATGATATTCTATTCAAAAACAGTAAACGATGAGGCACTGATGGTATCTTTGTAAGTTACAGAGTTGCTCAAACTTATAATCCCACACTATCGCTGATAAGCTTAATAAATCTTGTGTAAAGGACACTGTTGAATTCATGTTGGATGGAAAGGCCACTAAAATCTTATAAGTAGTTCCTTTGTCAAATGATACAGTTTCACGATGAATCTGGGAGTTATCAAAGGATGTGAAAGATACTTTAATTTCACAAATAAAATCCACTTAATTTTCACTTCAGTTCGATGAGTCAAGCGATGTAGCTGGTTTGGCAATATTAATGGTATTTGTGAGCTACCTATACATTGACTCTTATCAAGATGATCTTCAGTTCAACCCATTGAAGACTACGACAACCGACACTGAAATTTTTAAATAGTTGTTGTTGTTATGGTCTTCAGTCCAGAGACTGGTTTGATGCAGCTCTCCACCCTACTCTATCCTGAGCAAGCCTTTTCATCTCCTCATAAGAACGACAACCCACATCCACTTGAATCTGCTTACTATACGAATCTCTTGGTCTCCCTCTGCGATTTTTACCCCACCCACTCCCCTCCAATGCTAAATTTATGATTCCTCGATGTCTAAGTATGTGTCCTACCAAGCGATCCCTTCTTTTGGTCAGGGTATGCCAAAAATTCCTTTTCTCACCAATTCTGTTAAGTACCTCTTCATTAGTTATGTGATCTACCCACCTAATCTTCAGCATTGTTCTGTAACACCACATTTCAAAAGCCTCTATTCTCTTCCTGTCCGCACTGCTTATCGTCCATGTTTCACTCCCGTACAAGGCAACACTCCACACAAATGCCTTCAGAAAAGACTTCCTTACACTTAAATTAATATTCGATGTTAGCAAATTTCTCTTTTTCAAAAATGCTTTTCTTCCCATTGCTATTCTGCATTTTATATCCTCTGTACTGCGACCATCGCATGTTATTTTACTACCCAAGTAACAAAACTCATCTACCACCTTATTGTTTCGTTACCTAATCTAATTCCTTCAGCATCGCCTGATTTTCTAAGACCGCATTCCATTATTTTTGTTTTGCTCTTGTTAATGTTCATTTTATACGCTCTCTTCAACACACTGTCCATTCCACTCAACTGCTCTTCCAGGTCCTTTGCTGTCTCTGACAGAATTACAATGTCATCAGCAAAACACAATGTTTTTATTTCTTCCCCCTGAACTTTAATCCCTATTCCAAATTTTTCCTTGCTTTCCTTCACCGCCTGCTCGATGTACAAATTGAATAATATCGGAGAAAGGCTACAACCCTGTCTTACTCCCTTTCCAACTGATGCTTCCCTTTCATGCCCTTCGAGTCTAATAACTGCTGCCTGGCTTTTGTACAAGTTGTAAATAACTCTCCTTTCCCTTTATTTTACCCCTGCTGACTTCAGAATTTGAAAGAGTGTATTCCAGTCAACATTGTCAAACGCTTTCTCCAAATCTACAAAAGCTAAAAATGTAGGTTTGCCTTTCCTTAATCTATCTTCTAAGATAAGACGTAAAGTGAGTATTGCCTCTCGGGTTCCTACGTTCCTCCTGAATCCAAACTGATCTTCCCCGAGGTCAGATTCTACCAGCTTTTCCATTCTCCTGTAGATAATTTGTATTAAAATTTTGCAACCATGACTTATCAAACTGATGGTTCTGTAATTTTCACACCTGTCTGCACCCGATTTCTTTGGAATGGGGATTATTACATTTTTCTTAAAGTCTGAGGGTATTTCGCCTGTGTCATACATCCTACACACCAGTTCAAATAGTTTTGTCATGGCTGGCTCTCCCAGAGACTTTAGTAGCTCTGAGGGTATGTCATCTACTCCTGGGGCCTTGTTCCGACCTAGGTCTTTCAAGGCTCTATCAAATTCATCTCTCAGTATAGTATCTCCTATTTCATCTTGATCTACTTCCTCTTCCCTTCCTACAACTTCGTCTCTAAGTTCATTTCCTTTGTAGAGCTGCTCTATGTACTCTTTCCACCTTTCAGCTTTCCCTTCTTTGCTGAGAACTGGTTTCCCATCTGAGTTCTTGATATCCGTAGAGTTGCTTTTCTTGTCCCCAAATGTCTCTTTTATTTTCCTGTAGGCGGTATCTACTTTTCCCCTTCTTATACATTCTTCTACAGATTTGCATTTGGCTTCTAGCCGCTCCTGCTTAGCCATAAGCCAGCCTCTTTGATATCGCAGCAGTATGAATGATTGCTTGATTTGACATTAGATTCTGAGATAACCACAAAGTTTCATACTAAGCAATCACCCTCTGAATTTTGGTGTATGCTAAAGGATGCATTTAAAATCTTGTCAGATAAAGCTAAAATTCTTCTTCTGCATTTTCCAACTACATATCTATGCTAATCAGGGTTTTCTGCATATGTTTCAACTAAAACAAAATACAGATGCCATCTCAATGCAGAACAAGATATTTGGTTGCAACTATCTGATATTAACCAAGATATAATTTCATTCTACAATTTAAACCAGTCTCATCCTTCTCATTGACATCCTTGTTTTTTTCCTAAACCAAGGAAAGCTTGTAACTATGTCTTTAAATACCTATTTATCTGTAAGTGTAAAAAACTGTTTATCTACAATACTTGTTCTGCTAAATTTATTCTCAAATGTTTTGTTACTGTTTTTTTATATGTGTGTGAAGTTCTGTGTAAAGTGAAATTCTGGATAAAATAAACATTTATAGTGATTAATCTTTATGTCTTGTTTGCTTAAATTGTGAAATTACCTTGCTTCATCAATAACACTGTCACTAAATTTATCAAATGCAGTATATATCTGCAACGTAAAATGTAATGCTCCACCTTTAGTTCCACTTTTTAAAGATGCTCCTGATCTAGACAGTACTTTTGCCAAGGATATGCATATGACCTTGTCATAATAATACTCGGCAAATTTGCTGACACAGTCAGGAATATAGCACAAGGTGTGTTGGGCACTGTGCAAGACTGGTGCAGAAAACATCATGTGGGGGTTAGTCTTAAGAAGACTGTTGTTGTACCATTTACAAAGTAGCATATCCAACATACAAGTTCGAATTTAAAGCTTTTCAATAAAGCTCTACCTCTGAAGGAAACAGTTGCCTTACATGAGAAACTGACAGGGACTCTCACATTAGGCATATTTGCTCCAAGGCAAAAAATACTCTGGTGAGTACCAGGAGAGCTTGTGGCAAAAACTGGGGCCTGAGCCCCAAGAGTAAGTACAGTATATATACCATGGTGAGTAAACCCAGGATCACTTATGGGGCGGTTGTGTGGTGGAAGAAGGTAGAACAGTAGGCTGCTGCTAAGGAGCTTGGTTAGGTGCTGAGATTAGCCTGCTTAGCCACAACAGGGGGAATTAGTAGCACACCAACTGCTGGGATGGAAACCATGCTGGATATGCCCCCATGACACCTTTGGGTCAAAATGGAGGCAGCGGCTGGTGCATACAGGCTCAAATCTGGCAAAAACTGGATTTCAATGATATATCCAGACTCACACACTAAAATAGAAAGCGAAGTAAATATAGTAAAAGTTGGGGAAATGCCAGCCGACTATATTACAACCCCATACTGCTTCACAAACCTTTCAGTGTAACAATTGGAAGCAGCAAGAAAAGGGAGAAAACAGTTTGACACCATACGAGGGACACTGTTTGGTTCATTGACGGGACAAAATCAGATCAAGGCATTAGGACCGGAGTATATGAGGTGCAGCCAAGACTGGAGGTTATCATCTCCCTAGGGAAACTGGCCTCAGTATTCCAGGCTGAATTCACTGCCATTGGGGTGTGTGTGGAGGAGAATTTGCTTAGGTTCTAAAAAGACTGTATCATCTACGTTTATTAAGACAGCCAGGCAGCCCTAAAATTACAGGCAGCTCCCACAACAATATCCAAAATTGTTGCAGAATGTCACAAGGTTCTGGTGGAGTTAGGGGAAAGCAATAGGGTAAACCTATTGTGGGTCCCTGGCCATTCTAGGATCAGTGTCAATGAACAAGCTGACAGATTAGCCAGTACGGGGGAAAAGACTCCATTTATTGGACTGGAGCATGTCCTGACAATCACCAAGGCAACAATCAAACTGAAGCTATGTATCTGGCTCAGAAGACGCATTAGAATATTGGACCAAAGTCTACAAACAAAACCATTGTAAGGTATTGATGCCAAAGGCAAGTTTTAAAAGAAGCTCTGTAATCCTGGGCTTGAACAGGAAGGAAATTAAACTCATGGTTGGATTGATGACTGGCTATGGGAACTTCAAAAAACACTTACATGCAATGGGAATAACAGAAGAGGACAGTAAATGCATTGCATTGGAGAGCAAAATTCAATTGTTACATGGGGAGACACCTTTATGGATACTGGAAGTGAGCAGAAAAATAAACCAAGACCTTCAAGAACCACCAGAATGGCAGAACACACCAAGTGGGTAAGGATATCGATTTTGAATTCCCCGCAAACATGCAGCTGCTTTAGCAGTTTCTGAACACACTGAGATGAATTTTTCATGAAGAGTTGAAATTTTATCTGTATAAACTGTTAATGTGGTACAAAAAAAAAAAAAAAAAAAAAAAAAAAAAAAAAAAAAAAATTATGCATGTGAAGCCTTGATTGAAGAGCTGCCTCATGACACCTTAGTGTTCTTCACTGATGAGGCACATTTTAATTTGTCTGGCTGTATAAATAAACAAAATCTGCAGTACTGGAGTAGCACAAACCACAGAACTTCATGAGCAGCCTCTGTATACAGAAAGTGTAACTGTTTGGTGTGCACTGTCTAAAGTCGCATTATTCGCTAGTGATTTTTCAAAGAGAACAATAAGAAAGTGACAGTCACTTCTAAGCAATATGTTCACAAGACTGAACAGTCTGTTCTCCCAGAACTTCAAGAAATGGATGTGGGTGATGTCTGGTTCCAACAACATGGCACCACAACTCACATAGCATGAACATTGATGACCAAGTTGTGCAAACACTTCCCCAATTGTCTCATTTTTCGAAGGACAATTTCCCATGGCGAGCACACTCGCCATGTGATTTTTTTGTTATGGGGCTATCTCAAATCCTTGGAGTATACCAATTGTTTGCTGACCCTGGCTGAGCTATGGAACAATATCCTGTTGCTATTACCAACATCGACACAGACATGTTGGGAAAAGTGAGCAGAACAAAGGCCACCTTCAAGATATCATTTCCAAAACTTTAAAGAATGTTTCTAATACTTTCTGATATTGCTGCGAGTATTCCAGCGGAATACATGGTGCAGTGGTTAGCGTCACAGAACACTGTGTTGGCGGTCCCTGGTCTTTACTGAGTGTACACTTGTGTTAGCAATAAACCTGTTCTATGTGTAAAGTGTTGTGCTCTACTAACATACTGAGGACAGTGCCCGAGCAAGGCTCGTTCAGCGGTAGTTTGTCAGGCAGATGGCACCTGCCTGCGACGCTAAAAAATCTGTAGCTGCCTTCGCACAACCTGCCTTCTGTTGGTATCCACGTAAAATGAAGAAGCAAGGTTCTCTGCATTGTGCTGCCACATTGTGAGTCGAGCTCTAACTATTTGTATGCAAAAGGGCTTTGTATTTCCCACTCTCTGTCCAACACAACAGCTATCATCAGCTATCTGTTTTACTGTCTGCCGAGTGCTCACAGTCTGCATATACTCGACACAGCGAATTTAGATGTTTTCAGTGTCCCGGAACTGAAACTAGGCAATTTTGGTAAGAAACACATGTGAAAGCTTTTCTTTGGAAATGAAAACATGATTTGCTAAAAAAAATTAATGCATTTTTTTTTTTTTTTTTTTTTATAAAAGAGATTTCATTGCTTCAAGTGAGACAGCAAACTCAATTACTGAATTTATAGTTAGAAAGTTGTAATTTTAGAAAAACTTGTTAGAAACAGCAGTCTGGTTGTCCCATACATCGCCTACACGAACAAGAACCCGAATACAAAGGGTACACTCACTGCCTCCTTCCAAAGATCCATGTCATTAAAAAACTGATTGATATGAAAACAGCGTTAAACAAGCTGCACATCAGACACCCATCGGTGTTCTCAGGAGATGCTAGGCAGGACCCAAACAAATGGCTGAAAGGATTTGACTGAGTCACCCAGTATAATAGGTGGGATCACACGATGTGCTTGGCAAACATATATTTCTACCTGGATGGGACAGCCCAGCAGTGGTTTGAAAACAATGAGGACAAGCTCGATAGGTGGGACAAATTTCGGACAGAAGTTAAGAAGAAGTTTGGAGACCACTAGCGGCAAGTATGTTTATCAGAAGAGCAATTGAAGAACAGGGCCCAGCGACATGGTGAGTCAATGCTGTCGTATATAGAGTGTTTTGGCCCTAAGCCATGTAGTTAATCCGGATATGACAGAGACCGATAAAATTTTACATCTGATGAAGGGCATTGCGGAAGACATGTATCAAGCTATTCTTTCAGAAGTCACATATGAAGTTGAGGATTATGAGCTGTCCTCAAAGCGACAAAAATGAATAGACATTGTTCACATTCTCCATATGATGCCTTACCACGATCCCAAAGATCAGATGGACAGAAACAGCTTCTTGTTCAAGGAATCTGAAAACCGTTATGATAATGATGAAGCCATGACAGGAGGGTCTGGCACTGGTCATCATCACTGTAAGGAAGGCATACAGGCAGAATGGAAGGATTACCCAGAACTACCATACAGAGATCCAATGCAAGATCCAGGACACTGCAGCTGGTTCCAAAGGGAAACTGACAGTATGTTACTGTTCTTTCAGGAAGGGGAGCAATGCTGCGAGTCTTCCAGCAGAACATGTCTTGCAGTGGTTAGCATCACAGATCACTGTGGTGGTGGTCCCAGGTTCAAATCCCACCACTGGCAGAAAAAATTTATTTATTTGTATTTACTACTTCTCGAATGTTCTCCATGTTTCTTATGTTTGATGTACTTGTAAGTTTCAGAAAATTCTTTCTATGTATACATAGTGGAAAACTCCAAGCAGGAGGCAGTCTGTACTGAGTGTATGCTTGTGTTAGCAATAAACCTACTCTAAGTGTAAAGTGTTGTGTTCTATTAACAACCAGCTTTCGAATTCCAGACCATCTGCAGTTTCAACGTGACAATATTTTTAAATAAGGAAGTTCACATGCTATACCATGTATAATATTGACAATCGTAGTTCTTTACTTTGTATAAAGTCTTCACTCACCATCTGAACATTGATTAGCAAGTGTTCATAGGAGACACTCAAACTACACTCTAGATCAAATTGGATTGAAGCTTCCAACAAATTTAGATAAGGGCATGATGACAGAAAATGGAAACTGTGTAGAGAAAATGAAGGAAGAAAGATTATGGCTTAATGTCCTGTTGACAGTGTGGTCATTAGAGACAGACAGAGCTCATGCTCAGAAACTTTCAGTAAGGATGAGGTAGGAAATCGGTTGTGTCCTTTCATAGGAATCATCCTTGAATTTGCCTGGAGTGATTTAAAGAAATCATGGAAAATCTAAATATGGATAGCTGGAAGTGGATTTGAACCACCATTATCCCAAACCTTGGAGAAAATAAGAAGACGTGGAGCAGCTATCTACACCAAACATCATACTGACTCTAGCCCACTACCATCACTAAAAGAATTAGGAACATACAGTATTTTTGAAAATGCAGCTATAATCTAGATTACCTAAACCTTGTTTATAGCCACAATTTACCATTCACCAAATGGTAATCTTAATGATTTTCTGTACAATTTTTATTTGTTCCTAAGAAAAGTAAGTCAATGGAAATATGACATCTTTATATGTGATCACTATGATATTGATTTTCTCACTCAAAACAGAAACAGGGTGACATTTACCAATTTTGCAAAATCTCATAATCTGCAGGGGCTTGTAAATAAGCCCACATGAATAACACCCACATCCAAGCCTACCTTATACCAAATTCTTGTATACAGAAATAAACTTAGATCAACAATTTAAGTATATAATGCAGGATTTAGTGATCACTGAGCTGTCATACTATATGTCAGTGTTAACAAAGATATTTCAACCCCAGCCCATCTAAAACCATTCGAAGTCACTACATTCCAGATAACTTCAATAAACGTAATGTCCTCCTAAACACAGAAAAGTGGGTGGAATTATATGCTGCAAATTATGTCAACACAAAATTTAACATATTTCTAGACACTAAGGTCCACCACTTTGAATGAGCATTTCTTCAAAAATATTTAAGAATAAACAACAGCAATAAAAACAAGAATTGGATGACACCAGCTACAGAAACCTCCTGCAAAAATAAGAGAATACACCACATGTCACGTAAACAAAGTAATTGCTTTCCTCAACTAATCAAACATTATCAAAGCTACACATGTATCCTAAGAAGAGTGCCAATACAAGCTAAAAGGATAATGAGTACATCTTCAAATTAAAGAACAAAGTTAAAACAATGTGGAATACCATAAAAAGAAAAAGAGGGGAAAACAAAGTTATTCATACCAACATAAAAATTAATCACAACATTGAACTGATATCTCATCCTGTAACTGTGGCAGACAAGTCAATAAATTCTTTACAAGTAAAGGCACAAAATGTGATAAAAATAACTCTAATGTGTCATATCAACCACCAAACCAGAAAAATCACACTTGTATTGAGTCAAGATCCATTAAAAATGTCAATAAAGGTGATGTTGCTAAAGCACTCCACAAATTAAGAAATTCTTATTCAGCTAGCATTGCTAGTTTTCCAGCAATTGTCATCAAAAATTGTGTACATACTATTGCTGAACTATTAGCTCACACCCATCATTGTTCTTTTCAGGAAGGTATCGTCCAAGAAACTTATCCTAAGTAATTTCCATTTTTAAAAAAAGGCAATTGTGAAGACATGAACAACTACAGACTTATCAAAATTTTATCCTGCTTTTTATTTGGTAAAAAAGAAAAAAAATGTACACAAATCTAATGGACTTCAGAAATAAAAATGGCAAGTTAAGTCTTCCTCAACATGAGTTTAGAAACAATAAATCTACAGATATGGCACTATATGACTGTATCAAGGCAATACTAGACCTATTAGATACAGGACAGTCCACAACAGGTATATTTATAGATCTGTCAAAGGCTTTTGATGCAGTGGATCACAAAATATTACTCAAAAAATGGAGTTGTAGGTATAGGAGGAGTTGGAAAAGAGTGGATAGCATCATTCCTAAGCAATAGGACTCAAAACGTCAGCATGAAACATACTAACAAACAATGTAATTCAGTAACAGAAGTCCTGTCTAGAATCTTAACAATGGAAAATCTGATAGAAATATCAGTAATGGAGGATAGGTAACAACTCACCGTAAAAATGGTCGCTGAGCTGCTGACAGACATGAATATAGATTATCACATCCACACAACTTAAATTTTCGGCCATGCCCTTCATCAGAAAAATGAATAAAACACACACACATACATTCACGTAATCATTCAGACAACTACACACACAACTATCATGTCCGGCCATTCCAGCAACACAAGCTAGACTGTAGCATCCATAAACCATTCCTGCTTCCTCCAAAAGATATTGCTAATGTGCAATCCCCAGTACATAAATACCATATCCGAAACTGAATCCCTTGTACTCCAGCAGTTGGAGGAGCATTCCAGACATCACCTTCATAAATTATCCAGCCTGCTGACACCCTACTGCTGCCTTAGAGCACCACTTGCCAACCTTTATTCCACCCAAAGTGTTCCTTCCCGTGAACCCCTGATAGCACCTGCACCTTGCCTCACAGTCCTTTTCCACTTGCCACATCCCCCAAGACTCCCCACCAACAATCCACAATTCCCAAAGCATAAACAATCCCAGAATACTATTGTTAACCTTTCTGCTAAAACCCTCAACCCCACAGAAGTTTCTGTCCTATCCAAAAGACTCACCTTCAGCCCCACACCCAAATTTAACCATGTTGGTCTTCTCAAAGACCTCCTCTCCTTCTGCCGATCCCTACAGTGGAAAAATTACTTTGCCACAAATCCTTCAAACCAAAGCCTATCTAATTCCAACATTGAATCCTGCCTCTCCCAATACATAACATCATAACCATGACCCTACCTCACTCCCCCCCCCAACCACCCTCTGGTCACATTCCAGGAATTCCTCACATCGAACTTGGCAACACCATCCTTCCCCAATCCCTTCCTAAGAACACCAGCCTTTCGACAGAAGAAAGGACAGCCTTACACAACCTCAAAACAGATCCCAACCAATCATCCTCCCCACAAACAAAGGTTCCACCACTGTCATAATGAATCACAGTGATTATGTGACAGAAGCCTTACGCCATTTGTCTGATTCCTCCACCTACAAGTTGTGCTAGGACCGCCTCATCCCAAAAGTCCAAAATGATCTACAATAGCTGCTAAAATCCTATGGCCCTTCCCAGAACCTCTTCCCCAAATCCATCTCCAACCTCAACCAAACAACACCCCGCACACTTACATTTTATATGCTCCCAAAAATCCATAAACATATCAATCAATTTATATTTTTTCAGTTAATCACATTGAGAAAACTTTATACATCTGGCTTCATTATGTTTGTATAGGATAATTACTTAGACCCTAAGCCACCCATGTTACTGTGTACATAGTCACACTAATGTTCAAGTACTTTGAATACAGTTGTGGTTGTTCTTTTACAATAATGAACTATTTACTAATAGATTTTAGTTTCTTACTAATTGTAAATTACATAATAGATAATTATGAAGGGGGAAAAAATAAAAAAGAAAACAGACAAAAAGGACAAGCTTTCGAAACACAGTTCCTTCTTCAGCTGGGAGAGAAGGGAAGAAAAAAGGATGGTGTTTAAACACCACACTCATGACCTAGGTCATGATTTACCTTTCCCTTCCATTCCCATCCTTTTTTCTTCCCTTCTCTCCCACCTTAAGAAGAACCTGTGTTCCGAACGCTTGTCCTTTGCGTCCGTTTTTTTCTTCATTTGTGTCACTATCGACAGTACAGCACAAAGGTAAGTACTGGCCACCCAATCTATTGCTTTTGAAAAATAATTTATCATCTCTGAGGAGAATTTCCATCATTAATCAAATTGAGTAAATGATATTCTTGTAAAATTATTCCTGTTATTCAGTTAGGGACTGATGACCCCATAGTTAAGTCCCATAAGCTTAACAAACATTTGAACATTTGTTATTCAATTATCACAAATCGATAGATGTCAATAGAATACAAGTTCACTTATAGTAGTACACTCTAATGGCATTCATAGAAACATTTGTTAGTATTTATGTTGCACTAATGTTCAAGTACTTTAAATACAGTTGTGGTTATTCTTTTATAATATTGAAATGTTTACTAATAGATTTTAATTTCTTACTAATTGTAAATTACATAATAGATAATTGTGGAAACGAGATAGAATGGCTGACCAGTACTTACCTTTGTGCTGTACCGCCGATAGAACACAAATGAAGAAACAGAAAAAAAGGGGGGGGGGGGAGGACAAGCTTTCGGAACACAGTTTCTTCATTAAGTGGGAGAGAAGGGAAGAAGAAAGGATGGGAACAGAAGGGAAAGGTAGTTCACGACCTAGGTCATGAAGGTGGTGTTATAATAGATAATTGAGTAAATGATATTCTTGTAAAACTATACCTGTTATTCGATTACCACAAATCGATAGATGTCGATAAAATACAAGTTCACTTATAGTAGTGCACTCTAGTGGCATACATAGAAACATTTGTTAGTATTTATGACACAGCTATCAGTTTTATGTAGGTGCTCAACCAGACATGTGCACTATGGTGGTCATTATTTTATGTAGATTTTACTGTTTTAACTCTGACCAGCTATCTATTTTATTTCTGACTACCCACCAGCACATGATTTTATGTATAAACATCAACAAGTACACCTACCAGAGTTTATGTGGGGCATTTTTATAAGCAGTTTTTTGTCAATGAGGTATGTAACTGGTTATCTGGGAAATTTTTAGATTGTTTTATTTGCTTTTCTGCTTTAACTTGTAATAATTGCATGTAACCACATTTTTTGTACATGTTTCCTACAGACCAAATGATGACACAACAGTGTGTTGAAACTGGTCGTATAAATTAACAGAATAAAAACAATTTGCAATCTTGGCATCTGTCCTTCCATTTATTCTATTTTCAAAAATATAGTACAGTATTTTGCTGTATTTATGTACAATAAGCTCCTTTACTGCACAAGATACAGTAAAATTATTTATTGCACACATTTAGTGTTTAATTCATATTTAAATGTTGCTTTCTAAGAACTATTCTTCTATAGCCGTCAGTCGATGAAGTACTTTTATTCCACTTTAGAATATTATCAGACAACTGGACCTCTTTTTGAGATACTAATAAAGCGTAAAGTTAAAAAATGATAAATTTATTCAGGGCTACCTCAATTGCCAAGTCATATTAATTTAATACTGTATTGTTTGTATTGTTCATCTTTTGTAACACGGTTTGCATCCTGCTTCTACTACACAGTATTCTTGCTTTCCTGGGTAAAATAAATATTGGGTTAACATGGTTTACTCTCTCTCAGGTTTGTTGATACTTGCTATGTTTGATTGTGTGGTATAGCTTTATGATGCACGTTTACTTATAAAATAATCAAAATTAATAGAAGAAATTAAGAATTCACAAAAATGAAGATATTTATTTTCAATTCACTGTTCTTCAAGCTCTATATGTATTATGCTCTGAAATCTCTTCACTGTCAAGCGGACTCTTTGGTTCTTCGTGACACACAGTTCTGGATCTACTAAAATAGCTGCTTGTTTTACAAAAGAAGCTGTATGTAGCGTTGAAAATTCTGGGCCACCTGGGAGAAACTGTATTCTGAACCAGTATGGAATAGCATTCACACAGCCCGATGCAGTAACTGGAACAGTTATATCTTTGGTACAAAGGCTATCCAAATTATCAATGAAGGTCATCACTGATAATGTGACTGTTTCGCTTAAATACTGTACATCAGTTGTGTCCAGACTGAAGTCAAGATGCTGAGATACCTGTTATGGAAAAAAATTACATGAAAGGAACAAACATTGTGAAGGCATGAACATTAAAGTTACATTATCACTGTACAGAACTGACTGTTGGTAACAGAAGCAAACAACCCTTTTGGAAGATTCATACCAGTTTTCAGCCATTAGCTCTGTCTGTAGCTGAAATACACACATTCACAAACACAACCCTACAGACATCTAAAAGCACACTGTTGTGGAGACATCAAGACATCAATTACTGGTATCTGATCTGAATTGTCGTGAACAATCATGAGATTCATGGATAATATCTACAGCTTTAGCTAGTTGGTAATCAATTGTTCTGGAGTGTCTACTGTGCCTCATACACCAAACACTTCATTTCAGCTCACAAAAAGAAATCCATAAGAGTTAGCTACGGAGAACATGGTGGTTACGGTATGGGCCCACCTCTCCTATTTAACAACTGGGAAAAATATTGTCCAAATGTACTTTGACAATAATGGCAATGTGTAGTGGGACCCAGATGCTAATTCTGCATTAATCTAAATTATGACATTTTCGGCAACACCTCTACAACATTCATCACACTGACATTTTTGAACACCATCTATGAATGTTCATATTGTCCAAACTTTAGCAAAAAACCCTCTTGTTGTGAAATGCTGAGCCTATGATATTGTTGTTGCTGTTGTAATGTAACAGCTAATTTAGCTGTACACTATGGGATTGTCCCGCCACGAGATGTGCGGAAGTAGATATTTAAGGATTTTACTGTGTGCCATGCACTTGTGTAAGCAAGTATGTGGAGTGAGCAAGTGAGGTGGTCCAAAACAGTCATAGTGGCTGAAGAAGAGGCCATCATGCAACATAGCAAAACATAAATGAGCATCAGAAGAGAGGGTGTCGACAAGAGTTTATACATACATTGTTAAGATAAATGAACTGAGTTTTGTCAAAGTAGTTTCTAGTTAAGTTCTTCTGGAGACTTGATCTAGTATGGATCTCAAGTAATCTTAGCCTGTGGGCATAATACAAGATGTTCATAAAGGTTAATTATCTGGTGGTTTTTGATTCAGTTAAAGTGTATTCTCACTGTGTGTGTTCTCTCCCTGCTACAGAACGAAGTCCTAGCCTGAATTCTAGATGATAGCTACGACTTAAATCTCCACATAATCATAAACTATCTAAGAAGAAAAGATTACTCCAATCTTCCATTAATCTAATATAAGAAGTGTTGTGTACATTCAGTAAATTCAGACAGAAGTAGGTTGCTCTATTTATCTGGATATGAGAAGGCTTGCCCATTTATACCAGACTGGACAGCAGTATCAATCAAATCTTCAGATTCAAGACCACAACTTAATGAATGGTAATGATTTTGTTACCTTCTTTATAGTAGGTAAGCACTAATTTAGCTTCTGAGAATGTCTGCTCACTGGCATACTGGTACTTGAAAATTCAATTGAGAAACTTAGATCAAATAATTATATGATTCATATCTTGCACCTGGTAGAAATGTTAATTCTATTCTTCAGCCTATATTCATTATCACTGATAGAAAAAAAATGGTGAAATTACAAGGAGTCAAAATGGGTGACCAGGTTTAACCTGCAGGATGTAAAATTCTTACAAGGGATGCCTTTGACTTTGAATGCTCTGAACTGCTCGAAACCATGCTTGGATTAACAGGCAATCATACACAGGGCAGTGGTGTGTGTCATTTCCATGCAAAATTTTGCATTATACCTCAACTAACATTTTAACAGAGAGAAGCAAAGTAACAAGATATTGTGATGATACATGAGACAGGAGACACATGGGTAAAAAGAAGAGTAGGGGAGATGGATTTTTTCTTTAATTTAAAAAAGAAAATCATAATTAATAACTAATTAATTTATGATATATTTATTGTCTGTTGAGAGACCACAGATAATACATAAAATGATTAAATTAAAGATAAATTTAGAGAACAAAAAAGGGTGCTTCTTTCATATGTTTTAAAACATAAAAGTAGAGTTAGTCTTCTTTAGTTATCTGAAGTGATGGGAGCAAGCCAATCTTGTAAGAGTTTCATTTTGTAAACATTTCGTTTATTAAATGTAAAATGAAGTTTTAAGTTGAGACAGAAGTCTTTTCATTTATTAATGAAGAATTTATTTATTGGCCAAACTACATGCCCTGAGAGTCGCCAAAAATAGAAATTGTCAGTGATAATAACACACTTGAAAGTGATTATATTAAGACTCAAAGTGCAGATTCAGGATTTCGATGTAGTGGTTAAAACAAAGTGGGTGAGTCATTGTGCACACATCACTAAAGCCCTGATTCACATTCACATAGTCCAGTATCAAAAGCCACACAAATTACATTTTCAGATGATGAAGTTGGTATGTCAGTATCATACCCTGGCTTTTTCCAAGCATATTGCAACGTAGGCTTATCGTAGGTGCAACAAATTGATTGTAAATCACAGAGTGAAGCTTCATAATGAAATAACGATCATGTACCATCACTTGTGGTTTGGCACCTTGTAGTCTTACAAAATCAGTAATGCTTCTGATACACAGTGTATATTGCTGAAAGAAGTAAACATCAATGGGGTTGACAATATTTTGTTGTTTTCAATGGCACACTCTTCAGCATAACACCTTTATTTCGAAAACTTGCATCTACAAGGGTACAATCTGTATGACCTGCCCAGGAATCCACAACAATAGGTTCTCTTCATTTGTTACATGTTTGCCAAGGACCAAAGTTAGACAACATTTCATGTGTTCTTAAGTCATTTTTCCACTTTTGCTTGCCTCCTCAAGAATGTTTTGTGGACAGGTTGTTTCAGGTTTCTTTAAAACATTTGGACTGAAAGCGCTTTACATCTCTTGAAAACATATGTACAACTTGGTCACTGTTCCAAACATTACATTTCTCCACACCCTCCTCTGTAATAAACATGTTCACTTCCTTCACAAACTATTGTGCCTTCTGTCATACAATGTTATCATCTTCTATGTCCTTATGTGTGACAAATGTAGTAATAAAATAATGGAAAGTTCAGGTTGGAATTAATAATATTGTAAGAAGGACAGTTTACAACTCACCGCAAAGACGTGGCGACAAGCTGCGACAGACACATACAAAAGACATACACACACAACACTTTCAACTATTGGCCATGGCTTTCTTCAGAAAATAGAACACTCATGCAATCACACAGGCATACAGCACAGTCATACAACCATCACTTCGAATCACGCTCTGTGGCGTGTAAATCAGGGAGGGGAGGGGAAGGGTGTGGAGAGGGGATAGGAAGGTTATGTCACGGTGGTGGGGATGGGTACAGATAGCTGAAAGTGTTGTATGTGTGTGTGTCTTTTGTATGTGCCTTTCGCAGCTCGTCGCCACGTCTCTGCGGTGAGTTGTAAACTGTCCTTATTACAATATTATAAATGTAGTAATAAGCCTGGCAAAATGTCATATTCAGCCTTGAGAAGGTCAGTAAAGGAAATGGACACTTTGAAATTGACCGTGACAATCATTTAGTCCCTTCGAGTACCCACGTTTGCAGATGCCAATAGTGAAATGTCGATCCATACCTCCTTGCACCTTCAAATTGCAATATTACATACTCTTTTATAGTTTGTAATTGCAAAAGTCTGTTTCCTTAAAAATGAGCACCTGCTCCCCATTTTCCTAGACTCATAATTTAGAATTAATATGCAATTTGATTTACTTTTGATGCACTTATAGTGCTTCATAAGTTTGCTAAGGGAATTGAAGCCACAATTGTAATAGTCTTCATAAATGTTCTCAGTAGGTAGTCATCAATGTCTTTTGATACACTGGACTTCAAATTTTTGGGTGCTGAGGGTTCTTACACACTGTGACTTGACTGTTCCTATTTCTATGGAGATAAATGTCTTGTATGCTTGAAGAGCTACCTTCAGGTTCAGGTTCCCCCTGTCCAAATTCTGTATATCAATCCAGCATAATGTCATGTATTATTTCTGTGTCACCGCCATTATATTTCTGAATTATTATGTTATACAATATATCTGTGAACACTAAATCCTCGGCCTCGATGTCATTCTCATATTCAGCATGTCGCAACTTGGTGCCTAATATTTGGACCAAATGCACAGAATTAATTCTCTTCATGATATCACTGCACTGTACACTGTTTACACAGCAAATCGCTTGCGGACACTTCAAGAGGAAAATATAGAGAGCATGTATATCACTCATGCAACTGCAACACTGGTTAGTGCAGCTACACTATCCCACCATCTAGTGGCGCTAGCAAACAAGTGCGGTGTTTTGCAGGGAAATGACGCACACCACTGTTTTGTTTATGATTGCTTGTTATTATAAGCATGGTTTTATGCAGTTCCGAGCATTCAAAGTCAAAGGTGTCCCTTGTTAATACTAATAACAAAAACAATTACTGCAGAAAATAGTAATCCTTGGTTTCAATTGAAAATTTTCCCTATTTAGAGAGAGAGAGAGAGAGAGAGAGGTGGAGGGGCACTCAGTGGGATTTCAAAGGCAAGGTTGTCAGCATCTTTATGAAAATCAGTAGTAACAAATGTCTTGAAACATATTAGAGTAAATCTTACACAGTTACATTCATTCCTTCCCAACTATACTCTCATGGAGGGTTGCACAATCTTACAACCTCAAACCCTTTAAATAGCATGAAAATTGTCAGATTTTCTAAAACTGGTTATTAAAAAACATACTTTAAATGTTATATCATATCCATTTAATTGTCGGTGACAACAAAGTAAAATATTTAAATAAATTTGCAGTTTCCCTTTGTATGAATACAAAATAACATTTATCAAAACATAGTGTATTATGATTTACACTTCAGTTCTTGTTGTCAATTCATATCAAGAGAAATTATGTGAGATACAGAGTACATTTTTACAATGAACTCTAATATGCTCTAGTTTAGATTACAGTTATCTCAATCATTACTGTTTTCCCTCCTGTATTTTGTTTTCCTTTTCAGATTGGCTTTCTAACTGTTCACACTATGAGCTCTGAGCCATGCTACATTAATGGTCCTGTCTGCATACAGCACACAGTTGTGTAACAGGGTGGATTGCTGATTCAGCATCTATTACTTCCCACCATCAGTTATTCCCATATATACATTGCCTCCCATATTTTTACATGTGCTTTTTAGGAGAGGCATGCAAAAATTTAAAAAATACTAACATGTTTGAGGAAAATCATTTTTATTTTTGGGCATAGTCTCCTTTTAGACTTGGACACTTCATCCAGTGCTATTCTAATTTGTTGATCCACCCAGAATAATGGGAATTGTCCAACCCTAAAAAATAGCTATTAGTTTATGCCATCACCTCCTTGTTTAAATGAAATGTTCATCCCACCAGCTATTTCTTCAAATGGGAAACAAGTAGTAGTCCGAGGGAGCCAAGTCTGAAGAATAGGGTGATGTGAAATGAGTTGGAACCCTATTTCCAATAATTTTGCGACAACAACTGCTGAGGTGTGTTCTGGTGCACTGTCATGATGGAAAGGACATTTTTGTGGGCCAATCACCTGCATTTTTTTGCAGCTTTGTTTTCAGATGGTCCAATAATGGTGAATAATATGCACCTGTAATAGTTTTACCCTGTTCCAGATAGTCAATGAGAATTATCCCTTGCGAATCCCAAAAGACTGCCACCATAACCTTTCCGACCAATGGTCCGGACTTTGCCTTTTTTGGTGCAGATTCTTCCTTGGTAAACCAATGTTTAGTTTGTTCTTTGGTCTCTGGAGCAAAGTAATGTATCCATGTTTCATCCAAAGTGATGAAACGACACTTAAAGTCCTGCGGATTCTTCCTGAACAGCGGCAAACCTTCCTTGCTACACTTCACATGATTCCGTTTTTGGTCAATCGTGAGCAATTGAGGCACCCATCTTGCGGATAGCTTTCTCATATCCAAATGTTTATGCAAAATACCATGTACCCATCCATTCAAGATGCCCACAGCACTAGGAATCTAATGCACCTTAAATCTTTTGTCACCCATCACAACATCATGGATTTTATCAATGATTTCTGAAGTCATAACCTCCACAGGGCAAACCGAATGTTCAGTGTCACGTGTGCCCATATGGCCACTCCAAAATTTTTGAAACCGCTTATAAACTGTTGTAATGGAAGGTACAGAGTCGCTATAATGTCTATCAAGTGTCTCTTTAGTCTCCTGAGGCATTTTGCCTTTCATAAAGTTTAATCACCACACAAAATTCTTTTTTGTCAATTCTTTGACAATCACTAAACTTCCTTAAGTCACACAAATGCCAAACACAAAGAAATAGACCAATATGGCTGAAACCTGGTGTGTCTTCTTTCGAAAGATGCTACTAACCAAACATGACCTCAATATACGCCGGTGGAGCCTCTCTCAGGGTTTGCATGGACTTTTCAAATGCCCCTCGTATTTATTTATTTCCTTAACTACCTGTGCCACACAAACTAGTGAACTGACCACATTCACACAATTTAAATTTTCAACCAGTGCTGTAGCGACTGGACATGGTGGTTGTAGATGTATAGATGATCTGAGTGATTGTGTGAATGTATGTGTTTATCTTTCTGATGAAGGCCAATGCTGAAAATTTAAGTTATATGAATGTGATTGTCTATTTTTCCTGCCTGTCAGTAGCTCAGTGATCCTTCATTATTGACATTCAAATAGGATTTTCCATTGTTAAATCAATATACATATCATAATGTATTTCATTTAGATATTGGTTACAACTGTAATTTGTGTGTTATACAGTACAATATTTTGCTGTCTCAACTCTTTACTCAAGATTTACATGGCATTTACTTAAAGCGAGGCACCATGGGGCTACCATAATAGTGAAAGTCATTCTCATTGCTCTCTAACATAGTGTGTGATCACCATGAATGGCCAGTAATGTTTTCCACCTGTGTGGCATGGATAGTATAAGATAATCGATCAGTTCTTGTGGGATATTTGGCCATTCTTCCATGAGTGCAATATCCAGCTCTCCAGCTGTTGTGGGTGGTGATTGTCTGGCTGCAATGCACCTGCCAAATGCATCCCAGACATGCTCAATCAGGTTTATGTTCGATGAACAAGTTGGCCAGTCCATTCGTTCAATTCCATCAGCTACAAGCTTGTTGTCCACCAGTGTGGCTCTGTGGTGATAAGCATTATTGTTCACCAGAAGGAACCCATCTCCTACCACAGAGATATCTCAATGAGTCACAGGACACACTGAACTGATTACAACTTTAAAGAGCTTTCGGTCTGTTATGACTACTAACACAATTATACACATATCCCAGCTAACACTGTTGCTAGGGCCTTGAGCCATCCCATCAAAGTCACAATAGATATGTCCGTGAGCACCCACTCTTATCCTGGTCAGTATAGCAATGTCCGGAGATATGTTTGTCAGCACACACAGTACGTAACTGAGGCAAGGTTCTCGGCTGTCCCCGTGCCTCTCTCAAACGCCGCGCGGCCGGCAGGGTGCAGCGCGGTAGTGCCGCCAGCGCCACACAGTGGCCAGTTCTGGTAAGGGCGGCGTGCCGTCTAAACACACACGCCACGCGTTACCACAGGGTCATTATGGCCTTCGTCAGACAGAGAGAAAAACACACACATACCAAAAAGTTTTTGCCTCATATAATACAAAGATGGTGATTTGGAACTAATACATATTCAACTTGCTTGTTCCTTAAGTGCTTTCACTGTAAAACTGTGAGACAAGCTTTCTAGTTAATGTGCTTGGTTTATAAGACTGTGATGAGTTAGTTTTTAATAATGGTTCAACAACTCCTTCAACATTTGTAGAAGTTGCTTCTATGGTACAATAATTATAACCACTTTTACTAATTTACAACATTGCCACCAGGCTTGAACTTCTCACAGTAAGTAAGATGAGTATAGCAGGTGCACGGTAGGATTGTTTTGTTTGGAGTGTCAGTGCTCAGAAAGGAAAGTCCCCATCACCCCCCCCCCTCAGATTTACTGGTAGTATCACACATTATATAGCCCATCAACAACTGATCACAGCTAAGAGTATGAAAACAAGAAGAAAGTTGTGCAACTATGAAAATACAACCAAAAAAGAAACAGACAGTGAACATTCCAAGTAGAACACATAAAACAATAGGAAAACCTACAGCAAGAGAATCATGGTCCTGTGATAATGGTAGTGAACTGCAGAGCTGATAGTTCCTCAGCACAAAAATTTTACTTTTTTATTTTTCACAAATTACAAACTGTCTGTCTGTTCACAGACATGTCTGTTTGCTGTAGTCAGTTTTGTCTCTGTGTTGTGCTGTAATGTCCACACTGCAATACCATTTGATTAGCAGCTTGAAGGAAGTGGCTCTTAAATGAGAACACAAACTCTGATTGAAGGAGGGAGAAGTCATCCGATTCCTCCATATGAAAACACCTCTGATGTATTACACATGACATAGTGACGATATGTGTTATATAACAGGAATCTCTTGTCGAACCTCCAAACTTGTACACCTGGTGAATGAGTGAAGGGATGCATCCTTGCTCAATTTAAGTGTTTGTGTAAATGTGAATGTAATTATTTGCAAAAAAAAAAGTGATTGAAATATAAGAGTTTTTCACGTGAGCTGCAACAAATGAACACATCAGTTTTGCAGTCACACAGTTTTCCTTGTGCTCTGTGAAAACATATGTGTTTAACATTTTCGATGTGTTGAGCATTAGATCCCGTGTCAAAAAAATCTGAACATATCCTGGAATTTTGGAGAGTGAAGTGTGTAAGAACTTGGACTTTGATAATTCACAAGACACAGTCATGTAGGCAACATTGCTCTCAGTATGTATGCAGCTTTGCAAATTCATAAGAGTCTTTTCACAAAGTTTTTCACTAGGCAAAAACAAAACACATCTAATGGTAACAATAGACCTGTACAACCTGGAAGAATTTTAATCATGCATACTCTAATACTAAAAGGGTACAATGTTTAATCTTTCTGTCATGTATAGCTGTCAAGGAGTAAGGCAAAATCTTTGTCTGCATAAGGAGGAATCACATGTTCATTAAACTCTTTCACTAGTCTTTTCTCCATTTTGCCTGCTACACTGCAATTCACAATGACATTTTGGTTTGCACAAGTACCCTATTCACCTGCTGCTGAAGTTGCGGTCCAAATAAACCATTTTTTTCTCTGCAAACACAATAAAATGTAGGCTAAAGAAATCCTGATTTTTTTAGAATATATTGTATGGTATAACTGTGTTAAGTGGCATACAGCTGGTTTACAGTACATTTAGTATTGTCTTCTCTAACTAACAATAATGTGTGGGTTGATTTCACTTCATGGTTAAAACCGTACTGATCTGTATTGATGACATATGCATCTTCATACTGTTGGAATTTGACATTAGTTTCTATAATAATAATAATAATAATAATAATAATAATAATAAACCCTTCTTGGAACAGTCTACAAGTTCTTCAAGTTTATTTGCATAGTCTTGCTCAAACATTTGGTAATATTTCTGCTCGTAATTATGTTATTTCCTTTTGAACGTGAATGTGGAGCCTTGAAATCCAGGCTGATTTCTTAAACATAATGCAATCCCCAAATCTGTTAGTTTGTATCATGCACTGCACTTAATTCATTTCTGGCTTTAATAAATTGTTGGTATACATGGTTTTCTAGTTCCAAGCACTGTAGTCAACTGACATTGTGTGTTTAGATGTTTGTTTAGGCATAGCGTCCCCATGCTATGGTGAGGTTTCTCGCATCAGACCTATTGCTTCCAGTGGGGACGGAATCAGTTGTAGGTTTGTATCCGAGCTCATCTATTTTCACCAGTTCGTGACATTACGGTAACAAGGCAATGATACTTTAATTCAACATAGTTCCCACCTAATTATTTGTTGTTTTGATATGTGAGTGATGTATGTGGCATTTTGCCTGCACTCACTATTGATCATATTTGCTTGTGACAATAATATGTTCTTACTTCATGACTCATGTTTTATAGTTAATGTATAGTATGAAAATTGACAGGGCTACAAAAAGAGAACTTGACGTCAATGACATGATGGACATTTCATAATGTAGTGACAACAGTGAAATAAAAATTCAGTTTAGCAATGGGATTTGAACCCAGGATCTTCTGTTTTGTAGTCTAACACCAGGACCACAGAACCACCTCATGTTTGCAGCACCTGATTTCTTAATGTGGCATATCACACACATACAATGTTCAGTTTTATTTTGCTTCTTTTTGCGTAGCACCATATACTTCCTTTCTGTTTTCATGACTGATTTCAATTCACTTTTTGAAGAGCTATCCATTGCACCTTCCTTCAACTAAATCTGAAGGGGTTGCAATGGAAATTTTCCCTTGTCAGCAGTAAATAAGATGTCAGATAAATGTGAAACTTTGCCAGATACCCCATTTTGCCAGACTGCCAAATCAGACTGGAATCATCTTCAAATAACACAGACTTGCAATCTCAAAAACTCAAGAATTAAGTAAATGATAAATTAAAGGTTGCAGTGGTCATCAATCCATAGACTTACAAACTACTTTAACTTATTCTAAGAGCAACAAACATACATCCTTGCCTTGAGGGAGGACTCAAACCACCAATAGGGAGCAGCCATGCACTCTGCAGCAATGCCCCTTAGAATGCATGGCTACTCCCACATGGCTAAATAATCAGTTGACAAGATATTACAATATTCTCCAATAAACAAAAAAATCCAGATGTAAAACTATTAATAACATACCTGGTATTCATTGATAAAATCAGCTATATCATACCCACATGTGCAAACAATGTCTCGTACTCCTGACACTTTTTTAATCCAGTCAGATTGTACTAACTTGCAGTCTACAGATAGAAACTTGGGTAAAAGAATGCCTTCTTTTTTCAGGAGTTTCCTACATAAAATAAGAACAAAAACAAATTAAACAATCAATTCCAAAGCAAGAACGACATGGTGAAAAATTTGAATATATGTAAAATGTTTTTTGGTTTAGCAAGTGCAACAAACAGAGATTTCAGACTTCTTGGCAGTGCAACAGAAAAATTTCATCTCCAGCATGCATCATACAATATACATTAGAGAAGTGTGAGCAAAAGATAAAAATAAATAAATAATAAAATAAATATTATAGAGGAAAAATTCCTAACAGGAAAAAAATATACGTAAAAAATAGATGAAGAACACTTACCAGGCGAAGGGGCACAGGCAGTAATAGCAACAAATAAACACACAGACACACACACACTCAAAAATGCTAGCTTTCGCAGCCTAGCTGCTTCATCAGGCAGAAGGGAAGGAGAGGGAAAAGGAAATGATGAGGGATTTAAGGAAGGGGGTAAGGAGCCATTCCAATCCCGGGACAGGAAAGACTTACCTTGGGGGAAAAAATGGAAGGTAAATAAATGCACATACACCCACACATTTACACAGACACAAGTACACTTAGGCAGACATACTGTAGAACTGTAGAAAGCAAAGAAGTTAGAAGTTAGACAGAGATGCCACTTGAGGCAGAGGCTCTGTCCAGAGAACCGAGGCAAAGATGTTAAGATGGTGGGTGGGAATTCGAATTTAGCGGAGGTTGAGACCAGGTGGGCAACGGGAAGAGAGAATATGCTGAAGGGCTAGTTCCCATCTCCGGAGTTCTGAAGCATTGGTGTCAGTGGGAAGTATCCAGATAACCCGGACGGTGTAGCACTGTGCCAAGATGTGCTGGCCATGCACCAAGGCATGTTTAGCCACAGGGTGATCCTCGTTACCAACAAACACTGTCTGCCTGTGTCCATTCATGCGAATGGACAGTTTGTTGCTGGTCATTCCCACATAGAACGCTTCACAGTGCAGGCATGTCAGTTGGTAGATCACGTGGGTACTATCGCAACTGGCTCTGCCTTTGATCGTGTACACCTTTCGGGTTACGGGACTGGAGTAAGTGGTGGTGGAAGGGTGCATAGGGCAGGTTTTACAACGGGGGCGGTTACAAGGGTAGGAGCCAGAAGGTAGGGAAGGCGGTTTGGGGATTTCATAGCTGGCATGGATTCTTTTAATGAATCCCAGTCTGGAATTTGCCTCACCTGTGCTTAATTTGATGTGATCATTCCAATTCAAACTGCTCAGTAAAGTGGTCTACATATTTTGTGAAAGTAACTTCTATAGTAATTTTACTACAATGTTGTAATCATACACACCAAAGGTTTTTGTTTTGTTATATTCCCACAACTTGTTTCTTTTGTTTATGTTGAGCTTCAATTTCCACTCCCTACACCAAGTATCAATCCTCTGAATGTCTTCCTGCAATTTAATACAATTTTACGGCATTGCAACTTCTCTATATACATTCTCATCTGTGAAGAGACTCTTCAGACTTCCTATGATATTTGTGTGTCAAGAGCTATAGCTCACAAGATAAGTCATACAATAATCAAATAGACAGAAAGTTTCTGTCATGACTAATTACACACCTATGCACATTACGCCAGCTACAAGTGTCGCCAGGATCCTGAACAGTCTCATCAGAGTCCAACGCAATCCACACTTACGCACACCCACTCCCATCCTAGCTATTCGTATCGTCCAAAGGCACAAACACATCCATGAGCACAGTAGGGATACAACTGAGGCGAAGTTCACAGCTGGCCCAGTGCATCTCTCAAAACGCCGGCAGGGTGCAGCGCAGTAGTGCAACCAGCGCCGCAGGGCGGCCAGTCCTGGTAATGGGCAGTGCGCGGTTCAAACACACACGCTGCGTGTTACCACATTCCTCCCCCTTCACGGTGTAATGTCTAGGGGTGCCAAACGCACCCAGGCTACGTCCATGGGCAATGCCTCGTCCATCTCCAGCTGCCAGCGTCGGGCTGGTACAATCCCATAGGGTCGATAATGTCCTGATCGTCTTAGCCAGGAGTGGCAGGTACCTCTGTATATGTTGCTTGCAATTACCAGAACTGGAGATAAAAAAAGAGCTGTTTCATTACTCACAGGTGGTTTCACTTCCATTTCCGGTGTCTGGATGTCCATAGTTTCGGAAGCAGTGGCCCTTTCCCCACTGTCCAGCACCAGAGGCTCAGTGAGGGAAGCCGAAGATGGCGGCAACTCAGCACCCAGGGATGAAACCGCTGGGACTGGTGCCAGTGCCGGGAAAGGCACCCATACCACTGACGGAGCACGGGCGGACACAGCGCACAGTGCAGAAGTCGGCTCCTCAGATGTCGGCACTGAGCATGCCGGTGAAACAGGCCCCAGAGGAAGCACAGGTGGAGGTGGCACCTGTGAATCTGCTGGGGGTCACGGGCACAATTGATTCCAGTGTTGACGAAGAGTGCCCACAGCTGTGTATACAGTGCAAAGGGGATGGCCAAGACAAGACTTCACTTTACCCAGCAGCCAACGAGGATGCCGGCCAAACCCGAGCGCCCACATGAACGACCCCAGAACATAATGACATGATGGCTGTGTGAGCACACTTGATGGCTGAGGCAACAACAAATGAAAGAGAGTGAGGGGTTGCCGGCCATGAAACAATTCAGCCGGGCTGCGTTCCCCCCACTGGGGTGAATCGATATGACATCAAGAAATGGATAATGGCATCGTCCACAGAGCAAGAGGTCACATACTTGCGCATTTGAGCTTTAACAGTAAGCACAAACCTTTCCACTTCGCCATTAGACTGGGGATGAAACGGAGGGGTAGTAATATGGCGAATGCCCAGATGAGCACAAAAAACCTTGAAAAACAGAAGAAGTGAAAGGGGTGCCATTATCTCAAATAAGTGTGTGTGGAAACCCCTGCAAAGCAAAAACCTTAGACAGTGATTGAATAGTTACAGCAGTGGACATGGTATGGGAACGAAAAATGTATGGAAAGTTTGAATAAGCATCCACAAGAAAAAACCAAAAAGAGTTCAGGAAGGGTCCCGCATAATCAATGTGCACCCGTTCCCACGGTTGTCGGGGCTGCGGCAAAGAAGAGAAACACGCCCGAGGTGCCGCCTGCTGCAAAGCACATGAGCACTTAGCCACCAGCCTTGTAATGTCACCATCGATGCTGGACCAAAATACATGCCGGAGAGCCAATGTTTTCGTGCGGGAAACTCCCCAGTGTCCTTCATGAAGCATCTGAAGCACTTTGGAATGGAGATCCGCCCAAACCAGCACCCGCGGAGCCTGTTCGTGTACAGCCAAAAGGAGAACCCTGTCCCATTCAGACAGACGAAAATGAAAGGAATAATAGTTATGGAGGGGATCTGAAGCCCTACACGGAGGAGCGTCCGGCCAGCCCACATGAATGTAGTGAAGAATGCGCTGCAGCACGGTAATAGGAAAACCATCAACAGTAGCCTGTACTTCCTCATTCAAATAAAAGCTCCTCTCGATCAAAGTCAGGATCAGGACCCGCCGGAAGGCACGATAATGTGTCCGCATTAGCATGCTGTGCTGTCGGATGGAAATGGAATTCATAATTATAACGGGAAAGAAAGAGAGCCCAATGTTGTAACCTATGAGCTGCATCGTCGGGAAGCACTGCTGTAGGGTAAAATAGAGACACCAAGGGCTTATGATCAGTAATAAGATGAAATTTGACCCCATACAAGTAGATGTGAAATTTCTTCAAAGCATAAACAATGGCCAACGCCTCTTTTTCAATTTGAGAGTTTCGTTGCTGGGTAGCCGTCAACGTCTTAGATATGTATGCAATGAGGCATTCCGACCCATCAGGATACTTATGGGCCAAAACCGCCCCAATGCCATGTTGAGACGCATCCGTAGCTAGAACCAAATGTTGCCCAGGAACATAGCCGTTAAAGAAGGGGGCAGAAACCAGTAAGCACTTTAACGTGCAAAATGCCCGTTCACACTCAGAGGACCAGGCAAAGGGAAAACCCTTGTGAAGCAGACAATGTAAGGGATGTGCTACCGAGGCAGCCCCCGGTAAAAAACGGTGGTAATAGGCAATGTTGTCCAAGAAAACCTGTACATCTTTAATAGACGTGGCAGCGACTGTACCGCGGTCACGCGATTCGACACTTCAAACCCCAAATAAGGAATAGAAGGTTGCAAAAAACGAGACTTGGCCAGGTTGCAGTGGAGACCGGCTGCTTGTAGGACAGAGAAAAGTGCCCGAAGATTTTGTAAATGTTCGTGAGGTGAGGCCCCGATCGCAACAATATCGCCTAAGTAGTTAACGCAGCCCGGAAACAGACAGAGGAGCTGCTCTAAATAGTGCTGAAAAATAGCCGGGGCACTAGTGACCCCGAAAGGGAGGCGCTGATATTGTATAACCCAAAGGGAGTGTTGACGACCAATAGACATTTGGTGTCACAGTCCAAAGGAAGCTGAAGATAGGCTTCCGCTAAATCTATGTGAGAAAAAGTGTGTGAACCAGAAAGTAAAGCAAGGAGTTCATCCCTACAAGGCATGGGGTACAAGTCAATCACAGACTGCCCATTGATGGTGACTTTAAAATCCCCACAGATATGTAAAGACCCCCCAGGCTTCTTTAAAAGCACCAGTGGCATAGCCCATTCACTGAATAAAATAGGAATTAAGACCTGCAAGTCCTGTAGACAATCCAATTCAGCCTTAAGTTGGTCGTGCAGGGCCACCAGCACCTGGTGCATGTGAAAAAAACTAGGGTCATGCTGTCAGTTTCATAGTAATGTGGACGGTAAAGCCTACGGCACAACCCAGCCCACCCGAAAACAAGGAAGAAAATTCCCGAGAAAGAGCATCCAACTCCGGGAAAGGAACAGAATCTGACAGGAGATTGACAGAATCATCGATAGTAAAACCAAAAACATTAAAAGCATCCAGGCCGAAAATGTTGGCAGCCGCAGTGTCATCAACATCAAGGAAAGTGACCAGCAGGATGACAGATTTATATACCGTGGAAGCCGTAAATTGACCCAAGATAGGGATGCGCTGGCGGCTGTAGCCCCACAAAGAACGGTTGACAGCAGCCAGAGGAGATGAGCCAAGCCGTACATATGTGAGATAACTGAGAAATGGAAGCTCTCGTATTGACAAGTAAGGTAACCGCCTTGTCAAAAATCTGAACTTCAACAAAAAGTTTGGGAGACGGAGAGTGAACATTCTGGACAAGATTAATACCCATCTGGTCATCTTGCTCAGTTGGCCGGGAACAGCAAACAGAAGCCATGTGGCCTTCTTTCTTGCATGAGTGACATGTAACCCAATGCTTGGGGCAATCTGCCCTGTCATGCTGTACAAAAGAAATGGGACAAAATGGAAAAGGCCTCTGCACAGGAGCGGAAGTGTGTGGCGCGACCCGCGGCTGCCGCAAAGCCTTGGCCTGTTTACGTCTATGCATGTGGCGAGTGGGGTGCTCCCATACAAATGTGACATCCGTGCATTCCAAGGGTGCCGAGCCTGACTGCGAAACTGCCGCGACATCACCCCAAGTCTCAATTTGGTCCCCTGTAGCCCGTGAGACTTCAAAAGACTGCACAATGTTTAAAACATCCGTCAAGTTAGGATTTTCCAGCTGTGGTGCACGTTGGTGCACTTCCCCATCTGGAGCAAGCTGGAGAATTGCATCCCGAACCACATCGTCTGCATATGACTCCTTGTGGGTCAGAGTAACGAACATACACCGACAGCTAAGACCGTGCAGCTCTGCGGCCCATGCCCGATAGGACTGAGTGGGTTTCTTATGCAACCGGTAAAACTCAACCCTTGATGCAATAACACGCATACGCGGGCGGTAATGGGCCGACAACAAACAACTCATCTCAACAAAAGACAAAGCAGCCAGTTCCACCAGGGTCTAATTGATTCAAAGTTGATAGATGTGAGGGGGGACCTACGAAAGAAATAAAGGCTTACACAAAGCCTGGTCGGACAACCCAAACGCAAGTAAATGTTGACGTAGCCAGTTTTCATAAGAGTCCCAATCTTCTACAGAATCATCAAAACCAGAGAAGGGAGGCGGAAACACTGTAGTGGGAGGCACAGAACTGGAATCAATCGCTGGCCGAGGAGCCGACAGCAACCGTGACACCAGGGAGTCAAAGCGGTCCGCCTGACCCGACACGATCGTAGTTAACCACTGAATGGGCTCAACCACAGTCTGTAATGATTGCTGCAGGATTTGGCCCCATGGGGGTATGAAAGTCCGCTGGAGCCAGTCCTTCATTTTCCACCATCGTCCACGACGGAGCACATGCCAATTCAAACACCACCTTCGTCGCCAATTGTGCTATGACTAATAACAAACCTACGCATGTAACATCAGCTACAAGTGTCGCCAGAATCCTGGACTGTCCATCGGTGTCCAACGCAATCCACACTTATGCACACCCACTCCCGTCCTAGCTATTCGTATCGTCTGAAGGCCCAAACACATCTACGAGCACAGTAGGCATACAACTGAGGCGAAGTTCACAGCTGGCCCAGTGCCTCTCTCAAAATGCCACAAGGCCGGCAGGGTGCAGCGCGGTAGTGCAGCCAGCACCGCAGAGTGGCCAGTCCTGGTAACGGGCAGCGCGCCATTCAAACACACACGCCGTGCGTTACCACAGTTTCTTTGCTGATCATCATCATGATCAGTGTTCTGACAAATGGCAGATTTCACATGGTAGTTCTCCACGCTGTCCAGTTTTCTGCCATCCTCTTCAGGTTCACATATTTTTCTCTTCCCTTTATGTCATCTTGTATCGCATAATACCTCTCAGTCTTTTCCCACAAACCAGTCCCAAAATATCTGTTAGTATGCACTCCCTTTTAAACAAATGTCCCAACCAGTTCTTTTTCCTTTCTCTTATAACCTTCAGCAGAGATATTCTCTCCCCAACCATTTCCAATACTCTTTCATTACTCACCCTTTCTGTCCAGCTTATCCTCTCCATTCTCCTCCACATCTCAAATGCTTCTAACGTTTTTTCAACCTCTCATCTCAATGTCCATGTTTGTGCATCATATAGTGCCACACTCCAGACGAAACATTTGCGAAGCCTATTCCTTATACCCTCATCTAATTTGCCACATAACAGTCTCCTCTTTCTGTTGAATGCCTCTTTCACTATGGCAGTCTGAGTTTTCACCTCCTGGTGGCATCTTAAGTCTTCGGTTATTGTGCTTCCAAGATATTTAAATGCACTTATTTGGGTTATGGTAGTTTGTACTATTTTAATATTGGCCACTCTGTGTCTTGTACTGAAGACCATACTATTTGTTTTTGCTGTGTTTATTTTCATCCCATATTCCACACAACTGTCATTTAGATCTTTCAGTATGGTGTTTGCTGTCTGCTCACTTTCTGCCACTAATACCATGTCTTCAGCAAATCTTATGCATTCTATACTCTTTCCAGCAATATGTATTTCTCTTTTCCCATCTAAGCTATTCGCAATAATCTCTCCAAGGTATATGTTAAACAACAATGGGGAAAGGCAGCAACCTTGTCTAACCCCTCTCCCTATTCTGGTTCCTTCAGGTATTTCATTTCCGTTCCTTATCCTCACTTTTTGTTGTAAATATAGATTTTGTACAAGTCGTTTCACTTTCAATTCTACTCCTTTCCTCTTCAAAATATCCATCAGCTTCTTCCACTGAACTCTAACAAAAGCCTTTTCTAAGTCTATAAAAACAGTAAAGATTTCTCTGCCCTTTCCCATACATCTTTCCCCTATAGTTGTTAACAGGCCAAAAGCATCTCTTGTAGCTTTTCTTCTTCTGAATCCTAACTGTTCCTCTGCAATCCCTCCATCCATCTTGCCTTCTTGTTGATCATAACCTCTTAAAATAGTTACATCCCATATTAGACTTAGTGAGTCTAAGCAAAATCTATACTACAAGTGTTTTGTGACATACTAGAACACTATTTACCCTCAACCAGTGATTGTCAATTTTTGAATCAGTTGAATTACTACTTTACTTATGTTTCATATGTTCCATAATATCATAAGGTTAGCCAAATATATCAAAATATTAATTTTGAAAATCACTAATCTTTCAACAGGATTTTGAACATTGAATGAACATGGAATTTGATGAAAATGTGCTACAGCATTTCATACAACTGCTGACAATTACTGAATTGCACATACATCAGTAGAGCAAAAGTGCAGGCATATATTTATGTGAAGATGTGGGAGCAAAATCTTTGGGAAAAACCTGGGATTCAAAACAACGACCTGTCAGACACACATGTGAGTAGATTGGATATTCATACATGCCAAGAGGAAGAGAATAATGATCCTTGGGATATTTTTTGCTGCCAAGTAAAAGTGAACTTATAATTCTGCAGTGAAAGAGAGAGGGGGGAGGGGGGAGGGGTTAGAGAGGATTCCAATGTCAAAAAGGAAAACATGCTTCTGTCAGTACTCTCTGTGGAACAATTGTAGTTTGCACTTTTTTACACTGCTATATTGTTTATCTATAAAGTACCTTTTTGTAATCTGTTTTGGTCAGTTTACTTACCAAATGGAATATTATGCAATATGCTTACCTGAATGTGCTGAGCGAAGTAAATGTTTTTTCTTTCAGCTCACCAGTTGTTTCAAAAGGTTGTAACATAATCAAGTCAAAGGTTTGCCCACTTGATTCTAAATCATTGATGTCTTGTTCCTGTATGCATTTGATAAGAGAATTGTTTATTCCATACACTTTTGCCCAAGTTCTAATTGCTAATTCATCACCAGGTAAACGAGTTACACAAACTAAGATGTTGTTTGTGTTAGATGAGTTATTTGTTTGTTCAAGTAAACTCAGTCCCAACAGAGGAAAATGTGACATATCCAATACTTTTTTTCTACAAAGCACTTCAGTCATCTTGGAAACATTTTTCACTGTGCTTAACCATTGGGTATCATTGAGACATTTAACAAGCTCTGGTGAAACAGTTATGTAACCATCACTCTGTAATTGCATTGAATTCAACATTTCATGAATTTCAGAAGGTGGTGTTTGTGGACCTTCCTGTTGCACTGGTAGACTGTTCTCCAATTCAGAATTTTCATTTGATTGTGTAATTTCAGTTTCACCATTTAGCCTGACACCAACACTCAGTTTTCTTCCTGAAAGCTAAAAGTTTGAATCCACATTAGTAAAACCACTGTTTTCACTTGTGGTAATAAAGCTTAAATTATACTCAGGTTAAAATTACATTGTGTCTGACAGATTGCAGTGGTGATGAACCGAGTTGCCTGCTCAAGTACAATATGACATATGTTCATTAAATTGATAGCTCTGCTGACATAAAAACTAATTTTTCATTCACCAACTGTTACCAACAGGGAAGGGTAATGATGGGCGTTGCTACTACTATACAATGGTGTAAGATGCTACAATCACATTATAGGTGAATAACAGTGATAAGATGTGCATTTAGTTACACATGTCACATAACAACTACATAATAATAAAAATGAGCAAAAAAAACTGTAAGTGGTGAACGTGATGAAAACCACGCCCCTTACTGATGTACTCTACCGATATTTCAATCACTTACACTATTTTCTGTATAGTCCCTAGAAATTGTAACAAAGCATGTTGGATTTTATTCCCAACTGCTTGCATTACTGAAACTCCTGATAGCAGTGTTGCATAATGAGTTCCCACATCATTTTGAACAATTATGTAAAAGTTATTCAGTGTGAGGTGTGTTGATAGTGTATCTACAGTGATTAATCTTTCATATTTGTGCCACATTCAAACATACCTCAGACATTAGTATTCCACACACAAACTGTGTAAATTTGTATTATTGCTGTGTGAAATGTGCCTACTGGGTTGTGGTGAGTATTATTAATGACACTTGTATGCTGGCCTAAATGGGAACAATTGGGCACTAATGAATCATTAAAGTGTCAATGAACTGCAGTTCTAAGAGTCGCCTACATTATTTTCAGTTGATTAGTTTTGTCCCATCGAATTTCAGACAATTTTGACCGAGATCGCCAATCTCCGAGAACTTCAAGAGGCAAGGAGCTACGACCAGAAATTTCACAAAATGCTATCAGAATTTGACAAAACAAAAGTAGTTCAACACTGTTTTCCACAACAAAATCTTCCTTCCATGTTTTCATTATCAATTCCATCATGTGTCTTAACAACACTATACCTAACATATGACAAAATTTTATTTACAGCAAAATAGTAGTGTGATGCAAAAAATAATAAAAATTACAGTTTTAATTAAAGAAGAAATATCAAATGGAACAAAAAGTATTGGATGAATTTCAACATGTAAAATCAGGTTGGAATGTATAACAACTCATTTGCTTGCATATTAATTTTGATGTATTTTCATAAATTAATACTTGGCAATTTTGAATTATTGTGAAGAGTAAACTAAATTGATAACTTATAGACTGATAATATTATAAAAACATGGTAGAATATTACATCTACCCAGGGCATGCATGATTTCTCTGCCGTGTTATACCTGTATGTATAAAATGTATATGTCTGGCCCATTTCTTGGCAACAGCATGATGTCACACTACAGGAAGGAGTGTGCATGCCACAATTGGTAGAATGATATAATGCCATGCACAGCTCAAAAATGTGGTAGGTGTGAGATAGATGGTTGCAACGTGATGTGGTGTGGTCCAATTGATTGAGGACATGTTTGGATTCCACTGTGCAGAACACTGTTGTGAGGCGGTGGCCCAATTTTGAGTGTGACATTGAGAACAACACACCAGCCGAGTTCGAAGAGCTGATGTGTAGCTGCAGGAGGAAGTGAGCAAGCTCAGAAACCATTGAATATCACAGGGGACTTCCTGTATTGGGCAGTGTGTCAATTCATTATTGACAGGCAATACACACACACACACACACACACACACACACACACACACACACACACACAACACACACAATTTGTTTTGTTACTGCCACCAGAAATTTGGTAATGCAAAACTATAATACTTATGTTACTGTTGGTAAGATCCGTTTTGCAAGAGTGCTAGTCAGTTAATAACAGTCTCATGCTAAATGATTATACTGTACCTTGTTAACAACTATTTTCCACTCTTCAGGCTTGTTGATATTTTACTGTGAATTTGTGTTATTTGCTTTTGGGTGGGCTATGTAGCCAAGAATTTCATTATATCTACAAATGGCCTTGGCCAAGGGGCCATTATTGGAAGTAGAAACTGTCTGCCCTGTGTTTCAGATTCTTATTTTTGTAGCCTTTGTAACATCCTGTGTGTTCCATACTCTCGCAGACTGTGCAGGTTGTATTTGGTTTCATCGGGCTCTATGCCGAAGCATTAGTCATGTTATTTGTAAGTCCTGCAGCCCAATTACTGCTGAGGCTGGGGTGCTTCAGTATGCCGTATTCTTATTTAATTCCAGTAACTGCAGAAAAACTTCATTTAGTTGTGCTATTTGAAAGATCTGTGACTGATCTGAGGATGAGACATACTGGAACAGGTGCTGAAGGGCACTTATGTTTCCTGCAGTTCTGACTGTTAGTTTGGAAATTGTTTAGTAATGTTCTTGTGGCAAAAGGAATCATATAACTGTTTAAGGTTTATGCCACATTTCATTTGCAGCAAATCATTTTAAACTCCATTGTGATCTATTGGACTCTACTGTCTATCCATTTTTTTTAACTGATGATTGTCGATTATAAATTACTGAATATTTTGTAATTATTGACCCAGTAAAAGCTATTTTGTCAGCCTTTCGCCACCCACTCTCTACTGCTTAAAACTTATTGCTTAATTTATTTACTTAAACAGATCTAGATAACATAAAAAAAGTCATAAACGGTCAGAAGAATTTTCTGACTTTACTTTTCTGTCCCACCCCCATGAACCACAGACATTGTCGACATGGGGTGACTTGCATGCCTCAACAATACAGATTGCCATATCATAGGTGAAAGCACAATGGAAGGGAGAGGCCAGACAAACGTGTTGTTCCTGAAGAGGGGCAGCATCCTTTTCAGTACCTACAGGGGCAACAATCTGGATGATTGATTGATATCGACTTGTAATGTCAGCTGATGTGCCTTGGCCATACAGTTACTGCAATTGCTGAAAGCAAGGAGAAACTACAACCGTTACTTTTCCTAGGGACATGCAGCTCTACTGTATGAATATATGATGACGGCATCCTCTTGAGTAAAATATTCCGGAGATAAAAGAGTCCCCCATTCGGATCTCTGGGTAGGAACTACTCAGAAGGATGTCATCATCAGGAATCGGAGCGGATTGGAGCTTGGAATGTTCTGTCCCTCAAACGGGTAAGCAATTTAGAAAATTTGAAAAGAGAAATGGATAGGTTGAAGTTAGATATAGTAGGGATTAGTGAAGTTTGGTGGAAAGCAAAACAGGATTTCTGGTCAGGCAAGTACAGGATTATAAATACAAAATCAGTTGGGGGTATTACAGGAGTAGGTCTAATAATGAATAAGAAAATAGGAAAGCAGGTAAACTACTACCAGCAGTGCAGTGATCTCATTATTGTAGTCAAGATAGATATGACGCCAACACTGACTACAATAGCTCTACCAATGATGAGGAGATCAAAGAAATGTATGAGGAAATAAAAGAAATGATTCAGATACTTAAGCCACCTCGTAGAATTTTGTATGGAAAATAATTTAATTATAATGAACACTTTGTTCAAGAGTCATGAAAGGAGGTTGTATACATGGAAGACCAGGAGACATCAGAAGATACCAGATAGTGTTTTGGCATTGCCATTCGCCACAACGTTGGCGGTCAACGCAAGTCGCCACACAAGAAGACGACGAGCGATAATTCGCCCCAATGTATTTCGGCCAGTGGTGGCACCTCCAGTGATTGTTATCTCTCTGCTTTGCTTCACACACCAGCCAATTAGAAGAAAAGGGCTCAGCTGGATATGCCGGTGCATCACAGCCACGACAATTCAGTCTATGAGCGAGTACAGAGCAAGTACAACAAGCCAACTGTCTATGTTAGCACAACCCAGACACTACTATTCACTGTGGCTAGAAAAACATCATCACAGAAATATGTATTAGATAGGGCCTTGCATCAACAAGCACACGTAAAGTTGAGTATTACCTTAAATTGTAATAAAAGTATATGTGAACTAATCACTTCTTTCAGTTCCAGACCTTGTGCATAATCCTTGCTAGCCAAAACCCACCTCCAGAACCTACCATTTGCAGTAAGCATCCTGAGGACACAAAAGATAGAGTTCAGAACCAGGTTTTGAACTGTAAGACATATTGACTTTGACCATATCTTATTGGTTATGAACTGTAGACTGAATTTGAAGATACTGCAGAAAGGTAGGAATATGAGGAGATTCGACCTGAATAAATTGATGGAACCTGCAGTTCTTGAGAATTTCAGAAGGAGATTTGGCAACAATACACAGAAACATGGAAGAAAAAAAAATAAAACACACAACAACAACAACAACAACAGAAGAGGAATGGGTAACAGAGTTGAAATAGTCAAGGCAGCAGATGACCAAATAGGTGTGAGATGCCTACAATACTTATCACAACAAAACTCTTTCTCGAAATTTGACTGAAAACCCAAAGAGATTTTGGTCATACGTTAAATATACTCGGGGCAAATCACAAACAATACCTTCACTACGTGATAGTAATGGCGATCCTGCCGATGACAGCGCTACTAAAGCAGAGTTACTAAACATAGCTTTTAGAAACTCATTCACCAAAGAAGACGAAACCAATATTCCAGATTTCGAATTACGAACATATGCCATAATGAGTAACATAGAAATAGATATCATCGGAGTAGTGCAGCAACTAAAATCACTTAACAACAAAAAGTCTTCTGGTCCGGATTGTATACCCATTAGATTTCTATCTGATTATGCTGAAGTGATAGCTCCTTACTTAACAGTCATATACAGCTGCTCTCTCATAGAAGGATCTGTACCAAAAGATTGGAAAGTTGCACAGGTCACACCTATATTCAAGAAAGGCAGTAGGAGTAACCCACTAAACTACAGGCCTATTTCATTGATGTCAATTTGCAGCAGGGTTTTGGAACATATCCTGTATTCAAATATTATGAATTATCTCAAACAGAACAATCTATTGACCCAAGGTCAACACGGATTTAGAAAATATCGTTCATGCGAAACACAACTAGCTCTTTATTCACATGAAGTGATGGGTGCTATCAACAAGGGTTCGCAAATCAATTCCATATTTCTTGATTTCCATAAAGCTTTTGACACCGTACCTCAGAAACGGCTTTTAATCAAATTGAGTGGTTATGGTATATCGCCCCAAATTTGCGATTGGATAGGGGATTTCTTTTCAGAGAGGACACAGTTCATAGTAATCGATGGTAAGGCATCCACTAAAACAGAGGTGATATTGGTCGTTCCACAGGGTAGTGTTATTGGTCCTCTGCTGTTCCTTATTTACATAAACGATTTAGGGGAAAATCTAAGTAGCTCTCTTAGGTTGTTTGCAGATGATGCTGTCATTTACCGTCTAGTAAAATCATCTGAAAATCGAAACCAACTGCAGAACGATCTGAATAAGATATCAGTATGGTGTAAAAATTGGCAATTGACTCTAAATAATGAGAAGTATGAAGTCTTCCACATGAGTACAAAAAGAAATTCATTGAACTTTGTTTACAATATAAATCAATCAAAAGTGAAGACTGTAAACTCCACAAAATACCTAGGAATTACTATTACTTCAGACTTAAATTGGAAAGAACATGTAGATAATATCGTGGGAAAGGCGAACCAGAGACTGTGTTTTATTGGCAGAACCCTTGCAACATGCAACATAACTACAAAAGAAACTGCATACATTACGCTTGTCCGTCCATTTTTGGAGTATTGCAGCCCACTGTGGGATCCTTATCAGGTGGGTTTAACGGAGGACATCAAAAGAGTCCAAAGAAGGGCAGCTCATTTTGTATTGTCACAATACAGAGGAGACAGCGTTACGGAAATGATACAGGATCTGGGATGAGAATCAGAACAATCTATTGACCCAAGGTCAACACGGATTTAGAAAATATTGTTCATGCGAAACACAACTAGCTCTTTATTCACATGAAGTGATGGGTGCTATCAACAAGGGTTCGCAAATCAATTCCATATTTATTGATTTCCAGAAAGCTTTTGACACCGTACCTCAGAAACGGCTTTTAATCAAATTGAGTGGTTATGGTATATCGCCCCAAATTTCCGATTGGATAGGGGATTTCTTTTCAGAGAGGACACAGTTCATAGTAATCGATGGTAAGGCATCCACTAAAACAGAGGTGATATCGGTCGTTCCACAGGGTAGTGTTATTGGTCCTCTGCTGTTCCTTATTTACATAAACGATTTAGGGGAAAATCTAAGTAGCTCTCTTAGGTTGTTTGCAGATGATGCTGTCATTTACCGTCTAGTAAAATCATCTGAAAATCGAAACCAACTGCAGAACGATCTGAATAAGATATCAGTATGGTGTAAAAATTGGCAATTGACTCTAAATAATGAGAAGTATGAAGTCTTCCACATGAGTACAAAAAGAAATTCATTGAACTTTGTTTACAATATAAATCAATCAAAAGTGAAGACTGTAAACTCCACAAAATACCTAGGAATTACTATTACTTCAGACTTAAATTGGAAAGAACATGTAGATAATATCGTGGGAAAGGCGAACCAGAGACTGTGTTTTATTGGCAGAACCCTTGCAACATGCAACATAACTACAAAAGAAACTGCATACATTACGCTTGTCCGTCCATTTTTGGAGTATTGCAGCCCACTGTGGGATCCTTATCAGGTGGGTGTAACGGAGGACATCAAAAGAGTCCAAAGAAGGACAGCTCATTTTGTATTGTCACAATACAGAGGAGACAGCGTTACAGAAATGATACAGGATCTGGGATGAGAATCTTTACAACAACGGCGCTTATTGCTGCGGCGTGGGCTACTTGCGAAACTCCAATCGATAACATTCTCCTCCGAATGCAAAAATATATTGTTGACTCCCACTTACATAGGTAGAAATGATCATCAGAATAAAACACGAGAAATCAGAGCTCGAACAGATAGATTCAGATGTTCTTCCTTCCCGCAAACTATTTGAGAATGGAATGGAGATAAATAGTATAATGGTGGTTCAATGAACCCTCTGCCAGGCACTTAAATGTGATTTGCAGAGTAACCCATGTAGATGTAGACATAGATGTAGAAAGGCAAGACCTACGAAATATCCTTGGATATCACCTAAAACCTCCCCCATGAACCACAGACAATGCCAAGGCGGAATGGCTTGCGTGCCTCAACGATGCAGATAACCGTACCACAGGTGCAACCACAGTGGAGGGGTATCTGTGGAGAGGCCAGACAAACGTGTGGTTCCTGAAGAGGGACAGCAGCCTTTTCAGTAGTTACAGGGGCAACTGTCTGGATGATTGACTGAGCTGTCCTTGTAACATCAGCTAATGAGGATTTGGTATGCAGTTACTGTGAATGGCTAAAGGCAAGGGGAAACTACAGCCATTACTTTTCCCGAGGACATGCAGCTCTACTGTATGAAAATATGATGATGGTGTTTTCTTGGGTGAAATATTCTGGAGGTAAAATAGTCCCCCATTCAGATCTCCAGGCAGGAAGATAACAAGGAATTGTCAACTTAGCATTAGAAGAAAGTGTGTGGAGTAAAAATTTAAGAGGGAGACCGAGGGACGAATACAGTAAGCAGATTCAAAAGGATGTAGGGTGCCGAATGTTTTCTCAGATGAAGAGACTTGCACAGGACAGGGTGGCATGGAGAGCTGTATCAAACAAGTCTGAGGACTGAAGACCACAACAACAACATCAACAGAAATACTAAACTTTATTGATGAATGGAGAAGATATAAAAATGCAGTGGAAGGTAGCATGTAAAGTGGAGTACAGACAAGTAAGAAATGAGATTTACAGGAATTGCAAAATGGCTAAGAAGGAGTGGCTAAAAGCAAAGTGGAAATCCGTAGAAGAATGTATAACTAGGGGAAACATAAATACCACCTACAGGAAATGCAAATTAATAATCAGCCAACCATTTAATAGACTTGACGACAGTTTCGATGGATATAAACCCGTCATACCTAAAAACAAAGTGATATCATAAATTACAGTTCATAATCATTATGTCTGAAATATGTGTCATACCAAGCCTAATGTCTGAAACATTGTGAAATACAGAATCAGAATAAACTTGCTTACTATACTTGCATATTACAGTGACTGAACATCCCTATGATCTAGAGAATTTGGTTTAGGACTGAAAGATATGTCAGCGCATCTGGAGTTATTCACGCCCACCGATGGGAAGCAGAAATCGTGGATATCAGGATCAGTGGCACATTCGCCATGGAACATAAACGTAGCTATTGGGAGAATGTACAGGGTGTCTCACGAAAAACGCCTGCCACATGTCCGTGGATCGCGCGGTTTGGCTCGCGGCTGGCTGCCGCCACCACATCTGCCAGCCACGGCAGTGCCGGATTCTCGGACTCTATTGTGCCACGGGCACATACACTGAGTTAAAGTCTAAAAAACATTGCCATCTGAGTACCCTAAGCTTACCTTTATATGCACTAGATGTTCAAAATGATGTCCCTCTATGGAAAGAGCGGTCTGACATCTCTTGAACACATTTGCAAACACTCGACAAATTTCAACTGCCTAAATCTGGGAAATGACTATTCGAATCCTGTGTTCCAACTCTTCGAATGTATGGGGATTACTTGCAACCACCTTGTCTTTTAACATTCCCCAAAGATAAAAGTCACAGGGATTTAGATCTGGAGAACGAGAAGGCCAGTCAACTATCCTATCATCAAAAACACTTCTTATTGCTGCCATAGAAGCATTGGCAATGTGTGGTCTTGCATTGTACTGCATGAAATAACCATACAGCTTTTCGTTGGGTGAAAGATCTTGAAAAAATGGATGCAAGATATTGTTCACATACCTGTCAGAATTTATTGTTTTGTGAAAAAAGATTTCCCAGATTTTGGCAGCCGAAATTCATCGAGTGTTCATAAATGTGTTCAAGAGATGCCTGGCCGCTCTTTCCATAGAAGGACATCATTTTGAACATCTACTGTAAATAAAGGTAAACTTAGGTTAGTAAGATGGCAATGATTTTTAGACTTTAACTAAGTGCCTGCACCCGCGGCACAATAGAGTCCGAGAATCAGGTGCTGCCATGGGTGGCGGATACGGTGGCGGTGGCCGGGAGCCATACTGCGTGATCCGCGGACTCCTGGCAGGTGTCTTTCATGAGACACCCTGTACATTGAATTTGCAATGGTGTTAATAATGTAATATTTGGATAAAAAGAGGAAACAAATATTACATTGGTAAATTGTAAAAATAATATAGTGAGGACAGTTTACAACTCACCGCAAAGATGTGGCAATGAGCTGCAACAGGCATATACAAAAGACACACACATATAACACTTTCAGCTATCGGCCATGGCCTTCTTCAGAAAATAGAACACTCACACAATCACACAGGCACACAACACAGTCATACAACCATCACTTCCAGCTGCCGCACTTCAAATCATGCTCTGCAGCGAATCGGGGACGGGAGGGGAGGGGAGAGGGGATAGGAAGGTTACGTCACAGTGGTGGGGATGGGTTAGATGGAGATAACGAGATGCAGCTTAGGAATGGAGTGGGGAGGCAGGTGAGGGGAGAAAAATAAAATAAAACAAAATAAAATAAATATACAAAATTCGTGCACACTGTAACGCAATATCACGCACTATAACGGGAGATCTCACACATGAGCAGGCAGGCACCTGCAAAAATGTGTACAAAAATGCATTTTTGTGGTGGCCTGCTTGCTCAGTTACAGAGTGTTCAGTGCACAAAGTTCCTAGGTGACCACATAGATAACCAGCTCAACTGGGAATACCACATACAGCAAACTCTAAAAAAGCTTAGCTCATTGCTTGGTCATATCTATTGTTGACTGTAATGGATTTTATCACACTTAATTTGTTAGCTTTATTTATTTATTTATTTTGTTTTATTTTCCTCCCCTCACCTGCCTCCCCACTCCAATCGTAAGCTGCATCTAGTTCCTACTATCAATACGTACATGCCATCTGTATCCATCCCAATCACCATGACACAACCTTCCTATGCCTCCTCCTCTCCCCTATTTCCACACTGCAGAGCATAATTTGGAGTGCGGCAGCAAGAGATCACGGTTGTGTGACTATATTGTGGGCCTGTGTGATTGCGTAAATGTTCATATTTTCTGAAGAAGGTCATGGCTGATAGCTGAAACGATGTGTATATGTGTGTGTGTGTGTGTGTGTGTGTTCCCCCCCCCCCCCCCCCCCCACTTTTTTTTTTTTGGTGACTGTCACAGCTCATCATCACATTTTTGTGGTGAGTTGTAAACTTTCCTTATTACTATATTATTAATTCCAACCTGGACTTTCCCTTATTAGAGAGTCTAATAGGTTGGAAACAATGGCAAATACTTGTTTTAGCTCAAGAAAAGTATAAGATGACATAGGATTTCATTTGTAAAACAAATGTTTTAATAACACTTCTCACCAGGAGTATTTATTTACTATTAAATTCATCTCAGCTTCATCAAAGTTTATACAAAATATGAGTATTCACATGCTGGATAGCCAAGCATGTTCATGTGCTATGTTTCTGGATAAAGGAAGGCACCCTTGCTCTGGATTACGAAGCACATTAATGATGGGGGCTGGTGTGTTACCCAGCCTGGACATATTTTTTAATCAACTTCCCTCCTCCAACTAGGTTAATATTGGGCTAGTACCCACATCCTGTTCAGTTCAAAATTTCACAAACATTAACCCTTTCAGCCCTACAAAAAATTTGAAACCTAGTATTCTTCATTATAATGAATGTATGTACAATGAAATGTACAAAAATATTTTTTTTTCACATTTAGTTAGAAATTATGGCGCATGTTATAAATAGCAAACCAGGTGTTAAATGGAGTAAATAGTTACAAATAAGCACTTTTTCTGTATTGTCATAGCTTTATATAAACTCTTCAATTTATATTTATGAACAAAAACATTGCCGATGAAAAGTACATATCCATCTGTATACAATGCAAACAATATGCTTTACCAGGGGCAGCTACATGTCTGACCACCATCTTGACTTCTACAAGAGTAGTTTGTAGCTACTACACACTAAATGGCAGTGGAAGTTACTCTGAGAATGTCAAGTGGAAATGATGATATATTTAAAACACTAGAGTTCAAGTGTTTCACACTGTTTCATGAAGAAATAAGGATGTGTAAAAGTGATGTACTTTATTTAATATGCCAAGGCTGAAAGGGTTAACAAAAATTGCATCCTGTGGGGGAGGGAATGTGGTCACTCTCAAGCACTAACATTGCCAAATCCAGTTTACATGCTGACCCTCTGGAGATATAAGGTTAATAAGAAGATGATTAAGAAGAAAATAGATTTAATAGGAATACTACATACCATGATCTCAAAGTTTATTGTTTGCCCAGGTGAAATGTGCACGGGTGTCTTGACAGGAAATATTGCTTGTTCCCAGCAGCTATTGCTACCTGGAGCTGATGATAATACAATATCATCATCCAAATTAAGTTCAAACCACACAACAGCAGCATCAATATTTCCTTCTGACACACACTTTGCAGCACATGAAAAGACATTATCATGCTGAGTTAATTTTCTTAATTGTTCTTGATTCCTGAAGTCAATGTTCATGGTTGATGCCACTTGAGTCAACACCCTGTCAACAGGTTGCATATCAAAAACAGAACATAAAAAGGAGTATCATGTTAACATAGACATTTGACTTCCACATCTGTAAACAAACTGGAAGTTTTCATGTTCTTTAATGTAATACAGGCTCAATAATTACCTTTTAGTCTTCAATTGTAACCTCTCACCTTCACATTTTCTGAATAACTAATTCATAGATCCATTCACTCACAGATCATATTACATAACTCCCACAATAAAATTGATTTTTCAGAGATATAGCATGAGTCAAGTTACACAATAACATGCCAAAGCAGCCACTACTTGTTACTTCTGTAAACTACACTACCAGTTGTAATGATAATTAAAGGAATTACCTTCACTTGTCTTTATACAAGCACATTTTTGTTGTGGCCTTCAGTCCTACAACTGGTCTGACGCAGCTCTCCACACTATTCTACCCTGTGCTAGCCTCTTCATCTCCAAATAACAAAGCCAACAAAGATCCTTTTGAACCTGCTTACTATACTCATGTCCTCTCTCTGAAATCCACACACACTCTTTCATATATGCAATATTAAAACGACTATTACTTGATGTCTCAAAATGTGTCCAATTAATCAATGCCTTCTTTTTGTCAAGTTGTGGCACAAATTTCTCTTCTGTCCAATTCTGTTCAGAACGTACTGTAACCATCTCACCTTCAGCATTCGTCTGTAGCACCACATTCGAAAAGCTTCAATCCTCTTCTTGTCTGAACTGTTTATCATTTACATTTTACTTCCACATAAGACTACACAACAGAGAAATTCCTTCAAGAGAGCCTTCCTAATACTTAAATTATTATTCAATATTAATAAATTTCTCTCTTACAGAAATGATATTCTTCCCATTGGCATTCTGCAATTTATATCTTCCGTACCTCTAACGTCACAAGATTTTTACTGTCCAAGTAACAGAATTAATCTACCACCTTTACAGTCTCATTTCCTAATCTACTACCTCAGCATTGCCAGATTTAATTCAACTGCAGTCCATTGCCCTTTTTTGTTCTTCATCTCATAAGCTTGTTTCAAGACAGTCCATTCTGTTTAGCTACTCTTCCAGGTCCTTTGTTATCTGAGAAAATGACAACGTCATCATCAAACTGTATAGTTTTTTATATCTTCATCGTGGACTGTTTCCAAACATCAATTTGCTTTACTTCACAGATTGCTAAGAGTACATATTGAATAAAATTGGTGAAAGGCTACAATTGCCATCTTCAGAATTTGAAAGAGTATGCCTGTCAACATTCTCAAAAGCTTTCTCCAAATCTCAAAAAACTAGAAATGTACATTTGCTTCTCCTTAACCTACTTTAAAGATAAGTTGTATGGTCAATGTTGCCTATATGTAACATTTTTCCTAAATCGATCTTCCCCGAGGTCGGCTTCAACCAGTTTTCCATTTGTTAATAAATATTTCATGTAAGAACTTTGCAGTCATAACTTATTAGGCTGACAGTTCTATAAATATTCCCACCTGTCTACACATGCTCAAGTCTGACAGTATTTCACCTGTCTCGTATTTCTTGCTCACAAGGTGGAACAGTTTCATTCTGACTGGCTCTCAGAAGGATATCAATAGTTCAGAGGGAATACTGTACCATCTATTCCAGAAATCTTATTTTGACTCAAATCTCTGTGTTCTGTCAAATTCTTCTCACAGTATCCTCTTTACTGTCACATATTCAGCTACTTTCTCTTCTCTTTCTACAGTACAGCGTTCCAGTTCATTTACCCTCTACAGCCTCTCTATATATGCGTTCCCTCTTTCAATGTTGCCTTCTTTGATTAGTACTGATTTTCCATCAGAACCCTTGATATTCATATGAAGGCTGGGAAGAGATACACCGGTACTAGGGTAGTCCATACAGTTGTGGTGGTCACTATGTTCAGGTGGTACAGTGGTTAGTACAACTGCATAGTTAGCATAGACTCAGTTTTGATCCCAATCTGACACACATTTTCAACTGTAACGATGATTTAATTCCATGCCCACTAGAAGCTAAAGTCATTATTTTCTTTTTGTCTTAAAGGGCTTAAATGTTTTGCAGGCTTTTCAATGACTAAAAACCTCCTCTATCTAGTGAGTAGCAATCTGTCCTTTTCATAAGACTGTACAAAAGATTGTATCAATACCTTCACCAATTACATAAGATTATATCAATACCTTTACTAATTACATAAGATTGTATCAATACCTTCACTGATTAAAACAGAGATAAATTTAAACAACAGAAAATACCTGACTCCTCCAGGCAGATGTGTTATATCTTCAGTATCATAGGGTCCATCAATTTCAGCTATCAGCACAGGCTCCACAGAGTTGATGGAAGCACGGTAACATGATGCAATGTACTGGCTGGAGATGGCTGCCACCTTTAAGGAAGCACCACAGGGTATCACTTGTGCCCCTGGGGCCATGAGTGATGCTGATGCATGTGAAATTGTTTCCAATATTCCCTCACCCACCAAGCCAGCATCTACTGTCTCAGTCACCACCAATAAGATCCTATAAAACACATTATGTTTTCTTAGAAAATCTTTGGTCATCTTTATTATTTTAATTAAAGATGCTTCTCAGAACTTCTACATCTATATCTACTTACATACTCCGCAATTCACCGTAAGGTGCGTGGCGGAGGGTACACTGTACCACTACTAGGCATTTCCTTTCCTATTCCACTCCCAAATTGAACGAGGAAAAAAAGAATGCCTATATGCCTCCGTACGAGCCCTAATTCCTCTTATCTTGTCTTTGTGATCTTTACGCGAAATGTATGTAGGCGGCAGCAAGATTGTACTACACTCAGCTTCAAATTCCGGCCCTCTAAATTTACTTAACAAAAATTCACGAAAAGAACGTCGTCTTTCTTCCAGCGATCCCCAATTGAGTTGCCGGAGTATTTCCGTGACACTCGCGCTTTGGTCGAACCTACCGGTAACAAATCTAGCTGCTCGCCTCTGAACCGCCTCTATGTCTTCCTTCAAACCGATCTGCTGCAGATCCCAAATACTTGAGAAATACTCAAGTCGTGGTCGTACAAGCATTTTATACACGGTCTCCTTTACAGGTGAAGTACATCTTCCCAAAATTCTCCCAATAAACCGAAGTCGGCTGTCTGCCTTACTTACAACTGTCCTTACATGCTCGTTCCATTTCATATCGCTCTGCAATGTTACGCCTAGATATTTGAACGACGCAACAGCATCAAGATGCTCACTACTAATGCTGTATTCGAACATTATAGAATTGTTTTTTCTACTCATGCGCATCACCTTACATTTTTCTACATTGAGAGCTAGCTGCCATTCTTCGCACCAACTAGAAATTTTATCTAAGTCAACCTGTATGCTATTACAGTCAGTTACAGATGACACCCTCCCATACACCACAGCATCATCAGCAAACAGCCGCAAATTACAACTTACTCTGTCCATCAGATCATTTATATAGATAGAAAATAATAGCGGTCCTATCACACTCCCCTGGGGCACGCCTGACGATACACTCGTCTCTGATGAACACTCGCCGTTGAGAACAACGTACTGCGTTCTATTACTTAGGAAGTCTTCCAGCCAGTCACAAATCTGTGAACCTATTCCATAAGCTCGTATCTTCGTTAGCAGTCTGCAGTGTGGCACCGCGTAGAACGCCTTTTTGAAGTCGAGAAAAACACAATCCGCCTGTTGCCCTTCGTCCATGGCTCGCAAGATTTCCGTTTCAAGGAAATTTACTATATTCAAACTGAGAATATGCTCCAAAATTCTACATGAAACTGATGTCATTGATATTGGCCTGTAATTGTATGGGTCAGTTATCTTTCCTTTCTTATACACGTGAGTCACCTGCGCTTTTTTCCAATCACTAGGAACTTTGCGCTGAATTAAAGATTCGCTATAAATGCAAGCTAAGTAGGGGGGCAATGCCGCAGAATAGTCTTTGTAAAACCGAACTGGTATTCCATCCGGACCAGCAGACTTTTTTGTATTTAGCTCTCTCAGCTGCTTCTCTACACCGGAAATACCTATTGCTATATCCCCCATTTCGGAATTAGTACGTTGATCAAATGATGGTATATTTGATGAAAGATGAAACAATCTTTATAAAAAAACTATTTACATAAATTTGCAATATGTGTGCAGCCTACAGACATGGACTAGAAATACTTGACATGCAACTAATTATCATTGAGCCAAAGCAGAATTGGTTGGTTTGTAGATACATCAACAAACTTGACAAGTTATGAAGAGTGTATGGTAAATTACCTGTTTGGAATATCTTCGGGTATCATTATATCAGTGGACATTTTGTTTATCAGGCAGATTTTTCCATCTGCATTGTTAGCTGAAATGACTTTTTCTGCTATGTTGATCATTGTCTCAGAAACATCACATGAGAAGACTTGTCTTGCACCACCTTCAACAGCAAATAAACTGTAAAAATGGAAAGGAGGAAATCCTATACATTGTACTTATTTATCACAAAGATTTCTGTGACACAGACCAATTACGATGATAGTAACAGAAAAATGACACTTCATTGGGCTACTGTTCACTAAGAATAATTCAGTTATCTTTCTGACCTTCTAATACAATACAGTAATTAACACTTATCCAGTTCAGATCTTTCTCAACATCTCATTTTAAATATGAAAAAAAAAAAACTAGCTTGCAAATCACTGTTAATATGATCATCAAGCCACAGACAAGCACGTAAAGAAGGTAGTGTCTGTCTGTCTGTCTCTCTCTCTCTCTCAGCTTCTGGTCACAGCTTTCATCAATATAGAATACACTCTCATTCATACAAACACAACTCACTAACACACAACCATCATTTCAGGCTACTGCATTCCAAGTTGGAGATGAGAGTGTGTCATACTGAGTTGTGTTTGTGATTATATGAATGACACTGTGTTCTATACTTATGAAGGCTGTAGCCAAAAACCATAAGTTGTTTGTGTCTGTGATTTCCTTTTTACATGTTAGACTGTGGTTTGACAATAGAAGGAAACTTTCCTGGTGGGATAAATTTATATAATAAATAAAAAACAGATGACTTACCCAAAGGACAGGCTCATCAACAGACACAAATAAAATCACACGCAAACACACATTCAAGCTTTTGCTACCTTTGGTCGCTTCTTCAAGAAAAGAGGAAGGAAGGAGAGGAGAAAGGGAAGGATACGGGTTTTAAGGACGTGGAAAAGGAGTCATTCCAATCCCAGGAGTGGAAGGACTTACCTTAGGGGGAAAAAAGGAAGGTAAACAAATACACACACACATTCACACATATCCAAATGCAAACACACCTAGACAGGCCTGTCCTTTGGGTAAGTCATCCATTTCCTATTTGTTATATATATTAAGGTAAAGCAGTCAACAATCCGAAGATTGGTTTGAACACCACAGTGCTTTACTAGGCTTGGTCCTGTTTGGAGGTGGTATGCCGTTGCCTTCCTCTGACCTTCAAGCTGACTTACCCAGTCAGTTATAGGGGGCCCTACAGTTTAACATGGGTTCTGAACCACGCTGCTACTCTGTATTTTTCACATGAACAGTACTGCCAGAGGTGAAAGAAGTGGAAAGTGACAGATAAAAATCCTAGGACCTGGCGGGGATCGAACCCGCGACCTTCAGATTTGTAGTCTGGCACTCTACCACTGTGCAACCGAGGCGCACTTCCTAGCAGGAAAAACACATATAAAAAGTAAATGAAGTTTACTTACCAGGTGAAGGAGCACAGATAGTGATAGTAGCAAATAAAACACATACACACACATAAACGTAAGCTTTCGCAACCCAGATGCTTCTTCAGGCAGAAGGGAAGGAGAGGGAAAAAGAAATGATGAGGATTTTAAGGGAATGGGTAAGGAGCCATTCTAATCCAGTGAGAGGAAAGACTTACCTTGGGGTAAAAAAAGGAAGGTAAACAAATACACACACACTCACACAGATCCAAACGCAAACACACCTAGACAGACATTTGTAAAAAGCAAAGAAGTTGGACAGAGATACCACTTGAGGCATAGGCTCTGTCCACAGAACCGAGGCAAAGATGCTAAAGATGGTGGTCGGGAATTTGAATTTAGCAGATGTTGAGACCAGGTGGGCAACGGGAAGAGAGAATAAGCTGAAGAGCAAGTTCCCGGAGATAATACTGAAAATAATTAATGTTAGTATTTTGCAACCATGATTTATTAAAATATTAATGTTAGTATTTTGCAACCATGATTTATTAAAATATTAATGTTAGTATTTTGCAACCATGATTTATTAACCACCCCCATGAACCACAGACATTGCCGAGGTGGGGTGGCTTGCGTGCCTCAACGATGCAGATAGCCATACCGTAGGTGCAACCACAACGGAGGGGTATCTGTGGAGAGGCCAGACAAACGTGTGGTTCCTGAAGAGGGGCAGCAGCCTTTTCAGTAGTTACAGGGGCAACAGTCTGGATGATTGACTGAGCTGGCCTTGTAACATCAGCTAATGTGGCTTTGCCACACGGTTACTGCGAACGGCTGAAAGCAAGGGGAAACTACAGCCGATACTTTTCCCGAGGACATGCAGCTCTACTGTATGAAAATATGATGATGGCATCCTCTCGGGTAAAATATTCCGGAGGTAAAATAGCCCCCATTCGGATCTCCGGGCGGGGACTACTCAGGAGGATGTTATCATCAGAAAAGACAATACTGGCATTCTACGGGTCGGAGCGTGGAATGTTAGATCCCTTAATCGGGTAGGAAAATTAGAAAATTTAAAAAGGGAAATGGATAGGTTAAAGTTAGATATAGTGGGGATTAGTGAAGTTCGGTGGCAGGATGAACAGGATTTCTGGTCAGGTGAGTACAGGATTATAAATACAAAATCAGTTGGGGGTATCACAGGAGTAGGACTGATAATGAATAAGAAAATAGGAATGCGGGTAAACTACTATGAGCAGCACAGTGATCGCATTATCATTGTTAAGATAGATATGAAGCCAACACCGACAACAGTAGTGCAGGTTTATATGCCAACTAGCTCTGCCGATGATGAGGATATAGAAGAAATATATGAGGAGCTAAAGGAAATTATTCAGACAGTTAAGGGAGAGGAAAACTTAATTGTGATGGGAGACTGGAATTCGGTAGTAGGAAAAGGAAGAGAAGGAAAAATAGTAGGTGAATATGGACTGGGCAGGAGGAATGAAAGAGGAAGTCGCCTGGTAGAATTTTGCACGGAACATGATTTAATCGTAACGAACACGTGGTTTAAGAATCACAAAAGAAGGTTGTATACGTGGAAGAGACCAGGAGACACCGGAAGGTATCAGATAGATTTTATAATGGTAAAACATAGATTCCGGAACCAGGTGATAAACTGTAAAACATACCCAGGGGCAGATATAGACTCTGACCATAACTTGTTAGTCATGAACTGTAGGCTGAAACTGAAAAAACTGCAGAAAGGTAGGAAAATAAGGAGATGGGACTTAGATAAATTGAAGGAAAGTGAAGTTCTGGAGAATTTCAGAGGGAGCTTTAGGCAACAATTGACAGAAACAGGGGGAAATAAAACAGTAGAAGAGGAATGGGTAGCATTGAGAGATAAAATAGTGAAGGCAGCAGAGGACAAAATAGGTAGAAAGGCAAGACCTGCAAGAAATCCTTGGATAACACAGGAAATACTAAATTTAATTGATGAAAGGAGAAAATATAAAAATGCAGTAAATGAAACAGGCAAAATGGAGTACAGACGACTAAGAAATGAGATTGACAGGAAGTGCAAAATGGCTAAGCAGGAGTGGCTAGAAGCCAAATGCAAATCTGTAGAAGAATGCTTAAGAAGGGGGAAAGTAGATATCGCCTACAGGAAAATCAGAGAGACATTTGGGGACAAGAAAAGCAACTGTACAAATATCAAGAACTCAGATGGGAAACCAGTTCTCAGCAAAGAAGGGAAGGCTGAAAGGTGGAAAGAGTACATAGAGCAGCTCTACAAAGGAAATGAACTGAGAGACGATGTTGTAGGAAGGGAAGAGGAAGTAGATCAAGATGAAATAGGAGATATTATACTGAGAGATGAATTTCACAGAGCCCTGAAAGACCTAGGTCGGAACAAGGCCCCAGGAGTAGATGACATACCCTCAGAGCTACTAAAGTCTCTGGGAGAGCCAGCCATGACAAAACTATCTGAACTGGTGTGTAGGATGTATGAGACAGGCGAAATACCCTCAGACTTTAAGAAAAATGTAATAATCCCCATTCCAAAGAAATCAGGCGCAGACAGGTGTGAAAATTACAGAACCATCAGTTTGATAAGTCATGGTTGCAAAATTTTAACACGAATTATCTACAGGAGAATGGAAAAGCTGGTAGAAGCTGACCTAGGGGAAGATCAGTTTGGATTCAGGAGGAACGTAGGAACCCGGGAGGCAATACTTACCTTACGTCTTATCTTAGAAGATAGATTAAGGAAAGGCAAACCTACATTTTTAGCTTTTGTAGATTTGGAGAAAGCGTTTGACAATGTTGACTGGACTACACTCTTTCAAATACTGAAGTCAGCAGGGGTAAAATACAGGGAAAGGAGAGTTATCTACAACTTGTACAAAAGCCAGACCGCAGTTATTAGACTCGAAGGGCATGAAAGGGAAGCATTAGTTGGGAAGGGAGTAAGACAGGGTTGTAGCCTTTCTCCGATGTTATTCAATTTGTACATTGAGCAGGCGATGAAGGAAAGCAAGGAAAATTTTGGAATAGGGATTAAAGTTCAGGGGGAAGAAATAAAAACATTGCGTTTTGCTGATGACATTGTAATTCTTTCAGAGACAGCGAACGACCTGGAAGAGCAGTTGAATGGAATGGACAGTGTGTTGAAGAGAGCGTACAAAATGAACATTAACAAGAGCAAAACAAAAATAATGGAATGCGGTCTTAGAAAATCAGGCGATGCTGAAGGAATTAGATTAGGTAACGAAACAATGAAGGTGGTAGATGAGTTTTGTTACTTGGGTAGTAGAATAACATGCGATGGTCGCAGTACAAAGGATATAAAATGCAGAATGACAATGGGAAGAAAAGCATTTTTGAAAAAGAGAAATTTGCTAACATCGAATATTAATCTAAGTGTAAGGAGGTCTTTTCTGAAGGCATTCGTGTGGAGTGTTGCCTTGTATGGGAGTGAAACATGGACGATAAGCAGTGCGGACAGGAAGAGAATAGAGGCTTTTGAAATGTGGTGCTACAGAAGAATGTTGAAGATTAGGTGGGTAGATCACATAACTAATGAAGAGGTACTGAACAGAATTGGCGAGAAAAGCAGTTTTTGGCATACCCTAACTAAAAGAAGGGATCGCTTGGTAGGACACATTCTTAGACATCGAGGAATCGTAAATTTAGCATTGGAGGGAAGTGTGTGAGGTAAAAATCGCAGAGGGAGGCCAAGAGACGCGTATAGTAAGCAGATTCAAATAGATGTGGGTTGTCGTTCTTATGAGGAGATGAAAAGGCTTGCTCAGGATAGAGTAGGGTCGAGAGCTGCATCAAACCAGTCCCCGGACTGAAGACCATAACAACAACAACAACAACAACAACGATTTATTAAACTGATAGTTCTGCAATTTTCAAATTTTTCTGCACTCGCTTTCTTAGGAATTGGAATCAGTATATTCTTCTTGAAGTTTGAGGATATTTCTCCTGTCTCATACATCTTGCATGCCAGGTGGAACAATTTTTTCATGACTGTCTCTCCTAATGATGATAGCAGTTCAGACAGAACATCATCTACTCCAGGGGCCTTGTTTCTACTCAAATCTTTGTGTTCTGTCAAATTCTTTTCCCAGTTCAAGAATACTGTCTTCATGTTTATTTCTTTTGTACAGGCCTTCTTTATATTCCGTCCACCTTTCCCTTCTTTGCTTAGTATTACTTTTCCATCTGAGTTCTCGATATTCGTACTGCTGGTTTTCTTGTCTCCAAAAGTCTCTTTCATTTTCGTCTCCCCTAGTTATACATTCTTCTCAAGCCACCGTTGCTTAGCCAATCTGCACTTCCTGTCAACCTTATTTTCCAGACATCTGGACTTTCTTTTGCCCACTTCACTTGATGAATTTTTATATTTTCTCCTTTCATCAATTATGTTCAGTATCTCCTGTGTTATCCAAGCATTTATATTAGGTCTTGTCCTGCCTATATGAACTTCTTGCGACCTTCACTACTATCTCTCTCTCTCTCTCTCAGAGCTACCCACTCTTCTTCTACTGTATTACTTTCCCCCATTTTAGACAATCATTGCTTAATGCTCTCTGTAAAACTCTCAATCACCTCTGTTTCCTTCATTTTGTGCAAATTCTTTCTGCTTAATTTTCTACCTTTTTGCAGTCTCTGAAAATGAAGGTATTGTTAGTGGTTGGTAGGTCTGATGTAACCATTCTTGAGGTGGTGGTCAATGTAGGGTCCTTTTTTTGTCCCCTTTTTTCTGTTTCTTCATTTGTGTAACTATCGGCGGTACAGCACAAAGGTAAGTACTGGCCAGTCAATCTATCTCTTTTGAAAAATAATTTATCATCTCTGAGGAGAATTTTCATCATTAATCGAAAGTGACTTGTTTGGTAGAGGATGGACAGGTGAATTAAATGGGGGAGGAGATGTTGAGGTTTTGGATGAATGTGAATGCAATGTCCTCACCTTCTACCCAGATTTTGAAGATGTCATCAATTAATCTGGACGAGATATGGGGTTTGGGATTCTGGGTAATTAAGAAGGATACTTGTAGATGGCCCATAAACAGGGTGTCATGGGATGTTGTCATATGGGCGCTCATTGCTGTACCACAGATTTGTAAGTGATTCCTTCGAAAGAGAAGTAATTGTGAGAGAGGATGAAGTTTGTCATAGTGATGAAGGAGGTTGTGGGCTCGAAGTCATTTGGTCATAAAAGGTAGTGTTCAGCAGCAGTAAGACCATGAGCATTGGGGATGTTAGTGCAGAGGTAGGTGGTATTAGCCATGACAAGCATCGTACCAGATGGTAAAGGGAGAAGGAACTCTGGAGAGTTGTTGAATTTCATTTAGGGAGTATGTAAAAGGTGAGGAGAGAGATTTACTCAGGGAAAAATCTTCTGGAATAGGCTTAAGTATTTGAGGAGGCGCTGGTGATCCTGTTGGAATTACTGTGGCAAGTTGGCAGAGACTCTCCAACACATAACCCTTGTGTCTAAAAATACATTGGTGGAGCTTTTGTCAGCTTCATTGTTTAACCTAATTACTGTAAAACTTCAGGTATTATGAATTTAATTCTTGTTTTGTTTTAGATCTTAAGATGATGCAAGAGATCAAATGCATTCTCAAATAGAAAATTGATAATAAAAGTAAATTATTTTATATAACACAGTTGCTGTCTCTGTCAAGTTGATGTTGTCAACTATAGTTTTATACTAACCTCAAGATACAAAATAAGATTTTGTATATAGTAGGCTGGTGAAGCTAACCTGCTTTGTTGCACACTACCACTGCATTACCTCACTTTGTAATGTCCTTGAAGTCATTAGAAACTGAGCAGAAAGCTGGATTGAAGACAGAGAGAGAGGAGGGGGGAGGGAGGGAGGTGATTTTGGCAATATCCTTTTCAATGAAACTATCATGGGGTTTCACTCAATCTGTTTCGGGGAACTATATAAAAAAGAAGACAAAGAACTTAATTTTATAATCAGATTGGTATTTGAAATACAGCCCTGTCTATTTTGTTAGCATAGTACTGCAGCTCTTATACCATCTCGTCCAGTAGATGACACTGAAAGAAGAAACACAGTGAGATGGTGCAACATGCACATTTGACATAACTGCATATATATAATTTCAAGCAAGTTAACTGACATTAGAAAAGTAGTGTAAAGTATATTACTTAATGTTTTATGTTACAAGCAGTACACAATGAAAGGTTTCTTCAGAATTTGTAGTAAAGACAACCTGCTGTTTCAACCTTAAAATTGTGTATCTTTAATTTGATTAGCAAAACTACACTACTGCAACATATGGCTGCATAAGACATGATTTACTGCAAAGCATCCTGATTTTTATTTAGAAATTTCCTGCCACATTCTATTTTGCATTCTTCAACTTCTGTTGTTTTTTGTCACTCTTTTTCTCATGTTTCACCAGAACAATTGGCTAACATTATCACCTCCATTGCTGGTGGTGTCAAACAAATGTCCACATAAAAACCCAGAACAGAAGCCAAGCAGCAACTAGGCAACAAACGACCATAATAGCCTTAATAATTTAGCATATCTCTGTTTACTTACCTCAAAATACCTGTGCCTGTACCAATGTCCAAAACAGAATTGAAGCCCTGACTGACTTTCTTAATGATTGCATCTCTGTATGCTTTGTTTCTAGAATAGTCATTTAGCATTCGGAAGTGCCATCTTTCTACCAACAGATTCTTTACACTTTGTAAATTGCGGAGGGCCTGCAGATTATCTGTATTCACATCAACTGCTTTTTTGAAGTACTGTAATGCTTGTTTTAGATGATCTGACCTGAAAGCATCAAGTAGATTAGATTAGATTAATACTTGTTCCATAGATCATGAATACAACACTTTGTAATGATGTGAAATGTGTAAGGATTATGAAAAGTGTCATACAAGATATTACATTACACAAGATATTTATTATTATTATTATTTATTTACTCATTTATATCTAAAAATTCATCCAATGAGTAGGAGTTGTCAGTAAGAAATTGTTTTAATTTACTTTTAAATGCTAGTTGGCTATCTGTCAGGCTTTTGATGCTGTTTGGTAGGTGACTGAAGACTTTTGTGGCAGCATAATTCACCCCTTTCTGTGCCAAAGTAAGATTTAACCCTGCATAGTGAAGATCAGCCTTTCTCCTGGTGTAGCCATCCATTATAATACTGCATTACATCCTCTCGCACCAAGATGTAGGTGGCTACTTGTCAAATTAATACACTGCCGTTGTCCCATCATCCAGCTACCCAAGATGGATACACAGAGACAAATTTCATAAATCAATTACTGTGAGGATACCTAAATCCTTACAGAGATGTCTGCAGGATGGCCTTGGGTGGGCTCCAGCAATTATTCTGATTACTCGCTTTTGTGCAATGAATATATTTCTACTAAATGCTGAATTACCCCAGAATATAATGCCATACTAAAGCAGTGAATGAAAATAGGCCTAGTAAGCTAATTTACTCAGATTCTTATGGCCAAAATTTGCAATAACCCTAATAGCATACATAGCTGAACTTAAAACATTTCAGCAGACCATCAATGTGTTGCTTCCAGTTTAATCTCTCATCAATGCACACAACTAAAAATTTTGAACATTCTACCTTAGCCACAGACTTCTGTTCAGAGTCTATATTTATTACTGCAGTTCTGCTATTTACTGTATAGAACTGTATATACTATGTTTTATCAAAATTTAATGAGAGCCCATTTGTTGAAAACCACTTAATTATTTTCTGAAAAAAACATTTATGATTGCATCACTTAGTTCTTTTTATTTATTTTTTTTATGTGATTACTACACTTGTAAGGTAAAGCAGTAAACAATCCGAAGATTGGTTTGAACACCACAGTGCTTTACTAGGCATGGTCCTGTTTGGAGGTGGTATGCCGTTGCCTTCCTCCAACCTTCGAACTGACTTACCCAGCCAGTTATAGGGGGACCTACAGTTTAACGTGGGTTCCGAACCACGGTGCTACTTGGTATTTTTCACATGAGCAATACTGCCAGAGGTGAAAAAAGTGGAAAGTGACAGACAAAAATCCTAAGACCTGGTGGGGATAGAACTACACTTGTATCATCAGCAAAAAGAACTAACTTTGCACCTTTATCAATATAGAATGGCAAGTCATTAATGTAAATCTGGAATAGTAAAGGACCTAATATACCGAACCATGTGGGACCCATTCTTGATAGCCCCCCCCCCCCCTTTCCCATGAGGAATCAGCTGACGTTTTGATATTACATAAAATACTTATTTCAACTTTCTGCATTCTTCCATTAAGTATGAATAAAACCATTTGTGAACTGCCCCACTGAAACTGTAATGATTAAGCTTATCTAGAATAATTCCATGATTTACACAATCAAAGGTCTTTAAGAGAACATAAAAATACCAATATATGATGTCTGGTTATTTGATCAGTGACAGCATATATAGCATTTTCTGTTGAAAAGCCTTTTTGAAAACCAAACTAACATTTGGTTAGTACTTTGTTCTTACAAATATGGGACGCTACTCTTCAGTACATAAATTTCTCAAAAATTTTTCGATAAAGCAGTCAGACAAGAGATTGGGTGGTAGTTGTTGGCATCTGATGTAGCTCCTTTTTATGTAATGTTTAACAATGGTATATCTCAGTCCATCAGGGAAAACACCCTGCTTCAGAGAGCTTTACTTATGTGGCTGAGAATACTACTTATCTGTGGGGAACAAGCTATATGTACCCTGCTGGAAATGCAATCAATTCCATAAGAACTTTTACTTTTCAGTAAGTTTATTATTTTACTGATCTCAAAAGGAGAGGCTGTGGAATTACAATTGTATCAAACTGTATAGGTATGGCCCCTTCTATTAGTGCCCGTGCCTCTTCTAAGGAACATGTAGCCCAGATCCTATTTTCTCCACACAACATTTAGAAAATGATTATTGAAAATATTTTCAATTTCTTTTTACACTTTTCATTCAGTTGTATGGTTATAAAGTCTTCTTGTGCTCTTGGTTGCCCTGTTTCCCTTTCAATAATATTCCAAATTCTTTTAATTTTATTAGCAGAAGTACTGAACTCAGAAATGATACACATGCTTCTGCACTTTTTAATAACTTTTCACAGTATTGCACAATAGTTTATAATACTGGACAATTTCTGGGTCAGTACTTACTCTTTCTGTTTACAGTTGAAACATATTCTTATACCTTTAGTTAGCCATGGTTTTTTAAAATATTTTCTTAGAATTATGTTTAACTGTTTTCTTGGGAAAATAATTTTCAAATACCCTTAAAAATGTATTATGAAATAAGTTATATTTCAAGCATATTTCACTCACTGGTTCCTTATCCTGCAGACACTTTTTTTCCCCTAATAACTCTGCAGTCAGGTCAACACAGTAGCTGTGTTGTGTATGTGTGTGTTTGTTAGAGAGAGAGAGAGAGAGAGAGAGAGAGAGAGAGAGAGAGAGAGAGAGAGAGAGAGAAAGGGGGGGAGAATCTACATTTGAGAAAGCTTAAATAAATTGAGGACACTTTTATTGTGCCCATCTGTGATTCAATATCTTCTCTATGTGGTGAGTAGAAACCTATCCTTTCCATATTATTGTTATTAAATCCAAGATTTTTCATTGTTTGTAAACATCAACATTACATGAAATGGAGTACAATCCCAACTGGACAAATGTAACAAAACAAATTGTCCATGTTCCTATTTAAGGTAGATTCCTGCAGTTGTCTTTAATAATTCCATGAAACTAAGTAAAGATATTTGAATGTTAACAAGAAGTGCACTCATCCTCAATATATCCTTAGTAGAACAATGAGGCCAATACTAAACTGCACTTAGAGATTATCTCCAAACATTCTAACAGAGAATTTGTGTTTTGATCCAAGAGAGTAGAGGTTCTGCTAAGAGGTGAATCCTTGATTTAATGTTAAAATTCTTTTAAATTCTTCCAATTTTGAACAATATGCTCCCACCTTACGGAATAACTGTCACAGATCAGTGCTCTTCTTCATACACCTCAGAGGACAATCCAAAATACAAAGTTGATGAATTTGAATCTCAGAGTATCAAGTTTCCTTAAAAACAGTTGTCAAATGTGCATGTTTCTGGATTACTCTGTCATTGTCTTGATTATCCAATCTTCGGTTACCCGACCTTTCACATTATCTGACCCTTTCACCATGCAGGGATTGTACGAAATAGCCATGCTCCAGCCGACAGGTCAGTGACTATATGTGTTGTTTGTTTTGGTGTGTTCCATCATCATTTGGTTCATTGTCGCCATCTGCTACCCCTCACTCCACAGTGCTAACCTAGATCTCAACCAGTCGCAGCAAGGTTGGATAAGCAGGACGATCAGGTAGCATGAAAAATAATGTTAAAAACATAAAAAGTTTGAAAAATTTACACCATTGACTAAGGTAAGTCCTTCCACTCCCGGGATTGGAATGACTCCTCATCCACTCCCTTAAAACCCGCATCCTTCCCTTTTTTCCCTCCTTCCTTCCTCTTTTCCTGATGAAGCAGCCAACTGTTGTGAAAGCTTGAATCTTTGTGTTTGTGTGTATTTTTATTTGAGTTTTTGTATCTGTCAACAAGCCTGTGCTTTGGGTAAGTTAAATTATCTCTATTTTTTATACACATTTTTCCCACCAGGAAAGTTTCTGCCTATAATATACACACACACGCACACACCACAATCTCCCAGAATTTAAGTTACCCATCACTCTTTAGACCACAGTAAATTTAACAAAGGTATGGAGACAGTTGAAGTACTTCAAAAATCAGATAAAGATTATCACATTCTTAAACCAGGCATAAAAGGTAACATCGATGTATTTTCATAAGCTAAAGTCATCAGTGCCCTATGTCAACGTCCATTATGAATAAAAATTATTGACTGCAGGCAGTAATGGGCTACCCATAACGTCATTAATTCTGCTAAAAATGTCGCTATTGAATGAAAGATAAGTGCGTATCAGCAGATGATGACAAAACTTCACCCACACCCCATCCAGTTTTCATAAATCAAACTCAGTTACTCTTCCAGAGGTATTTGTCTGAATAAATATATGACATAAAAAATATCAAGTAAATCCAAATTACCCAGCTTCTATGATTTCAACTTTTATGTAACTTACACTTTTTTGGATGATTTAGTATGATTTGTTAAATGGATTGCCAAGATTGATTTGCCGAAATGCCTTATTTCAATTCACAAGCAGTTTCAGCAGACATTGCTGCCATACTCTGATGCTCTCATTTCGTTGCCATCAACTTGGGAGTGTGCTCAAGTTATAAAATACACTGGCATAAGCAATTAAGGGATCAGCTGAGATATTTAGGTTCTGAATTATTGTCATCAGAAGAATGGACTAAAATGAAGGCAACAACATTACAGCAAAGGAGATAGTGGTAATAACAGAAAGTTGCTGAGGAGGGGTTGGTGTTGATTAGGGTTTACTCTACCAAACGAATTACACAAGCAGTTGGGTTCAGATAGTGTAGTGAGCAGTTAGTGCAATACAACAACAGTGTTACTTACACAAAGCTATGACATGGAGAGCCATAGGAAGGTTGAAAGTGGGACAGACACAGAGGGAGGTGTTGGTAGCTATTGGAGTGCCCCAAAGTGTAATTTCCAGGACCTGGAAGCGATCTCAGTCAACTTGAACAATTAAAAGAAGGCTATCGAGACAGGAGGCTGAATGCAACTCAGCTACAATGAACCCTCCAGGCAGAAATAGTATGTACAAAATCACCACACACAATCTGAAATTGCCTTCGGAAATGTGGCCTCTACGCACGGAGGCCTATGGAGGGTGGCCCATTAAAACATTTTAGCCCGCAGAAATCTGGTGATGGGACGTCAGGATTGGTTAACAAATGATGCCAGGTTCTGTTCACAGATGAGTCAAGATTTTGTATTCAGCTGGACAATCATTGTTTCCCCATCTGGAGAGAATGTGGAACAATCCTACTTATGTGCATGGAACATCAGCATATCATGGTGGTGGATGGGCAGGAGTCAGTATTGGTGGACATATGGATTTCTATTTTCAATGCTGCATTTCACATTATTGCCTATCAGAGACTTTACAATGCATCATGCAACATGGCACTTCCCATTCCCACCCTCACCTGGCATCCGTCCCCCTCCCCACTCACTGTCAAGAAGCTTATGGCACTGGAGCATCTTCAGGTGGTGGTTTTGTATGTTTCTGTCTTAGTAATTGTGTGAATGTATGTATTTCTTTTTCGGATGAAGACCATGGCCGAAAATTTAAGTTGTATGAATGTGATTGTCTATTCTTTGTACCTGTCAGCAGTTCAGCGAGCCTCTTTGAGCAAGATGTTATATATTCTCCATTATTGACATTCCAATCGGATTTCCTTTGTTCAATATCTGAATAAAATACATTTTATGTATGATATCTTACCTGATCCCCTAATTATTTTGAACAATGTATATTACCATACCAGACTGTTACACTGATAGAAAACTGAAATAAACATTTGAATATGTCAAAGGAAAAAATCATAAGCAGAAAAGGTCCCAGTTTTGTACATATACTCCTGATGATGAGAAGCAGATGAAACCTAAAAATCTACGAGTAATAATAAAAAACCTTGGGAGATTTAGGTCTTCTGCCATTGACAAAAATTATGAAGAAATAAGCAGATTGGCCTTTAAGATGTCTGTAAAATGTATGTATTACATACGATGCAATTTTTGTGTGTGTTAAGTTACAAAATCATAAAATACCTGTAAAATGCAAATTAATGGTGATGGACGTTGAATGGAATACATGAAGAAACAGTAGTTCAAGATTCAAAAAGAGTCAAAACACACTGAGAATCAGCAAGAGCAGTGAACTAAATGGACAACAGCTTGATATTGAGCAGTGAGCTGGAAATGAAACAGAGTGACTAGAACAGGAATGGCTATGCGACCAGCATGGAACTGTAATGCAACGGCCATGATGAAGTTATTGGAACTGAAAGTCGCTGCAATTGCTCCGTCGCTACGGTTAGATGTAACTGAGTAAAAGCACCTAAGTAAACAAAAAACTGCCATTCCTCATGTGTAGTTCCTCTATCCTTCAGTTCACTTTCATTAGTGAATGTCCCTACTCTACTGCAGCGATTGGAGCACAGTTATTCAATCACACAGCTGCTTTCATGGGTGACACGGTCTTTGATTGGGTAGTATAATCCTGTAATGAGACTGGAATAGGAAATGCTGGGTGGGTGGTTTGGGCAGGACTTCTACAGGAGTATGATCCCTGTGGCAGGGGTTTGGGGTGGCCTAGGGATGTACTATGATGTTGTAGATATCGTCACCATATTTACCCAAGTCCCTTCCTAAGCACATAAGCCTTCTGGTAAAGGAAAGCAGAGCCATCCAAAACCTCAAAACAAATCCTGACATCATCATCCTCCCTGCAGACAAAGGTTCACCAACGTTGTTATGAATCACAGTGACTACCTCGCAAAAGAGTTACACCAAATTTCTGTTATTCAATACTTCAGATCTCACAAAGACCTTCACAGGTAGAAACTAAGCCCCTCCCCACATCATGCCCACAACAGCTATCCTGTGCCATATGCCCCCCACCCTCCCTCCACAAATGAGTCTTCCCCTGAACTGGAACAACTAAATTACATCATTTTGCTATGGGTTTGATTTTCTGCCATGCCCGTCCATATAGACATCCTTCCCAAGATCTTCCCCACCCCTCCTAAAGTGGTGTTCCATCACCCAGCCAACCTCCATTAACATCCTAATCCATACCTATAACACCATGAACCCTAGTTCCCTGCCATAGGGATCATATCCCTGATCCCTGTGGAAGACCCCCGCCTCCTATAAAACAAGTCCAATCTATCCAACAAGCACTTCCTATTCCAGTCCCACCACAGAGTTAACCTATCCAATCAAATACTAGGCCACCTGTAAAAGCAGCCATATAATTTACTAACTGTGCTGCAATCACTCCACAGCTTTTTATATTGACATGACCACCAACCAACTGTCCTTAAGGATGAATGACCAATGCCAAACTGTGATCATAAACAAGATAGACCACCCTGAGGCACAACATGCAACTTCATTTCAACAGCTGCTTCACAATGTGGAACATCTGATTTCCTCTGCACCCCCACACCCCTAATTTTTCTGAACTACATTGATGGAAGTTAGCCATACAGTACATTCTCTGGGCCCAAAATTTTCCTGACCTCGACCTAGGATAACCCCCCCCCCCCCCACACCCAACAGTTCCTATCTCACTTCTCTGCTTCTCCTATTCCACGCACTTGTGTTCATGTTTGTGTGTGTGTGTTCGTTTTACTTTTCTCCCCTCCATTCCTAAACTGCATCTCTTTCCACCCATTTAGTACTTACATGGTTCATAACGCCATGCTGTACCCATTCACACCACCGACTTGCAATCTTCCCATGCCTCCTTCCCCTTCCCTCTTATTGCAAACTGTGATCTGGAGTGTGGCAGCTGGATATGACATTTGTGTGCCTCTGAAATGTGCCTGTATAAGTAATGTCTTTTCTAGCAAAAGTTAATGGCCAAAAGCTTTAGTTCTTGTGTATGAGTCCCCTTTGTTTGCCTGTCACAGCTTGTCATATGTATTTGCGGTGAGGTTGAAAATTATCCTCAGTATATATGTGTTATTGTTCAGTGCTCTGGTGAGTAGTAGTTTGTGTCGCATAGTTTGAAAAATTGCCATGAATTAGAGGAGCAAAAGGTCTACATTAACTTTTGCATGAAACTCAAGAAAATCTTTAGACACACAACAAGGGATACAGGAACACAATGGGGGATGAGTGCTTAAACACCATGCCGGATGTTACAAATGGTTCACAAAGTTTCAAAATGGCTGAAGGGAAGTTACGTTGAAAACTCCGCTGAAAGGATGAAAATTTGGAACAACAGATGAGATAATTTGCAGACAGCAATTCATGTGATTCTGCAAGTGGCATACTTAAGATTAATTCCAGAAGTGGAAACAGTATTGGGAACAGTGTATCAATTGTGGAGAAGATTATTCTGAAAGTGTAGAAAAATTCTGTGAACAAAATTCTGGAATTTTATGAACAGACCTTGTACACTAAAGGAAGAATGATGAAAATTAAAGAAAGGTCCAAGAATGAGATAAAAATTCCGCGTGGACTGATATCAATAACAAGATTTGCTGATGACACTGCTATCATCATTTGAAGTGAAGAACAATTATAGAATCTGTTGACTAAAATAAAAGGTCTAATTCATCCACAATATATATACTGAGTAAATCAGAAAATGACAAAGACATGATTCTATATCTGCAAATTACATTCTTGCTTATTGTTGTAGCCTCAACAATACTAACAGTTAACTTTGTTTTAACCGAAGTAATATAGGTTACTCACATTTTTTAGTCTTGCAAATTTCATTATGTTCTTCCCACCTGGTCACTACTTCAATGTTTACTATTGCACAGGCTTGATGGTGTACCTCGTTTAGGAATTTGTTTGTTTATATGTGTTGACAACTTAACTGAATATGTGTATAGAGTGTCTGCGTTTTGTGTGTGTACAAAGAAGACGGTGATATTTGTGTGAAATCTCAGTTAGTAGTAGGAATTGTTGTTGTTTTTATGATTTGGGCACTGATTTAGATGTTTTGTGGAAGTGGTGTTAACTGTAAATCGAACAGAGTGAGTCTATTCCTATTTCATCTGTTAATGTGAGCAGTGAGTTGTTTTGTGTGTGTACTTGGTCATTCGAAAGGATTTCTTTTGTGCTTTGGTTTTTTGGATGTGGTATTTTTCTTGTAGTGTTATAAGGTACTTTATCCTAAGTATTTTCATGTTGTCTTCTCTGGAAAGTGTTAAGAAAATGTGGAATTTTGTTTTTCCATACTCCCACACTCTAATCTGTTCTTTATATCTGATATCAAACATTCAGCTTGTTTGCACTATTTATTTCACACCACAAGTGTTAAATTGCAGTTGGTCTATTCCAGTGTTTTGGTATATGTCTGTGTCTTTTGATATGTGTGAGTTTGTATGTCACTGTGTTACATCTTCTAATCTGGGTATTGTTATATCCACAAACCAACATCCAGAGAAAAATACGGGAAAATAAATAGAATAAACAACAGAAAGCATCTTTTACCACTACAAGAAAATTACCACATCCAAAAAATGAAAGCAGAAAAGAAAATCCTGTTGAATGACCAAGTACACATTTCTAACAATGCGCTGCTCACTTTAATAAATGAAATATGAAAAGGCTCACACCCTTCACTTTCCCATTAACATCTTCTCCACAAAAAAATCTAAATCAATGCCCAAACCATCAAAACACAACAATTATTATAGAGGAGAAATTCCTAGCAAGAAAAATATATATTAAAAATTAGAAGAAGATTACTTACCAGGCGAAGGAGTACAGGAAGAGCACAAATAAATTAATAAAATCACACAGATACACACACACATACAAACACTAGCTTTCACAGCCTAGCTGCTTCTTCTGCAGGACAGAGTATAATTATGATTTTGTATTTTAAAAGTGATCTGTAGCTTCTCTTTGATAGTTAGGTGTAGGTTAACTGAGAGATTTTTTTCGCATGTGAGCGACGAAGGCGCCAATTTTTCGGCTAAGACCTGTGATCGTTGGTACATTCTGTTATCTATAATTTATAAGGATACCTACTGATTATTTTCATGTACAATACAGAAGTATTAAAATATCCCATATACTGGTTTTCCGACACGTTGATGACGTCACTGGTCAAAGCAGATGGTTGGTATCCCAGGCGCCAGTTATGACATCACATATAAACAAACACACACACACACACACACCACCACCACCACCTCTTCCTCCTTACATCTACAAAACACAGATGCTCCATACACATCATACTCAGTTAAGTTGCTAATACACGTAAACAAATTCCTAAATGAGATACACCTGCAAGCCTGTGAAATAGTAAACATTGATATAGTGAGTTATAAAATGTAAAAGGAAATACCAAATTGTGGTGTAGTTGTGTGAATTCAACCTGTGATCAGGTGGGAAGAACACCATGAAAATCGCAAGATATAAAATGTAAGTAAGCTATATTATTTTGATTAAAATTGAGTGAACTGTTTGTAAACTGTTGCAGCCACATCAGTAAACAAAAATGTAATTTCCAGTTATAGAATCCACTGGAGATAGTGGTTGTCTGTGTGTACAGTTATCTGAGTGATTCTGTGAATGTTGGTTGCCTGTCAGTGGCTCAATGAGCCTCTTTATGGTGAGCTGTTATCCAATCTCCCATATTGACATTCCAACCAGATTTACCATTGTTAAATTTATATCACCAGCAAATACAACAACTGATCATTTCAGTTGCAGTAAATAAAAATGTGCTACTTGTTTCACCCCTAGCCACATCCCTGAAAACCATGACATATTCACAACAATCACATAGCAGTTTTGAGACGCAAAACTAAGAACATTTAAGCCAAGCTATTACGATTGTGTTAACAACAACGCAGAGATGGTGACATATCATATTTCATATGATTTTTTTTAATTTGAACATGGGGCTAGGAAATGGAGCAGTTTGTATAGTCGCCAACAATCACATGAAACATATGATTGGCTATGCAAAATGTGATGTGTTGACAATGTATGAGTGACAGAGATATACCACTGAGGCTGCTGGACCTGATCTATATTTTAGCCAAAGGATGTGTTGTGTGGAGCAGACAAAAAACAATAACAATAGGAAGAAGAGGGCTTAAGAGAATGGTTTGGGACACATTAAAAAAAAAAAATTACATACATAATGGATACCTAGCATTACAGTGTCACACCACAAGTGTTATACAATTCAAACTAAAGTAGGCTACAAAAAAACCTCCAGTTCTCATTTTTGTTTTAATGATAACAAAAAGGAACATTGTTAACAGGATACAAATTTCTTATCTTACATTCTGAGTATTGTTCCCAAATATAATTGGTAACAATGTTTCCAGTGAAAAAACAAAATACTGCAAATAATATTTAAAAGGCAATGCAAGTACTATTTACATTCACAATCAGTGTACAAAAACTGGAAACTCAACTCTGCATTTAAATATTTCACTCTAGCATTTAACATTTAATATGAACAAAACGAAATAAATAAATAAAAACACAATACAAAGAAAAACAAGATATAATATTCATCATAGTTCTAGATTCTGGCACAAAGATCAAAAACTGTTGGACAGTTAGGTATTAACAATAAGCTAAATGTAGGTGAAGGACTATATGTTCCAAGATATATACATATATTTTTCCTCCTGCTTCTGCCTGAAAGTACAACTAAGATAGAAACATCTCAAAATAGGCCTATACAGTATATTCCACAGTAATTTGAAAATGTACAGCACAGAACACCATTGCCTACATGAATATGTATACGGATACAAGAATGTAATTAACAGTGTCCCAACATTCAAGTTTGTAATTTTCAAAATAACAAATTATCTTGAACTCCAGAAAAGTTACTAGTATGGTAACTATAGTACAACAGTTGGAAAAGACACAGTGTGTTTATTCATTTGTAAACTTTCAAACATATTTTGTTTTTCGAATACGTAAATGACTGTCTCATTATACCATATCTCAATATGCAATGAGACTTCCGGCAAAATACTTTTTGGTACACTGAATGAGTAGATTTCATGAGGTGTCCAGCTTGTCTGATTTTTCAGCTCAGTAGTTACCCTATGCACTACAAGTGGAGTGAAGCCCAGACAACTGCCTCCATTTTCTGAACTACCACCATTCCAGTATACTACAGGATAGCCCAGTAGAATACCGGTGAGTGTAGGAACACACCAGTCATTTTCTATGCTTAAGAACATAACAGGAAATTCATCATTATTTTTTGTTGTAATCATGAATGTCTCGATTTTTCTCACAACTTTCCTAACCATACTGTCTATGGTATCATATATTAGTGTGCCAGGAGAAATAATCACTGGTGTCTTCAGACATTCTCTTACATCCACAAAATAAAAACTCTGTGTTCTATTAACAATTTCTTTGGAATTCTTTAATACATTTTTTGTGCTGATTATAAAGCACTCTTCAGCACAGCACAACACGTGAACATCTGCTTGTAACAGACTAAGATACTTCAATTTAGCAACAACCTGGGATATAACAAGAGGATCAATAGCACTACCGATATCCCATAAAAATCCTGTTTTAAGATTCTGATTTATTGTTTGTAGGCTTAAGAAAATTTTTGCAAAGTGTTTCCAAAATATTTTCCCTAGATGTTGTGAAAAAACCTGCTTCCACTGATCAAAGACTTCCATATTTAATATATCCAGTCTAGTTCAATAAACATTTAGATCTAATTTCTCACCTGTATAAATGAGCACCAAGGTTATTTAAAATGGCATCATTGTCTGCAAAAACCTCCAATGCCTGTTCATAACAGTTGAATAAATCTGTGTATCGGTTTTTTGATTCAAGAATATTGCCCCATGAGCCTAAAATTAACAAAAATCGTTAACTGTAAACAACTATAATTTTACACTACCTGCTAGCAAATGTTCAGTCTATAAAATTTGGAAATATTTCATGGCAGATACATTATTAGCATCATTTAAATATATGTTTACATATTTCATTGAAAATTCATTTACATAGACATAATGAAAACTGCTCTTTGAGTTCTGGCTTCCACTGAGGATTCAGTTTTAATGCAACGAGGAAATGAGCAAATGCTCTTCCAAAGTTCTGCTTCTGAAAGTACAATTCTGCTTGCTGGCGGGATCTGCAGGCAACTTCTCTCCAAGCTTCTGGTTTCATAATTTTTATAGAGCGTAGAAATGGAAAACGAAAGTCACTTTATTAAATTATTTAATGTGAAAATTTTCCAACCTAAGTATTTTCTGTAACCTGGTCGACATTCAATAAACAAACATCGCCAGCGTCTGTTAACTCTTCCATATGTACAGAATACTGCAACAACACATCAATTTTCAACTTTATTTTTGAACTTCATTTCCATGAATCCATGTTAATATTGGTCTTCCAGTTAAATGCATACCAGGGACCGTAATTGCAGCGGCACCTGTTTAAAATAAGTGAGCACAATCGCACTGCGACTTGCTTCAAAACAGATAGCAGAACAAATACAACAGTATATATTTGAGGTTATCTGTAATATACTTTTCCTCTAGTCAAAAACATAGAGGATTCTTATAACATGAATTACGTGTCCATGTAACAACTATATTCGTAGTTCATCAGGTCTTGCTGCCACTTCGTTTACAAAATACAAACACAAAAGTAAAAACAAACACAGCAAAGACGTTACAAGCAAAGATACTATACACAGAACACCAATATTTTGTTCAAGGATGTCAGAAGTGCAAAGACAACACAGAAACTGTTGTTCAGTTGTTGGTTTTTGGAAGAGACTAAAATGCTACGGTTATCAGTCACTTGTTCCAGTCTTAGAGGTAAAACAGTGTGTTAAGTTTCCCTAAGTAAATGCCTTAACACGTCAAAGTTACAAAAAAAAGTAAAAACGAAGAAAGGATAAAAGGACAGTCATTACAAGAGTGTTTTTGCTGTCTAATCAGAAGAAAATAAGTAAGACATCCATCCACTCTGGTAGACATTAAAAACACCTACCTTCAAGACTTAGGCAGGCGGAAGACAGAGTAATGACAGACACACAAGAAACTATAAATGGATTTGTACAATCCACATTCAAGGATAAAATTTAAAACAAAATCGATCATGAAGGCATTGTCGGCTAAAGCTAGCTTCAAGTCGTAAGGAACATTAAAATTTCGTCGCTCTGCGGATAAATTGGGGCATTCCTGCAAAATGTGGGCGACTGCCACAGGCGTCGACACTGAGGAGGGTTCTCGCGACGCAGAAGGTGACCGTGTGTCTACCAAGTATGCCAATACGGAGCCAGCAAAGGACAACTGACTCCCTGCGAGAAGTCCTCAGGAAGGTCTTCCATGCAGCAGTGGAGGGACCTTTCGGTTTAACTGGAATCAGAGGTCTATTACTGGGAGGTCTATGTCCAGGGATCGTGAAGTGGCGGCCTGTTTGGCTAGCTGATCGACGTGTTCATTGCCCGCTATGCATATTTGGCTGGGTGTCCAGACGAAAGCAACTGAACAACCCAACTTGCTAAGGGCAAAGATGTCGTCGTGGATTGAACGCACCAAATGTTGCTTGGGAAAAAACTAGTCAAGGCCCTGTAGGCCACTCAGGAAATCGCTACAGATGACAAACGACCCCCTGGGGCGACCTCTAAGGTGTTCAAGAGCTCTCAAAATACCTACTAGTTCTGCAGTGAAGATGCTGCTTCCACAAGGCAACGATCAATGTTCAATGTGGTCACCACAAACAAACACATATCCAGCATGGCCATCGACCAAAGAACTGTCCTGCTTCACGAAATGTGTCATGCAGTGCTTGGAACTGGCGACAGAAAATCAGTAGTGCAATGGAGGCTTCTGAATCCTGGGACAAATCCAACTGAAGCTCCAAGCGAGGAATTATCCAAGGGGAAGGGGGGGGGGAGGGTACAGGGAGAGTAGTGGAGGGAGAGGAAGGGAATAGACACAGACCACAATCGGAAGACCTGACCTGGGTCATCGTCAGGGGGAAGGGAGTGCAGAAGTTGGGAAGAGAAGCCTATAGTTTGGATGGTGGGTGAAGCATGGACCCGGGCAACATATGACATCAACAACTGTTGCCGGCAGAACCACAGAGGGGGAACACTAGCTTCAGCTAGGAGACTAGCTACAGGACTGGTGCGAAAGACCCCAGTTGCGAGACGTCAATGGTAGAAAGGCCCTGCCAGAAGCACCCCTGTTGTGGAGCAAGGAGTCCACGCTCTTCAAGGATCCACATATGTTCGAAGAGCTTGCAGAAAACGTTGGTGAGGCTGATCGAACGGTAATTGTCAGCCACCTGGGGATCTACACCAGGTTTCACCACCAGGATGATAGAGCATTCCCACCAATGCAACGGAAGTACCCCCTCTGCCCACAGATGGTTAAACAGGGCGAGAATTCAACGTTGAAAGTCTGGTGAAAGGTGTCAGAGGAACTGGCTGTGACTCCTATCTGGTCCTGGAGTGGTATCAGGGCATGCAGCAAGGGCAGTTCAGAACTCTCACTCACTAAATGGGTCGTTGTAGAGTTCCCAACGACCAGTATCGAAGGATAACTATTTCCACTCGGCCCGCTCTTTGAGGGAGCGGAAGTCCTCAATGTATGTGGCAGTCACAGAGCAACATGTGTAGTGCTCTGCCATGTGCTCGGCTATAGCTGCTGGTAGTGTGCAGAGCATACCCTGGATGGTGAGGGATGGGATTCCTGTCAGTACTTGCGTCCATACCTGAGTCAGGGAGATGCAGGAGCCGATAGTGGCTACATACCGCTCCCAGGAGTCCTGCTTGCTCTGCTGTATTAGTTGTCGATCACGCGAATGGAGCCATTTAAAGGCGACCAAGTTCTCTATGAAAGGATGGCGTCGATGGTGCTGGAGCGCTCGCTGACGTTCCCAGATAGCCTAAGCAATCTCCGGTGTCCACCAAGGCATGGACCTACGTCGAGGGGAACCAGTGGTTTGCGGAACTGCTGCCTCAGTGGCTACGAAAATACTGCCAGTCACCTGCTGGACTGCATTATCGATGTCAGCTGGTAGTGGTGCATCAATTACAGCAGCCGAGGCATAAGCAGGCATGTCAGCCTATGAAGGCACCAATGGGACAAGCGGTCTGCATGTTGGAACTGCAGGAGAGACACAAAGATTGGAAAATGGTCGCTGCCACACAGGTCGTCATGCACCCTCCAACCAAGGTGTGGTCGAAGGCTAAGGCTGCAGGCAGAGTGGTCGATGACCCTGCGCCACACTGAAATGCATTGGGGCACCAGTATTGAGAGGCCAAGGTCTTGTTGAACCATAAGCGTCTCAGTATCCCTACTGCGATCTGTGGTCTGTGCTCCACCCCACAAAGGGTGGTAGGCATTAAAGTCCCCCAAAAGGAGGAATGGTGGGGGAAGCTGGGAGACCAGAGCAATAAGGTTGTCGAGAGAAACGACCTCATCTGGGGGAAGGTAGATACTGCAGATCGTTATTTGCTGCCTTGCTCGGATTCTGACTGCCACTGCCTCAAGATTGGTGTTAGTGGTACCGGGGCACTGGGGACAGTGTCAAGAATGTACAGGCCACACCACCAGATACCCAGTCATATACAGACCGGTTGCAGTAGTATTTCCGATACCCATGGAGGGTAAGGGTCCTCTCTGCAGGAAACCACGTTTCCTGTAGAGCTATACAGACTGCAGGGTAGTGGCATAATAACTGTCGCAGCTCATCAGGTAGTTAAAGAAGCCGCCACAATTCCACTAGAGAATGACTTGTTCTCCACACTGTAAGGCCATAAAAATAAAGAAAGGAGATCATTCCATGGGAATATCTGCTGCCTTCTGCTCAGGACCTACAGAATCTAAAACCATATATTCTGGTGAGTCTAAAAGTGCGAGATCCTCATCTTGATTTCATCTTCTGAAGCAGAGGATGTGGGTGTTTGTGGCTTGGAAGCCAATGAAGAATCTTTTTCTTGTCTGGTCTTTTTCTTGCCCTCTCACTAGGCATTCAGTGTTAAGGGCCGTGGGGGCTTCTCAGAAGGGGCTGCAGGAACTGAAGAAGAGCAGGAGGACCGTCGATCAGCACATGGGGGATCCTTCAGCAATTTTCTGGGTCCCTCTTTGCCATGGAGAGAAGCCTCGGAAGGAATCATCCTGAGGGACCCCTTCCAGGCGAGAGGACAGACGTCCCCTGTGATTGGGTGGTCATTACTCCCAACGTGAAGAATTTGTGAGCAACCAAAGAAATAGCGCCCCCAACTGTCAAGGGGACAGGTGCAGTAGATCGGACCTGGGGGCCCATTGACATTGGTGGTACATTTTGAGGTCTGGTTGCAGAGGGGATTGATGACGAAGCAACAGTAGCATATGGAGTCGTCATGTTTACTGAATGGAACTTCATGTATTTACGCCTAGCCTCTGGGTATGTCAGCCGGTCCAGGGTCTTGTACTCCACGATCTTTCGTTCTATGTGGAGAACAGAGCAGTTGGTCGAACAAGGAGGATGCTGCTGATTGCAATTGACGCACACTGGAGGCGGGATATAAGGGTTGTTTGGATGGGAAGCACGCCCGCACTCCCAACATGCTGGGATGGCATCACATTGGGAGCACTTGAAGCAGCGCATAGGGAGAGGAACGTAGTGCTTTACGTCACACTGGTAGATCATCACCTTGACTTTCTTAGGCAATGAGTCGCCCTCGAAAGCCAAGATGAAAGCACCGGTGGCAACACTGTTTTCTTCGGACCCCTATAGATGCTCCGGATGAAATGTACACCTTGCCGCTCCAAGTTTGCTCGCAATTCGTCGACTGATTGCAGCAGAAGATCTTTGTGGAAAATGATACCCTGGACCATATTTAAGCTCTTATATAGCGTGATGGAAACGAACACATCACCCAGTTTATCACAGCCTAACAAAGCCTTTGACTGTGCTGGGGGTGATGTTATTAGAACTGACCAAGATCTCATTTTCGACATGCCCTCCACCTTTCTGTACTTATCCTCCAAATATTCCACAAAGAACATTGGCTTTGTGGACATGAAAGATTCCTAATCTGTACGACTGCACACTAAGTACTTAGGGTAATAAGTCTCGCCTTGATTTTAAGCCCTACATTCCTCCCACAGTGTGTACAGGGAAGGGAACATTTGGGGGTTGTATTGTATAGCATGCTTAGAGAAATCGGTTGTACGTCCAGCAACATTTTGTGTTTAGTTCATGGTGGTCCCACAAGCAGCTAGGAATCTAAAGGTCCACTCAGGCAGAGCCCTACTTGCCTGGGTAAGCCTTATACAACTGAGGTGCGGCAGGTTCCGCAGAGGTTGCTCGCTAAGGACTGTTCAACCTCAACAGCCATTCATCTCCTCGGCACGTAGCACACATTGAGATTGAGTTTTTTTTTATAGAGGTTTGTACCATCCTCGCGATCCGGGCGATTAAGCCAAGATCCCTGGGTTCTGAAACGTACAATGTTCCACCATCTCACCGAACGATCGTCGTTGAAGCGCACACAGAGCTTACTGTGTAGCGGACTGTTGGCGCAACACAGCCCACAGCTCAGGACCCGGGTTCACCAAGCCCGTACTCAGCAAATTAATGCTGAGCCCCTGAGGGGAACATAGAAACACAGAGCGACAACAGCACTACTAGTGACCTGACAGTGAACTTTCAATATGAAAAACCGTGGCATGAAAATCGTTATGTTTGTTTCTACATACGTGAATTAGATGATAATATTATTCATTTAATCTTTAAAGGTAGGCCTAACTATACAATCCTGTCCGGAAAAATATTTATAAAAAGTAAAGAAAGTTCGACTTATAAGGCGAAAAGCCACTGGTTCGTTGATACAGAAATAAAAACTTACAGACACAAAACTGAGCTTTTGCAACCTAAGGTTGCTTGTTCAGAAAGAACAGGGAAAGAGAGGGAAAAGGAAAGGATGAGAGTTTTAAGGGAGTGGGTAAGAAGGCATTCCAGTCTAAGGGGGGGGGGGGGGAAGACAGACCTTGGGGGAAAAAGGATCGGTAAACAAACACACCCACCCACACATATACACATGCACACACACCAAGGCAGACATATGCAAAATGCATATCATCCTCTCCTTCCCTGCTCTTTCGGAAGAAGCAACCTTAGGTTGTGATAGCTCAGTTTTGTGTGTGTGTGTATGTTTTTATTTGTGTATCAAAGAACCGGTGCCTTATATATATGTCTACCTTCGTGTGTTTGCATGTGTATGTGTGTGGGTGTGTGTAAACTTGTTTATTTACCCAAAGGCCAGGCTTGTAGATAGACACAAAATCACAAATAAAAACACACACAAACACAAGATACAAGCTTTCGCAACCGATGGCAGCTTCGGGGAATAAAGGAGGGGAATAAAGAAAGGATGCAGGTTTTAAGGGAGTAGATAAGGGGTCATTCCAATCCCAAGAGTGGTAGGAAGGTAAACAAATACACACCCATCCACACATATACACATGGAAATATACCTAGGAAGACATTTGTAGAAAGCAAAGAAGTTGGACAGAGATACCACTTGAGGTAGAGGCTCTGTCCAGAGAACAGAGGCAAATATGTTATAGAATGGTGGGATGGAATTGGAATTTAGCGGAGGTTGAGACCAGGTGGGCAACGGAAAGAGAATATGCTGAAGGAGAAGTTCCCATCTCCAGAGTTCTGAAAGACTGTTGTCGGTGGGAAGTATCCAGATAACCCGGACGGCGTAACACTGTGCCAAGATGTGCTGGCTGTGCACCAAGGCATGTTTAGCCACAGGGTGATCTTCATTAACAACAAACACTGTCTGCCTGTGACCACTCATGTGAATGGACAGTTTGTTGCTGGTCATTCCCACACAGAACGCTTCACAGTGCAAGCATGTCATTTCTGTAATAAGTTTGAGGTTGACCTGGCTGGATTAACATTTGATGCAACTGAGGTGGCCGCCCCTTCGAAACAAGAGATTGGACTCGCTCAACACCGAAGACAAAAATGCGTCTCTGCACGTGGGAACTTGGTTGAGAGGGGGGGCTGACTAATGACTTCCCTCAGCGCTTGTTTGCACAAAGTCCCCAACGAACACAGTTTCAAAAGTAATATTTTTACATAATAATATGTAAATTTTTTGTGAATTGATAATTAGAAGAGTGTTGAATATTTAAAGAATGAAGATATTAAGCACAAAAAATGAAGAAATACGTTCTCACTCAGGGCTCATGATTATTTTTTGTGTGTCTAATACTAAGCAACAAATTAGAAAAGTTTCTTTTGTTAATGTTATAGGTATATTCTTTGTGCCATATAATACTTGACCTGTACCATAGTAGTAATATTTTTTGTTGATCACTTCCAAACCTTTATAAAAATTAAAAAGTCATTTATAAAAGTGCATTTTTATTCACAAAAATAAACGCATTTAGCATATTTTGTAGGTAATGTTCCTTCAAGATCCTATTAAATAAATAAATAAATCCAGTTTAAAAATAAAATACTAAGAGTACTCTGTATGCAAAATAGTTGAATACCATTGTATGACTCATTTGTGTAAACAACCGGTTTATTTGCTTAAGTATTTGATGTCTAATTGCCCAAAAATACGGGTAAAAGCACACGCTTGGGCAACACTGATTATTATATAAAAAAGCTGTCATAACAAAAGAAAGAGCTCTTTTAGTAACATTAGCAAAAGCCAAGAAGAGCGGACGACCTAAAAAGAGCGACCTACTTCGCGGTCGAGCTGCGAACTAAAAGGAGAGCTACCGGTTGTGTACTAAAATGTGTGCAGTCGGTCGTGAACTAAAATGTGCGTTACTTGTCGCGAACTATTATGCCAAAAGTATCTCCCTTCTTAGTTCGTTGGATTCTTTTCTGAAAACCAATGGGCAATAGCGAGAGGGAGCGCAGCAGAATTAAAAATCACGTGTTTGCCTTCTGCTGATGAGAGCCATTTCAAGATGAACGTCTGCCTGCTGGATTACATAGTTCAGTGCTATAAAATGTCTGTTCTGAAGTATTCTGCACTCTGCGAAATCTGACTAATAAATTCCATAATGCCAAGATATAGAGATAACTCTAAACTTAAACGTGAGAAATTGTGCACAAACTGTTTCTTTTGGTTTGCGTGATATCGTTAGCGGCTCAAGCAGGAAGCGCTTGAAGCAGCTAGGTGGGGGAACTTCTCCCTGCACCTGCAAGTGCAGTCCACGCTGCTCAGCCGTCACTGGGAGCGAACGAACTAAAAGAACGAACTAGTTCACGGCAGAACCGCAAACTAAAGTGAGCGCTCCCAATCGCGAACTATTATGCGCAAGTCTAGTAAGAATGTTATACTTGAAAACTTAAACTGTGCATTACAAACTGTTGTTTTTCTGTAAAATGTCATGGAGTTCCTTGTGGTTTGGTTCACCCAGTGCCACTTACATGTATAGACAAACCAGTGCTTTCTCGCCTGTTAATTAAACCATCTTTATTTTTATATATATATTTTTCTGTACCGATATAGAGTAATAAATGTATTAACAGTGGATACCGCATCCATAACTGAACTGCAACTATCCCCTCAAATCTATACAACAGCAAAATACAGTGTTATCTTTGGGCCAATATCTTTGGGGCAACAGTGACGCTGTGCTCGATGGCCATGTTAGTTTAGTCTGGTTCTGTACTTGTAGATGATAACAATAAAGTGCATTTCCGGATTCACATATGTGCCTCCTCTTGGGCTCACACCCCTCTAGATTACCATACTGGTGACCACAAGCACACAGTTCATCATTGTATTGTGCAGTTTTTGAGGTACCGTGCTAGTTTCTTCCGCAATATATGGTGGTTGTTGTTTCACCTATTCGCCAGAATGACCACGCCAGTTCGACCTTCGCCAGGACCTCTCTCTGCACCGATTTCATGATCTCGTGTTCCGGAGTATTTCTTTTTCTGTCCTTTTCAACCACACAAGTGAAATTCGCAAATTTCGCTCCAGGTTTTCACCGAAAATACGATATGCATCTAGCCAACAATCAATAGCTACAATGACTTCCCCATTTCAGACTTCACCCAGATTTCATTTTGAAGCTTTTCCTGTTCCAAAAGTGCCTAATCTACATGGTACATCTCTTCCTGTGAGTAGTCTCATATTGTAATGACTGCGACAGTTACACCCAATGTGCTTCCCGATGTTTCGCCTTTATATAGTGCTGAGGAACAACTGAACATTCTACCATGTGATTCCAGTTTTCCAAATGTCTATATTTCAGACTTGCAACATTTTAATAATGGACCTTCAAGCGCCTCCACCCCCCCCCCTCCCATGCACGCTGGGGTATCCCTTCGACAGCCATATGATAGGTCAACAAAGTGCTAATCTGCAGCCACAATCGAACTTTATTCTGCCCTCGGAGCATGGTGTCTTTAATGATTGTGGAATTCCAGTATTCCTTCAAATTATTCTTTCAGTTAGGATCAGTTTTCTCGCACTCTGAGTTCATATTTATTTGCATGCACAACAAACATTCCAGATGATGCCATTGGTGCAAGTTTCAGGTAACTGTCTTTCCTGAGTGTGAACAGTGAAAGTGTTGTTGCTTCAAACTACCAGTCTAGTGATGTTGCATTTCCAAATCCTGTGTCCAGTGATAGTGTTTTTTATAGCAGCCATGTACTGCATCATGGAATGCATCTGCTGCAATGTGACCACAACAGTCGTTTCCACACACCTACATGGCTGACACATTCAGACGCACATGACCGTTCATACAAACGTCCATTTTTTCTGCACATCCCGGTGCTTCTGCCACTTCAGTCTACAGCGGCATCTCAACAGATTGTGTCTACAGTCTACTGCTTGAATTTTATGTTCCACCAGGGACATTTGCCACGCCAAGTAAATTTCAAACCTCACCTCACGAGTGCCTTTGATTTGCAGACAGGATCTATGAGGTCCACTCAGAGTCAACTTGTGCCTACGCTGCATGACACACCTCACCTCCCTACTGTCAGTCGAGATCACTCCTGCAACGTAGATGACACACGCAAGTTACCTTACTTGTCTCACTGCCCAAATGCTGCGCGAGTTCTAAATTCACCGCCTCCTTCACCGGTGTTGGAGCTGGCCGCCCTGCAGTGAGTTATCATGACTTATCAAGAGAATGATTTTCGCACTCAGACCAGCACTTGTGTCCCCCTGTGAGTGTTATTAGTAACGTTGCGCCTGCGCACAAGGTTACCAGTGTTTGTGACAGTTCTGTGTGCCTGCACCACTTCTACACAAAAGCTTGTAAACAAAACTTGGTTGCTATGGCAGTGCCTTGCTCGGAAGCACCGCCAGCGCTTCGTCCTCCTCTAGCGACTGCCTCCCCCGCTTCTCCTCCTGGCGATCTTCTTCTGTTTCACGCTGTCCCACTCTGTTGGTCGAGCACACTTCTGGAACTTTAACTTCTCCAACTTGCACGTCGCCACCCGCTCATGTTCCCTTTGTGAAGTGCTCAAAAACCTTTCACATGCCACCATCTTGTACTCACGAGACTCTGCCTCAATTGTGCGCTCTGGCGGTCGACACAGTAACTACATCGGTACCTCGGCTGCCCCGAAAGCTATCGAGCACCGCCCACCATCCTTGCACACACCAGCAACCAATGCAGCTAATACTTTGGTGTCTCGGCTCTCCTTGGCTGCCCCGACGACTTCCGAGTGGTCGCCCAGCACCACACTACACTCATGGCCACCACGGCTAACGTGGCTACTATTTCAGCACCTTGCTTTCCTTGGTCATCGTGAAAGCTCAAGAGCCGCCTTCCACCGGCTTGCTCAGTCCCAGTCCCCTTCATGCGCTTGACCCTGTGTCTTAGAAATGTGAAACTTAACAATCTTATATGTATGCAATGTCAAAGGATTTTTAGTCTGACATGTGGTAGAGATCACAGGCTAAAGACAATTTATTTCCACATTGTGAAGGTCACAAAGCCGAAATCGTAATAATGAGTTCTGCAAATAAATTTTTCTGTCATAAGCTGACCATGACGTCATTTACGTAAATAAGCACACTGTGAACTGCAGCTATGAGTTGTTTTTTTATTGAGATTTAATAGAAATCGGATAACTTTCCAAAAGCACAGGCTCAGCGACTGGTACAAATAAAAACACACACAAACAGACATACAAGCTTTCGCAACCGTTCGTAGCTTCCTCAGGAAAAGAGGAAGGAAGTAGGGGAGAAAGGGAAGGATACAGGTATTAAGGAAGTGGAAAAGGAATCATTCCAATCCCATGAGTGGAAGGACTTACCTTAAGGGGATAAAAGGAAAGGCAAACAAGCGCACACACACCCACACACATACACACGCGAACACAACAAGGTAGACATATGTAGAAAGCAAAGAAGTTGGCTAGGGATACCACTTGAGGCAGAGGCTATGCCCACAGAACAGAGGCAAAGATATTATAGAATGGTGGGCGGGAATTTGAATTTAGCGGAGGTTGGGACCAGGTGGGCAACGGAAAGAGAGAATGTGCTGAAGGGCAAGTTCCCCTCTCCGTTTTAAAACCTGCCCTCTGCACCCTTCCACCACCACTTAACTCTAGTCCCGTAATCCAGAAGTTATACACGATCAAGGACAGAGCCACTTGCGATAGCACCCATGTGATTTACCAACTGACATTCCTGCACTATAAAGTCTTCTGCATGGAAATGAGCACCAACAAACTGTCCATTCACATGAACAGACACAGGCAGACAGTGTTTGTTGGTAATGAGGATCACCCTGGGGCTAAGCATGGCACAGTGTTACACCGTCCGGGTTATCTGGACCCTTTCCACCGACACCAAATTTTCAGAAATCCAGAGATGACAACTTGCCCTTCAGCATATTCTCTCTTCCCGTTGCCCACCACGTCTCAATCTACATTAATTTCAAATTCCCGCCCACCATTCAACAACATTTTTGCCTCTGTTCTCTGGACAGAGCCTCTGCCTCAACTGGCATCTCTGTCCAGCTTCTTTGCATTTTACATATGTCTGATTTGGTGTGTGTGTGTGTGTGTGTGTGTGTGTGTGTGTGTGTGTGTGTGTGTGTGTGTGTGTGGATGGGTGTGTGTGTGTGTGTTTACCTGTCCTTTTTCCCCTGAGGCAAGCCCTTCTCCTCCCAGGATTGGAAAGACTCCTCAGCAAACGTTAGATCCTGCGAAAATCACCCCTCTCTTCCACCTCCAGGGCTTGCCCTGCCCAGTGCCCTGCCCCACAACCCCATCAGCTTGTCACGTGACGTCCCCAGTCGCTATTTTTGTTTTGCCGTATTTGTTTCACTATTTGGAATGTTTCCGAGTTTATCTTGCCTTCAGTTGTGATACACCATTTGTAAGCAACAACTTAATGCAACTTTATCATAAACAAGTTATTATATATAAATAAATATAACTGAATATAGGTAGACTTATAAACTACTCAGCAAGTCTAGCATGGTCATGTGGCTTAAGGCATGTGAGTGAGGAGCTAAACGTTGGTGATGCAAATCCTGCAAGATGCTTCCCTCCTCCTTATTCCCTTTTTTTGCATTTGTAATGCATTATAATACTTTTTGTTAATGTAATAGCAGTATTTTCTGTGATATTTTGTTAATTACATATGAAAGCGTATTGTCTCTCAGTAGTGAGTTCCATCCATTTCGTGATTTTATTTTTCCATATACACCTTTTTAACAAATGTTATGACGTCTCATTCATGTAACGTTTTTACATTCTTCTATATTCAGTGTCGTTTGCAAATAAGAGCTGCCACTACCAAACGATCCTCCTCCCCTCTACTTCCCTTGATGCAAATTAATTGCTTCTTTGCTTACTGCAGGTATGCCTGGAAGGATGTAGATTTTCATTTCGTATTCCTCAATACAAATGTTCATACAACATACTCTGTAGGTTCTGGAAAACCTCTTCTACTTTTTAGAAGATCGGCAACAAATCGCCCTACTTACTACCCTATAAGAGCTCCCATATATCTAACTCCCGGTCAAATTCTAAAGAAGAACTAAGTTTAACCGTAAAGGATGTGTCAGTTTTCTGAAGGACATGATGTTAGTATGTTTACCTACATCGAAAGTGTATTGTGCTGTTGCTGCTGTTATTGAACAGATTCAGACAGACAGTATCGGAAGAATCAATTAGTAGTTACTTTATTAGAGAACTCACGTTCTCAAGATTGTTTGGTTATATTTTCAAACACTTACAACTTAAGAAATATAGCAACTCAAAAAGAAATATAGACCTATATTGCATTTCAAAATATCCACAGGTGTACTGCCGGTCTATAGTGTCCAACGGGCACAATATTTTGGCGATCATACATGTCGCCATCATCAGGTGAACTGACAGACTGAGCTCCTGGAAACGTGCTGGCACGGAGATTCACACGCTGCGGCGGCTCGAAGGGAGCTGGGTTCTAGCCCGGTAGCGGGCGATTTAAATACCCTCGGCCCACGGCACGACCTCTCAGTGGTCCGCTCCCCGAGCCGCGGTCGCACAGTGGAACCGATTGCGCCGGCTTCTGAGATGACGTCGACGTGAGGGCTCTGTCCACCGTGGTCATCACTACGTTACGTTTGCTAGATTTATTCTTGATTAACCCAATCGCTGGTTCCCAAGCTTTGCTAAGATTATAGCCACAGTCACGGTTTATGAGGTCGTCACATGTGCGAATTTCAATGGCCTCTCTAATGATGCAGTCCCAGTATCTCGACGTCTGTACCAGAATCCTAGTGCTTTCATACTCCATCACGTGATTCTCCGACAAACAATGTTCAGTGACTGCCTCTGGTGTTCAACACATCATCCTCGAGGGTACGCATCGTCTGTCCAATATATGACTTGCCACACTGACACGGAATCTGGTACACGCCGGCCTTCCTCAAACCAAGATCATCTTTGGCGGTCCCCACCAGTGCACAAATTTTATTCGGCGGACGAAAGACAGTTCCAACCTGGTGTTTCTTCAAAATATGGGTGACCGTCTACGAGAGTGCGCCAGTATATGGAATGAACGCAGTGCCTACATCCTCCCACGTGTTTTCATCCGTTTCCACATGTTGTGCTGTAGTGGTTGGGCGGAGGGCCCGCTGAATCTGCCACTCTGAGTACCCATTTTTTCCGAATACAGTTTTCATGTGTTCCAATTCCTGGGAGAGGCGTCGGAGATAGTGCGCGGCCTATGTACTAGAGTTTTAAGTACCCCATTCCTCTGTGAAGGGTGGTGACAACTGTCTGCGTGTAACTACAGATCAGTGTGCGTTGTCTTCTGATACACACCATGACCCAGGGTGCCATCAGCTCTTCTCTTGACCAAGACATCAAGGAACGGCAATTTACCCTCCGTTTCAGTCTCCATAGTGAATGAAACGCCTTAACAGCTTCAGGCTGGATGAGTAAGATATCATGGTGAGTTCTGACATTGATTAGTTGTTTTGTACAAATTTGCGACTACAGGGGAGAGTGGGCTACCCATGGCGGCTCCCTCCGTTTGTTCGTAGTATTCGCCATTGACATGCCTAAAAAGTTCGGTGGTCTTCTCGTCAAACATCCGACCAATCAAGTCTAGTGACTCTCGAAGGGGCACCCTCGTAAACAACTGGAGGATAGGGAAGATGGTTTGGGGATTTCATAGGGATGAACTATGAGGTTACGAAGGTTAGATGGGCGGTGGAAAGACACTCTTGGTGGAGTGGGAAGGATGTCATGAAGGATGGATCTCATTACAGGGCAGGTTTTAAGGAGGTTGTATCATTGCTGGATAGTCACATTTACAGTGCAATCCAGTCCCGGAGAGTATCCGGTGATAAGAAGAGCAGTTTTGGGGTTCATCTGTGGAATATTCTGGGTTTGGGGAGATGACAAAGTGGCCCTGGAAATTTGCTTCTGCACCAGATCAGGAGGGTAAATGTGCAATGTGAAAGCTGTTATTACTGGTCCAGGTATTTAGGAATGGAGCAGACTTGTTTGCCATGAAGATCTAAGCTGTAGGGAAGGGACTGTTTGATATGGAATGGATGGCAGCTGTCATAATGGAGGTTGTGGTTTGTTAATAGGTTTGATGTGGATGGATGTGTGAAGCTGGCCATTGGACAGATGGAGGTTAAAACAGAGGAAAGTGATATGGGATTTCGAATAGGACCAGGTGAATCTGATGGAACCAAAGAAGTTGACATTGGTGAGGGATCTCTGGAGTTCTTATTCATTGTGAATCCAGATCATGAAGATATCGTCAATAAATCTATACCAAACGCTGGGTTGACAATCGTGGGTATCCAAGAAGTCTTCCTCTAAGCTTCCCATAAACAAGCTGGCATACGAGGGGACCATCCTGGCCTTCAAAAGTGAGGAAGTTATAGATTAGGATGGAGCTGGCTAGGGTAATAAGGAATGATGTTTTAGGTAGGGTTGCAGGTGGTCGGCGTGAAAGGAAATACTCCATTGCAGCAAGGCCCTGGGCGTGGGAGATATTTGTGTATAAAGCCCATTTTAAACGATGAACGAACTTGTAATAGATTGATAACAAGTTGTGTTAATGGCGGTCGTCTGTCGTTTGAACGGGTGCTCTAGTATGATCGCGCTAGTATCGAAACGCGATAATCATAGGGATAAAGAAGTAGGGCCAGTTCTAAATTCGTTACTACGGAGTTCACTGCGCATGCACGAGCTAGTAGCTGTCTGCTGCAGTCACCGCTCCAATTAGTCCTCCATTTTCCTTCATATTTACGTATATTTTGCGTTTTGTCGAAGTTTACGTTCAGAATCTATTCCACAGTGTAATTCTAATGATGGAATTCACACTGTCCGTGGCCAGACCGTCACCTCACATCAACCTGAGCTTTCTCAAGAAGAATGTTTTGATGGAACGGTCGTCTGCTAACATCGCGACTCGCAAGTTAACCTATTTTCGTCACGCGATTTTAATATTATATTCGACAGTTACACGGTTTGCACGCAAATGTGTCTTGTTAATCTTTACTTTATGACTGTACTTTAGGTTAGCGGTAATTTGCAAATGTTTCATGACGACTTAAATATTTTCTCAATTGAGCGTCCTCCTAAAAGTGAGGTCGTATTTCTCAAACCGAAAAATGGTTTATGTTTTGCAATATTGTAACAGAAAAGACTGAAGCCAATTGTTTATTTGAATAAGATTGTAATTTGATGACGCAATTTTAATTAAATATTTTAAATGAAAAAGTCAGTCCAAATGAAGGACAAAAATTCGGTTGTGCATGACGTTATTAACAAAGTCAGCGGGCAAATCGTAATAGATAAAGTAAACAAGCTCTATTTATGCTCTTATAAATATTGTTTGATGTGTTCATATGTTTATTTTTTCGCTTGAAAATAGATGTCGATGTTTTGAAACGTTATTTCATTTCCCAACACTTTACCATACTAAATTGACAAAAAACATACATTACAAAGTTTTCTTTCTACGTCAATAAGATTTAGCGTTGTTTCCTCAATTCCTGTATTAAACTATGACTTCCTACATAACAGACCGCCAGTCATAACCTCACTTTCAACATCATGGTATCACAGTCTAACATATACAGTCACGACACTCTCTGCTGTAAAAGTTGTTACTAACTGACAGCTGCTGCGACACTAGTGCTCCTAGCGGTGGGCAAGCTGCCGAAGTAGTGATGTTTGTTTATAATCGCTCTTGTACCTAATTAACGAAATACTTACTATAATTTTTGCGTTACAAACATTATTAAAATATCGAGAGACAAACATAATACGGAAATTAATATAAAAACAGCCTCATTTAAATGATTCAATGGTATAAAGAACAACTCTGTCATGAACAAATACTTACAAATATGTGTATATTTGCATCTTATTCCACTGAAAGTAAGTTGCATATAAACATAATGGTATAATAAATTTATTATGGTCTGTTCTTACTATAACTGCCAGTTTTTGACGTGTATCAATTTGTTACGGAGTCTAATGATTCTCACATGTTTACACGTCACTTGTCTTTCTTATACGTGCATATTCTTTTAAGCAAATTTTCTTTACCTTTAAAAAAACAATGTTTTGATGATTCTTGCCGTTTGTGGTTCAGTTGTAGCAACAATTGTGGAATTGGGTTGTTCTTTGTTGGAAAACAGTTTGGTTGCTTTTATCGCTATAACGCCATGCCTGTGACGTGTTTCCTTCAGCTAAAGCTGTGATGGTTGATTTGGTATGTTAAATACCGTATTTATTGCATTTTATATACTTTTCCTATGTTCTACCCTCACCTATTTTACTTAAATTGTAATGAAGAATACTTAACGTTCCTGTGTAGAAACTGACACGTATCTGCTAAAGGGCATGTCTCCTGCTGTTTCCCAGGCATTTTTATTTTTAATAATGAAATTACTCGTTTAAAGCCTGTATGTTACAGGATGATTGTGAATTAACTGTCCTGTAATGTACCGTTTCGTACCTTATAAGGGATCTTATGAAATCTAAGAAAGACAAATGGGGAGCTATTTTTAAATTATTACCTATTTATAAGGCACTACACATGTTCCCTAATGTAAAAAGTATGCTGACGTCAATCTAAACGATACTATTCGCACTCATCAACTATCATATTCAGAAACGTAGCTTGCCGGCCGCTTGGAGCGCTGCTATCGCAGAGTATAACAAAAATTTGTGGGAGTGTCGTGACTGTAATATGTTAGACTGTGATGGTATTACTGTCCGATTACGTTTATCGTCTAAACATGCTGCCACAAGATTTTGCATGAGTTTGTAGTTCAGGGCTAGTACACTAGGAGCGCTTCAGTAGGCTATTATATATCTTGTTCACTTTTGTTCATCGTTTAAAAAGGGCTTAAGGCCCTATTACACGATACACCTGAGGCGTACGCCTATGCAGCAACGCCCCAAGCGTGATAATCTGGAACTACGTACTGCTTTACGTAGACCTATTAAAAAACACGATGCACGGCAGATGTTCCTTGGCACGAATCTGCGCATGCGGACTAACGTCAATAAACGCGCCAAACCAGGCCAAACGCGAAGGGAACTGTCAGATCTTTAGCAGACATTAATTCATGCCACAGAAGAAACAGAGGGAAACGTTTCTTGGCATGTAATAGTTTATTAAAATAAATTATGCGAGCTCAAGGTTTTATTTTATGAAAAGTTGATTTTGTTATGTATTAAGTCATATGTAGCTACCACGAAATTGTGTTACCACTACTCCGAATTACGGACACGAAATTTTGTTTTATATTACGCCACTTGATTACACAAGTATATGCTCGTCTAAATTTACGTTTATACAGCATTCTGAAAATGAATGACCCAATTATTTTTGGAGCTGTTGCCCTGGCGGTAACAGTTAACCTCCAGATTAGAGCACAAAGACGTAAAGCCAGACGTTGTTGGGTTCGACGCTGGCTGCAAAGAAGAAACGAAGACAGGGGAATTTATTCACTGCTTATGAAAGAGCTCAGACCAGAAGATCCACGAAAATTTCGAAATTTTGTGAGGATGGACGTGGCTTGTTTTGACAAGCTGCTATCTCTAATAGGTGATGGAATTAGGAAGCGTGACACAGTCATGAGGGAAGCTATTTCACCTTCTCGAAAGTAAGGTTTATATTTTATGCTTATATATTTTGTGATCATAATGCCCTAAATCAGCTATAAAATACCGGTATATACTCTGTTATGTTGCAGGTTGGTCATCACATGACGTTTTTTTAGCCACTGGTGAATCATTTAAGAGCCTGGCGTTTAGTCACAGAATTTCACAGTCCTCCATATCGAAAGTAGTTGTGGAAGTATGCAGTGCAATTTGCAGTACTTTAAACGACCAATACTTAAAGGTGTAGTAGCATTATATTTTACAATCTGAATTATGTTCATGCGTGACTCAGACAATTCGTAACACGAAATCGGCACCTGCTACGTATACACAATAACACACCATAGAAGCAGAAAGCAACTAAAATTGCCGCTTCTGGGCATGCGCAGGTTAGTGCTGCCTAGTGCGCATGTGCGGATTCACGAGAGTTTCGGCCGGTATTACACTATCAAATTATTGGACAAAGAATTGGACGAAAAAATTGGATGAAATATTGGTCATATTTTTTGACAAAGCAATTGGATGAAACGGAAAAGGGGGTATTACACTATCATCCAATATTTTGTCAAATTTGCTTCAAAATGGCGGTATAATGATCAGCTATTGTTTATACTACAGTTACGTTGTGCCTGCATTTAGAAGAGAAGGAGGGAAAAAAGAAAAGGAAACGCACTTGGATGAAACCGTGGGTGTCAGAGCGAGATACATAAAATTTGTTATGGGACCGGGAGGATTTTCCTCTTTTATGCCGTCGGCAGAACACTCAGGCCGTTCACTGCTAATTATTTTGTCGCTCTTCATCCTTCACAGTTTGCAATAGAGTAACAAAAAGGCTGACTCAAACAGTGTATACGAATAAGATTGTTAAGTCGATAAAGTTTCATTAAGTAACGTTTTAAATGGAAAATGTGAGCACTGACAATGAGGATAATCTAAATTGTTTATGACGTTATTAACAATGTAAGGGGGGAAACATTGATGATAAAGTAAATAGGCTCTATTTTTCTTCCAATACAAAAATTGGCTGACGTTGAAAGTTGTTTCATTTCCCAGAACTTAGCACACCACGTTACCAAAACCGTACATTCTAAAATCTGCTTCAGCCGTATTAAGATTTAGGGGTATTACTTCTTCAATTCCGATAGTATATATTGACTTTTTTCCATCACGGATTGTAACTCAACCTCACTTTTGCCGCAGGGTATTGGGCTACGCGAATTGACGTGACGGACAGTGTGAATTGGCCTTGTCACTTGTTATACAACGCCCCATCTGATTTTTTTAAATTTTGTTGTTGCTAGAAAACACTACACAAACATTCCACTACTAGCCATGTTTACGAATATTTCCAAGTAATGTCAGATATTTAACCTCCAAATAAAACAGCTGTAGTGGCAAGGAAGCTGTATATCACTAGCGCTCCAAGCGGTCACATTTCTCACTGCAGGAAACAGAAGACGAGCGATTTCTTTGATCAAATCTAGGCCGAGGCCTTAAGATTGGATGAAATATTGGACGATGTTCCCATTACACTACGTCCAATTTTTCTTTGTCCAATTCTTTGACAAATAATTTGATAGTGTAATACCGGCCTTAGAACTGGTCTCTATTCCGGCGCGTGGATAAAGTGTCTGCTAAAAATCATGGTTCCGCGGTAGTTGCACATGTTTCGCCCCTAGATGGCTGTCGCGCTAGACCTATACCTTTCGCGGCGGATCGTCGTGTAATACCGCCTTTAAGGACATGGCATCAATGGTTACAAGGATGGTTTCTGGAGGTCACAGGCTGGGTAAGGATTTCAGGCGATCGAGGACGTGGTTGGTGTCTTTGATGAAGGATGGGAGACTGCACATGATGGACTGAAGGTGTTGGTCTATGTAGGCAGAGATTCGTTCTGTGGGGACTTGGTGACTACCCACAATGATACTACCTGGATGTTTGGGTTTGTGAATTTTAGGAATTAGGTAGAAGGTGGGGGTGTGGGGTGTCAGTGGATTCATGAGTTTGATGGATTCTGGGGAAGGGTTTTGTAGTGGGGCTTAGGTTCTGAGGATTCCTTGAAGCTTAGTCTGGATGTCAAGAATGTGATTGCCTTGACAAGCTTTGTGTATGGTATTGTCTGTAAGCTGATGCAGTTCCTCAGCCACATTCTCCTGCCAATCAAGAACCACAGCCATGAATCCATTGTCGGCCAGGAGAATGATGATGGAACAGTCAGCCTTCGGATCACGGATAATCTGGGCTTCAGCTGTGATGATGTTGCAAAATGGATTAAGGTTTTTCAGGAAAGATTGAGAGGCATGGCTGGAAATAAGAAATTCCTGGAAGATTTGAAGAGGGTTATTTTGAGGATGGAACTGTAGCAGGCAGGTTCAATTTGGATGGTGTCTTGGGAAATTGGATCGTTAGGAATAGGATTAGGATTATATTTCATAGTGGCAAAGTGATATCTCCAGCAAAGATTATGGATATAGGACAGTAAATCTTTGACAAAGGCTGTTTGGTTAAATTTGGGAGTAGGGCTAAAGATGAGGACTTTGGATAGGACAGAGATTTCAGACGGGGATTGAGGTTTAGAAGAGATGTTGACTACTGAATTGGGTTGTTGTGGTTCTGGATTGTGTGGATTAGCATATTGAGGTTGGGCGCGGGGGGGGGGGGGTGGAGTTGGAAGTGGGAGACTGAGTTGATGGGTTGATGGGAGAGACTGGGTTTGTGTGCAATGAGCAGAGGTTGATGCTTGTTGGAGAGATTGTTGAGGGAGAGTGTATTGCCTTTCTGGAGGTCAGTAACCAGAAAACGTGAGGTGTAGGATGGCATGATGTTTGCAGTTAGCCTGTAAGAGGTTGTTCTGAACTACAGGTGTAGATGTGGGAGTGGAGATATTGAGGATTTTGATTAGGGATGGGAGTCAACAGGTGCATTCATTGGCTGGGATAAGGTTTAGGCGAGTGATGGCTATGGATTATTCAGTTTGGAATTGGTATAAGGCATGATGAAAGGATGGGTTACAGCCAGAGATGGCAACTTTTTAGTGTAAGGCTCTTGGGGGTGATGCCAAATGTCAACCAGCCTGAGTAAATAAAATATGGGCATGTAATCTGGCTATGGAGAAAGCATGTTTGCAAAGGGGATGTAAATAAAAAATGGGATTGTTGTAAGGATGTTGTGAGGGTGACGTGAAATTTGGAAGATGGAAAAATGAGAAAGATGTGCTCTGTAACACAAAGCTATAACAGACTGCATTGAAATGAAATAAAATATAAGGGGGGGGGGGGGGGATAAAGGCAAACTGACAGCAAATGGAGTTCAGCTAAGAAAAAAGAAATCAAAAAAGTTGTTCAAGAGAGTTTGTTGAAGTTAAATCTTGTTGATACTATGGTCAACTTTAGTCAGTCAACAACGTTGTGCACATAGGTTTGGTAGTTGTATTTGCATCCAAAAACAAGTTTAAGGGTGGAGAAAATCAGGTAAAGTTAGAGAAAACTGTGTGAAATTCAAGGAAAGCATATTATAAGGACTGGTTATGCGATTGCAGAGTACGATTTTGAGGCTGACAAAGGAATAACAACAAAAAACATGTGGAAGTTGTTGTACAATGATCAGAAATGTATCAAGAATCAAGAATTTTATTCACCATAGATCATTGTACAATGATATTGGTTTCGTCATTGGTATATAATACAATATTAAGTATTGAGCACAGATAATGAAGTATAGTAATCTAATGCCGATTAGACATATTATGCATTCAAACATAGAAATAATAACATACACAGGAAAGTATTATTTAATAATGTCTTAAGCTATATTATTCTGTAAAAATGGTGTAGCAAATCATTTGTATAGCAATTCTTTAACATGTGTGGTATACAATTACATGACACTTAATACAAATAAATCAAATATTATTAATTAGAAAGAATTGTTAAATGTTAATATCCTGCTCTGGTATCTCTAGGAATTCTTTAATGTCATAAATAGGATGATCAGATAGCCAGCTGTACCATTTCAATTTAAACATTTTTATATTCATAGATTTTGCATATGGTGGTAATCTGTTAAAGAATATAAGAGGGTTCACTTTGTGAGAATTTGTAGTCCTTGACAACCTGTGTCTTGGTATATCGAAGTTATTCCTAGCCCTGGTATTGTGCTCATGTATTTGTCCCCTAGCAAAAAATTCTGAGATATTGTTTTTAATATAGAGCACAGACACATAAATGTACAAATTTATAATGGTGAGAATTCTTAGTTTTATGAAGATAGGATGACAATGTTCCCTACGGCCCCTTTTACACATTATGCCTAAGACTTTTTTTTTTTTTTTTTTTTTTTTTTTTTTTTTTTTTAGTTTTAAGATATTCTTAGTATGAGAGGTGTGTCCCCATATAATCAGACCATATGAAATATGGTACTGAAACATCCCAAAATATGTCACTCTGAGGTACTCCACACTCACTAATTCCCAGAGTTTCAAAATGAGGAATGCTACCCGAGATATTTTTTTACATACATAATTTACATGTTCTTCCCATCCAAGTTTGGAGTCTATGTGAATACCTAGAAGTATTGCAGACTTATTCTCTACTTCATTAGACATTCCCATTAACAGTTGTTGGGTTTTATTAGGGTTACATAGAAGTTTATTTGCTGAAAACCCGTCTAGATTTTCTTCTGTTAGTTCTGCTGTTCTGATGTGTGGTAATAAGTGTCGTGTCATCAGCATAGCACACGACTGGGTGGCCTATATTTTGAAAAGAAGGGAGCCAACAGCACCTGGTGTTCCCAGGCGGTCACCCATCCAAGTACTAACCGGGCCCAACGTTGCTTAACTTCGGTGATCGGACGAGAACCAGTGTATTCAACGTGGTATGGCCAAACACGAACGGAAATGCGGAAAAACGGGAAGATCGTGAAATTGCTAGGAAATGCCAAAAATAGTTATTTCCTAGGTAATATTGGAAACTGAAGTTGTGAAATAGTATTTATTCATGCAGTTGAATGAGAAATTTTATTTTACCTCATGAAATACTGTGCTGGCTTTTAAAGCATGTTGCACATAATTTTACATTTTCTCAATGTTATACTATCACTGTTTATGAATTTTATTGTGCTATATATAATATGGCCCTTTTTATTCAGTGTTGACTTCGAGTTGCTACGAAACGAGTTAGTCAATTGCATAGGGCATGGGAGTTGTTGCATTCTTTTGCACCATATGTACCAAAGATACTTTTGCACCATATGTACCAATGAAAACTGCAGGTGGTCCGGAGTTTGAACACTGGTCATTAATATAGCACAACACTTTACACTTAGAACATGTTTATTGGTAATACAAGCATACACTCAGTATAGACTGTCTCCTGCTTGGAGTGCTCCACTATTTATACATAGAAAGAATTTTCTTGGACTTACAAGTACATCAAACATAAGAAACATGAGGAACACTCTAGACATAATAAATACAAACAAATAAATTTTGTTCTCCTGTGCTGTACATAACAGGTCAGTGCTTGTCATTATATTACTGACGATTCTTCTCCTGGGTGGCCAGTGTCCGTATATGAGCCAGCTGCCTTGCTTCTTCGACCCTGGAGATGAGCTGTTTAACATAGTCATCTGAGTGTCGCCCGATTGGAACAGGAAAAGTATATCGATTGTTGTGTAAGGTTCATGACCATGGAGCAGGAAAAACGGCGTGAAGCCTGCGGTGTCTTGCCTTGCTGTATTATAAGCAAATGCCACGACTGGCATTATTGTATCGCAATCCTTCTGTGCTCAACATCGATGTACGTCAACAGCATATCTGATAAAGTTTTGTTAAAAGATACTGTAAGGCCATTTGTCTGAGGATGGTAGGCAGTGTCTTAAGGTTCGTTCCGGCAGCTGTCAGACTGCTTGACGCGCATGCGCAACGCTGAAATTGTGTTCCAGCAGTGCCTTCTCCTGCTTCTGGCTACTTGGAGTGTGGCTGTTTGGTGTTCCAGCAGTTGCCGCAAGCAGCCAGACGCTACCCGGAAAATTATTTCAGGCGTGGTCATTCTGCCAATTTGCGCATGCGCAGAAAGGTCTGAGTTAGAGAGTGGGTAGACATCACGTGATAAGTGTATGTTTGTAGCGTGTTTTTCGATTATTTCGAAGTCACTGCAATCCCACTTGAGATCAGATATTTCTCGTTTACACTTCTTCGTTATTAGGAGGGAAATTATTTTAATTATTTCTTTAAACTCACCTTCGCCTGCAGCCAGAAACAGTGCAAAATGCGTTCCAGCAGTGCAAGTATCAAACAAGGGTTTTTACATCACAGTAGATGCGCATGCACAGTAATATCTGTTTCTTTAGCGCTTGAATTAGCCGTCTGGCAGCTGCTGGAACGAACCTTTAGTCTCCATCTTGCTAGTTGACCTGACGGATCCTTCAGATTGGTCAGCCAACATAAAGTATGGTTGTCTGTCACAACAGTGAATGGTTTGCTGAATAAATACAGCCGGAATTGTTGATAGTCCAGATAACGTTGAGACACTCCTTGGTTGTAGAGTAGTTTATCACAGACTTTGAGATAGCTCTTGATGCATAGGTTATCACATTTCCAACACCTTCCTGACTTTGTACAAGCACTGCACCAATCCCATAATCACTAGCGTCTGTGTGAAGTTCGGTTTCCACATTCTTCTTGTATAACGTAGAACTGGTGTGGAAGTTAGAGGCTCCTTAAGTGCCTGAAAAGCTCTTTCTTTTGTCTCATCTCAGTAAAACTTGGCATCTCTCTGCAGAAGTTTTTGCAATGGACGTTTCTTCTTACAGAAACCTTCTATGAAACAATAGTATGAGCAGCGCCCAAAGAAGCTTCTCATTAATGTGCTGAATAGTTGGAAATTCTGCAACTGTCCTTACTTTATCTGGATCAGGATGGACACCATCTATGTTCACTAGGTGCCCCAAGATTTTTCTCTCTTTGATGACAAAGAAGCACTTATTTGGGTTGAGGTGGAGTCCTGCTGTCTGAACACACTTCAAAACAGTGGACAGGTGGCTTAGATGTTCTGCAAATGTCCTTGAGAAAACTAAAATGTCATCTAGATAACGAAGACATGTCATCCATTTAAGGTGTCAAAGCATGTTGTCCATGACACATTCGAATATGGCCGGGGTATTACATAGTCCAAACGGCATGACTTTGAATTCATAGAGGCTGTCAGGTGTAATAAAAGCAGTCTCCTCTCTGGCAGCTTCGTCAACCTCAAATTGCCAGTAACCTGTCTGCATATCCATGGTTGAGAAGTATGTAGCTTCTTTCAAGCAGTCTAAGATGTCGTCAATCTCCAGCAAAGGGTAAACATCTTTCTTTGTGATTTTTTCAGCTGCCGATAGTTGACACAGAAATGCTTCATGCCATCCTTCTTCTTCATGACAACTGCAGATGACGAATTATCTGTCTTTCAGTTGGCGACACACTGTACGACCGATGGCTAACTGGTGGATGATCCCCAGTATTGATTTGGTGTTTTATCATTGGCCATTTCAGATGGATCTTTTCCCGACTGGCCTGAATACACCTGATAATAGGTGTAGTATTGTTAACACCTGTTGATGTTTCTGGGTCAGACTGGGCCCTATATGCAATTCCATAGTAGTTTCCTCTAGTATGTTGTCCGCAGTAACAGCAGAGCACGAAACATCATCAATGACATTGACATCACCATCCTGCACTGTTCCAATACACATTCCTTTAGGAACAAGTTGTGATTGCTCGTGAAAATTAGTGATCTCTTCTCCTCGGCCACCTGCAATGCTTATGATAGCCTATGGTATGTAGATTTCCTTTGTTATACTGATTAGTTTTTTTACAATTGACAAGCACTTCGCTGTTCAGCTGGTCATCTCGGCTGCTGACTGGAACTCTTCTCATTGATCATCAGAATAAAATACGAGAAATCAAAGCCCGAACGGAGAGATTCAGGTGTTCATTCTTCCCGCGCGCTATTCGAGAATGGAATGGGAGATAAAATAGTATAATGGTGGTTCGAAGAACCCTCTGCCAGGCACTGAAATGTGATTTGCAGAGTATCCCATGTAGATGAAGATTGTAAATGGTGGGATCTCAACATTCTCCACAGCAAATAACCTCCTAGGAGAGTTCGTGTTATGTGTATTCGACAGAACAGCTTCCTCAATTTGTAGCTCAATCTTCCACAGTCAATGACAGCCTGGGATACCTGAAGGAAGTCCCATCTGAGGATGGCGATACATTCAAACAGCTGCTTTTGTATCACAGAACATTATCTTCTTTAGTTTGTGGCAGTAGTCATTCGACAATACAGAGAAGAAAGCTCCTGAATCGATTAGTACCCAGGCGGGTTGGCTGTTGATGACGACGTCAATGAGATTTCCAGACATCTTAGCAACTGTCGTCCATGGAGGATTTTCATCTGCGACAACCCCACCTCCGTAGATGGTCGCCTTGCCTAGTTTTCCTGAATACTGTAGTTAGGTGAGCAGCTGGTATTCGTATAAGCCAATTAGTAATGGCTGAGTTGGGGCAGTCAGTGCTGTCAGTGGTTTGGGGGGTGGGGGCTTGCCTTGGCATTGCTAGTTAAGACATTACAGAAAATCACTAAAATAAAGAGAAATTACACACATAATCAAAACAATGTGTGTAATTCCTCTGTATTTTAGTGATTTTCTGATTACACACATAATCAAAACAACCACCCCCATGAACCAGAGACATTGCCGAGATGGGGTGGCTTGCGTGCCTCAACGATGCAGATAGCCGTACCATAGGTGCAACCACAGCGGAGGGGTATCTGTGGAGAGGCCAGACAAACATGTGGTTCCTGAAGAGGGGCAGCAGCCTTTTCAGTAGTTACAGGGGCAACAGTCTGGATGATTGACTGAGCTGGCCTTGTAACATCAGCTAATGTGGCTTTGCCACACAGCTACTGCGAACGGCTGAAAGCAAGGGGAAACTACAGCCGTTACCTTTCCCGAGGACATGCAGCTCTACTGTATGGAAATATGATGATGGCATCCTCTCGGGTAAAATATTCCGGAGGTAAAATAGTCCCCCATTCGGATCTCCGGGCGGGGACTACTCAGGAGGATGTTGTCATCAGGAAAGACAATACTGGCATTCTACGGATCGGAGTGTGGAATGTTAGATCCCTTAATTGAGTAGGAAAATTAGAAAATTTAAAAAGGGAAATGGATAGGTTGAAGTTAGATATAGTGGGGATTAGTGAAGTTCGGTGGCAGGATGAACAGGATTTCTGGTCAGGTGAGTACAGGATTATAAATACAAAATCAGTTGGGGGTATCACAGGAGTAGGACTGATAATGAATAAGAAAATAGGAATGCAGGTAAACTACTATGACCAGCACAGTGATCACATTATCATTGTCAAGATAGATACGAAGCCAACACCGACAACAGTAGTACAGGTTTATATGCCAACTAGCTCTGCCGATGATGAGGAGATAGAAGAAATATATGAGGAGCTAAAGGAAATTATTCAGACAGTTAAGGGAGAGGAAAACTTAATTGTGATGGGAGACTGGAATTCGGTAGTAGGAAAAGGAAGAGAAGGAAAAATAGAAGGTGAATATGGACTGGGCAAAAGGAATGAAAGAGGAAGCAGCCTGGTAGAATTTTGCACGGAACATGATTTAATCGTAACAAACACGTGGTTTAAGAATCACAAAAGAAGGTTGTATACGTGGAAGAGACCAGGAGACACCGGAAGGTATCAGATAGAATTTATAATGGTAAGACATAGGTACCGGAACCAGGTTACAAACTGCAGGACATACCCAGGGGCAGATATAGACTCTGACCATAACTTGTTAGTCACGAACTGTAGGCTGTAGCTGAAAAAACTGCAGAAAGGTAGGAAAATAAGGAGATGGGAGTTAGATAGATTGAAGGAAACTGAAGTTCTGGAGAATTTCAGAGGGAGATTTAGGCAACAATTGGCAGAAACAGGGGGAAATAAAACAGTAGAAGAGGAATGGGTAGCATTGAGAGATGAAATAGTGAAGGCAGCGGAGGACAAAATAGGTAGAAAGGCAAGACCTACAAAAAATCCATGGATATCACAGGAAATACTACAGTTAATTGATGAAAGGAGAAAATATAAAAATGCAGTAAAGGAAACAGGCAAAATGGAGTACAGACGACTAAAAAATGAGATTGACAGGAAGTGCAAACTGGCTAAGCAGGAGTGGCTAGAAGCCAAATGCAAATCTGTAGAAGAATGTATAGCAAGGGGAAAAGTAGATACCGCCTACAGGAAAATAAAAGAGACATTTGGGGACAAGAAAAGCAACTCTACGAACATCAAGAACTAAGATGGGAAACCAGTGATCAGCAAAGAAGGGAAAGCTGAAAGGTGGAAAGAGTACATAGAGCAGCTCTACAAAGGAAATGAACTTAGAAACGATGTTGTAGGAAGGGAAGAGGAAGTAGATCAAGATGAAATAGGAGATAGTATACTGAGAGATGAATTTGACAGAGCCTTGAAAGACCTAGGTAGGAACAAGGCCCCAGGAATAGATGACATACCCTCAGAGCTACTAAAATCTCTGGGAGAGCCAGCCATGACAAGACTATTTGAACTGGTGTGTAGGATGTATGAGACAGGCGAAATGCCCTCAGACTTTAAGAAAAATGTAATAATCCCCATTCCAAAGAAATCGGGCGCAGACAGGTGTGAAAATTACAGAACCATCAGTTTGATAAGTCATGGTTGCAAAATTTTAACACGAATTATCTACAGGAGAATGGAAAAGCTGGTAGAAGCTGACCTCGGGGAAGATCAGTTTGGATTCAGGAGGATAGTAGGAACCTGGGAGGCAATACTCACTTTACGTCTTATCTTAGAAGATAGATTAAGAAAAGGCAAACCTACATTTTTAGCTTTTGTAGATTTGGAGAAAGCATTTGACAATGTTGACTGGAATACACTCTTTCAAATTCTGAAGTCAGCAGGGATAAAATATAGGGAAAGGAGAGTTATTTATAACTTGTACAAAAGCCAGACTGCAGTTATTAGACTCGAAGGGCATGAAAGGGAAGCATCAGTTGGGAAGGGAGTAAGACAAGGTTGTAGCCTTTCTCCGATGATATTCAATTTGTGTATCGAGCAGGCGGTGAAGGAAAGCAAGGAAAAATTTGGAATAGGGATTAAAGTTCAGGGGGAAGAAATAAAAACATTGCGTTTTGCTGATGACATTGTAATTCTGTCAGAGACAGCAAAGGACCTGGAAGAGCAGTTGAATGGCATGGACAGCGTGTTGAAGAGAGCATATAAAATGAACATTAACAAGAGTAAAACAAAAATAATGGAATGCAGTCTTAGAAAATCTGGCAATGCTGAAGGAATTAGATTAGGTGACGAAACAATGAAGGTGGTAGATGAGTTTTGTTACTTGGGTAGTAAAATAACATGCGATGGTCGCAGTACAGAGGATATAAAATGCAGAATGGCAATGGCAGTAAAGCATTTTTGAAAAAGAGAAATTTGCTAACATCGAATATTAACTTAAGGGTAAGGAAGTCTTTTCTGAAGGCATTTGTGTGGAGTGTTGCCTTGTACGGGAGTGAAACATGGACGATAAGCAGTGCGGACAGGAAGAGAATAGAGGCTTTTGAAATGTGGTGCTACAGAAGAATGCTGAAGATTAGGTGGGTAGATCGCATAACTAATGAAGAGGTACTGAACAGAATTGGTGAGAAAAGGAATTTTTGGCATACCCTGACTAAAAGAAGGGATCGCTTGGTAGGACACATTCTTAGACATCGGGGAATCATAAATTTAGCATTGGAGGGAAGTGTGTGGGGTAAAAATCGCAGAGGGAGACCAAGAGATGCGTATAGTAAGCAGATTCAAGTGGATGTGGGTTGCCATTCTTATGAGATGAAAATGCTTGCACAGGATAGAGTAGGGTGGAGAGCTGCACGAGAAACGGCACGAGATACACCACTTCATACTGATGTGTGAAGTCATTTAGCATAAAATTATGATATTTAGCGTAATCAAAATTCTGCAAGGGGTGAAAAATAGACAATCTGTTAATGAAAAATGTGAAAAAATATAAAGTCAACAATTCAGATTGTAAAGAATGATTTCCCCTTGTGCATCCTTTTAAGAAATTTTGTATAAAACAACAACTAAATAAAAAAAATCATAATTTTAGGCATGTCATTCATAACGTGGTAATTACTGAAGGAGATTCATAAATATTACGATTGATTCGTAAAGCGTAGCATATCTACATAGCTCGACAGTAATCATCTGCAGTTGAAAGGACTGCTCCAATGATTAACGTCTTGCAGTACAATAATTGTCAAATACTCATCTTCTCTTCCTACAGTATTGTACGATAAGTCCAGGAAGCCAACAGGGAAAATCATAGTTGCTAGAAGATTTGGTTGTGGGCGTCTTATCAGTTCCTAGGCTGCCGTTTGGTGGCTGCGGTGTAAGTCGTAGTAGGGTGAGGCCATGCTTCACTTCGGGTGCGACTGACAGTTGCTAATGTTTGAAATACCTCTTCCTCAGCAGTGACAGCTCCCTCACGATATACAGGACTGACATCCACGGCCATAATCTGGTGATCACTCGGTCCAAAAGTCCCGGCAGCCGTAAACTGTTGTAATTCTTCTCTCACAAATTGTCATATGAGAGAAGCAAAATCATGATCGTCTTTCACAACAGTCAAGGGAACTACATTTGGGAGTCTGTCATACTTTTTTCATCCAACCATCCTCTGTTGCATCTCTTCAATTTTCTGACACCATTGGATAAACTCCTGTTTCGTTCAAATGCCTTTTTACAGAAGAGCTCGATACATGTTTTCTGCAACGCCGTTCATCAGGTGTGAAATTTTACGGCCTTCGCCATATTCAGATTTACTACATGACATAGGGCCAAAACACACTATCTATGACAGTGTTGACCCACCATGTTGTTGAGCCTTGTTCTTCAATTTGTCTTCCACTAAGTGGACTTGTTGCTGGTGGTCTCCAAACGTCGTCTTAAGTGCAGCCCGGAATTTTTCTCAGGTATCAAGCTTATCCACATTACTTTCAAAACCACTGCTGGGCCGTCCCATCCAGGTTGAAATATACATTTGCCAAGCACATAATTTGGTCCCACTTATTATACTTGGCGACTCGGTCAAATTCGTTCAGCCACCTGTTTGGGTCCTGTACAGCGTCTCCCGAGAACACTGATGGATGTCTAATGTGCAGCTGGCTAAGCGCTGTTTTCATATCCATGGGTATTTTGATGACATGAACCTTGGGACCAGAAGTAGTCAGTATACCCTTTGTATTCCAGTTCTTGTTCACATAGGTGAAAGCTCTTACGCAGCCTAATCGGCAGACTGTATTGTAATGATAGAAGCAGATGTCCATAATACCTTATGATTCCATCCTTTAATCTACCATCTCTATGTAACTGCCAGATACCAATTGTTCTGGACCCTATCATTCCATTTTTACCATTATGTTTATAGCATGCTCTAACATATTTCGCATTTATGATTTGTAACCAATATTTGTGTTAAATGTATGTCCTATTTAATTTAAGAAAAGTGTAACATTCATTAACTCAAAGAATTCAGCATCAGTATCATTGTTTAATTAAAAATCAATAGCCAACAATATAGAAAGATCTAGAAGCTGTATCAATACTGCATTGTTATAATTAATACTTTTGTCAATTAAGCAAATCATAGAAAATTAATTCAAACTTAAAATGTATGTAGAAAGGATTACAATGTAACTTTAATTTCTGTGTTGTACAAAGGACACGTATCAATGACAAAGTGGTCTGTAAACATTAACATTCATTAATTTAAAAAGTACTAATTGAGATGAACTAATTACGACAATGTATCAACCCATTGTATTGTTAAGGATGTATATATAGAACCAAACAACTGATGTGCAGTTAGTTGAAGTTAATCTTACTTGATGTTAGTCAGATGGAGCTAAATGGTGTATAAGGTAGAATCTGATTAAAAGAAGAAGTTGAAATATTTGGTGTTTCATTTGTATACTACTGCTATAAAAACTTACAAAAGTAGAATAGTGAATGATTTGCATGTGTTAAAGAGATTATTTTTAATTATACACATATGCAGCAGTTCCTAATAATTAATCAAATTACTTGGACACTATAAGACGAATTGCAGGATACCCAGCACCTCCACAAGGAACTGTCATGTTGAAAACTGCAGGTGGTCCGGAATTCGAAGGCTGGTCATTAATAGAGCACAACACTTCACACTTAGAACATGTTTATTGCTAACACAAATGTACACTCAATACAGACTGTCTCCTGCTTGGAGTACTCCACTAATCATATATATAAAGAATTTTCTGGAACTTATAAGTACATCAAACATAAGAAACATGTGGAACATTCTAGAAATAGTAAATAAAAAACAAATAAATGTTTTTCTGCCCATGGTGGTATCTGAACTGGAGCAATCCGATCTCCGATGCTAACCACTGCACCACACGTTCCGTCGGAAGACTCTCAGCAATGTCATGTATACCATCTTTTGTTACTTCTTACAATAATGATGCTAGCATATGAAGGATGTTGCATTTTTAATATTCTTTGTCATACTACATGTAAATTGAACCTTTTGTATTTGTCTGGCACTTCATGAGAGGAATGCTATATAATTTCTGCCTCTACAAACTATTTAACACGTCTGTCCTTGTAAAATATTGGTTTCACAATCTTTAAACTTTTTAATATGTATCAAAATCTGTTTTTCTTATAGCCATACTTTTACATATCTTTGGATCCACTGCCACCTGGCAGACAACTTAAACAACACACCAATGAAATGTTCCCTCCTGTCAATCTATCTTATACTTAGGTCAGAAATAGTCACATTTTATCTTTTACTTTACATCTACATGGGATACTCTGCAAATCACATTTAAGTGCCTGGCAGAGGGTTCATCGAACCACCATTATAGTATTTATCTCCCATTCCATTCTCGAATAGAGCACGGGAAGAAAGAACACCTGAATCTCTCTGTTCGAGCTCTGATTTCTCGTGATTTATTCTGATGATCATTTCTATCTATGTAAGTGGGAGTCAACAATATATTTTCGCATTCGGAGGAGAATGTCGGCGATTGGAGTTTCGTAAGTAGCCCATGCCGCAGCGATAAGCGCCATTGTTGTAATGATTCCCATTCCATATCCTGTATCATTTCGGTAACGCTGTCTCCCCTGTATTGTGACAATACGAAACAAGCTATCCTTCTCTGGACTCTTTCGATGTCCTCCGTCAAACCCACCTGATAAGGATCCCACACTGGGCAGCAATTCTCCAAAAATGGACGGACAAGCGTAGTGTATGCAGTTACTTTTGTAGTTCTGTTGCATGTTTTAAGGGTTCTGCCAATAAAACACAGTCTCTGGTTCGCCTTTCCACGATATTATCTACATGTTCTTTCCAATTTAAGTCTGAAGTAATACTAATTCCTAGGTATTTTGAGAAGTTTACGGCATTCTCTTTTGATTTATTTATATTGTAAACAAAGTTTAATGGATTTCTTTATGTACTCATGTGGACGACTTCCCACTTCTCACTATTTAGAGTCAATTGCCAATTTTCACACCATCAGATCGTTCTGCAGTTGGTTTTGATCTTCAGATGATTTTACTAGATGGTAAATGATGACGTCATCTGCAGACTCATCTAAGAGAGGTACTTACATTTTCCCATAAATCATTTATGTAAATAAGGAACAGCAGAGGACCAACGACACTACCCTGTGGAATGCCCGATATCACCTCTGTTTTAGTCGATGCCCTACCATCGATTACTACGAGCTGTGTCCTCTCTGACAAGAAATTCCCTACCCAATCACAAATTTGGGGCGATATACCATAACCACACCATTTGATTAAAAGCTGTTTGTGAGGTACGGCGTCAGGAGCCTTCTGGAAATCTAGAAATACGGAATCGATCTGCGAATCCTTGTCGATAGCACCCATCACTTCGTGTGAATAAAGAGCTAGTTGTGTTTCGCATGAAAGATATTTTCTAAATCCGTGTTGACTTTGGGTCAATAGATCGTTCTGTTTGAGATAATTCATAATATTTGAATACAGGATATGTTCCAAAACCCTGCTGCAAATTGACGTCACTGAAATAGGCCTGTAGTTTAGTGGGTTACTCCTACTGCCTTTCTTGAGTATAGGTGTGACCTGTGCAACTTTCCAATCTTTTGGTACAGATCCTTCTATGAGAGAGCAGTTGTATATGGCTGTTCAGGAAGGAGCTATCGCTTCAGCATAATCAGATAGAAATCTAATGGGTATATGACAATCCATTTTGGTGACTTATTTTTAACATGTTCACCATCATTTGTTATTCATTTTATATTTCAACAAGAAACTTTTTATTTGATTAGTTCTCCTAAGATATGTTACAAATTTTGTAAACTTAAACTGTTATTTTATTTGTATGAAAAAAATACGCTAGAGTTGGTAATAAAACTTGTGTAATTGTACAGTGAAGACCTAAGCCATTCTGAAGATGATTTAAATCATTGAAACTGGCCAATGAAAATAAATTTATTGGTGATCTTGGCTTAACAGCCTAAGGAAAGTGCATTTTAATTACGATTAAAACTTTTACATTCAACGTATTTTAATCTCGTAATATAAGATTCACTAGGTTGCTGAATTGTGGTAGTTCTCTTCTGAAGTAGCTATCTCTCATTAAGGAATCAACTTTTTTTTTCCTACTCCTTTTCTGCGATTTGTTGTAGAACACTCAGCATGTTATCTGAGCATTAACTATTTCATAGTTAGACTATTGTTTTGTCTTCAGTAGATACTGCACATCTGCAAATCAGACAAGTGGAATTCATTAAAGGCGAATCACCATCTTTCATTCTCAAATAAGACGTTATCATTACAGCTTAATTGTCTGCTGGTAAGCAGTATAGAAAAATTCAACTGGATTTGAATTGATGGAATATTTAAATATAAAAGATTTAAAAGAATTTTATCCCACAAGATAAATGTACATTTATATTTGAAGAAAGGGTAGAGGTGACAATAAAAGTTTTTAATTTTTTTAACTTTTATTATAAAATACTGTACAAAATGAGATTCTTTTAATATGTACCATATATTTCTGCAGATAAGACGAGGTACATATTTTCATTGAAATTTTATAGTTTATGCACATATCTGGCGTATGAGATGACCCCCAAGTTACCGTATTTACCCGAATGCATGCCACACTTTTTCTTTCAGTTTTCAGGATCTAAAATTACGTCTGGTACTTAGATTCGGAAGCAAAGCTTCAGGAAGCTCCGAAAAATGCCGTTAGAAGCCGCCATAAGTAGTTTTCTTGAGTGGTACACCTGGACTTCACCCTTTCTTGCAGTGTTTAAGATCTGCTTTTGAACTTTCGTGCTTGTAGTGCTACGTTGTATCCGATTGTAAAGAAGCATTTTTTTTTAAATTACACCACGAAATTACCTTGGAGGTCGAAGCCGCGCCTTGCAGCACATCTGCGAAATTAATAATTTAAAATAATTTCTTTTCCTTTCTTTTTTTGTACCGTCACATAAGATGACCTCAAATTTTGGCACCTTTTTTATGACTCAGCCATCGTCTTATCTGCGGAAATATACGGTACATTACATTTAAGTTTTACAAGTGTAAATGATAACTTGAGCAAACTTGGAGACCAGGAATGAAATGTAATGTGTGTCTATCACAGAACTCGCACAGTAGTATCAATATCACTCTTTGTCAAAACGTTTCACTAGCCAATGCACACGACTCCAAAGTTTCTCTCTCTCTCTCTCTCTCTCTCTCTCTCTCTCTCTCTCTCTCTCTCTCTCTCTCTCTCCCCTTAAATATAAATATACAGGTTCTATTAAAAATACTCATGTCTCACAATGACTACATTTAACTTTCATCTACTGAAAAGTCACAATAAAACTTAGCCACATTGCACACATGTTTAACTTCACTCCATTTTACAGTCTAAGGAACATCATGAAGTCAGCCTCTATCACCAGGAGATATGCCGGATATAGTTCATACATGTTCTGTCAGATCTTCAACCTGTGAAGATATAAAGTAACGTTTCATTAATTCAAAGACTACATCATTTTGTACCTGCAATGGGGAAGGGGGAGGAGGGGGAAGTGAACGAAAGCATGAAGGGAGAAAAAAAGTAATACCAAACAGAATTTATAAGAGTCTAAGGAATTGGAAAGGGAAGTAGTGGTTGGCAAGGAAGTAACACAAGGTTGTTGACATTCAAAATTTATTCAACCTGTGCAATGAGGAAACTATCAAGGAAAGCAAGGGGAAATTTTGCAAGGGAATTAAAAGTTCACAGAGAAGAAATAAAAACTTTGCCACTTGCTGATGACACTAATTCTGCAGAGACAGGAAAGGAGCAGGTATGCACAGTGTCTTGAAAGTAGGGTACAAGGTGAACGTGAACAAGAATGATGGGACACAGTAACAAAAAAATCAAGGTTTAGAAATTAAACTACAGTAAAACTTCTTAATAACAGACACCAATGGGGGAAAACAGAACTGTCCGCTTTTAAGAAAAGGATAAAATACAAAATAAGGTGGCCGGTTCGGATAATGAAAATCTCGAATAAAACCAAAGTCTCCTGTTTTCACGTGTGAAACATACTGTATTGCGTCAATGTCGCGAGTGCCATGCCGCTTCTTGAACCGATCCAGCCAGCCATAATTTCCGTGAATTCTTACTCCTTTCCTTCAATAAGCTCATAAAAAGTAATCGCTTTTTGACGAAGTAGAGGACCTTAACTAGCACGGATTTGTTCATGTCACAAAAATAAAACCTCTTCTAAGTGAGGTTGTGAACCTTTTCTCATTCTTTTTCAAGATTTCATTGCTTTTGCTACAATGAGATCACATTCCTTTTTTGTTTCGCACCCATAGTCAGCTCTCTCTCTCTCTCTCTCTCCCCACCCCCTTTTTATTTTTTACCAGCACTCAAATGATTCTTTTTTGGTACCGTATTTGGCCACTTTTATCTCTGGGCATTTTAAAGCATGTAGCACAAGCACGAAACTTCAAATCGAAAACAAACAGACGAAAGACAAGAAGACGCATTAGACAAAGCTTTTGACTTTTGAAACCAGGCTGTGGCAGCCATCGAATGAAAACATTCGATACACATATCGCCTCTCCCCTGTCCTACCCAAGCCCACGCTACACACAACAGTGCGTTAACTATTGTACGTTTTGCTTTGTCTGATGTACCGACAGCAGGCGGAAAGTGTTTGGCGCCGCACTCTCATTGTCAGTTTTTGTGCTGCATGAACAAATACGTACTGTAATTCCAAAAAGTTCCAATAGATGGCAATGCCACGAAACCACGCAATACAAACAAGAAACATGCTAAATCTTCAATCAACACATGTTAGAATTGACGGCACTCAGACTTTTGACACGCAAGAATGCACTGATTTTTTCACGCTGTCCGTTATTTGGAAGTTAGTATTGTTGTTGGGGGACATATTACAGTGTCCGTGTCTGTTATTGAGAATGTTCGCTATTTGGAATAATTTTAGCACAAGGGCTAATGTTTTTTTGCAGGGGAATTTTAAAATATCCGCTATTGAGAGGAGCCCGCTATTGGGAAGTGTCCGTTAAGGGAAGTTTTACTGTATAAACGTAATTTGTAAATTTTAACAAATGGAAGTCCAACTTGCAACGTAAATAACAGGCATGTAGAACAGAGAAACACATCCACACAATATAGTTTTCAGTCACAGCCTCCAGGAGTCTGAGATATTACTGGGTCACAAAAGGGGCACTCCTTTGTGGTAGGTTATTGGGGGTGGAAGGAAGATTGATGGTTTGTGAGGATACGGCACAATAAATGTGTTTTCAGATGAGGTCTGAACGATAATGTACATGAAGGCCTTTGTGAGGCCTTCAGATTATTGGTCAAGGGACTTATCACTGCAAATCTGCCGTCCAGAGGTGGGAAGACTGTATGGAAGTGATTTTATGATGTGGGATGGATGGCAACAGTGAAAGTGTAGGTACTGTTGGTAATTTGATTTTAATGTGGTCAGAGTCAGGTCAGTCAAACCCTTGGTCTGGTTCAGTTTCATTGATGACATTTCAATGATTTGGACATTCAATCCTCTTCCCTTCACAGCCTCAGTTCTCTTTCTCCTATCTGTTTCACTTGGTCTTCCTCAACCCACCACAAGATCTTCTGGGGTGTTAACCTCTACCTCACCAGCTATTTGCAGCTGAGCCATGATTGGCAGTTCTTACATCCCACCGATTTTCACGCCGTTACAAACGCCGCGGGGGAGGGGGACGGTTCGGATTGTCAGTCAGTTGTACGTTGGTGTATAACACATTAACCATTAAAAATTTGATAAGTTTTACTGCTCCAAGCAAAGTATAACGGAAAAAGCACAATTCCCCTTGTAAAATGTGTGTTTCAACATTAAAAAAGTCTATGGTTCACCCAGGAATTTTTTCTTCTTGTCCATTATACACTGTGTTCACTTGATTAGAAAAGTAATGTAACAGAGGGAAAAGTGGATAGAAAGCATACAGCTTGGCTAAATCAGTTAACTGACTATATTTGAAATGACAAAGACTTTTTCAGGCATTTCTTGATTATAAACCTGCTGTATTGTGATGTCTATTTTGAAGAATTAGTAAATCATTTTATCTTACACTGAACAGTTTTATAAATGAGATGAAGTTGGCGTCACTCCTGCCCAAAAGGCAAATATCCCAGTGCGAGTCCTAGTCTAGCACATAGTTATAATTGCCAAAAAGTTTCACAATGTTGCACAATTCACTGTAGTATGAGAATTTCATTAATGTAGAAAATAAATTAAAATCTTGTCAAATACCAATTGCATGTTATGAAGATTCAAATTTCACCCTTTGTTGTTTAAGAAGTCCTTCCAAATGGGAAGTTACAATTCCCTCTTCACAGTTTACATATAAGAATAATTCTGCAACAGTATTAGGACTACAAGGAATGGCAGAAATGTGATTCAAAGATCTAAGGTTTGAACAGTTTCATTCTTTATAAAAATCATCAACTTTTAGTGGAATTTGCAGAGAATACCACAATGTGAAGAGCTTTTTTGTCACAGAAACTGATAGTTTTACAATTGGGGCTGTCAGATGTTTCAGCCACCGTTTTGTGGACAAAGCCAATGAGGTAGTTGAAAATTAGTGCCCAGTGCGGGAATATCACAGGTCTTCTGCATGCTAGGCGAATGTTCTAATCACAGAGCTACCCGAACGAGGTAGATATTGTAGCTGCAGGACCTAGCCTTGCGTTCACTCGGACAGACACAAATTCTGAACTTACATCCTATGCTAATATCACTACTATAGTGTTGTCCCTTGCCATTATTTCTCTTTACTCATGGCCATGGCTAGCCCATTACTATATAGAGATAGAGCCTCATGTGTGTCTTCAACTTCACTCTAAGGCATTTCACATCGCACCATCAGTTTTGATGCAACATCCAGAAATAACAATTAATTTCAAGAAAAGCCAGTGGAAATGTAACATTTGCAGCAACATCTGATGGTCAGGTACCGTACTTCAACTTTATGTTGTTTACAAAGTCAAATCTGCATTACTAATGGACTGAAGATAGAATATTCACTGCAGCACACAAGAGGAATTTCACTTAATGGTAATCTGCACCTCTATTTCCTGACTAATTTTAAGAATGGAAAATCCGATAAGAATATCAATAATCAGGGATAGGTAACAACTCACTGTAAACAGGCTCGCTGAGCTGCTGACAGACATGAAAATAGATAATCAAATTCACACAACTTAAATTTTTGGCCATGGCCTTTGTCAGAAAAAGAAACACATATTCATGCAATCACTCAGACAACTATTCACATACAACTAGCATGTCTCGCCATTCCAGCAACACAAGCTAGACTGTGAGTGAGGTGGGGAGTGGAGGAGGAAGGATGCTGGGTAAAGGAGGGATGGAAAGTTCCGCATCGCATGATGGACTTTAAAAGCTCTGATAGGCGGGAATTTGAATTGTGGCAATGAATAAAGTGAAGGGAAGGGGGTGGGTAAGGATAAAAGGGAGTGTGGGGAGGGAGTGGGGTTTTTTAAATGATAAGAATAATAAGGAAAACTAAAGTTGGGGAAAAAAAGGGAAAAACTATAGTTGGGAAATAAAAGGGAAAAACTATAGTTGGGGGGTGGGGGGAAGAAGGAAAAACTATAGTTGGGGTAAAAAGGAAAAATAGGACTGGGGAAAAAAGAAAAAATAAAGTTAGAAAAAATAGGAAAAAATAAAGTAAGAAAATGAGGGGATATTGTAAGTTTGTAAGTGTTGATACGCATTAGTAAGGAAGACATGGATACAGGATAATGGGTGGGGAAGGAAGGGGGGGGGAGGAGTATGTTAATCACAGGGTGCAGGGATGGGAAGTTATCTTAGATTGAGGCCAGGATGGTTGTGGGACTGTAGAATGTGTTGAAGGGACAACTCCCAACTGCACAGTTCAGAGAACTGGGGTGGAGGGGAGGATTCGGATGGCTCAGGTAGAGAAGCAGCCATTGAAATCCAGAGTGTTGTGCTTAGCTGCATGCTGTGCCACAGGGGGGGGGGGTGTCTATCTTGTTTTTTTGCCACAGTTTGGCAGTGGCCATTCATTCTGACGGAAAGCTGATTTGTTGTCATACTTATATAAAGTGCTGTGCAATGATTGCAGCAGAGTTGATATATCACATGGCTGCTTTCACAGGTGGGCTGACCTCTGATGGGGTAGGATAAGCCTGTGACAGGACTGGAATAGGAAGTGCTGGGTGGGTGGATTGGGCAGGTTTTGGATCTGAGTCTTCCACAGGGATATGATACCTATGCCATCCCCTACCCCTTATCACAGGTATGGACTAGGATCTTGTGGAGGTTGAGTGAGCGATGGAACACCACTTTAGGAGGTGTCTGAAGGATCTTGAGTAGGATGTCTCTCATTTCAAGTCACGATGACAGGTTATCAAAGCCCTGATGAAGGATGTCATTAAGTTGTTCCAGTCCGGGGTGGTATTGGGTGACAAGGAGGACACTCCGTTGTGACTGGTTACTGTGGTTGGGGGAGGGGGGAGGATTGGTGGTGTGTAGGGATATGGCTCGGGAACTGTTTGCGGACTAGGTCAGGAGGGTAATTCTGCCTCTGAAGGCCTTTGAGAGGCGTTTGGCATAATGGGTAAAGGACTTCTCATCATTACAGATTTGCCGCCACAGGTGGCAAGGCTGTATGGGAGGGATTATTGATGTGGAATGGATGGCAGCTAGCAAAGTGCAGGTACTGTTGGTAATTAGTAGGTTTAATGTGGACGGAGATGTGGATGGATACGTCAGTGAGGTGGAGGTTAACATCCAGGAAGGTAACTTGCCGGGTTGAGAAGGCGAAAGTGAAACTGATGGGGGAGAAGGAACTGAGGTTGTGAAGGGATGAGGATAGGGTGTCCTGGCCCTGAGTCCAATTCATGAAAATATAATAAATGAACAATGAACCAGACCAGGGGTTTGAGGTTTTGGGAAGCTAGGAAGGTTTCCTCTAGATGGCCCATAAGTAGGTTGGCATAGGAGGGTTCCATACGGGAGCCCATGGCTGTGCCGCAGATTTGATTGTATACTTTTCCTTCAAAGGAAAAGTAATTGTATGTTAGGATGTAATTGGTAAGGGTTATAAGGAATGAGGTATTTGGCTTGGAGTCTGATGGACATTGAGAAAAGTAGTGTTCGAGAGCAGCAAGACTACAGGCATGTGGGATATTGGTGTACAGCGAAGTGCCATCAACAGTGACAAATAGGGATCCAGGAGGTAAAGGGTGTCTTGGATGTGGGAGGCTAGGTTTCGAACAATTGGTTCGAGGTGCTGGCCAACAAGGGCTGAAATTCTTTCTGTGGGAGCACAGTAACCAGCCACATTAGGGTGTCCAGAATTGTTAGGTTTATGGATTTTTGGAAGCATGTAGAATGTAGGTGTGAGGGGTGTTGTCGGGATGAGGAGGGAGATGCATTTGGGGGAGAGGTTCTGGAAAGGTCCCCAATATTTTAGCAGAGATTGTAGATCATTTTGGACTTTTGGGATGGGGTCGTCCTGGCACAACTTCTTGTTGGAGGAATCAGACAACCAACGTAGGCCTTCTGTCACATTATCACTGTGATTCATTACGACATGGTGGAATCCTTACCAGCAGGGAGGAGGATTAGTTAGGGACCTGTTTTGAGATTGTGTAAGGCTGTCTTTTCCCCACCAATTATCATGTATCCATGTCTTCCTTACAACTGTGTATCAAACAATATCCTCTTAATTTATTCCTTTATTTTTACCAATTCTTTATTATTCCCCCCCCATCCCCAGTTTCCCCCCCCCCAACTTTATTTTTCCCTAAGTTGAAATAAGAGGTCCGTGTAGTGTCAAAACATCAGCCGATTCCTCAAACTAGGGGACTATCAAGGATAGGGTGCCACAGGGTTCAGTATTAGGTCCTTTGCTGTTCTTCATATATATAAATGACTTGCCATTCTACACTGATGAAGATCCTAAGTTAGTTCTTTTTGCTTATAATACAAATTTAGTAATCACACCCAAAAAACAAGAAGTAAGTGATGTAATCGTAAATAATGTTTTTCACAAAATTATTAAGTGGTTCTTTGCAAATGGACTCTCATTAAATTTTGATAAAACACCTGCCCTATGCACCCTTCCACCACCACTTACTCCAGTCCCATAACCGGGAGGGTGTACACAATCAAGGGCAGAGCCACTTGCGACAGCACCCACGTGATTTACCAACTGACATGCCTGCACTGTGAAGCGTTCTATGTGGGAATGACCAGCAACAAACTGTCCATTCGCATGAATGGTCACAGGCAGACAGTGTTTGTTGGTAATGAGGATCACCCTGTGACTAAACATGCCTTGGGGCCACGACCAGCGCATCTTGGCACAGTGTTACACCGTCCGAGTTATCTGGATACTTCCCACCGACACCAATCCTTCAGAACTCCGGAGATGGGAACTTGCCCTTCAGCATATTCTCTCTTCCTGTTGCCCACCTGGTCTCAACCTCTGCTAAATTCGAATTCCCACCCACCATCTTAACATCTTTGCCTCGGCTCTCTGAACAGAGCCTCTGCCTCAAGTGGCATCTCTGTCTAACTTCTTTGCTTTCTACAGTATGTCTGCCTAAGTGTACTTGCATCTGTGTAAATGTGTGAGTGTGTGTGTGTATTTGTTTACCCTCCTTTTTCCCCCCAAGGTAAGTCTTTCCTGTCCCGGGATCGGAATGACTCCTTACCCACTCCCTTAAAACCCTCCTCATTTCCTTATCCCTCTCCTTCCCTTCTGCCTGACGAAGCAGCTAGGCTGCGAAAGCTTGTGTTTGTGTGTGTGTTTATTTGTTGCTATCACTGCCTGTGCTCCTTCGCCTGGTAAGTGGACTTCATCTATTTTTTACGTATATTTTTCCTGTTAGGTATTTTTCCTCTACAGTACAGTATATACAGTTCTGCATAGTAAATGGCACAACTCCAGTAATAAATATAGACTTTGAACAGAAGTCTGTAACAAAGGTAGAATTTTCAAAATTTTTAGTTGTGTGCATTGATGAGAGATTAAACTGGAAGAAGACATAGACAGTCTGCTGAGATATTTGAGTTAAGCTATGTACGCAGTCAGGGTTATTGCAAATTTTGGTGATAAGAATCTGAGTAAATTAGCTTACTATGCCTATTTTCATTCACTGCTTTCGTATGGCATCATATTCCGAGGTAATTCATCATTGAGTAAAAAGTATTCATTGCACAAAAGCGTGTGATCAGAATAATTGCTGAAGCCCACCCACGATCATCCTACACACATCTATTTAAGGATTTAGGTATCCTCATAATAACTTCACAGTATATATATATCCCCTTACAAAACTGATTGTTAATAATCCAACCCAGTTCAAAAGTAATAGCAGTGAGCACAGCTTTAACAGCAGGATAACGGATGATCTTCACTATGTAGGGCTGACATTGGCACATAAAGGGGTAAATTATACTGCCACAAAAGTCTTTGGTCACCTACCAAGCAGCATCAGAAGCCTGAAACATAGCCAACTAGCATTTAAAAATAAATTAAAAGAATTTCTGAATGACGACTCCTTCTACTCATTGGATGAGTTTTTAGATGTAAATTAGTAAATCTAAAAATAAAAAATCATGTCATGTAATATTTTGCGTAATGTAACGTCTTGTACAGACACCCTTCATTAACCTGACATGTTGCACATCATTACGAAGTATCGTATTCATGATCTATGGAACAAGTATTAATCTAATCTGTGTGTTTCTTTTTCTGACAAAGGCCATGACTGATAATTTAAGTTGTGAGAACGCGATTATCTCTTTTTGAGCTTGTCAGCAACCAAGCAAGCCTCTTTATGAAGAGTCATGCCTAATTTTCTAAATATCCCTTACTTCAGGACGTTAGGCACTCTGAAATCATTGGTATGAAACAATTTGTAAAGACGTATTACATAATCATTTAGAAGTGTGTGAAGAATGGTAAACATTTTCTACAACTTCTTTTAAACTAACACTTGTCAACCATTTAATGTTGTTTATTTCAGGCCACCAAACTGTCATGGAAAAATTTTAATCTATTGGAAAACAAAAAATTAAAGCTCTTTTCCAAAAGTTTCATGACTGTTGATTACAAAATGTCAAATATGGTTTTGAATGTATGGAATTGCTTTTATCAACACTGTGAAAATGCTCCAGATACTTTCAAAGGCAAGGCTAATATGTGAAGCAAAAATGTAGCCGTGGTCTTATTCAGTGATAGAACATTTTACAGGAAATATACTGGCACTCAGTGACTTAAGAAGTAAGAGCAGAATTAATATTAGTAGTAGTAGTAGTAGTAGTAGTAGTAGTAGTAGTAGGAGGAGGAGGAGGAGGAGGAGGAGTAGAGGAAACTCACTGGGGAAGGAGATGCTGAAGAAGGTAAGGGTGACACCAAGTCTGAAGCTGAAATACACAATCTCTGGTACAATTCAAAGAGACTTTCTTTGTGGGTAAAACTTGAGGAAAGGAGAGGGATGAACAACTGCAGTTACATTTTTAACTTTCTTTCAAAAGAAAGTGAGATTACCTTTCATATGTTCAAAAGTATTTTAAATAGTTACTGAAAAAGTCTACAATTATTATAATGGATTTTTTTTTTTTTGATATCTGCTTATCATGAATAGAATAGAAAACAAATTTTAATGTAGCAGATGTTAGAAAAGATGGAACTCATTTCCTAATATAGATAATGGGAATGTGGAATAAAGTAGTTATTTCTTGTATGACAGTATTTCATCAAATTTCTAAGAATCAGATTTTCAATTTTGTTTTGATTGTATTAATGTGTTTCTATTTATTATATTACTGATGGTAAGTATGCATAAAAGAAAATATTTCGAAACCAATCACTGTAAGAGTATCTTTTCCTAATTCAAATTTTTTTGTTTGTTTTAATTTATAGATTCTTCTTATTTAAGTTTAGTGCTTTATGCTAAGATAATATTACATATTCTAAAAAATATAAAGTAAAATAAAAATAAATAATAATAAATAATTCAATTATCAGATTACATATTTAAATGGTCACAATAATAATGTATTTATTTAATTTTATTAATTACATTTAAGATTAATATACAATTAACTTTATAGCGTACAACCAGGACTCACTTGCAGAATTCTGAACAACATATAGTACTCCTTACCCCACACCATGAAGTAAACCAGATGATTGTTTTCAATTATTCATGGTTAGAACTTTCAACAACACCAGTTTAATTGTAAGTTTCAAATCATACATGTAGAATATTACCTACACTGTCTCCTACCAAAAACACACATACCATTTGTAAGTTACTTAGAAGTAGAAAAAATATTAACCTATTCTACAGTACATCCAAATTAAAATGCAGGTACTGAATGAATAAATAATGCAAGTTACCTCGGATGAGCTCTCATCCTCATCTGCAGAAAATTTTCTCCTCCTCAGAAGTCTTTCAATTTGGTCTGGTTTCAACACTAGAATTACAAAAATAATTTCATATATAAAGCTTCAAACAGTATCAATATAGTTAAATTTCATAAAATATGTAGGAATCATTAAGTATTGTTAAAATAAAAATATCTTAAGTGATTCAACTAAGATATGATCTGGAAAGATTACACAGTATTCTAAAATAAAATTGCATGCGAGCGGTTATTATTGATGTCTCAAAATTGACTGATCAAGCACTCCACCTTTAAAAGCAATATTCTCTAGGTATGACACAGTTATCACCTCACAATTTCTGAACACATAAGGACAGCAATAAAACTAGAAGCTTGTCAGTTATGTACAAATTTTTGCTATGAGTTAATGTTTTGTTATCAAACAATTCTGTGAGATCTTATTGAATTTGAAGTTTAGTTCATCTTATCTCTTGTGTGATGGTATTGTTGCATAATTAGCAATGTATAAGAAATTGTTAAAAATTCTGACACTTAAGAAGTGGGAGGTGGCGTGATACAAATGGATGATGAAATTGACATTTTTAAGTCAAAGATTTTATTTAAAATTGTGTACAGCAATTTGATACACAACCTAATCTCCTCCCCCCCCCCTTTTCTATCTGCCCATCTCCTACCCCTCTATTTACCTCCATCCTCGTCTCCTCCTCCATCCAGCCATCCATCCCTCTTGTTTCTGTACATCTCCTTCTTCCCCCCTCCCCCTTTCTGATATGAACAGTGCAATGTATACTTCACAGTAACATTAAGTATTCCTTCCAATCTTCCAGTAGTCCATCCTCTTCTCTCTATGTTCACCTTCTCCTCCCCCTTTCCTCTGCCCATTTCATCCTCCCCCACTCTATCTCCTCCTCCCCACTACCTGTGAAAAGTTACATGTACCTGCCAACATTCATAGTGAGTAATCTAACAGTGTCGAAGCATATTGCAAGTTACCCTCCACCACGCACCATACAGAGGCATAATAGGTGATGGTTGGGAGTCTCTCTCTCTATATATATATCCCTCCAAATGCCGTCTACGATCTTCATGTCTCATTGACTCTGCGTCCACGTACTTTAACTGCGCTACGCGTAAGGCGACTGATATATCGACTCTTCAATGAACCATAATCTGCACAATTTGTTTGCAAGACACAAAAACACCATGAATTGACATAACTTTTACTTCTTGCAATACTCCAAAGATAAGATTGGATCACCGACAAAACACTGAAATGTCACTTTCAATTGTTTTCTTCTTCATTATCTATCTCTATTCAATATAAAATTTATTACGCTGACTGAAGTTTCAAAGCCTCACTTACTTCATTTGTTTTCTAAATAAATAAACAATGATCAGAAATCAACTGAATGTTTGCAACATCTCAAATTACCACAAAATGATATTAATACAATTATTGCAACATCAAAGATATGATCACAAATAAAACCCTGAACGATCACTTCCATTTGTATTCTTGTTATGAAAGCACGGCAGCAGAACTGACAAACTGATAGTCAAATTTCTGTCGTTGAAATTTTCATGGAAAAAAAATCTGATTTTTGTTGTTGTGATTATTCAAACACAGCTCTTTCATACAAATCTTATATTGGCAATTACGAATGCAACAACAAAATGAGCCAAATCGGTCCAGCCGCCCTGAAGTGATCTCCTGTCATAGTCTATTGCAAGGTACCCTCCACCATGTGCAATATGATAGGTTGAGCATAAAAAATTTCTTGATGAAAAAGTACAGGAAATTGCAAAATGTGAAGGTAATTGGTTAAACCAAATATGTTGTCTATATGTCAGCTATAATGGGGAGTGCAAGGAAAAAAAAAAAATGATTTTTGCACTTTGAATTTTCCAATTTTACTTTATAGCTGCCCCCCCCCCCCCTTTTTTTCTCCCTAAAAACTTTTCCAGGAGTACAAAGTAAGTTAAAATAAATAAATAAAGCGGTGGGGGGTGTCGTCAGCCAAATGAGTCAAGCCATTCTCAAGGGATGCACTTGCATACATGCAACAACTGATTTTTATTAATATAGAATGAAATGGGCAAATACTTTATTACAACTCACTACACTTTCAATTTGTGTTTGAGACATATTTAATTGTCGGCTATACTGTTTTATATCAAGATAACCTACAGTAATAGGCTTCAGTGTAGGTTTCTTTATTACTGACAAACCTTTGAGGCTATGCTTGTGTGTTTCCAGCACGTATGGGAGATTCCCATCAAGAAAAAGAAAGGAATAAGGAAAACTCATTGAATCTGCACATCAATCTTGGGAGGCTTGGCATTTAAGGGAGGCTGCCTACAGTGATCCTTCGATCATGTAGTGGTTTTTGGTGCCGTGTCGCCTAATCGTTACAGACACATTTTACACCACACAGCTGCATGGTATTTGGATTGATGACATCTACAGAAGAACTAATTACTCAATCAAATGGTTTTTGAGGAAACCATTTGGTTAAAATATAATCTCATCTTATAATATCCTATTGTTTACTATTAGCAGGCAAGTTACCTTTTCATTATAGGCCATAGTTATTACAATGTTACAAATTTAATTACCTTCTTCATCAATCTCAAATGGAAAAATTTAAGCACTATACCTGGGCTACTTTAGGTCAGACCTTTCTTTGTAGCAAATGTGACTAGCATAGTGTTATTGTTAAAGCTAAAAATGTCACTCCTGTTTTAAATCTAGACTAATTAGATTTTGAACAGATTAGATTAATATTTGTTTTATAAATCATGAATACAATGCTTCGTAATGATGTGGAATGCATCAGGTTAATAAAAGCTTCTGTACATGATATTACATTACACAAAATATGACATGACACAAATATATTTTTTATTTTTTCCACCTTTTTTTATTATTAGATTTCCTAATTTACATCTACAAATTCATCCAATGAGTAGGAGGAGTTGTCAATCAGAAATTATTTTTAAATGCTAGTTGGCTATCTCTTACACTTTTGTAGCAGTATCATTCACTCCTTTCTGTGCTTAAGTCAGATTTAAACCTGCATAGTGAAGATCATCCTTTCTCCTGGTGTTATAGCTATGCACACTGCTATTACTTTTGAACTGGTTTGAATTATTAACAACAAATTTCATAAGTGAATATATATACAATGTGAAGTTACTCTGAGGATACCTAAATCCTTAAACAGATGTCTGCAGGGCGATCTTGGGTGGGCTGCAGCAATTATTCTGATTAAACACTTTTGTGAGATATTGCTGTTAAGCCACAATTTGTAGCATCAGATACGATACCCAGATGAACGTGTGGGGCCCCTGTGAGCACGCAGAAGTTCCGCAACATGAAGGGGGCATGGAGTGACTAGTGCTGGAGGGAACAGACAGCATGCATTTTGTGGGACTGTCAAAAAATTCTGTAACAGTAAAAAGGGACAGAGGTCTCTTCTGAACAGCACATTGGCAGAAATTTCAGATACACTCACTAATTTTTGAATCTAGAAGGTGTTTAAACTAAAACATGTGTTCCTGGAGCTTTTTTGAACATTTGGGGGTATCACATTGTCCTCCTAGAACAGCTGAAGTCTGTTGTAATGCACAATGAATGGATTTAGGTATGTACATGTCACTTGTGAGATTTGCATCTAGACATATCAGGACTCCTTATCACTGACTGCACATGCCCCACATGATTTCAGCCTCCACCAACTTCAATAGTCCCCAACTGACAAGCAGGGTCAATGAATTCAAGAGGTTGTCTCCATACTTGTACATTTCCATCCACTCTCTACAACTGGAACCAAGACTCTTCAGACCAGGCAACATGTTTCCAGTCATCAATACCCTAATGGCAGTGTTGACGGGCCCAGAAAGATGTAGAGCTTCTTGAGTGGGCCTTTGGCTCTGCAAGCTCATAGTGATGATATTTCATTGGTTGATTTGTACAATGATGCATGCTGTTCATCCAACACTGAAAACCACAACAATTTGAACGAGGGTCACATTGAATGATTGTCTTCAGTAATCCTTAGGCCCGTTCTTTTTCTGGTCCCAGCTATGTCAGAGAACTGATGTTTTACCGGATTCCTGATATTCACGGTTCACTCTGAAAATGGTCGTACAGGAAAAATCCACATCTCATCATTACATTAGAGATAATGGGTCACATCTCATGTGTGCTGACAGTAACACCACATTTAAACTCATTCAGATTGTGATAAGTTGCCATTGCAGCAGCAGTAACAGATCTAATGCCTGTGCAAGACATCTGTTGTCTTATCTATGTGCTACCAACCACAATGGCATCCTCCGAGTGTTTACATATCTCTGTGTCTTTGTATGCATGCCTGTACCAGTTTCTTTTGCTCTTCAGTGTGTATGACAGGTATTTCAATTAGCTGCCTCCAGAATAAGAGCTCAGAATAACTTCTAGAAATTGTTCCATACGGGTAGTAATATCACTTTGTAGAAAGTGTAGGTTCAGGCAAAATTAATAATTTGCAATATGTGTACTGAAAACACTTAAAATTACCATTTTTCCCCCTCTCTCCATGATCTGATTTTGATAAAATTATGCCTATACGTTGACCCAAACTTTTCTCATGTTTCCTGGAAGTAGTTTTGAAAATTGAAGAGAACAGCGACAGGCCTACATTTACAGATTTGTTATTAGTATAGATGAACCTTGCAAGACTAGTACTCAGGAAGAACGGACATGTAAAAACGTGAGTCAGCCACAGCCTACGGAATGTTTCCAGAGTGAAATTTTCACTCTGTAGCGAAGCGTGTGTGTGTTGATATGAAATTCCCTGGCAGATTAAAACTGCGTTCAGGTAACTTCATCAGTAGAGATCTCATACTCAAGAAGGCAATTGTCCTGGGTTCAAATTCCGATCTGACACACAGTTTTTATTTGCTAAGAAGTTTCAAAAAACTAAACTGTTGTTAAGCCAAGTCTCCACTATGTCTTTTCACTATGAGTGCTAGTCTGGCAATGTTTGCAGGAAAATGACTTTCACATTTTAAAGATTGAGAGTGAGGTAGTGGTGGCAGTAAAGCTGTAAAAAAACGGCCTATTGATGAGTGGATGGGTAGCTGAGTAAGTAGCTCCTGGATTCAAACATCGGTGTGGCATACAGTTTAGGAAGTTTCAGGTTAGTGCACACTCCATTGTAGAGTGATAATTCATTAGGTAATTTGATCACAGTTTTAACTTCTTGAACATTCCGGATGATCGATCCTTTCACTCTTCATTTCCAGCTGCTTTAACAGGTAAATCCACAGTTTTCGCTATCACTGTGTGCAAAGCAACCTTTCTGTTAGATGACTATCTGCCAAAACCTAAACAAAAAGTTTTGATACTTTCAAGCTCTCTTTGTCGTGGTTCCTTTATGGAAAAAAATATAAACAAATAACTAGCCTGAACTAAACAATGTAATTAACAGAAAGCAACAGCACAAGTACAAAAATCTTTCAGGATCACACAAAAACTTGGTAAGTGCAAACAATACATTACCAAAGGATAAGGTATTTCATTTATCTCATGCTCCAGTCGTGGTTGGTAACTGGTGACTGAATAAAAATGTTGAGGATTACTTTAAATGCAGGGAAATATAGTATGTCCGTAAAGTCATAGAGCAATTTTAACCAGTCACACAAAGGCAATGAAACAAGATGTAAATACTAAACCTTCACCAAATGGAAGAAAAATCATCCAAATTTGTTATAGAATTTTTTGTTGTGATGCGCAAGCAAATGGCAACCATTAAATGAAGCAAATTCTGTGGCTGCAACAGATAAGGCCATTAGAGTCAAATTTGAATCCATGACATGTTCAGTATTAATATCAATCACCATATGTGCAATGTAGGCCCACCTCATAGAAATAGCATTAGGCAGTGGGATTGGCAGTCTGTTGCATGCCTTCAGTAAGTGACAAGAACTGGCCATAAAGAAGACCATTATTTGTCCATGATTTGCATGCCTTCAGTAAGTGACAAGAACTGGCCATAAAGAAGACCATTATAAGTTTACAATGTGATGGCTGTTGGGAAAACAGGAGGTGCGGCTTGTCCTCTTATTAGAGCTTGTAACGAAGCATGTTGGGAATCATTCCCATGTGCTAGCATTACTGCACCTTCCGATACCAGTGTTGCATAATAATAGGTACAAATGTAATGAGTCTATTATCATTTTCTTTACCAAAACTTTTGTGTTATTCTTTTTTTTTTTTAATGTGACTAGTTGAAGTTATTTTCTATTATTTGGTGTTTCAGAGATTTGTTTAATTAACAAA